>OZ010677.1:61838939-63219783 GCA_963932185.1 Troglohyphantes excavatus
CACACTGCGTCCTCTTCAACCTCTCCACTGTACACGGAAGGGAGAGAAATAATTTCGTTAATGATAGAACGTACATACAAAAGTCCTACCAAAAATGACCTTCCGGAAGCATTTTTGTACATGGCCTTCCACTAATCACTGCGCTCTGCAGGCAGGACGTCCCTAAAGGTGTCATCATAAAGGTGTCTTCTTACCGGCAAAGCGTCTTTCCAGAAGATGTTATACATTCTATCATTAATACAATGCAGAAAATGATGGTGTCTGACTTGTATAAAAAAAAAATATACTATACGGAGAATTAATGGTAGTTGACACTGATTGTGTGGGATAAAAGTGTATGAAAAGATATACTGAAAAAAAAACTAATATATTTCCCCACTCTGTTTGCTTATACTGCAGCACCCAATATTTTCTATCGGTTATATTTGAGTAACACTTTATCACATTAATCGTTTTGTCTTGTTATAAAATTTATCCTAACCAACTTTGGCGTTGTCATGCCCGTTTTCATCATCGGCGTTGTCCTCATCAGAAAAGTGCCACAAAATGAAGTGTTCTGGAGAAGAACAGTAACGGTCCACATAGACTATTTGTACTAAAAACTCTTTCATATTTTAATAGACACAATTTAAAAAAAATATTTTTATATTGTTTTAAAGAGTATCATCGTTCACAACTTGTTACAACGAAAGCTCATCGTTTTCCCTATGAATGCCATAATTATAAATACTTTACTTTATATCACATGCATAGAATGAATCCAATTAACACAGGCTGGTCACAAATTGTTGACGGAGAGTCTTTATTTGGCTGTATCCCATTTAGCTGTATTGGCATAAAATGGCATTATTTTTTGCCTAACTAATTTCCTTATATTTAAAACAAGCGACTTGTTTTAAATAAAAGCGGAGTTGTTGGGTAAAAATAATGTTTTAATATGCCAATAATGCTAAATGATATGCATCCAAACAATGGCCTTTATTTAACAATTTGTGACTACCCTCTACAATGCATACGGATGTAAGAAACTAGTACAAATTTCAATGTTGCCCAACAAAAAAAAAGTCACCATAAAACATTTATAAAAATCGTAAAATGAAAGGTTTTATGCAAGAATACCGCAGGTTGAGTTTTAAAGTTCTTTTAAATTAAAGGTTTTTGTGTTTCAATATCCTTCATCAACCCTGTAAAAAACCGGCAAAAAATTTCAATTTTGAAGTATTGAAATTATTGAAGGGAAAATGCAGATTTTTGTTAAATATTCTATACAGAATTTTAAAAAAAACTGCGTGTCTATATACTTTATAAAATTATCAAAAAAACCTTCAATTTCATAATTTTGATAAAGGTTTAAGGCTGACTTTTTTTGCTGGGTAATTCGAAAGATAAACACAACACTCACTGTTATCGGATATTTGCTCTTGTACCCCCTTCCCCGTTTCCAACCCTGCCATCTTCCGCCTCCTCTTGTCCTCCTTCCCCTCCTCCAGCCTCCTGCTCCACTCCCTGTCCATCACCTCCTGACACAACTTGTCCGCCACCTCCTCCTGCTCATGCTCCCTCCGGCTGCGATCCCTCAGGTACTGCAGGAACCCTTGCTGCTCCCGCATCAGGCAGTTCTGGAAGACACGAAAAAGCGACACATCGTTACAGTGAAAGAGTCTAAAAGAGCTGTCTAGCGTGCAACCACTTCTCTGGCGAGAACTACGATCGAAAGTGTTCGTTTCGGTGTTTTTATCTCCTTTGACAGTTTACTTACAGACCCTGACCCGCACCAACTTTGACCCTAAGGTCTCAGGCTGAAGAGCCCATGAACATACAGGGCGGTCCGGGATGAAATGCCCTCCAGCACTCGGAAGCCCAGCCCCGCCGGGCGGGGAAGGCACCAGACGACGCCACCAAGGCAGCGCGCGTAGAGCCCCCGATAACATTTATTTAAAACTTTAGAGCACAATACAATACATCCGCAATGGCAGTCAATGTGCGCGGTAATACTGTAACATTTATACAAAGCATAAAATAATACATCCGCAGTGGCACTCTATGTGCGCGGTACTAAAGTAAAAACGTTTATGAAAAGCATAAAACCATACAGTTTGCATTAGTTAAACAATACATTTCAATACAGTATAAGCAATTTTAAAAAAAATTATAAAATACGCACCTTCTTGTCGTTTTGTGCCGCCTTGTCCTCCTCGTCCTCCATAGCCTGCGTGCCGAAGAAGATGTCCTCCAGGATGTCTTCCCGCGCTTCCTGCGCCTTCACTCTCATCTTCGACTTCAGACACGCATCCAGACCGCTCCTCATGTTCTCTTTGCTCCGCCGCTTAGCCTCCTTCGCACACTCCTCCTCCAGGGCGAGGAGGCGGTTGTGCTCCGTCTGATGAAAAAAGAATGGGTTCATTGGTCGAAATCAGTATCGGGCTAGAGCTACACTATGCGTTAATGGCGACTTTTTGGTTGGTTGGTTCATTGAATTAACGCTGTACTACACTGTTAAAAATGCCTGCTCATTATTGAAGACATTTTCGTCATTTTTGAAGAAACAGGCGTCTGATTAAATATTTCGTCAAACTGGGTAAATTCATCATTTTTTTCGTTTATTTTCAAGTAATTTATATTATTTTTAACAAAAATGGGGACGATTTCAATTAAATAATAGAACCGATTGAGATTGCACTGCCGAAAAAGACTAGGAGTAAAATACTTTCGCTAAAAATGTGAAGATTCATGTTTCGTCAATAGTCACCTGAATCATGAAACGATTGTCAAAATTGACGAAAGTAGTCTTGACGATTACAAAGTGCTCATTATAAATTAAATTGTGGAGCTACACAATGAGCTGGCTGTTTGCGACGGTTCGGGATCCCGGGGAACATTGCCGGTTAAAAAAAAACCCGGAAACACTGCCTTGCCATTTTCAACCACGTTCAAATGACGGGGACAGCACTTGTGAAGGCAGTCCACAAGAAGACATTTAGACAACAACAGGTTTACCGTGCGCCATTCCCCTCTATACTGCGGTTGTTTTTTGAGGACGACAAGAGATGAAACTGGTAACCCACCAATTACGAACTCGCTGCACTTTCAAAGTCTAGAGTCAAACCATAAGTCTCCGGTTGTGAGTCAGGTACCTTACAATACCGCCATTCTCCGGCTCGTGGATTTTTGAGATTTATCCCAAAGGGAAGCCCCGCGAACACTACCTCCTAATTTAGAATCATGGTCAGATGACGAAGCTGATTGAGCTAGCACCCGACCCGACGAAACGTCAATAGACATCAGGACATTGAGCCACAATCAGATTGAACGTGTACCAGTCCCGTGTACACGACGATGGTACTTGAGGATCATTTCAGGCAACCCTTGTGTTTAAGTAACGAATTTGGCAACGCTGCATTTATAGTTAGACTTTAATTAGCCAACAACATCTTCCTCATGATTTTGAATCATACTCATCAAGAAAAGCCAAATTATTATTCCTCAAGTGGAAACATGCGGTAAAAGCTACATGCTAGCGAAAAATGCTAGCGGTCTCCGAGACCGCACGTCTCCACTTAAGGGTTAAACTACAAAAAAAAACTCACCCTGATCTCTGCGTCCTCCTCCTTCTGCAGGAGCTCCTTCCACCTCCCCTTCCTTTTCTCCTCCATTTGCTCGGCCACTTGTCCTCCGAACTCCTTCGCCTTCCGCCTCCTCTCCTCCTCCTCCCACGCGTCCTTCTTCTGCTTCGCTTCGGCGTCCCACCTCCACAGCTCGGAGTACGCGACTTCCTCCTCTACCGCCTTCGACTTTCTGTTCTCGGAGGCGACCCACCTGCTCTCCTCCGCCACCTTCTGCTGAAGGCGACGGCTCACGCGCGCACGCAGATCGTCGCAGTTAAGCCTGAGAACAAAATAAGAGCAAATATTAACTTTCTGCAGTCTACACTCGAGTCACGACTCTCAGTCACCAAGCGACCTGTTCTTTTGTTCTCTATTCTTCAAATGAAATGATTGAACATAAAAAACGCTTTGCAGCGTCCTGGAGTTCATCCATTTTTCTTTCTCTACCATGCAATTCCTGGAAAGAATGTCCACTTAGACAGTGTTTACATCAAAGAGCCAATCGTATAGCTCTAACGCGTGAGGCCCACGCAGGGGACGTGCCGAATGCGATAAACGCTGACGAAGTGAAACACATTCCCAGACATTCCATCTAACTCTCTGCACGCTCTGTTAGAGTGCTGCGCATCCTAATTGTAATGCCATAGTTAACCTTTAAATGTAAATTCATAACTTTTATATTTGAACGATCAAATATTATTTATTCTCTTAACAACTATGGCTATCATCAATTTGTCCATTATTAAATAATTTAACCTTCTGAAATGGAGTCTACTATCGCGTGGCCGCACCCATACAATGCCGACCCCCGCAGCTTTTCTTAGTTATCTTGTTCTTTATGTAATTCCCTTTAAAAAGTATGACACCATTCGTGTATCAACGACTAACGTATTTTATTAACCCTTTGCACTCGAGTATCAGCTTTAAATTACCAAAATAACGATGTGTTATATTTTTTTCTCTGTTCTTCAAATTAAAGAAAACAACAGGTTCTTGAGTTTAAAAAGTTCTCTCACAAAATTATAGAAATTATTTTTGTTATTAATTAGCACAAAAAAAAAGTATGTAAACTTTATTTAGTATTTTTTACTTTTCAGCTTCAAGCATAACTTTTTTTATTTTCTATTTTAATGGGTGGTTAAATTAGCGTAGCACTAGAACTACACTATTGGCGGTGGTTCAAGATCTATCCCGAAGAATTGATCGGGAATACTTTCTTATCACTTTGATGGTCAGAAGACAGAACAATATTTGAGATGCCACTCCACCCATGTGATGTTAGCGTGAGGATGTTTGGACCATGACAGATTTAATATGAACCTTTTTCTAAATTTGTCGGATATTTTTTGTGAACGATGAAGAACGGTACTGGAACTGGCTACCGTTTGATTACGAGCTCGCTAGAAACTCAGAGTAGTCAAGATACGAATTACAACTTTGTAAGTCGACGAATAATCCACTCTAACAATTTGAACCACGTGAGGAGAAATGAGTCAAATTTCAGACATACAGTTTTAATCTTGGCGAGTGCATGCTGAACTTGAAGAGATCGACGAGGCCGAGAATTTCATTTGACTAGTAAACACTAAATCTTTTGTGAAAATTGAAGGGTTTGCTGCAAAAAGGATGTAGCTCCAACCTAGGGGATTTTGTACTATCTTGTGGTAAAAAAAAATTGCTCGTTTGGTACCAGAAAGATGTAGCTCCAATCGTTAGTTCTCGCGTTACTCAAGAAATGGAGCTGTCTGAATCATTAGTTTATTGCAATATAGTGGTAGCCCCTGGAGCTACCGCCATTTTTCCCCAAACGACTGACGTGCTTTGCTTACAAGAAAGTTATACAAAACTTATAAACAGTAGAGTTTTTGGTTCTCTTACGTTGTGTGGTTCTACGATGGACTACAACCAGACAACGTAGCAGATGAGCCGGACGTTACAGGGGGGGAGTGAAATGATTAAAAATGAAATTTTCTGTTTTTAAAGCCAAGTTATATGCTATATTTCAATTGTAGTTTTCTTTAAATAATATAATATTATTGTAAATTGTATTTTTTTGGCGAAATATTTTTCATAGAGGTAGACAGAGCATCTATTTGGTTGCAAGAAAGAGGTAGCTCAAACAATTCAACATGTGCCACGTCATCTGGAAGATATATTTTTGTGTGAAAATACTGTCATAATATGTAGGAACAATTAAGAAGATTGATCATAAAGAATATCTTCACACAACTTGGAATTTTGAATTTTCAAACTTTTTTTACGGTTTTCTGCAAACTTGAATAATTGGAGCTACCTCCTGTTTACAGCAAACCCCTCAGTTGTTAAATGTGATGATTTGTTGAAGAAATTTCACTATGAAGCCAAAATATCACTCAAAAGTTCAATTGCGGCAAAAGAAAATTAAGAGAAAGATCAGTTCAAAACAACTAAAATGGTAGCAAGAAGTTTAAATTTATGACATGCGCGGAAAGATCAAGAGCTTACTGAAGACGCCAGAAGAAACAGGTGCTAGTACAAATTATTCACGAACCAAACATTACGGTAGAGTGGGGCCTTTATTTATTTTTTTCAAAATAGTTCAAGAACACCAACATATATAATTTTTTTTCTCAATATTTAATGACATTTTGTGGTTTTAATGATAGAACATTCAAACCAAAGGTCTGCAAGAAGAACCTTCCGGAAGCACTTTTGTACCGTGGAGGGAAAAAAAACGAATCACCCTTTGTTTTCGGTCAATATTTATCGTAGGGCTAAACTTAATATACCAAGGGAATAAAGTCTACTACGCAACGATATGCAAAACATTTGCAAAGGGGGTTGTTGTCATATTAATGGTGGTAGTACTGGCAATCCTGCCAGAAGGAAGTAAGAATCTCTATCCGATATCGTAAAAGCTATCGGCAGTTCTCTGCGTCCTTCCGGAAGCACGTTATTGTCTTCCCGCCACGAGTTGAACTCTGAGTTGGGTTGCCAGCGCGGAAAGTTCCAAATGAAGTAGGGGTTTCGGGTAAATGATGTTGGGATGGATGCTATTTTGGCGAGTTTATCCTTACTTTAATCGACTTACAAATAAACTCACAACGGTAATATGGTGAAAGGAAAAATATTGTTTAAGAAATGTTGTTTTCAGTTTTAAATAATATTTATCTGTATAAAATAAGAGTAGATTACCGTTTTAAAACAAAAGTCAGCGGTAATTGATAGAAAACACAATGGTTTATTTTTTTAAAAATTTCATTTGGGATTTAATATTTTTAATAACGTAACAATGTTTTTAAACCCACTGTTTTACTCCGTTTATATTTTATTCTAATAAACTGAAAGCGCATTAAGTTTAGTATGAAATAACAGCATTCTTGCTGAAAAAAAATTAAAACAGCCACAAAGTGTATTTACGAAATTGTATATTAAATAAATTGAAGCTAATTCTTGTTGTCTTAGAAGCTTAGACAACTTTTTTAAAGATTACCTAACTCTAAAAAAATTACCAAAGATCAGGAGATGTTAATGAAACTTTTTAAACACAAGCAAGCGTTTGTGCTCCCCCCCCCCCCCCCCCACAAAAATAATAACATATTTTAACTAAAATCAAAACAGGTTAAACATCTAAAGGGATATATATATATATATATATATATATATATCAATACTTATATATAAGAATGGAGTGTCTGTCTGTGGAATCGAACAAAACCCCTCATTTTGAGTTTTCTCCACGAATTAGAATACACTGATTCCGAAAATCACATTTTGTCTGTCTGTCTGTCTGTTTGTCCGGATTTAACTCAAAAACTACTGCACGGATTTTTATGAAACTTGCACCATGTGAACAAACTTTTCTTAGTTTAAAATCTGCACTTTGTTTCACGTGGATATCTGCAACCATTCAAAAGTTATAGAACTTTTTCCATTTTCTCTAACATTACGCCTATGGGAAATTTACATCTCGATCTTCCCCTCATAACATATTGTTAAAAATCGCCTTGGCGACCAAAAATATTTTTCGACAATACTGGGATAAACGATTTATTTTGATTGGCTGATGAGTAAATGTCGCCAAATGAATTAAAAATGTCGCCAAATAAATGAAAAATGTTGCCAAATGAATTAAAAATGTAGCCAAATGATTAAGAAAAGTCGCCAAATATTGGAGAACGCATTAAAAATGTTGCCAAATGAATTAAAAATGTCGCCAAATTAATAAAAAATGTTTCCAACTCCTATGGGAAATTTACATCTCGATCTTCTCTTCATAACATTAGTGTTAAAATTCACCTTGGCGACCAATAATACTGGGATAAACGATTCATTTTGATTGGCTGATAAGTAAATGTCTCAAAATGGATTAAAAATGTCGCCAAATGATCTAAAAATGTTACTAAATGAATTAAAAATGTCGCCAAATGAATTAGAAAAGTCGCCAAGTATTGAAGATGAATTAAAAATGTCGCCAAATAAATTAAAAATGTCGCCAAATTAATAAAAAAAATTCTCATTGAATAAAAATGTTGCCAAATGAGCTAAAATAGAGGTCCTATATTTAAAAATATCATCACAATGGAGAAATTAGTGTCCAAATAACAAAAATAACGTCGTTAACAAAAACCTCGCCAACCGAAGGAGGGAATTAAACCAGCTCTTTCGACTGACGCCATGTGTATTCATGTTCCGAACAACTTAACTTTATGACAATAGTGCTATTTGTTACGGAGTGGAATATTACTATGGTGTTGAAATGGGCCACCCTAAAAGTTTAACTTAAAGTTTTATATATTTATACCTCCATGTAGCTTATTTTTAAATTTTCGCCTCAAAAACATATTATTGGAATTCAAAAATAAATATTTGATAATTAATTTTTATAAGAAATATTGTCCGTAAATATTGACCCGTATGAAATTATGTTGAAAGAGGGATATATAGACTCCGGTCGCCAATTGGCACAACAAAAAAAACTTCACTAAATACGATAAATTATTTTGATTTGCAAGAATGCAATATTGTTTCTTTGATATATTATTGCGTCGCCAATATTAAAACTAATGTATGAGAAGTTTACTACATGGGTTTATTGCCACTAAATGGTTAATTTTTATACAAAAAATATGCAATTTAAAAAAAATGTTAGGAATTTTTATTTTACAAAAAGAAACATTTTACAAAAACATCAGTTTAAATAGTAGGTAGTTAAATAGTTAAGTATCTCAAAAAATACTCAAAGTAATTTAATAAATCTAGATTTGGATAAAGTTTATTTTTCACAGTGCACAGAGAGTGATATGCCATGGCTACGCTGACAAGACAAAATCGCGTAGCTCTTACTGCGCAAAGTGACCACGAGCAACGCCGGGTCATATTGCTAGTATATATATATAAGGAGAATTCAAGATAGCGCAGTTTGACATAGTCAGAAACGGACGAAAACGCGAAGATTGATTTCTTCAATCCGCCAAATGGAATTATTCCTTTTGCATTCAACCTCCCCGAATCGAATAAATTCGCCGGTTGCCATAGCAGCCGACAGACAACAGAACTTTGGCGAGAGCTCATCTCGTGGTGGTAGGACAGTATATGTTCTGCAATTAAGCATCAGTTTAATATTAAACTTTACAACAGTTTGTATCCTTTTTCTTTCCCAGATCTAATGTCCCTATTTTGGACTATCGTCTCTTACTTGAACTGCTGCTCCCTCTTTTCCTCGGCGATCCTCTGTCTCTCCTCTTCCTTCTTGGTCTTCAGCTCCAGGTATCGCGAGAGCATCCTCTCGGACTTCGCGTCCGGGTCTTGCTGCCGATCCTGCATCGATTCCCGAAGATGCGCTTCTTCCTCCCCGCACAGGAGCTCGGACAACCTGAGGGGAACAGGACGACATTAGTTCATGAGAAAGTTGTCCAAAATACAGGATGATTAGAAAAGAATACCATAACTTTGAAAAGACATATCTCCGTAACCTAACTATTGAATTCGGTTATCCCAATCCAATAAAACGCCCATTCCAACTTCTTAATCCACAGTTCTAATCAATAAAATAACACACCAGGACACAGTCCAGGAGATTTCGTTTAAAACTCTCTCACTCACAACTTTATTCACACAACAACTTATCACAAGAAAAAAACCATAATATCTTTATAAAGATTTGCTTAAATCGTTTAAAGGTTTGAAAGAAAATAAATACATTTTATTTCAACTATACGGCAACTTGCCGATTGTTTGGTTTGTTTCAACCACCAAATCCAACCACGGAATTTGTGAGGATCGATTGATCACTTTCATGACCGACCCTACAACACTAACAACTTAGAGCGACATTCTACATATCATTGTAAAAAGAACGTTCTAAAGTTCCATTTGTTTTTGTAGGAAATTTCTCTAGGAGCGTGCTTTATTAGCACAACTTAGAGAAATTTCTTACAAAAACAAAGACTAGAGAGCTTATTGTCTGTTCGTGTTGAGATGACAATCACACAACAGGAGGCGTATAGGTGTAGTACCGTACAATGGTTTCGTCAGTTTAGCGAAAAGGGTGCTTTTTCTAAGACATCTCTCGCTAACCAAATGAGACTTCAGAATGTTTTCTTCACAACGCTATATAGAATGGCGTTCTAAGTTGTTTAGTTGCGGAGATTTTGTTTTCCCAATGTGTAATATTCTTTTGCAATTACCTAGTATAGCATTGTTACCTTTTATGTCATTGGGACTGTTGAATACTTGGGTTCTGTCACCGCAAATGCGTGCATTGAAGAATGTTTCTCGGGAATAAAGTAAATTTTTTATTACTTGAGGAGAAAACATTCAAAGCGAAATTCTTCTTTGTTTATTGGGGACTTCGAGGTAGACCCCGGACCATCGCCAATAGCGAACTGTGCAGCTCTATTGCGATGTTGATTCAACCAACCATGTTTGTTTGTTGTGTCCCAATAAGGTGATTTTAACATGCAAATAACTCTTAGGTCTCTTCTACACACGGAACAATAAGTTCCCCTGCAACTCAACCAGCAACCTCGTTCTCGAACTCACCTCAACCGCCTCTTCTCCAGTTCCTCCTCCATGACCTCCCGAAGCTTGCCCACCTCCCTCTGCACCTTACAGTGAAGTGTCCTCCTGTCCCCTTCGTCCTCCCACTGGGCCCGGCGGAACTCCTTCGACTGCACGACTGCGTACTCCTCCATGTCGCGACGGGCGTCCTCCCGAACCAACCGCTTCTCCGCCTCCCAGTTCGCACGAACCGCCTCCTGTGAAAAACAGACAGAAATCAGAGCGGATCGGTTGGCTGCACTAACATTGCACTAAAACAGCGGTTCTCGACCTGTGGTACGTGTACCCCTGAGGGTAAGGGGTACACGTATCACAGGGTACACGGGTTGTTCATGCGATAATCATCGCACGGGCATGCTATTATATATTATTTCAGTAGATCTCTTTCGCACACACAACGGATCTTAACATGTTAAGTAAAAAAATAAAAAGGGAATTTCCCGGAGCTTTATTTTTGTCTCATAAGTATTAACGGTTATTTTTAATACGTTTAAAAATAATTAGTCCCAAGCAGTTTTGAATAGAGTCGTTGTTAGTGCTGCCATGTATGGGTAGACTTCTTTGAAAGAAGTGCTATCTGTGAGTTGTTGCAATGTGTGTGTGTGTGAGGTAGGAGGGGGGAGGGGGTCATGCACGAATTATCGCATGGGCAGGCTAGTTATGTCAATTAGGATCATGGATATCTTGGCTAACTTTCGGGATACTTTACATATGTTAAACCTCCAGTAAGAGGTAATGGAAGAAGATTGTCAGTGTGACTGTGAGATGTTGCTCTTGCCACTCGCGGGGTGGCGCGGGTGTACCGGAAGTGACGGAATGCGTTGGAGAGAGTGTTCTGTTGTTTTGGAGGGAGAGCTTAAAGATTATAAGATAGTAAAATCGGTCATTTTGAAAGAATTTCAACCGTCACTTGATAACACCGGACACTTGATAACAACGGACAATTGATAACACCGGACACTTGATAACACCGGACAATTGATAACACCGGACACTTGATAACACCGGACAATTGATAACACCGGACACTTGATAACACCGGACAATTGATAACACCGGACACTTGATAACACCGGACAATTGATAACACCGGACACTTGATAACACCGGACAATTGATAACACCGGACACTTGATAACACCGGACACTTGATAACACCGGATACTTGTTACTTTAGCTTTCCCAATCCGCGTGCGGTCCGGTCCTCGCTTTGTTTTTTTCCTCTCCCTCCAAAACAACCAAACACTCTCTCCCACGCATTCCGACACTTCCGGTACAAAAGCGCCACTCCGCGAGTGGCAAGAGCAACATCTCACAGTGACCATCCAATATTCCCTTTAAATTTCATTTCCTGTGTTTTTATACAAATAAATATAAAATAACAATTTAGATTGTGGTGACAATTTTCCATTAAAAAAATCATCAAATCTCACAAAATTAGGCAATCTATTTCTTCTTTAAGTTAGAAAAACGAACTTCTACAAATTCCTTCTCAGTAACAGTTCCTTCTCACAAACAACTTTTATTATTAACACTACAAAATAAAGATATGAAAAGGAACTAAGACATTATTTTCAGAAATCCATAAAACCCTTAAGAATTTATTGCATTTCAACTGCTTAAAATCGCGAAGTGAAGAAATGCTACATTACCCTTCCCTTTGAGTTAGAAGAGCATTGCGTTGCAGGATGAGTCGAAGAATTGGAAGAGTTATTTTCAGTGAATGCCATGCTCTCGAAAGATTCCTGCAAAAAATAAAGATACATTTGAATTTCGTTGAGATTACACAGTTAGAGAAAAGAGTCAAGTGTTGCTGTATCGAAGCACGACAAGGTAGGTTTTACGAGACATGGCATTTCGGCAGCATATAGAATTATGAATGGGTCACAAAAGACAAGCTCGTAAACAGAAGGTAAATACACAAGCTGTTCCATTTGACCCTAGAGACTCCCATCCACGCCCTGGACGTACTTTGTTTTATTTTAAGATTTTACATGCATCGACGCCTCATTTCCTATCGAACGGTACCAAACTTATGTCAATCGTGCTATTTGTCTCAGAGTTATAGGGCCGAAATGAACTACCCTAAAGCGCAGCATAGTGTGACAACTTGCACGATAACTTTGGGTTTGCAATAAACTATTCAAACCATTGCGATGAAATATTGGTGATGATTTTAAATCGATTTTTGTTTGGAAAAGGTCTTTAAAGTCAACTACATGGAGTATAAAACATCGTATTACTTGACAAATTGCACGATGGACATAAATGCTCTCGTTCCATAAAAAATTAGGCGCACCTAGGCGTCTAGAAACTTGAAATAAAACAATGAAAGAACGGGACATGTACTGATGGAATTTTGCTCAAGAGCTCCGGTATCCATCTCTGGCTTCCACACTTTTGGGCACACATTATAAAGACGGCGTGCTATGGTTACCAAGCATATAGCATGATATTAGTGTTATTTAAAATCCGAGACTAATATACAATAGTTCTGAGTGATTTCTGTATTATGTAAAATTCTGCATCCATTGGAGGCACTGAATATTTTGTAACACAATTTTCTCATTTAGATTTATGAACAATATTGGCATTTTAGGATTAATAGTATAAATTGAATAAATTGGTTCCCTCAGATTTGTTTTGTATATATGTATTTAATTGTTTGAGTTTATACGTTGCAGAAGTATTTCGTAACTTCGAGGAAAATTTTAAAACTCGGATTTGTGAGGAAAATTTTTGTACAAAATTATTTTGCATGTATGGAAATTTTCCATACAAACTTGAGTATCCACGATACCAGGATACGCAAAAAATTTCAAACCTGGGGATGTGGATAAAGGGATACGGAACAACGCATCTTTCTTCCGTTGGCGAAGTTTCCATTGTCGACCAATTCATATTTCTATAATCTACTGAAAGGACGTTTCACATAAGACCCTGGCCGTGCACCGTCCCATCCACACCCGATTTTTTTCCTTTTCTTTTTATTATCCTTCCTTTAATGTTACGATTTTTGTCAATAGTCCAGGACCGAGAGTCATTAATTTATTGCTTAACAATAATTTTAAATATTGATTACTTTGACTAATATCTATAAAGGTATATTCTGAGGCTACAGTCGTCGTTTACTGTCAGTCGTATAATTTGAAGGTCGTAAAAAGCAGTAACACAAATAAATATGGTTAAGAAAATGCAAAATATAATTAAATGGCGCAGTAAAAAAACAATCACTAGAGAAAATCTGATATTCATTGATATGCTAAAGTTAATTTCTTTATTTCTTTAAAAACTAAAGTTAATTTCTTTATTTCTGTGCAGAGAAGAACAGCCTCTTGGCGACAAAATTAGTAACAACTGAACTTGATCATATTCAATTACATAATGCATCATATAACAAAAACTTAATTTTTACATTCCATATTTTTAATTTAATTTTGGAGTAATGCATAAATTAAGAATCGAATTCTTTATTTTATTTTTTGGTGTTTCTACATGTTGTTGATCTTCCTACGTTCTAAAAATAGTGTATGGCTGTATCGGAGTACGGCCAGAAGAGTTTTACCATAAATATTTCAGTAAATTATAAATATAGAGATTGGTTAGTAATACCTCGACAGCCAAAATAAGGAAGATAAACAAGGTGTTACTTCTTTGACCACGGTCTACCATCCACACTCCGTACGTACCTTGCTTTATTTCAAAACTTTACATGCATTACATTTTCTGTTGAATCAGATTTCTGTGAATAGTGCTATTTGCCATAGAGTTATAGTGTCGGAATGGGCAATAGCCCAATTGCGGCCAAAGGGAGCCAGGTTTTCCATATTCTCAAAGAAGAAAACAATTGTTTATCGCCCAGACAAAAGGTTGTCATGGGCCGCAATTGGAACTTTTCGTCGGAATGAATCCCCCTACACACGAAACAATTTTTATTTCTGCTACTACAGGTAGCTGATTTTAAAGACATTTCAATTTAAAATTTATCATTTTGACATTTAACCTCATTAATTCAGTCTTATATACTCGTACTTCTTTACAACATTTGGTTGTGATAGCATTATCCGTTATTGAGATATTGTCTTTCCAAGCACGTGCATCGATTGATCAGAAACTTGACATCCAAGAGTTTTGATTCCAAAACATTTTTTCTTTCTATTTCCTATATTTCATATAGCAAAATAAGAAAGAAAGAAGCTGAAAGAAGCAGCTTCTCCCTGAAAGAAACAGTAAAAAAAAAACAATCCTTTTACGAGACTGGTCTCAGACAGGGAAAAAAAATAAATAGTTTCGCGTTTTATGTAGGCTATTATTCGGGGATAAAGTTTGACAGAAATGAATTAAGTGGAAAGTTAGCGTCAAAGGCGGATGCTAAAAGAAACGGACTGTGGGTGGTATATGCAGACAGCTGCTTAAGATGCTGGAAGATGCCTTTGTGAGATAAAAAATTCCCATGCACTTGTCGTGATTCTTAAATAATGCATCGAGACAATTCTATTTGTGAAAGCGAAATTCTTTTTCCACTAGATGTCGGAAAACAATTAATAATTTTTGATAGATTATTTATTTGTACGTTCACAGCCAAAACAAATGCAGTAAATAAACCTTGGAAAAGTTTGTAATAATACACTTTTTTGAAGCACACGAAAAGTTTTCTTGAATTGAAATCTAAATTTTTTTTTGTGGAGGATTAAAGTTGAAAAGCTTGGAAATGAAGGGATTACTTCCAAAAAGTACATATTCCTAAAAAGAATTTTCACTGATTTTTTTTATCTGTATTTTACTCATTATTATTTCCAAAACTTTTTTTAAATAAAAATTATTTTGATTAAGCTTTAAAAAAAATATTTGGTGACATGGAAAGCTGACTTTATACATCTCGGTCATAATTACAACTTCGATTTCCAATTAAAGTATAAGTAACACACTTATTAGCGTGTTTAAATGTATTTTATTAATGACGATAGTTCCAGTACTAATGTACTTGGAAGGAAGAAAAAGTTTGAAAATTTATTAAAAAATAACTACTCTGCATTTTAGCGGTATGCTGTGAACATATTACGCTATTGGATACATATGACGTACCCAATTAACCGTTCAGGCTTATTGCACTACATAAATATGCTTATGTACTACATAAGCATATTTATTGTCGTGATACGACTTTGAAATCAGCTACATGAGGCATGTTACACTTTTAGGGTGATTCATTCCGAAACTATAACTCAATGACAATAAGCACGATTGACAAAAATTTCATTTTCATTCGATAGAAAATAAAGTGGAAAAATTTAAATAAAGCAAAGCTCGTGAAGAGGCCCCGGCGCTATACAAAATAGTTTATCTTCCTTCTCTTAAAGAGTTTTCTTTTTTGTGGCGACGACCAATCCCTACATCTATAATCTTCTAACCGTTTTCCAACACATTTATTCTTTAAACTAAAGTCTAGAAATGCATATATTAATTTAGATTCACAACTCCGCAGTATTTCAATAGTAAAATGTAACCATTCTTGGTATTGTATAACTTAAATGAAATATCTCTCTGTTTTAAAAAAAAAGTAAGCCCTAGGGAGAATTTTCAATCCTTTCGCTGTTATTCAGATCGTATCTCAAAAAGTAAAAATCCTAAGATTATGAAATTAACAGAATTTGCTAAGAAGTGTTCGATAAACAAGACGAATATATTTCTGTTTCAATATGATTATTAGTTTAGAAGTTATTTAATATTAAAGTCGTCGTTACTAAAATTTCGCTTACAAGTAATTTTGTCCGTCGAGTTTCTGACACACTATTAAGAGGAGAGATCCAATTGTTTTAGGAAATGTAGGAATAGGTTCAAACTGGAAATACAAGTAGGCATTTTTTTTTTAAATTCGAATTAGTTTTGGAATTATAAATTTTTTAAACATCTAATCACGCTCCACTTATTTGAAGTTTTTCACCCTCATTTTTGATGATTTTTCACCCTCATGGTTTTTTTAATAGAACAAAAACAAGATACCAATGCATACATTAACGAAACCAGTTGTTGGTTACCAAATTTGAATGCTCCTCATGCTTTGAAAGAACATCAAAATATTACTTGGTTGGAAAAATAAATCTGATATTTACATTATTATCGCAACCACCTTTGTGGTAGTAGCCAAACCGAGAGCGCCAAATTCTGCTAGACCAACACCAGTGCTTCATGACAACCACATGAAGAACTGGCAACTATAAAATGATTGTAACCCTAAATAATAATTCCAGAGAGAAACCATAAAATTACTTTAAAAGTATAATTTTAATAAATAATATTTTGTTTCAGATAAATCGTTATACAAACTCAGATTGATGTAAAATGTAGTAAAAGTAAAGAACAAGGGAGGTTGCACTCCGCCAAATCAATTTTCATCGACACCTTTGGCGTGTAAGGCCTAAGGTTCCCATTTCCAATACCGATATCGGTGTCGCGTAAATAAGTGGGTGGAGCTATACTTGCTGCATATTAAAGTACTAAGATGCAAGGAATGAAAAACTTGCTTGACGTCATTTTAGCGATATTTATAACTTATACAAAACTACGTAATTACGAACTAGCGAATGGTCAAGTTAGCGTAACAACTAATCACAAAATGGCGATTGGAAATCTTAACGAAATTATGATTTTAATTCAAATTTGCGCATGCGTATAAACACATTTCGTAGGGTTGACAATTTTAACTGAAATAACATTTGGCGATATTAATTTTGACGCTTTGACGTACTGCCCTTTTATTCCTTAATTTAACAAAAACGGTTATTTGAGAAAATTCAGTGCAACAGTATTAATTATAACAATCCAAAAAACAACATAAAATCTTTTATATTTTGGTTAATTTTTTTATAATGCGGGTTTTAATTTGTGCAGTTAAAAAACATTGGAAAACTGTTGAAGGTTAGGCGAGGTCCAGTTCGTGTCAGTGAGAAAAACAATTACTTTTATATTTTAGAACAATGTTTTTAATTGTTATTTTCACTTAAATAATTTTTTTACTATAATAATACTTTACTTTGACAACATTTCCGAATTACTCACAAAAAGTTGAAGCGTACATGCATAAACACGTTAATTTTGCATCTGAGCCTATTCAATAAAAATAATTTTCGGTGATTTATAATGATTCGACATTTTGTCTTTACTGTATTCCACCTTATCATCCACTCTAAAATAAATTACAAAATGCCTGGGAGATAGGGGAAATTATCAAATCAGAATAATTACCTGGAATTTAGCTGAAATCCGCGTAAACAGGGCTGGGGATAAAAATAGAAAACCTCAAAAGTGGCTATTGGCTTGGGTTTTCTGTAGTTCCGACCGAGACAGACCGGGTACCAAGTTTCCATAGCAACACGTCTTTGTTGCCATCCCTAGGAGAAGAAATAAGAAGCAAAAATCACTTCGCGCGAAGCTTTTATATAAAATTCCCGGGTTCTTTTATAAACGAAAATGCATTTTGAGTTAGTCTTCTCATATAAAAAGTCAAAATGAAGGTTTCTTTTTGAAGTTTTATTCGGAGCAATGTGCATTTGAAGAAAAGCGCAGTCTTTTGATGCGAAAACAATTTATACAGCACTGTGTCGGCATTCCAACGTCAATTATTCTATCGTCAAAAAGAATTAGAAAGAGGGATATAAATATATTTTTTAAACTTTTTATTTCCAATATATTCACTATTATATGCGTATTTCAAATATTTCAATCATAATACAATAATCTAGAAAATTGGATTTTATATAAATAAAATTTTAATGGGGGGGGGGGGGTAAAAATAATAGGAATGTTATATCGGAGTACCTATCTTCTTTACTGTTTAGTGGGAAAATAGGAGTCAATAATTACAAAATATTAAAGATTAATTATTAAAGGCCACATGCCAAAAAAAAAAAATTATGTTTATTTTGCATAACTAGACAAGTAGAATAATGGATTTTTTTTTCATCAAAGTTTATACCTTTTTTTTATAGTAAAGGTTAAAGCTCAAAAGCTGTAAGAACGGTCATGTGTAAAAACAGCCTGTAAACCAGAATTTCTTTCTTTGATTTGTTCTTTTTTTTATTATTTTCCGAACGATAATTAATTCGAAATAAATAAAAAAATAACTCTATACACGACGACCTGGTGTCGAGATTAAAATTGCTTAGATAAATAAAATACTTGGTTTTTATTTCGAATCTTTTCCCATATAAAATTTATCGATTGCTGAAGACACGACCTTTTTATTCGACAAGGTTAAATCGAATGTTTATCTAGGCATTTTAATTTAGACATCAGGTCGTGCTGTCTTTCAACTAAAATAAATAAAAATCCCTTGCGAAGAAATAAATAATTTATCCTTCCTCTACTAATCTTAACTCTACTTCTAAAAAATTGACATATCATATTTCAACGTATATCAGATTTCAACCAGCGCATCAATTTCCAGAAAACTGCTTATTTATGCAAAGGAAACATTAAAATATTTATTCGTATATTAAAAAAAATATACCTAAGTTTTATCCGACGTTTGCTTATATCTCGGAAACTACAGTAAAATCGGGTGAATAGTAGCAATTTTACGGAAAGAGTTATGGTTTATAGCGTTACCCTTTTGAATGCAAAAATAATTTTTAAAAATACTATTAAATCTCTGACACTCTAAGATCAAATGAACTCACCCTTTGATTAAACATGGAGCAAACTGTGATATCAGAGGTAGATTATATGCACAACACACAGCTGATAAAGTGTCTTCCCAGCATCACTGATTGGATGACCTCATTAACAACACGTTTACAATATACATTTCTGGATTTTTGGCTTGACCTCATCCACATCCAAACTCATACCTTTTCTGATATGTAAATATATATATATATATTTATCACTTCCGTTAATTTATTATAAATTTTTAATTTTATTTAGTTATTTTTTTTTCGGTTGAAAAGATTAGAGGCATCGCTTCTATTTACCCTTCGATATCACAATCAGTCATGTTCTCTTTACTGCAGCCAAGGGCAGCATTTCTCTCTACACTCGAGGTACAAAGGTCAGAATGGATTATGAAGCGGCCTGGTCGACGCAGCTCACCTTCGCAATAGTATGTCATTTATCTCCATAGGATGATTCCACGTGGTGTTTTGGGGCGGAATCGTTTACTGCAGTTCAGAGCGACTAAGGGGGAATGGATTAACAATCTTCTTATTCCAAACGTTTCACTTCCCTCTTCAAGGTTGTATGTCATTTATCTCCACAAGGAGTCTCCTTAGTACGGGACTCCGTGTGGAGAGCTATTAAAAAACCCATACCGATTTTATGGCTGAGGGTGAATTGCGCGAAATATATATATATATTCGGATATAATATATATATATATATATATATATATATATATATATATATGAAAGAATATTTCTGTAACCACCCCTCTGTTAAATCCCGAACTCCTTTGTCAAACCCCTCTTAATATTCCGTAACATCTATCCCTTAAAATACTTAAGTGTAATTTGCGCATTTTCCCTCTTGGTCATAAAGCTCTCCTTTTCCCATAACAAATCACTCCGTTCTCTTGAGTTATGCTGACTCTTCAAGGAGTTTCTACCCACGCACATATTTTCTAATTCCCCATCACTCAGGGATTTCTAAGTTCAACTGCACCCGTTTCCCATAAAATTAGCCTTGCCCGAATAACGACTGTGGTCCGAGACGATGATAATTCCCTTTTTCCCTCTTCATGTCATGTAATCATCCCTATGTGAGATCACTTCGATTCTGTGTTTTGTTCCGTGAAGACGTGTCCTGAGCTCTTTGTAAATAAACTGTTCTTTGTGCTACTCGGCCCCATCATGATTTAATTTACGACTGCAAACCAACATAATGGGATGACCACCCTATGGGTCATTTCATAAGTCGGACAGGATCAGAACACCTGCCTTTTCGATTGCAACAAATGAAAGGATTGCTTAAGCAGAGCCAGGCACTACGCTTAAACGCTGCCACGCCCTAACAGAGCGAGAGAAGTGTAGTGTCCCGAACAGAAACTGAATGTGCGCTTTCTCTCCGATCAACACCGCTATATGTGCACCACTGTTTTCCACCTATGAAGACATTTCGAAACCACCAGTATGTACCGTGCACTCCAGACAATGGCGGATCTCCGTAACAACAATCACCTCGTGACGCATCCAGCGACGTCGCCTCAAAACAAACAATCTAGCCGTCCCGCGCTGATACCAACAATCCAGTGAGTCGACCATCAACACCAACAAACCTCATCCGAACAACTGCAGGATGCCCCGACGTACGATCCGGCAATCAAAAACACTAGCGCCGACCCTCCGATGACAGATCCCAGCCGACCACAACAAAGCGCGACGCATCTTCTTCGAAGCACTCCAAGCCTCTGTGCTTCAATCAACCACCTCCCGATGTCCAACAACACGCATCGTTCTTTCAGCATTCACCCGCTCACAACACACGAATTTTTTCTGTTGACTCAATGTGAAGATATCGTGGCCTACATTCTGCCAGCAACTGTCTTCTCATAATTCAAGAGCGATTTCCACCCCCACTAGGATTTACCACACCCCGTTCAGCTCCCCAACTAGCTGTGTAAACCGACACCATCGACGGAGTTCTTACAGCGCTGTTTCTCTTCCCCCCTCCACCGGACTCTCGGTGAAAGAAGTGACTCCCCCCATCCACAACCAGCTGTGTTTTGTTGACAAACAAATGTGCGGTTCTGCTCGTCGAAGGCAAGGTGTTGTTTAGTTCAGTGCCCACAGAGATTGGAAAGATGGATTCTCCAATGTTGTTTTTTAAAGAGGCCTGCAGGAGGTACCATGATATAAACTCTACCGAAATATATGAAAGAAAGTTTAAGTATTTTAATTTGGTGCAATTTAATTTGAATAGTGATTAAATTAGTAAGAATTTTTAAGCAACTTTGATTTTTTTAAATTTAATATTGCAGAAGTTTAAATTGAGTTTTCTTTGATTGGTTCACTTAGAATTAATTTTAAATGTTTATTAATGAACTGATATTAATTTTTCATATTAATGATTTATAAGTGTTTCAAATTAAATTTAATTTTTGTAAACAAAGATTTTTTTTTTTGTAATAAGATTTAAGAGTTATAAATGTTGAATAGTTTCAAGGAATTAATTAGACTTAATAGTTTATTTCAAAATATAATAGATTCAGAATTTCATTTAAAATTTTTAAACTTTAACTTTAATTATTTTTATTTTAATGACCATTTTAAAAATAATTTTTACATATAATAATTTTTATGGTATTTTATACAACAAAGGAATTTATGAATAATTGTGTGCCACTAAGTTTATGATCGTAAATTTTTTTTTTTAATATGATGATTATGTTCTGTTACGTAAACTGTGAGATATTTTATTATAATCTGGAAATAGATTTTATTTTTGAATTTTAATTATTCTGATTATTATTACCTATTATTTAATTTGCTATATTTGTACAACCTACAGTTTACAATGTCAGTAAACGAAGATAACATTCAAACACCAAATACTCAGGCTACTTCAATTTCACCTGAGAATACTAACTCTAATTCTGTCATGAACCAACAGGCTCTTTTAGATGAAACTGTGGCTAGTTCTTCGAATTTAGCTCAAGCTACGAACTTAATTTTCCCCAATTATCTTCCTTCTTTAGTATGTTTTGACGAGGGGATGTCCACACGTCAATTTAGACATGTCAAAACTCCATCAAACAACGAACATGTGCGACATCCACAAAATGTCACTGAAAGGGAAGATCCCGACCAGAGCCTGACCCCGATTTGTGACTTTTTTTTTCCACGTCCGGATACATGAAAACAAAACCAGTTGAATGGCTTCAATTTTATATCTATATTTTCAGTAGTGTTTAGATTTTTATTACCATGTACTCTATTATTTTAAGTTGTTCATTTTATTTGTATAATTGTTATCAAATGTACCCTAAGTGTTATAGTATGTCAGTGCACTTATTTTCCACTATTCCATGGAATACTACAGAACTTTGAAACAATCAACCTAAAACATAGGTTCACGAGGATCCTCATCACTCAACATTCAATCATTAAAAGTGAAGTGATTTCAGAAAGCACAAACTTTCTTCAGTGGCCATCTTTATTTTTTTCAACACATTTTTGATGACAAAGGTCCTTTAACAAATGGCGGCCAAAACAACATCTTCCATAAAACATGCTATTTTAATACAAAACTCGTATTAAAATTTGTAAAAAAATGTGTTTTTTCGTTTTCAGGTACTTTTGGCAACAACTCGAACTGATGAAGTTGAGTTGGTCTTTCATTTAAAATTCAAGACAAACATTGAATTTTCAAGGAGAAGGGTATTTTGAATAACGTTATGTACGAAGATGTTTGTTGAAGCATAGCCACCTACAAGAAGATGCCCTCCGATTTGGCGAAAATCCCATTGGAGAAACGGCAACAGGGTGTTGCTTGGCAAATCCGCTAGGTGGCACTGATTACCCCCTGGTTTGTTTGTTTTGTTTACATTTATGCGCACACTGAATACTTATTTGACATGCCCAGTTATATGGTTACTCACTGAATCTACCGCGAGTCAACTGACTGAATTGAGACGTAGATCTTTTTTTTTAAATAAGGTTTATTAAAAAATATTTTTAATAATATTTTACACAAATATAAATGTTTTGTTTATATTTAATCCACAAAAAGTAAACGATACCCTTTGTTTACATCTGCCAGCTACGGATGTTCATTGAATCAACTGACTGAATTGAGAAATAATTTTTGTTTAAATAAGATTTATTATAAATTAATTTAATGATATTTTATAAATATAAAGTTATTTTGTCATATTAATCCAAGAAGCTAAGCGAAATTCTCTGTTTATAATCTGCCAGCTATGGATGTTCACGGAATCAACTAACTGAATTAAAATATGATTTATTATATAATAATTTAAGGATGTTTTACAAATATAAAGAAAAAATATTTTACAAATAAACACAAGCATATACTAGAAAATAAAATCTTCATTCTGAGTGAAATGGCCATAATGTATTAAACTGGAATCGTAATTTCCATATACAAAGTGTAATCATGTATTTTATATTTTAAGGGTATAAAACGGAAAATCTAATTACTAGATAAATATGTTCAAATTAAAAATCAATTCCGCAACTGTTGCCGAAACTGTTTTCACACACATCAATCACACTTAAGTTTTCATTAAATTTTACAAAAACGTTTTCTTTGTGTGTAAAACACAAAGTTTATCAACATAACTAGATATTAAAAATTAAATGCACTATAAAAGTATACAAAAAAAAAAGAATAATTACGGACATGTGATTGATAAAACAAATAAAAAAAAATAGTTGAGATTTTAATTGTTTAGTGATTGATATGCAGTTAGTTAAAGTCAGTCAGTATCATTTAATGAAATGAAATTCGCGGATTTCCGCTAAATCTTGTGCCTTTAATCAGAACAAAGATTTTAAATCTTCATACATTAACTTTCCTTACGTGAAAATATCACTAATAACAAACATCAAACAAAACGCCAATATTAGAAATCGAAAGTACATTCCTTGCGTAAATAGATTCACATTTTAATGTCTCTTTTCATCACCCGGAATTTTGTGAATACTATTCGATTTATCCTTTGTATGGCATCCTTTGAATGGGTATGGCACAATGCACTATTTTAAATTTATAGTGCTAATTTTTTAGCAAAGCCGTTAAATACACTGCCGAAACCGCGCGGTATTTCAATATAGCGCCATTAACTAATATGAGCGGGAAGAACGGATGACGCAATCATTCGACAGACCAGCAGGGGGTAAGCAGCGCCATCTAGTAACCAGTAGCGATGCTTGGTGTTGCCTACTTTTGGGTCCAAATCGGAGGGCATCTTCTTGTAGGTGGCTATGGTTGAAGCCTACCATTTTCTACCATTTTCAAATTTTTTTTTCAACATGTGTGAAACATCACACAATAATTTCTTTAGATTTTTAGTTTTGCCGACATGTCATTTTGTTCATATTTTACAGTATTATGTGTTTACATGTTCTGCGCGCATTTAGGCATTTAGCCATTTCGTTTGAAAGTTTGTATTGATGTTTTGAAATTTTTCTTGGTATATTTTTTCTGTATTTTATATCTCTAAAAGTCAATGTTTGTTTTGATAGCAAATTTTTATATAATCATATTTTTGTGAATCGAATCGAGGCACAGTCGTTTGTACACCTATGTCCATGAGTTTTCAAAATTTTCGTTACAACTGTCATTAATATTTCTTTTCTCTTTTTCCATTTTTAGATTCTTCATGTTGATCCGATGGTCTGATCAATCATTTGGTTAACTTCCTCTTCATTTCTTTGCTTGTCTTTTTCTCGCCTTGGTTCTCATCGCGGGCGATGTGTAATACTTTTGCGGGAGGGATATGAAAGAATATTTCTGTAACCACCCCTCTGTTAAATCCCGAACTCCTTTGTCAAACCCCTCTTAATATTCCGTAACATCTATCCCTTAAAATACTTAAGTGTAATTTGCGCATTTTCCCTCTTGGTCATAAAGCTCTCCTTTTCCCATAACAAATCACTCCGTTCTCTTGAGTTATGCTGACTCTTCAAGGAGTTTCTACCCACGCACATATTTTCTAATTCCCCATCACTCAGGGATTTCTAAGTTCAACTGCACCCGTTTCCCATAAAATTAGCCTTGCCCGAATAACGACTGTGGTCCGAGACGATGATAATTCCCTTTTTCCCTCTTCATGTCATGTAATCATCCCTATGTGAGATCACTTCGATTCTGTGTTTTGTTCCGTGAAGACGTGTCCTGAGCTCTTTGTAAATAAACTGTTCTTTGTGCTATTCGGCCCCATCATGATTTAATTTACGACTGCAAACCAAAATAATGGGATGACCACCCTATGGGTCATTTCATATATATATATATATATATATATATATATATATATATATATATATATATATATATATATATATATATATATAAAGTTAGTTGCGCGACGCCGCATTTTCGTTGCTAGGTCAATTGCGCGAAGCTCATCTTCGACTGGCAACCTTTCAAGATTCGCATAGTCCACTTCCGGATATTAGCACCAAACTTTAGAGAATGATTAAATACATGTGTTAAGACCTTCGAGCACGGATCCTTCATAGTAGAGAAAACATAATATTATAATCTCGCTAACATCAAAGTGAGGCCGACATGTATGGCCTCAGACACGTGGTTAATTACGCCATTCCATTCATAAATTTTCAATGTTACACATTTCCCAATTCATCAGCCACTCGCGAGTATTTTTTAATTCATAATTTTGAAAAGAACTCACGTGTTTGAGGCCATTCGGTCTGAGATGTTGGTTTTATGATTATGACGCCATATTGGCTCTACTACAGTCCGTACATGCTCGAAGGTTAAGACTAAAAATTCAACGGGAGACAAGATGAAAACTGATTAAAAAATTCGAATTTTTAAAAATCCTCCCTATTAAAGTAACAAACAGCGTAAAGTTACAATAATTTGAAATGATTTATATAATTTAAGTTTAATAGCATTTTTAAGTAATAATTATTTGCGAAATAAATGTTATACAACAGACGATTTTTTTTATATAATAAAAAGGTGGATGTACCCTCTCTACTTTGATTAAGTCCTTGTACTTTTCTGGATCCAATATATTAAGTCAACATCCCTGTTTAAGCGGCGATAAATAAAGACGGAAATTTATTCTTTTCTCTCAACTAACCTACTCCTAATTTTATAGACGTATTCACGTCAATAGTTTGGAAAAATCGTTAAATTCGGTTTTATTAAATAGATTTAATTCCTTTTCATTTAATTACGGCTTATATATTTCTATGGTTCGTTGTTTTAATTAAATATGTGGGAAGAAAGGTATTTTTGTTAGTATAAAGTAAACTTAAATTCTAACTTTTAAAGCAAAGAATGCACATCACATAAACCAGAAAGCGTTGAAATTAACCATTGGTATTCAGAGATAGCTCCAAGTTATTTCGATCAGTCCATTAAGTCAAGCAGGAACTTGAATATCTGCACACTAACAGAAGACTAGGTCAAACCTTAAATTTATTAAAGACAGTAAGAACTTGGAATTTAATTCAGATGATGAGACGAAAGGTAGTAATTATAAATTACACAAATTGAAGTCTTATTAGATAGGAAGAAATCACTTATATAATAACGGTGTCGAATAATATCGTTCATTCTGCTGGGGTTAATAGATTTTTGAAAGGTATTAAACTCGACCCACCTCGATGGGACTCTTCAAGTCTGTTATTTGTTGGTTGTATTTTAATTAAGCATATTGGGCGGATAGGTTCCAAGTGGCATAACTCCGAAAACAGAGTCAGAGATAAGAGCGTTTATAGTTTGCTACTCCCCTTGGCTGTTACGTTAAGGGGAATGATTCCATATTCCAACTCATTGTTGGGCAACCTATTGAACTTGAAGCCACATCATTTGGTTACATGATAGCTGTAGCTGTTTGTAAAACAACATGGTGTTAGTTAATTTTCGTATTTTGGTGATATATACCACTTGACAGCCCACTCGTCCATATAAGTCTTAAGATGCGTGCGCACATGCTTATAAATGAATCCATACTAATAACATCAAGGAGGGGTCTGTTTTTTTTTCTCACATTGCGGAAACTAATCTTATTTTAATGAAACAATTTTTACTCGGAAAATGGTCTAAAAAGCGATGGGTCCGGGCCCACGTCCTGACTTTTTTGCACGCCCCACTAATTTTTACATATTTATATACATAATTTAAGGAGGAAAACATTGTCTAATTTTATACACAATATTTTCCTAGTTAAATTTATTTTTTCTGATATTGCCCTCTAATTTTTTTGAGAGCGTGGTGGGTTTGAGATATCTATTATTGACGATTAAATTTTCGGTTTATTTTTCTTCCTTTAACCTAATATTTATTCATCATATTTTCAATTATTTGTTTAAATTCGGAGTAATTCTCAGTTTTATTTATGTTTCAAGGGAAAAGAGCTTATATTATTACATAAGAGCAAGGGAAGTTTATTCATATTAAAACGATTGGAAAAAACTTAATCCTACTCTCAACTAAAGCTTTGGACTGGGGCTTTTACAGCTTTTGATAAATTCTTTAAAATAAAAAAAAAAAAATGATGGTAAAGTTCGATAGGAAGCGAACTTTTAAGACATAATCTGCAATAAAACAAAAAATCGTGAAAGCCAGCACTACAATCACGATTATTATTTTACTTTTTTCGATATAATTAAAAGAGTTATAACCTTAAAAATGGATTCCCTATGTATTTTTCAAATGCGGCAGGATAGCTGTCAAGTGCTATAACTGAAAAAAATTAACAAACAGCCTTCTCCATTTCCAGGCAGCTAGATCTATCATTTGACCAAATAGTCGGGCGAGGGCCTGATTTACCATTAGGCCTAATGGTAAATGGGTGGGAAGGGGGGCCTGGTTTTAGGGGCCTCAACTTTTAGTTGTACACAGGGCCCGACTAAGACATTGTAGTAAACTTTAGTATTTTCAAACGTTTTGTTTTTATACAACACAATTACTCGTCAATGTGATGAATGATATTACCTTCAGGGTGAGATTACGGTTTAACATGTTTCTGTCAGACGTCAGAATACAGTTTAACCACTAACATTGGACATCTCGCCCAAAGTCGTTTGCCGAAGCCAGTTTTGAGGGGGTTAACTAACTCGCAGACAAACTATCAACCATAAGGGCATTTTATACTACAGTAGACTCGCGATAACTCGAACTTCGATAACTCGAATTTTTTTATATCCCGAAAAAAATCGATCTCCCTGCACCTTCATTACTTATTTAATGTAATTTTACCTCTTTAATTCGAAGTTTTTCGTCCTTATTTTCGATAACTCGAAGTTTCTTCACAACTCAAAATTTTGTTTTCCTTTCAAAACTAGATTTTGAAGAACCTTTAGCAAATAGGAAATTTCCACGCCCATTACCGACCGTCCAGAAAGCATCCTGAAGAACCAGTCGACACTTGACCCCTTCTCACTTTTACTTAGGCTTTCGTGTGGTGTTGATTTGTCGCTTCGAATAATGGCAACAAAACGAAAATGCAGTACACTCTCTATAGCAGCTTTTGATGAGAGATCGCTCACAGAAGAAGAAGAATGCGAACCCCCTCCAAAGATAAATTTGAAAAAGGCTGTATCTTCCATAAAAACTGTGTGTACATTCATTGAATCGAGGCCGGAAATGAAAACGTCAAAGTCATTTCAAGCAATCGTGCATTTAGAAAATATAATTGATTCCGAAAAAAATAGATATACTCACCAAATTATTTTGCTTAGATATTTTAAATAAAGTAGTGTAAGTATACTCTATTTTTACCAAAACAGCTTTTTTGTATGATTTTCGATAACTCGAATTTTCGATATCTCGAATTTTTATGCACTTCCCTTTGAGTTCGAGATAGCGAGAGTTGACTGTATTAATTAACATCCAAAAAAAAAAATACAAACGCACATTTAATACATTTATTCCTCCCAAATAATTTCATATTAACACAAAGACACATTGAAGTACTAAAATGCAACATTTAAATAATACAGAAAACAAATGCAACCAAACAAGTTTAAGTTGTAACTTAACTTTTCAAACAATGCCATATTCCTATACAAGTTTATACAAAATCAAAAATTATACCTGCCAACCAAGTTTCACCCAAATCAAGTGAATGCACTGCTTTTTTAAAGAAAATATTGCAATTGAAAATTTTATGATACATCAACGATCATCTAAGTAACAAAGCATAATGTTTAAATTATTTCCATATAAAACCGGTCAATTAGTGAATGTGAAATGGTAATGCTAGAAAAATATCACAGATTCCATTAACTTTTTATTTGTAATTTTTTTTTTTTTTAGAAACATTTCCTGGTTTTTCCTGAAAAATTTTCTGGTTGTTTTCTTTTTTTTTTCTAAGAATTCCATGTTTTTTAGGCACCTGACAATTTTTTGAAACAATAAAACTGTCAAATGATACAACCATTGTTTCCAGTGTATCCCCTCATATATACCAGCCAGAAATGGAAATCCTAAAAGGACTAGAGGTGTCATTTAGTGAAAACCAAATGAAGCCGAAACTTAAATCTATTCAATAGCAGCAAAATGGTTTTTTAATGCTTAAAATTAGATGGAAAATGCATTTATTACTTCATTAAGGAAATAAATATATTCCCGAAACAATGGAAAGATCAAAAGATCGATTTCGAATGTTAATTTCAACATAACAAAGTAAAAGCAAATAAAGGGCGCATGCGCGGCGGCCATATTGAAACTATAGCATCGGATAAAATAGATTAAATTAATTGAAAACACAGAAATGGACAATTCCCACTTTTAATAGTGAGCAATCGAAGTAGTTTAATATTAAACAATTGAATCTTCTTATTAAGATGTGAGCAAATAAACTGCGCATGCGAAACTGTAAAACCCGATAAAACATTTACTTCGATTTCATTCATTGCAAGATTAAAAAAGGGGCACTTTCTGCTTTTCGATTTGGTTTTGCGTTTTTTCTTAATAAAAAGCTTTGTTTGGAAGCCAAAAAAAAAAATTAAACTACAAACTTTCACAAATTCTTTTGACAACAAAATATTTAAAAATCATATATACTATGGATACCCTATACTAGTCGGCAGGTATGTTTAACGCTAAAAAAATATACAACTTAATAACAAAAAATATACTTACAGTAACAAGCAAACATTACATTAAACAAAGCATAAAAACAATTAACACAAGAACATTGACTTGGGTGTATTAGCACGCAAGTTCATATAAGCTCCAATCAATGATAGCAATGCATATAGAATACAGCTAATGAGAGTGAATGTTTAAACAACAATCAATATAAAATATTCTTAACACACTCACAAAAAAGGAATCAATTTTAGTGATATCTTTAACAGATTTTTTTTTTGTGTGAAAATAAGACATTTTTAAAATTATCATTTCACATATTCGCTACTTTACATGAATGAAAACAAGAGTAAAGTAATATTTAATGATGTTTCGGATGCTCAACTGGAAGCCACAACGAGAGTTTAAAAGCAAAGAAGTATTAATACAAATGTAGCACCAGTGACTAGCAAAGGCTGCAATAAAATATTGTAGGTGCTCGACTATTTCATCTGACTAGCTATTTAGAGGACTTATACCTAAGGTCTACGGTAGTGGCCCACACTATAATTTCGAAACAGTTTGCAATATGTTTATGGAAATTATATATTTCTAAACAAACTGGTTTCGAATGATTTAAAAAAATTATCAGATAACAGGAGCAAGTCTGTTAAATAGTATTTTGAAACAAAATATCTAAATTTTAAGGCATACCCAAAGCTTTCTTTTCTTTAAGGCACGTTAGGCCTGGGCTGATTTGGGGTCCAGAACTTTAATTTAACTGCACTTGATAGGATAAAAATATCTTATTCTGAGGGGAAAAAAACAGCATACCCTCATTAAATTTGTTGACATATATGATAAACTAAATGCAATGAACAGGATGGTTACAAATTGTCGGGTGATGGTCATTATTTGACTGTAGCCCATTTAGCTGTATTGGCATAATAAAAAAATTTGCCCAACTACTTTGCTTATATTTTAAGCAAATCGCTTAGCATTAGTAGTAACAAAGTAGTTAAAGTACAGGAAAATAGTGGTTTATTAAGTGTAGTTAAACACCTGAACAATGACCAACAATTTGTGACCACCCTGTATGTTATTCTAGTAGGATTTTTTTTGTATGCAAGAGGTGGTCCCATCAGCGATGTTGTTCATGTCTAAATTATGATCGGCTTTGAATATAGCATATATATAACCTGTTTCTTTTATAAATATGTCTATAAAATCCTTAGTAGTCAGGTTAAGCTGATGCTTAACCTGACATACTTCATGAAATGTCACAAAAGCTAATTGAAATTGTATTTTTTTTTTCTCTTTAATATTAGATTTCTGGGTGATTCAATTATTTATTTTGAATGTAGGGTAACAATACTATTATTACCTTTTAGTTCTATGAGAATTCAATCCCTATCAAACAAAAAAGAATTATCAAATATAAGAATTAGGGGTTATGTGCATACAGATCAAATGGATAAACTGTTTAGCGCTGATTTGATACCTAAAGTCAGTTCAAACAAAAGAAAAGATGACAGAGATTATTTCAATTGACAAATTACGATTTTTATCACTTGCAATCCTACAACTAAATATTTTCCCGTACGTGAATTTTTAAAAATATAATAAAACTTACGATTTTTTAAAAAAAGGTTTTGCCTAAGAGAATTTTTTTTTACTCAGACGGTCTATTGGATTTGAATATTTGAGTATGTCACAATGAACTGTTACCTTCTATTGCATCCTTTGCTTCAAAAGCGACATAACTCCTAAGTAACATTTTTTTTGGTTAACTCAAATAATGTGTTGCAGAAACACTTACTTACCAATCACCAAAACAGTATTATTTTACCTAAATGGGATGATAGAGTGCAGTTATGTCACACTCAATTGTCCTTTGAGTAATTGTCTTCTATTTTATTTTTGCATTTTCTGAAAACTTAATGATTTTGAGTTGTCACTTCTAAAGCCAAGAGTGTTATTTCTGGACACCAGGAATTCTTGTTTATAGATTAGCTTCCAGGGTTGCCATTCTAAAATATGACACAAATTTCCTTTTAATTCTGTGCTTTTTAGACAATTTTTATCATATTTCTTCGGGATCACACAAAAATTAATATTGACACTTGTAAATATAATCAGGATTACAAAATTTGACTTTTTTACTAATGTGTACTTCAACAAATAGAGAGAATTATATTAAAGGTTGCAAGCTAGAATCAAGGATATTTGGAGAATTCTGATATTTAAAAAAAATACTCCCGATTTTCCTAAATTTGTTTAAAGTACTATTTAGTACTTTATTCTGATTTAAATGTAATTTTGTTGACACATTACATGTTCGAAATATTTTCATGATACATGGCAAATCTAAGCTGTCTGTTATTGAAGTTCTCTTGAATGTATGTTAAAAGTTTACATTTAGCTCCTTTAAAAAAAAAAAAAAAAACTTTCTGTATTACATTATTTTAATTGCAATTGTTTGTTGAAATAGACTATTTATGTTTTGGTGTGTTTATATAAAAACAGATTTAAACAAATAGGATATGGAGAAGTTTTAACTTCCTGATATTAATAAGAAAACGTTATGAAAATTGGTGAAAAACGGATATACAATTGGAAATACTAAACGAAGCCCGATATAATCAAATTTACCTTAAATATTTTAAAGCCACAATTATTTGACATTAAATAATTAAATCTTAGTTTAATTTTTAAATTGCCCAAGGCTTGTAAGGCTCGAAAATGATAATCCTTAGATAATCAATGTAACTCATAGATAAAATATTAATAAACTTGGACCATTAGCTTTTAGAGGAAAATGTACCACAAAAATTACATATAGAGTTTCCTTATTAGAAAACAAACATAAATACAATTGAAATTACAGCAATTGCTAAAAATAGTTCAGTATTCACAAGTGGAAGAAACAAACCTCAAAAAAAGTTTTTTTTATAATTTCAATAAACAACATAGTACAGGTTTTGATCAAAATAATTTTTAGCATTAATTTACATTCAGTGAAAGTAACAGATATTAAGACAAACGTACCTTGTGCTTGCAAATATGTAAACGTCTACAATATTGTAACGTTTTTCTAAGGAAATCATGTATTATTCAAATAAGCGAGAGAAAGTTCTTGTTGCAAAAGCCATACTCAACAATAACGCCAAAGCATATTGTCAATTTTAACAATCACTCAATACAATGAAAGGGATTTTGACATAAGTAATGTACGATGTAACAAATTGCAAAAAATCCAAAATTAGAAAATGGAATTTTTAATACATTCTAAACTTCAACCAGATAGCAATTAACCTTGCACAACTTGAATAAAGGTAAAAAGCTATACTGGTATTCATCGAATCATTTTAGAAAAAACATATAAAAACTATAATCAAAACCATCTAAACACAACCAATTTAATATAGTCATAAATGACTTTGCTAAAGTTTAAATAAACATGTTATTTTTAAATACTAGTCTAGCATAAAATAATTCATTAAATTTGTTATTACACAATGTACTGCATTCAAATATGATTTTTTTAAATTTTAATAAAAATATTTATATATATAAAAAAGGAAAAACTGAAATTTTTAGAAAACTATATATTAGAACTTATAAATTTCTACATCTTGCTTAATTATAACAAATAGTTAAGAAAATTAAATATATCAAGTCCAGCATTTTAAATAAATAAAAAAAATATAAGTTTGATGCCTGACTGTATTTTACTGTAATTTAAATTAACATATAATCAAAATTTGTAAATCATGCAACAACAAAAAAATGAAACATTCTTAAAATATTTTTTTGTTTTAAAAATCGGACCATGACTTGGCACTTGATGACTTTTGTTTTGTGAAAGACAAAATAAATAAACACATAAAGTAGTCCTGCATATGAAAAAAGATAAGTCATCAGTCAGTGTTGCCTTTTGCCATGTGATAGGCAATATTCACTTGATCATACAAAAGTGTGATCCATTGCACGTGCACACTGCCAACAACTGCACGCTGCCATGTGCACACTGATGTTCACAATAGCGTTTCTCACTGGATTTCAAACATTCATTTTTTACAAAACAAAAATCACAGTTGCAGCCCCACAGACATATCAGAGAGTCATAGACACCAAAAACATTAACTTCTTCACGGTGACCGGATCCAGAGACAGCAGGTCGAAGTCGAAGGTCGAGCTTGAGATCTCAAAGTTTCCGGTCTGCTCTATGATGTCTACGACTTTCTGCAACAGGTTTGTGTCGCTGCTCGTCATGATCTTTCGCTGCAGGAGGATTAAATCTCGGTTCTTTTCTACATTCTGGCGCTCCTGGTAATGGTGGGAATTGTTCGTGTTCTGCAGACGGTATGCGCTATGGTCGTAGTGCTGAACCATCATCGGTTGGTGCTTGTACGGGTAGGGCTCCCCAAACCTCTGGGGCTCTGGCTCAGATTCCTCCGAGCTGTCAACGTCCATGTCCTCGGAATCGCTGCTCCGAGAGCTCGGGCTCGGCGGAGAGCCCGAGCCACTTCTTCGGAACGGAGGTGAAGGAGATTCGCTGGAAAGTACCCTTTTCGAGGGAGGAGGAGTCCGGGACTCACTGCTGAGTCTAGGTCGAGGTGGGGGACTCTCACTGCTGGACTTGAGCATCGGTGAGTCGGCTGGAGAAAAGGACGACTCCGAGTCGCTACTGGGGACGGGTGAAAGGACACTGGCGGGGCGGGTCATCACGTACGGACGAGCTCCGTCCAAAGAGGTCTCCGATATACTGGAAGGAGGGCTGCTGTACTGGGCCCTGACGGAGTTGCTCTTTTTCGACTCGGAGGAGTCCGAGTCAATTTCGCTGGAGGAGGTGGAGGGGGAATCATATTTAGACAGAGGCGGAGTAGGGGTTCTGGGCTTTGGTGGAGGTGGACTGGGAGTTCTGGGCTTTTTAGGCTGCTCCACAATGGGTGGTGGTGGCTTGGGTTTCTCCTTTTCTTTCTTAATAGGAATGGGGAGGTGGATCTTCTTTTCTTCGGTCTTGTCCTTGACCTTCGCCTTGGTGACGCTCTTGTCAACGCTTTCTGCTTGGATGGGCGATTTCTTCTTTTTCTTCTCTTGTGGGACTCCATGGGTGCTGTGGGTCTCCGGCGCTGGCCGTTTAACAGGCTTTGGAGCCTTCTCATGCTTTGGTTCCTTTGGGGGCTTCGTGATCTTGGGTTCTGAGTGTACAGGCTCCTTGGGCGTATCTTTCGATGAGGGACGATTGGAGCTCTTGGGAATAACCCCTTCAACAGGCAGGTCTTTTGGCTGATCCTTTGGAACCTTCTTTTCTTGTACCTCTTTCAAGGAACTGCGGTCTTTGGGGACAGGGTGTGATTCCTTGGGAACACGGGGGGGCTCCTTGGGGTGGTGGGATGGCTCCTTGGAATCCTTGCTGCGCTTATGCTCCTTCGAAGGATGGTGTGACGACTCCTTGCTCGAAGCATGCTGTTCCTTGGGCTGGATACGCTCCTTAGGTGCCACATTCAAGTCTTTGGGAGCATGATGGGACGACGGCTTCGACTTGTGGGGACGATTGTCCTTAGAGGAATGGTGGGAACCTTTGGAGGAGGAGTGCTTTGATGAAGTCACCTCCTTTTTGGAGTGATGAGACTCCTTTGAAGACTGGTGGGATTCCTTGGTGGACTGGTGGACCTCCTTGGAGGACTGATGGACATCCTTGGAGGATGGGTGAGCCTCTTTCGAGGAGTGGGGAATTTCTCTCGAGGAGTGATGAACTTCTTTCGAAGAGTGATGAGCCTCCTTTGAGTGATGAGCCTCCTTGGAGGAGTGATGAGTCTCCTTCGAGGACAGGTGGGTCCCCTTAGATGAATGATGGACATCCTTTGTCGATGAGTGATGGACCTCCTTTGTCGATGAGTGATGGACCTCCTTTGTTGATGAGTGATGGACTTCCTTTGTCGATGAGAGGGACTCCTTTGTAGAGTGGTGAGACTCCTTTGTAGAGTAGTGGGACTCCTTGGATGAGCGGTGGGGATCCTTAGAAGCGACTGGAGTGGCGTCCTTGGAAGTCTCCTTGGCAGGGTGGTGAAACTCCTTGGAAGGGGGCTGGCTGTCTTTCGAACGAGGCTCCTTTGAGTGAGTTTCTTTCGATGAGTGGTCTTTGGATGACGATTTGGGTTCCTTGCCAACAGATGAAGTGGATGAGCTTGTAGGAGTAATTTTACCCTTTGAATGACTAGATGATCCTGATCCCTAAAAATAAGGAAATTTAATGTGAATGAGAATGTTTCCTATTTTTTTATTTAAAGATATAATGGTATGGTACAGAGATGTAAAAATCTAATTTTTCAACAAGTTAATATATTTTTTCAGACAATAATATATATATATATACACTATAGATAGATTAAAAAAATATTATTTTCAATATAGTTTCTATACATAAAAGATAAAATAATCCATATATTGGAAATATTAATAAAACTTTTTTGCAGTGAAAGCAATTTCACAAAAATTTGAAATTTTGTTCGCCCCTTAGAGGGCCTAGAGAAATTTAAAACATAAGCAATTTCTAAGGACCTCTATACAGCAATAAAGTATTTAAAAAAAAACATAACCCTTTGCACTCTAGGGCATTCTTGATATTTACTTTTTTTTATGGAACAGTTAAATACAGTTCATGTTCATTTAAAGAGGTAATTCTTTGTGTGTTCTTTTTAAATTTTAAGATGGATAATTTATAAAAATTATACTATGCACGAAACTGAATATCAATCTCAGCATACCAAACACATATTAAGTCGTTTATGACATTTATCAAATATTTAAAAAGAGCCGGGATTGAGAGGAATTTGAAACTGAAGAAAGTTTTAGATCACCAACATACTTGGCACTTCTAGGTGACAAAAATAAGTTATATTTAAGTTTATGAGAAAATTGCTTTTTAAACTCAAGAGGTTGCTCTCTTTCATTCGGAAGAATAGAGAAGAAAAAAATAGCACATTGTGTTTTCAATGACTTAAAGGCAACTATCGAGTGCATAGAGTTAATAATAAAATATGATGATACTCAAGTGATGAACTACTTTTAAATGGTGTTAGATAAAGCACAATCTAATAAAAAAGCCATTTTATGTTTTAGAACATGCAGTTCTATTTCAATTTGAAGAACAGGGTACAAATTACCAAGTTGTTTTTTTTGGTGAATGGGGACGCCACTGGAGTCCAAAGGGTTAAGAAAAACACTTAAAGCAGCAGGTAACACAATACAAACCATGCTAGAGTTTAAAAGGGAGAGTAATGACAAACTTACCTTTGGTTTCTGGCTAGGAGTTGGATCCGGGGAGAAGTTCTTAGAGGTCTTTATGGGTGCCCCAAAGATGGCCGTGAAGGGCTGACTAGCGGTTGGGGCTGGCTTGGGTGCAGGAGCTGCGGAGGGTGGAGAAGGGGTGGGGGGCTTCTGCTGGGGCTCCTGCTGCAAAAGGGGCAAACTGTCTCAGAGCACTTACATTACAGATGCATTAATAAATATTTAGTTGGTATTCAGAATACCACATATGAGATGCCAAGGATACAAAGCTCCAACTAGGAAAATAGTGATTTTGAGAAAAAAATCTTTTAAATGATCCTGCATATGTATGGCAAGTTTGATAAAAAGATTTATTTTTATATGTTTAAGAAGTAGAACTCAACAAAACAAAATCTACCACTATTTATTTTCTAGAAGGCAAACAATGAAAACAATAGTTTTTTCACAGTGTTAAGTTTGCCTGCATATTTGGTTTTGCTAAATTTCAAGTAGTAAGAAACATTGCAGTGAACGTCAAAGTAAAGATGTAGCGTTTAAAAGTAGCCCACCCAATCAAATCCACCTAGTATCGCCATGCTGAAAACTTGTTGCACATTAAAAAAATGTGTTATTTCATTGTAGCAGTTATATTTTTTGCAAAAATATTATCTAGGAGAAAGTGCAATTAGTGGAGATTGTTAGTGAGGTTCAAACAGGACATAAATGGGATGTTTACATGAAAATCCAGATGCATAATCATAGGACAAATATGAATATAAATAGAGGAAGTAGTCTTTAGATCTAGAGGAACAAGCATAGGCAGCGGTTCTCAACTGGTGGTACACGTACCCCTAGAGATATGTGATGGTCTGATTGGGAGAACACGAAAAAATTCACAGTAGTGGCGGAAAAACTTGCAAAGAAAATCGAATACATTAAAATCTAATATAAAAGCACATAAGCCATCAATTTGAGTCAATTGATTTGAATGAATTGATATTGTTTTGTAGAGAAATGGGTGGGAAGGGATATAAGAGTAGGGGGTGCTCATAAATGAAAAGTTTTATCAAGGGAATGCAAGAGAAAAAAAGGTAGAAAACCACTGACTAAGAGAGCAAGTCTTTGCTCAAGTTTAATTAAAGTGCATCATTATACACACATGTTATGTTTATGTATCTCGACATCGAGTGGAATTTGTATCTGAATTATATAGCTAATATTGACTGTTTGCTCTTTCAATTTCATATTCCGAGGTGGATGCACTTTTTAGGAATCTCTAAAGGAAGATATACCATGGAAGTTTACCAATATCCCGTTATATAGACTTAGTGCTAAAGCTGTGGCCACTTTTTTTTGCAAAATGTGAAAAGAAATCTCAATTTGCGAAAATTGCAGTATGTACTGGTAAGTATTACATGGTCTGAAAGTGTCATGGGAAGGCTCTTTGAAGATGAATTCGAAAGATTGCATTGGCTGTATCGGAATTAATGACAAGTTCACAAACAAGTTATGTATACAAGGTAGGCCCAAATTTCGCTAACACATTTTTAAATTTAATATAAAATTAAGTAATTGGCATAAGAGATTACTGTTTGGACTAAAATGTTTCTCACAATGAAAAAAAGTTTTACTTAAGCAAATAGAAATTTTAGTTCCAAACTCCACCGGTAGATGGCGATGTATCTTAAAAACATTAAAAAAAAGCATTAAAACCTGAGTGGTATGTGTATGTGTATGTACCATATGTGAACTGCTGTGAAGGAGTGCAAATATTGAAATATGGTAGAGGATTGTAGGACATAAATTTTGTTTAATTGCTGGTGACCAAAAAAATAATATGTAACTGATTGACTCAAGTTTTTAAAGCTTTTTTTTTAATGTTTTTAACCCTTTCGCTGTCACAATAGTAGAAAAAAATAAGTGATTAAAGTGCCACATTTCTTTTTATTCTTGATTTGTTTTAAAATAATTAAAATTTATCATGGAAATTTTAAAGAAAAAAATTGTATGACTTTTGGGCACGAGTTGTATGTAGCTCACAGAGCATTAAGTCCAATATGAGCTGTGGCAACCAACGGTAAAATATCTGACTCACATACAAAATAAAAATTAACTTTTAAGTGAAAATCATGCCCAAAATCAGATTTTTGTCTAACAGATGCAGAATATGCCTACATCAGGATTCCATGATATATATGAAGTGAATTTACAGTACGAATACTGTAGACTGTGATGCGAGTTGTATTTAACTCATGGAATCACTTGGACAACCAAGGCATGAGGCAAGACACAACTCATATGGCAATGAAAGGGTTAAGGTAAAGCACCACCTATGGCGAAATTTAGTACTAAAATTTCTACTTCCTTAAAAAAAAAACTGTACAGAAACATTTTAGTCTACACTCTCTTACACCAATTACTTTCTTTTATATCAAACTTTAAAGGCACTTTTGGCCCATTCTGCATAAAAGAAATGGAAAAATTCTTAAAACCAACTTCTTATAATATTTATTCATTTAAAAAAAAATTGCTTATTAAGTGTACTCAAGGATATGTTTCCTTACCTTGCCTGCAAAGAATGATTTGGGTTTCTTTGCTGCAACGCTTTGCTTGGAGTTCTCATCCACATTCTGAGGGGCGACGCAGGCTTGGGTCTGCAAAGAGGCACTGGCACTGCTGGCGATGCCCTCCTGCTAGAGAGGCAAACACTATTAAGTGGAAGCTTAATAACAAAATACTCCATTAGAGCAGAGACTGATTTACGGGAGGGCATTCGGGGCACTTGCCCAGGGCCCCCAAAAATGATTTAATGCTAAATATATGTGAAAAAGTTAAAAATAAATTTACTAACAAATTTGTTAAATATCAATTAAATTTATTTTCATCATATTAAATTTTTTTTTAAAAAAAATCAATCATTAATTGTTTTGCAAAACTTATATTATTTTACTCAATTAAATCAATTTCACTTTTCAGCTTGTTCATGATGTATGTTACGTTTTGCATCGCGTTTTTCAAAGATATGCGCTTTGGATCACTAGCAAAATTAAATTAATGACAAAGGTCCAAGACCATAAACAAGCTGTGTTTACTAATAGCATGTAGATTTGTCGTTTACGGATACTTTTTTCCTATACCAAATTTTTTAATATTGTAATCATTAGGGATTTGCTAGGTATAAAATGGGTAGAACATACTAATCTGACTCAACTAAAAAACAGCTAAAAAGGAAGAAAGAACAGAACTAGAAACATATGAAAAAACTCTGTTGCAGTATTGATCATTAGCATTAATTCAAATTCTCAAAAGAAGAAAATTAGAGCTGACTGATTACGTCATTTTGTACTGTGTGCTTGTGCATAAATTTAGCAGTTTTATTTTGAATTACGTCGAGGGGCCCCTAATGTTCTTTTGCCCTGGGCCCCTAAGCTTGTAAGTCAGTCCCTGCATTAGAGGACATCACAGGGGAGAGCACATTGAACAACACAATGTTGCTTTATAAAAACAGATGTGGCTTGTTCCACTTTTTTTAATGAGATTTGGGTGTTCTTACACATTCTCAGACTTAAAGAGTCCAAAAGAGGATTTTCATTGCTCCATTTTCGCTAATTTTTTTTTTTTAGAATAGTTATGACAATCAAGCCATCTTGCAATTAATATAAATGTAATCAACTTAAAAATGGTCTAAGTAAAAAAAGTTTACAATATATTAGTCCAACATCTAACTTTTTTAAACTCATCTTTTTATCAAACAAATATTAAATTTTAAAAAAATCACCTAAACCGAATTTGAGTCAAACCAATTCAAATGTTTAAAAGCAAAAACCAATAAAAAGTTGAAGTGAAAAGTTGCTGTTCTTTACAAATTTGAGAAAAAAGCATCCCTAATGTGAATATTTGAGAGTTATAAAAAATTGTTTCATTGAGCTTTTTGATTGAACTTTGTTTCAAAGATTAATTATGTTAATTTACAAATACTTGTAAAATTAAAAACAAATTTCAAAATTTAATTTTTGAAGTAGAGTTTTCACAAAAAAGTCATGTTCCTTTTTTTCCCCTTAAAAAATAAATAAATGGAAAAAAAAAAAATTTAATAAAAATTTAAGTTTAAATATATATTTTCTTGAATTATCACACAAACATTATTTTATGGACTAATAATAGTTCACAAAAAATATAAACTAATAAATAATTTACTTGAACTAATAATTCATTTATATAAACCAATAGATAATTATTAAACGTTATTTTTTAAGCAATTTGTTAATTACATCAAATTCATAAACTATAATATATACTAAGTTAATAAGAATTTTCTGGAATTAAAAAAAAAAAATTGAAAAGATATGCATAAGCAGTAATATGCACTTTATGAAATTTAAATTCATTTAACGAAAGACTAATCTCTAGAAGTGCTGAACTACTATTGCATATGTTGTCATTTCCAATTTCAAAAATATTTTTTAGTAACATACATAAAAGAAAGGGGAAAAAATCTTAATTTCTGAAAGAAGAAAAAAACTTATTTGTTAATAAAAATTTATTTATTGTAATCAATAATGTTTATTAGCCAATAAGTTTTTTTTTTAGAAAGAGAATTAGAATTATAAAAAAAGTAAATGCCTTGCATATATTTTACATTTTTAAAAATAGAGAATGAAAAGAAGGCATCAAAGTATAAAACATCTAAAATATATGGCAAATTAAATATTATCCTTTAAAAAATTACATACAAAAAAGCAAATACATGCAAATGTAAAAAAAAATAAAGAAATCGGACACACATAACACGCAAAACTGTGTGTGTAGATTAAGAATGTTAAAAAATCTAGACAATTATGATCAGTGTAAGTCAAAGTCACACTTGCGCCACTTTTCCAGTAGTTGCGTCAATAATCCACTCTTTAGTTAATGAACACAACTGACGAAAAGCAGTGTAAGTCTGACTTTGACTTATAGCACACTGCCTCAATTCATTATGATTCAAATGCAGGCGAAATTTAATTGCATCCAACTCAGGGCTGCCAGGTCTCAGATTTCGCAATTGCCAAAGTGAAGGGGGGAAAACGGCAAACTCGGAAACCGCAATAGTAATTGAAATGATATTTTGTACAATAAAAAGTTCTCAGTGATTGGATACAATTTGAATTTTCCGGTTGCATACAACTAAATAGTCTAGTTGCATGCCTGATTGTTAAAAAATTCAGTATTTCAGATTTGGCATTTCAAATGAACTAAAAAAAATTAAATAAAAAAATATATTTTGATCACACAAATTTAAATAAGTGAAATAATTATAATAGCTCTAATATAAGCTTAATTAGTAAAGAAGACATCCAGTATTTTTCAAGAATTTCAAGTAGATTAAAAATATCTCGTGGGACAGTCTCTAATCCATTTAATCCTAAAGAGATAATAAAGATCAATCAAGTATATGTTTAATTAATCGGTCATACGGGGCTACGATTTTACGATTGTAACACAAAAAAAGGGGGGGGGGGGGAGAAAAAAGACAAAGGATTTGGGTTTAAAAATTACAAAAATTTAATAACTGAATTGTAAAAAAGGGGGGGGGGGGGGGGGAGAGAAAAACGAATCATTTCAATCTATAATAGTTTGAATTAAAATTAAGTACAGTAAAATTCCAAACCATAGCACCAAAAATGACACTTTTTGTGTTACATATCATTCATAAAATATTCAATTCTTTTCCTATCTGGAAATCCATTTAATCCTGTTTTTTGAGAAACTGTACACACAGTCCTTTAAGAATAACGACAAAAAGAAAGAAAAAGACAACTCTAAAAATTGACATGTATTTTGTGCTATTATTGAAAATATTTCCAAATTTTCTCAGAAGCAAAAAATATATTAGCTTTGTTGTTGAAAAATCGGAACAATCGATTCGATATTTCCACATTCGAACAATTCCACAATCGATTAATCAATTGCAGCAATTGAATATGTAGAGAACTTTAGCTATACAATTCATCAACAAATTGAATTCAAATATTCAAAGAAGAAAAAAAAAAATGTGATGCAGATACTGCAGTAAATTTAAAATAAACATCAATAATGTATTCCGAAAAATTAGAAAGTAAAACCAGTAAAAATTAAACACAAAATGCGTTGCCATAGAAATATCTATAAATCGATCCATTCCACAGGTAAATTAAAATTAAATCGAATACACTTATCGTAAAAATTATTCTAACACATTCATTTTAACACGTTGTCAAGAATTCGTTCAGAAATGTATACCGAAATAAATAAAAGGGTCAAGATATCGTCTGATTCGAATGGCGCAAAGAAATTCGATGCTGACAGCGAGATGTGCGTTTATCAACAGGTTCATTTGCCTCTATTTCGAATTAACGGAGAGACGACACCGTGGAATAATGGCCTAATTCGTGCGGTCGTTCCGAAATTCCTAATCAGGGTTGCCAGGTTGAAATTTTCAAAAATTGCCAACATAAAGGTCGAAATCGCCAAATTTCACAACTATTGTTTCTTTTCCTAAAACAATTAATTTTAAAGATCCTTGAGTAGTCAAGATTTCTTGAAAAGTTTTTTTTTTTTAAAACATATTTGAGGTGTAAAAATTGATGCTTTCTTCAATAGTTCGTAAAATATAACAAATTTACACTTTGGCCTTTTGAGGACTATTTCCGAGGCTGAACGACTATTTTAAATTTTTATAGGCTTCGAATATCAAACTAGTTCTTGCATAGAAAGCAAAAAAGTTCAAAAACTTGCAATCCTTGTATATAACGTTTTTTTTTTAATTCATAAACTTCAGTTCCAAATGCAACTTTGTAATTAAAGTACGCATCGATTTAAAAAACGCACACATGAAAATTATTAAATTAGTAGTTAAAAATTTATAGAAAAGAATAACGGGTTATTCTATTATTACGTCACACACATATAGGGAGAGGGGGGGGGGGATGGGGTGTATAATGCTTGACTGTAGAGCGGCATGAAGAGAATGGACTCGGTGGTTCCGTGCCGCAGCAAAATTTTATAGAATTAAGTACTGAAATTATAAAACAGACAACCTTTCGAATAGGATGTTAACTCAAATACACTGAGTGGCAGTTTTAATGACTATGTAACAGCAAAAATATATCGTAACGTGACATGGGGGAGGAGGGTACAAAAGGATGAAAAATAACGCGACGTAGTAAATGAGCAGTCTAGTTTCAAACCAGATAGATCCACTTTTTCAATTTTCAGATTATGTCATTTATTGTTAGTTTTTCTACAGATCTATCAGTCGGCGAACTCATAACATTCTATAGCAGCTAAATGCTATTCATTATGTGGTAAGAAATTAGTGGTTATCTGCAAAACCAGATAGATCCAAAATAAGTTTTTTTCCCTCTCTCTCAAAGTGATATTTACACAAAACTAAAATTCGGTTAAGATCTCTCTATGTAATAGCAATTTGTAAAACTGATAAAATTCTTCCATAAATAATGCAATTTAAATAGTTTCTTGTTTCTCTTGAAAAATGTGTCCAAAGTGATCTATCTCATTTAGAAACTAGACGGCTCCAATGAATACTTCCCGAATAATTCTCTATTGAACATCTAAAATCGCCAACCCGACGAGTTATTATCGCCAAAACGAAAGGTAATCCGGTTTCCGAAAAAGAAAAGTTTTCGCCGGTATATTTCAAAATGAAATGCGGACCAATACTCGGCAGCATGAACCGAAATGAGTCAAGAATTGCCAACAATTTGCTAACCTAAAAAAAAAATGGATTAACAGGAAACAAGCATCGGAGTGAATGCATATTCTGGAATGCACAAACACGTTTGCTTCCCTTTCTTTTTCAAGGAAAACGACATCGGGTAGACAAATAACCTCTTTCTGAGAAAATCGAGTTTAAAGTTTGCTTTTTTGAAAAATAAAAGTAGAACTTTCGAAAAGCAGTCGTGCTTGACGATGTCTAAAGCATTTGATTCGATGTATCAAGTCCATGCGCCAAAGGAACTTTTCAAAGGATTCTACTTTCAGTAGTTAAGGAACTGGCAATATGCCTCAAAATTGGAATTTGCAAGTAATACTTTTAAAATCTTGACAAATTTTTACTGCAAATTCAGTAAAAAAAAATTTCGAAAGAAAACGATAACTTTTATGATTCTCCATTTTGAACATTTCTAATATATGGATTTTGTCCATTACAACCAAAAGAATACAGAAACACTGGCAACGATTAGGGAGTTAGCATGGGCAAATGTCGCTTCACTTTTTGAAAAATTAAACACATTTTCATAAAAATTTGGAATTGCCACCCCACACTTTTAACATTTCCAAAAGTGAGGGGACAAGCAAAAAAAAAATCAACAAAAAATATTCAAAATTGTGATTTTTAAAGGTTTTATGCAGGGAAACTACAGATTTTCTGTAAAAAAAAAATTTTGTTGTCATAATGTCATACTTCAAAATTGAAGATTTTATGAAGGATATTACCTTCATAAAATCTTCAATTTTGAAACATGACATTATGAAAGAGAAAACGCAGATTTAAAAAAAATGTACGCAAGGAAAATAAAACATAAAAAAAACTAGTTTTCTTGTTTCAAATTCCATTATAAAAGCTTCAATTTCACAAATTGATGAGTTTTTTTCTTTATGTTTTTAGTCAACATCGAACAGTTTAGCTAGCGATTTTAGTCAAAATCGTAAGATTTTTAAACAACAACCGTAATAAAAAGGATAAGGCGTGTTTGCCTTTGCAGTCGTATTCTTATGACATATATTTACTAAGCCGGATTCGGCAATCGTAGTATTTGTCATTTTACATATAAATATTTTATGTGCGCAGACACACACCCGTTTCCAACAATTACTTGTTCGATAAACCTTAAAGCGCGTTAAAACTTGACGTGAAATTTTAAACCTTACCTTAGGCTGTCGTTATCCTATATTGTATACAAAGTAATTGAAGGAATAAGTGGATCTTTCAAAAATCAGTCATGCTTGACAATGACTAAACACTCATTTGATGTTTAGTCAAAAAAAAAATCCTTCCATGTTGAAAACTACTTTCACTTGTAAATCATTCGAGTGTTACATCCCGCATTTGAATGAATTGAGCTATGGTTAACTTCGCAACTACAGTTCGTACAAAAACTCGACTTTAACCATTACAGTAATGAGGTTTCCGACACTTTTTAACCCCTTCTTGGTCAATGTCGCATGTCATACGCCCAACACTGTCTGCCATGTATGCAGCGTCGGCCTATGGGGGTGCGCCATAATTAAATATTGCACGGCGAAAACTATAGCTGTTTGTATATTAGTAACATTAAATAATCATCGCCGCAGAAAATCCCGCTTTCAATTAGAGCACATTCCCTGCTCAAAGGAAGGGAAAACTGTTTTTTGTAGGGACGCGACGAATAGTGATTTGTCCCATTACAGAATATTCGGTTGACTTTGAGGCCGAATAACAACTTCCTTTAAAATTCTTTATACAGGTAAACAACCCAAGTACCTGAAGTAAAGGTTTAGGACAAAAAAAATTATCATAATATATAATATAATATTTGTATTTAAAGCAAATTCTAAAAAGGGAAAAAACTTTCCAAAACTTACGCGCTTGGCAAAGAAATATGTTTCTTTCCCTGCAAATTCAGTATTCAGTGAACGCCTATTTCCAGAAGTTGAAAATATTTATGAAAAAAAGCGCAACAGAATTCTACCTGAAAATGGATTACAACAGTTTGCGGACCTCAAAGATCTACAATGTTAGTCTTAGGGTTGAATTTATTTCGCTAAATTGGCAATTATAGGTAGATAATGATAACCGAATACCTAATAAACAATTAAAACTGGGGGTAAAAAGCATGTAGATCTTAAAACAAAAAAAAAAGACAATACATCTGCAAAAAAATAATTTTCAGTCTACAAAATCAGAGTAATCGCAATGTCCAATTTTTAAAAACTTTACATCCATCAATGTTTAATCAAATATCAAACAAATGCAATCAATGAATAAAAAAAATGCGCATTAAAGCTAATAAAATTGGTAGTAAATCTGGAAGGAATCAAACCTCTTCGACTCCAAAGTCGAAAAATCGCAGTAAAAAATCTCGTTTCAATTAGCGCAGATTCCATTTTCAAAGGGAAGAAGAAAAAAACATTTTGCCGCTGAAGTGAAAAGGATGGGAATTGGTATTTTTATAAAAATGGTCAGGTGAATCGTAAGATTTGGGGAAGGCAAGAAAGGCGGTGATTCTTGCATAAAACAAGGCAGGAAGGAAAACTTGGCACTTGCAAGAAAGAAGGCGGGCAGGGCGGACCACTATAACATAACAAACACTGCTATAACAAGAAAAAATAAGAACGAGCCTGTTCAATAGAAATGTAATATCCATTACCACAGGATAGGTAAAAAGTTAAATCTCGACAAAATAATTTGCGATCATTTTATCCAAGACATAAACAATTTTAGATGAGGTTCGGGGACATCCAGAGTACAAATTCAAAATATGTACCGTTCCACATTTTGAAATTGTAAGACGAAAACCCCACCATATGTTATTGATAATTTTAATATTGCTGCATTTTGTACGCGTTCCACTGCCACTGTACAGATTACAAAGAGTACTGCGTATTATATACTACGTGAAACAAAATTATAATGCCACGCTATGATGCTATATCATATCAAAACACTGGAGTTAGTCGTTAGTAATAGAAAGTACTGTGATATTTTGACACCAGGGCTTTTTAGACTTTCAAAAATAGCACATTGACACTAAAATAAGGAAAAATAAAGCAGTGCTAAAAAACCTTTATTATGTGTCTTTTAGTAAACAAAAAACTGCATTTAGAACTGATTTAAAATTTGGCACTACTAATATGCAAATATTTAAATGCTTTATCTCATATTATTTTATAAAAAAATGTGTATAAAATATATTTTCATTATCTTAAAACCCATGTCCACTTTCATTAAAGTATTCAGTGGAACATGCTTCAAAGGTTTCAAAAGATAGTCATTTATTTGGTAATGGGCATTTCTGTGAAGTTTTGAGAAAATCGCATTTAAAGGCACATCAGCAAAGGTAATTTTCTTTTACAAAAATATTACTTACTGATTAAAAACTTTCTTCAGTTTGAAATTCCTTAAAACCCCTGTTTTTAGCAGGTGACAAATGTCATGAACCATTACAAATGTGTTGGGTATTGCACGCGAAACTTTTTTTTAATTTTTTTTAAATTATTCAGCCTAACGTTAAAAAAGAACACTCTAAATAATACCTCTTTAAAAAGAAGAAGAACGGAATGCAACTGTTCCATAAAAGAATGTAAATATCGAACATATTCCTAAAGTGCAAATTTGTTAAGGTGAAATATACTACAGAGCACCAGTAATCCAAACTAGTGTTACGAGCAAGAGATTAGACACACGCACTCGTTTTATCATGAAATAAGGAAAGACAGTTCACATAGATAAAATCAGCCGTTCATTTGACTGACACTTTCTGCACTTATTTCACTGTGCTCACTTAAAAACCTTTTTTATGTGACCCTATAATGGGCTTTAGTGAATAATAATGTATACGTGAAATATCCGACTTCGAACAAATTTGGTCATTATCTTTTCTTGGTATTAGGAAATTTTGTTGACATAAGCAGATATAATTGGGAAAAAATTAAACCATATAAATAATTAATTCGTAAGGGAATTTTTTTAAACAATAAATGCGTTTATGAGCAACAGACCTTAAATAAATTGTTCAATTAAAAAATAAATGGAACAAAATAGTCTAGAAAATACTCCTTAAACCGTTACAAACAGCTGTTACGCTGTGTAATTTCGAAAACATTTTTTGGAGCACCAAATTTGTCCCAAGATTTTTACTTTACACAAAAATCAATAATCTTTAAATCATCAGGTTTCAGCTGAAAAAACTTGGAACATTGTTAAAATAAAAATATGGTCAAAACTGTACACATAAAATATACTCTAAGTACAAAAAACAAAAGTCCAGAATGCAAAAATTTCCACGCAAAGAACAACACACAGCAGCCATAATATAAAAACACGGAGAAAGTTCTTATCTTTGGAATTTTTCATTAGCCATTAAAATACTAGTAGTGGCACACATAAAATTTTCTAAAAATCCAGTATGCGAAAATTTCATGCAAAGAACAACACACATTAAAAAAAAAAAACATTGAGAAAGTTCTATTTCTCGTACACCATTAAAATGTGCTTGCACATATAAAATTTTCTAAAACTACGAAAAACAAAAATTCCATGCAAAGAACAACACACAACCAAAATAAAAAACCAAACGATTTTCAAACAAACGAGGAGGAGAAAGTTCTAACTTTCGAATGTCTGTTTGTTCACCTGAGGAGCTTGCAGCAAGAGACCGAACGGACAGAGACCGAAGCAGTGGACATGTGGCAGCCCACATGAGGTGAACCAGCCGAACGTCGACGTGGTGAGGCAGGCCGGAAAAACAACTGCTACTACGACTTCCACACACCGACACCGAAAGATTTGTTAAAGAGAAAAGAGAGAATTTTTTCGAACGACCTACTTTTTTTACCGCCACCACCTTGTCTCGTTCCAAGAGAGAGACCACCTTTTCGGACGCGCTGGAAAGGATAATAAGAGAACGAAACTCGCCTGTCGCGCGTATATATACGCCGACGGATTTTTGTTTTCGGTGCGCTCAGCTCTCATTGGTTGGTTGGGAGGAGGGGGCGCTTGTTGCACGAAAAGGGGGCCGTTCATTCATTATACACAATCAATTACAAAAAAAACATTATTGTTATTTACAATTAACCCTTTCAATTTGAGTGGCGACTTCCAATCACCAAAATAACTGTTCTTCTGTTCCCTGTTCTTCAAATGGAACGAGAATCGTATGTTTTTGAAGATAAACGATTTTCTTTCGTTAGATTTGTCTTTATCTAACTCCATTTAAAAGTATGGCATAACTGGGTTATCACTATGTTTTATTAACTCTTTGCACTCGAGAGTCGCCTAAATAATGACGTGGTATTTTCTTAAATTAAAAGTTATTCTCTCATGAACTATAAAGGATAATATTTTTGTTATCTAGAAGTTAGTGAGCTCAAACTTTTTTCCGATTGAAATGTAAGCGCGCCTGCTTAGTCTACTCCTTCTTGCGTCTTCGGTAAGCTCTAGATCTCTCCGCACTTGTGAACGTTTTTTTGAGTTTTTGGTAACATTTTGTTTGACTTGAACTGCCCTTGTAACCTATTTAATTTCGTTAACCGCAATTGAACTTCAGTCAGATATTTCGGCTTCATAGTGAATTCTTTAACAAATTCACAACTTTCCACACAATGCTAATTTCACAGAAATGGTGTAAACTGTTCACTATTCAAACGGAGTGTAGAACTCGTCGTTTTCTTCAATATAAGACCGCAATCATCCGACGACGTACAAATGTCAGAGGGAGGTGTGAAGAAGTGACTGACCTGGTTGACGTGGCCAACCTTCCGTTACACGATGGTAAGTCAGTTATCGTCATAAACTGATTCCCCTGAATTTACGTAGTTTTGAAATATCAAAACTTTTTATGTCGCGCAAGTTTCTGTCAACGGGTACTCAGGCCGATTTTAAAGGCGTCTTCACGTCAAAATAAAGAGGATGTGCCTGTGCATTGAAATACTTTTTAAACTTTCTCTTTTGCGTTTCAAGTAGTTTGACAGGGAAAGGAATCAATTTTATACCTCTTTACCACCATAAAATCCACACAAGTCTTTGTCCATCTAATTTTTTTTAAGGCGGATATTAACTTTTATTTTTAACCAAACAATTTTTATATTTTCAGTTTTTAAACATGCTTAAGCAAAAAAATAAATTAATATTAATGAAGACTTCGGCGTGTGAACAGTCAAACACATTATCTAATTACACAAAATAATTATCCAATTTAACCCTCTAAAGTGCAACTTTTGGCGATTTTTCTACATGAAAATGTCTTTAAAATCAGTCGGGAGTAAAGCAGTCATTGGCAGAAACATGAACAACATAAAAAATGTTGATATTTCAAAGCTCCATCAGCCTGTAAGTGTACATGACCTACCACCGTGTACAGGAAGGAAGGCCATATCAATCCGATCGGCCATTAATCCCCCTCCCCCTCACTCGTGTTTGACCTTAGTACCCCGCATGGAGGGAAGAATAGTTTATAATTATGAGGGGATATGCTGGCCTGTTTAACCACTGTAACTTCTGTTATAATCGCCGAATCGTGGCGAATTCATGCTTTAATTAAAGAGAACAACGAATTCAACAATTCCTTTTGACCAGTTGACAATTTAAACCACTTGTACGAAAATTGTTTGTAGTGGAAAGTGACGATTTTTTAAAGATTTCACAATGGAGCTAAAATATCCAATTGAGGCATTAAAAACTGAAACAGGTTGAAAGAGCAATTCAAGATTAACAAAATCATACAAAGAAGTCTAAGCTTATAAGTGTGAAAAGATCCTCTAGCTTACCGAAGACGCTGGTCGCGCAAGTATAAAGTGTTCAAGAACCAAACACCTTACGTCACAGGTGCATACCAGATTTTCTTTCCTTTTCAACCCTCCAATTCGAGTTTGCCGCTAATATATTTGTCATAGAATTATTTAAACTCCCAACTCTTACAAACAATGGCCGCACTATGCGGACAGTCCCCAAAGGAAGAGGAGACATCTGTTGGATTATGGGAGACATCTTTATATGGGAGGGAAGGGGCAGGCGCGACTGTCGGCGATCGATAGAGCCGTGATTTTCGGTTTCTGTTTTGGCGGGTCAGTCGACCGATGGACTTTGCGAGGAGGGGGCCGGTCCCTCTGACAGGAAAAGGAACAACAGTGGTTGAATTGTTTGAAACTTTTTTCGGCTGTCTCTTTCTGTTCTTATTTAAGAGACTTAACACAGTCAAATGCCTCGTAATTTTGAAACCTTGCAAAAATGAATGGACGTCCGGTTTTCCGAAATTCGGTGTGGAAACTCAGATTGGATTTATAAAAAAAAGGTAAGGGTTTGTTTTAGGATGAAAAATCAATTATTTTTGTATAAAAATAAGAGGAATTTTCAAAACGACAAAATATTAAAATGCGTCTTGAAAAAAAAATCATTTTAGAAATTATACAATTAACTTTAGAAAATTTTCAAAATAAAATAACGGCTCAAAATCAGATAGGTACCGTAAAACCGGATCAATAGTAGCAGTTTTTTTTAAATGAGTTGTTATGGCATATATAGCCATGCTAAATGCACACAAAATTATAAAAATAAAAAGACTATATAATCTCGGACATTCGAAGATCAAATAAATTCATAACTGGACTAAGAATGGCGCAAACTGAGACGTCAGAGGTACTTTATATGCACAGCTGATAAAGTGTCTTCCTGGCATCACTGATGATTGGAGGACCTCATTTACAACACGTGTTCGCAATATACGTTTATGAATTTTTGACTCGACCTCACCCAAACTCATAACTTTTAGAATTGTAAATATATTTTTCCTTCAACATCACGAGCTCAGGTTTTGTCGGTGTGTGAAAAAATGGCAATAACCCAATTGCGGCCGAAGGGAGCCGGGTTACCCTATTCTCAAAGAAGAACATAATTGTTTATCGCCCAGACAAAAGGTTGCCATGGGTCGCAATTGGAACTTTCCGGAAAAAATATTCACTGGCACTACAACGATTACACTGTTTTTGTAATGTTACTACTGTCACATTTTTTTTCCACTTATGCATGTTTATGATTAGTAAAATTTTAAAAAAATAGTTTACTGAAACGTTCAGGTTTTGGTAGCATCTACCACAAGTCTCCCGACCAGTTAATCTGCGGCGGTCATTGGGTATAAAAAAAGTTATTTTAACCACAACAAAATAAATCATCGTATTTCATAACTTGGTTAACTTAGCTCCATTCAAAAGATTTTTTATGCTAGTTTTAGTCTAAAGAAATCGTTGAATGTATCTGAAATGTGTGGCTTTTTCCAACAAAGTAATTCATGTAGCTACCATTTTTACAATTTACAGGAATTTTATTTTTGGTACTAGAAGCAATACATGTCCTTCGCACAGCGTTAAATAAAACGATGTACTATAAAGAAAATAAATATTAATAGAATAATTCTTTGTTAAACCAAGCTTTAGCAAAGCATATAATAATTATGATTTTCACGGCGGCAATTTTCATAGGTATTTTAACATTAAAATGTAACCATTCTTGGTATCTTCACATGTCATACAAACCGTCCAGTATTATTTAGCCCATATGATCACTCTAGCATACGAGCCACAAAATAGCCGAATAGAACACGCGGAGGATCCACCGGATAGAACAGATAACGTCTTACAGACGATTAGAATTCAAGATAGAACATAAATTAATGTAACGGAAATTAAACAAAAAAATTTAAAAAAACGACCAAGGGGTAAAAAATTGCTGACTTTTGCCTTACTTTAGATTTTCTTTTAAAGGTGCTGCACTTCCTTGCCAATTTTAGAGACATTACAAGTTAATACTCACAGTTTATTAGATATTTAAAAATCAACGAAGCCCAACATTCAATTAGATAAAGAATTAACACAATACTCAATTAGAGACGAATTTCCTAAACGCATGTAAGGAATCACATGCACAGTGTTCGCACCATGCGAGTGTTTCTGATCTCAGCCGAATGTAGCGTCATATTGGGAACGCAATATGAGGTTCGATTGTTATATAATTACTCAAGAGGAAATTCTGAAAATATTTCGAAATTCATCTCAAAAACAAAATTAACCCGGAACGTTTTAAATTGCAAAAGCTATCGATCTATCCCAAGAAATATCAACGAACATGATTGAAAAACTACGGCGCATATATATTTTTATTTGTTAACTTAACACTTTCAGGGCTAAAGCACCCGCAAAATGTGGGTACCGTAAAGGGGTAATGTAATTTACTTTAAAATTACTTTAGTTCAAATATATTATGCACTTACTTCAAAGCACTTTTTAGATGATAAAGGCAATAAAACGTCAAGCAATGTAAAAAAAAATTGCCAATGTCCGCGTTTTTGCGTACTATTGGCTTATAAAAAGGGGTCCGGTGGCCGCGAGGAGCAGTATCCGACTAGAAATCAGAGAACTGTGAGTTCAATTCGAAGCGGACTACTTGGAAGAGGTTAAGCTATAAGTATCTCGGAAGGTTACCAGATTCGCTCTTAAATTACAAAAATTCGTCCAAAAATATCCACAATTACAGGACAGTGTGCGGGACTAGTACACGTTAAATCTGATCGCGGGTTAGTGTGTCCTGACACCTTTTGAGAGTTTGCGTGTGGTGTCAGCTCAAGTGTTGTCGTCATTATCTGATCACGTTTCAAAAATACCGAGACAGTGTACCCGGATACTTCCTTCGAGATAGACCGCGGACGGTCGCCAATAGCTCATTGTGCAGCTCTGGTGGGACGTTATTTAACCAACCTTTTATTTACCTTTTTATTACCCATTATTAAATTTAAAGCATTGAAAATATTTTTTTTTCAGTCAAATTCGTGTTTTTCCCATTTCTAATCGTTTTAAGGTCTTCTAAATAAAAAAAAAGGACATTTAACCCTTTGCACTCGTAAGGCGCCTCTCGGGCACCACAATAACGACCAGTTATTTTGTTTCCCTGTTCTTTAAAATAAACGAGAACAGCAGGATATTGTGTTTAGAACATCAATCTTTTTTGCAACTTGTTCTCTTGCAAATACAAAACAGATTAGGATTTTTTTCCCTTTATGATTATAAAAAAAATCTGTGAAAAAGAACGTAAAGAGGAATAACTGTTCCATAGAAAGAACACAAATCGCAAAGTGTTAAATAACGTGTCTTGAACAGGCTACGAGAACCAAACTTGGAAAACAAGCTACAGAGAAGGACGCTGACTATTGTTCGATTGTGGAAACTATAGATTCATAGCGGATCGAGTAATACCTCGCAGCCAAAACGATCGCAGTGGCCGTGTATTCAGATCTCATATTTAAAAGGCACTACAAAGATATTTATTTTATTTATACGTATTTCAGAAATAATTCGAAAAAGGTTAAACGATTTACTTCGGAAAATTTACGTGGCAAGTTATTAGCTTTTCTTATGATTGGTATAAATTAAATTCGCATATGAATTACCCAATAATCAAAAGTTATGGTTTTGTTTTTGTAAGTAGGTTGCTTATTTTGATTTCGTAGAAAATTTTACGTCTATAACAAATAAACACTATTAAAAAATATCTAAAGCTGTTTTTAAAAAATACCTAAAACAATCCAAATCCAACAATGGTGGCCCCCTCCATCACTTAATAGTTAACTCTTTGCAGACCGTTGGCACCGCCCACGCGACAACATAAGAACCCGTTCTTTTAGTACCCTATTCTTTAAAATAAACGAGAACGGCACGAACTTGTGTGTGGAAAAAACTAACTGTTTCGTAGATAGAACGCAAAACTCAAAGTGTTCTTAAAGCGCAAAGGGTTAATATTTTGAATAAGACTAAAATGTTTACCTTAGTATAAAACATTTCCTATGCGAGAATAACTTACGAAGATCCATGCGGCATATATTAAGAATAACATTGCTCACATTACATACTCAATACAACATGCAGCTCCCTCACGTACGGGTCTTGGATCAATTCCTGGACAAGGCAAGGATGTTAACCATCACGTTCCTCGACCTGTTATCGACATATGCTCCCTGTATGGTATAACTGAGGGAATGCCCTCGAAATCTGAAGCCGTGAAACCAGACTCGAACCTATTTGATTCACCACTATAACACGTTATCCACCTTTCATTATCACTTATTAATTTTGCCGGTAGGCAAAAACATCCAGTAGATAATGACACGTGAAAAAATCCGTTTAATGGATTCAAAGAAACGGTTGAATTGGCATATCATGGAGGTAGAAAAACTGCCATCTATAACTGAAGAGACGCATGACGATAAGGGATAGGAGGTATCGTCACTAATTAACTCCAGTCGGAAACCCAACCCCCTTTTTTTTCACTTTTGAGATAAGAGACTCTAATGAAACAGGTCCAATGAAGCATTTCAATCTTCTGTTCAGCAGACCGGGGAATATTAGACCGATTCTAGACGATCAGTTTAAAATGCGGTAATGGCTGGTTGCATTAAATGAGCACTAAAGTTTCACATTGGTATATTAGTAGACTGACCATAAGGAAATAGGACCACGACGGATTTAGTGGGCAACAGTTCTTTCTACAGGACGGATTATTTTAGGTGCGCAAAAGAAACGAATCTGACAACCTCTGATTAGCAGATCGTTGCACAGATGTTGCGAATCGGACCCACGCCGCGCCGTTTCGCTACTTTGTCCGAGCCGATAATGCCTGAACCACGCCGGTTCTTATTTCTACACAACATAAATAGGAAGAAAAAAAATTAATGCTGTTATATAATTCAAAATCCTCAATCTTCGCATTATGCCAAACAACAAAATCCTTTCAAACAGGCTGACGACATAAACTCCGACCATTTTGAAATTGCTTTAGTTCCAAGAAAAATATACACAAGAGAGTAATACTATTTTTTGTTCTTATTGCATTGTCTTATTGAGCGATGCAGATATTAATGATTGAATAAGATTACAACAGTTTTCTTAAAATATATAAAAACCCAAGTAAAGTAATTTAGACATTTTTAATTTCTGCAACTTCGTTGAAGCGTAAATGATAAATGGCAAAACATTTTCTGTGTGTTCACGGTAACTGAACCGTTTAGTTTCAAAACCAGATAGATCCATTTTCATAAACGTTACAGCAGACGCCAAAAACAATTGACAGCGACGTACTTTTGGATCTAAAACCATGACTTTAAATGCGTTTTTAGACTGGATTCAGACACGTTTGTTCAATGTCGCTTTACGAGGTGATGTAGTGTATTGAGAACTTGGGAAAAATATTTTCATAAAAAGATTTTGCGAAAAATGTGGAGCTACCTAGTTTTGAAACTAGACGGCTCAATCGTTGCAATCGTCTAGTGCAGGGGTCGGCAACCTGCGGCTCGCGAGCCGCATGCGGCTCATTTGATGTAAAGTTGCGGCTCTCCAGTTCCATACGAAAAAATTAATAATTTATTATCAAAACCCTTAAAAAATAAGAAAATATATTTTTAAGTACCTAATTTCTCAATAGCTTCTATTTTCATAATCGTTAATTACAAATCGCCACAATTAGTTTCATTGTGGTATCGGTAGATACCACAATGAAACTAAATGAACTAAATCTAAAACTGCAAGGAAAGGGCAACCCAGCCTACGCCTTGCTTGAAGAAGTAGTTTGTTTCGAAAAAATATTACTTCTTTTTGTTGAAGACATGGAGAGAGGTAAATTACTTCATTTTAAAAATCTGAAGCAATATCGCGATGAGACCAATGCAACTATTGACACGAATTACTTCAGCATAGCTTTAAAAAACATGAAGGATGGATTCACTGAGAGATTCGAGCAATTCAAAACAAACAAAAGTACTCTCGCGTTCATAGTAAATACTCTCAACACAAATAAAAATGAGATCAACATTGAGCCATTCGGTATTGATGCTGGAACGCTCCAAATGCAATTGCTAGATTTGAAAACCAAAGACTTGTGGAGTGGCAAGTTCACAGAACTCAAGAGCAAGTTGGAGGTCCAGAAATGCATGCATATCGTGCAGCACAAGTGGACAGCTCTAAAAGAAATTCCGCGAGTTGAGGGCCTCATATTCGGCGCATGGAATAGTCTTCCAGAATGCTACAGTGAGGTGAAGAAGTTGGCATATGGAGTGCTGACGATCTTCAGGTAGACATATTCGTGCGAGCAAGCGTTCTCTTGCATGAATATAATAAAAAGTAAAGTTAGAAGACAACTAACAAATAAAAATCTAGAGTCGTGCTTGAAACTTAAAACAACAAGTTATAAGTCAGATTTAATCAAACTTTCAAAAGGCATTATCTAACTATCTATATTTGTGTTTTTATATGAATAAATATTTTTCCGTATTTAAAGCCGTTTATTTTAAACCAAAAATCAAATATATATATATAAGCAAATACTATAATGTTGAAACGAAAATTTTTAGTGGCTCTTTAAAAATTGGGAAATTTTGTAAATTGTAATTATTGGCTCTCGTCTTCATTTTTTTCGTAATTGAAAAGCTATTTGGACACAAGTTGTGCATACTAATTAAAATACAGGGTACCTGGGTTTATTGGCTTATACCTCGGAAACTAATGAGCCAATGGAATCGTCATTTACAAAGAAGGGATATGTTCTTTGTTAAGTCTATGGAACATATCCCCTTTTTAGAAATGCCAATAAAATCGTAAGGGGACTTGATAAAATCGTAGTTTTACGTCAAGGTGGTTCCTTTTATCGAAGAAGAGTTGGAAGTTAGAAGTTGAGTTGTAACTAGAAAAAGAAAATATGCGTATTATTCCCTAAAGGGGAATTGCGGACGTAAATATCGCATTTTGTATGCGCTAATCTCGGATCTGTTGAGTCGGTCTGAATCAACAAGCCTTAAAATAAGAATTAAGAAAGTTTTCGAATTGATTTTAAGTCGATATGTTAAAACCGAACTGAGTTGTTACAACTCTCATTCCTTGGCCACTTTCTGTACACTAATAAATGCAACTTATGCTTATATTCAACAACTAGCAGGAGTGGCTGCTTAGATTCCAAAGCATAATGAACATCTATATAAAATTATGTATCCCTCAGAACGATTCTAATAACATGTTACGAGTAAAGCTGTTGCTTCACTCAAGCAATTCATATTCGCCTTTAGTTCATCATAGGGAAGGATTTTTTTTTTCAAAGTAAAATATTAGCAATTAATTTTTAAAAGACTAATTTTGTATGACTAATAATACATGAAATGCAAATAATATATTAATGCAAATTGTAAAATATTAGTATTACTACAAAAAAAATGTTTTATATGTTTGTTTAATTAAATTTGTTTTTAAATAGGTTTGTGTAATGAAATTTGTCTTGAAATTCTCCATTTACCACATTAAAATTAATTTCATTCAGGGTGGCAACAACATTCTGGAAAAAAAGTTCCCTGATTTCCATGATGGTGTCACAAAAATTTCCCTGATTTTACATTTACATTAAGAAATGTTGCAATTCTTGCTTTGTATAGAAAGAAAGTATCCACGCTAATAATACTATAAATATATTGCATTATAAATGAAAAATTATAAGCAATACTTATTGACATTTAAAATTATAATTTATGGATACAACACAAATTACGCAATTGGGACATGCATAATAGTAATTAAACAAGTTCTCTGGAAGCAGATAATGCAAAAAAAAAGCAAGCATTTTCAAATTATTTCTTTTATAGATAATTTTAAATATTTTATATGCTTCATATTTCCTATTCCAAACTTCAATAAATCACATATTCATTAGCCCCTCACAAGTTGCTTACAATTCAAGGTCCAACGCACTTTGCTTTTGCTTCTTCCTCTAACAGTTAGCAGTAGTTCATGCTTTTACAAAAATAAAACTGAAAATATGAAAATGCACATCACCATGTTTTTTTTAAAATTCTTTTTCAGAACTAAAAGAAAATATTGACAACTAAATTACCCAGAATGGGGGGTATAACAGACGATAATGGCCGTTTTAATGATCCAAATTTGAAAAATTCCCTGAATTTTTGAAAAATTCCATGACTTTTCCCTGATATTTCCAGAATTAAAAATGTCCATGACAATTCCCTGATTTCCCGGTTATGTTGCCACCCTGTTATTGTTTGATAATATTTTATAACTTTGTTGATATAATTATTTGCATGAAATTTTTTATTTTATTTTTTCATTACTCCTCTACACAAGAGCAAAGGCTACTTTGGTTTCAGAAGCAATCCTACTTTGGGGTTGGCGGAGGTTTGCGATACCAACATATAGAAACAATGAAAATTTTCATAATTTGTTATTGTATTTATGCTCTTTTTTATTCTAATTCATAAATTATAAAACTCAAAATTTACAAGCATTTCTGTAAGTATAAAACAAAAAATATTTTTAACCCTCACTTTAAAAAAGTTGAGATATTTAATTTTGTGTAATGAAATGTCTTGAAATTCTCCATTTGCTACATTAAAATGCAGGCATTGTGACCATTGATCAAACTTAAAAAGTTTGCCATAATTCATGTATTTACAATGTAAATTATATTTACCTTACCATCAATCATTATTACCTTTAAGTGAATTGCGATTGTATGATATATGAATATATTAATTTATTGGTTTTTTTTGGACAAAATGTCAGAAAAGAACAATCTATTGTCATATTTTGAATAACTTTCAAGTTTAGCATAAAATATTATGATTTAAAGCATATTAGAATGATGGATTAAAACTGGAATAAGATTTTTTTTATTTTTGAAATATTTATTTTTTGAAATTCATTTTGAATTACACGACTACATCCAGAAACCTAAGTGTAACCTAAGTAAACCTAGTGTACCTAATTCCTTCTACCATTGCAAACACAAAATTTTACTATAATTATTTGCAATTTACTGTATTTTTACTAAAGAGGGCAGTATTGCAATGGTGATAAATATGTGAGAGAAAAATATTAATAGCAATGATTTTATGTTGTTATACTAAAATATTTCTAATATATAGCAAAATTAATATTTGTATTGTTTGAACCCCAGGCTATAAATTGTGTAAATGAAACCTCTTATGAATTTATAGTTCACTGGTAGAACTTTGTGCTTGTATTGGAAGAATGAATAATTAAGTAGACTACAGCCCAAATGACCTAAGTAGACTACAGCCCAAAATCAATAAATACATAAAACTATATGTGTGGATGATTCTAAAATTACATAATCATACTTCTTTTAAAATATAGATTATTACTTGGTAAAAACACACATTGAGACTTCCATGTAAATAGCAGCAGTGATATAAAATAATTATTTTTTTCTTCAAACTTGTTCTATACAACCTGTAAGAAATGATAAACACAAGTCATACTAATAATCAAAAGTTTTAAATTTGTTTACCTAATAATGTAAGTAATATCCAATATTATTTCATATTTGCATCAATAGATGGCGCCTTAAGACAACTACCTTGAAATTTTCTTGTGTTGTACAAGTTACTTTTTCTTTAAAAAGAAGAACGTATGGAGGGACTGACTGTGTTTCATCCATAACGAAAGTTATATTATAACTTATATAATATTTATATACAAATTAAAATTTATTTGAAACATATATTAAAAATATCATGAAAATAAGATCTAATAAAAGTATTTCTCGTATTAAACTCATTTCCATTAGCACACAAAGATTTTTTAAAAACTATTCAAATGTAATGTGCAGTCATATCTTAAAGAAATACTAATCAAACCAATATTTCAATACCAAGTTATAGAAATACAAAATCCTTAAAGAAATACAAATTTCTATTATGTCTCATTTTTATGAGTAACACATAACATTTCTAAGAAACAATAAATGCTAATATAAATTGCTTCAAAATAAATTTCAAAATAACAAAATCTTATTCAAATTTTAGTTGAACTAATATGCCCTAAATATTCATATTTTACACTGAACTTGAAAGTTATTGAAAATGCAGAAGATGGTTATGTTATGACTTTTTGTCCATAAACCAACAAAATTTTTTATATTTAAATATAATAAAAATCCAATTGTCGTAAATCACTTAAGATAATAACGATTCACGGTAAGGTAAACAAAATTCCCATTGTAAATACATAAATTATGGAACACATAGAATAAAATTGATATATTTAAAATAGAGGAACAACGGAAATGAACAAAATTTAAAAACAACCTTATGTATATGTAGATATACTGTCATTTTGTCCAACCGCTGCCTTTTAAAGAGTTTTTAAAATGGAAAGGAATAGTCTGTGAATATTCTCTCTATTGGCGAGGATTACTTTTATGAACGTTTTTCAATCTTTACTTTTATGAACGTTTTTCATAAAATCATTTGCAAAATAGTCGCTAATGAAGCAAGCTAACTAGACAGAAATGTATAACACAAAATTTCAGATATTTTGCAAAGCAAAACAAACTTATCAATCAGAGAAAAATGGCATGGGAAGCAGCACAGAAAGAAGTGTTTCAATAGAAAGAAATCATGCCTAAATTTTATTTAACCAGGTCAACAGTAGAAAAGGGCCATTAGCAGTAATCTGGTATTCCAATACATGATCATGTCTAAACAACAAAACTACAGATATGTTATTATGAAACAAAAGTTTTATAATCTATATTGGATTCACGGGCATGCCCGTAGCTCTACAGTTTTTAAGCCGAGTTGAGCATGTCTTGAGTATTAAGAAAAAAAAACGTATTGGATACGATTCCAAGGGATAGATAAACATATAAAAATCAGTACAAAAATGTCTAGTTTTTCTAGCAATACACATAATGAAAAAGTTTAAAAATAATTTATTTTCAAATTTAAAGCAATAGGAGAACTTTAGAAATCCTCATCAACTAAACTAATTTTTTTTAATATTTTGATAAATAAGGAATATGTGATGGAAATATAAATTAAACTTTTCTCCTGCAGTGAAAACAAACCTACCGAATTGTTATTTTGAAAATCCATCAACAAATTAATTTTGCAGTAATTTTCAAAATAATCTTAAAGTGTTCGGAATAACCAAGAAAGTACTTGGTTCAGTTAAATTAAACCAAATCAAAACGGAATCATTTTAGAATTTTTACATTTTAACTAAAGTATATAGTCAAGATTTTCGAAAAAGGGCAAATATTGAAAAACTTTTGAATTAATCACACAATATATTTGTTATCAATAAAATTCAAGAATCAAATCAAAATGAAATCTGTAAAAAATTAAGAATTTTTACATTTACCAGTGGTGAGTCATCATCATAACCAACTGATGCTCACAGGTAGTTTGCAATTGTAAAGTTATCAATGCTTAGATACTTAAATAATTTTTCCTGGACATTCTATTATATATTATTTCATTTTTTTTAATTCGAAATTAGATAGCTTGTAACTTGTACCTCAAAAATTTACATTAAAAAAATATTGGAAAATGAAGTATTTTTATGAATTAACAATATTAGTTTGGTCCCTGAAACTCCTTAAAAACTTCCCTAAAATTCCTTAAAAACTTCTAATTTTGAAAAAATGATTCAAAAACTAATAAATTTTTATTTACTATGAAATTAAAAACATGTTAGTTTTTTTCTTCAACTAAGTTTTGCCTACTTGAAATAGGCTAATTTTGTAAAGAAATCTTTGAAAGATGAGAGCTGCTTATTAACTTCTTGCATTTCCGGCAACAACTTAGTTTCGTTATCAATTTGAGAATAATATCCAAATCTAATATTCAATCAGAATGAGGTTTTAGTGAATAATCAACAGATTTACAATTATAATAACTGTACTCAATTATATATCTTGTATCACAAGCAAAATATATATTTAAAATGGAATATAGAGGAAAATGTATATTTAAAGTGTCTAAGTGCTTTATAGCATATAGACACAATTGCCCTTTTCAAGATTTCACAGCTTATACTCAGAGTTGTAATATTAAATAGAGAGCGCCTTCAATACCAGACTCTCGTAAGGCCGCGGTGTCAACATTGAAAAGAAAAACCAACATCACGTGGTTATAGTGCTACCACATTTGGCGTTCAGACATCTGCAGGAGTTTCAAATTTGGCGCACTTTCTTCTTTTTTGGTGATAAGGAGTTCTGTCCGTATTCAACTTCTTAACATATATGTACGTATTTTTTACTTATTTTCAAACAATATGCGCTAAATATTTCCTCTTCATTAACGAAACGAAAATATTTTATTTGTATTCAATACTCGAAGAAGCGAAACTCTTTACATTTCTCAGGTTTTATTGTTCATATTTTCTTATTGAAGTATACGAAATAACAATTGAAAGAACTTCGCTTATGGTACATTTTTTACATAAAAACGTAATGCAATTATTTCAAAACTACAAAGTAAGAAAAATCTCCTTAATATATCTGTTAAACTCCCTTAAATTGTGCCACTCGTTCAAAAAAACGATATTTAAATACAAAATTAAACACAAAACCATATTACAATACTTCGATCTCGTTTAGTTCTGAAAGTCGCCAAGGCCTGCCAAGTAATATGGGCGCATGAATGAATTGGCATTTCCACATATCACGTGGTTTCAATGATGGACACATGGAAATCAACATTTTTATTCCTCTATTTGTATCATTACTCTATGCTTATACTACATATAATGGACGCTTTGTTTTGGAAGGAATTTTTAAAAAAGTTTTCAGCGTTATGTCCTTCATCTTTTATATTCAACTTGCATTTGGAGATACTTCAAGAACATCTGGATTATAATTTTGTCCACAATAGAGAATATATTCAACACTCTCTCAAAAATTTCATAATACAACCATTTTCATCATAATGGTTTATTGCACTCCAGTCCCTTCTATAAGACATGGTTTATACAAATTTTCCAAAGTAAAAATTAAGCAGTTCTTAAGGACTTTTTAAGGACCTTTTGATACTTTTTAAGAACCTCTTATATTTTATATATATTTTGTTAAAATTAAAATGAATAATAAAAAGTTTATGCTTGAGCAAGATTGTATGTTTTAAAAAAATAAAGCTAAAACCCTATATAAACCACCTGCGAAAACAACCCAATATAAACCAACATTGAATTTCCCATGTTATGCTCTAAAAATAATAGTACTATTAAGTACAATAAGATTGAATTACTTCAACCTACATTTAAGAACAAAATTACAATGAATTTCTAAAAGTATAATGTCCTTCAAATATATGCAATCGATTTTAAGTATCCTGAGATTTCAGTACAGCCAAAACTTATTTTTTTTATATTGTCCTCACATTAAAACCCAAAAATTCAATGTACCCTAATAATTAATCTTAAGATCAATGATTCAAAAGAACCTTTAATTTCAAAATTCTAATCTACTTCAAGTATAATATATAAATACACCCCAAAAATCAAATTCAATGTATTCTCAGCATAAAAATTGAATGCATCTCCATAGGAAAAAAATAACCGCAAAAATATATTTTAATTTACATCTATTACCTATTTTAATTCAAATATACATTGAAAAAATAAAATTAAAAAGGCTAATGTGCCCTAAAATTTAAAAACAATGCATTCTAAAAATATATTTTCAATATAAAAAGGTAAAACTTTTTCAAGTGCACTGAACAGTAGAATACCAATGTACCCCAAAGAGTAATAGCCTCAGTTTCAAATCCAGTTTGAATTACTAAAAGTGAAAGTTTAACGTGCCATAGATCACAATTGCAATGTAACATGGAAAAAAAAATCCAATGAGTCCAAAGGAATCTCCAAGTCAAGAGTAATGAGAAATAAAAGGGCAATGTGCATTGAGTTGAAAAGACTAATTTTCTAAAAGATCAAAATCTCTATGCACCACTCAACATCCAATATACCCCACCAAGTTATTCCACCGTTAAAAATATATGTTGTATATTTGTGGGGGGAGGGGGCGTCAAATAAAAATAAACTAGAAACACATTAGAATATTTTAATGACAGTCAAAGAAAAAAGTTTTTTTTTTTTTTTTAAATACATTTTTAATACTCAAAATAACTCAATACTCAAATATTCTAAACTTCAATTTCGTAAAATAAATTATATTTTCGAAAAATTTAATGCAATTTTGTTAAGTAGCGCAAATTAAATCATGATAAAATAGGTAGTAGTGAACCATAAGCATTTATTTATCAGATGCAAAAGGATTGAAAGTCTTTCAACAGAAATCGCAGCAGATCGCGTTTCGTGAATTTCTACAATTTCAAGATTTTCATGAATGAAAAATATTCTCAAAAGTGCACCATTTGGAAGTTGCATTCGCCAACTGAAATAGAGTTATAATTCAACTCTCAACTTTCGAGTGATATTCCCCGTTTGACGAAGATCGCAAATATTTCTAAATGTTGAAGATGCTACATTCTTGTGAAATTCTCCGTTTTTCTAAAATGAATACAGATTTTTCACAAAACAACAAACGAACTGAGATTTCTAACAATGAAGTGTCCATATGATGAAATACCATTGACTAAAAAATCGGACAAAATTGATTAAAAGTTCACTTTTCTGATGCTGAATCTACCTGCTATTCATGTCTTTCTCTTCTTGCCGATTTACACTTCCGCATAAAGGTCAAAGTAAAATCCGGAATTCTACATTCCGATATTTTTAATGCACCCGGTACCAAAAATTTAAATCTCTGGAATTTCGAGTTAGACTCAAAAAAGTACCACCCTTGTGAATTATTAAAGAAAATCATGAGGGACAAAAAATAAGGACCTTAGTTGAAAATTAAGGACTTTAAGGGCCCTTAATTAAGGGCCCACCTAAATTAAGTAGTTCTTAAAGACTTTTAAAGACTGTGCGAACCATGTAAGACATAACTTCAAATTATGTTATTTTAGATACTACCGCTCACTATTTACTCAAAAAATAAAGTGAAATAGTATTATGTATATGTCAAAAATTATTCTACTTAAATAATTTATACTAAGTATGAATACCAGGAAAAAAAAAATTTACTATGTTTAACGATCAAAATATTAACGATTTAATTAGTGTTAATGGTATTTATCGAGTATTGATAAAAATCAACTATCAGTTTTATTAGTAATTAACAATGTGTAATACACTCACAAAGAATCCAATATTGCAACATGCAAAATATTTAGTACCACTTTGTGACCTTCCCGATGACCAATGCACCCATGAGCTGGGATCAAAAAGAGTGTGTGTGGCGCAGTGCTACATCTTACCCAACCTTTTTAAACAATCAGCACAACATGTTTACAATGCAAATCGCCAGCCAAAAGACGGTCTGTGGAAATTACACCAAGAGAAACTTCCACAAAAAAAAACTTGTCCACTTTCTTTGTCACATAAAACTGTAGGAGTTGTTAACGATGACAAATGCAAGGGCCGCAAGTGTACAACTGAGAGAGTCGAACCCTGCTTTAGGTAAATGTATGAGCTAAAGGTTCAAACTCTGATGTTAGAGCTTAGAGCATGCAGATTTTAAAAAAGTTCCGTTACATGACTTGTCTGGCTTTCTGCAAACTACTGAAATGTTTAATATGCCATAGGGTTTTATATATTCCCTGATCAATTATGGAGTGACACAATGGCATGTTTTGGCTTCTCACTCTCTTACATGAATCAGGCAGTGGATTTTTAGGGCTTTCTCACAAATTACTCAATTAAAATAAAATTTTAAATGATGTATCAGTAGGTTGATTGAAATAACATCATACTAGAGCTACAGCATGAACTATTGGCTACAGTTCCGATCTCTTAGAAAAGAGAGGAGCACTGCCACAGCATATGATGACACAACCGGAATCGGCACCCCCCTCTACTGACGGCATGAGGATGTTGGACAGTGATCGATTTAACATACACGAGTCCCCTCTACACAGCAAATGGTTTTCAGTGGTTACTGAGAAACGAAACAGGCAACCCTCCAATAATGAGCATGCTTGCCTCTTGTGTCAAGATTCGAAGATGCTGAGATACGAGTCTGTTACTCTATTGCCTGGAATACACACTGGCTAAATATAGAGCCATAAATAAAAGTCGCCAACCAAAAGACAGAAGATAAGAAAGTTACACACAAAAAAATCTACAAACAAAATTGGATAGGTATAGGCCACACTGTATCGCAAAGTTTGGTTCATGAGTAATTTTAATCACAACACAATACACAGTGTTCACTCTAGAAATGAAAAGGGGCAGGGCGCTCTTGGCAGTAAAAGGGCACCCCATTTTTGAAAAGGCACGTCTTGTTATTAAAAGGGCACTTTAAAAAAAAAGTTTTGTGTGGGCGTGGCCTCACATTCACATCGGACCCGTGACCAAACAAAAAAAAAAGTTCCGATTTGTTGGTTGAAATTGCGCCAGAGCTGCATATTGGGTTATTGTTAACGGTTCGGGGCCTATCTCGAAGGAATGACCCGTACAAAATTGACGTCTCTTTATGAAAATATTATTAGAAATCTAAAATTTGGCATTTTTAAATTATTGTTTTTCTTAAAAACCAATTCTGTAAGTAGGAATCAGATTCCTTGCAAAACTGATAAAAATGCTACTTAAATAAAAAATTTGGTAATAAAATGCTTAGTCATGAAAACCAATCCCTACCCTAGTCCCAAACCATATTCTCTTTAAAAAAACGCAGAAAAAAAAACTTGGAATTTCATATGCAGGCACAGGCAACCAATAGGATTTGTGGAATGCCCGGTGCTCGAAATTACCGCGGAATCATCGCGATTTCACAACACGCGTAGTTATAAATGAGTTTGTTGTTCTACTGTCATAATTAACTTAATTCCAATTTACACAAATTTTGTTTTAATCGATGCCTTTTTTAAAGACAGCTAGGGAATGATGCTTGCGCTTGACTGAAAAGGGCAAGAAGGGCGGAATGTTTTCAAAAGAGGGCGGCATTTTTGAAAAAAGGGCACGAGGGCGCTATCGAGATGAAAAAAGGGCGGGCAGGGCGGACCGCCCTTCAAAAAACACCTAGAGTGAACACTGCAATACAAAAGTCAGAGGGGGTAGTGGATAAATGGTCAACCTGGTTGATGCTGCCGACCTTCTTTTACACAGTGATAGGTCCTTTACCCCCAAAGGCTGATTTGCCCATGGGGTTATGGGGGCAGAAACATATACTTCAACCACAGGCGACACTTCCCCCCCCCCCTCCCTACCCCATGTAGAGAATGGGTTAACAATTGACCTGTTCGAAATGGTTAATTTTCTGCTGCAAAATGGTATGTCATTCCCCCTCCCATAGACTAAATAGAGCAGAGCACGAAATTTAGACTAGACCTCTACACATTGCGGATGTTTTTTCTGGAAGCACAATAAAAATTTCAAACTTATTGACTTGTAAAAAGAATTAAAATTAAGTCCAAGTGACCGTGCATCTCTTACCATACAATAGCTGTATATACTTGCGCATAAGGCGAGAATCAAAATGTACTTTTTTTAAAAAATAGGAGGATCGGCTTATATGAGAGTTAGTCAAAATGATAATAAAATTTGCCTAAAATGAGTGGAGGGGGTGTTTGGATTCGAGAATCCGGGCAATCATATTCAGAGTTCCCCCTGATCCGAGACGGGGAGCGTGTGCCACATGCGCTGATAATCATAATCTTAACAGAAAATAGCACTATTCGTATAAATAAGCAATTTAGTATATATTTTGATAAATATTTTATTCGTTTGTAGAATCTATTATGAAGTTATTTTCCGTTACTGTAATAGGATTATGGATGAAAGATTTAAGAAGTTGACATTTTACATAGCAAATGACATCACTTTAAAGTCAATATTTTTCTTACTTGATTGCAATAAATAAACAAAATTTATTTCACCAATACAGATTTTATTGCTTGATAATATCATGGAAAGATATTAATGGTTGTCTCATTAGAATTTTGGATCTCGGATTAGCATGATGTTGCTAATCCGAGAATTCAAGCTACCTTTCAAGTAATTTATTTTGTAATTTAAAACTAAATATTTCAATAAAAAGTGTATATTAATCCATAAAACTATTTTAATTAATAATATACCTACTTATATTTCCTTCTGAGATGGATACAAACAATGCTCATCTGAATGTATTAGCGATATTAAACGATGTTGACAGAAAAATAATTTATGCTTTTTTTAAATCTTTACCAAAGGATGTTAAGGATTAGAAATTGACATTTTGGTGTATATAAATATTTCGATAAGATTTCATTATGATAATAAGAGATTTAATTTAAGAAGTCCAATGGAGGTTCAAAGGACACATAACCAGAGCGAGAGGCACGAGAAACATCGTGAACTTTGGAGAAGACTGTTTGTTGCCACATTTTTTTTATTTTCTATTTATTGGCTTAAATATTTATTTAAAGAACTGTCATTTTTTTCGATGATTTGTCAATTTGAATCAGAATTTTCCATGTACGAAAATACAACTTGGCTTATGCACAAGTTTCCAATTTTGGACAACAAATTTGAACCTTTTTGGGTCTAATAAAAAATTTCGAGGTCTTAGTACTTTTAAATCACTGCTAGACAGGAAGTCTAGTGCACACTTTTCTTAATTTCAAACCCTGTAGGAACATGAAGAGAGTTATTTTTTAGGTTACAACTCCTTACAGTGATGTACATGTGATTTAATAGATGAATTAGCATAAAAAAATGTAACTTGTCTACTTACTCCCCCAGAGCTGAGCAACTTCTTCCTGAAGTCGTCCGACGGGTTCTGGAAGGTGAGCTTCTCCATCCGAAGGTTGTGCACTGGCTGTCCTACACGCAGGTACAGGTCATAGCTGAACTTCACCTTTTTGGGCTCCTCCTTGGAGCGGAAGTACACGTCGATGTTCATGATGAAACCTGCATACCCGGACTCTGACACCTGGTAGGGGGGCTCCTTCACGGCTGGGGAAAGAAGTTATTACATGAACAGCATGCTTGCCAACATTTCAAAATTCAAATACATACAATAACAGCAACTTTGCATAAATTGTGGAGTAAAATATTAAAAAAGTTTGCTGTCCAATTGGTTTAGCAATATGAAAAATAACTTTTTTTTAAAGTTCAATGAAAAAATAATCGATGTAATTTAACCCTCTGGTCGACTATCACAGAATTTTCAGTCAAGGAATGACTAGTTTTTCCGGCAAATACACACCATTTTTAAATTGATAAAAATACTTTATTTTTCAATAATTTTTTTAAATCTCTTTATTGAGGAATAAATTAAAGGCAATTTCTTTAAAAATAAATAAGAATTTTCTTGAAGTATTTCAAAACAATTTAATAAATTAACATTTAAACTTTCCTACATATAAAAGAATGTTAATAATTAATTTGATTAAATTGCTGACCACAATTTGAGGGTTAATTAAAAAAACAATTTTATTAATACAAATGACTTTTTTTTAATGCACAGCATTTTAACAAAAAAAAAGAAAAAGCATTTTGAGAAAATAAAATTTAATGACAAAATTTATCATTTATTTATAACATCATGCCCTCTGTTTTGGGGGTGGAGGGTCAATCATGTGTGACATGGGAGAGGGGATCATAGTAGTTGCGACAACCACACCTCCTAACACATAGCAAAACTTTGTAGAAAAAGTCGAATTTCTTTGACATAAGTAACTTTTTATAGAAATCACTATTGTTCAAATAGGTTTGGTAAAATACACAGAATGAAAGTTTTTTAAGCTGCAAAATGCATTGTGACATGACTTGAGGGGCTACCATAACAGTGCGTGACAGGGGGGAGGGGGTGAATAAAAGACTAAAAGTAGTGTGACGTACTAAAATAAATGCTCCCTATTTTTTCCAATTTTCTTGTTTTCAAATTAGTGGTTAATCATAATAAATAGAGGCCCCATTATTTTTAATAAGTTTTGAAACATTTGATTTTACATTATACCACAAGATGGATCCAGAGGTTATTCTTATTTTTAAAAGAAGTTTCGCTTTTGTTTTCTACCTCAAATACAGCACACCTCTTATGCAAAATGTTTGCCAAACTGGTTCTGGTCTTAATATCGACTTAGAAGACATCATATGTGATTTAATAATATTTTTTTTTTAATTTAAGATTCAAAATGCATGCGTTTTAAATATTATTTTTGCTAAAATGCAAAAACTTTCCACATTGAATTTTTGTGCTTTCAGCCCTTTTTATTATTAGTTTCGGAGTACAATTTGTTTACACATAAAATATCATATAAATTATCCAATATATTTTAGCATAAATTATCATGGAAAGCATGCAGATTCTGAAAGTGACCTTTATTGTAGTACAATACTTTAATACAATTTTTCTAATTTCAAGTATTTAACATTTCCAAAATTTTCTTTTAGAGTAGTTATTGAATGAGATGCAACTGAAAATCAAAATTTATTTGCTAGAAAAGAAACAAAATTGAACTTGAATGTTAACTTTTAAATATTACAAAGTTAAGAGAGCATAGATTATTAAGCAATTAAAAACAACACAAAGTTTTGTTGACACATCATTGTCCATGTGACATATTTTGTGGATTAAAAAGTTTTGCTGTAAGTCGAAAAAAAAGGGCCAATCGCTTTCAGCTTTAACCCGGGAGCTCTCAGAAAAGGGTGATTTACACCCCACAGAAAGTGATTTCAAAATTTTCTAAACTTCCCTTATTTCAAAATGGGTCAAACCCAGTGTAGCTGCTTTCAAGGTCACCTTCTAATGGGAGAAACGATTATTGTGTAATTATGTTTTGCAGTTCACTAGAATTTAAGCCCTAGGGTGCAAGTCTTCGTGGTTTTTATTCTGCTTGAGCATTTCACATTATTTGACCCACAAGGAGGAAATGAAATTATCAGAAACGCTGCTAAAAGAAGTTTCAATAGATGAAGAATCCAAAAAATTATCCAATGAGGACTCTTGTGATATATATTTTGTATAACACTGACTATAATTCAGGTACTGGATTGTGCAACACACACTTGCGAGTTCCCATGTGTGCTTGAGTAGTTATAAAGTAAACTTTTAGTTGTTTGTAATTAGCTTTAATTTCAGTTAAATGATCTTTAACTTTAGAAAAATGCATATTTTAATTGCAAAAGTGTTATTTGTTCTACCACTTTAAAGGAAATAAATACTGGGGGGTTTAACACCCCCTTGCGAGTTATAGATTGTTACAAGTTCAACAGAGAAATATTTTCAATTATTTGCAAATGTTATCAAGAAGCACATCTATTCTGTCCAATTTTGGGGTCTGTGGCCATTAAAAGGTCGGAAACCAGTGACAGAAAAAGCGGACAAATGCTCTTGTTTACCAAACTGCACACCGAAACACTTACTCCTTCTGGGTTTTGGGAAGCTCTCGTGGAGGTGGAAGACGACTCTCTCGACAAAGTGCTCGATCTGGCTGTTGTTGGCCCCTCGCACAAACACCGACCAGTCATGAGTGTACCCGTCTGCCGTGGGCTTGGCCTTCTCAATGGCATGGTGGCCCAACTCTAGCTTCACTTCAACACTCTGCAAAACAACAAATTTTATTTAGTGACATGTGAAAAGGAACCAGTAAAATCGATGGCTATAAGCACAATCATTGTATGTCCACTTTTGTAAACTTTCGGGAAACACAAAAAGCTCTTGAACTTTGGCCTTTTTTGTACTTGGACCGAATTTTAAACCTGCACAACAAAGTTATTTTTTAGAAGAGACATACTACTATGTTTGTGCAGGCAGTGGCATAGAAATAATAGGGTTACCTGGGGTCACCTCCATCTACCACCACCATGGCCATTTTAAAACTAAAAATATTTTTTTGAAAAATAACGAGTGAAAAAAAAATGAAGATTGTTTTCTACAATGTGGGGGGGGGGGGGGTTGACCGTGGGCAGTGTGCTATTTTATTTATTGTCCTTCATGTCAACTTGAATTGTCATTCCCTTTTGCCTCGGTTCTCATCCAAAAGATGTTAATATAGAAAGTATTTTGGTTGTGTTTTATTTTGTCGTATTAAAAAAGAGATACCTAACCAATAAGACACTGAAACTGAAAAGGATTTTATTCTTCAGATAATTACTGATTCAGGCAAGGAAAAAGAGGAATCGCTGTAACTTTGATGTTAATTCTAGAAAGGCAAGAATTGTTTTTTAAATCTGATAGAAAACCACATTTTGCTTGTGTTAAATTATTAATTACAGCTTAGCCTTGATTCATTTATTTATTTCAATGTTTTCTTTATTTAGTGAACAATAGCAATATTACATTTTCTATAAATGAATCGGGTATCGGTTGTCTATATCATATTAAAAAGTATCTAAAGTTTTGGCCTAAACAATTAATGTCTTTGCAACTTTAAATTAAGAAACCAATGACAAGAAATTAATTTTGTTGTGAATATAGGCAAATTTTTTAAATTAATTTTTTTTAGATTTTTCTAAAGATAGTGTAAAGCTAAAGGCTATTTATACACAGGATGATATATTTCAGTACCACATTAAAACCTCACGAGAAACATCTATATCTAAATACTGAGTTTGAGTCAAATCGATCCAGTAGTTTTGCCACTTACGGTTGAAATGGAAGATTGTTGTTCAGAACAAAATCAATGAAAAAAAGTTTTTGGTGCGTAAATTTTGACAGAAGTTATTAGAATTTTGGTTTTTGCACACCAGATAAGTAAATATTTATATTTTTTCGAGATGTGTTAAGAAAATGCTTTGCAAAAGTGCTTTAAATAAGGGGAATTATCACATATATAAGCAATAATAAACACAATTAAGCTCTTTTGGAAAAAAAATTACACATTTTATTTGGTTTTTCTAGAGAATTAAAGTTAATTTAATAAAATGTGCCTTAGTTTTGATTTTATTCAATTAAAGCAATTTGAAAATGTTAATAGAAAAATAAAGAAATGTAAACAATTAGTACCATATTGAAATAATACAATGATGACCAATGAAATAATGACAATAAAATAAAGTTTAATAAAATAGGTATGTGTTCCTTTATACCTTAATTTTAGTTTACATTCGATAGAGTGCTTAAATTTTTCACGAATAACATGTAGTAATAAATTTTAAAATATTGCGTACCTACTAAGTATAAAAATATTCCTTTAACATACAGCAACTTTCTCAAAGCAGCAAATACTATAGGGTGTATTAATTTATTACATCATGCTATTTTGCATCTTTCTGTACACCCCCTTCCCCCATGTCACATTGGGATAAATTATTGCAGCTAAAAAACAGTCATTATCAAAACTTAAATTTTGTGTATTTTCCCATTAGAAAAAGATAGTGATTTCTATTTCTATAACAAGTTACTTACTATACGTTTTTGAAAGAAATTTCAGAATTTGTTCTACTAAGTTTAATTTAAACTTAGTCAGATCACAAGGAAAATGCCTGAGTTGGCACCCTACTCTCCAAACTTTCATACCTGAAGGACACTTGTACTACAACAGATTTAAGACATACCATCTGAATACAGCAGACAACAAGTATTGAACTCACAAACCTCTAATTACAAACTTGGCACTCTTACGACCAAGCCAAGCATAGGATATGAAATGAAACCCGCAAGTATGAAGGGTCCACCCAGGACCACAAGGTTTTACTTTTTATTGAAATCGCGATCGCAATGTCTTAATGTAAGGTATAGGCTGTAGTTTTGTTGTAACACAGTTAGAATGATACCAGCCTTTATAAAAAAATTATAGGATTTGAATGCTGTTTTTTGTCTACGACACATGAAACTTAGTTCTGCGTTTTCTGCACAAGGACTCTGGATGGACTGTCACTAGCAATGGTAGGTCCTCGGTAGCCTCATTAGCCTTGGTAGAACCCATCACTTTTAATAGTTATAAATTTAACAAATACCTTAATTAGGGATGAACTGAATATCAGTGGCGGCTTGTGCACTACAGCAAGTACAGCTGGGCGGCACCTAATTTTATTAGTGTATTTTAAAACTAAAATTACATATTTTACTAATTTTCTTAAATGAAGATTAGAATTGGAAATGAAGGTGAAATTTCAACGGTAAGTAAAAAAATCTCCTCTAAATAGCAAACCTGTTGTCGTAATGCACAAATTCAGGAGAGGAAAAACTCCATTCAATCAAAACTGCAGCCAAAAAGCGAAGTTCGAAATCGGCTGCATCTTTGCCATGGCAACCTTACGTAGCATGACTTCCCCTACATGCTAAAATGGAGGATATGACGACATAAATGTAGCCAAAAAGGATTTTTTCAACTCTGCGGTACTTGGGATTTCGATTAAATTATTGGTTCGTACGTGAATAGGCGAGGCGGGGGAAAACGAGAATATCGAAGTATCTCTCCAAACGGAAATAGTTTTCGATAAGTTTACACGTGTGTTATTGTTTCTTTACTTAAATTAATATTAAAATTCACCGATTCGCAAGTTTAAAAGAAACGATTTTAAAGATTGATTTAATTTTCAAACAATAAGTGTTTTCTATTTTTTTTAGATGTTATCTTTCATAAAAGTTGAAAGGAAACTTTGATTTGAGTTTGAGTAATTATTTTAAAGAATGTCTGTTTAAGTATGGTTGTGTGACAATAACAGCAATGGTACATTACAAGAAAGTACTGTTGACAAAAACAATTTTCTGTAGCAAATACAATGGAAATTCCAAAATTCGGACGTATCTAACATCCAGAGTAATCTAGTACCTGGTTCGTGTCTAGTACGTGTTCGAATTTCTTTTTAAAAAAACATGTTTTTTTAATAAAAAAAATTCTGAACTTGTTTTTTACTTTTTTAACAGACTGACAAATTCGACGGAAAAACGCGAGAGGTGAATTTTACCATGTGGGAATGCGTTAATTTAAACCTCCTGAATTTACTTCTCACTTTGGAACTCAAACTGTGAAGACATTCCGTTCCTACAATAATGTTATATACTTTTTCGTAACGATCAGCTTTTGGAGAAAGTGGAAAGGGATAAAGATTGCCGTGTGGGCACAAATCCATTTAAGCCACACAAAAAAGTCAGCTTGCTCTTTGGCATAATGGAAAAAGTCAGACTGTGTTGAATGTTAAGAACGTTTTCTCTAATTTTCTTTGACAAATCGGCATGTATAGATTTCCTGATATGCGCATTTCAAAGGGCGCCCCGCCCTTTTTTTTTTGTAAGTGCGGATGCGCCCTACCCTTTTTAGAGATGAAATATTTGCCTTGGTTTTTTTCTCAGTATCTTCTTGGCGCCCCAAAATTTTTTTTAAAAATATTTTTCGCAAAAACATAGGTATATAGGATTGTTTTAGTATCCCAATCGTACCTCAAGCCATATAATATTTGCTGACCAAAGTAGTTAAAGTAAAGAAGCCTTTCTGAAATCTATATAGGTATTCAGTTGGCGACATAAAATATAATTGTAGATTGTTTGTACATGTGTATAGGATTACTTTTCTTAATACTTGAAATGATGAGGCAGTTGAGTAGGAATTCACAATGCATCAATCCAAAAATTGCTTACTTTGAAGAAAGGTATTTTCCAAGACAGAATTGTGAGTGACGTCTATTAAAAAATTAACTCCTCTAATTGTGATCCACTTCACTCAATCACAATGCCGGTGGAATTTTCCCTCACCTTAATTTAAAGAGCCCATCCCTAGAATTAATCTTCGCATCAGAAAAATAGTGAACTTTTGATCTTTTTTGTCCGAATATTTGTGATCTTCGTCAAACGCGGATTTCACACTAAAATTGAGATGGTTATAACTCTAATTTTGTTTGCATCTGATGAATGCTACTTCCAAATGGCACTCTTTTAAAAAAAATTCATTAACAAAAACCTTAAAATGCTAGAAATTCAATAAACGCGATTCGCAGCGACCTCTTTTGAAAGACAATCCTTTTGCATTTGATAAATAAATGTTTATATGTCACTACTTTCTATTTCATAGTGGTTTGATTTGCACTACATAACAAAATTACATTAAATTTTTCAAAAATATAATTTAATATAAATTGAAGATTAATTTAATTGAATTGAAATTTTCTCTTTGGAAAAAAATCCAGCTTTTTTTTGTTGTTGTTTTTAGCCTGTACCATATCTGTAATTCTAATATTTACCTACTCAGGATGAAACTGTTTCTTGATAAAAATTTACTTGAATTTTTGGTTTATACAGGAGTATAGTGTGATGATGAGGATGCATGAAATTATGTTATATTGATAATTACGGAATTTTCTTTATATAAATGGTCACTGAAGGTCATTAAATTGAAAATAAACATTCAAGGACTGATGTTTTGATTGTATATTGTGTTAATAGAAGCTTATGGAATATTGGCTCTTTTCAAGGACTTAATTTATTATAGGAAAAAGGATATTATTGTGCAATTTGAAATTTAGATTTGTTCTCACTGAACCAAAAGACACTTCAATTTTATTTAAAAAAAACACTACTATTAGAGATTTTTTATATAATGACTTTATAGTGCATTTTTTTAAAATTATTTTCTTGTGAAATTTTAAACATTTCTAAAAAAACATAAAATTATGCAAACTTTTAAAAAAGCTTTTAAAAATAAGACAATTCTGAAAAAAAAATCCAGTGAAAGATAAGGAAAGTGCCCATTCAGTCAACAGAAATTGCCCTTTCACTCAACATAAAGCACCCTTTCACATAACAAAAAGTGCCCTTTTTGACAAAAAACTATGAACACTAGGCATGTACGCAGAAAGCGGTGGAGGAAGAGGTTAAGTTTACCCCATGAACTTGCATCCATTTAAACCTATCTTCTTGGCACACAAAATGGACAAAGCCATGTGTGGAATGTTAAGAATGTCAATTCTAGCGAAACATTAAGAGATTTAAGAATTTTCTATGTATTTTGGCTCTCCAATAAAATAATGGCACGGTTATCAACTCTTTTTCTTCTATAATTTAGTGATTTCTTTCAACATACTTGGTATCCATGTTAATGAAAATGGAGATAAAGAGAGCTCGCTCTGTAGGTATGAGGGAAACCAAACACTTCGTTAAGGGGTCCTCTGGCAGTTTACAAAAGTTTATGCTTGGGCTGGACAGGAAGTCCTGTAGGACTATGATTGGGCTACTTACAGGCCACACTCTTAAGGAACACCTGAAAACCATGGAAGTTGTTGATGATGATAAGTACAGGGGCCGTAAGAGTTCACTTGAAAAAGTTGAGCATGTCTTCAGCAAGTGCGACACTTACATGAGCTTAAGATTCAAATTCTGCTGGGCCGTAAGCTTTGAGTCTGTGGACATTTGTAATGTTCAACTATTTGACTGTTTGGCTTTTTGCAAGGCCACTGGTCTGTTTGAGATGCCCTAGGGTTTGTTTTTTATGGAGAGGCACAATGGGACACTTTGGCCTAAGGGCATTACACTCTCTCTTACTAATCTAATTTAAAAGAAAATGGAAATTTGATGTGGGAAATTTCGATTCCGGACCGGAATCCAGAATTACTTTGGCACTGAGAGTACGGAATGTTAATGGATATCATGATGATCTAAAAATCAGGAATTTTCTGAAATCCGAAATTGCCCAAGTCTCGACGATTTTGGATTTGGGACTTTCCACTGTATAGGAACCATTGTTTTTCTTAAACAAGAAATCGTTAAAACTTGCCAGAAGTCACAATAAGATGGCTCCAATTTAATGTAAAATATTGCTCTAGATCGTAAACCTTAGATAACATTTGCCATGAAGAAGTATTCATGAGTGAAATGAGGTATGTCCTAAAAGTAATTAAGTGAAACGACTTATTTTTTTGTAATTGCTCAGAAAGGCTTTTAGGCCAACAAATCAAAGGTTGAAAAGAATGCAAATCATTATGGGATTTTAGGTATAACCACAAACTTGTGATATAAAAAAGATTACATGTTCAAACCTCAAATAGACAGCTAACGGTTCACTGTGTTCAAAGGAACATTTTTGTCAGGATTGGAATTTTTTACAAATCCTGGATACCCAAGTTTGTGTGGGAAAACTTTCATACATGCAAAATAATTTTATATGAAAATTTCCTCTTATAACGAAGTTGTACAATTTGGCAACATATAAACTCAAACAATTAAATGATAACAAAAATATCCAAGACAAATGCGTGAAAACCATGCTATATGCTTGGTAACCATGGCCCGCCACCTCTATAATGGGTGGCCAAAAGTGGGAAAGTCAGAGATGGGATACCGGAACTCTCGAAAGAAACTCCATCAGTGATTGCTATGATCCAAATATGTTTATACTGTAGCCATAGTATAAAAGACAATGTAAACAATTAACAAGACAGTGTTGTATGAAGTGTTTTATGATGGCTTTGAATTAACTGCGCATTAGAGCTACACAGGCTAGTGGCAACGGTTCGAGATATATTACGAAGGAAAAACTCGGGAACACTACTTTGAAATTTTAATTAATGGTCAGATGATAAGGACAACACCTGGCCTGGGACACCTCTATAAAACTTTTTCACACTACGACCAACATACGGATATTGGACCATAATAAATTTAGCGGCACAAGTCCATCTATGTTTTGAGGATTAGGCAGACGCCGATAATATAACGCTAAATTGTTCGACAGCATGATTGCTGCTTTTTCAGGAGATGATTAAACCAACATTCCTCTGTTTAAGATTTTATTACTCTTTCAACCAGGCGACAGGGGGCCCACAGTTTTTTTTAGTGTTACAAGTCATTGACAAGTATGTGCAGCTTCTGTGTTATAGTAATCAAATTTCGAAACATATATATATATATCAACAAACATAGAAATATAACTTTATTTGGATAATTCAGAGACCACTTTGAGAATCTCAATGACCAAAGGTGATCCACAGACTGCATATTAGAAACTGATATATTATTATAATATTAAAATCAATTCTATGATTTCCATTTTTCAAAACATATACAAAGACCAGAATAAATTAATTAAACACAATTTTTAACGTATTTTACAAGATTGTTTTAATTAAAATAATTTATCAGGTAAATATATTTTAATTATGATTTTTTTTAAACAAACTAATAAATCTCCAGCAGAAATATACATACCATGATTTTTCATCCATTTATCACATGTATATGAATAAACTTGGTAAAGCGTAGTTCTCGGAGAATTTGAGTTCTAAATAAAAAATAAAGATAAACATGGGGAATTGTTTATATCTTTTCTGAGCAACATTGTTGCAAGAGCAATGAAGTTTTAGCTTAAGTGATACGGACACATGAATAAATTGCCATTTATCATTGGAAATACAAATAACAGCAACAAATCGATAATTTTACGAGGGTACATAGAAATTTAAATTAAAGTTATGAATTATAATCGAACTTTTTATAATTTCAACAGGAGCTAAAGCAAAATCGAACATATCGTTTGGCGGTGCTAAAACGATGTTGCCAATCGAAGAAAAATGTATCAAAACTTGTTAGTAAACAACTTTGCTTCCGTATAGAAAAGCAAACTATTACATAGTAAGAATAAAATTGGTAGGCAAGTTATAGAATATCTTATTGATATATTAGAATAATTTGTATTATACTAGTAATTTTTAATGAGTGGTGTAATTTACTACCTATGTTCTATTAAAATTTTTAGACCCTCTTTAAATATATATATCTCAATAATAAAAGTTTAAAAAAAACATCCATAAATTTAATGCAGACACAGTAACAAAAATACATTCAGAAGCTGTTTAAGGCCCATTCTACACGAACAAATAACACACACAAGCTTCTCGGTGATATGAGAATTTATACCACATGGTAGGAATTCTCAAATCACGGATAATCTCACGCGCGCTAGTGTGCCGTATTTTTTTAAAAAATTATATTCTACGATTATTGTATGCAGTACCGAAGAATACCTTAGAATGCGAATGACACCTAAAAATGCGTTTCAAGGGCATTAGTTTTTGTAAACTTTTTTTTTAGGAACATAAATTTACAATTAAAATGCAAAGCGAAGGTGCTAGTTAAATTATGAAAAGTGTTGTTCTTCTGAATCTTCTCCAAACTACACTGGTAGATGAATATTTAGATGTTATTTAATTATATGATATTTTTTAATTAATGTCTAATTTTAAAAAACGGATAATAAATTTGGAAATAAAATAATTTTTTTGTATTTTATAGACATATTTAAAGTAATCAAGAATAAGAATCGCATGTCTACTTATAATTTCCAACAAAGCAATAATTTTGAGTTTTTTTAATTATGAAAAATAAGTTTGTCTTTTAATTAGTTTCATATTTTTCATTGTTTTGCCAAAGTGCTTCACTTTTAAATATAAAAAGAGCAATAATAAATCGTAAATTCTATTTCGAATTATGTATTTTTCTAAAAAAAGGCACAGGCTTGTTGACAATTTTTAAAATAGTCGCAAATGTTGTTTACATTAAAATATAATAGTTTAAAAGGAAAAATACGTATTTCGATTAGGGAATAAAAAATTTTTAAGTATATCGAATTTTCATGTAATTTTGAAAATGCAAATAAACTTGTAATTAAATAAGTTAGAGAGATAAAAATAAATTTTCTCGTTTAGATAGCAAAATATTTGGTGTAACGTGGGGGAAAATGGATAATGGGGTAAAATGGGTATTTTAAAATTAAATATAAATCACACATTATTAAACATATACTTTGATCTTGTTCTTTTTTTAAAAAATGACTTCATTAAAGAGTACATTTCAGTAAAAAATTAAATTTGTTCCAGTTTACCTAAAAACATGCAATCGTTTAATGCATGAAAACTTCTAATATAAACTAAAAAAGTCGAATTATTAAAATGGCGTATTATAATTTGCTTTTAGAATAGACTGTTACAAAACACTGCATTAATAATCAAATATACTGAGTTTTTTAAATTTTGAAGATTGTTATTTTACCCTATTTTATTCAAGTTTCTAATTTGCCTAATGTAATAATAATGTATTTTTACAAATAAAATTCCATACCCAAAAAGTTACCCATTTCCCCCACCTTTGAATAAAAAAAATCGAAAAGAAAAATTATTAAAAAATATTTATAAACCTTCGAATTGCGTAAAAACAAAGAATTGTGTTCACAATAAAAAAGTGAAAACTTTTATAAAAACAATTGTAATTTTACAATTTTTTCCTAACAGAAATTGGAATCAAGATCTGGCTTATGGCTGACGCCCTCAGCAGATGCGGGGCCCTGTGCGAAAACAAAAGGCACAGGGGCACTTGAAACAGTTTTTAAAGTTTTTTTAATATATCTAGACCGGTTTCACACCATTCTTAGATGAAAATAGCTTATCAATAGACGAAAAAAGCCCATTTAAAAAGTTATCTATAACGATAAGAGATTTTTTTTTTGCTTTTAAATTAATTTTTTTTATTATTATTTAAGATATTTTTTAGTTAAAAATCCCTAACAAAGTAGTCTAATTTAAATAAAATTAAATTATACATTAAGAAACGAAGAGGGAGATGTTGGAGCAAGGATGTCGTTTCAGCTGATTGTATTTAAGGGAATTGGTGGCTAACAGAAGGAAGATAAACAAGCTGTTTCGTCTGACGCTGCAGTCTCATATCCACGCTCAGTATGTGCTTTGCTGTGTATCATTATTTATATGCTTGCGTAAGTTCCTATTGAACGAAACCAAATCTCTATTCTTCTATTCGTCGCGGAATTGTGTCGGAATGGACACCCTACATGATATTTCTATCCTAATTTCCCATGAAAATGATTTTAAAACGTTTCCTTTAAAAACCTATATTTTGTGTTTAAAAGAAATGGTTTCCTTGTCAACGCGGGGCTCCACATAGAGCACGGGGACCAGTGCGTCGACACTTGTGGCACACCCCTAAGAGCGACCCTGAGCACAATGTATGTTTCAAAGAAAAAATCCGATGTGGCTGTGTCGGAGCACGACCAGAAGAGTTTTACGTTAAACATTATATCAGAGCATTTTGCAAATAGTTATTCATTAATGACCCTATATAATGTTCAAGTTGAATTTGCATGCCTTTGTTAATGCATTAGCCTCGAAAATTCCTTATGGAATTTAAGTGATAACAACTGTTGAAAAGATCACTGCATTTATGACAATCGTGCTATTAGTCCTAAAGTTATAGTGTCAAAAAGATAACCCTAAAATTGCAGCATTAACATTTCTTTCGTCTATTCGTTTTATTTTAAAGACGTCCAATTAATTGATAATTTCTTTTAAAATATTAAAAATCATTTTGGTGTTCAAAACAAATTAAAAAATGTCCCTAGATAGTTTGAGTTTTAGATCAACATCAAAATACTACTTTTTCGTAGCAGGTTTAGAATGTGTAGATTCTAGAAAGCTATTTTTTAAAAATATAATAAGTTATTTTTTTTTCTAATTAGCCATTTTTAAAATTTCAAAAGCTGTATTTGTTAACCTCTTGATATTTAAACTTTATATTTTAATTCTGATCGATTTTTTTTAAAAATAATAATGTATGTTTATGTAAATTAATATACATTTATTAGTATTGCAAATTAATATCTATTCATTCAGAAGAATTAACATAAATGTTTACTGCTAAATAACATCAATTTACTATTGCAAATTAATATAAATTTATTATTGAAACATTATATCAGCTTTTTATTTATAAAAAAAATATTTTTTTAAAAGAAATGGGAAAATTAACTTTAAGAAACAAAAGCGTTAAACCGTAAAAAAATATTTTTCATTTTAACAACAACTGTAAAAAAAAATTATATTTAATATTTATTTTATACTTATTATTGCTGCTTTTTGAAATCGGATATTAGAAAGGGTTTTTGAAAATTGGCGCCAATTTCAAAAAGTTGTAATAAGTGTAAAGTTAATATTAAATGTTTAAATTTTCACACTTGTACATAAAATTAAAAATTACTTTTTACTTGTTAGCACTTTTTTCCTTGAAATTTTTTTTTCTTTAAAGATTATTTTATTTTAACCCCTTGCTAAATTAAAAAGCCGGTTAACCGGGTGCTTCGCCCCTGCTATTATTCACCAAGAAATTCAAGTTATAGTTAAATTTTTTCTACTCCTCGGATAGTATATTATGAGATTATCAGATTTAATTAATGCCGGGTAAAAGAAAACTCACAATGAACGTCTCTGTAAAAAATTCCAAGTTCTCGACACAAAAAAATGCCTATAAAAAGTAGTGAAATCTAAAGTATGGTCAAGTTTAATGACAATGAAGATTTATGATACTAAAAAAAAATATCTGTCATACGGGTGCTTGTTGAGCCCAGGGACTGATTTACGGGAGGGCATTCGTGGCACTTGCCCAGGGCCCCCATTTTAAAGGGGCCCCCAAAAGTGATTTAATGCTAAATATATGTGAAAAAGTTTAAAATAAATTTACTAACGAATTTTTTAAAAATCAATTACATTTATTTTAATCAAAATTTTAATTTTTTTTTAATCAATTTCACTTTTCAGCACGTTCATGATGTATGTCCCCTTTTACATCGCGTTTTTTAAAGATATGTGCTTTGGATCACTAGTAAAATTAAATTAATGACCAAGCTCCAAGACCATAAACACGCTGCGTTTACTAATCTCACGTAAATTTGTCGTTTACGGCTACTCTTTTCCTATACCAAATTTCCTAATATTATAGTCATTAGGGATTTGCTAGCTATAAAATGGGTAGAACATACGAATCTGGCTCAACCAAAAAAAAGCTAAAAAGAAAGAAATAACATAACTAGAAACGTATGAAAAAACTCTGTTGCAGAATTGACCATTAACGTTAATTCAAATCCTCAAAAGAAGAAAATTAGTAGTTTAAAAAAATATATATATATATTTGCATTAAAGCTGACTGATTACGTCATTTTGTATTGTGTGCTTGTGCATAAATTTAGCAGTTTTATTTTGCATTACGTCGAGGGGCCCCCTAATGTTCTTTTGCCCTGGGCCCCTAAGCTTCTAAGTCGGTCCCAGGTTGAGCCTGACTGTAACGTTTTTTAGAAAATATAATTAACCCTTTAATGGAGCTATATGACTTAAGCCGTCCATGAATTTGCTGATCCGTCAGAAGGTTAAAACTATGCAGTTCCACTGATGCTTTGTATCAATTGCATTGGGAAAACTTTTAAAATCTTTCTCTATTAAAGTAATTAAAAAAAATTAAAAAAACTACGTTGGAAATATAAATTAAACTCTTGTGCATTGAAAACAAACCTACTGATTCGATATTTTGTTTATCCGTCAGAGGGTTAATATATTCCAACATTCTATTTATGGTTTTGAAAAAAATCGTAAATAGAATGTTGAGCTCTTTATGTTGTTCCTAACTCTTCCGCCACCAAGCATGGCGCAATATTTTTTTTTTAATATGACACTCAAACAATTGATAATAAATCAACAGGTACAAAATATATCCAATATTTTACAAAATATATATCTTTCCGTTCGTGCAGTACGACGAATCAATCCGTTTTTCCAGGATCCGAAATGCGCAGACGGACTTGACGCAGGTGGATGTCGCGCATGCGCTGTCGTATCTTCTCCTGTTCTAGCTGCTTCTCCGTTCTAAACGAGCAATGGGCCCCTGTCATGGCGGCTTCTGAGTGCGGCTCCGTTTTTCCACTCTTCGATCGTAGCTGCGGAAACCGATTTTGACAATTACAGTAAGTCATTTTAAACTTTATTTTAATAAGTTTATAATTGTTGCTTTCGGGGACAATTTACCATTAATGACGAAATTTATTTGATTTTTTTATATACATATAAATAAAAAGAGAAGAAAAAAAAAGGATATTAACAATATTTTAATAAAATATATAATATTTGCTTCAGCATTTGATCTGTAGGCAATATTGACAACCATCAGATTATTAAATTAGCTAGTTTTTAAAAAAATTAATTGAAATACAGTTGTTTGGGTTAACATCTTATTGCACGTTGGAATGTAAAGTATTTTAAAAATAATAAAATACGTGTATATCAAGTAGAACAATTCTTTAATTATGTTTTTCATTTGCAGACGATAATAAAATTATCTTTTGGATTTTCTTTTATTACCATCTACAGTTTATTAAATTTCTAGTTTAAATTCCCAATCAACAGTTTAAATTATGGAACGAACATTTGCTTGAAAATAAAAACGTGCTATGATATAATTTTTCATTCAAAGATTAACTTTAAATGCTTCTAATTTTATCTTTTACATTCGAAGATAATTAATTTATTCTTAATATTTAAATATTTTATTCAAAAGTATTCGAATATAATTGACATGTGGCATTTACATCGTAACTGCTAGTAAGATAATTGCACATCCCACCAATAGGTAGGGAGATCGTCAAAGATCATTTTGGATAAAGTTTAAAGGTTAAAATTGTGAAACTGTAAAACACGTTTTGAAAGTCAAAAACCAGTCATTCCTTGGCTGTTAAATTTAACTTTAAAATGAAGAAAAAAATAGGTTTTAAGGAAACAAGAAATTTTATAAATATAAACTTAATAAATAATTAAAAAATTAATTTATACAAAACAAAATTAATTTAAAACTTTGTATTGTGCATAAACAAAATTTCGATAATTTATTTTCTTTATTCTAAACAAATTTATTTTCAAACATAGAACACAAAATATCATTTATAATTCTCCAATATAAATATATAAAATCAGTGGTGGCTCGTGACTGTGAAAAAAGTTAGGGGACCTAAATTATAAGAGAATTTAAGAATAACAGGGAAAGTCAATAGTTAATATGAATAAACTATGGTAAAACTTATGACACTTTATTGTAATTATATGAATATACATAAAACTGTGATTTAATTCGAATATAAACAAATTATTAAAAAAGTTTAAATAAAATATTTATTAAAAAAAATTCGACAATTTTCAATTATAAATTATATATGAAAAGTCTTTCAAAATTATTGGGGCCAGGGTCTAAAAAATGACGAGGCCCCAGCCCCTTCGGCCCTATGCACCATCAGCCATTGTATACAATCATATTATTAATTCAAAATGCTCTCTGTGATCCCGTTCTACTAAAAAAACCATTTTCGTAAATAATTAATTGCTGATTATTATGACTAAATATGGAATTGTAATCGCAATTTCCTAAGTATGCCAAGTTTTAAGTGAATGTGACATTTGGAAAGGAGTTAAAATTGTTTTGCAAGTTTTGATGATACAACAGGAAAACAGAGATATATAAAATCGTGTTATATTAAAATTCTTCTGTTTTCTTAAAAATAACGTACACTTCATAAATTTATATTAATATAGATTGGTCCCTGGTATTATTTATTTATTTATAGTATAATTATAATAGTATAATATAGTATAATTTATAATAGTATAATAATAATTTATTAAATAATAATTTATTAAATAATAATTTATTAAATAATAATTTATTAAATAATAATTTATTAAATAATAATTTATTAAATAATAATTTATTAAATAATAATTTATTAAATAATAATTTATTAAATAATAATTTATTAAATAATAATTTATTAAATAATAATTTATTAAATAATAATTTATTAAATAATTTATTAAATAATAATTTATTAAATAATAATTTATTAAATAATAATTTATTTAAAAATAATTTATTAAATAATAATTTATTAAATAATAATTTATTAAATAATAATTTATTAAATAATAATTTATTAAATAATAATTTTTTAAATAATAATTTATTAAATAATAATTTTATTATTATAATTTATTTAATAATAATTTTAATATTATAATTTTTAATAACAATTTTATTATTAAAATTTATCTAAAATAGTAATTTTATTAAAATAATTTATTTTATAACAATTTATTATTATTAGAGTTTGTTTAATAATAATTTTATTAATATAATTTATTTAATAACAATTTAATTAATATAATTTATTTAATAACAATTTTATTATTATTATTTATTTAATAATATTTTTACTTATATAACTTAATAAATAACAATTGTATTTATTTATTAACAAAATACACAATATACCCTCAATCAACCAGTCACAAGTCCTGTCAGCTGGATATAACAGCTTTTGTATATATATATCCAGCGTGGATGTAGCTCTTTTCCTTCTAATGGATTTTAATAATGTTTTTTGATAATAATGGTTTTTGCAACTTTATTATGTTTTTAAATTGAAGCTGAAGTTTAAAAGTACAAATTGATTCCACAATGTAATTTTTCGAATTTTTGGATATAGTTGTATTTGCAATTAGGATACTCAATTATTAATGTACTGTATTATTCCTCTAAGGAACGAGGAGGAGGGAGGTATAAAATAATTTAAAGTTGTTTTCCCTGAATTAGAGTTTATTTTATATTTCCTATACACTTATTTATATCATTATTATTTTTTGTTACAATTCTAATAGATATAGCTTTCGTCCCCAATGCTTTCATACAATGCTTTGGATTTGAAACATATTTCAAGATTGAATATTTTTTTTTAATTTAAAATGTATGTGTCTTTTGTAAAAAAAACGGAAATTCATGGACGACTATAGACGTTTAAAATGCACGAAGAATTAAATATTAATACTATCCGAATATAAAACCTGAAAGGTGTAAAAATTTTATTGCTAGAAGTTGGAATTAAGCTTTTAACAAATTTAAAAAATTAAATTTATACCTCTATGACTAAAAGAAATTCCTTTTTTTTAACAACATGCAACGATTTCAAAAAGGGGTTTCATCATTTAAACTTTTGAGTTATAAAATTGTTGAAACAATTCAAAGGCTATTTAAAGTAAAAGTAAAATTTTAATAAATTGAATATATATTGAGTAATTAGTAAAAAAGCGAGGGATTTTCTTAAGAAAAAATTATCACTTTTTTAAGCAACAAGTGAAAAAGAAAATAATATTTTTTTGAAAGAAAACCTTTAACATTGTATCTATGTCACAAGAAAAACCCTCCAAAAAATAACATTATAAAAATAATAACAAAAAAATCTTCCTAAAATTGACTTAAACTACCTAAAAAATATTTTTAAAAAATTTTAATGCTTCGTCAAAAATATAATGCATTTTCTTGAAATTTCTGTGCTTGCAATTTTCATAATTTTGTTTACATAAATTTATTAACTCACTTAAAATTCAATAGTATTAATTTCTTTGAAGTAAATTAATTTGCCATTCAAGTTTTATTAAAAATTTAAGTAAATTGACAATATAAAGTAATATTTATTATTAAAAGAAGAAAAAAATGACACATGAAGAATGATTATTTTCCAAAAGTATTTTGGTATCTTACTTTTAGTTCAATAGCAGCGATTTTTTTTGTTTCATTTTCTTTTAATAATAAATAATATTATGTCCCCGAATTAACTAATATTATGTCTCCCGACTGTCCCAAAATTTCCCGCCATCGAAAGGTAGAGAAATCTGGAAATTTTAACGATTCTCGTAAAAAACGCAATATTCTACAAAAATATAAATTTTGAAGGTTGTAAACGACAAGAATTAAATACAATATATTTAATATTTGTCCATAAATTATAGGTTTTAGATAATCGAGGTTAAAGTTTATTAACACTATTGAATCCTAAAGTGATTTAGAGAATAATTTTCTTTTTATTGTTGTAGTATGAAGATTAACTTAAATATGGGTCATAAGTTGAAAATATACGCTATTAACAAGTATAAATCCGCAACAAACAATTTTTTTATACTTTTGGAGTACATCCACTTTATCTCTGAACGCTTCATATGTTAATACGTATAATTAAGTTAATTACATAAAATTTCTTTAATGCAAATTGTCAACAAGAACACATTTTGACAACAAAATGTGTGCCATTTTCATGATTCGTTATAATATAAACAGAAAGTTTTAAAATTGATTCAAAAAAAAAATCGTCTGTGGAGCAAATTAAAAATAACGTCCATACAACTTAGATTCATTCCTGAATCAAAATAAACCACAAATTATTGTAGCAGGTGTGGACATAATATTTCACCTGCTTCGCATTTTGGGGAAGTTTTTTTTCATTCGTTTTATGACAGTTCATTTTAAAAGACACGACTCAACGTTTTAAATCCAATTAATCGATTTTATTCAGAATTTTCGTTAAAGAAAATTATAAATTAGTTTATACGCGAGTTTTTGACAAATGTTCTTAAATTAAAAGTCCAACGTAGGGAATATATGTATTATGTGTAAAGATCAATAGGTTAAGGAAAATACAAGAACATGGAAGCACATTTTACTTCACTGCACACTCATTTTTAGGTGCAAGGGCATCGTATTTTGATTTTCCTTTTTTCTGAAATTTTGCGTTACCATGCCTGATAATTGAAAGTTCCTAAAAAAATCTCTAATTTCAGACATTTTTCGAATTAAAAACAATTGTTGGAAGTTTTAAAATATTTATTTATTAAAACAATTTAAAAAATATTTTCGTAAAAAATAGATTATGTTGAAAAGGAAAATTAAACTCTCCTGCAGGGAAAGCAAACTTAAATATTCGATATTTTGCCCATTCCTCAGAGAGTTGTCGTCATTATAGGCTTGAAATTACCCTTTAATATCACTATGACAACGAACATATATAGTACTACTTTTAAAAAAAAATCCATATAAAGGAAATCTCATCCGATTTCTATCCGGCACATAAATAAAAATGTTCGTGAATAATAATCCAGCAAATCCACAATTCACTCCACGTGGGTTATTCTATTACATATGTCCCTAACAGGGAATCTCTCGTTTCCATGACAACATCGCTGTTTCTTACATTCGCGAGACAGATTAATCCTTTTAGTGGTTGGTCAGAAATTTCACTCCAGACCTAGTGTTTAATTGGAGGACGGCCGGTGTTACGCAAGACTGCCAAATATTGATTGGAGGGTCTACGTAGGTGGCAGGCACGTCGCGCCGGGGGGGTTTGGGGGGGAGTTCGACCCCCCCCCCCCCCCACCTCCTTAAAAGTTGGGAATTTCGAGTTTTAAAAATCCCTGATTTGGGAAAATTTAAGCCCAAAGAAATTTAATATTATTATCAAATGAAAGCGAGGGAAGATTATAAATTGTCCAACTTGTGAGATTAAACTTAAATTAGACCCTCTGGATGTCGCACTAGAGCTGCATATTGGGCTATTGGTGATAGTTCGGGGCCCATCTCGAAGGAAAGACCCGGAGACAATGCCTCGTATTTTTGAATCATGGTCAGATAACGAGGACAACACCCGAGGCATCTGGCGCCGTAAGTTAGGAAATTTCTTTCAAAAAGTTGTATCTTTAAGAAGTATTTCAAATGACGCATTTGTTTATTAAATTAGTAAAACTTTTTCCGATTGTTTACGTATTTTATTGGATATCATTATTATTTATAAAGAACGTGTCCTCACGTTTAGGAAAATGCCCAATTTGAGTTTATATTGCAGACTTACTTATTAAATTTGTCCACTGCCATTTAAAATGCACATTACTTGCAACGTCATCTAAATTATATTATTTTACCGGCAAGGAGTTCGTTTATCTGCGATGTAATCTTCGCCCACTTCAGACCTTTTTAAATATTTGTTAAATTTAATATGATTGTGAAATTTGTAACCAAAATCTTAATAAAAACTGTTTAATAACTTTCACATCTTCTGAATTACCAAGGGATTTCTCTCTACTAAGCCATGATTCCTTCTCTGTCTAAAAAATTTCAGTATTCTACAATGAATAAAGAATAAGTTAAAAGTCAAATCCGTTTTGAGTGTTTGTTCTTTGTCAAAGTTATATTATATGCTTTAACTCATTTAAACAATTTTTTAATACTTTGAATTTAATTTAATATTTATAATAAGATAAATTTAGTTATTCAATCTTTTAAAACTTTGAATTAAAATGACCTTTACAATTTAAATTGAATTTATTGGTCAAAAGTAAAGAAATTCCTTTGAATGGGTTGCACAATGCCGAATCTTCGAATCCAACTCTTTAGACCACGTTGCCTTTATATTATTCTTTACCAGTTTTGGTCAACTAAAATGCTTATTAGATCTTTAAATTGCATTAATCTATCTAAATCGCATAAATCTATACATTTTTTAACTAATTTATTTAATAATTAGGGAGTGTTTTCTAATTTTTAAAATAGTTATTGACAATTATTAAAAGTAGTTGTCTCTTATAAGTCAACTAACACCCCTCAAATGTAATATTTCCAATTATTAAATCAATGCTTTTTTATTTTGCAAAGCAAATGCTTTCCGACCCCCCCCCCCCCCACCCCGTCTTTCTCTTTTTACAGATACTATTTTCCAAGCACCTCGTTGCTTGTTGATTTTTATTTTTCTCAGTGCACACTTTATGCATCCTGTCGGGGGATTGCAATGATTGGTCATTACGTCACAAATGTTTTTTTTTTTTTTTTTTTTTTTTTTTTTTTTTGAATCCCTGGGGATTGAATATTTTTGCTATACTTTTTCTTCTATTTCTTTTTTTTTGTTGTTGAGTAACTGGCGTCTTATTGTCCAAGCTTTCTCCAGTATTTTGTTTTGTTTCAAAGAGACTGATTTGAATATCAGAGGTTAATTTGTTAATAGGTATCAGTGTTTTTACAATGCAGAGCTCTTCTCTCTCTTGTGAGTTTTAAGGTAAATTTATTTTTTACGAGTGTTGGAATATTCATGTATTTACGTTGTTGCCAATTTTTCTACTCAAAGATACCCCTAAATTGTTTTAAATGTGGATTAGTTCGTAGCCATGGGTTAATCGCATTGAAAATGTTTTTAAAAGTTCATTGACTATTAATTGTATCTCCGACACATTTTTCATTAAAAATGATTAAATGTACCGGTCGATAATCACATGTTTACATATAACAAATATGAAAGTAGAAACCTGATACATCAACGCTCCACTCTATTTTTAAGTTTGGCATCTACTTGAACAATCATATTTTTAATGTTATTAAGGTCCGGTACTCACTTCATTATTAATCTTGAAACATTTTTCTGTTTCTTATTAATTGAAATTTAATATAATTGTAATTAACTTTTACTGTATTTACTGTAGTACACAGTTTTCACATTTTTTTAGTTATGAGTTAAGGTTCATTTAAATATAATTTATATAGGCTTTTGCATTAAATTCTTAATTAATGTAAAGTTTTCTATCAAGAAAATTACAAATTATCTACACAAATGAATTATTTTCAAATAAAGTATTCTGCAATATATGAAATGAATTAAAGCAATATAAAAACATGTATCGTAGTTTACTATTGTTTATTTTAAGCCTTTAATCTTACTTTAATCTATAAAAAAAGACGAAAAATGTCGGTCAGTTGGAACTGGGAATTTTCTGCACTGTTGCGTTGGGAAATTTCTTGTTTCAACCCCCCAAAATATTTTTTATGTAACGGCCCTGAGTGTATACATAAAGAAAAGTGTCCGTGGGTTCGTTTTTTATACAAATCTATAGTTTTATTCCGAGCATGATGAAATTTTCCACACTTGACTTTCGAAACAAGAGGAAGGTCGCTATCTACATGAGATTTCGAAAAACCACTCCCATCTCCCTTCCCAACACCTTAAAGCAGAAATGACTTCTTGCTTAAACCACCAGACATGAGATTTCGAAATGATCGAACTTCCCTTTCTACATAAGATTTCGAAAAACTACCCCCAACCCTCTTCACACCCCTTAAATCAGAAATGACTTCTTGCCATATGTCACCACAGCACTCTGCGTAAAGCCCGAGCAACGTTCAGTACTTCAGCTATTTTTTTTAAAATTAAATTTTAGATAGTGCTGCCGTTAAGAAGGACTTACAGTCGAGCCGCCACTGACCGCATCGTAACATACAGCATTTTCTTCTTAACTATTGAAGAGTCCTGATTGCATTCTTCCTCCCTGGTGATTAAAATCCAGGCATCAGCATCTTTCCTCTCCTTTTTCTTCTATAGAAATAGAAATTTATTCTAAAAGATGTCAATGAGCGAATGATAAAGATGCATTGTTGTTGTTGTTTTTATGGGGGAAGGGAGGGGGTTAAAACTAACTATGCTTTTTTACTTTATACTTTTATACATTTTTTTTATACATCGATTCTTTTGAAATTAATATTTATTTGATGCTTTTTGCATGCTTCTCAATATTGGTAAATCGTTTTTCTAATAATCGACCTTCACTTGGATACTTTACTGATTTCTATTCTTTATAGGAAATAACAAACAACAACAAAATTGCCATCGTAAATATGCACAAAATCACTATACAGCCGTTATCGCACAGTTTGCTGAAAAAACAACATTCAAGTTTCTCTTTTGAAATGTTCGATTACGATGAAAACTTTATTACCATATACCACAGAGAATATCTTTTTGGTCTATCTGGTTCAATTTAAATATAAACAAATATAAAATAGTAAAAAACAAAACAAAAATAATATCGTTTAAAATATTTATTCTTTTTTAACTGATCAATATTTCCAAACATTTGAAAGGCAGGCAACTTGTTTAATAACAAACAACGCCGTGAGGAATGTTGATTAACATTTTCCCTCTTGAAATTTTTTTTATTTCTAGCACACAAAAAATATCCGTCTATGATAAATTCATTTCATTTAATTATTTAGCTTCAAGAAAACAAAGTATTTATACTCGTGTCCTTTTTACCTTGAAATTTCCAAAAAAAAAATCGATTTATTCCATCTGTTTTTGAAGACCGATTAATCGATTTGTTTTTCCCCTTTTGTTTATAAATAGTTATATCGTTATTTGATCGATTAGTTTCAAAAATAATTTATTTTAAACAATATTTACTTTAAACAATATTTGTTTTAAACAAAAATACCCATTCTTCGCACGGGGTTGATTAGAACGATACACTACAAAAATAAATAAGCCCATACCTGAATTAGATTGGGGAAAAAACCTAATAGTAGCAGTTTTCAAATATTTCACTTTTCTTGGGGAAAAAAGGGGTTTCTTAAAAATTACGAGTTCACAGGTGAGACTACTAAAGGATCGTTCTCAACCATTTGAAAAAAATATATCGAAATAGGGGCAAACAGAACATGTCCGGAAAACATGAAAAACGAGCAACAAAGAGTTTAAAGTAAGAGAAGAAAGTTGTAATAATTTTTTTCTTTCAAAGAAAATCGGTCTATTAGTTTCCAAGGGTGGAACAAACAAATAGATACTCTAATGGTCATTTAATTAGTATACATTGCATAATAAAAGTTAGCTTTTTTTTCTCCTAACAACATTTATTGATAATATTTATTCAGATATATAAAACAAAATCCAACTGAGTTCAATCATATAATAGTAAAGTAAGAAATATAAAATAAAATAATCTTTCTTAAAAAAAAAAAAAGGAAAACCGACTTTAAGGAAAATGCGCTAAAAGTAAAAAATAATTCTTAATTTTACGAAAAAGTTCAAAAATTGAATTATTTAATATCAGTTTTATACTTATTGCAACATTTTGAAGTTGGTGCCAATTTACAAAAACATACCTAACTTTTGGAACCGATTTCAAAAACGTCGTAATAAGTTTAAAATTGATATTAAATAATTCAATTTTTTAAAGACCTTCCTTTTTTAAAAAAAAAGATTATTTTATTTCCCTTCGTGTCGATACATTTTTTTCATAATTATATTTCACCAATTTACGCCATATTTACGAGGACAGCTCAATTTTATTTATTGCCTAAACAAACTCTTTTTTTTTTTTTTTTTTTTTTTTGTCGCAATCACACAAGACAACTTCAGTCCAGTCCAATACACGCACTTTTCATCCTTATTAATGTTATATCTCCCATGCAGACTGGTCTGCAAGCCGGAGACAACGCTAATAGACATCTAATGTACTTCCTAATGATTTCGGCACTCAGACATGAGTCAGGAAGTACAACTTCTGATAAATTAGACTTAATGGGATGTGCTGCGTAAGAAGAGCAGTGGCGTGCCAGGAGCGTTTTGTTACAAGGGGTTTAAGGCCCCTTCGTTTAACATGGAATTCCGGACGATTTGTGTTATTTAATACTGTGATATTTGGATTTTTAACCGACTTTTAGTGCCATGGGGTTATTAGTTCGACCGGTATGTATTTTTTATGTTCCATGCACGTTGCGCTAAGTTTTGCTCCAATTATGATGTTTTGATTTTTTTTTTAGCTTTGGAGAGTGATGTATTCATTTATAATAATAAAAGAAAGTGTCTGTTTATGTGACAGTTGCATGCAAAACACTCTCTTTCACGGCTAAGACATTTCTGAAAATTTATATATAGATGATACTATTCAACCACTAATTGTGCACTTTGGGGCTTGGAATTTTAAATTCTGTTTAGGTTTCCGTTTATAACGGTTTTAGAAGCTATTTTTTTTATCGCCAATTAATAAAAAAAATAGTTTCTAAATTGTTACAAAATCGTAATATAACATCGTAACAATGAAATACTTTAAACTAAATTAATATAAATTAATTCATTGTTTTAAATAATTAAAATTTGGCGACCAAAAATTGATTTGGCGAAATAACCCTTTCTGACAATTATGCTTAAACGGGTAAAAGTAACGGAAAATTTAACATTCTGAGATGTACAACAGATGTACATCTCAGAAGAGAGATGTCTGAACAATAGACTAGGAATTTTGCCATCGAGGAAATAAAAGAGAAGGAATAAAGGGGTAGGATGAACCAATGGGGTAAAAAAAATTAACACGTGTGAAACCGCGAGTAACAGCTAGTGTACAATAAAATGCGATACATTTTCGGTGTTATCTAGATTTCCTTTATCCGGAAATAAATTTAAAATCGATTTGAAATTTGGTACACTTACGTAGGGCGAATGTACTAATTTCCGATCAGTTTTAACCAATTTCCGACCGCTGCCACACATACAAAATCAGTGACCACTGACTATGACTGTAAAATAAAATGTACCTAAATTTTAAAACCTTTGAGTAAGAAACTCTTGAGAGTTTTGAGGAGACTTTTAAAAACGTCATGATATGGTTTTAGTTTTAAGTATTTTTTCAAGTGGTCGTTAACTGGTGTATTCACCCGAATAAAAATACAAAATTAAGGTGTTATAATTAATAATTGCTAATAAATGCAAATTACTAATGAATTACATTTTGTATTGAAAAAATGGAACAGCTGCAAATTAAGCACCCGCCTTCAGAAAAATGTCTCTGAACATGTGTACAATTAAGAAACGCTATGAGCTGGCTGTTGCTTAAAATAAAAAAAATTCTGGCGCCATTTTATATTACTTAATGCCAAGATAGCAGATTTGCTTTCCTTTTAAATTTAATTAATGTGTTAAGTGAAAAGTGGTTTTCATTATTAATATTCTTTACTTAAACGTAGAGAAGTGTAACTGTAATTCCTTTACAGGGTAAAGTGAGGTAAAATGGGTAGAAAAAGGGCAAATTTTTCATTCAAATCTAATTTTCACTTTAAAAAAGTTAGTAATAGGAAACTTCTTTTGGTGTATTTATGCAATGTGTTCCTTGACATTATCTTTAAATACGTTTCATATTTTTTTTAATTAATATTTTTTTTTTTATATATATATATTTTTAACAACGCATGGGGGTAAAATGGGTAGTCAGTGGGAAATCATGGAATTTTTCATATAAAAAGGCACTATTAAAACAAATTTTTTAGTCAAATTAGTAACTTGAATAAAATACAGTCACGAACCTTAAAAAACTTAGTATATTTAACTCAGTATATAAAAATGTGTAAACTCAATAACGGTCTTTTTAAAAATAAGTTAATTCACCATTTTTAAAAATCTATTTTTTTATTAATTCGCCATAGAGGAAGAGATTTTCTGTCCTGCATGGATTTATCCTCTTTATAGGTTCTATCTTTATTGCAAATATAATATAAGATACAGCTCAACTTAAGTGAGAAAAAATACTAATTACTCTTGCTTGCGTGAATACAGTAGTTTGACACACATTTCTCTTTACAAGGCAAAACATTTGAGTACGAGATGCCATAATCGACTGCTCGAAGGAGGTGCCAACTGCTCTCCTGAGTAGTCGGAGGCCGAAGGCCCAAGACTACAATTGCTCGAACCATAAATCGACGTTAGGAGTCTGTGACATTAGTGCACTATAAATGCGTGCGCTTAAAACTGTTTTCGGGATGCTGCGTATGGCACAATAATTACAGGACGAAAGACATAGTCTTGGAGGCGCCAATTTTCAGAATTGCGACATAAAATAATGGCGACATCGGGTACCGTAGGTTAGGAATTAAACATAAATTCATGCAGGACAAAAAATCTCTTCCCATGTATGTGCGTTATTCAATGTATGGACGTCCCCTCCCCCCTCCAACTATTCTGCCATTTTACCGTTGCCAAATTTACCTACATTCGTTTTTGAGATATAAGCAATCAAACAACAGACCCCCTGTAATTTTATTAGTATAGTAAGCGTCTTTTTTTTCTAAATAAAGTACTTTAAACTCATATGATCTTATCTCCTCAGACAGTAGCAGATGCAGCAGCAGTCCAGGGATGAAGTCACAGCCACCGCAGTCATGAGAGGCGAGGAGCATGCCCAATAGTCTGCCGATCTCTACGCCCACCACACCCCCGTCTCCCCTGCCCCACTCGCGCCTCGCCCGGTCGCACAACAGGAGGTTCCACGTTCGATTCCCCGGCGTCGACTCCGAGGAGCACCTGCTGAACTGTGAGTATGAGGACGACAAGTCCTGGGTTATAGTCCTGAGTTATAGCGTGGCTCCGATTAATTGACGGTTGGGTAACGCCCCTCAGGACGGGTGATACCACCCCAGCAACCAGGGTCGGATTAAGAATTAATTCTCGGGAGGAGCAAAAATTGGTAAATATTTTGCTAATATTGGGATATGAGGTATTACAATTTTCCAACAAGTTTTGTACATTTGAGTTAGACTAATAAAATTAATTTTTAATTTTTTTACTAGTTAATGCAGACCTATTAACAGGGCCTGATTACCGAATAGGCCAGGGAAGACCAGGCTTACACTTTACATTTTAGAGGGGCCCCAAATCACACATTTTATATAAATTTTTAACACTCTTAACACAGTTTGTCACCAAATTTACCTTAAAAAGGTTGTATTACTAACTTTGAACAAAAAAAAGTTGCTACTTGTGTTAAAATTGTTCGAATATTGAAAAAAAAATCAAAAACGTACAGAATATTCATTACTTATTAATGTTTTTTTAATATATTTATAATGTGTTTTGTTTGAATGCCATTCAGAGGCAAGAAGTTTAGTGCATGCAAAATCTCAATTTGATGTTCCAGGGTCTATTTAAGACCAATGGGGCCCCCATTTAAAGGCGGGCTTCCATTGCTTCAATGTCTTAATCGGGCCCTGCCTATTAAAATAATTTTTTAGTCATTTAGTTATGGTGCCTAAGGAAATATTTTTTAATCACTTCTTACTAATAAAAAAAATGATTTTGCTTTTCGAAGATATTTACACAGTAGCTCAGGAAAACAAATAGAGTGAATAAAAAAAAAATTTAACTTATTAGGCATTGCTGCACATTGAATCTGTTATAATTATTTGTCCTCCCGTTGGTTATGATGTGAACTTTTGTCAAATGGGGGGGGGGGGATAAAATCAAGTATTCTCCTATTCTGTGGCTCTAAATGCAATACTTTCAAAATTCAAGTTCTTTACATCAGAAATTATGTTGCTAAATAATAGATTATTTTGAAATCTTTTAAAAATTGCAAAATGTCCATTTTTGGTTTTGTAAGTTAGAAAATATCGATTTTGTAAGTTAGAAAATATCGAAGGGCAATTGTCCTATGCTAAATCCAACACTGTCAGCAACAGAGGTTAGTTTCCTATAATATTTTTTCACTTTTTCAGATTACTCATGCGCACTCGTTGCCGACATTCTTCTTCAAGGTCATTTGTATATAACAGAAAATTACTTCGCTTTTTATTCAAACATATTTGGTAGAAAAACACAGGTCAGTATATTTAAATTATTTCATGACCAATATATATAACGCATTACTAAAGTAAAAATGCATATCTTTAAAAATTGACTTAGAAATCTATTTTTTTAAGTAACTTACATTATAAAATCTATTTAACCCTTTTGATCCCTGTGGTCGCACACTTAAACCACTTATTTACAAATTTGTATGAAGAAACTAGTGGTTTCCTTGGGAACCACCTGCATGAATAGGACATGGAGAATGGAATATGTCGGCGCATAGCGAAAATTTTAGGTTAATTTGTAAATAACAGTGACAAATTCAAAAGCCACTCTCACAGAAAATTGGGAAAAGAAATATTTTTTTACCCTATTATTATGATTTTTTTTTTAATCTGTCAATATTTGAGCCAATTATTGAATTTTTAGCCTTAATTAGACCTTATGGTTCAAAATGGAAATTGGATGCTTTAAAGTTCGCTCCATTCATCTTTTATGACGCTGCATTGATGCTTTTCATTTTCTAAAAGAGTGATCCAAAAATTCTGTAATAAATTAGATGTCATATTTATATGGCTAGAAAAAACACAATTTAAAAGAAAGATTTTTTTTTACTACGACAAAAAAAGTTGGAACTGACAAGGTCAAAACAATAGAATCATGACTCGATCCCTATCATTTTGTTTCTAATTGCTTGTTTAGATACTGCTTCCAGTGAGTGATGTGATCAAAGTGACCAAAGAGAGAACCGCTAAAATCATCCCCAACGCGGTGGGCCTCTACACCGTCGAAGGAAAGGTAGGGAAAAAAAATTACCTGTAAACATAAAACTTAAATGTAATACCCTGTAAACATAAAATATACAAGTATCTACATCAAAAGATAAAAACTACCATAGAGACCCCACACCGTCTTCCTTAACACTAACTATACAATAAAGTTTCAAAATCATGTAGTGTAGGCACATCCCCCACTGTACGTAAAGTTTGGTTTCTGAATACTTTGCGTACACGTCTACTTTTTCTTGCGTCTTCGGTAAGCTCCAGAAATCTCCGCACTTCCCAAAAGCATAGACTTTTTGATATCTTTCTGTATGTCTTCAACTAATCTTTCAACCTGTTTAAGTTTATAAAGCCTCAAATGAAGTTTGGTGGGATATTTTGGTTTCGTAGTGAAATCGACAAATCGTCTTTTTCACTTTACGCACACACAAATCGTTTAAACCTTCAACTAATCAAATGAAATTGTACAACTCGTCGTTCTATGCAAATTAAGCATGCATTCCCCAAGATTCGTTGATAAGAACTGAAGTTATAGCGGTTAAACAGGTCAACGTACGCCCGCTTATTTTAATCATTACATTCCTTCACCCCACGCGGTAAAAAGGTCAAAGTGGGGAGTGGATTAGTGTCCGAACGACTCGACGAAAAACAGCTTCCTCTACACGATGGTAGGTCATTTGTCCCCGTAGGCTGAATCCTCTTGGAGTTATGGGGTTTGAAGGCTTGGGCAACACTTTCTATATCGCCTAAGTTTCGGCCATGACCTCTGAACCCGGACCAATTTTAAAGACGTATTAACGCCAAAATAATCTGTACAACTTGTGTTTTAGAAGTCGTTAGCTCGAAAGCCAAAATTAACATAAAATTTTGATTCTTATCTAAATAAATCTGAGGTTAGTATAGTTTCAGATATACGTTTCTAATTATGTGACACTTTTTTTTCCAGTACGTTTTTGGGTCCTTGCTCCAAAGAAATACCACCTACAGGTTAATGCACCATGTCTGGCTCAAATCTGCAGATCCAGTAAGTTTCTATTAATTTTCAGACTCTGTTGAATTCATTTTCTACCTGCTTATACAGGGTTTGCGAAAATAACATTTATACACTTTAAAAAAATCATTTATAAAAAGCTTACAAAAGTATGTACTTACGTTTTTTTTTTTTTTTTTTTTTGTATTTCTTAAAAAAAGTATAAACATTTTATTTGACAATATTTCAATAGGCGCGCATTAGTGTGCAACAACAGATCGCGACGTTAATACCAAGGCCACACTGATGTCTATATATCACACATTTGGACTTTTTAATGTTTAAAAATCGCCAATATGTGTGTGTCACTGGCTAATTGAAAAATCAATTACAAAGGCGATCAAGCCTCGAGACTGTCGATACTCCATTGCTTCATAAAAACTTGTTGGGAATCTCTTATCGACACATTATCCCCCCCCCTTTTAAAAAAATCGTGTAGGGACAGGCCACATTGTACCGTAAGGTGCTTTTAGTGAATACTTTTGGGTCCCCGTGGTACAAAGATCCAACAGGGAGTGGATGAATAGCCAACCTGGTTGACACGACCGACCTTCCTCTACACATTGGTAGGTTATTTATCTCTAAAGGCTGATTCCCCGTGGAGTAATGGGGGGGGGGGGGGGGGCTGAAGCTTATATTGCAGCCAAAAGCAACATTCCCCTCCATGCGGTACAAAGGACAGAGATGCAAATGGGTTAACAATCGGCCTGGTCGACGTATCTGACTTTCTTTTACACGATAGTAGGTCATTTATAACTAAAAGCTGATTTCCGTCATGGGATCGGAAGAGTATAATGCAGTTAAGGGTGACACGCCTCCCCACGCGGTACAAATGTCAGTGTGGAAAATGGAGTAATAGAGTAAATGAAGTAATGGAGTAACCTTTTCAAAACGTCTCACATGCCTCTACATGATGGTATGTCATTTATTTACAGTTCGTCGGGGTATTTCGTTTACAGCTCTATTAATATTTGGCAGTTTTGAATTAGTTCAGAAATTAGAATTTACTACCCGTCTAATAAGCATTTAAAATCTTTGCTTTAATATGAAGGAATCTGGTAGGATTTGGATTATTCTAGAAAATTTGCAGGCTGGCGATTAATGATCATAAATGGAAAGCATCCTAAAAAGTTTCAATTGGAGAACAAAAATCCAAATCTTCTAACACCATCTCGAGATACGCACGAACACACAGACTCATAACACTTAATTGTTATAACTATTTCTCCCACAGGACACCACTGAGGAGGAGCCCACCCCCAGCGACCCTTCTTCAGACGAAGGGGCATCCCCCGTCGTCCCTCCTCCTCCACCCGTCGTCGTCGTCCCCCCGCCCCCCATCCGACCAGATGACCTGCCCGTCGTCTCGTCTCGTCGTCTCTCCCGACGGAAGTCGGACCTTCTGTTCCCGAGAATCTCGGCGAAGGCCGCCGCCCGGCGCCACTGCCCCCCAGTGGCGACGGCGACGAACGTCGTCGATCAGATCACCATCAGCAAGTGCCCCTGGGACTGTGCTAGGAGCAGGGGTGAGTTGTCAGCGATGCTATAGATCATAGGGACTATATATCTAACTTTAGACCACATAAAATCCATGACATAAATTTTACAATAGAAAAAAATTTAAATAACAAAAATCCAAATCTTGCTCTCATATGGAGAGCAGTCTTAACACTAACTTTTAGCAAATGCAGCTACTTCAATGGTACAGAACAGTTCTCATTTCAACGCCAACCCATAATAATTAACAAGTCCTTTTGTATTGCAATGAAGAGTGATCTTAGCAATATTTGTTACCAAACACATTCCATTCCATGTCTTTTGAACAATATTATGTAAAATTTCACTCTAAGTTGTTTGATTGGGGATATTTACATATGAGACATTGATTGGGGATACATATGAGACCCTCTAGTTTCAAAACCAGATAGTAGAACTTTTTTCAGATTATGACATTTAATTTTTAGTTTACCTACAGATAAATCAGTAGGTGAAGTCATAACATACCATAACAGCTGGATAATATTCATTTTACGTCGTGAAAGTAGCAATTGATTTCATAACCAGATAAATAAAGAAATTAGTTTCAAAAGCATATAGATCAAGATGCGCGTAGGCGTAATCAGTTGCAAAACCAGATAGATCCTATAGCTTGGTTGCAAAACCAGATAAATCCAAAGAAAGATTCATTGATTTCCAGAAGGCATTTGATAAAGTTCCCCACGAGGCATTGCTGTTCAATTTAGAAAGGTTAGGGATTGGGGGTGAAATTTTACAATAGATAAGGAACTGGTTAATTGGTCAGCGGGTACAAATTAAAGGTAATTACTCTCAGTGGGCAGAAGTGAAAAGTGGAGTGCCACAGGGTTCTGTCTTAGGTCCACTTTTATTTATTATTTTTATTGATGATATTAGTTGGGAGATTGGGAGCAAGGTCAGCATCTTTGCAGATGATTTAAAAATTATGGGGACTGTGAATTCCGGGGAACAAATAGAGCAATTACAAGGTGATTTAACAAAAATATCAGAATGGGCTGTTAAATGGGGTATGTCTTTTAATATCAGTAAATGTCAAGTGTTGCACATGGGTATCAAAAATAGCACGGCTGCATATGTTTTACAGGATCCAGAAATAAAAAATAGCGAGATTGTAAGTGATCTGGGTGTATTAGTAAATGAGGATTTTAAAATGAGTCATCAATGTACAGCCGCTAGCAAAAAAGCTAATAGAATGTTGGGGTACATCAGAAAAAGTGTTTAATCAAAATCTAAGGATATTATCTTGCCATTGTACAGAGGTTTAGTAAGGCCACATCTTGAGTATGCTGTACAGTTCTGGTCACCATATCTTAAAAAAGACATTGAATTGTTAGAGAAAATTCAGCACAGGGCTACTAAAATGGTTCAAGGGTTTTCAGGCATGAATTATGAAGATAGATTAAGAAATTTGAATATGTATACTCTGGAAGAGAGAAGGGTTAGGGGAGATTTGATTCAACTATTCAAATTTATCAAACAAGGAGATGTGGAAGGTTTAGATTTTAATAGGAGTGATAGAACGAGAGGTCATGGGTTTAAGTTAAACAAATCTCATTTTAATCGGGAAGGGAGAAAACACTATTTCTATAATAGGGTAATAGACAAATGGAACAACTTGTCAGTGAATATTTTTAATTGTAAAGGAGTAACGGATTTTAAGAAGAAGTTAGATATGCATTGGGGAATAGTTAAGAGGTACTAGATGGACCAACCTTGTTGGGCCTTGAGCCTGTTGTTGGTCGTCAATAATTGTATTTGTATTTGAAGAAAAGAAATTATCTCTCAAAGTAATACTCATACAGAGCTAAAATTTGGTTAAAACCTAAAAATTAACCACTAGCAACGCCGGGTCATATTGCTAGTTAATTTATAAATAAAAGACATTTATTAGTAGCCGGTAACTAGTGAAATAGTGTTCGGTAATCGAGGCAAGGAGTCGGTTATTGTTGATATGACAACTTATACAAAAGAAATTAAAAAACCCAATTTTAAGAAATAAAAAACTAAAATAGAGTCTGCCACAATTAAATATAAAGAAAATATTTTCACATTTTATGGAGATAATTTAATTAGTGGAATGGTTAATATACAGCAAAATTTTTAAAGTTCTAAAGTCTAAACTTGTTGGTAGCTGATGCATTTAAAAATTGAAAAAAAAATAACGTATTTATCAAAGAATATGCAACTTTGGTATAATTTATGTAACTATAATTTATGTACAATTAAATAAAAAAATTAGGGCTCTCTGAAGCCGGAGCCCTTGGTTCGGGCTTAATGTGCCTTATGGTAAATCGGGCCCTGGCAAAACTAAATACTTTAAAACAAAAGTACATGTAATAAATTGTATTTTACATTTAAAAGTATGATCTTTATAAGGCATAATCTAATGGTAACGTGAATGTCAGTATATAAACTTTGCTGATCGTCAACTTCATATAATAAAAAACGATAATCTGTTTTTCCAGCGCCTCCCACTTTTACAGATTGCTTCACCAGGATAGAAGAGAATGTCCACACGGTCGTCAACAACAGGTGAGCTGTTCGGATATTCTCATGTAATTGGGAGGGGTTCTAAATGGCAAGGAGGCTGCACCGGGCGCTGGCTGGCCAAATAAAATGAAAACTAATGTGGTAGTGAAGGGCCAACGCGGATTGCTGTTTCAGAAGAACTACAATCCAATTTAGTTTACATTCAAGGTGGGAAGCATACCCTCGAGGTTTTTTTCCGTGGTAGTTCTTGCGTTTTTGGTCCGAGACACTAGATTGGTTGGCCAATTCGCTCAACCAACCGAAAAAGTGCGGGGACATGTTCCCCACTTTTAGGTCGCTTTTTCACACACCGGGAAAACCGGAACCGGTGACGACACCGTTATTAACTTAGAACTTTTTCACGTTATCCGGTCCGACATTGTATACCGTAATATTGCATATACAATCAGATGGCGAGACAACACCTGAGCTGGCACATACGCAACCTAACATAGACCTGAGGACATTGGTCCACACAGGATTTATTGTGCACCAGTCCCTTCAACAAGGTCGGTATTTTTTGACGTGCGAAAGGAACGAATCTACCAACCTTCCGATTACCAGATCACTACACACTTGTTAAGAATCGTACCCGCGCTCATCGGATGCTGAATCCGACGACCTTACCATTCGGCTACCACCGGCCTCGTTCGTAATTGCATTACGATTCTAAAGACTGAACTGAGTGAAAAGAAAAAATAATAAATGAGCGGTCGTTTTAAATTGAAAACACAATGAAGTTAATAGATATCGTAGGCTGAATTCTCAAATCACGGATTCAGCAACTGTAGCGAAAGCTATACTTAGTGACGAAATTCAAGCGATTATGAAATTGATTATAAACAAGAAGTATTTAGAATAGATTAGCTGGGATTTCGTCGCCAAGCAGCTTTCGCTACGGTTGCTGAAGCCGTGGTTTGAAATTACGTAGTTAATGCGACGATGCAGCATCACGCTGATATAATATAAACTTTAAATATGTTCGGAAATTGATCCTTTTATGTAGAAGCCGGCATCATATAAACGATTATTGTAATTTATTTGTAATTTTCCTTGTTTTCGAGGTATCAAATTGTTATAGCAACATGGTTTTAAATTTAAAAAAAATTCAGAAAATATTAGTCACTAATTTAAGTCAATTTTTCTTTACAGCCTCCCAAAAAGTACCCTTGTTTTACTAGCTGCAACTCTTCTGTAAGTATTAACCATATTTTCTGAAATCTCATTTTAAATAAGAATACCCTTAATGTTCCTATATCGTTGTATGGTTTTACAAAGCAATCCTTGTTATTCTGTTTGACGCTTGAAAGAATCAATCAATTCAATCGAACGGTTTGGATCGAGAAACGAAATCACAGTTTTCACTGCAAAATCGGCGAATCATATACCATGGCCATGGCTTGGCATCCGCTCGACAGATCCGACTTATGCAACCCCCTGTGACTTTTCCTGCTTGTTGCGTCATTCTGACATAGTTCTACACATACTCAGTATTCCTCTATAGTCATAAGATTTTAATGAGTTGAAAATTTCACAAGCCGACTGACCGGTGGCGTTCGCTCGTAAAAGAGATAGTTCTTCTTGACACTAATTTTTTTATTGAGGGTTAATTTTTTTTACATCATGCTATTTTTTCCTTTCTTGCTTTGCACTCCCCCCCTCTTATGTGACGTTATCCTTCACCCCCCCCCCCCCCCCTTCTCCCTTTCTTTTCCCATTTCACGTCACGATAATTTTTTGCAGTTGAAAACAATAATCAAAATTTCCATTCTATGTATTTTACCAACCATCCTGTTAGAAATATTTGATATCTATAAAAAGTTACTTATATCAAAGTTTGGGAAGCTAATTTCAGCATTTTTTATCCTACAAATTTTCGTTACATCACGAAACCGTACGTCATAAATGACCACCCCAAGATAAAATAATCTTTTTCAAGGAAGTCATTGCAAATATAGTTCCTATTCAAAACGTATAAACGTCAGTTATTGCAAACGTTCCTATGCTTCAATAAGTTATTGTAATAATAAATACTTTTTGCGTAAATTGTGGATAGATCTGCCCCATAAATGCATGGAGATATAGACCAAAAAGCAGCTTTTTGTTAGGTATCATATTTTTAGCTGTTTGAAAAACTCTTGAAAAATATAGCTATAAAATTATTTCTGCTGTCATTTTAAGCGTATTTATTATAATATGTTTTCCCTTCTAGTTTAGTTCTTCTGTTTTTGCTGGCTACCATTTTGGTGTACAGAGTGTCCAGTTTCCAAAATAGAAGTTCTTTAGACGACTTTTGGCCATCTAAATCCAGCTTCAGGTGGGTTAAATACTGCTTTTCATATGAAACATCACATTAAGCTTTGACTATTTGAGGTATATTATGTATATTTTATGTTGAGTGGTTGATTCGTTATTGCGCTTCCGAATAGGTTGTCGGGATACCTGGAATTGCTGAAGCAGCAACAGGAGGCGGTGGAGGAAGAAATACGAAGGATAACAACTACACTTAAAAACAGACTCCACGACTTGGGGCAGGTAAAGCTGCTTTCTCTTTCTCTAGTTGGAATTAACGTTTTCTGAGACAACGGCTCTGCCCTAGGGTGGTGCGAGCAGTGCGACCGCACGGGTGAACCGCCTTTGGGGGGTGCCGAAATCAAATTCTACAATGAGAAAACTATAACTGTTTGTACATTCAGTTGGTATAATTTTTACTAGGCATCAATAATAAACATTACATTACTAAACTACTTAAGTGTGCATGTGATTTAATTTATTTTTTTAAACCTGGTACCGCGTACTTCTCCATTACCCCGGTTGCCCTTTCACCAGTTCAGTCAGTCTGGTAACACAGTTCAATGAGTGTAGAAACGTGAACGAAGTTTTAGTATATTAAAACTTATTTACGTTCGAGTATGTGTCAGGAAAGGCAATTATATAGATTGGAAAATTGCACAAAATATAAATTATTCCGGTCTAATGCCATTGCTAAATCGAGGTAGGTGCCTATATAGTATGTTAAATTTATTTTATGTGACTGATGAGTTCTGTTGTTTAAAAACTACTTACCGAGGGAAAAAAATTAACCAACCTACTAATAAACCGAAGGTAGCCTAAATGTCGCTTAATTAATTGGTTAACCAACTGCATAGATGCTCTGAAATGTAATGGTGTGGAGGGTAATAGAAGACCCCCCAAAAAAACTTTAGAAAAGTAAAAAACGCTGAGCGTCCCCCCCCCCCCCAAAAAAACTTTAGAAAAGTAAAAAACGCTGAGCGTCCCCCCCCCCCCCCCCCCCCCAAAAAAAAATCTTCGAAACTGTGGCTAAAAAAGTTGTGATGTAAAAGACAAACAAGCCAAGAGTTCAACCCTGCACTCCCACTCACTAGCCTTCTCCCGGAAAAAAGCTGCGCTTTCTTTTCTTAAGTTTTTTTTTTTGGGGGGGGGGGGGATATCAGTCCTTTTTTTTTAACCCACCTTTTGGAGAATGTCAGACCAATCACCATTTAAAAATTACTATTTGTTTTCCCATGCCATTAGTTAAATCCGATAATTCAAGGAAAAATTAATCACACATAATTTTCTTTGGCGACCGGAAAGTGGAAGGACTTCAGATTTGGGTAATAATTGCCTGACGGCGAAAAAAATTGTCTTATATTATTTAATTACTTTTTCAGCTAATTATACATATAAATAAATTATATTATAAACTAAAAGTAACATGTGACCTTAGTGATGCCATAAAGCTATCATATAAGCTATTAATCAGAAGAATCGGTTGGAATGTAGTGTCAAGTGCGTTTGACAAATCTGAGCTTCATAATTTGAAAAAGTGACAAATCGACTAACTTGACGCAAATTAAAAAAATATGTATCTCCGTTAATTTTCAATTTAAAAAAATATTCTTGTATTAAATTTAAAGATTTCACAGATACGGTTCCACCAATACTGGTTTTATTTTTTTACGAAATGTAGTTCGGCTTCTGGAATACGTTTACGAACGTGATTTAACATTACAAGTTGTGCAGAGTATATAAGCTTAAGTCCTGTCGGGCCTTCGTTTCTTGTTGGCTGCTTTGACGAGTTGGCGTTATTTCTTCTTTTTTGGCTTAGCGTTGCGAGCCCGACCGGGTTTCTTGATCTCGCAACACCTAGAATTTTTTTAGGACTGTCACTGTTCTAAGATAATAAGTAGTTGTAGATTTAAGAATCGGGCAGTAAACTTACTGAGGATTTGGGCAGTCGTAAATTTTGCTTAAAATAAACCCCGTGCTGCCTATTTACATACCTCATTTTTCTCTTCTTCAGGTTCGACAGTCAATAGATCAAATTTCTGAATTCACAAAGCAATCAATTTTTCTTTCGAGAAAAGAGAATAGCGAAGAGGCCACCACCGACAGTCCAGCGGCACCTTCGTAGAGGAGGAGGAGGAGGAGGACTCATCGCCCTTTCATCATGTGCAATCTTCTCATCTCATCTTGGGATCAAAGTGGAAATCTAGGATTTGTAATCAAAGTGGGGTGTGTGCAATGCGTTTGAACTGTGCGACCATCACAAGAAAGCCCATGGATAGTCCTAAATGTAAAAACCCAGCTAAAAAAATCGACACAAAACCTCCATGGAAGATGTTAAAATGAAGGGTTTTTGCAGTTCAAATGCTGAAAAATTCAGTAATCGAAATTCTCAAAGGAAAAATTCTCTCTCTTTTTTTTAAGGATTTTATGCGGACAAATTAAAATCTTCAAAAACCATGCGTTTCTTTAAAGGTATTTAGAACATTCTGCAGGTTTCATGCTGAATTTTTTAGCTGGGAGCAGAGGCGGATAGTGGCATAACGCAGAAGGGTACCCTGGCCCTTCAATAATTTAGAAACATTTTTATACATATCTTAAGGGGGAAATTTGCCTAATTTTATTCACATTAATTTCTAATATTTTTTCCTGATTGTTATAAATAATTTAGTATTGTGATTTATTATTTTCGGTTCTTTATTCCTCTTTTAATCGTAATTCTTGCTAGTCTTCATTTATTTATGTTTGCATATTTACAAGGGCTTATATTTGTTACCTTAGTTTATTCCTTATTAACTATTGAACAACAAGGATGAATTTTCTTGTTACCAGGGGTCCCTCAGGGGAGGGGGGAAATAGGTATCCTACTATCAGCTAACATGTACCTATTTCTTATCTTCTACATCATTCCACTCCTAGAATTGAGTAAAATTGCCCGTTTCTATGACAACAGCCACACAACAGGATTCGGTCCGGAGGCTTTCCCGTGGTGGTAGATAACTTTAATATCTCAATGAGCAGCTCAGAATTACAGGTTTAGTTGAGCACTATTTTTTGGTTTTATTCTGTAGAAAAGTAACTATAACCGTGGCTCCCAACCCGTGGTGGACCTTGCATATTTGAAAGGGTGAACTTTTCATTTCTACTCTTGTACTTTTACTAAAAAGGTATCAAAGTTGGTGAAACAGGTGCAAGCGTACACTCAAATATCCTTTTGTTACTCGAGAATAGATGCATATAATTTGAAAAGTTACCTTACATAATATAATTTAAGTTAAATACAGTTAATTTTTGTGTTATCCATCAAGTTATAAGTTAGAAAAAGCATGGACTTTCACCTCTTAATAACGCTAAATAAAATTCAGGTGACAAATATCGTGCTATTTATAATTCAAAAAATATAACATTTAATATTTGAATTATAAATAGCACGATATTTGTCACCTGAATTTTATTTAGCGTTATTAAGAGGAAAGGTTGGGAACCACTGAACTATAAGAATGTATTCTAAACAGCTTTAAATATCTACTTCACTAAAAATATTCCAATGCATTTAAAAATAAATTTTATTATGTCATTCAAAATAAAATTTTAAAAGCACTCCGCCCAACATTTAAAAAATAAATTTGCCATCGAAACATTTTATTTTCCTCGAGTTGATTTTAGATTTCCATAAAAAATATTTTACAACAAGCACATAGATCTAATCATTAGATTTTGTTAATGTATAAAACTTCGCTTGGTAATTTTTGTCTCTTATTTTTCTAATCAGAAATTTGTTAACACTATAATTTTAAAATTTTACTTAAAACTTGTAGATTTTTAGTTTTATCTAAATAAAATATCTCACAAATTTTATCCGAAATCTAGGCTTTCTATATTTTGAATTTTTAAATATGTTAGAAAAAACCTGATGTGATATTTGAAGAATCCATGTTTAGTTTCAGCGACATATTAACAGCATAACTGTTCTCGCATATAAGAAATTAAACTTTCATCTGTTCTGTTAAAGTAAAGATATGTGCCAAAGTCTTCACCAATAATCAATGAACCAATAGGAAAATTAAAAAAAAAAATCATTGACATTTTTATTTCCATTTCTTACAAGTAATGAGCCAAAACTCCTGAAGTACAAAGAAAATTACTTGAGAATCAACTGAAACGCTTAACATATATGGAAGTCAAAAAAAAAAAATTATAGAATACATGCATCTTTAGTTTAAGAAGTAAATTCAAATTAATATAAAAAAAACATACAGAAATACGAGTGCCCAAAGCAAATGTAAAATCCCGTTTGTATTAACTCAATCTCGTTTGAGAAACATTAAGTTAACAATATTGTGAAAGTGTTAAGATATATTTTAAATTGGAATATTCCTCATAACATACAATTGCCAAAATATTAATTATTTAAATTCCTAATTGTGATCAATGTATTTATTATCTTCCAATTACAAGAAATAGTTTTTTTCAGGAGATAAAAACTCCCACCTTCCTTGCAAATGTTGTATAGATATGTGTAATGTTGGCTTTGTAAATATTTTGTTTAACTTATACTATAAGAATTCGTTTATGTATGTATTCTAATATGTGATTAAAATTTTATAAAATGGAAAAAAATGTACCTTATTTACATAACACTAGGTCACTAAACCCCCAGGCCCAGCTGTGCAAGAATTGGATGCTTGTACATCTAATTCTTGGTTTCTTTGTAGTAACTAATACGGTCGAAAGACCAACTGAATTGTCACTTTTTAAAGCAGAGGCATTTTGGTCCAAAACTAATTTATGGTAAGCAAAAAAAAAATTATTAAACTGTGTTTATAGAGATGGACGAAGAGTTTCTAAGGTGTGTAAAGACAAACCCAGAAGAGGATTCGGAAGCGAATTTAATTTACACTCGAGACACTAATTTATCGACATGAACTACCACAATCCTACTTGGCTAATGCAATTTGTTTCACTCATCGAAATCGTCTAGATGTTGTACAGACAGGGCAGCCCTTAGCTGCTGCTGCAGGGCCCTGTGCGAACCTAGCGATGGGGACTTTATTTTGGAGCGCTGAAATAAATCCAATTTTTTTAATGCATCTGTCCCCACTTCCTCCCCAAAAAACTCAACCTTTTCCTAGTTAACTTCCATTTTATAGTGGTGTAGTGGAGTGCAGTTTTTATACAGAATCTTATGAGAAAGGCTCAACAGAAGAAGTAATCGGTACTCATGTATATTCCAAATACGAGTAAAACAAATTGGAAAAAATTCTAATGGATTTTTATAAAATAGGAATTCATTTTCCAATAAAATACTATTTTTTCCCGGGAGTCTTTCAACAGCAAGGAGCCCTTTGCGACGGCACATGTTGCACACCCTTTCCTTGTTTTGCAACTGCAGTTAATCCTGCTGCAAACATCCAAGGCAGTATGGACGTACTTCTGTTACTTTCACTTCAACCGACATACCACCTCTTACTCGGAATCCAATTTTAAAAACTTTACATGAAAAAAACAGAAAATTTTCCCACAGTTGAAAAAAGTGAAACTGAGTACTACATCTAAAAATATATGTCCATGACCCATGTGAGGTTACGCAACATTTTGCCACATCCCAAATCCTGTTTATTTACCTCTCACTTACATGAACAGAAGTAGTTAGAAAGTTCTGGAAAATGCAATTTAATTTTACATCTTTTTGTGGACAAGGTAGGCAGATAAATTAACTACATTATAGGAAAACTTTTCCAAGTGCAAATACAATTTTATTTATTAATTTTCAATAAAAGTCATTCAATTTGGAGTTTAGTTGTGGTTTTAAGTTAAAAACTTTTTCGGCTGAATTATACTTTTTTGCTCAAGGAGCTATCCATGAGCATCTAATTTAAAATAAGTGCATATAAGTATTTTGACTTGAGTTCACTTGTGAATTCAATAAATCAAATGATTTTTGACTTCTGATCTAAATGGAATTCTGAAACATCGAAATGGCATAAGTATAGAGTTACGAGTATTAACATCTTATAAATAAGAAGTATGTCACTTTATAAATATCAGACTCTTTTCAAACCTTTGAAAGATATTTTTTATTCAACATAATAAATCTATACATAACATCCATGACGAGGTCCTTACAGTAATCACAATACAACTATGGAAAAAAAATAGATTACCCGATCCAAATGATATTAGAAAATGTGTACCATTACCATGTTCGATTTAAACAAAGGAGCACATGAACTATGTTCTGAATATACAACCAATGAGTATGCAGTGATTTTGATGGTGATTACCGTCTGTATGGGTGGTACCCGCCTTGTGCCTGCTGCCCGGCAGCCCTATTGGCATCACCCTGGCCGCCATAATTTCCTCCAGAAGCAGGATAGTTGTTACCAGCATTGTAGTTCGGTCCTCCCCCATAACCTGCAAACAGAAAATCACATTTAAAAACATTTTTTTCATAAACTTTTTTGGAATTCAGCTACACCATCTCCAAAAATAATTTTAACTTTTGAACTCTTTAGGACAAGGAAGATATTTGATATTTCCTTTTATGAAACAGTTGCATCCTGTTTTCTTTCAAGAGGTATTCCTTGCTGTGTTCTTTTAATGTTTAGTCTGAGTTATTCATAAAAATAAAAGTTGATGCATGAACTCAATACTAATATTAGTATACCAAACATATAAACTTGAGTGATTTACGACATTTGTTGAATGTTTTTAAAAGAACAAGGATTCATACCAGGCACGTAGCTAAGGGGGTGGTTCAGGGGGTTCAAACCCCTCCCATTGAAAGTAAAGAAGAAAAAATTAAAAATTGAATTACTATAAAAATAAAAAAATAAATTAGAAAAATGTCAATTTTTTGTATAATATTTCTTGTTGTGTAACATGAGGGTATACATGGTATTTTCCGGGGTCTCATCCCATAAAATCGTTTTGAAAAGGCGTCAAAAAGGTCATTTTTATCTCAAACAAAGCCTAACATGACGTCATCGTGTTTCATTATCTAGTTTTTGGATGGCTACAAAGGGAAAATGTTGTCAAACTGGGCCGAATAAACAAGATGCCCCAAATATATTTTAAGCAAGGGTTCTCAAAATTTAAATTTGTTCTCGAATATATTTAATAATTAGGGAGTAATATTTACTAATATTTTAAGAATAGGCAATGATCGATATTGGTAACGATTTCATGAAAAATAAATAATGTTGGCTGTTTCGATATTTATCTGCCAATGTATTCTAGTGTACTTAAATAAAAATTAATAATTTTTTTTTAAAAAATGGGGGTGAGGGTGTGTTTTTTTTTTTTTTTTTTTTAATTATTGAATTTGGAAGATGATTCTCCCTATCTTCCTCTGGTTGAAGCCATTAAAATAAGTTAATTAAAGAAATCCGTTGCTCAGTTACTGAACCCCTCCCAAGAAAAATCTATATCTACGTGCCTCATTCATACTTTTAAATGAAGTCGGATAGAGAATAAGCTAGTGAAAGAAAAGCATTTTTTTATGCTCAAAAACACGCAGTTCTTGTTCTATTTGAAGAACAGGGAACAAAAGAACAGGTAGTTATTTTGGTAATTGAGAGTCACCTCTTGACTACAAAGAGTTGTTTTATTATTTTGCATTTTAGCTAAAATGTTAATATTTTAGCAAACTAGGATTTCTTTTAGCAGTTTGCTGAAACAGCAATTACAGAATAAACACTGAAAAAAGATTCAATGTTCCTTTATAAAATTTAGAGTTCAAGCTAACATTCCACACAGTTTACCTCAAAAGCTCACACACCCTAAACACTTCATAAATAATTCCTTTAAAAATTTATAGAAAACCATTCATAGTCAATTGAAAAAGAAATTGCTTATTTCATTCCTACCAACATTTCAAAATGAAATTCATCACATTTAAAAAAAAAATATTGCATAAAATATTCTGATTTTCTATTTTAAACTTAAATTTGTTTCTTCAATAATTGCCTAAATGCTAAATTTGTTTAATATCTTCTTGCCTTTTAAATGCATGCATTGCTGTGAAAAATACATGTGACATTCCATCAGAAAAAGTTCATTTTCAGAAAGCCAAAAATTCATGGAAAAGCAATTTAACATTAAACAAAAATAATTAAGTTTTTAGTATTTAATGTTCTATGCTCTTTTAACCATAAAATAACACATTTTTATAAAAGGGAAAAAATACATTGAAATTCATACAATTTAAAAAATTACTCCTACAAAAGGGTAAATCCATGTGATGTAAAAACAGCCTACAAGTTAACAGGTAGTATTTAAAAAAAAATTGAAATTGTAGGTGGTATAACAGAAAATAAAGTAATAATAGTTCCAACAGCAGTACTCCGATGCATTAGAATTTCATATATTTTATATATTTGTTGTATTTAATACTTAAAAACTAGGACAAAAATTCACATTCTTGATTAGTGTTAAAAATTTAATAACTTTTCTCCTACAGGTTAATTTCTAAAACCTACCTTTTTTTAACGTACGAGATTGAATACCATTTTTTATATCTATTTCTCAAAACAAATATGACTGAATTAGTATAACTATTATAAACTATCTAAAATAATAATGAAAGGGTTCGATGACTTAGTATTTATAAAAACCACAAAATTAAGATAGTATTATAATATTAACATTATTTTTAAGAATCATTAATAAAAAGATTAAGTGCAAACCTTGTCCATATCCAGGTCTTGCAGGACCAAAATTAGACTGCTCCTGTGAGTAATTACCCATACCTGAAGAACAGAAATAATACACTTTAGACAGAATTACTTTATGGAAATCTTTCTTTAAAATAAGTTTAGTAAAATGTATGATTGTTTAACATAAAGAGAATGACAATTAAAATTGTTAATTATCTTCTTCACTTTAGGAATTTCAAACAATTTGCTTTTTGACCTACATCGTAAGTTCTCTATATTAAATTCGCTCAATAGTAAAAAAATTTAATGTTTCCATGATTTGAGTAGAATAACAGGGATATTTCAATAGCATCTTTTTACTAAAAGAAACTTGGCTAAGTTCAATACTTGATGTTTTCGAAATATATAGGGTGAACCCGAATTAGTTGGGGAATTTTGTAATTGAATAATTTGCAAAGTATTAATTTTAAGGTTGAAGATAATTTAATGAAAAATGCATGAAAAAAAAACATTTTATCACACAAAAAATATTCAGATATGAAATTGTTCAACTAATTTGTGTGTCCACCTTGAACATAAAAAGGCCTTTCTATTCAGATTGCAAAGCTACATAGTGGATCATTGGGGACGATTTAGGACCTATTGTGAAAGATTGATACAAGAACCATATATTTTACAGTTCATACCATATTTAGGACAAGAGGACAACATATGAGTTGTTACTCTACTCTACAAGCTTCTTCACAATCTCCCCACACATTAAAAGAACAAATATGCAAATAAATGGGGGGGAAATTACCTATAAAATTATTAATTCTATTAGATTTTCAATTTTAATTTTTTACAAAATATCAAATTACAAAAACAAGAAAAACAACAAAAGGTTGATGAGATTTGAAGTTGGAATACTTAGACTAGAAAGTACCAATCAATATACAAATACAAATAATAACAACCAACTATAGGCTATGAACCCAGCAAGGTTAATCACTTTTCAAGCATCTTAACAATCCCCTAATGCCGATCTAACCATCTCTTCAGGCAAACTATTCCATTTATCTATTTTAAGATAAGGTAACCAAAATTGTACTGCATACCATAAAAGATGAGGCCTAACCAACCCCCTTTAAAATTATATAATGCATTTCTTATAATAAATCCTAATATTCTATTCACCTTTTTACTTGCTACCTCAGATTGATGTCTCATTTTCAAAGCCTCATTAACCAACCAATCCAGATCCATATGTATAACATTACTATCATTAATTTCAATATTATTCTGCCCCATGTGCTTTTTGTTATTGTGTCCCATGTGCAAAACCTGACATTTATTAATATTGAGCAACAACCCAACAGACAGCCTATTCTGAAATCTTAATTACATCGTGCAATATCTGTATCTATATATCTTGGTAGAAAAAAAGGACAATATTCAAAGTCGTGATTTTGAGTTGTGCCCACCAAACATTGCCATACTGCTCTATTGGTTTTGGCCTTATGAAATAGAAGTATACCTAATAAAAATGTAGTTCATTTACGAGATTACCCTTTTTCTCATATAAGTTTAATTATTTTTAAATAAGTGGTCCTAACACAAAATCTATGATTTTGGACATTGATCGTTTTTCTACCAAGGCACAAAAATATGTAATGATATATTTACCCCTTGACACTTATAAATGGGATATCATCACAATGGTCTCATTAAATGGTCACAATGGTTACAAATGGTCTCATTAAAAGTCGAAACTATTTGTTATGAGCAGGAACAAAAGTACTCACCAGGTGGACTGGGGCCAGACTGTGTTGCCGGATTGCTGCTGTTACTGTTGTTGTTGCTATTGGTGTTAGAAGCAACCTGCCCCTCTGTTCCTGGAGCAGGAGGGTTGGGAGGTGGAGGACCTCCCATGGGACCGCCTCCATACCCACCTCCATAGTTGTAACCTAGAGCAGGGTTGAAAATGGTCACAACACATAAAACAGAAGGCATTTAACATGAATTTGAGACTCTAAATTTTCCAAAAATAATTTCATTTTCGAATTATAATAATAATATGTTACATATATATTATGTTATATCCTCAATACTCAAATGAATAGTAATCAAATTTTCGTCATCTACTTTTATTCTAATGCACTCTTTATTCGAGATCACTTGCATTAAATTAAGGTGATTTTCTTATGTAAACAGTCAAGTTATTTATAGATTCAAAACATAAAATGTTTTAATTAATAAATTTTGAACGATTACATTTAGTAACGCAATAAAATTTATAAAAACTCAAATAAGCAAGTAAATGATATTAATAATATTTTTAAAAAAATTCACAAAAACATGCTGGGCCTTCCTGTAAACAGAATCCTGGCTATGCCACTGGCATTCAGGATGTTGATGTTTTGTTTTCATAATATGCTTTATATTAGGAATTAATAGATTTTTCTTAAATGAACTGCCAAAAAGGATTTCTGGAAATGCTTATTTTTCTGTAAATTGAAAACAATTTTTACTGTCTACTATAGAAAATTAAGGAGTTAAATTTTTTTTAAAAATGTTTAAACAATAAACACTTAGATTACAAGAATTTGACAATTACATGAATTTGTCGAGTCATAACTAGGTAACTACAAATCAGCTGTCCATACCAACCCATGTTATGCCGATTTTGTAGTTATCTAGCTCTAGTACTGATCCTATGGAGTTACATAATCATGTCGTACTAAAGGCGATTTCAACCAAATGCATGGTTTAATAGTGCACTAAATTATATATTAAAACATCGTTTTAATAAGTTCTTGACACGAGAACAAATAATAGGTTCAAACTTTCACAAGATAATACGACTTATTAAATTCTGAAGCCTTAAATTTAACATCTGAAATTCTGATTTTACAAACATCAATAGAGAAATAAAAAAATTATACATAACAGCTGTATAAAGCCTGGTAAAATAACTATAAAAATTGTTTGCATAAGCTAGTAAAATAAACACCTACCATAACCATATCCAGGAGGACCATACTGAGCACCTCCATAAGGACCCCCATACCCAGGTCCCCAACCCCATCCACTGTTACCTGGACCATATGGACCTGGAAAGAAATAATGATCGAATTATTACCTAATTTCTCATCAAGCAGATTCTGATGTCCATTTAAAGAATTTTTAATATACATAATGTAATCAAGCGAGATACAAAGATCGCAAACACAATTTAGGCTGACGAGGAATTAAACTATTCCAAATGTACCCAGACAATTGGGTTGGCTGCCAAAAAGTCTAAGTCACAAAACTCCTAAAATGAACTAATACAATTTTTCATTACTAGGCAGCTAGATCTATCATGAGGCGAAGTCGTGTGGGTCCTAGTTCAATTGGTTTCCCAATAATGAGTTGAATGTTATTCCTCTTAAATATATAGCCAATGCGATATGCAAACTATCTCAGAACTCTTTGTTCAGGGTGGCAACAAAATTCTGGAAAATAAAGTTCCCTGATTTCCATGATGGTGTCACAAAAATTTCCCTGATCTTACAATTAGTTGCAATACATGCTTTGTATAGAAATAATACAATGAATATATGGCATTAAAAATGAAAAATAAGCAATACTTATTGTCAATTAAAATAATAATTTATGGATACAACACAAATTACACAATTGCGACAGGCATAATAGTAATTAAACATGTTCTCTGGAAGCAGATAATGCAAAAAAGCAAGTTTTTTCAAATTGTTTCTTTTGTAGATAATTTTAAATGTTTTATATGCTTCATATTTCCTATTCCAATCTTCAATAAATCACATATTCACTAGCCCCTCACATGTTGCTACAATCTAACGTCTAACACACTTTGCTTCTCCCTCCAGCTGTGGTTCACGTTTTTACAAAAATTTAAATATAAAAATGCGCATAACCACACATTTTTAAAATTCTTTTTCAGAACTAAACGGAAATATTCACAACTAAATTACCCAGAATGGAGGGCATAACAGACGATAATTGCCATTTTAATGATCCAAATTAGAAAAAAGCACTGATTTTTTGTGAAATTTTCCCCGATATTTCCAGAATTAAAAAGTTCCATGATAATTCCCTGATTTCCCGGTTTTCTAGGTTATGTTGCCATCCTGTAACTTATTCCATTTGACAGCCAGCCCACCCAATTAAAACTACAGCATATCACGAATTAAAAAATATTTAAATTTACATAAAAATAATCCTTTATTTCAATATCAAATAATCATTGTTCTAAAAGTAAACATTGATGATTAGCAAAAACACTATACATATGCTAGTTTAAGTATCAATGGGATCACTATAAAATTGGAGACTGTATTTAAAAAATATCCCTTACCTGGCTGAGGGCCCCAACCTAAAAAAACGTAAAAGATATTATGAATTAAATGTATATTCAAATAAATTATGTATTAAATGGAACTTTAACATAAATTAATACACAGTTCTATAAAGAAGAATTTTCTTGATCAAAAAAGTTATTTAAAAAAACTAAATGCACATTGTTTAATAAATATTTTCATGTAATTTCATTAAACATTCATCGAAGTAGTCTTCTGTATTTAATTGTTAAGATGTACCAGTTACATACATATTTATGAAGCAATACAAATGAGTAGAAACTACGATCATACAAGCAGTACTTAATGAAATTTAACAAATAAAAAAGTTTATTCAAAACTTGTACTGTTCCGCTCTAAAATATGCGAATTCGATATTTTAAAATTAACTATTTAATATTGTCTTCTTTACATGATTATAATATTTGAAATGCCTATTTTGTAATTAGTTATTACACAAATTTGTCTATTTGCGATTTTACAGTTACTTATTACTTCGTTAATTTAATAACAGTTTGTATAAGGTCTAAACCATGGCCAAAATGATGCAAGGTAAATTGTTTCTCATAAGTTTGATTTACAGTAAGTAGCTCCACCCACTTATTCACATGATAGCAATTTTCATTGTTGGAAATGGAAACCCTGAAATCCAAAGTTGTGGATGAAAATTTAATTTGAGGAGTGCTCCCTTATTCTTCAGTTTTACCCATAAAATCTTATAAGAAAACATTATAACAATACTAAACGATTAAAATCTGTACATTGTACCAACAATCCATAGAGGTAAAAAATTAATAACTTGTAAACCAACTATACCTTGTGGGCCATACGGAGGTGGTGCACCACCCCATCCTCCCTGGTATCCACCACCAGGTGGTCCCATCATTCCGTTGTTCATGGGCGGTCCCATTGGGCCTGGCATCGGCCCCCCAGGTCCCATGTTGGGACCAGGCACCGGAGCTCCTGGGCCCCAACCACCTGGGCCCATTTGGGGACCTGACCATTGTGGAGCAGTATTATTGACTTGCTGCGAGGACCCTTTCTTTTCTCTGGGCTCAGCATGCTTGACTTCGATCTGGGGGTAGCGAGAAAGGCATTGTTTAAGTTATGTTTATCGATAATACAAATTGTTTAATTGCGAGGGATGTGCTTAAATGGGGTCAATGCAGTGGATAACATATGTGTTAGTCTAAACTTCATATTGTGGTTCTTGGTAGGAAAAATCCCTTTTTTTTTCAGTAATGTACCTGTGTAATTTAAAAAACTCTGTAGTCAGGAGAAAAAATACCAAGTCAGGAATAAGTGTGGTACAGAAATAAAACACTGTTAGTATAACACAGTTTCAATGACTGTATTAAAAAGAACCCCAATATCTCCAAAAATGAGTTTGATGGACTTTTCCCATATAAGCCTATGATAAGAGACAATGTCTATGATATATACTCAATATACTGCTGTACCCTGTAGTATATGCAACTAGCATTATAAATCTGCACATGTTTCTTTGCAATATTTTTATTTGTGTATTATAAAATTTTGTAATTTAACTATTACCAAAATGGTATATAACTATTTTTTATATATATATTCCCACAGATTTTTAAATCAATAACATTAAAAAATTGGTATTTAACCCATAATAAAAAAAAAACAGCCATAAAACAAAATAACTACAAGTAATTGTCAAATGAAAGTACCATGTCTAAACACTTACAAATTAAAATATAGGAGCAATACTTTATAAAATTCAAAAAAAAGAAGTACCTAAATATTAATGGATATTGAACCACTAGGTAGGCGTTATATATTTTCTTTAAAATATGCATATTGTACAAACAAAAATATATAAATTAGGGAATTAAATTAATGAATTATAAAATTTTGTTACGGCTAATATAATTCGCTCATTCAACAAAATGGATAAGATTTATAAAATGGAGCTATGAGGTTATATTTCAATTGCAAAAAGAACTAAAAATATTAAAGCCATACAATTAAAAAAAATCCTATGTGCCTTCCTCCAACTTTAAGTTATACATATCAAATATTAAATTTGCTGTTGAAAATAAAATTTATGCCAAAACAATTGAAAGCTGAACTCAATATTTTAGTAATTGTGTAAAATCTATAAAACAATATATTTTAATTTCGTAATTTCAGAGTTAGCTTAATCCACCTCCAGAATTTGGGCATTTACACAAAATTTTAGCTATAAGGAATATCTTGTTAAACACCTTTTCTATGGAACAAAGAAGCGTGGAACTGTAAGCATATCCACTACTCAACCTCTATTTTTGTACCCAAGACCAACAATTTAGTGAGCTGACTTTAGCACTAACTTTTAAAGCTCCTAAAGACAGCATACCTTTACTTATCAATCTACTTTAGAAAAGCACAGAAACAATTTTCAAACATGTTGTCAAACATTTAACTGCATAGCAAGAAAACTATGTTAAATTAATTCTAATTTTCTATTATGTACGGTTAATTATTTAACTAAAAAAATACTTATTAAATATTATCACACATATATCTATTAAACAAAATGTTTACATGGTTTTCAGAGTATTATCATAGTACTATCGAAGCTATACATAAGTTTTATTATTTAAAGCAAATCAATGCTTTTAATATGTTCTAAGGCAATATTGAGTAATAATGATCTAATGTTATATAATATTTTAAATATGTATTTATACATTTAAGAACTAAGTACAATAAATCATTTATAAAAAAATAATTAGAGGAATTAATTTTCAGAGGCATAATGGCATAGAAGAACTTTCTTAAATAAAGTAACTTTTTGTTTGCTCATTTTCTTTTTAACAAGAAGAAATTATCAGGTTTTGGTACCCTTTTCGTTTACAAATACGTATATGTCATTTGAATTATTAGCATCAACAAAAAAATAATTAGTTAGTAAATCTAAAAAAAAACTTCTTTAAAATTGTTGTTCAATTATAAGAACAATTCAATATGAAGCTACATAAAAGAACAGAATATTTAGAGGAATTGGTAAAAAGGAACTAATGATTTAATTGCATACTATCGGAAAGCTTAAATTAGGCAGAAAAAACTCACAACTTTTATTTGAAAATAGAATAACCTGAAACCTATTTGGAAAGAATATGTTTCAAGAAACATACTTTTCCTTTTTACAAACTATCACTGTTTTGATGGAATATAGAACATTAATAAGTGAATTTGAATGTTCTTCTTATTACTTTTATTCAAACAGCCTTGAAATTCCTTAAAATAATACATCCTTATAAGCAAGATGTTTACGTTAAATAAAAAACAGTAAAGTTAAGTAAATATATAATATTAAATACAATTAAATAAGAGAGGAAATAACTATAAAATATTAATTTTAAATAACTGCACCTTCTTGCCGTTGATTTTCACAAAGTGCTCTGCACACACTTGTTTCACACTGTCTTCGGTCTCGAACGACAAAAATCCAAAGCCTTACGATAAAAAGAAGGCGATTCTACTTAATTACAGACTAAAAAACACAAGCTCATAATCCAACGTTAAGTTACATCTAAACACTACACATAAAATACATTAACTAAAACAAAATATTCAAAGCAATATATATTATTTAACAAATAAGAGAAAGCTTTGTTTACAATAAATCAACTTTATAAAATAGAATATAGCTAAGCGAGACTATTGTACAGAGAGCGTGGCATTTTAAGCTTACTTTTTCCCCATAAAAAAAATGTGCATGCTCCATATCATAAAAGTCTACCTAAGGGAAACACCAAGAGTTGATAGAAAGCTACTAAATTATGGAAAGGACCATTTGCAGACAATAAATTCTCTACCGTTTTAGAAACCTCCACTAAAGAAAGTATAGATCACAAAGATAAATTTCCAAAAGAAAAAAGCATAAAGCTTAAGAGGTACAAGACACAAATGTATTTTTTTTAAATCAAATTTTATCTCTTTAACAATATTCAAAACATTAATTTTTTCATAATGCCTATTTTTTTCATTTTAAATTAATAACATGCAAATTATTGGTGAGATAACACATAAAATTTATGTCAATGCGCGAAAGTGCCCACAAAAATTGTTTTATTTTTTCAGAAATTAACATTTTTAAATAGACCTTTAATTAAAAATTAATTTTTTAAATTTTCGATATGTGCTTTTACAACATTAGAATGTTAATAGAACCCTTGAAGAACCCCATCCAAAACCTTTGGGGCTGAGCCATGGTACCTTATAAATTGCAACATTCAAATAATAATTAAAATAATTATATTCAACTTTGGTTGACGAAAGCAATAACATAACTTATATTACTAGCGAGAAATTGTAATTCTTAAATATTTTTAATAGCCTTACATTAAATGTTCATTCTAACATACCTAAATAAAAAAAACTTAATTATTAAACTATCAAAGCTTTTCATAATGCTGTATAATTTTAACTTTAAAGAAAGTATATGTAGCATAAAAAAAATCTGAATAGACAGCTTTATCAGTAGCACTTTTGATTATAAGGCAAACTAATGTTACTTATGAAAAATGTAAAACTTAATTCTAATTGCATAAATGAATACAAGCAATGGATCTTTTATATGTGCAATATTAAGTTTTAGACACAACCCTTCAAAAATGCTATGGTGAAAACTTTGTAATTTTATGAAACACGTGTAGAAAACAATGTTATTTTGTGATAAAGTTGAGTTTTGTCAGAGGTGATTCGCTGTTTGCTTCCTTACCTCGAGATTTCTTTTTTTCTTGATCGTACATTAGCACCACTTCAACAACCTGAAAAAATTTATTATAAATAAAAAATTTAGTACTATATTGATCATTAGATTTTTAGTCTCTATGAACCACAAAGTATCATGCAGGGGTGACAGATGCAAATATTGTCTAACTCTGCAGATTCTTAAAAACAAAATAAAGTTTTAATTTCTTTCTAACAGTGGTTTCCAACCTTTACATAGCTAACAGAACACTGAGATGAAAGTTCTATAATGTTTATTATACATATGAAATATAAAATTAGCATTATATTGTATGTATTTGATAAAATATATTTATTATTTAAAATGCTATTGCGTTTAATTTAAAATTACAAAGTAATAAGTCAAATTATTGAAAACATGCATCTCCCTCGTACTTACAACAAATAATCAATGTGATATTTCTACATGCATATCATAATGGCTAAAACCATAAATTTGTAAAAGCCATATAGAAATGTAATATTAGCAAAAAAGTAATAAATTAGTCATGAACAGAGGAACAGTTTGAATACAATAACATAACGACATGTTATTTTATTCCTGCTGCTCTTCAAAGTGAAAAAGAACAACATATTCTTGTGTTTAAAAAGTTATTCACTCACAAACTTGAATAGAAATGACTTTTGTCACCTAGAAGCACTGATTATGTTGGTGATCAAAACATTCATCAGATTGAAATTCCTCACAACCCCTTATTTAAATTTTTTTTATACATTTAACAAATGTAATAAACCACTAAATACACATTTAATATACCGAGATGAATATTCAGTTTCACACCAAAAATCTTGTTTTATAATTTTCCACCCTAAAGATAAAAAAAAACATCAGGTAAATTCCTAGTGTACGGTGCCCCGTTGTTGCCAAGTCTAAAAATATGCGCCAATGTAAAAATGACGTGTTTTTTTTTGTCGCCAAATCAAAATGGCGGTTTGGTTTGGTTAATTAACGTCACACTAGAGCTGCACAGTGGGCTATTGGCGACGGTTCGGTGCCTATCTCGAAGGAAAGACCCGGGAACGATGCCTCGTATTTTTGAACCATGGACAGATGACGCAAAATGGCGGACATTGCGTTGGAAGGGGAAGTCGATCATGGTGCTTACAGGCGATCCTTCGGGCAGTTGTTTGGGGCTTTCGATGGCACTCTTAAGTTCCGCGGCCTTAAAGTCACAGACGCCTGCCGTCGATTTTGTGGTCTCTGGCCTTCGGCCTCCGACTACTCATTATTACATCCATGATCCCCTCCGGGCCGTCGATCATGGTGCTTACAGGCAATCCTTCAGGCAGTCGTTGATCGTTAAATCAACATTTTATGTGAAAATCGGAAACAATATCGGATCCAGGAAAAACGAACTGCTGCAAAACGTTGAGTAAAGTTTCCGATTTCCGGTCGTCCACGGCAACTATAAAGCACTTGTTGGTACCGGATTCAATCCCTCCAAACACCCACTGGCCTTCCACACGCTTGCTCCGGTTGTACTTGCGTTTGCCGAACTTCGACTCGTCATTTGCTGCGTAACAATCCGGCATCCATGCACCACTCAATCACGGCACATTTGCCTTTCATCTCCAATTTCCAAAAATACTTGCTATTCAAATAAACGTCGTTACATCGTTAGCTCAGAAAAATAAAAATCCCCACGTAGCCGCAGAACTTCCATTCAAAAATGGCAGAAATGCGTGAAACTAAGGCTAAACTACATGCATGAACGCATCTGGTGATCAGCAAGCGGCATGGTGCAGCTATGTAGGTAAAAAATTTAGGGTTGCAATAGAACATATTTTCGCATGCGTCAAGTAGGGTTGCCAAAACATAAACTTTATCGCCCAATCATTTGTCCCCAAATCCCATTTGGTGAGGGCACCGGACACTAGGAATTAACCAAATCATAAAGAACGCCTCTTAAAAAAAAAATGTTCCATAAAAAGCATGTAAATATCAAACACGCATGAGTGCAAAGAGTTAATGAAATTATTTAAATCATAAAAAAAATTGTGATCCTTGGAACAGCTGAAAGCTATAACCTCTAGTATTTATAAATAACAATAATGCTTCATAGTTACAGTTCCATATCTTGAGAAGAAGCTCCGGAGATCCGTTTCTGTGCAATTGAGCGGCAATCCACCAAGGAAAACTTTTGGGTATTGTCCAGATTTTTTGCCCTGATGGAAAATTATAAGAATTATTCAATGTGAAACAAAACCACATTTTAGAAAACAAATAAGCACAAAAAGGGTTAACTTACTTGTTGAGACTCTTTAGCGCTGCATACTTTTGGGTCAATCTACAAAGAAAGACCACTATTTCATTTATATACATTTCCATTCAGAATATGAAATTTGCATAAACGTAGCCCTCTCAGATCCAACACAAATAATTAGAATGGAAAGATGACAAGACCAGATCTATTACCAAATTACTTTTAGCCAGTTGTCTTATGCTACAATTTCCATTTCATAAAACTTTATGTTAACCACCTAATGGATACAAACGTGTATATCCGTTTGAGTACGGATACAAACGTGTATATCCGTTTGAGTACTTCCAGTTTTACCAATAGTACACATAATATAAAAGTTGAAAAACGTATAGTAACGATGTAAACGTATCTATTACCAAATTACTTTTAGCCAGTTGTCTTATGCTACAATTTCCATTTCATAAAACTTTATGTTAACCACCTAATGGATACAAACGTGTATATCCGTTCGAGTACTTCTGTTATGGTTAAAACCATAATTGGTTAATTTTTAATTCCTCTTTTATTTAATTTAATTTCAGACTCCCCTAATTGTATTAATTAATTTATGTAATATTGATGTATCCTATTTAATTGTCAAACTTGTACTTGGGAACCTGCACTTTTGATTCCATTTAAGCCCAAACAAGGATGGGAAGTGCTAAAGACCAGTTTGGAGCAATTTTTGGAGCAGCAAAATTTAAGTTTTGGAGCAGAAACACGACAAATTGTAGCAGCAAAACTGAATATTTGTAGCAGGAACGCAATAAATTGTAGCGTTTTGGAGCAACAAAATTTAAGTTTTGGTGCAGAAACGCGACAAATTGTAGCAAGAATGCAATAAAGCGTAGCAGTGAATTTTAGCATATTAAACAATAATTGTAGCAATTAAAATTTGTAACATGCGATTTTAAATCAGATGTTGTACACTACCCAAGGTGTAAAAATCCTGAAGGTCTCTATTGCTTATTTATGCCATTTTTTATGCAATAAATAAAAACCGGTAGAGGCTATAAATGAGACATTTTAAAGACACCCAGCTAGAAATTTTCTACAGAAAACTAAAAATCTGGAAATTTTCTTCAAAAATCTTCAAAATATCTGCACAATTGAAATGCGATTTTTGACTTTTAAAGTAATCTGCAGATTTTATTGCAGAAATGTGAAGATTCTTGACTTAGAGTTTTTTTCAACTTAAAGTGTAGTTTAAATCTGCAGATTATCTGTAGATTTCATAACTTTGAAATATCGGACTGAAAGTTGTAGGAATTGTGTATTTAATAAATCTGATGGGCATAAAATATTTATTTTGAACTCGAAATTGATGAGTGATTTTGTCTTTAAAATCCGGGAGGTCCGGTTAAAAAAATATTTTTATTTTCTAATATGTTATTAAAATATATATTAAAATATTTTTTTTATTTCACTAAACCAATAAATTAAATTGTGTCGCTGTAATTAACAACTTATTCAACCGGACATTGTCCGGCAGGTTCGGTTTGTGATAAACAGTGAAAAGATTGGAAAAAAAAATATATCTTTTATTAAATAATTCAAATGTTTTGAATATTACTAAAATAATAAATTAAATAATTTTAATTATTAAATTATTTTATCCAGCAATATATATTGGTTAATTCATTTAAATTTTATATTCTGGCATAACTATGATAAAAAATCAAAAGAATTTAAAAAAAAAAAATTATTACGCTTGATTGTCAGATGCTTTTATTTTGAAGCTGTTAATAATTTTCGTTAAATTTTTACTTATTTCATACATATAATAAAAGTACGTTTTGGTATTTTTTTTAATGAAAAATTTTATTTAAAAAAAAATCTATACTAAAATATTCAGTCAGTATCCCAAAGGCGCAGTAGATTAATGCATCATGTACATAGTGGTACACCTAACATTTTAAATCCAGGTCGCGGCAAACTAGAATTTTTATTTCTATCTGTAAGAAATTCACCTTGTTATTTTAAACCCCAGTCCGACAACGACGACAACAATACCTAATTCAGAACCCCATTCACTAAACTTCAAAACTACGCCAAACGGAAAAAAATTTAAGTAATTGATTGTGGGTTAATTAAGTATAAGATTGTGGGGTGTTAGTGAAAATACAAGGTCTACCCTGTAACATTGTCCTATTTTCTGAACAATGGTCAAATGACGAGGACAAAACTTGAACTGGCACCCCACTTTTTATTCAATCCAAATCTGCACACAGTTTTGTGTAACTAAATAGCTTTAAAAAAAATAACTTGTCAATTTTTTTTTTATTTAATTTTTTTTGGGAGCTATGCTATTTAGGTTTTATTAAATTAGATATAAGAAATAAAATTACTAAATTGTTTTTCATTTTAGAAGCTTGTATTTGTTAACTGTATCCATACTATGTAAATAGCTTCTTTTGTTTTGAAGTTCCGCTTGTAAAGTTTCAACCACTGGTTTCAACAGAAATGAGAAAAAAAACTATTTTTAAATAAATATCTTTAATAGATACTGTCTAAGGGAAATAAATTACTTAATTTTTTCGCACAAACTTTAGAATTAAAGAGTAATAATTAGATGGAAAACCTACGTTATTACTTATTTTAAGCATGTTAAGCGTAGGGGTGAGGGGTTTAAACACAAAAATATTTATTAAATAGTATATAAACATTTAAATCAAATATTAATGCCAAAACGAATTGCAAATCCCACAAAAAAAAAGCTTTTATCAAATTGTCCATTGTTATTACATAAAATATAACAAACTTCAATTTCGTAAATAAATAATATTTTCAACTAAGGAATAAAAACCTAAAACTGTATTTTGCTGTTTACATCTTTTTTATACAGTTAAGCTTTATGAGACCATTTAAAGGCAGTTAAAATATTTAACCAAAAGAGTTTTTAATTAAGAATTAACCAATTTATACAATATTTTACAATATATACTTAACTTTCAATTTTGAATTTTTTAGTAAAATGTGGTTTATACAATAAACCAAAACACTAACAAACTAGAATATCGCATACCTTGTGCATGAAAAAGACAATTTAGAATGTCACCACTGTCTAAGGGATATAAAATTCCTTAACTTTTCCACACAAACTAAATTTATTAAATAGTAATAAATTTATAGAAAACATACCTTGCTATATTTTAAGCATGTTAATCTAAATCATTAAAAATTACACGTAAGTTATTACCTTAAAAATTAGTTTAATAAGAAATTTGAAAACTTTCAAAAAGCTAAATAAAAGCCTTTTATTTTTTTAAGTTGGAGGGTTGTTAGAAAGAAAAGTTTTCAATAAAAAATAATTAATTTAATAAAATATATGAACATTTAAACAAAAAAGGATTAAAGTGGAATTTTAATACCATCCAAACCAGAATAAACAAGTTTTTTTTTTAAAAAAATCCATTTTTATTACTGAAAATTACAAGTCCTAAATTTCAATTTCGTGAATTAAATTATATTTTCGAAAAATGTAATGTAATTTTATTAAGTAGTGCAAAACAAATCATGATAAAATAGGAAGCAGGGAAATATAATGAACTTGTATATCGGATGCAAAAGGATTGAAAGTCTTCCAACGGAGATCTCAGCAGATCGCGTTTAGCGAATTTCTACAAGTTCAAGGTTTCCATGAAGGAAAATATATAACAAAAGAGGGCCAAATGAAAGTTGCATTCGGCAGATGCGACGTAATTATAGTTATAATCATTCATCTCAACTTCAGAGTGATATCATCCCCGTTTGACGAAGATCGCAAATATTTCTTCTTATTCAAGATGCTAAATTTTTGTGAAATTATCAGTTTTTTTTTTAGATTGAGTATCGATTCTTCATAAAACAACAAACGAACTGAATTTTCCAATTATCAAGTGTCTTTTAATCAAATACCCTTGACAAAAAATTCGGACAAATCTCAAAAAGTCATTACCTTAAATTTTACAAATATTTAAAATTTAGAAAATATGCTTAAATTGAAATGTTGACGAAATTTTTAATCAAATTAAAATCTTGGAATTCTACATTTCTAAATTTTTAAAACCCCGTTCATTTTGGGTTCCGAAAATTAAAAAAAAAATTGAAAGTACCACCCCTGGGTCACGCAAATCACGATGAAATAGAAAATAATGAAAAATAAGTACTTATTTATCAGATGCAAAAGGATTGTAAGCATTTCAACGAAGATAGCAGCCGACCGTGTTTCGTGAATATCTTAGTTTTCAAGAGCGAAAAAAATTCTTTAATCAGTGAGTGCCATTATGCAACAAAAGACATCAACAGAAACCTCAACTTTCGAGTGAATTATCCCCGTTTGACGAAGATCGCAAATATTTATACATGTTAAAAGATGCTTTATGCTTTTAAAATTCTCAGTTTTTGAAGATTGAGCATCGATTGTGCACAAAAAACAAACGATCCGATATTCCAATGATGAAATGTGTTATGACATTTAAATGCCCTTGTCTGAAAAGTTGAACATCAGGAATCAAGTATTTTTTAATGAAGCGAAATTATTCCATTTAAGCATTTCTCTGCTTAATGTATAGCATGCTTATACTCCATTCGTACCTTACATTTCAAATACAAACTTGAGAAAATGTGCTTACATTTTCTCCCATTTCCTCTTCCTAAGGTTGCCTTAACTTCGTTTATGACCAGACAAACGGGCAACAAGACTTGGCGCATTTGGCGCACGTGTTTAACAAGGATTTAAAACAAAATTGGCGCAAAATCGTACATAAATGTGGTTTTGTAGCAAGTTGGCGCAGGATACAACTTTTGGCGCTCTCTGGCGCAATTGGCGCAGAATTCCCGTCCCTGCCCAAACGTAGATTTCCCCCTTTTTCATAACCCCCTAAGAGCTTTTTAGTTGTAAATGGGGTGATAACCCCTGTCTGGAGTCTTTTCCACCCTTTTGGGTCCCCACATCGGCCTCTCCTCCTGTATCATGTTACACATCTGGGGTCTGGTATGTCAGTTTGGCTTCGTGTTTTTGAGACCGTTTTACGTACTGGTCTGGAATTGTGTTTAACTGTAACCGAAGTTGTAATTTTAAATTCTCTGATTGGCCGAGAGGAAAATTGATGTGCTAGTTTTGAGGGATCTGGCAAGGAGGTTTTGGCGATTTATTGGAAAGCGCACCTTTTGACGTGACTTTTTAACGCATCTTTCGAAGCCTCAAGACGTACAGGAGTGTAGCTCCCGTCTTATAAACGCGGACCGTGTGTCCTTTTTCAAAACCCGATGGGTTAATATCGTGCAATAGCCGCCGATGCTGATGCGGGGTTAGAAGAATTACGTAACCGCCGCCACCAACCTCAACGATGCTCGAGAGTCACACATTCCAGTAGATGTTGCCGGGTTAACTGCAATAACCCCAGCCACCCATCGACGTAGCACCCAGAGGGATGTTCCCGTCCTCTGCCGTTGCCTCTGATGTCAGCCCTGGACGCCTCCCCCATCACCCGTCAGGCCCGTGATCCTCGCCCAGAGAAGGTCCCATCCACCAACCACCTCTGAACTGGATTTCTCTGCTGGACGACCACCACTGGCTGACGCCTTTTGACCGACCACCTCTGAAGCTGACATCGGAGTTGACACTCCGTCGAAGGATGTGCCAAGTACCACCCCCCTTTTCGTCCACCTCCCAATCTTGGACACTTAGTGTGGCCGTAGCGGCTTGGCCATGTTTTCTTTTTTTGGGGGCACTCGTATTGTATTCGCCTTGATCTCCTGCCACATCTCTCTCGACGAAATCAGCTGAAGGTAGTAATTTTTAATTTTAGTTTACCCTCCCCCTTTTAAATTATTTAGTTTTAACTTGTTTGGCTTTTTGTAAGGTTCTTAAGTGTTCCGTTCCCTTTTTAATTTTAGTGTTTTAATAAATTTGTTTTCTTTTGGTCACAATTTTTAGTCTTGTGTTTTTGTCTGTTCTAAACTATACGATCACGCCAGGTAAATTCTTAAATTAAACAACGATTAATATTATCGTTCTTCTTTTCTTTCTTTTATTAGTGTTTTTTAATTAACCCGTAATAGTAACTACCACACTTCCAGTTTTACCAATAGTACACATAATATAAAAGTTGAAATAAAATCTCTATTTTTAAATAATTTTCAAATTTAAAGAATTAGGAACTTTTGAAAACCTTCTCTGCTGATATAATTAAAAAGATATTTTTATAAAAAAAGAAATGTGGTGGAAATATGATGCAAACTTTCGTGCAGTGAAAACAAACCTACAGATTCAAAATTTTGCTTATCCAGCAGAGGATTAAAGCTAACAAATAAACATATTTTATTAAACTGCAAAACTTGTAAATAATAAATAAAAAATTAGTACATTTTATTTAATAATAAGTCAAAAAATTGCTATTAAAAAAAAGTATAATGTTCTTGTTCATTACTTCAATATTTTTGTTCTTCAATGACAAATTGATAATACATACTGTATAGTATTTGTATTGAATCCTAAATTTTAATAAATTTCTGTCATACACATGCATAGAAAGCTATTTAAAATATTTATACATGGAGAATTCTCATTAAACTCAATGAATCTGCTTTAAAAAGCTTAATTTATTTTTAAATGACTCAAAAAATTATTACTAAAAGGATTACAAAAAAAAAGTCTTCTTTAAAATGTATCATTCTTTTAAACCTTCCAATGTAATGTATTTGAAAACCCTCCGTCGGAATAAATGTATAAAAAATTCCAATTTCAAACAAACAATATTAGAGAAATTATTCGTTATTGTTTAAAAATAAGTTAATATAAAAAAATATGAAAATAGACATCTTTGGAGAAAAAATCAAATTTAGGAAGAACACGGAGGAATTCCGCAAGAAGATTGGCATACCTGCCTATGCCTAATTAGGATATCGAAATAAACTCAATGTTAAACCCTTTTCCTAGAACAAATTATGAATTTATTGAGACCCCCCTCCCCCCTTCTTGTCATTTTTTTCCATTATTCATTTTGAAAATTAAACATAATCCCCATACTTACTGTTCTGCCATCCAATAGATGGGGTCCACTGGACAAGACCTTGGCAACACAGCTTACTTCCTTGTAGGTGATGAAACCAAACCCTCGAGATTTTCCAGTGTCGCTGTTCGTCATTACCACAGAATCGATCACTTCTCCATACTGGCTGAAGTACTCTTCCAGCTTCTCTGAAATGAATTGACATTTTTAAGAAACAACTTGCAACAAGTTAATATGATTTTTTTTTTTTTTTTTAAATTAGACAAGTTAGTGTGTCTAACAATTTTTTTTTTTACATAACATAACTATATTTTTTACAAAAATAATTCCTATAACCTTCCACTTTATGAAGTTAACATTTACTAATCATTTTTAAAATGTAAATTTAGAATACAAAGTATACACTAATCTCAATAGATAATATTGTTGCTTAATAAAATATTAAACATTAAATATTTGCAACAAAATTGCAATGCTTACCTTGAGAAGTTTCCCAACTCAAACCTCCAACAAAAATTTTCCTGAAAATACAGAATCAGAAAACTTAATTATTTTCAAAATACCAAAAGTTGATTAAAGAATAGAAAAATCAAACTTAATTTCAAATAACAGAGAGCTTCAATCATAAAAAAAAAAGTACAAACTACAAAAATTTGGCGATTGTCACAGTAAAGACAGTGGGGCAAAAGTAAAAAATAAGAGGCCATTCTGCCAAATCCATTTCCATCAACAACTTTGATGTGAAATAGGGGTGTCCAGTTCCAACACTCACTAAAATATCGATATCATGTAAACAAATGGGTGGAGCTACACTTGCTGTAGATTAAACAGACACAGGATGGAAAATTTATGTGACATCATAAAAGCAATGGTTTAAAACTTATATGGGTGAATACGAAACTATTACTAAATGTGCATAGTAATTACTATATAGGGAAAAGCAAAACTAGCATAATAGCTAATCACAAAATGATAATTAGAAAACTAACGAAATTGCGATCTCGACTACAGCATTGCTTTTCAACCCGTGGTGGTTCGGATGGGACAAATATTCAGTTAATATTTTATATTCGGCCCATATGCCCGAATATTCAGTATTCTGCACATATGCCGAATATTCTCTTCGGCTGAATACTTTTGATATTCGGCCAATCATCAGCTGAATAGCAGTATTAAAAGCAGGATTTGGAAAATATCTTGCTGTATTAAAATAACGTTTCTGTGAAATGTACTATCTTTTTGGTAAAGACTTACGTGCCATAGCGGCTTTGGCTGTATTTTCAAGTAGTCGCCAAACGACCCGAAGCGTTGGATCTTTTTTTCTTATCGTTATGGTTACTTCCGGTTAATCACACAATAAAAGTTAACAACTCAAGCGTTGCGTCTTATTTTCGAACCACGGTCGGATGACGAGTATAGGGGATGGGCGTATTTGTAAACAAACCGGCTTCTCGGAAAAGCTGAAGGCAGAAACGTCGTTCGCGGGTCAGCGTTTAACATGGGTTTAGCATGTTTGTTCGCGATCGACCAATGCGTTATTCGTTAATACTTCATTTAAGGATTACCTGAAACTAATTATACTGATTAAAATTATAACTTAAAAATAAAGTTATATATTTATTACTGTTTTTGTTTATTTTAAGGACATTTTAGTTATTTCTTGGGGTTTTCTGCTTATTTTAAATGTTAAGAAAAATGTGTATACAAGTTCAACGAAATTTTTTTAAATCAAAATTACTTAGTTTTAATTGTATATTTATACAATTAAAGTGTTTATACAATTAAAAAATAAATATTATCTGTTTTATTCGGCGTAAAATTCAAATTAAAAAAATACTTATATGTTAATAATATCCACATATTTAAATATAAATTAACAAATATTTTTCATTGTTTTGTTTTCTCTAAGAATGATTAAAACATTACCATAATTAGTATTTATATTAAAATATCAGGCAGATAATTGTAATTAATAATTTCTTTTAAAGACATCAAATTATTAAATGCATATATATTATAAAAGATCGTCATGGGAATTGTATTACAGCGGTTCAAGGGATGTTTGTGCACAAACGAAAATTATTTTGCTTCATAATTGAAGGTGAAGCAAAAACAATCACCATACAAATTTCAAGGCGCGAACTTGAAGGTTTTATGCAGCAAAACTCCAGTTTTAAATGCTATTAAAATCTAAAAATAACTGCATTTAATGAAGATTTTTGTTAAAAATTCCTTATACAACATGAAATAAAGCCTTTAAAACACCTTTTATTATAAAGTATTGAAATTATTAAAGGGAAATGCAGAATTTTTAAAGATTTAATTCATGAAAAAATTAAAAACTATAAAAAAAAGTGCAGTTTTTTCAAATTCCTTTATAAAACCTTCAATTTCACAAATTAATTATGTTTTATGCTAGTTTTATTTGCCGGGTAACAACATAAATATATATAGTTCTTTTATAGATGATTTGACAAATTTGTTTAAGAAAATCAGCATAAAGCCTTCATCAAAGTTGGAAAATTGAAGGTTTTTTGTAGGTTTTATAAAGGAATTCGGAACAAAAATCTTCAAAGCTACATTTTTTAAAGATTAGCCTGTTTAAAACCTTTAATTTCACAACTTCGATGAATTTTTATGCTAATTTTTGTTTTTGCTGTATTTTATTTTAAATACAGGAATTTTCTAACTTTGCATGTAATTTTTTTTATTAGTTTCATGAAGACGCCAAATTTCAAAAAATTTGGGAGAAATTACTATATTATAAAGTGTCAAACATGCATTTTTCAAAACTAAATCCAAGCAATATATAGCCGTCTTAAAATAATACACGGATAATGTTGCGAACCTCAATATTATCAATTTACTCAAATGTAATGTACAATTAAAATAAAAAATATCAATCTAAAAACATCCTAATGTAGACTAAAATTTTTCGAATAAATCTTCTAATTTTTTCTTTTTCCACTGAAATTTTGCACCCTCCTTAGTCCATCACTCCATGAGACAACTTATTGTGTCATTTGGGCCTACTTTTACAAGAAAACATATTTGCAGAATCGAAGTCATTTTTTAATACATTTATGTGTAATATTTTTTGTGCTTAAAGTTTTTATGCATATATTTATTGGATTAGTATACACGCAATTCAATATAAGTAATACGATTTATATATTTATACTATTAAATAATGATTTACAACTTCAGAAATCCAACAAAGTCGCCGATGGATTTCAAAAAATGTTTAAATATAGTTGTAACAACATTATTGTTAGGTTCAATTATTTGTGTTTAATGAACCTATGATGGCATCTCATAAACAAAACTTGACACAAAAACTTATAAGTTATTGCTACAAATATAAAATAATAGTGCACAATTAATGTATCATTAGTTTACGTTTCATTATCGTCTATTTTCAGTATTTTTTTTGTTCGAATATAAAAAATAAAATTATTGGAAATTTTTGTTTTTATAATCCTTATGTTACTAAAACTATAATTGGACTTGTATTTGTGCCTAATCGTGTGCTTTTATTTTGAGTTTAAAACAAAATACCGCCTTTTAACGCGACGCAAGCATAGCGAAAGGCAACGGAATTCTGTTTGTTTTGCCTTTAGATTTTCCTCGTTGCTCTGCGCGGCAGCCTGTGACGTTGCAGTGCCCATCACCTATTGATTGATCGGATAACGTCCACTGCATAATGGGCTATCGGTGACGGTTCGAAATTAATTTCGAAGGATTTCTATTAGGTCTGGTAATCTGACCATGGTTCAAAAATACGAGGCATCGTTCCTGGGTCTTTCCTTCGAGATAGTCCCCGAACCGTCGCCAATAGCCCACTGTTCAGCTTTAGTACTACGTTAATTAAACAAACCAAACCAAAATCAAATCTATTAGGTCTGCATGATTGGATGAAATAACGTCGCACTTGAGTTCCACAATGGGCTAATGGAGACGGTTTAGAATTTATTGCGAATTTTGCTTGATTAATTGACGTCGCACTAGAGCTGCACAGTGGGCTATTGGTGACGGTTCGGGTCCAATCTCGAAGGAAAGACCCGATAACTTTTTCGCTAAGGTTTCCTTTCGTTAACTTCGTAGTAGACCTGCACATTAGTCTATTGGTGACGGTTCGGCGCCCACCTCGAAGTTTGGTTTGGTTAATTAACGTCGCACTAGAGCTGCACAGTGGGCTATTGGCGACGGTTCGGGGCCTATCTCGATTGGTTTTCTTACTTAACGTCGCACTAGAGCTGCACAATGGGCTATTGGCGACGGTTCGGGGTCAATCTCGAAGGAAAGACCCGGGAACACATACACATTCACCTCGTTATTTTAGAACCATGGTCAGATGACGAGGAAACACCTGAACTGGCACCCAACGCAATCAATAGACGTCGGGACTTTGGACCCCGATCAGATTTATCCTGCACCAGTCCCGTATACACGCCAGTATAATTTGTTGGACATTCTGGACGACTTTCTAGTATTTTTGTAGCGAAGCTGGCAACTCTCCGATCGCAAGATCACTACTTTTTTACTTTCAAGTCCATTTCACGGATTCGAACCACCAATCCTTTGATTAGTAGCTGAACGCCTTACCAACTGAGCAACTGGGGCTCTAGGGCCTATCTCGAAGGAAAGACCCGGGAACGATGCCTCGTATTTTTGAACCATTCCAAATTAGGGATTTTAAAACTCGAAATTCCCAACTTTTAAGACATTTCCAGATTATTGGGGATTATTTATCTAGAATTTTGCAATTAATAACTTTTTTTTAAATTTAAATTTTAGTAATGGTAACGGAAGGACGTTTTTTGGAAGTGGTATACCACACTTGCATCTTTTTACTAAAAGTTCAGCTAAACCGTAAAAGAAAAAAATCTAGAAAAATTAGAACACTTAAAGAAGAGTTGAATTATTATAAATTGCAGTGTAGTTTTTAAAAATTATTAAATTTGGCCCAGAAATATGAATTTTTTTAAGGTAACGGAAGGACAAAAATTCCAAAGTTGCAAAACTTGATTATTTTACAACAATTTACTCAATAATATTTTTTTGAAATAGAATAATAAGTGTTAAATACCGCTTATTCAGCTAATTTGACATTTTCAAATTTAATTCACCAACAAATTATGTTTCTATAGCTATTTGTTAAAATTTCTGACTTATCTAATTTCTGGTTATTTTATTTGAGTCTTTATACTTCCATTAATATAATTAAATGTGCTAAATTTTATTCATTGGTATCTATATATTTGGTAACAAAACAATTTAGACAAACTTTAAGTAGAAGATCTCTTTGTGGCAAAACAAACTGGGGTCTAAGCTTGCTAACTTTTGATAGTGATACATTAATATCAATATTTTTCTGAAATTATGCATGCACGTCACTTAACGTCATCATAAGAAATCGCTTTTTAACATTCTTCTTTTTCCCATTTTATGGCTTTATTGTAGAAACAACCCATATAGTGAATAAATATAGTGAAATTTTCACCTTTATACTGGGAAATATGCAACTTTTTAAATCATTGATTAAACTCCCAGTAGAAGAATATTTCTTACCAGTCTGCGACAACATGTTAGTGAATAAGATTTATCTGTAACTTAATTTATTATATAGCTATTGGTATACCTTTCATAATCAAGTTTAAAGGCCGGTTTACAGGCTACGATAAATCGTAACGATGTGATTGGCAAATTTATTGTTCCAATAAATCGAAAGAGTGAGTATTGTTTACACGCTACGATGAATCGTAACGATTTCTTGTCAAATATTCGTTGTCGACATATATCATATGTTGTCATTATATATCGGTTGTTTAGCAAGAAAAGTGAAAAAGTCCCGAAAACCAAGAACAAAGTGGAGCCGCCAGTGGTTGCTAAAGAAAAGGGAATTCTCTCATGTAAAATTATTGAAAGAATTGAGAAATGAACCAAATGATTGGCATTCATTTTCATTTTCATAATTAATAACTCTCATTTTCTGTAATTATAAGCAAACTAAATTTAATAATATTACGCAACACATGAATATACTAGGGCCCCACGCGTTACAAAGGTCACAGGGTGAATAAATGGCTAACCTGGTTGACGCGGCTCACCTATGGTATGTCCCACAATGGTATAATATAATTTCTTAGATATTCATAAAAGCATTTTTATAATTACAATATTAAAATTGTGAAGGTCTCGGGGTAAATAAATGACCAACCTGGTTTAGTCCCACGACGTTATAATATAATTTCTTAGATATTCGTAAAATCATTTTTATAATTACAATCAAATAAATAAAAAATTATATCAATAAATCGAATGCATGTTCTTAAATCGTGAAGTTATTACCATGGTCGCAATTTATTGCGAAAAAACTAGCTCTTCTCCATGCTACAATTACAATGCCATTTAAAAAACAAAACAAAACACATTCCAACAGATCGTTACGATTCGCAGAAATTGATGCCGGCCGGCATCAACCATCCAATCCAATTCCAATTAATCGCTACAATGTCCTGTTTACACGCAACGATAAATCGTAACAATTCGATCGTTACGATAAATTGCTACAATTTATCATAGCGTGTAAACCGGCCTTAACAGCAACGATTAAAGAGAGAACCTCAGCAATTAAACTTAAAAATATCTTTAAAAAATTATATAAACCTATTAGGAACCTAAACAATATATATTTTTTATTTTGATCATGACGAAACAGGTGTTGATAATGAGGCAAAAACTTGAATGAACTCTCAACTTTATATTAGATAAATCTAAATATTTTTTTTTTAATTTAAGGATTTTTACAAAAAAAAAGTTTTGTGGATTTAAAGATTGAATAAAATTAACTATAGATTTAACATTTATTATGATTAATTATTATTATATTTAATAGCTCTATTAACATTTTTTATAATAAATGCAAATACCATACTAGATATGGGAACGTCCACCAAAAATTAAACTTTTTGCTAAAATTAAAATTTTAACCAAACTGTAAGTGTGACATATCAATTTAATCCTAGAAAGTTGCTGGATATGAATTTGTAAAATATTATTTCATAAGAATAATAGTCTGCAGTTAAATTGTTCTGAAAGTTGACTTATTTCTTCACTTTTATTGGGGCCAAAAATGTCACTTCGATAATAGTATATTATTTTCTTAATTTTGTTCATTAATTGAAATCATTATATATACAAATTCATAGTCCATTTACATATTTATCATATATATATAGTTGAAATATTTTAGATTAGCTTTTGAATAAAATTTTAACTCTATTTAATAGTGATGTTTAATTGTCACAAGAGTAACAAAAAACATATAAAAGTTTCAAATGTGTAAAAACTACTTAACATTTTTACTTGAAACCTTTTAACCTCTGATTTGGTGGAATAAGACATATTTTACACCATTTATTTTTTGTGTGTCATGAATAGAACATCCTCTGTTGTGTTGTCACAAGAGTAACAAATGACTGTGTCACAAGAGTAACGCATAAAATTTCTGGCAAGTAAATCAAATAGGTTGTCTTCACACCAAAACAAAAACAATATTTTAAGTTTATTTAGCTTTGCCCTTTTAATAATAAGTTCTTGAGTAGTTTTTCCATAATTAATTATATTAATAATTAATTTAAAACAAATTAAGTTGCATTCATTCATGTTTTTAAAATGAATGAACTTAATTTTTTATTTACTTTAAAATTACAAAACAATTATGACAGCAGGTCCTCAGAATGTGTGTATTTGTGGTTTTCATAAAAACTTTCAAAGTAATTCATAGGACAGTTGCAGATATATATTCTCCATTCCTAAAGGTTTATTGATTTAGAGTGCTGTGCAGGCCCGGGGGGAGCACGGCCCCACTATAATCTGGAAACCCTGAAAGTTTGGAATTTCTACTTCTAAAAATCCCCAATTTGAGAAAATTTATGCCTGAAGAAAATTAATATTATTAGCAAATGAAAGCTAGGGCAGATTAGAAATGGCCTAACTTGTATCATTACATTTAAATTAGACCTCAGAACGGACATTGCATTGGAATATGGGTGCAACAAATCAATGCTTGTGAGAGAACTGTTTAATATTACCTAAAATGTATATAAAAAAAAATGAAAAATGCTGATAAGTTGGAACTGGGAATTGTTGAGTTGGGAATTTCGAATCGTTAAGTTGGGAAATTTGTTGTTTCAATGTTGTTATGTCGCTGGTGCTTTGATACTTTACTTGAATGTTGGTAGACATTCAGAATGTGCATTTTGAAAATATATCACAGAACGACTATTATATAATACAAGACAGATTTCTGTAAATGTGTTTGCACAATATTTTAATGCAGCATATCCAAGAAAAGGTATCGGTCAAAAGTGTATCCAGTTTTTTCTGATGGTTGCACAGGCCAATTTAAACAAAAATATAATTTTGTAAACATGTCAGCACTTAAATATTAACAGTTTTCATGGACATTTTTTTTTCAACATCTTATGATACGAGTGCTGTAGATGGAATCGGGGCTGTTTTCTTTTTTTAAGTGATGTCTATAAAATGAAGTGCATGGTAAAAAGCAATTATACAAAAAGCTGCTGATTTTGCAGAACTTGTACATGGTGCAACAAAGGTAAACATACTTTATATATCAAATGAAGAAATCATAGCCAAAGAATTAATTTGCATATTACTCTTGGAGAAATTGTATAGTGAAGGGCCCACAAAAACACTTTGTCGAAGCTACCAAAAATGCCACTATCTACCATTGACCATAACACACAATAATTCCTACAAAGAGTTCATATTTTATAAAGGAAACAACAATAAAACCGCAAGTGAAACTGATGATGAAGACAAAGAGCAATTCTGATCAGTAACAGAACGCAAAGAAGCTGAGAAATTGCAATATAACCAGTAGGTGAATGTAAACTATGTTGTGGTCCGTTAATTCTAACAGTATATGATGAATATCAAATAAGGTGCTTTAATACACACAAAAGTAAAAAGAATTCAAAAGTTTGAACCTTATGATCATGCTATTTGCTACAAAAGAAACCAAATTGTGGCTAATTTTGTTGCTCTTATATTTGTAAAATATTTTTTTAGTAAACTATTTTTTAAAATAATAATTCTATACCCTTTTAAGCTATTTTAGACTCCTATCAATGTTTAAAACTGTTGTATATTAAAAAAATTGAGAATTAGTTCATACATTAATGATTTTTTGAGGTTTTTAAGCAGAAATCCAATTGTGGACAAAATGTCACAAGAGTAACGTCACAAGAGTAACGCTTAGCCTTTTACTTAAAACAATGCCATTAATTCAGATTTTGTCAAAGAGAGTCAAAAGTTTTTCCCTTTTGAAGAGATATAATTGCTCTATTATATTTGTAAATTTGAGTTTTGTATTCTCATATAATTCACAGGAATTCTACCTTAAAAACACTTTTTGTATTTTGCCTTTTCCAGTGGTCACAAGAGTAACAAAAGTTTGATTTATTTCCTAGACAACAAAAATATACTAAATTACATATTAGATATGTTTTATAAAGCGGAATGACATGAACTTTTAAATAGTAATTTTGAATTTTATCCTAAATATGTTTAGTATTGTAAAAAATGTACGTTTTTATGAAAATTTTCTCTGACCGTCACAAGAGTAACAATGGACGTTCCCATATATATATTATGTAATTTTACATCCTACATTTTTACTTCAGGGGTAAAGGTTTAGGATAGGTATTTGGGTCATTTACCTGTCTAAAGAATTTTCAAGGAAGGTGGTGTATTTGATATTTAGTTACAGAATCAACCGAATATTCGGTATTCATCAAATCCCTAGTTCGTGAGAGGGTGCAAAGTGGTGTACGTAGATCTATGGTTTAATTTTTATTATTTTATTTATTTTTTAAATATAAAACAGTTGTCGGAAAACCTCATTCTAACTTGTTTATATGTTTGCTTTGATTATTATAGCGATTTACCAAAATGAGTACTATATCAAGAGTAGTAGATAAATTATCATTTTCACTTTTTGACAGAACATTATCACTACTAATATATTTTGTAGATTAAAATTTTTATTTTGATAAATAAAAATTCCTTTCATTAGCAACTTTGTTAGTGTTTTTTTTTTTTAATTATCTATAAAATAAATGATTTTTTAATACCCAAATTTTTAAGGTGCCATGTTGTTATTTTTTGTGCCTTGCTACATTTTCAACTCAGTGGACTGTGGCTGTTTAAAAGTTGGCAACTACTGGATTGTAAATTAGAGTTTGTGCATGCGTGCGAAACATATTAAGCAAATATTGCCCATGGCTCCCAATTTGAACTGAAATTATATTTGGTAACAATGATTTTGACGGTTTGGCGGATTGCCTTATTATTTACTTTAACCAAATTTAGTTCTGCAAAACTGCTTCACACATTTAAATTATGCTTTCTAAAAAAAATTCTTATTTATATTTGGAATGAAGTACCTATATAGTTATAAGCCTTTAAATGCTAAAACAATCTGCTCTGCAAATTAATGTAACTTCAAAATTAACAGATAATTTTCAATTTATTAAAATTAAGGCTCAGATGTTGGTGCTAGGGCAAATTTATCGCCAAAGCGATTCATTTATAAATGAGGTTACTTGTTTACTTTCTTCTGTGGACAAGTTGGTTTGGATTGCCTGGAATCGATGCCTGCAACGCATGCAAACGCGTTTGGATTACATGGATTAGAGGGGGGATTAGATGTGTGCGATTTACATACAGATTGGATGCATGCTTTCCAAAATGCGTAAAACGAATTTTCATTTTATCAACAATGGAGGAGAAGGAGGAATGATATTCAAATACGGAGAACAAATAATGGTGCCCCAAACACTGTACACCAAAGTGAATCCTTTACCATAAAATAATCCTTTAATTGTCAAGGGTCCTTGAAAAGAATCAAAATATTAACCTTATTGGTATGAAACAAATTGTCTGAAAAAAAAGTGATGGACAACATATACAAAAAGAATATTTCACGAACCCCGCCTCGTCGTTTTGAGTATCATCTTCGGCATTAACTTGAGTCATACTTCCAAAAAATCGGGATGGCCTTTGTTAGAGCAACAAAAGTTATTCGGTTTTCTGAAGATTGTCAAAATTTACGTTCACATCCGACAATGAGATCAATATATTAATAAAATTGGTAATGACGATTGAGTAATGTCATTACGCGATCGTGTCAACAAACAAAAATGCTGCTACTCGTTGCCATCCAACCATAAGAAAACTATAATAAAAAACACCATTAGAAAACGAGCTTTCTACCAAGGCCACGTCACTGAACTCGGAACTCTCTCACGACTGTACACAATCTAATTCGGCCTTGATTCTACCAAAACTTTCTAAAAAATGCTTCCCCAAACTGGTTCTGCTGACCATTAAAGATGATCAAAATTGATGATTTTAAAAAAAAAATGTGTTTTACGAAAATTTTCTACTTTGACAGCTAAAAATACCTCTTAAACCAAAACAGCAAAATGTTTTGATGTTAAATTGTCTTTAAACAACTTTCTGTTTAAAAAAAATCTTTTTCTGTTAACATGTCAAATAAATTTTAACAATATGCATATATATTTACATTTGCAAAGGGAACAATGGAGGAGTTTTACGCCAAGAAGAAGAAGACCGCTGTTCAAACAAAACATAGAACACAATCTTAGAATTCCGTAGAATTAGCATGGAACCACAACTGCTGTAATTTAAATTTTAAGTTTATGCTTTTAAAAATACAGATATGGTAATTTTGGATGATTCCTTCGGTTGACCTTATACTACTTCGAAAGCGGATTGTACGGAGATAAGAGTTTTTTTCACGATTTTCCTCATTCTGATTGTAATCATAGAGTAATGATAGAAATAGAGGGAGAAAAATGCCGATTTACGCATATCCATCATCGAATCACGTGATCGGAGGACAGATTTCCTCGCCCACGCGAAAAAGTTTCTTCCTCCTAATAGAGTTCCAATAGGAACAGCGACGATTCACGGCGATCCGAAACAAAACATAACAGAAAATGGTTCATAGCTGTGCCGCTTATGGATACAAAGAAAAATTTCGCAAAGGAGGTCCATATACCTTCCATTGGTAAGTTTTCCTGAAAATTTTATTTCAAACCAAATTTTAAAATCATGTAAAATAATCAAAATTACTTTGTTTAACATGAGGTTTACGAATTCTTTTCTTAATTTTTATGAATATAATCTGTTTCAATTGAGTAAATATTTATAGGAAATTAGACTACACTCTCGTATTTCCCTTGGGTAGCAAATTCAATGTTTCGTAAATATTAAATTTTGTTTTTTTAAGGTTTCTAATACTTTATGAACTAGTTATGGAGCGCCGATGTTACTTGGCGTGCCTTGGCATGCTTTGGCGACTTTCCAAACTAAATGAAATCAAAAGTATTGTTATATGGTTTTGTGTTTAATTTTCTATTTAAATATCGCTTCTTGAAGAATGATACTTTAAAGGAATTTAACATATAAATTAAAGAGGCCATTTCGAAATTTACTAAAAATAGCATATAGCAGTTGTACAACAAAATTCTGTAATAGCTTTCATTTATATTTTGTTATTTATTTTAATTAGAATTAAATAGTTATTTTTTCCATTTTCGAATGTTGCGTTTGTCTTTGTTATTTTCTAATTAGGGATGTCATATAAATATGTACATATATTTTCAAATTAGTTTCTGCAATGTTATCAGTATAAAATTTACTACATTAAATTTATAATTCAAATGTATTCAATTAACCTTAATTACATATAGTTATTGAAAAGTCAATTATAAGTTCGAATGCTTCCTCTTTAAATGACGTATAGCCTTGAAACTTTACATACTTACGTAATACTGATGATAATACGATATTTAGTCAAATATAAAACTTATATATATTAAGTAGAAGATTGTATTTAAATAGTGCAACGTTAACCCGGGTTATGAGCACTATGATCAGGCAAAATGCGCTATTGAAAAGCGTCTTTTGGAAGGACGACTTTATATAGAATACTACGAATTGATACTACTTATTTTCGGACAAAAAACAATTTAATCCTAATTGTACAATAAAAAAAAACGTAGTTTTTTTTAAAAAAAAATTTGTGTGTGCGGGGGAGGTGGGATTACATTTCTTACCTTAAATTCTTCAATAAATAGTTGCAATTTAACATGTTTTTTTGTTATTTATAATTTAAATATAATTATGTATTTTACTTGTATATTTGTCTGTTTTTATGTAGATGCACAATAAGCGTAGTTCTTTTAATTGTTATTTTGTATATTTCAATAAGAAAATATGAACAATAAAACCTTAGAAATGTAAAGAGATTCGTTTCTTAGAGCATTGAACACAAACAAAAGGATATTTTCGTTTCGTTAATGCAAGGAAAATATTTAATGCACATTGTTTGAAAATAAGTAAATACCTACATAACTTATGTTTAGAAGTTCAATACCGACGGAACACTCTATCGCCGAAAAGAAGAAACTGCGCCAATTTCGGAACTTCTGCATGTAGGGCGTGGCAGCGCTAAAACCACGTGATGGGCATCGGTTCTTATGTGTGTTGAGAACGCGGTCTTGCCAGAGCCTGACATGGAGAGCGCTCTCTATTATATTTATACTCTGTGATTGTAATCTGATGAAAGCATAGCTAACTTTGATATAAAGTGTGAAAAGTTTGTTCCCACGAAATATTCGAAGTGATGTTTCGATCATTTTGAACCGAAATTTTTGTTAATACAACAGGAAAGGTAAAACTATATATGTAATTTTACATATGGGGAAGTCACTATGCATAATAAATTATCCAACTTGACATCCACATGGTAATTTCTTAATAACTATGAAAAATGAAAATTAAAGAATACTATTCAGCAGTGGCGAGGCGTGACTTCTTGCGATGGGCATCGTCCCCAGGCCAGGAGCAAGTACTACCCCCCCCCCCCCCCAATCGAGAAAGCTTTGAGACGTTAATTATTGTTGTAGTCATCCCCCCCTCCCTTTTGGAGGAGGAAAAAAATTAGGAAATATTTTTTACATGCATTCATATTTGTCCCTTTTAATATAACACATGATCTTTCTTATGTCCATTTTTAAGATATTTGGTGAAAAACAAAACTCACAGGAAAATTACTGAAAATGATAACGTACTGTATTTATGTTGAATATAGCTCAAAATGAAATAAGAAATGAACATATATGTTTCTAAGGAGTCTATTTATTAAAAAAAATTCTAAAACAACGTTTTTCTTCATAACCCAAAACATTCTGATTTTTAATTAATTTAATACATGGCACTTCAAAAGAAGTTAAAGTAAATAAGGATAAAAAATAACAGACGTAATAAATGAACACTCCCCCCCCCTCCCTTCCCCTTCTATCAAATCAGTGGCGGCGGCGTGTTACAGCGGCATGGACAGCGTGACAATGGAGAATTTGCATGGGTGGGGGATTTGCTTAAAGTTAATTTTTTCTTATGTTTTCGATATCGTACTTTTCGAATACTTCGTCAGAAATATCCAAAATATGATTTAATAAACTGAAATTTAAGTTTAAAATAACCCAAAACACAACAAATATCACGTGACACGGGAACGCCACGCGATTGGCTGTGACGACACTATACACGAACTTGCTCCGTTTACGATTTCGCTTCACTCAACGTAAGCAGCCGCTTTTTTAATTTCTATCAATGAACAAATTCTAGTTGCGCATTTAAAAAAAAAAACTCAATTCAATTATATTGTTTATTTAATTGCCCTTTTCATCTAAGATGTCGGTTTTACCGGAATTCATGAAGGGACAATCGGACAATATTCCCAAAATAGACAGCATATCAATGTTTACTTTCTTAGGAACGAACCCGGATTTTTTGGGAGCAGAATACGAGGAAGTGAAGCTGAAAGGTAATTATTTAAATTTTCCTTGATTACTAAATATTTATTTTAATTACATAATACTAAAATGCATTGCATTCAGTTTCAGAAATTTGCTGATTTATTAAGAAAAAAACAATAAGATTGCATAGTATTCCAGGCATTTCATTTTAATATTAAAAAGTAATGCCAAAATAGTTGATTTGATTAGTTTTTTTTTTAACATGTTCAAGTCATTGAAAAACAAAAATTTAATGTTAAAAATACTGTTTATTCATTAAAACTATTTATGCAGCACATATGACAGCATACATGTGAAAAAAATTATATAAAATAGTTCTGAAATAAAGTTAACTAGTTTTAATTTATCTGTGTGTGTTTAATATATTTTACATATTTATAAACTATATCCAAAATCCTGTAAAAAATATAAGAGAATTTTAAAGAAAGTAAACTTGATTGATATTGCAAAGCTAATGAAAATAATTTGAATGATAAATTTATGGACATATACTGAAATTTAGTTCAATGCTTTTCCAAAATATTTTATGATTTTTATACGCATTTTAAAATGTGTTTTGTTTCTTTATCTACATCACGGTCTGGGCCCTTGGTTATGTTCAGGTCAAGAGAGTTGCCAACATTTGCACCGTCACAGAGCATTTGACACCAGAACACAGAATCCGAAAGAAAGCGTATAGCGTGACACTTCAGTGCAATGAAGTGGATGCAAGAGTGTTCTCTGTACAATGCTGCCATGCAACGAAGAAGAAGACTGGAAAAAGAAGTCTGAAAAGTGATACAGAAAGAAAAAAATATATAAATTCAATGATGTGGTTTCAGAACTTTTGGTGAGTATCCAGAGATGGGGGCCTCACCAGATGGCATTTCTGAAGATTATATAATCGAAATCAAGTGCCCAAGCAGCGAAAAAACTATATTACAAATGGACAAATTAATTACTTTAAAAGGATTGTTTTGTGGCCAATACCGATTTTGAACATTCGAAAAAAATCCTGATCATGGTTGTAGACTTTGATAACAAATATTGTTCTATGTTACTCGACAAATGTTTGCTTTTCTGGAAAAGTACTGAGTTTCCAGCATTGAAAAGAAGCTTTATATAATTCCATAAAACTTAAGACTACTTATAAATGTATTTTTGTCTGGCATACATTCTTCACCTTTATTCTATATCATTACTAGCCCAAATTTTTACAAAACATGATACAACCCAATGTTTATTTTTAAATATTCTATCAATGTTTAATGCTAATTAAGATAATGTTTAGTTTAAGAATTTTTACATTAAAATATTCATATTTTATGGTTACCTATATATATTATGGGGGGGGGGGGGGGGGGGAGTTGAAAGACAAAAAAAAAGCATATGTATATTACTTAAGAGAGAGAACAACTGTTCATTTATTTCAATATTGTAAATCAGATAGCTGAAAAATTAATAAATATATCTATATGTAACAAAACGTTTTCACAATAAGCTAAAAAAAAATCGTAGTTTTCCTTTCAGTAGCCACTGAAACACTATAGCTACAGAGTCATGACACTTTAAATTACGGCCAGCCTTGTTTAAGTTTAAGTATTTGCGATGGCCGATGGACACATTCACTTGTTCAGTAAATGTGTTTATCGTCTGTAGTGTGTGGGGGGGGGGTTTGGGGGTACGAAATTTTTCCTGGTTTTGGCAATGCAGTAAAGCAATTGATTTAAATTTTATTCTTAAAAAGCAATATACTAAAAAAGGTGAGGGGGCATCTTCCGAAAAAAATGCTGGGGCAACATCCGAAAAAAGTGTGGGGGCAACCCCCCCCCTCCCCAAATCTTATTGTTAATCCCCTTCCAATGTTGGTATATATTTATATTTACACAATTTTTACTTTCATTTAATGTAAAAAAAAAGTTTGCTTTCTTATTATATGTTACAAAATAAGCAGTAAACTAATTAATAACTAAATATTTAGTACATTTCTACATAAAAACAACAAATTCTAATAAAACAAATTGAATTCCGAAAAAAGTTAATTGTATAATGAATTAAATTAAATTTTTTATAGTGGTACATACACACTCCAAGTACCAGAAAAGCAACCTTACTGCTGTATTTTTAACGATCGCTTTTTAAATAAGTGATATTGCATATTTATTATGCCACAAGCAACCACAAGGGCCTCATCTAAAACAGGTATCAAATGGTTGTCCATACACGCATGTGGTTTCAGCATGTCAAAATTGCGAAGACGGCCAATCACACGTTCAACATGAATCCGAAGAGAAGCGATTTCTTGATTGGCGCACTTCAGCTTTCGTGCTGATCTTTGAGGCAGATACAGAGGGTGGCCTGACTAATGTGCGGCCCCTTTTTTCTAACAGAGTTGCTACATTTTTAAATCTTCTATCTGCCATCACAGCTTTTCTTTCTGTCATGACGGTATTTTCGGGGGCCAATTTGTCCAGATAGCCAGACACTTCAACGTTAACAGCATCGGAGGATCTTCCATCAGATATAAAGCTCGTTAGACAATCTGGTGTGCAGGAACCAAATACTTTATAGTGTTGCAGTTGTAGTACTGGGACCATGTAAGGGCTTGTTGGATGGGGTTGCTAGGCTTTCCTATTTGAATTTCGAAACAAACGATAATTGAAACTACTTTGGAATATCGTATACGAAAAGGAATTAGCAAGGGTGCTCTTATTGCACTTGCACATAATCAGTTCTCGTATGAGATCACTGAGTCTTGGAAGAGTTTTCGTAAATAATCTACCGAGTGTGGAAATGGACTTTCCAAAATCAATGGCTAATATCGAAAATGGAAGGTCCAAATGCGACTTCTTGAGAACAACATACACCTGGTAAACCGGTTTTCTTCACAATGAGATTGATAATAAAAATTATTTCTGCAGGCAGGCCTAAAAACAATTTGGGATTCTTCGATACTAAGAATGGTACCCTTAAGCATGTGCTCTTTGTACTTCTTCTCTGTGTAGTCTTCATCTTCCAAACTCCATGTTTCAGAATCGGAAGCTGCTGGCTCATAGTCGCTGAGGAATTCCTTGGCTTCCTCCTCATCTTGGTGGCAGGTTGCCTTGTATGGCAATGTGTATGTTCCCACAGCTTTGCCTGTCGGTACAGTCGAACATGCAACAGAGGCTTGAGTATTGGTGCTCTTGCTGACAAGTTCAAATTCACTAAATGGACTTATCAGATGCGCTTGAAATATCCACTGCTACTGTAACAGGTCAAGAATCTTGAGATGTTCTCCATGAAGGACCAGGAACAGCCAGTGCATCTTGCAGCAAATGCAAATGTTTACACTTCAACGCTGCTTGCCTCTCAGGCGGAGGGGGAACACTTGGCTTTTGGCATTCAAAACGATGAGGAAGAACACCAGGTTTCAGCGCTACTCTCTTTACATCATTAGTCAAACTCCATTGTCAAAAATTCTGCATGTTCTCCTGTAAATAAATACAAAAGAGAATTTAAGTACAATTTTTTTAAAGGTACATATATCATCATATTATAATTAGCACATATTAGCTTAATGAATACTGGGATATCCTGAGGCTCATTAAACTTTTTCGAAGAAAAATGTTGTTGATTTACATAATTATTAACTAAAAGAAGAAAATAAAATTCAAATAGAATATTGTTAAGTATTATTTAATGCATAGGAGCAAAAATATATTCCTACTGCTTTAATACTTACAACTCTTAGTGATATATTCTATTCTAAAGGCTGACTGGTGCGACTTCTAATTATTAAATTGTAACTTGAATATATATTTTCTTTATACTTAGATTTATATTTCATTTGGGGGCGCAACAAACAAGTGTTTACTTACCAAAAAATGATCTTCACAACAATATAACGTTGATTTACTGGAAAGCTTAGGATTTTTCCTATCATCTCTTCACAGCTCTTGTCCAAGCTTTTCGATTTGTGCTATCCTTTGGGACGCTAAAAAACAGCTTATTCGAAGAATTCACTGTTGTATTCGCACAACAAGGCACAATACAGTATTTATATACTGAATTCATAATGAAAAAGATTAAAAAATAGCGTAGTCTCGAATTCGGTTCAAAACCGGAATGTAAACATTGAGTTGAGCGGGAGCAATTCGTGTATAGTGTCGTCACTTCCGGTTTGTGCCGTTTTTCGCGCCAGTTCATGAAATGCAACTTTAAAGTTTTTTAATAAATTATCTACGCTCGTTAAAAAAAAAGGAACAGCATTTTTTTGCATGAAATTTTCTCATCTTTAACATAAAAATAAAAACAGAAATCGTGAAAATTCCTCATTCTTTATCTTGTCAATCAATTTCAGAAACCAAGCAGCAACCTTTTTCATAATTTATAATTGTTCATTTACATACTTTGATTTATTTTAATTCTGGGTTATGCGGTATAAGTACATTTAAAAAAAATATTTTCAATTAAATGGTCATTCAGAGTATTAAACAAAAAATTCTAAAACAACAAATTAAATGTCGCAAAATTAATAAATAAAATAACAAAAGAAATTTCTTGTATTACTGAATACATATTAAAATAGCATTAGCTTATGAGTTTTTAGGACGCAGGAATAATGTCCATTCAAACAAAACCGTTAGTTGAGCACAGTGTGCGACATAATAAAAAGTAACCTGCTTTTCTGTCAATCCATAAGGAACTTTTCCAAAATATTCCTTGAATGTGGTTAATTTCTCAAATCATTTTTTTCCTTAAACAGAATATTTTAATGTTTTTATTTTGGGTAATTAGTTGTTTGCAAATTTTATTATATAGAACATCCGTTTTCCATAACGTAATAAGATTTTTTTTGGAAAAACAATTCCTTAAGAAAATGAAAAGTCAGACGAAATAACCTAAACACAAAAACAAACGAACTTAAAACGAAATAACAAGTTAGACGATTTAATGAAAAAATACAGACTAAATATATCGAAAATAATTAAAGACAAAAAAAATTCAATTGCCAGATAACTTGGCGAAGCTTTAACAACTCCGTTGGTTTTAATCGCCAAATTCATGATTCTTAGCAGAATTATAAAGTGCGGGTTTTGTTTCTGAGTGTTTTTCGGTTTGAATTGATTGAAGGGGTTCATTTTTTGGGATGTTTTAAATGTTTCAAGGAAAGAAAAGTTAAATAAACTAAACAAATGTATTTAAAAACTTTTTTTAATTGATAAAATTCAAAAAAAATATTGAATTTTTTAAAAATTTTAAATTGAATTATTTAAAAAAAAATTCCGTGCTGGACCCTTTGCCACTGTTATTCATATACCCAATAATACAGAAAATTATGCAAGTTATAAACAGATAAAATATATTTCTTGAAATATAAATATATGTATTTACTTATACTTGGCTGCGACTAATATTGTACACACAAACTTAGACTTTCAATAAGGGAATCACTTTCTTTTTCTAGAGAAATAAATTAAATTGTTGTCATATAATATTTCACTTTATAAATGTGTATTAAACCGAAATTTACTAACAATAAAGGGTCTTTTACTGAGGGACGATTCAAATAATTTTTATGAGACAAATCGATAATCAGTTTGGCACCTCAAGGTTGCCATGACAACGTTACGTATTATGACTTCCCCAACACGCTAAAATGGAGGATATGACGACACAAACGCAGCCCAAATGGATTTTCAAATCTGCTGTACTTGGGATTTTGATGAAATGATTGGATCGTGCGGGAATCGACGGAGCGGGCTGAGGGAAACCGAGAATTTCCAAGAATCTCTCCAAACGGAAGTAGTTTTCGTGATGAGTTTACACGTGTGTTGTTATTTCGTTACTTAAATTAATATTAAAATTGACCGATTGGCAAGTTTAAAAAAAAGGAGGATTGATTTCATTTTTAAAAAAAATAAGTGTTTTATATTTTTTTTTGCATGTTATTTTTTGTAAAATTTGAAAAGAAACTTTGATTGAGTTTGAGTAATAAATTTTAAAGAATGTCCGTTTTTGTATGGTTGTGGAAAGTAGGGCGGGGGATGAGTTATGTGATTTCAACTGCACTAACATTTTCGACCACGGGCCGCTACTGAATACTCCTCTGCATTGCTTTGTGGAAGTTGAAAGATGCTGATACTCTTAAAATATTGTTGGCTGCTGGTGCTCGGTTTGAAGACCCTGGGCATTTTTTATTAAAACTTGCCATTCACACATGTAACCATTCTGTAGTAAATATCTATGGCGATTGAACACGAAAGACAACTTGTCTGTTGTAAATTGTTAGTAAAGTTATGTTTTCTTGAAAATTCCAACTTTGACTTTCAACATCCGAATCAGGGTTATATTGAATACGAAGATTCGGGGACAATTGTGCACGTCAGCTACAAACACTAGACACGAAGATCGCTGGTCAAGGTCGCACGTTGAGAGAATTGCTAAGTGGTTTCAGCCAATTGTGGGCCCAAAAAATATCTTTAGACAAGAATATATCCTCTGGGTAGGGTATTTAAAAATGGATATTGTCCAGGTAATTTACTCTTGCGCAGGGTAAATATCAAAATGTGGGTATTTATAGTTTTAAGTAATTTTGAAGTTTATAAGCATTTTTAATTATTTTAGTATACTCATAAATAACCTTGTCAACATTCAACCTACAAGTTAAAGATATTGGAATCTTACATAATATAGCCTTTTAAAAATATCTTAAAAATTATACTAAAAAAGAGCAGTTTTTAATGCTTTATCAACACTTTACATTCAACTGAGTTTGTTATAACCGCTTAGAAGAGTATTAAACAACTATTTAATATTCAACATGTCAAATAATAAAGTTTTCCGGTAATATTAAATTGACAATAGATTTTTTAAAAATCTCTTCTCATCATTAATGCACAATTTTAATATGGATTTTACAAGTCGTAAAATTACGTTAATGAAATCCAATTAAATTCCTTAAATATATTAGTAAAACTAGGGGGTTCCGCCAACCCCCCCAAGGTTTCTGTTTGTGAACAACTAGAACATGAACTATACAAATCTATTTAAAATTTGAAGACAATAAATTTTTTGTTCTTTCTTTGAGAACAACTAGGACACCTAAATTTGATACAGAAAGATTAGACTACTATATATATTCCCAGTGTGAAGAGCTTAATTTGAAACGCTTTGTCAAAAGATGGAAGAGAAAGCAATTTATAATTTTTGTACAGAAAACTCTCGTTATCTCGAACTTGAAGGGAAGTGTATAAAAATTCGAGATAGCGAAAATTCGAGTTATCGAAAATTCTATAAAAAAGCTGTTTTGGTAAAAATAAATACTAGTATAACTTACACGACTCTATTTAACATATTTATCTAAAATAGTTTGGTGAGTATTTATATTTTTTTCGAAATCTATTATATTTTCCAAATACACGATTGCTTGAAATGTCTTTGATATTTTCATTTCCGGCCTCGATTCAATGAATGCACGCATAGTTTTTATAGAAGATAGAGCCTCTTACAAAGTTATCTTTGGAGGAGGTTAGAATTCTTCATTATCATTCTTCTTCTGAGAGTGATCTCTCATCAAATGCTGCTATAGAGAGTGCATTGCATAAACAAAAATGAGAAGGGGTCGAGTGTCGTCTTCATATTTTAAGTGAGTTGCTTTCTGGACGGTCGGTAATGTTCTAAGAAAGTGACTCGCACTTTACCGAAGACGCCAGCTGGCTTGAGGGACGATAAATCATTAATCTTCCTTGTTGGACAGACTCTATGTTAAAGAGGAGGGGATACAGCTCAGGGAATCCAGTCTGGCGACATTCAAACAAAAGGATGGGCCACAGGAAGGAATCCATTGTACGTATACTCTTTCAATAATGCACAATAAGAAAGAGAACTGATAAAGAAGCACGTGGCAATTACATATATGCTAAAGGTTCTTCAAAATCCGTAGTTTTGAGAGGAAAACAAAATTTCGAGTTATCGAAAATAACGACGAAAAACTTCGAATTAAAGAGATAAAATTACATTAAATAAGTAATGAAGGTGCAGGGAAATATTTTTTTTTCGAGATATCGAGTCTACTGTATATATGTGTAAAAAAATAAAATAATACTATCCAGAAAAAACTTAGCAGTAAAAAGAGCATTCCCCCAAATGCAAAACGTGTGGAATGCCACATCCCGCTTATTCTGTTCTCTTTTAAACCCTCCATCAGAGTTAAATGTTTGAAAACTTTCCCTTAGAATTCATGTAATAAAAAGATCCATTTCAAACAAATAATAGAGATAAATTAATTTTTGTTTGAACGCAAAAAAAGGTGGAATTCCACGAATAAATGTTTTGATTCACATACATGAATTTACAAATAAAAATATTTATAATTATTGTCCTTACAAGGGTTAAAACCTCTTGTTTTATAATTTTTTATAATTTATATTTTTCCATTTCTGTTTACAACAGTAAATTTAAATAAATTTTGTTTTAAAAAAAAATCTAATTTTCTTATTGATTTTTTTACTAAAATAATGTAACTTGCGTTATAGAATTCCAATGTAGTCATTTTACCTCAATCAGAAAAATCTTATTAATCACCAAACTATTTAGCAAATTGACACTTTACGAGGAAAAAATGGCACCAAAATATTTAAAGACATTCACATTCTTATAATTTTCTTTTTCAAAACTGTCCCATTTTCATAATAAATCTATTTATAAAAACTGTCTTTATATACTTAAAATATCTATAATGTAGAGTTAGCCTAAATGATTCATCAAGTTTCAAAACACTTTTTATTTAGAGATACAAGACCTACAGAGATGGGCGATACATGAAAAGATGCATACACTAACCAAGTTTGAAGTACATCTATAATAATAAAAGAAACAATGTCTTTCTGTGGCATGCAAAACACTTACTTCTGCACACAATTGTCCGAAATTTTAAAAACAAGTATAGTCCACCTTTAATTGTGCATCCGAGAGCCGGGATTTAGAAATGAGTTGGGTATTTTAAAAATTAATATTTAAAGTTTCCATCCAAGCGTAGGGCCGTAGTCAAGGAGAATAGTGCATTCGTTATGACGGAAGAAAAACTAGTCAAGTTTCTGCAGCATGGTCGGTACAGTGTTGCAACTCGGAACAAATAATCAAGGGTTCAAAACCTGATAGGGGCAATTTTATAAAAAAATGTATATGCTTTAATGGGTTCACAGCAACATGGGTCCATACAACTAGTATTATATATATTCAATGTGGGCATAGTTGGGCACATAGCACACATTCAAATAGTAATCCAGTTTGTTCCATACTTTTTATGGCTTGTTTAAAATAATTGAAAGCCTTACATTGTATGACCAACCTATTCAAATTAGCAAGAATGGGTGAAATACTTGAGTGGGCAAATACATTTTTCAGTGAATATTCCAAGTATAGCCTTTTTCAGGCACTATATCCCTCCAAAAATAATAATTTATAAACATGTAAATACACGCAGAAAACATTTAAAAAATAAAAAAAAAGATTGTATTGGCCTAACAAATCCTAAAATATATATAACCAACATGTTTAAAAAAAAAAAATACAACCACGTTTCAAAGTTTTTATTCAACATAATAAAACTACACATAATATTTATCATGACTATGGCTTAATATGATTATAATAATTTAAAATCGTTTCAGAGTTTTAATTAAAAACATAATAAAACTACATATAATGTTTATCATGACTATGGCTTAATATGATTATAATAATTTAAAATCAACCCCAAACTATAAAATAAGACAAATACCATAACCACTGAAGGGTTCTTTTAAAATGAAATTCCCACAGCTAATGTTCTGTATATACAACCAATGGATATATAAGAATGTGTTGGTCAAGAAGGTGATCATTGTCGGTATGGATGATATCCTCCCTGGCCTTGCTGTCCTGTAGCCCGGTTGCCCTGGGCATCGGCTTGGTTACCATAGTTGCCAGGGGTGGAATAGTTGCCACCAGAGTTGTAGTTCGGCCCACTTCCATAGCCTGTTGATGGAAGAAATCCTATTAAGAACATTATGAATATTTTGCTAAACGAGGAAAATGAGTGTTCATGTTTATAACATAAAAATAAACAAGAATGACATTTACAGTATTTAAATTTTTTTTCATATGCATCTAAATTTTTAAATTAAAGAACTACGAAACAAGTCTATACTTGTTTTGGATTAATAGGATACATTTTAAATTTTGGCAGATATTGCAATTTTTTACACGAATGCACAAAATGTGTATTAGTTGTAACACATTCAGGTATGTGATTGGTCAAACAAAGAATTAGCTAACATTTTAGTTTCATGGTATACATTACTTTGTTTAATTATTTTATTTAATATAATAAAAGTCGTGGATTTCCAATATTTTACGGGAATAACCACGACTAAACATTGCCAAAGATGTAATTTGTTTTAAATTAAAAATAATTTGTAAAAAAAGTTGCCCAGGCTAAAAAAAGAAAAAACAACAAAAATTTCACTAAAAAATATATTAATTTTTATATACCTTATAAAAAAAGCAATACATTTTGATTCATTTTCAGGAAGTTACCATTAATGAAAAAAAAAGTGTGAAGTGGACATTAAAAGCAAAACTGTCATCAATTTAAAAATTTGAATTTAAAGCTATCAGCTCATATGTGACCAATGAATACTACAGCAGACCTGAGGACCCCATGATATAGTGACCCCTTCTTAACATTGACCTGCACTGAAAGTCCCAATTTGTTATTACAAGCTATAATTTAAATCACCCTGTCATATCCTCAAATATTGTAACTCAATTTAAACCCACTATGTCATATTGTCTTGAAACTTGGGGAAAATACGTATTCCTCATGACAATACAATACTTGTAGCTATAATATTTGAATTATTAAGTTATTTTAAATAATAATGAATTTTCTTTGAAAGTGAAATAACTGACTGTGAAGATATTCGAACCCAAACCAATATATAAATGATGTGTACTAAGAAACTGTGCAATGAGCTTTGCTGCAACAAAAGAGCATTCTGATGCCCTTCTTTTTAGTGTTACCAAAATACCAGATTTGGTTAACATTTCAATTTCAGTATTAGACAAAATTGTGACCAACTCTAAAGAAATCATATGGTTTAAAGGTGATTATTCACAACAGGGCTTGGAGCAGCAATTTACTAAAAAGTTAAAAACAATAAATATCAAAAAAACTTTTTAGAAAACAAGCTTTTATTGTTCTAAATTGACTCAAAATAAACACATCTGGCACTCAGCCATATGAAATTCTGAAGCTGTTTACTTGAGTCTTATTATTTAAAGTCAATTTAGAACAATTGTTTACTTTTAACTTTAGAGCATAAAATTAATAGTTTCTTCCCTGTATTTTTATCATAGTATTGCATTTTATGTGCAATAAAATAAAAATGTAAACAAGTATCCATATGATAGTTACATGAAATTAAAAAGTTATATGAAATTAACCCTTTGAGGTTGAGGAACCTGTTTGATATTTATGTTCTTTTTATGGAACAGCTGCCTCCCGTCCCCCCCCGTCTTTTCCACAATTAATGCCTTGATAAAGTACAAGTAATAAAGGGTGGCAACAACATTCTGGAAAAAAAGTTCCCTGATATTTCCCTGATGGCGTCACTAAAATTTCCCTTATTTTACAATTACATTAAGAAATGTTGCAATACATGCTTTGCATAGAAACACAAAGTATCCACACTACAATGATCCAATAAATATATTGCATTGTAAACGAAAAATTATTAGCAAGACTTATTGATAGTTAAAATAATAATTTATGGATACATCACAAATTATGTAATTGTGACAGGCATAATAGTAAATAAACATGTTCTATGGAAGCAGATATTTCCAAAAAAGCAACTTTTTTCAAATTATCTCTTTTGTAGATAATTTTAAATGTTTTATATGCTTCATATTTCCTATTTCGATCTTCAATAAATCACATATTCATTAGCCCCTCACATGTTGCTTACAATTCAAATTCTAATGCACTTTGCTTTTGCTTCTTCAACCAACAGTGGTTCACGTTTTTACAAAAAAAAAATATGAATATGCGCAACCATGCTTTTTAAAAAAAAAAATTCAGAACTAAAAGGAAATATTGACAACTAAATTACCCAGATAAGAGGACATAATAGATGATAATTGCCGTTTCAATGGTCCAAATTTGAAATTTTCCCTGATTTTTTAAAATTTCCTTGATATTTCCAGAATTAAAAATGTCCATGATAATTCCCTGATTTCCAGGTTATGTTACCACCTTGTAATATCATACCTTTTGATGGAATGCATTTTATGTGTAATAAAATAAAAATGTCACACATGTAAAGAACGCACATGTGAAGAACATACTAACAAAATAAAGTTGTTGTTTTTTTATGCTCAAGAACATGAAGTTTTCGTTCAATTTGAAGAAAAAGGGACACAAACCTGGTCCATATCCAGGTCTTGATGGGCCAAAGTTAGACTGCTCCTGTTGGTAATTCCCCATACCTAAAGAACATAAATAACGTTATAGTTCAGACACATAATTATACCTGCCAACATTTGCTTTCACAAATCTGTGCATTTATATGAAATCATAAAAATGCTATTCCATTCACAAATAAGTGTACAAACAAAAAAATTTGACCGATTAACCCCCTGAACGCCTGTCCCGTAATTTTTCAGCATGGGATCACCAGTTTTTCTAGCAATAATACACATTTTCAAATTAATATAAATATTTTACTTTCTAATATCTTTCAACTCTGTTTGGTTTGGGGATAAATTAAGTTATATATCTTGAAATATAATCAAGATTTTTAAAAATAATTTAATTAAACTTTCTAAAAATTTAATTTAAATCTCCTGCAGGGAAATAACTTAATTCCAGTATTTTGCTGGCTGCTCAGAATTAAATTACTGAAAAGTAATTGAATATTTATATTATATTATGACTGCACTATTCAAAGGGAGTGGTTTTCTGTAACATATAGAAAAAACAATAGCAAAAATTTAATAGGCAGGTTAATTGGCTATTTTATTTCTAATTTCTTTTAACTATTAGCTAAACTCAAAAACACTAATTTTAAGTTTAAAAAACATTTAACATCTTAAATAGAAATTAGATATCAATAGAATAGCATTCTTTTTTTTTTACAAAAAAATCTTCTTTTATCAGTTTTTTATCTATTCATATTTATTTATTTATAAACTATTCATATTCATACCGATTTTGAAACTGCCAGAACTATACTGTACGATGCGTTTGAAAATGTAATTTTTAAATATTTCCGAATTGCTCATCTAAATTGCGCTATATTTAAATGCTAAAACTAGTTTTTCCCAGACTGGAGAATAAAACAACTTCTAATATATAAAGAACAGAGATGTAGCTATGCACCCTGAACACCACCACCCACATGAATTGTTCAAACTTGAAGATACTCCAAGATAGCTAGTGGTTGGTTCCTAATGTCTGCAGTATATCTCCCTTCCTATCAATTCTCTGTGACCCATCGTCTCTGAAATACCCCGGTCAGGTTTTAATGAGAAAGTTATTAGTTCACTCTTTACCAACCTGAATCAGAAAAGTTTGAAATTCAAGGGAGAATTTGCAGAATACATTGGTAGCATTTTCAGAAGAATACTTAAAGTGAGAACAAAAAATAATTGATCACCACAAAAAAGTCTGTCGAATTTTATTCATCAAGATATCCGGTATGGTAATCAGATATCCAACACTTTGCATCTGGATATCAGATAATTACAGGATAGTTAAAAATCTGGCGAATATCGGATAGTTACTGGACATCCGTTTCATCCCTAGTAATAACATAACTAAAAAAATTGCATGAATACAAGCACCTCACACTTTACTCACCAGGTGGACTGGGTCCAGACTGTGCGCTTGAATTGTTGTTGCTGTTATTATTGTTGGCAGAGGTCGTAGCAGCTTGTCCTCCATTGGAGCTCTCAGTTCCAGGTGCAGGGGGGTTGGGGGGAGGAGGACCCCCCATCGGACCTCCGTATCCACCACCATAGTTATTGTAGCCTAGGGAAGAGATTTTGTGAGAAAATAGAGCTGAATTGCCAATAAAATATACTAAACATTGCCTTTTACAGATCCCCTGGGTTCCATTTAAAATTTAAACAGTTCCAAAGATTTTTCAATGTGATTTTTTTTAAATAACAAGTTGGTTGAATTAATGTCACACTAGAGCTGCTATGGGTGATGGTTCAGGAGGTCAAACTTGATGGAAAGACCCGTCAGATATCATCGAGCAAGACAGTTTGGTTCGGGAAGTACCCGTTAACTCTGCTGTTGTGTTTGGCAGTAATTATTTGCCAGTTCAATTTCATGTATAGTTCAGTAAAGCTCTGAAGCTATCACAAGTTAACAATAACAAAGGTTCCAATTTTTAAATAAGACAACACATACCATAACCGTATGCTGGTGGTCCGTATTGGGGTCCTGGACCTCCGTATGGGCCACCGTAGCCAGGTCCCCAACCCCATCCATTGTTACCTGGACCATAAGGACCTAGAGAGAAATAATAGTCACATTTCATATTGAACTTTAAAAAACATTATTTGTTATGAAAACAAAGGACAGCAAAAATTTAATTCTTTATAAAGGGTGCTCGGGTTAAAGGTCCAAAAGTAATATCGTATATTGAGAGAGCAACACATGATCAATATATACAAAGAAGAGTGTCCAGAAATTTGTATATTTTTCATACAAATTAACAGTTTTATTCTGGGCATGATGAAATTTTGCACAGTTGACCTTCAAAACATTTAAAAAAACTCTTAAAGCAGAAATTACTTCTTACCAAAACCAAATTAATGGCAAAATGGTGAAGAAATATGCCATGATTCTTATGGGCAAAGCAGGGCCTTATAGCTAGTTAGCTAAAAATTTCAGTTGCATTAAAGCAGAGATTTGCAACCCGATGTCCATGAAATTTGTTTCTAATAAAGATATTTTTCTTTAAAAAAATTCAGGCATTATTTGATAAATATTTTTTTATACCAAAACGATCTAAAGAGGAAAAAAGCACATTTTTTCCCCATAAAATTAAATTTTGCGCATTAGTGCCTTATTTTTATACTTTCTTCTTTAACCTAATTCTTACGGATTTCGACCTAACATGAATTATTTTTCATATTTCTCTAAGTATCCTTTTTCTGGTGTCACCATTGTAAATTGGCTAATGTATTGAATGGATTAAATGTGTATTTTTGGTAAAAAAAATTGAAGTGGCATTCTTTTACTTGTAGCTTTGGAGGAATCTTTAATGTTTATCCACATTTTTAAAAGTATACTGTATATATCAAAGAATATTAAAATTGATGAAATGATGCAATTCGAAATATCATCATTAATATTTAAAATTAAAAAAATGCCCATGATTTTTTAAAAAAAATCTCAATATCTAATCAGGACATTATTAAATTAAAATTAAACAGTTTAAACTAATTAATTTATATAAACACATTGTATTTAAAGTCTGAGTTACATTTAATATCTGAATTACATATTTACACATTTGATACCTGAATATTTTTTACTGCTAATAGAAAGTAGTTTTCTCTCTGATGTCCAACTTTGAACTAGGTGGTCTGCGGTCATTTAAAGGTTAGGAACCACTGCATTAAAGAGAGCAACTCCTCAAGTTTCTTTGCAGGTCAACGAACCACAATTAGCAGAATGTAAAGAAATTCTGTTTCTACAATAACTTCATCTACTTTTGCGCAACAAATCGGCTGGTCGGGAGTGGAGGGCGATGAAGATGGGTGTGCATCAATTTAAGCCACTCAAAGCTATCTCGCTCCTTGTGTACAAAATGAACAAACCAAGAATGCATTGAATGTTAAGAATTTCCTAGCGTTTCCAGTAACTTTCCATGACGAATCGGTCGGTACGGAGAGAGAGGTTAGGTTTATCACAAAGACTTGCATCCATTTAAACCTCGTGAAGTCACCTCACTTCTTTGCATACAAAATGGACAAACCCATGTGTGGATGGATGTTCAGAAATATCAATTCTGCTAGAATAATATTATATATAAAAACATTACTGATTTTCTATGCATTCTGGCTCCAATAAAATAATGGCTATCAACTCTAGAATTTTCTCTAATTTACCGATTTCTTTTTATAGTTTTGGTGAAAGAAAATTTCAATTTGATGTGGGAAATTTCAATTCTGGACTGGAATTCGGACTTGCTTTCACACAAACAGTATGGAATGTCAATGGATATTGTGATGATCTAAAATCTGGAATTGTCTAAAACCCAACAATTCCGGATTTTCTACTGTAATATTTAAGTGAAATACTTCTCTCGGGTATAAAGAGATATCTAAATAGGTGTTTCAAATGGAGTGTATCTACATACCAGGTTGAGGACCCCATCCTAAAAAATGAAAATGTATATTATAAGTTACATGAACTATTGAATGCATGTCTAATGTTAATAAAATATATTTCTTAACATAAAACTAATGAAACTTATAAAAAAAGGGGGTTTAATGGTTTTAATAGGTATACAGGCAATAATTTCAACAAAAAATTAACTGAAAATTTATTTTCATAGTCAGCTGAAATAAGTCTTTTAATAAAATAAAATTCACAGAAATATCTCATGGTTGGTTGCATGCGGGTTAATGGCACAAGGGCCAAAAATGAAATATCTCATGTCTTAACTAAAGTATGTCATAAATAATACATTTTACTTCTATTTGAGAGATAAAACGTATTTTAAAAGATGAAACCTGAGTAAATGCAATGATAACCATGTGGAAATCTTAAATACAAAGTCAATTTATAGTGTAGTTTTTGTATTATTTATAGTATAGATTAAATAGAGGAGAGAAAAGGCCAGAAATGTGTTATCATAGGCAAAAAGGGGGAAAAAATGTGTGCTAAAATAAGGGAAAAAAGAACCATATTCTAAAAAAAAAGGACTTTTAAGTACGTCAAGTAACAAAAAGGACTTTTAGGGAAAAAAGGGACCTGTTGCGAGGCCTGTTGATATTTTCTCAAATATGCTTTCCTATATACCCTCAAATGAATAAATTCACTCCAAATTAATAAAAAAAGCTATTTAAAACTAACCTCTAGTTATATCTATCTATCCTTACAGTAATGCCTTAGACCTCCTATTTCATTTTAGTGCATAGAACAAGAGTGAAAGCATTTCACTTCCGGATATGAGCACCAAACTTTGGGGAAGGATATGTAAGACTAAAAATTCACTGGAACAAAAGCTAACAAATGATTACGTTATTTGCAGTGGCGTTTTAAAAATGACTGTCAAACCAATCTTTAAAATTTCTTTATTTAAAAAAAATATATTTAATTATAAAATTATATTATTTTTTAAATTTTATATTATTAAATTTGCGATCCGATACAAACTCATAGTACATCTAAACTCGTTTGCAAATATACACCTATTCTTCACTAAAAAAATATTCCTGAAATAAGTCTTGTGTATAAAGACATGATAATATGTTATACATATTTGAACTACAGATCAATAACTTATTCCTAGGAAATACATAAATAAAATTTCAATTTGGTTTATTTTTGTACAGCTAATATGAAAGAATTTTAAATTAATCAACCTAAAACTTGTACATCGGGAATAATCATATTACAGATAATATTTAGCTTGTTTAGTAACGTTAGTAAGTTATTTTTGTTATAGGCTGCAGCTGGGAATTTTTTTTGTTTTGGAGATATTTTAAACTGTTAATTACACCAATATTTTGTTAATAACCTTGACAAGGGACCCTCTTGTAACCTGGGCCTCCCTGTATTCCGGTCTCTCGGAATTTATAAACACACTTCATTTGGAAAGTTTTTTAATCATTTCCCAAAGTATGGTGCTATGGTCTGGAAGTGAAATGCTTTTATGCTTGTTCCACGCACTGCATGTGGCAAAACCTTGTTTTGAATGTTTGCTCCTCATACAGACATTTAATAAATGTAATATTTTATAAACTACAATAGGGTATAAATGAATGAAAATATTAATAATAACCTTTTAAAAATGACACTGCTTTTATAATATATCAAATTCAATTTAAGATTAAAAAAAATGTTACAGATTTCATCTTATGTTAATAGATAAAATATTTCTAATCTTAACACAATGGTTACCTTGTGGTCCATATGCAGGTGGTCCACCCCACCCACCTTGGTAACCTCCACCAGGAGGTCCCATCATTCCATTGTTCATGGGTCCTTGCATGGGCCCCCCAGGGCCCATGTTGGATCCTGGGGCACCTGGACCCCAATTCCCAGTTCCCATCTGAGGCCCCGACCACTGTGCTGCAGGGGTATTATTGGAAGCCTGGGAGGAGGAGGGTCTTCGTTTCTCTGAAGACTCAGCATGCTTGCACTCAATCTGCAAACAAGAATAAATTGTAAAGTTATTCATTGGATGACTTGTCATCAAGATGAAGAGCAGAATAACATTAAATTAACAGGCTTCAAATATTTTTGTGTATGTGGAAAACTTTTGACTTTATTATTTGAACTAACACAAGGAACCTGTCCTCAATTGTTTAAAATTACCAATTCCTGCAAATAAATGGAAAAGATATAGAAAGATACATTTTAGATCTGGAATATATACAAAATGTTTTAAATCACAAATAATTTATCCTTGTTTTCATCAAAAAGTATGTTTTTTAAATAAAATATTTAGTATGGTTTTTGAAAGTAATGTATGAATATACTATTTAGCAAAAATTTATAAAAAAAGTTAAAAATAAAGTATTTTAGCCCAAGTCTGAAAACATGTAGTAAATATTTGGGTTAACACAATGAAAGGCCTAACTCAGCAACAACTTTATCAAGATTAAAAATATGACAAATCAATATTATTGATAAACTTTTTCACATTGCTATATTTTTATTTGCAATTAATTGCATTAAAACATTCGAGAAGCAACCTAATAATTATTACATTAATTTTTAATTATAATAATACAATTCTTTATATCTTGAGTTAAAAAACCTTTTCTTTAATTACTTTAATGTAAAGCAAGCTCAGTAACAAAATATGAAATGCTAATTTGAAAGTATACAACTTTTTAGTTAATGAAATTCAGCAAGCAAGGTTTTTTTTAAAATACAAATATTGTCGACCAGCAAGGTTGGTCTTGTCTATCTAACACATCCTTAGGATTGCCCAATGCAATCTAATTGCTCTTTAAAACTACCCACTATTGAAGAATTAACCCTTTGCACTCCAAGAACACTTTGCGATCTTTCTATGGAACAGTTATTCCTCTTTATGTTCTTTTCCACAGATTTATTTTATACTCATAAAGGGAAAAAAAATCCTAATCTATTTTGTATTTCCAAGAGAACAAGTTTAAAAAAAAGATTGATGTTCTAAACACAAGATAATGCTGTTCTCGTTTATTTTAAAGACCAGGGAAACAAAAGAACTGGTCGTTATGTTGGCGCCTGAGAGGCGACATCGGAGTGCAAAGGGTTAACATAATCAAGCAAACTATTCCATTTGTCTATTACTCTGTTATAAAAATAATGTTTTTTACCCTCTCCCGATTTGTTTACTGTCATCATTGCCAACAACCTCTCACCATAATTCATATTTTAACTTCTTGTCCAAGTCTTAGACTTTTATATAATCGCTTTTTTAATACTTCATCTCCCCATTTGTCGTATTTATTGAATCACCCACCTCATTCATCATTATTTATCTTTTTAAACTACTCAGGATTTTTACCTTTGATTTGAAATTTATTTTGTTTATGTGTAAATTTTTAGAATTTTAATGTTGGTTTGAAACATCTAGAGTTTGGCGCAGCTTGGCCACATTTGGCCCTTGCACCATTAAACCCCATACAACCAACCAACCAACCCGATTTGTTTACATTTGAATAACTTTAATCCATGACCTCTAGTCCCAATGTCAATATTAAATTACAATCCCTCCACAATACCCATTTTGATAAATTTGAAGAGCTGCATAAGGTACCCTCTATAATTCTCCTCTCCTCGAGTATATATATATATATTTAAAGTTCTAAGCCTGTCTCCATAATTCGTTCCTGAAGAACTTTTGTGGCCCTGTGTTGATCCCGTTCCAACAAATCTATTTCTATTTTAAGATGACCAAGAATTACCTGGCATAAATTAAGTGGCGTGGTTTTGTCTCACATTGAATCTCAGTATAATCATAAGAGTAGATAAAATTCAAAATTCCATATAGAATATACATCTATATATATCTAAAATATTAGTACTTTCAAAATAATCTAATAAATACTTTATAAACTTATATTCAATGTTTGGAGTGTCCTAATAAGAAAACTTGTAACATGCCAAATTTATTAAGGCATGTTAACATTTGATCAGACATGCAATGTTTGATGATATAATAATGGTTTTTTCCCTTTCTTTTTTTGAAGGATACATTTGTCGGGACTTTGGACCCCGATCAGATTTATCTTGCACCAGTCCCATATGCACACCGTTAATTTTTGTGGATGTTCTGGACGACGTTCTAGTATTTTGGTAGCGAAGTTGGCAACCCTCCGATCGCAATATCACTACTTTTTACTATTCTTTAGTCTAGTCCGTGCAAAGGTTCGAACCGGGGACCCTTTGGATTCCCAGCTGACGCCTTAATGCACTCGGCCACGGAGGCCTTACATACATTTGATAAGAGATCACTAAATTATTTACTTATGGAAGTTATATATCTACTTAGAAGTTTTTATATTATTGTCTTTGTAATTTATTTTGGGCAATATGAATGAAAATTTAGATGCCACTATAGAATCACCACCACAGAGTTTTTTTTATTTGTCTTCTATTTTATTTTGTTAATATTATGTATTGCACCTTATAAGGCATTAAATGAGTTAAAGGTTTTTTTCTTAACTGAGTGAGTAGAAAAAAATCAGGGTGAAAGTACCAATTATAAATTAGTTAAGAACAATTTCCGAGTAGTGCCAAACGTCCAACTACTGAACTCACATTATAAAGTAAAATGAAATTTACCTAAATTTTAAAAGTATCTGAGTAACATTGTTCAAAAGGACTTTTAAAATTTTCGGACCATTTAAAGAAAGTATTTTACCGGTCGCCAACAATGTTCTGTGGCAACAGGATCCTATACATTTCGTGGCATGACATATTTCCTGTAAAAACATAATGATATGCTGCTAGTTTTAAATATTTTTTCCAAAACGGTCGGTAACTGGTGCATTAATTCTATACAGAAACTAACCTACTGCAAATCTTAAAAGAATTTACTTGAGGAAGGAAAAAAAAATCTTAATTCAAGAACTTTAAATAACTTCTGTATTTTTTTTTCTTTCTATTTAAGCTAAATTAACATAACAAGCAGTTTTAAACATATACTCAAATTTTAGAAATATAATATATCATATTGTTATGAATTATAAGGTTATATAGATTCACTATTTGAATTGTATATGAAGGAATATAGATAAATAACATTAAATAAATATATATATATATATATAAATGAGAAAATATAATAACTGCACTTTAACAACTGCACCTTTCTCCCGTTGATTTTCACGAAATGTTCTGCACACACTTGTTTCACACTGTCTTCTTTCTCGAACGACAAAAATCCAAAGCCTTACGATAAAAAGAAGGCGAATCTACTTAATTACAAACTAAAAAAACACAAGCTCATAATCCAACGTTAGGGTATATCTAAGCACTACACATATAATACATAAACTATATCAAAATATTCAAAGCAAAATATATATAGTTATTCAAATCCATAGAATATAATATGACTAAAAAGAACTATTGTCAGAAAAGCAACATTTGAAATCTTTTTTTTTTTTACTGATGTTAATTTGGGATGGCCTCTGAGTAACGTCAAAACTTAATTGTTAAACCCTTAATTTTAAGAAAGTTCTGTCAAAGCAATTGCTTAGAAACCAATTTATAATTTTGAATAAACTCAATGAATTTGCTTTAAAAGGTTAATTTATTTATTTTTAAGTAAACTGCAAAAAAAAAAAAAAAAAAAAAAAAAACTTCCCCAAAATGCAAAACATGTGTAAAAGTAAGTCCCCCTTTATTTTTTCCCCTTTTTTTTTTCTTCTGGTCCCTTTAAATTCTCTATAAAAATAATATTATATATATTTTTATTTATCTGAAAATACTCCTTCAAGCCAAAAGATGCATACATTTACAGAATTGATTTTAATATTTTTTAGTGCAATCTCTGGCTTTGCAAAAGTGCACAGAAACATAGAAATTTATGTAAAACATATTTCTTGTTATAAGAAAAAATCTGAAATGCTTAAAATTTTATCAGATGTATTTTGTTTAGATTATGTTTTAACCCAAGATCAAACATGCTAACTAGACAACTATTTCATCTTCTACAATATATATATATATATATATATATATTGTTTGGCAGACTATTCTTAAAGAGTTTTGATCAACAAAATGATCTATTGGATAACTCGCAAAATGTACACTTAAAAATTTAAATGTTCTTAAAAATAATGATAAATGATATGATCTTATAGATTCTATATTATGAATTAATAACAGCGAGTATTCAGCTAGTGAGTAAGAAACACAAAGAAGTCTGAATCAGTAGAAATTATTGAATACATAAGGGCACTTCAAAGCCTTTTATAAATATAATAGTTATAAAATAAACGAAAATATAAATTCCTTGTAAATATATAAATGTTATCTAAACATATACACATATAACGTAAGGATTCAAAATGAACTTTAAAATGTTCTAAATGAATTTAAATATTTATGAATAAAACGAAAGGATATATCATAACTGTTAAGATTATTAATGTAATAATAAAAAGACAATATAAATATAGTATAAGGAATTGAAGAATATATATAACAAATTAGATATGATGCATATAACAAAAATAACTAATAACTTCTTTTTAAAAACCTTTTTCATTTTATAAGTTTACAAGAGATATCATCTAATTTATTCTAAATTTTCAGGATCTTCTTTGATAATTCTTATGAAAGTCAAGGCAAAAAACGGGAGAGAAAAAAATATTGAGCGACAATCAGACATGTGCCTGCAGCTGACCATGTAATAAAAAAGTGACATATATTTTATTTGCATAATATAAGAAATATATTATTAGTTAAACATGACAAATAATGTCACAAGAAAATTGTGATTTCTAAATATTTCAGAATGACACAAATTAACCTTATACCTAAACAAAAGTAGATTTTTAAAAAGAAAATATATTACTAATTGATATAATCTTTTTGTTAGGCTTAATAATGTTAATTTTGCAATTAAAGTAAGATGTATTTATAAATATCTCTGTTAATAAGTCTGTTTTGATTAGGATACTAAAATGTTACTGTCATTAGGCCAAAACTCACATTTTGCAAACAAAATTAATAGACATAGCCATTGTGTTATGAGTCCGGTGTTTTGAATAGTAACAGCAGAGTTTCAGTAAGAACTAAAACAATGATGGTTTGTAAATATCACTTTAGGTTTGATTGCTTACCTCGAGGTTTCTTCTTTTCTTGGTCATACATTAAGATTACCTCAACAACCTGTAAAGTTATAAACATAAAATTAACAAGTGAATTAAGAAAACGAGGTTGTCCAAATTTTGACACACCAATTACTAAAAATTGTTTCATTTGAAATTAAAAATCAACAAGTATCTCTCACCATTATTTCAAAACTCAAATCGGTACAAATTTTCCTAAGACAAATTTAGCATAAAATAATCTGTGTAAATTTGTATTTTACTTCAGCTTCAATCTCGTGTCAAGTATGGAAATCAATTAAAAAGGGGAGACAGAGTCCTTATCAACAAAAATCCGCTATATTTACATTCTATTTAGAAGTCCAAAATTATTTAAAATTTAATAATTAAAAAAAAAAAATAACAGTCAATAACAACATATTTGTTATGATAATTACACTTAATTTTTTTTATATAATTACTTTTAAGTAATACGCCTTATTAGCAAATATCAGTTCTGAAATATGTTCATTACATTGATCCACTTTTCTTAAATTCTATTTACTGTTGGCCCAATAGTGTAAGTGGTAACATCATGGGCTGCCAAGCAATGGGTCTGGGTTTGAATCCTGGTTAAGACATGGTGTAAAAAAATTCATATAATTGGATGAAAGTCTGTTTGCCATTATGTGAATAAAGTTATTATATATTATTTTAATACTTCCCTCTTATTATTTATTAAAGGATAATAAGACTACATGTTATCTAGTAAATATATATATTTTTTATATTATTTAAAATAAATATTGTATGTGACATTTTATATTGTAAAAATATATTTTTTATATACATTAAATATAATATTGGGTAAATATAAGATTCACTCTTTGAAATAAAGTGTTTACTTACATTTGGTAAATATTATGTAAATTTATCTTGTATTTATTATGAAAAGTGTACAAAAGCAAAAGTTATCAAGTTGTAATTTTAAAATTTGATGTCTCAAATTATGGTCCATCACTTAACTTTTAAAATAAATGTTTGAAGTGCAATAATCATAAAAAATATGTTATTGACTTATTTTTTTTTATAGATATTTCAATTTAAGATAATTTGGACGCTTTTAACTAAAATATAAATACGGCTGATTTTTGTTGTCAAGGACTCTTGTAATCTCGTTATTTGAAAAATTGCAAGATATATATTGTTGAATTCAATGGGCAAAATTTTATTTAAAAACAATTTCATGAAATAAGAGAAATTGAAAACATTTTTTGAAGGGTTTTGTTGTTTCTTAAGGACTGTTTGGTAGACAAAACAGCAACATTTTATAAAATAAATCTGCTGTTAAAAACTAATTCCTTTTTGTTTATACTTAAAATAACAAATTGGTGATACATCTTATTCGAACACTTTACTTTCAAAGTAAGGATTTTTATTTATTAACAATAAAAATAGTAAAAGCCCCAGTAGCAGATTTTTTTTTCTAAATTTGTCTACAACATGATTTTGAATATAAACATTGTTTGCAAGTAATCTTTTACATAAATAGCAATATAGATCTTTTGTATAAAAATGACAATTAGCCTAGAAATTTCTTAGCATATTTTAAAGAATTTTTATTGGTGGGGCACTTTTGTTGGTATATCAAAAGCAGAATCCCTGCACATTTTGTATTTAAAAGAATAAAAATTTACTTCAAGTTACATTAATTTTGGAAGAATAACACAGATTGAAGGAAGTGTAAGTTACTATATTATAATACAAAAATCTATTATAAATTTTTGTAAGAATCTGCAGATTTTTTTCTGAAGTTATGCAGCCATTTAAAAGTACCCTCAACCGGTTCTTAAAAAGATTATGTTTGGCGTTCTGCCACATTCCTGAAACAACCAATTTTTCAAAAGCCTCGATTGGTTGGTTCAGAAACTTGACAGGGCACCAAACAATTTTTTTTTTAAATCTGTTTTTAATGCAGCTTTTCTGCCACTGAGGTTACAGTAAGTAATAAAAATATGTTTCATAATTACAGTTCCATATCTAGAGAAGAAGCTTTTTAGATCAGTTTCCGTGCAATTAGCTGGTAATCCACCCAGGAAAACCTTAAAATTCTGTGACGACTTCTTGCCCTGTGAATGGGAAAGATAATTAATGAAATTAAAATAACAAAAACCAAATGCAGGAGAAATTACTTGGAATACAATTCACCTGTTGGGATTCAGCACTGCACACTTTCGGATCAATCTATAAAATAATAAACAAAATGTTGAGAATGTAGATTAAGTTAAACATTCACAAAATCATTTAATAAGTTAAATATAAAATTCTTTTTATAAAATAATCAATTAGTATAAAAAAATATTAAAAATTTTTAAACATAATTTACATACTCTTGCTAAGAATTTACATATATTTTAGAATAAGGGACTTTAAAATATTTAGAAATCTTGAAAGTACTAAAACGCTTTTACCCTATACAGTTGAAAGACTCAAATCCAGAATCGTTGGGACTTCAGCGATTCCAAATTTAAGATAATCACGATATTCATAAACATTTAATCACTCTGTGCAAAAGCAAATCTGGAATCCGGTCCAAAATTGAAACCAAACCTATTCAGAGAAATAGTAAATTAGAGAAAAAAAGAGTTGCTAGCTTCTTCTTTTATTGGAGCCAGTTGCATACAGTGGCGTACGCAGGGGGGGTTGAGGGGGGTCACAACCCCCCCCCCCCCCCCATCGATTTTTTTAAATTTTTTTTTTTAATATAATATTTTTTTTTATTTGAAAAAAAAAAGAAAAAATCAGAAAAATACAAATGTATTTTTTTACATTTAAGAATCTACATTTGTTTGCAGAAAATTAAAACAAATTTATTTTGACTGTTGTCTCTGAAAACATTCAAAAGACCCAATTGGAATGTGGTTGTAGCTTTGACAATGAAATCGCTTGCAAACCTTTTTCAACAGTTTTCTTTCAAAGACGATTTGTATATATCATTAATCAAATGCCCATCTTTTCCAAAGAAAGCAGTAATTGTGAACGTTCTGCCACCTGAAAGAATACTTCGAATTCTGAAAGAATACTAATTCTGAAAGAATACTTCGAATTCTGAAAGAATACTTCGAATTCTGAAAGAATACTTCGTTTGAAAATGTACCCATGCATCGAAATTGTAGCAAACACGTCTCAATACATATATCAAGAGCCACAAAGAACGGCTTTTCTGGAATTGTAATATATAGTCTACTTCGCTTCGTCCTAGTCTTTTCGTAATTATTGACTGTTGGACAGCCGGGCATGGGCATGGGCATGGGCATTGGCATTGTATGCTTGTGGAGTAAGTTTTCTACGGATTTTAGAATGGACCCTACACTACAACACTACATTGCCCCGAGAAGATAGTTCATGTTCATATAAGTTCAATGGATAAATGTAAAAGACAATCGAGTTTAGTTGCGTTTTTTTCTAAAAAAAGCAAAAGCGAAGAAACAGAAAACACGCCGAATGAGAATTCTTGTGTTTCCGGTGCCACATCCCGAGTCTCCAAGATGCCGGCGATTTCGTCTTCATTTTCTTGTGGAGAGAATGTTAAAGACATTGGAATTGTTGCTCAATCAGGAAAGGTAAGATGGATACAGTCAATAAACTTTTTTTATAGATAATAACAACGTTGATCTTTTTTAATGTTTTAATCCCATTGTCAATTTCCATATATGCTTATTTAGAAGAGTTGAGGAGCGTGCAAAACTAAACGTGTAAATTTTTTTTTTATAAACATTGAATTTTGTAAAAAAGTGTAATCTATATCCGTTTTTGCAAAAAAAAAATATTTCCCAAATTTTTATATAGTTATTTTTAAAACTTGAAAATTTCGGAGATCTGTCCATAGAAACAAATAAAACCAAACTTTTTTTCTTTTGTTCTCGATTTGCGAATTTATGATATGTTCCATTTTGATGGCACGTTCCTCAATTAAAGCAATTGTGCTACTTCTACTTAGTTTAAAATTTAATTGATAAAATACAAAGGACTTATACTTTGTACAAATATATATACATCAAGGTTGTTAAATGTCGAATAACAGTGGTGGCTCGTGAGTATGAAAAATGGGAGAACCGGAATTACAAATAAATTAAAGCATAACTGTGTAATTAAAAAGTTATATGGCGTTGCTCTTTGCGCTAACGTCACACAGTGTTTGTTTTGCTAAAATAACTTTTCTATTTAAATGTTTTAAGTAATTGTCCAAATCAAAATCCTCTCCTTTTTATTCAAAAACTTTTGTTTCACATAAACCTATTTGTTCAGTCTTCCACAATGTAAAATTTCTTGGAGCATAATTCAAACCGACAGCCCTGTAGTAAATTATTGTCTCGTGTCTAGGATTGTTTTTCTTGCTTCGTTTTGTGATTGGTTGGTTGAATCAACCCCATATTTTATAATGTTGATGCAGTGCGTTTTCTTTGTATTTTTTTTTATAGTTTTTACCGGTTCCTGATAGAAGTTTCGAAAACTTTCGATGGGTTCTTTATTTTAAATCACCTCTTCGGTTGAAAAGAGAGAATAATTCTTACTTCGATACTATTCCTTGTTCGCTTAGGACTCACTCTTAGTCTCTAAAACATATAGCAAATTCAATACATTTGGCACGTCTGCTCAGAATTGAGTGACGATGCAGCTTCGACTGTCTTAAAATGTCATATTTAACTTAGAGATTTAATCTTATGACAGTTTAAGAATACGACGAAAAATGAAGTCCAATCCTTTGCAAACAGATTAGTGTTGAATCTTTTTGGCATTACTATAGCCAATACAGCACGAAACCACAATTTTTCGGTCACATATAAAAGAAAATCGAGAAATTTTAATAAATTTAATAAATATTAACTGTTATTAATTGTTATTATTACTGGTATTTATGTATCATTAATTCCAAGGCTATTTTACACACATGTTTAAAGACTTTTATTGCATGGTAATGTATAAAAAAAAGGAAAAAAAAGCATAGGAATAAATAACTTGAAAAGCTAAACATTTCTTATATAATAGTTAACATTTTAATAAACACTAAGATTACTACAACTGCATCAAATAGTTTTACTGCAATTTCATTAAGCATGCATTAGTAAATAAATTCGGTTTTCTTTTCAGCTTACGGACGCACAAATACTTTCGCTGATTCGTGATACATGGACACCGGATTCTTCGTACTCATTTCCTTCATCAGGAAAAAGAAATTTGAAGTTTCAGTATAACTGGTTGAATCGTTGGAAATGGCTTTCCTACTCTGAGAATTTAGATGGGGCGTTTTGTAAACCATGTGCACTTTTCAGTGGATGCTGTGCTGGTCGTGGTGGTCAACCCCTTGGAAAGTTAATAAATACAAAATTTAGCAATTGGAAAGATGCAGTGGAAGAATTTCGGAGACACCAGGAATCAAGTTACCACCAAACTAGCACACTAAAGGCAACAAACTTCCTCTCTGTAATGGAGAAACGGCAACAACCTGTAGACCTGCTGATAGATGAGGGACTTAGAAGCCAAACAGACACCAACCGCAAGCGCTTAATGCCAGTCATCGAAACCATCATTTTATTAGGAAGACAAGGTGTTGCATTAAGAGGTCACAGAGATTATGGACCTATAGATGATATTTCTGAGCCCGTTGAGAATGACGGGAATTTCCGAGCTCTGCTACGCTTTCGAGCAAGAGCTGGTGATGCTGATTTATACAAACATTTAACAACGGCAAGTAAAAATGCAATGTATATAAGTCCGAGAATCCAAAATGAAGTGATATTGACATGTAACAAAATTATTTTAGCGGAACTAGTGAAAAAAATCAACTCTGCTGATGGGTTTTGCGTGTTGGCAGATGAGACGACTGATATTTCTGGAATTCAACAGCTCTCTCTTTGTGCCCGATTTTTGGGTAGCACTGATGGGCATGCTCGCATACATGAAGAGTTTCTACAATTTGTCCCTGTATATGATTCAACGGGTTCTGGCTTAGCGTCCAGCATTTTGAATAGTTTGGAATCGTATGGGGTCAATACTGGAAAATTAAGAGGTCAGGGATATGATGGCGCTAGTGCAATGAGCGGAAAATTTTCTGGTGTTCAAGCGCATATTAAAAAAAAATTTCCGCATGCATTATATGTTCACTGTAGTGCACACTGCTTAAATTTAGCAATAAGCCACGCCAGCAATGTAGTTTGTATTCGAAATGCGGTCGGAACTCTGAGTACATGTATTAATTTCTTCTCTTCTTCATCGAAACGACAAAATGTGCTCAACAACTGCATTACGTCTGTGTTGCCTTCAGCATCAAGACATTTAAAGAAACTTTGCCCAACTAGATGGGTAGATCGACATGGCTCCGTCATTATATTTGTAGAACTTTTGCCTGCAATTTTACAATCACTAGAAATGCTTTTTTCAGATGGTGATAAAGATACTGCCACAAATGGCAGTATATTATTGGTTGCAGTTAAACAAATTGAGTTTTTAACAGGAATATATTGCTTACAGCGACTTCTTTCTGTCACCCTTCCGCTGAGTAAATATTTGCAAACTGAAGATATGGATTTGAGAGACGCACTGAATTACGCAGATCATTGCCAAAGTATTGTTCAAGACATGCGAGGAGATGCAGAGAACGAGTTTAAATATATTTTCAGCGATGTAGTCAAACTTTGCGAGGAAGAAGATATTTCTGTGACAATTCCTCGTCGGGCTAGGCGTCAAATCAATAGATGCAAAATTCCAAGTGAATATCCAGAAGACTATTATAGGGCAGCAATATATATATCATTGTTAGATTGCTTTCTAAAGGAAATTCAAGAACGATTTTTAGAGCATAAAAATGTGCTTTCAAATTTTAAATGTTTGTTTCCAACAAAGGTTGACGTTAACATAACCGTGAAACAAGAAGAAGAAGCAAGAAACTTGCATTCAGCTTATGCAGATGTTTTGGACTCAAATGAAGAAATACTAATTGGCGAACTACGGCTGTGGTATCGACATTTGTCAAGTTTAGATTTAGTTCCGAAAAATGCCCTTCGTGCACTTGACAAGTGTGATATTCAGTTTTTTCCTAATATTTACAAATTGTTAAAAATTATCTGTATTCTTCCAGTATCCATTGCTTCCAATGAAAGATCATTTTCTTCCTTAACACGGTTAAAGTCATATTTAAGGAGTACTACGAGCGAGCAACGACTAAATGGTCTTGCTGCACTCTATATTCACCGAGAAATAACTGTAAACCCTGAGAAAGTAATTGATTTGTTTTCAGAAACACCACGTCGACTTGAATTCCGTGTTTAAAATTTAATATTGTAAATGATACTACAAATGCAATGGTGTTGCTAACATTGTCAAATGCAAAAAACAACCGATTTTAAATAACATATTTCCTTTAATTTTTTGAATTGCAGTATGTTACCTACATCCCCTCATTTATACTGTTTTATAAAAAAAAATTTACTATGGTATTTGTTTATTGTGACTTAAAAAAGTTCGATTGAATTATTTTTTAATTTTATAATATATAGATGTATATATATATATATATATATATATATATATATATATATAATATATATATATATAATATATATATATATATATATATATAATATATATATATATATATATATATATATATATATATATATAATATATATATATATATATATATATATATATATATATATATATATATATATATATATAATATATATATATATATAATATATATATATATATATATATATATATATATATATATATATATATATATATATATATATATATATATATATATATATATATATATATATAAGCTGTGTGTGTAAAGTAATCTGACATTCAACCCCCCCCTTACAAATTTCCTGCGTACGCCACTGGTTGCATAGAAGATTTTTAAATCAGTAATGTTTTGTTATTACTGATAACATTATTGCAGCAGAACTGAAATTTCCAACATTGTACACATTCTGGGATTGTCCATTATGTGTGCCATGGACCGAGATGATTTCGCAAGGTTTAAATGGCAGCAAGTCCCTGTGGTAAACATATCCCATTCCTACAAGCTAGTTCGTCTGTCGTGGAAAATTATCAAAAAGTCCGGAATTTCTTAACATTCACCATATTCTGGGTTTGTCCATGTGTTTTGTACCAAGGAGCGAGAGACTTTCCAAGGTTTAAATGTATACAAGTTCATGTGGTAAATCTAACCTCCCAATCTCCATGTAGACTGATTAATAATGGAAAATTACCAAAATTTTTTGGAATTTCTTAATATATAGTATTTTATTAGGTATTAAGAGAAATTATTTAGTATTATAAAAAAAAATTTAATGTAAAGGTTTTGAAAAATCAGCAATTGAACGCCCTTTTTACTTATGCAATGAATTGATGATGAGAAAGGACATGCTTAGTGCTACATGCTTTTTTTCTTCAGTTTAATTGTATTTATTAAGAACCTGGCTATCATCCGCTAACTAGAATTGCTTGTTTGAGCAAAAAGCAACATTTTTGGACAAAGGTTTTTCAATTTTAAAGATGGAAAATTTAACATTTTCTGTATATTTCAAACAAATTTCCTCATTTTGAAATTCTTTAATTTTAATTTGGATATACAGTTCTTTAACTATATATTAAGAGCCAATCAGAGAAGAATCACAATAAAAAAATGCACTTTGACACTTTATATTGGTACACAATTATTTCCAACTTTAATAACGAAACAACAAGTTTTGCAGATTCATTGCCATTTCTCGGAAATTCATACTATAATTATCAGATTGACGATTTTATCAAACACAGATTTTGCAGTTTCCTTTACATGCCCTTAGGAAAAAGTGACTATTATAAGCAATACTTATTGTCAGTTAAAATAATTTATGTACACAACACAAATTATACAATTGCAACAGGCATAAAAGTAATTAAATTTTCAATAAATTGCATATTCATTAGCCCCTCACATGTTGCTTACAATCTAAAGTCCAACATACTTTGCTTTTGCTTCTGCCTCCAGCAGTGGGTCACATTTTTACAAAAATAAAACTGAAAATATAAATGCACATAACCAACCATGCTATTTTTAAAATTCTTTTTATATTTTTTATTTATTTAGAATAAAGGGCATAATATACGATAATTGCCGTTTTAATGATCCAAATTTGAAAATGTTCCCCAATTTTTTTTATGAAATTTTGTAAAATTCCCCGACATTTCCCTGATTTTCCCAGAATAAAAAAATTCCATGATAATTCCCTGATTTCCAGGTTATGTTGCCACCCTGCCCTTAGTAAAATTAGAGGGTCAAATTTTATATAGGATTTTCAATTATGAGCTTTAGCAATTGGAAAATCTGAGCCAATATTAGGATTGCCTAGCCCTAAATGTGCCAGGCTATGTAGTTAGTAGAAAGTTCAAACTAAAAATACACCAATACGTACTGTTCTGCCATCCAACTCATGTGGTCCACTGGAAAGCACATTTCCCACACAACTGAGTTCTTTGTAGGTGATGAAACCAAATCCTCGGGATTTTCCCGTTTCTCTGTTCATCATGACGACAGAGTCCACCACCTCTCCATAGCGAGAGAAATATTCATGAAGTTTTTCTAAAAAGAATATTTCCATGAATTACAAAAAAAAACAGTGTAAATATTATTGGAAAATAATTTAGATTAGGTAGTATACATATTTGTATACCAACGTTAAAAACTCTAATTTATACTATTTGTAATGACACGCTTACGTAAACTTATTTAAAAAAGTTTGAATATGAAAAATAAAATAATTTTACAGGGGTCATTATAAATTTACACATATTTCATCTCCTGGTAATATTTTATTCTCCCTTGTCAGCCTTTAGCTCCTTTTATTTTATATCATTTTTATTTTTAACAATAACTTATTTACTCATGAGAATATGAATGTATTAGATTTCTGTAAAAACTTTTTTAAATATGAAGGGAAAAAAATATTATTCCATATTACTGCTTATTTTGACTGTCCTAGGCGAAGATTCTTTAGAAATATATAATTTATTTAGTAATATAAAAATTCTTTTAGCCCATTTTTTGTAAAAATTTTATCCCAATATAGCTTCTTGGTGAAAAAGTTATTTCACAAATCAATTCTTGAAATCTATTTATTTTTTAGCTGGAAAATTGTTCTCCCTGATTTGCATAATCTTTGTTAACAATTTTGCATATTTTTATTATTGTCCTAAGAGGACAGTAATGAAGTTTAGGAGGGAACAAAGTCACTTTGGAATATCATTAAGACTCCTTTTTACATGCAATTTTCTCTGTAACTTTTGTTACTAATTTGTTATTACTTTTATGGTTAAATTTTGAAATTATGGAAAATCTCTTTAGCGTAAATTTGGTATCACTATCAGGCAATGTGACGAAAAACTTAATTCAAAGATTTTTTTTTTTTTTTTAAATTACATATACTGAATGTAACCTGTTAAACCATCTACAAGTTACCATGACAGAAGTTACATCATCATTCATGTTAGGCCTATTTTACCATAATTGTAACCATAACTGTAAAGGAAATTAAAAAATATATCTACAGTAAAAGTGAAAATCTGCAAGTAAATTTAGAATGACTCGCATGGTATGAACAATTTGTATAAATCGAAAGATTACCAAGTTTATGAAAAGAGTTTAAAAAAATATCAGCAATTACTTTCAAAATTAATTTATAAGAGACTTGTAATAGATTTTGATAAAAATCAAATTGATTTTTAGCCAAAATTGACTTTGTTATAATAAAATATCCTGTAGATCAGTAGTTCCCAACCAGTGATCCATGACAAGAGAGGGGTGTGGATCCCTTGTATAATCAGAAAAAAAAATTAGGATATTTTTTTAAAAAAGCATTTATTTTATTCTTTTTATACAAAAAAAAAAAAAAAATCTAAATAGGATAATATCAACATTTGTGCTTACCATAGAAAATAGTCTGTAATGAAGTATTTGCATCTTGTCAGAAAAAGTATTTTTATGTCATTTGTTAGACTGGTGGTATATTTTACAAGTTAAACTTTTTTAAAAAAAGAATGAATAGTCAATTTAATCCTTAACAGTTTGGAAAAGGTGTTATTTTCATTTCTAAATTTAAATTCAAGCTCAAATATCACTTTTATTACTTGAGGAATGACAAGGAATTTCACTAAAATTCGTTAGATATTAACTAAAGTTAAATACAATTGAAATTTTATTAATAAATTCATTTGTTAAAATACAATATTTCAAAATAATATTTATCACCTGAATTTGATTTAATACTACTAAAAAGTGATAGTATTCGCTTTGATTTTAAACTGGTGGGCCGTAACCACATAAAGGTTAAAGAACCCCTGGTGTAGATAATAAGGTAGTAACAATTCCTGTAAAAAAAATCCCAATAATTTGTGTGAAGCTAATATAAAACATTAGTCAATAAAAGTCAAATGATATAAAGTTCGGTTTCTTTTGCATGCAGATTTGTGTTTTCTGTGGCAGTGAGTGATAGTGAATGAATTAGACTTTATCAGACTTTTAGAATAAAATTATGAGATTTCTGTAAATTAAATTTTGTATTGTACATCAATATTTTCAAAACTTAACTAATTTTAAAATGAAACATATCTTACCCAAGATTTTTTTAAATTCAAATTTCAGAAAGAAAACACTTACCTTGTGATGTGTTCCAACTCAAACCTCCAACAAATATTTTCCTGTTGAATACAATACAATTAGTAAATTATTACATTTATACAATTAGTATTAAATACAACTGAATTGTTTATTTCAGGAACCCCATAACTACCATTGCGTTAACATTACACTTCTAGGGTTTCTGAAAGAAATTATCCCCTATTAGTACTTGGCAAGCTTATTTACATTTGATTTCAATTTTTAAAAAAATTACAATCTATTTAATAAAATTTTACCAACATAAAAATGGCAACAACTAAACTATTTAGTTGCATGTAACTGGAAAATTCAAATTTTATCCGCTCACCGAGCAACTTTTAATTGCACAAAATACCCTTTCAGTTATTACAGTAGTCATATGTTTAGTACTTGTCAGAAATTGATCTTAGCTGGCATTTAATTGATAAATTCACCCTACTATTCATATTCAAGTGCAACTGAGACTAGGATTTGTAAAATTCCATTTAGTTATTTAAATGATTTCAAAATTTTTACAAATATTACATAACACCTTTAAAAAAAAATATTTTCAAAATTTAGCTCAAAATGCTTTTGAAGCATTGTTTGTACGCATGGGGCTTCTGAATTATAGGTTCGAGTTCCGACAGAGACCACTACATTTATATTATGTATATGCCCTAATAGATTCCTCAGCAATGGGGGAGTTTCACGCCGAGAAGAAGAAGACCGCTGTTCCAACGGAACATGGAGAAAATTTCGCGACGCCGAAGAAGTTCCGTAGGGTTAGCATAGAGCTTTTGCTCCAGTACTGTAATTTTAAGTTTTAGTCGTTTAAATAATACCTCAGTATAGAAATATTTACTACATATACTGAGATAGATTGTACTCATCGTTTATGAAGTATTTTTGTGTTGCAATAAAAGTATTTTTCCGTATTTTGTTGTAATTCTAATTATATACAAATATAATATAAGTATTTCTGTATTTAAATTTATTCACATATGGAATAAAAATATTACTTATTTGGAAAAAACAAATATTATAAACAAACTTTCCCATAATTGCAAGCGTAGCGACTAAACAAACAAACGCAAAGTTGTCTGCTGTAGGGAAGAAATCGAAACAACTAGTAAGTTACCATGTTATTACGTCACGTGAAACTCTCCCATTCCAGGCCAAACTTCCAGTAGGCAAATAATCAAAAATTTAGCAATTTTTTATGGATTGTGACCATACGAGTTTGGTTAATTTCTCACATTCACTATGGGGCTTTCGAAATCCGAGACCTGTTTTCCCTGAGTTGGATGCAATTAAATAATTATTTTCAGTTACTGTGTGATTTTTTAGTTGAACAGTGGATTAAAAGTAGCCGAGCAATTGTTGCTTGTGACCGGCTAGTCTTGTAATTGTTCATAATCAGAATTGTGCAATATTGTGTTGGAGAGAGTATCTAAACAGAATTTTAATCTTAAACAGATATATTAACGGGTTGGTTGCCACAGTGATTCTAAACCAAGTGCAAACACAAGTTACCTCGTAGTTGGCAATCAATATGTTAAATACTAGTCTAGTATCAAAATTAAAAAAAAAAAAATATGTCCGTATCACAAAGCTAAAATAATATGGTAGAGATGTAGTATAAGACATTTGGCGCGCGAGGTGTTTTGGCGTGTTTTATAGGAGCGATAAATTTATAGTATGGTAACCCCACCTGACATTGTTGGTATTTTCGATTCTTGTGGCGACTTTCAATCTGGCAACCCTATGTTATGTTTAACGGCAATTTTTCGTCGGCAAAAAAAATAACTGCACCAAATGTCCTATACTACATCTATTCCAATAATATAAACACTGGAGTGAGAACTAAAATCAAGCAGATGAGTACTATTCGGAAGAAATGGTTGGTTGATTAATTAACATCGCACTAGAGCTGCACAGTGGGCTATTGGCGACGGTTCGGGGTCAATCTCGAAGGAAAGACCCGGGAACACATACACATTCACACACACATTCATTCATACCTTCGGAAGAGAAGGTTGGGAAGACATTCTACATTGGCATCTGCAACGTTAGTCGTGTGAGCATTTGTTTCGGTCTTGAGTATTTGATTAATATTTTGTGTATTTTTTTCTTGTAACCAAGAAAAAATATAAAAACATCATATCAAAAACATTTAATGTGTTTTTGAAAGCTAGAAATGTGGTTTTTAAACTACGATGTATGCACTTCATCCTATGACAAACATGGTGCGAAAAGACTATATTTTTCTATCTTCACTCACAAAGGAGTAAAGTGGTTGTGCACGCTTAATATTCCCTCTAGTGATTTTTATAGCTCAGTGGTCAATACTGATTATGGTTAAACTTAAATATAGGAAGATACTCTATTAAAGCTTCTTAATCACTATTACAAAAATGATTTTAATTCAATTTGGCAACTCTGTAAAATAACACTTAAACAGTGTAAATTTTACAAGTGTGCACAAAAGCTTAGTCATATAATCGCAAGGTATTTATAGAGAATTTAAATTTATTTTCATCAATTCTCTTGCAAAGTGCTTAATACAATTTTGTTTTTTGTTAAATTATTATTCTAAATGCTGCAATAAAAGTTTAGTATCCCCCGATTGATTACAGCAATTAATTGGTCAAACTCGCTCGCTTTAGAAATTGTAATCTCATTTTTTTTTTTGTAAATGACATTGGCAATCAAAACTGGTACGGTACCCTAGTTTAAAAAACTTGATGTCCATGAAAATTTCCGAACAAATATTTAAAAAATTCTGAAGAAACTGAAATGCGATAGTATCTAAATTAAAGACTAGAGAAATCATTAATAATTGACTTTGGTACTGACCGAGCGTCTTCACTTTGACTATCATCCATATTATCTTGCCCCATGAATAAAATTAAATTTAAGATAAAATATTAATGTAAAATTAAATTTTGCAATTATCCTAAAATCTTGGTTATTGTAAACTTGTAAACACACAGTAAGGTTTCAGAGTTTCAGATCAGAAATATTTTACTGTTGCCATCTATATTGAAGGATAGTAAGTTAAATACAAAAAATATATATAAAATTGTAGAAAATGAAATATTTTTTTTAATTTAAAATGAAATGGTAAGACCAAGGTAAGGCAAGCTAAAAAAAAAATTTGAAAACTAAATTATTTCAAAATGTGGTAGTAATAGAGTGTAATAATATATGCGGATGCAGTGACCGTTGCAAAAGACCGGGAATTCGTTTGGTTCTTTCTTTGTCTACAGTTGTGGCATTCGCATATTCGCTGGAATTAATAATTTTGATTGAGAACAATTGTTTACCGGCTTCAGAATTTTCGAATAATGATCCAAAAATAATAAGTAATAACAGCGATTGAAGCGTTGTTTTCTCTAACTCGATCTTATTTTTAAATAGTTCGCAATCCATTTTGTTGTCCTGTGGTATAGTAATCATTAGCTATTCGTTTAGAATTTACCTGAGAAAATGGCGGATACAATGGACTTAGATGATGATTGGGAGATCAATGAAGTCCCTTCCAAAGCTTCAAAAGCAAATAAAAAGTTATCCGTGGAGCGGATTTATCAGAAGAAAACTCAGTTGGAGCATATTTTGCTTCGACCTGATACTTACATAGGATCTGTAGAACCTGTCACCCAAACTATGTGGGCATACGATGAAGATGTCGGAATGGTGAACAGAGAAGTAACGTACGTTCCTGGTTTGTACAAGATTTTTGATGAAATTTTAGTGAATGCAGCAGACAACAAACAGCGAGACAAGAACATGGACTGCATCAAGATCGAGATCAATGCGGAAAAGAACAAAATCAGCGTTTGGAATAACGGCCAAGGAATACCTGTTGTAGAGCACAAAGATGAAAAGATGTTTGTTCCGTCGCTCATTTTCGGTCACTTATTGACATCTTCCAATTACAATGACGAGGAGAGAAAAGTTACGGGCGGTCGGAACGGTTACGGAGCAAAGTTGTGCAATATATTCAGCACAAAATTTACGGTTGAGACTGCCTCTAGGCAATATAATAAGCAGTTCAAACAGACCTGGAAGGATAACATGAGCAAGACAGAGGAACCCAAAATAATTCCCTTCAAAGGAAGTGACTTCACATGTATAACCTTCTACCCTGATTTGTCCAAATTCAAAATGACTATTCTTGAGAAGGATATCGTCGCCATCATGACCAGGCGTGCATTCGACATTGCAGGTTGTGCTCGAGGAGTGAAAATCTATTTGAACGACAAGAGGCTCCCAATCAAGAACTTCAAAGACTACATCGAGCTGTACACTAAAAACAGGACCGACGAGAACGAGGAACAACTGAAAATCATACATGAAATTGTGAACGATAGGTGGGAAATAGCCGTAACTTTGAGCAATAGCGGCTACCAGCAAGTGAGTTTCGTTAACAGCATAGCGACTACAAAAGGCGGGCGGCATGCAGATTACATAACGGATCAATTGACATCGAAATGTGCTGAAGTTATAAAAAAGAAAAATAAGGGAGGAAAAGATGTCAAGCCTTTCCAGATCAAGTCTCACCTGTGGGTCTTTGTCAACTGCTTGATAGAGAATCCAACTTTCGATTCTCAAACCAAAGAGAATATGACCCTGCAGATCAAAAGCTTCGGTTCGAAGTGCCAGTTATCGGATAAGTTTATCGCCTCAGCGATGAAGTGTGGGGTTGTCGAGTCTATCATGTCTTGGGTGCGATTCAAGGCACAGACTGAGCTGCAAAAGAAGTGCAGTGGCAAAAAGAACTCCAAACTAAGAGGCATTCCCAAACTGGAAGATGCCAATGACGCTGGCACCAGGAACTCAAAGGACTGCACATTGATTCTCACCGAGGGAGACTCGGCCAAGTCTTTGGCCGTGTCTGGATTGGGCGTCGTTGGTCGTGACAAGTACGGAGTGTTCCCGCTAAGAGGTAAATTGCTGAATGTCCGGGAAGCGACCCACAAGCAGATTTTGGAGAATGCTGAAATCAACAACATCATTAAGATAATGGGACTACAATACAAAAAGAAGTACGAGTCCGAGGACGATTTGAAGACATTGAGGTATGGTCGTTTGATGATTATGACTGATCAGGATCAGGATGGGTCCCATATTAAAGGTCTTTTGATTAACTTCATACATCACAACTGGCCGAGTCTGCTGCGACTGCCCTTCTTGGAAGAGTTTATAACCCCAATCGTTAAAGCCGTGAAAGGGAATAATGAGATATGCTTCTACAGTCTTCCAGAATTCGAGGAGTGGAAGACTGCTACGTCCAACTGGAACAAGTACAAGCTAAAGTACTACAAAGGTTTGGGCACAAGCACAGCCAAGGAGGCTAAAGAATACTTCTCAGACATGAAGAGGCATCGCATCAGATTCCACTATGGAGGCACTGAGGACGATAATGCCATTCAGCTGGCTTTCAGTAAAAAAATGGTCGACATGAGGAAAGAGTGGCTCACGAACGGAATGGAGGAGAGGAAGAGAAGACGTGAATTAGGGTTGCCAGAACTATACCTGTATGCAAAAGATACGACAGCTGTCTCTTACAATGATTTTGTCAACAAAGAATTGATTCTTTTCAGCAACATGGACAATGAGCGTTCCATTCCGTCTGCCATGGACGGGTTCAAACCCGGCCAGAGAAAGGTTATCTACACTTGCCTGAAGCGTAACGATAAACGAGAAGTAAAAGTTGCGCAGCTTGTTGGGTCAGTGGCTGAACAGTCGGCGTATCATCACGGTGAACAGGCTCTGGCAGGCACGATTGTGGGATTAGCTCAGAATTTTGTTGGAAGCAACAACATCAATACTCTGCTACCCAATGGACAGTTTGGTACACGTCTGCAGGGCGGCAAAGATGCTGCTAGCCCCAGGTATATTTTTACCCAGTTAAGCTCGGTGACGAAACATTTGTTCTCCGGTTTGGATAGCCCTCTGTTGCATCATCTTTATGATGACAATTTGAAGATTGAACCAGAGTATTATGTTCCAATCATTCCCATGGTTCTTGTAAACGGAGCTGAAGGTATTGGAACTGGATGGTCAACAAAAGTTCCCAATTTTAACCCAAGAGATCTTATAAGCAACCTCAAGAGGATGATCGATGGACTAGAACCCAAACCAATGTCTCCATGGTATAAGAATTTTAGAGGTACCATCACTCGTGTGGATCATCAGCATTTCCTATCGAGTGGAGAAGTGGCTATTCTGGAAGACAACAAAATTGAAATCACTGAACTACCTGTTAAAACATGGACACAAGCCTATAAAGAAAATGTCTTGGAACCTATGCTACACGGTAAAGATGGCAAGGATAATAAAGATAGTAAAGATAAAACACCGTCTGCTATTGAAGACTATCATGAATATCACACAGATACTACTGTCAGGTTCGTTGTTTCAATGTCCGCCCAGAAGTTCAGTCAGGCTCGTAATCAAGGTTTCCACAAGTTTTTTAAGCTACAATCGGCAATTGGTCTTTCCAGTATGGTACTATTTGATCATTTAGGCTGTCTGCGGAAGTATGATAATCCTGAGGAGATTCTGAAAGAGTTTTATGAAGTTCGCTATGCCTTATATGAAAAAAGGAAAGATTACATGGTGGGTATCCTTGAAGCTGAAGCACTGAAACTAAAAAATCAAGCCAGGTTCATTATGGAAAAGATTGATAATAAGATAACTATCGAGAATAAAAAGAAAAAGGACATGATCCGTACGTTGGTGGACAAAGGCTATGACTCTGATCCGGTCAGGGCTTGGAAAGAGTCGCAGAAAGATTTGAACGATGAAGAAAAGGCAAATAGCTCCGATGCAGAAACAGAAGAAGTGGATACTTCGGGTCCCGATTACGACTATCTCCTTGGCATGACCTTGTGGGCCTTGACGAAAGAACGGAAGGACGAACTCCTCAAAAAAAGGGATGATAAGGTCAAAGAACTAGAAGACCTCAAGAGTAAGTCGCCTTCTGACCTGTGGCTGAACGACCTGATGGAATTTGAGGCCGAGTTGGACAAGGTTGAGCAAAAGGAAAGGGAAGATGAGTTAGGGCAGCCAAAGCTGAAGAAAAAGGCAGGTGGCCCAAAGAAGAGACAGCAGACAGAAGATGATAAACCTTCGCCATTCGGGGAGAGGGTAGAACCCTTGGTGGATGAAGAATTCAAAAAGAAGTACGAGAAGAAGGCTGGTGTCCCTGGGGAAGGTAAGAAAGGAAGGAAGAAGAAGGAGGTAGAAGTGAAGATAGAGGACGAAGATGATCCGAAGGAGGTTTCTTTGGTGGAAAGGTTGAATGCATCCACTAAGAAGGAAAAGAAGGGCAAAGGTATGAAGCAGACAACCCTGAGCTTCCAGTCCATTGGGGAAAAGAAGAAAACAAGTCCCAAGAAGGGGAAGAAGAAGAATCCGTGGTCCGATGAATCGGACATCGCAGAAGAGTCGGACTCTTCTGTAGATGTTACTGCGGAAGACTACATCCCACCGGAGAAAAGAGAAATGGCGCCGAGAAGGGCAGCTGTCAAAGCGAAGTATAAGTTCGAGAGTGATGAAGACAATCCAATGAAGAGTGACAGTGGCGGTAGTGACAGCGACTCTCCGCCGGCAACCAATAACCACAAGACAACCAAACCAGCACAAAAAGAAGAGGTGAACGGCTCAGTATCGCCCGTCATGACCGACAGTGATGATAGTTTTACGCCGCAAACTACTAAAGCCGCTAACAATAATCAATCTCACAACGACTTGTTCGATTCTCTACTGGGAGGCAAGAGCGAAGACAATTCTCCTGCCAAGCCTGTAGATACCAAGAAATTCAACGACTCTGACAGCGATTCCAGCGTCGGGTTCAAGATCGAGCCCGAGAAGCCGAAGGCTGCTCCGAAAAAGCGACCGAGGCAGGTGAGTGGCAGCAGCTCGGAAGAAGACTTCAAATCGAAGGCTGCCCCGAAGGAGAAGAAAGCGCCCCCGAAGAAAAAGGCTGCACCCACAAAAGAGCCGAAAAAGCCAAAGGCCAAACCCAAGAAAAAGTCCTTCGATGATTCAGATGATGAATTCGCCATTGACGAAGAGGTTTCCCCTGTCGATGCTGCAGCTCGACAACCGAGATCGGGGCGAACAAAAGCTCCGACTAAGTTCGCCTTTAGTTCCGAGTCCGAAGACGACTTTTAAACGAATCATCGGTGCTACTGCAACTTTTTGCTTCTGGGGATTTGTAAGTACTTTTATTGCTGACGGACAAGTTGCTGTGTATAAAGATTTTATTTCCAACACTAACTTTTTTATATATACTAGTTATCCCTTTTGTATCAATTTCCTCATTTGGCTTTGGTGTCTTCAGCTTATTTAAACTGTTATTTCATCTTCATAATTATCGAAAGTGTCCTTTGTGACGAAGTCCCTAATTAGAACAGAATAAAAACGCTACAAGAGTAGGTGAAATAAGTGTACTTATTTAGCTCATTGTGAAATATATTAACGTTTGTCTAATTTTTTTTTAATTCCTTATTAAATTTTGTTTTTAACTTTTGTTATTTGCTTCAACTTGTTATTATAGTGAATTGGTAAAAACATTTCATAAATCTTCATCTAACTAATGTAATGTTTTATCTCTCATTTTTTAAACTTTCAAGGTCAATATTCTATTTTTGGTAAAATTTAAGAATAGAGGGGCATTCTTCCAAATCCATTCCATCTTTGGTGTGAAAAATGTAGGTTTATCATTTTCAACAACTAAATATAGGTCACAAAGTAGCGATTTCTAAAATTAAAAAACTTGCTATTTCAAATAATGCGAATTTGTGACCATGCTTGTAAAATTATATGCTACACAAGTAATGAATGCACAATTGCTAATTTGAACTAGTACTGTCGTATATTGAAACATCGGTTTTGATGCCTTGGTGGAGTGCTCCTTATTCTTAAACCTTACTTTTCCTTGTGATTTTTATTGATTGCTCGTTTAAGAGTTAATGCATAGCACTTTTAAATATTTTCAACTTTTAAAAATTGTTCATTTTATTATATCATTATTATGACTTTTATTGGATTTGACGATTTTTTTTGTAAACTTTCAAAACAAGCGAAGTTATATGTAATTTAATTTGCCTATTGCCATAAATTTGAGTTTATGCATCTTTGAATTTCTTTGGCTATATAACTTCTTTTATTTGCAGTAAGTACTTATATAGTGCATTTTAGAGAGGATTCATAGTGTATGTTTAGCCAATAAAAAAAAAGGAATAATTCTTATAAAGTTTGTTATCAAGGGCTTGAAAATTTTATTTCATGTCACTTAAACTCATTTTAGATCAGTACCTTTCATACCCTTGTTTTATTCCATCAATGATTTTTGTGTTACATTTGTTATTGTCAGTCTTGAAGTTGATTGTATGCTATGACTAAGTATTATACCATAGTTGGGAATGTAATATCAGGAAGGCTCTTATTACAATCATTTTAAGTGCTCATTCGAAGGTTGGAACGTATTTTGTGTCATTTATATAGTTCATATCATATACTGTTGAGAAACATTTAATTACTTCACATAACTTGTGGAATAATTCCATATACCATTGTCATCACTATACCTAAGTTATTTGAAATTAAAACATGAAAATGATTTTGGTGTTGCTTTTTTTTTGTGCCTTTTACTCAATAAATTTAATTTTTTTTTTTCAGCACTTTTTTTTACCCTTTACAATATTGTATTTGAGAGTGAAACTATAACAAAAAATTAGCTACATATTTTCCAAATCTAATGCAATTTAAGAGTAAATAGTTCGGAAATTAAATTTTAGACTACTCGTAAGTTTTAAGAATAATATACTATTTACTTTTTTCTACTATGAATTTTTTAAAATTAGTGAAAAGGATTATCAGATATCTATATAACTGCATCTTCTACGCATATAAGTGAAAGTTGTCTTTTTTTTTAAAAAAGTTTTATACCATGCTTAACAATAAAGGGAAAAACACATAATAAATGAAAAGAGATGGGTGCAATTTTGAGAAAAGGATCATTTTAATAAAGACAAAAAATCGACATCAAACTGCATTTTTTAAAAGTTTTTCTTTGCATAATTGATTGGCTCTTAATATGTAGTCAAATAACTGTAGAAAATTTGTTTCAAATGTTTTCTTTACCAAAGGGATATGGGATTTCATTTTTTTAATTACAGATAAGCTGTTTTTCAATGTTAATTTAGTTCTATGAAGTGTATTTATATTATAATTTTGGGTTTGCTGAGCATTTGAATAAATGTACCAATGGGAGCATATTTTCTGCGTGAAATAATACTGGCTAAAACATTTTAAAGGATAAGTAACTTTTTCCTTCAGTAATTGTAAACAAGTTTAAGATTGTTCCAGTTGTGGAAAATGGGTTTTACTATTTGTCTGATGAAAGAGCAGTTGCATAACTATTTAACTCTTTGCCACTATGTTTCCAAAAGTGAATCGCAATGAACACACTGAAAACGTTTTGTAAAATAGTAATTGCAAATATTACTTTCATAACTTTTTAATTGGTGGGCTGTTTACCAAGTTGTGCAAGTCCTAAAACCATTTTCCATGACTAAGGCAGCTAAATCATTTGGCCAAGTGGTATGGTTCCTAGTCCAATAGGTTGCTTAATAATGAGTTGCATGTCATCTGCACTTTGGGGTTTTACAACTCCATTTTTACTTTATACGAGAGCTTATTGAGCTTGCATGGGGGGTTTTATGGTCATAGTTATTTAAAAAGTGTCCCCATTGGTATAATCCATAAAGAAGAGAGTTGTATACCTCTGTAAAAAGAACATTTTCCATCTTTTTGATTTTTGTCCAGGGTGGAATGTGTCCAAGACGGGAAAAAGTTACATAATTAATGCTCTATGTGGCTACAATTTACGAAATCTAATAAAAAGCATGACGCAGTACTAAACAACTACTCGTTTTTTTGTTGAATGTTAAGCAGCAATTAAGAATATATTTCACTACTGTCTGATGAAGTTTTAATCATGGTTGCAATACAAAGAGTCTTTCGAAAATCCTTTGGCATAGAATTTTAACTAAAGATAAACCAGTTTTCAATTTTTAAAAATAGCTTAATTTTTTTTTTTTTTAATTTAAAGAAATTTTGAATAAGTATGTTAATGTGGTATACTTTCATTGCCTGAATTTTAAGCAAATTAAAAAAGTACAGTTATTGTTGAAAAGCGAAAGTAATTATTTTCAGTTCTAGAACATTGAAATACAAAAAAAAAGCTATCAATGCTAAATACTGCCAACTTAATTTAGAAACTTATTTTGTATTTATTTGACTTGTGTTATTTTAGATAAAATAAGTGAGACCATATATTCATATGAAATTGTGTCAAACTCTGAAGTGGTAGCTAACCTCTATTAGGTATATATGTATTAAGACAATCTGTAAACCAAGTAAAAGGTATTACACAGTAAAGTATTTTATTAAAAAAAGCTCTAAATATAAATGCAGTTAATTTATGTTTAGTCACATGCCTAAAAAATCATAATTATGCCTACTTATTTAAAAGTTGCAACAAAAATCTTAAAATGAAGATTTTACTGTATTAAGATATCCGAATGTATGATATTTCCGAGTCTGCAATATTATTAGAAACATCAGTTGTCTGAGAATAAAGTACCCTAACCTATGGTACACAGATTAAATTTTTCACTAATGAATCAAAGGCAAGACCAAATAAACGGTATTAAATGTTAGCAACAAATACAAATTCTGGATTTTTTTTTTTGAAAATGGCAACGTTTTACAATTTTTTTTCTTTGGATTATCTTATAATCTGAATCTTTGTATGTTTTATTGTAAATTTCCTGCAAGTTTTGGTTAGTAAATGGCATATGATTATTTAGGAGCCTTTCATTTGTTAGGTCATGCACCTTCAGAGAGGAAGGGGTCTCAGTAGGTGACATAGCAAAATTCCGAAATTTTAGTAGTTTTCTTGAACTCTGTTTTGGAACTTTACACACTCTTTGGCACACTCAATTAGTGCAGTCTGAGTAAATGATTCAACAAAAATAAGCCAACCTTAAAAATAATGATACTTTTTTATTTATATTGCTAAAAGATTATAATACAAAAAAAAAATTGCATCTTATGTGTTAGACGATATAAAAAAATCCTAATACTTAAAATGAGTACAATTAAAAATAGTAATATTGTTATACAAAAAAAGACTAGCTTGCATTTAAAAAAAGAATAAAACTTTGATTTTCAGTACAAAAAGAAAATTATACACAAACAAATTCACTCAAGACACAGCATAATTTTCTTTTAAAAATAAAATAACAGCACCATTATCCGACAATAAAATTGCACCATCCTTTTGATAAAATTAATACAAAACCTTGCACAATAAAAAAAATACTTAAAATAGCTTTTATTAAATATAATTAAATTGTAAGTGAAATAAAAGTGCTCAAGAACAATTGAGGGGCTGAAATGGGGAAGACAGTAAGTCACAAATTTCGAGTTTTTCACGGAAAAAAAACAGTAAACGCTGAAGCCAATGGAATGGAATAAACAGTAAGTCAATCGGCAAAATAGTTTAGTTTCTACGAGCGACGGAAGATGGCACTTGCATGTAGTCCACGATACTTGGCCTGGAGAACAAATGCTTCCCCTGTAAAATTTACTTTGTGTGACTTACTGTCTTCCCCATGTCAGCCCCTCAATTTTATAGAGTTTCACATACATTTTCCGACTACCCTAGTGTACATGGCTAAGGCCACAACTGCTATCGGATATCGAAATTTTATTTAGAATACAGAGGAGAGACTGTTTTAGAGTTGTATTTAAAAAATGAATAATTAAATTTATTTGCTTTTTACGGAAACAAAATTTTATACATTAAAAATATTTTTACACTTTTACCTCTTTCCTTTGAATTACTGCAGGGATTAACCAGAAATGAGATGTATTTTGTTCAAGATATAATAATTTTCTTCCTTTCTACGCAATTTTGAATGTAATCAATAGTTGAATTATTTTTAGGAAATTATTCATCCAAATAGTAATGGCGATATATACAATGCATTATTTCAATCGGATTTAGGCATATCAAATCTTTATTATTAATTCTTCCGTAATTTTGACACAGTGCACTACATAGATCAGTGACTTCCAACCTCAATATGGTCCCAGGTCAAAGACAAAATCAGACATGACCACCTCTTTATAAAACTAATAATATATTTCCTGAATTATTAAATATAATCCAGGTAGTACAATTTTGTATATAAATATATTTTTTAAGAAACTTTACCATATTTAGCATAAGCAATTCCAAATTAAAGAAATTATGTGTATGTTTCATATAATATATCAGCTTGAACTTTTTTAACAACTTAAATACTCTTGGTTAGTGTTTTATGGAGCAAGAACTAGTATTGGCTAAACTCCGTCAATGAAGTGATCTGGGATGTACCGTTGTTTTTAAAAAGGAGAGGTATAAATAAAAGAAACATGCTTTAAAACTTTCTTTACAAAAACACATTTTTAATCTTAAAATATATTAGCTATTTGTAAAACATCACCAGTAAGAAAAATGGTACCTTACTAAGCAAAAAGTACATAGTTAACTATTTCTGGTAAATCGACGTAAAATACGAAACAAATACATTTTTTTTTAAAAATAAGGTTCTAATGAATAATTTTTTTGTAGCAAATAAATTAGTATTTTTTATAAAAAGGAAAGTCTCACACAATGGAGGATTTTTTTAAAAATTACCACACAATTGGATGAATGTATTGAGCAATAGTTCCATGAAACAATAAAGTTGAAAACCTCTGATAGAGATAAATTTTTTAAAAAAATGATAATTTGGATATATTCTGCATCAAATCAATGAAGGAAATTCAGAATATTATATTGAACGCTGTTTCAATTGATATTATGAGTATTGTTATTTTTTGCTGGTACCAATGTCAAATCAATGTTTAAGCTGTGGTCGTATTTTTAGCAAAACTCAAAAAAAATCCGGATTTTCAAAAATATCAACATTTACTTTAGCTAAAATGTGAAATTCAATTTAAAGAAATGTACATAACTATAAAAAAAAAGGTTAAAATAATAACATTTCATTTTCTTTTTATCATAAATAAGTTATTGCTCATTAGAAGTAAACTTAAAACAATTATGCTTTTTTATGCTTTCAATTAAATTTGTTTTAAATGCTAAAATGATTTTGGTGAAACTAAAATTAGTTTAGTGGTTTTAGCTAAATTTCTAAAAAAGGCTTATAAAACACATCTTAAACACTGTATCAAATAATGAATCCAAATAGTTATACACATTGTAACAGTTTAGAAGTATAACTTACACAAATTTAAGAAAACAATTTATTTCTTAATAAAAACAAAATTAAGAAAGCATTTGATGTCAAGATCAAACTCACTGTGTTAAAACAAATACTTAAATGCAATATATATAAACTAAATCAATTGCATACTACCTTAAATATAGTGCAGTTTATAATTAGCAATTACTCACATAAATTTAATACAACACACTTTTCAAAAGTATTGAAAAATTAATTCTGAATTATAGAAGTAAAACATGCAAGTTTAAAGTGTACGTATTTCACAGTTAACTTCTTGTTAAAATAATCTCTTTGCTGCAAGTTCTTAGAAATCCATTACACTTTACTTTGGCTTGAGAAAAATACTTATTGCAACTGCATTGTTTTTAAGATCCAACTGATAAAACTAAAACAAACAAAAAAGCACATTAGATAAAATGCAATTTAACTAAGGGAATGCAATTTCAGTTTTACATAATGTACTTGTATGCTTCTTTAATGTAGACTTGATTTTTATTATATCTGCGGTTTGATCAAATTATTTATAAATTTAAATTTAAGTTCAAAATAAACCAAATGGTTAAAATAGGACGAAATTCTCTACATATGTATTTTTATTAAGATTTTATGTTGAAGTTGTATGCTTATATGTTAGGATGTTATGTTTATATTGAAGTTCCAATATTAAAATAAATTAATCAGAAATAGTCAAAGATAATTTATAATAGGTATTCTTATGAGTGAATAATACAGGTTATTTGCTAAAATTTTTTAGGTATATCAATTTTAACAAGGTACAAATTTTGAAGTTTTCTTTAAATTATATTTTGAAAATATACAGTTTTTGCAACTGCAAAATACAACAAAAATAAATATCTAAAAAAATTTCAATACAATTTTAGTATATTTTAGAATTTTGGATCCTAGATTAGCTTAAATACTGATAAACTTATCTAACACTGAAGCACAAAGAGGGTAAACTGTTAAATTGTTTATTAGAATTGTAAATAACTGGTATGTTTTTATATGAATTTTATAACCATAAAAATTATTGAGCCATTCATTCAATATAATACAAAAACTACTTACATAAATAAAAAATGTTTCACATTCTTAAATTTACAAGACGATTCAATAAAGTTGACTTTGGTCTTGTAGAACCTGCAGGTTTTTCGGGAAATTGAAGATAATACACCTCAGGATGACTTTCTTTAAACTAAAAAAAAAAAGGAATCACAATTTGAAATAAAATTAAATTAAAGTCTAAAAATTAAAATCCGTAAGAGGATTAAACAAGATGTGGGTTTGGATTTTAATGAGTAATAGAACAATAGGTTATGGGTAAAAACTATACAAATCACACTTTAATCAGGAAGGGAAAAATCTCTTTTATAACAGAGTAATCAACAAATGATATTATATTGAATTATAATGAATATTATATTGCAGGAGTAAATGATTTGAAGAAGTATTAGGACCTTCATTGGAGACTAGTCAGGAGGTACTAGACCAGACAAACCTTTTTGAACTTTGTGCCTGCTGTTGGTCATCAAAATTTATACCTAAAATAATCAAAGAGTCTGTCTGTGGATCGGAAAACGCTTACTCCTGCTGAATATAAAAGGCTAAAAATTTATATATAAGTAATAATCCTCTTCAAGATATTTACTTAAGGCTTGAATTTGTAAAAATCCATTGATTTTTTTAAACGATTCTAATAATTTTGGAAATATATAAAGAAACATTAAAAAAAATATTTCCTAGATCTAAAACGTGGCTTTGTAGCTCAGTTGATAAAATGCGGATTTGATTTCCAATAATGACCACCCATTGTTTAAAAAATGTACATGCCCTAACGAGTTTCCAAGCTACGAGGGAACGAACAGCAGAAGTAACTTGCCTAGTTTTCGGCATTTTGAATGTGAACGTTGACATGTTGTAATGGATAAAAAAAATATAAATAAGACTTAATGGATTTGCAAAATTACATTGAGTTTTTAAAATGATTTTAACAATTAAAAATCTAGCATAAAGAAACATCTTTAAAAAATATTTCCAAAATCTAGAACATGGCCTTGTAGCTTAGTTGGTAACACATAGGTTCGAGTCCCGACAATGTAGTTTGTAGTAATTTCCCAGACCCTCCATACCCATCACTGACCTGCTTCATCTTGCGCTTCCTCTCCTTCTCTCCGATGGAGGGGTCGTGGAGGATGCTCCGGAGGAGGCTCTTAAGCGCCTCGTTGGACACGGAGGACTTCTGATCCTCGTACTGCTGTTTCGAGACCAACTCACAGTAAGTAAGAGAACAGGCATCATCCACAGTATATCTAATCTGCAACATAAGCCGCCAACAGCAGAGGTCAGAAGGAAAGAGTGTGCAACCCAAAGAGGAATGACAACACAAACCCAAAAATAGACAAGCAAGCAACCAGATTGCAGATGGCAGTTCATTCATTTTGTAAGGAGTTATTTTGACAGTTCGTCTCATTGAAATGGATAGTTTTTAATTTAAATTACATAAAACATCGATTATAATTTTAAATAATCACTTAATAATATTATCAAGAATATCAGAATTTGATAACATTTACTATTTTTTTTTTTTGCATATTTCAATGCATTAGCGCACAGATGATGTGTTAAGTGTATTTTTCGTGAATTTGAGAGGTTAAGAGCCCATTTAAATCCTTGAATTTTAATCCATGTAGTACTTCGTTATGGTAAGTGAAAATGATTACCGTATATACTCGCGTATAAGCCGACCCCTTCATTTTTGGCCGATTTTTTGTCCAAAATCGGAAACTCGCGTATAAGCCGAGTTGTATTTTCGTACATAAAAAATTCTGATTAAAATCGGCAAATCCTCGACAAAAGAGTGAAATTTTAATTAGAAAAATAAATATTTAAGCCTAGAAATTAAAAGTTTAAAGAAAGTGGCTGGAGAAACGGCATTCCTCGAAGTTCGTGACGATTCATCGGGCTTAAAAGTATGTACCACTCGCGATGTTCTGGGGTCTTTCAAACCTCCATCGGACTTCTTAAATTAAATCTCCCTTATTATGAAATAAAATATTTTAAACCACAAACTTAAATACCAAAATGTGCAATTTCTAATCCTTAACATCGTTTTGTAAAGATTTAAAAACTTAGAAAACGTCAACTTTCTGTCAACATCGTTGACTACTGTCGCTATTAAATACGGATGAGCATTTTTTTATCCATCGCGGAAGGAAATACTACTACTTTATGAATTAATATATACATCTTATTAAAATATTTAGTTTTTAATTACGAGATAAATGACTTGAAAGTTGAACTTGAATTCGCCGATTAGCAACCCTGATTTTACCGCTTTAAAACCAATTCCATCCAAAATACTAATGAAACAACTATTAATATATGTACATAATATTATCAAGGAATAAAATCTGCATTGGGGAAATAAATTTTGTTTAATTATTGCAATCGAGCAAGAAAGACATTGAGTTTAAAGTGGTGTCATTCGCTACGCACGATGTCAACTTTTTAGTCTTCCATCCAAAATTTTATTAAAGTAGCATTTACTAGCTTCATAAATTCTACAAACCAATTAAATATTTATCAAAATATATACGTTTTATTAAGTTAAACTGATTATTTATGTAAGTAGTTAAATTTTGCGTTACGATTACGCCGCGATGCGCAGAACGGTCTTCAGTCAGCACGTGACGCACATTCTCGATCTCGTAAATGTGTCGGACGATTTCAGAAGAATCCGCTAATTTCAACTTCTCTCCTTTTCTCATTTTAGGCAAATTATATTAGAAATTTTACTGACCCGCGTATAAGCCGACCCCCGTACTTCTTGATGAAAATTTTGACTTAAATTTCTCGGCATATACGCTAGTATATACGGTATTTAAGTTTGCAAAAATTTCTGACCACTCTTGTTTTATATTTCTTATATTAAGACTACAAATTTTCAAATGGCTTCCTTCAAACAATAGTAAATTGCTACTAACCACATTTGTGCACTAAGGTATAGTAGTAAGTAGTTGAATATCAATATATGCTACCAACTAAAAGTAAAAATTTTATTAAACAAAAAATACAATAATGCAAGTGAATTAAGATGCTTTTAATGTACACAACATGCAAATGTTTGGAAAACTCAATTGTATATGAAGTATTAGAAATATTCTATTTCTCTATTGATTAATATCACTCATGGGTGAAAGTTGTTAAAAGTCGCAAATTCAAAACTATAACGTTATAACTCACAAACTTATAATATTTTTAGATCGGAAAAGGCGGTATTAGCATTCGAAAGCTTTTGATGTGTTTCAATGTTAAAAAACTGAAAATGATTGCTTTATAAACAAGTACTGTACTTTTTTTCTAATTGCTTAAAATGTTGGCTAATTGTTAAAATTCAGACATGCAAAAATGCCACATACTATACTTGTTAAAAAATTCTTGAAATTTAAAATACTTGCTATGGAAACTAAATTTCTAAAAATTGAAAGCTAATTTATCTTTAGTTAAAAATTTGAATACTTGAAATTTCAATGCAAAGGACAATAATATTCTTTCACCTAAAACAGTATCTACTATGGCTCTTCGTATTGCAATCCTGCTTACAACTTCATTATATAGGGGTGAAAAATATTTTTAATTGGTGGTGACATCACTTCCTAACATTAAAAAAAATGTATTTGCGCCATATTATTTTTTTTCGCTTTGAACAATTGTCAGCCACATTAAGTTTATAAATTTTTTTCCGTCCTGGACAAAAATCTAAAAGCGGAAATAAGTCTTAGGACAGAAAACTTTCGTCCATGATATCACCAATTCCAAGAGGTCTCGTACAGTACTTGAAACAATATTTTGTAGTCCATCCGATCAAATAAACACAAATATCTTTTTTGTACTTTTGTAATATATCTTGTGGTGTGTTTCTAAATGTTAAGGACCCTAAGTAGTTATATATGAAAAATAGAACAATGAAAGTATTAATTTTTAAATTATTTTATATATGGATTTCTCTGGTCGAAATTAGTTTAAGATAAGTCGAGTCCAAAAAAGTATATATTTTTTAATTGTCTAAAAACAAATGGACTACGATTTCTTTTTAATCTTTTTGGGCTACGATTTCACACATAGACCACTAAAAAGCAACCTATTTTCGGACTCGGGAAGCTTCCAAACCTGTATAAACACTAAACACAACATTGAAATTTGTATCCGAAAACAATACTTTCATTACTTAATATTTCATATACAGAGAATGCTAAGTATACTTTATTAAAAAATTAGGAATACATTTTTTTTACAGAGAATTGGAATAAAGTAAAAAAAGCTTATAAATGTTAGCAAAGCACTAAAATTCATGCAAAGAAAAGGCGATTAATCCATTGTGAAAAGGCATGCAACAGTTGATAAGTGCAACAAAAAAAGTCTCACCCTTCCAAAGGACATTCGAGATAAATCCTCAACTTCTTGTTTTAATCCTTGTGGTATTTGGAATAATACTTCACAATTATCCAAGAGAAAAGCAGTCAGTTCTAATAGAAGGAGAGGATCTTGTTCTGACTGCACAACTGCTGGTAAAAAGGTCTCCAAAAGCTAAAAGTAATTTTTTTGTAAATATTAATACAAATAAATATAAATCTTAACAACCAACAACACGCTCAAAACCCAACAAGGTTATTTCAGACTGGTATCTCTCTTGACTTGATTCACCAATGAATATCTAATCTTAAAATCATTTACTCATGTAGAGTGTAGAATTAACAATATCCACTGGCAAGTTATTCTCTTTGTCAATCACCCAATTATAAAAAGTGCTTTCTCCCTTTCTGATTATAATGTGATTGTTTAAAACCATGAACAAAATCCAAACCTTCAACATCCCTCTATTTAATATATTTGAACAGTTGAATCAAACCTCCCCTAACTCTTCTCTCTTACAAACTATACATACTCAATTTCTTTTTCTCCATAATCCATGCCAGAAATACTTTGGATAATTTTATTAGGCATGTGCTGAACTTTCCCTAACAAATCAATGTATTTTTAAGACATGGTGAACAAAACTGAACAGCATACTCAAGATGAGACCTAACTCCTAATGACAAAATTACATAATTAGATTTTGATGAAACTCTTTTCCTGATGTAATCTAACAATCTATTGGCTTTTTTGCTAGCTACTGTTCATAGGCAACCCATTTTAAAATCCTCATTTATTAATACCTCTAGATCATTGACTGTAACACCATCTTGGATTTTAGCCTCTCATAAAAAAAAAAAAATCAGCCTTTTTGTTTTTGATATCCATGTGCGAAACATTACTAATATTAAAAGTCATACCCCATAAGATTACCCCATCCGCAAGATTATTAAACAAAAACAGAAATTATTTTGAAAGGTAGTAAAACACACCTAGTTAACTTTTAAATATGTTTTATGTTAATGTTTTTAAGTAGTATTTTTGCAGAAGATTTGAAAATTATAGGCATATATGAATAGAACAAGTAGAGCCATTGCAGATTGATTTAACTAAAATTTTAGACTAGGCTGTTTATTGGGTATGTTTAATAGTAATAAAAGTCAGGTTTTGCATATGGGACACAATAATAAAAATACAACTAATTATTTGTAAAGTACTGAAATTAATGCCAGTGACTTTAGTGATTTTGGAGTATTAGTGAATGGGGCTTTTAAATAGCACCATCAATGTGAGATAGCTAGTATAAAGGCAAATGGAATGTTAGGAATTAATTAAAAAGAATATATAATCTAAACCTAAGGGATGTAGTTTTACAATTGTATAGGGGTTTAGTTAGGCCTCATCTTGTAGTAGACACTTGATAAAAAACAATTTATGTGATTTTTTTTTTACAAAATGACTATTATAATGCAAGACACTTATAACAAGCTACAAAATTCTTACATAATAAACCAATTGAGAGTTTCAGTGGTGGTCATTATAAAAAATTTAATCTTTATATTGCTTAATTGCTGTAAGGATAGTCAATTGTGCAAATGAAAATAGCATAATAAAATGACTTTCTTTTCAAGTAGTTGCAATAAATGTACTATTTTTTAAGCATAATTAGTTTAAGTTAAAATTAGATTTTTATAACATTAAAATTTAGCATATATAATCCATTCAGATATTTAAAAAAAAATTAATTCAAAAGAAAACTTACATAGTCTCGCATTGTTCGTCTAACATTTAGAACAAATTGTCCATTTTTTAGCACTTTACTTAAGAGCCTCAATAATAGATGAAGTTGTCTCCGATTTGCCGAAGGCAAAATCAAAAGCATGAGCTGAAATGATGCTTTTAGATCTTCAGAATATATGTTTTCTAAAAAAATAATAATTAAATTAAATGTTTTGAAGTTCCCATAAATGAATACTTATATAAATAAACGAATACTTATATATGACTATAAAAACCACGATAATATCCTTAATTCAAATACATATTTTAATTGATAAAATTCTTACTTTATTGTCATTTTAAGCATTATGAACTCTTGAATATATCGGGGCAATTTTATATATAATTAAATAAAAGCATGTAAAAAATATTAGAAAAACAAGAGTTTTATTATTCGTATTCCTGAAACATAAACTGTCCTTAATGTAATTTGCAAAATGATTGGTGACATGCATATATTGCAATTATTATACAATAAAATAGATAGGGATTGGATATTACTGCAGTTAGTTATTCTTTTTTGTGCCAAAACCCAAGATTTAATTTTATACTCATTATAAATATGGTAAAGAAGTATTAGAAAAAAATACACTTTATTCTAATAATTTTTAAAAGTACCAATAACATAAAGCAAACAAAATGTTTATTTAAAAAAAATTCAAAACATTTATTTCTGTACGTCAGCATTACCCATCTTTTTTACATATCTCTTATTTCACCACTCATGCTCAAGTGAGTTTTGACAATATAAAGTTATTTTCAGTTTAAGATTGATTTAATAATTTTTTCACTACATACATATTGATAAATTGTAAAAACATTTATTAATTGTAAATACATGTATTTTAAATAATTCTTCCAACCAATAGATTGGGAAAATATTGTAATTGGGTCATTCCATGTCAAATCAACACAAGAAATGGCATTTTTTCTCATCACCATCTTTGATTTTTATGAAATTTGGTGAACTTGTTATACCTACTAAGAATGTAAAAAATGCAAAATTTTAACCTCCTCGGCTTATTAGTTTTTTGCATTTCAAAATGGCTAAAAACGTAAGTCTGCCCTCCGATGGTTGCATTTAAATTACCATAACTCCTGTTCTAATTACCATATAGAAATAAAATATATATAGAATTAACATATAGAAATATATGATCCCATTGTTGTCCCACTCTGAAAATTGGTATACATGTAGTTCAAATGTTGTAGTATTCAGGGAAAAAATATAGTTAAAATTAAGAAATTCGTTTTTTGGGAATTCAAGGTCAAAGGTCAAATAATATGACCTTGAAATGTTTTTCATCAAACCTACATGTGTTTCATATCATTTTAAAAGTCATTTAAAGAGCTTTAAAACTATACCAATTTTATTTCTATATGTTAATTAGAACAGGAGTTATGGTAATTTGAATGCAGCCATCGGAGGGCAGATTTACGTTTTTAGACATTTTGAAATGCAAATAACTAAAAAAACTAATAGGCCGAGGAGGTTAAACTTTTGCATTTTTTACATTCTTAGTAAGTATAACCAGTTCACCAAATTTCATAAAAATCGGAGATGGTGAGGAAAATGACTGTGTTGATTTGACATGGAATGACCCAATTGAGTAACTTTAAAAATTGCCTGTATTGCTTGGAAAACCTGGAAAGCTCAGGACATCATATTAAGGATTAAGATTACTTAACTTTTTCAGGTTTTTCCAGTAAGCTTTAAAAAAATTCCAGAAGAAGAATTACATACAGAATCAAATTATTTTTTCACATATTAGTTTTGAAGCCTGTAACAATGGAGCACTTGTTTCATGACAAAAAAAAATGTACAAATAAAAGGAAGGTAACATGTACACATTCATCCGACATTTTTAGAAAAATTCCCAGATTTTTAATAAAAATTCTATAACAATTCCAGGTGTTTGGCAATCGTGATATTATATCTATGATCATTAGACGGGAAATTTCGGCAATTGGATGCAACATCTCCATTGGATCAAACAAAATTGGATGCATGTCATCTGTGAGATGCCTCTTTTAAATCATGCATAATACTGATTAATTACTAATCACTAAACTTAAAGGACAAATAGGTAAATATACTGCTATACAAAATAAAAAGGTTTATAAGAGTTCATACACGCCACTTGTAAACTTTAATATTTAAGAGAAACCCTGAACTACTTGGACAGACGGTATTTTCATACATGGCAAGTGACTACTGCAGTGTTAAAATAAAAAGCAAAACTTAGGAATTTCCACAAATCTTTTAATATATCAAGAAAACCGCAAGGAACTCACTTTTAATGCAATCCTTATCAATAGACCTGTATGACACTTGACGAACCTGACTAGAAGGCTCTTCAGAACATATGGCACTGGATGAATAATATAAACCTTGGCGACTGTAACGTTTCGTGTCCATCTCACTCTCCTCTGTGACAGTTTTTGAACTGAGATTCGAAGTGTCCAGATCATTTATCTCACACAGGTAGACGTTTGAGTGGTGGCTCAAAGTACTCTTCAAACTGGCAGAAGAACCAGCGCTTTCTGAATGAAAAAATTAAAAATAAATAATGGTTGACATACAGGGTGACGTGAAATCATGATTTTACACTGTATTTCTTTACAGACAGGAGGTAAGGAATTCTTAATTTAAATTTAAAAAAGTTTAATATAAGTTTTGTCAAATTGTATATGTTTCCAACTGCTAACTTGCTCTCATATACATGCATGAATCAATTCAAATTTTGATTTATCTATTAAATTTTGTCATTAATAGGCCATAGTGCAGCTTGAGTACAACTTCAATTCAGCCAACGAACTAATTATCCAGTGCTAAACAAGTTACTATCTGTATAATGAAAATAATTTTTTGATGATTTGATTTTTTGCTTATGAGGTTTATTGGCAAACAGGAAAGTGCAAAAATAAACGGTCATTTGATTTTATATATTTTAAGCTTTATGTTTTTCTTTGAAGTCTGGTATGCTATTAGATTTGCAAGTTTGGCAAGATTTTAACTCCTGCAGGGTTTGTATGCATTTTCGAAAATAAAAATAACGAGTTTCTAATGACTTTTTATGGAAATTGAAATAAATTTATAAGAGACTAATATTTTAATGAAAACAAACTTGTATATATTTGTAAGAAAAGTAACTCAAAAAATAAATGGGCTTTTTAATAATAAAAATATTAATAAAATTAGTTAATATGATTAAGATTTATTAAATAAAAGAGAAAATATGTGCAATCAGCTAAAACCTATCAAGTGCAAAGAAGCTAGAGGTTTTGCTTAATTCACATTAAGATTAAGCATTTTTAATAGATATTTAGTCAAACAATTTAAATTATAGTTGTTTTAATTTCTAAGAGCCTTTGATAACTTGAGAGTTTCTAAAGACCCTTTGGCCAAGTATAAGGAAACCCTAAGTACCCTTATAAGGACCCTTATTGACATGAAATAAAAGGTATTTTTAAGGAACATATGAACCTTGTTCCGATTTCATTACAATGACTTTTTCTAATTAAAATGAACAATACTACATTTTTGGTGAAAACTTACATACCTGGTTGGGGAAACAAATGTGGACTTTTATGCCATGACAAATGCTCTTTAACTTCATCCTGTAAATACATATTAGAACTCCACGGTTTCAATGGTGACTTAACGCTCCTGCAATCCTCATCAAAGACTTCAGATCTGCCACTTTGTCGACTACAAACGCTGATCGTGCTCACAGAATCTATGCTCCCAATCGAATTAGCATACGACCTGCTCTGGCTCTTTGGAGAGCTCTGATTTGAGACGACTCGAGTGATAGGATTCGATGTGCCAAAGTCTGTCTCGTAAAAGACAGTTGACGGATAATCCCACATCACTTCGGGATCGTCCAGAAGGAGTTTCGCCTGACTGGTCTCACTCGTGGTATGGGAAATCTGTTTCGGTGTGAAATGTTCGCTGTTGCCAACAGGGGTGGAGGTTTTTACGTTTGAAGAGAATGAATTCGAAAGGATTGAGGTTTTGGATTTTTGACTCATGGGAGTTTTCTTCACGTTGTTGAAGTCGACATATTCGTTATCGGTGAAGTAACCTAAAGAGAAAAGTGTTCATACAGATAATTATAAACTTATACAAAACAAAAGAATATCAATTTGGTTCATTGAAAAAGTACTAACAATAATATAAATATATATTTATTTTTAATGTAAAACCCTATTTTATCAATTAACTGAATAATGTTTCAGATTCATACAGGAGATTGAAGTAACTGTAAAATCAAACAAGCAAATTTGTACAAGTCTCACATACTGATTTTGATCAGTGTCTATATCGTCGTTGACAGTGTAAAGGTCATATCTCTAACCCTAGTGCTTATCAAAAGAGCAAAAGAATTTGTTTCTTTCGAAGATTCTAGGATAGAACCTTTTTTCATTGGTTTTTTTTTTTTTTTATTGAATTAGTTGATGATATCAAGGATTATTTCAGTACCAGGTCAAAATAAAAAAAATGCTACCTATAGCAACACTTAAAAACAACTACATTTGCATACAACCTTTTGCATTGTCAACGACGATACATGTCTACCTTATATTGGCCTGAATTCCAAAATTGTGACATGGCATTATCATAGACCAATAACTTTTATTAACTGACTTTATAAAACTTTTATTAACTCATTTACTCCTTATTTTTTGAAAATAATTTTATTTCTTTTGATTCCCCAGAATTTTTGATTTTAGCTCCTTTATTAAGATATATCAAACAAAATAGTTAATTAGTTTTCACAAATTTTCTTTTAACTAATAGAATTATTTAGAAGGACACAATTAAAAAAAACTTACAGAAAACTTTTATTAAAAGAGGTGTCAAGAATGGAGGGAGCAAAGGCACTTGAGTATTTATGAAGAAGTCTCGCACAACTTTAAAGACGTCTTTCTCAAATCCTGGATAGTTAGGTAAACAACTTCCACTACCACTAGCATTTGGCCCTAAACCAAAATAAACATTGTTAAACAAAATTCCACTATTAAAAAGTACATCTTGTTATTTAAACTACTGCATTAACTTCTCAGACTAAACCTAGTTAAATTCGGCAGCTTTGCTAAAACAATAAACAAGATAAACTATTATTTTATTTAAATATGTATAGAAAATCAAAAGGCAATATAAATAAAAGTATTATATCTTCAAGCTTTAATGAAAACTTAAAAAAAATATTTAAAATCTTTGAAAAATTCATATTAATAATTAATCTTTACCAGAATATTAAAAGGAATTAACTTATAAAAAACAATCAATATTAATTTTAGTATTGAAATTCACAGTTGTAAATAAAATATATGTAATCTTAAAATAAGAATAACTTACAGTTTGCCAAACATTTCATAGCAGATATGACCCAATGAGGTATATCATCTAGAAAAACGTAAAATTTTATTAAAAAGTTACAATACATTAAGTATACATGAGGCATGATTTTGAATCTATTTAAAAGATCAATTGTTACCTGTTTTATCAACTAAGCACACTACACCGGTTTTGCTTAGACGAGAAACATTGTGCTTTATAACATGACCATCAACATCTTTATCCTCTAGGATATCAATGAAGGAGGGAAAAGGTAACAATTTCTCTAACCTAAAGAACAATAAAAAATCGTAAATTATAATTTGAATTTTTTAATGACTTTATAAAACCCTTGAGATGTTAAGTATTTGTGCTAAAATTAGATGTATCAACAACTATTTCTTTTCCCGTCTTAAAAAATATCTAGTTAAAAATATGTTCTATTTACATAAACCACAAAAAAGTTTTCCACAAATAAAATATATTACAAAAATCTACAAAAATAAAGCAGCTGTAACTCAAGCACGTGTAGATCCCAACCAAATTGTATTTTTTTTTTCCAGATAACTAGTAAAATTTTTTTTTTTTTTTAGCATAAAATTTATTATGTAGTGTGTTTCATGCAATTCTAGAAAGTATTTGCAAGGAAATAGCAGAAAATTTTATTTGTAGAAAATTTAAAATGTTCAAAATGTCAATTGTTCTCATGAATTGATCAACTGGAAAATTTTTTGGTGAAATAAACTATTTTTAACGTATAAACTACACAAAGTTTAATATTTAATTTGCATCACAAAAGTGTTGCCCCTTAATTTGTGTGTCAATAATGTCCCCTTATATAAACATGGTCATGTGACCCCACCAGCTATCCAGTTAAAAATTTATACACAATTACATTCAGTAGGGAGAGCCCTCTCAATTGTCTATAACACCTTGTCAGATTCTATTGGCTTTAAAGGAATCTACAAGCTGCAAAATGAATAGAAAGGTAAAAATATATTTATTGCCTCTCACTACTTAAAATAATTACTTTATTTTTCCTAATGATTCCTGACTTAACATATTTTTGTTTTGTCCAAAATATGCTATTATAGTCTTTCTAAGTCTAATTTGCAATGGGAATTTTACAGATTTTGTCACTATTGTCCCCTTTGTGATTTGCATTTTGAGGGACAGATTTATAAATTCAATTAATCGGCCATTATCCTGTTGCTAATTATTTTCAAAACACTTAAATATTTTAGAAATATGTTTATACAAGATAATTTGTTTGATATTGAAATGTCTAAAATAAATCTTTTTGAGTATTGTCACATCTGTCCCTTTTTCTTGGAAAATATTCAAGTTTATCAAAGGTGAGAGATCAAATAGTATTTTATTATCTTATTTAAAACACTATTTAAACAAATAAATAAATTACTTAACATATTTTATTTTAAAATCATCATTCTGGGGGACAGTAGTGAAATAATTTTACATATTACGTTATAAAAATAGTTTAAAAAAAAAAAAATACAGTTACATTTTATTTTACGCTGGAACCTTATGTGATATTTTCAACGGAATAACTTATCTCCTTATAGATTTATTTTTAATTATTCTCTTCTAAAACCCCAAATCACAGAGTGAAAATTTAGACTTGTGGGAGAATCCCCCCTATACGCTATACCTATCGATAAAAAATACATGAAATGAATTTTTCTTAATATTTAAGTTCCTACTTCTTACTCAAGTACAAAGAATTATGTCGTAAAGCTTTGTCATGTTGATTGTATTACACAGTTTTTGCCTTTCCTTAAAATCATACAATTTAATGCATATGCTTGGCATATACCTTTTATCATAAAATACATAGAATTGCATTTAAATGAATTTTTCTCAAAAATTTAGTGCTTCTTTATCCAGTAGAATCTTGACTTTAAATTCACAAATCACTACTACCATATAAAATTTTATTACTTTCCAGCAAAGTCAAATGTGGCTGTAGTAGGTTTAAGAAATATATATTAAAAATTACCTATTGAGAGTGACTTTTTTCCACATAAGTTTTTCTTCATCTACAGTAAGCTTCCTTTCTACGAAATGGCACTCGGGAAGGTTTTCTTTTTGAAAATGAGTTGAAGTTTTTGGCACATTTTGTTTTATTTTCACTTTTTCTTGATTCAATTTTCTAGCACCAAATGATGGAGATTGAATAAGACACAAAGCAGATGGCTTGGATATTTGTGAAGAGATTGAATTAAACCTGAATTAAAATTAATAAACAAGTCTAAATTAAAGGGTAACTTGTTGACCTTTCACATCATCCTAACTCAAGCAAAACTGTAAAGAAAGTTAATATATGAAGCTAAATTACTTTTCCAAAGAATTTTAAGAACATAATATATTAAAACTTTGTATTAAAGGAACATATTTAATATTTATGTTCTTTTTATGGAACAGTTACATTCTGTTCCTGTTATTTTTAAAGAGGTATTCTCTTAGCATGTTCTTTTTACATTTAGGGTAGATAATTATAAAAATTAAAAAGCTATGTGTGAAGAAGAATATTAATATCAGTATATCAAACATATATTTAGCAGTTTATGATATTTGTCAAATGTTAGAAAGAAAAAAAATGAGGGTTGTGAGGAATTTTAATCTGAAGAAAGTCACTGTTCTGCAAATTGAACAAGAACTGCATGTTGGTATTTCTAGACACCAAAAATACTTTGTAAGATAATAACTTTTTAAACTCAAGAATATCTGGTTCTCTTTCATTTTGGAGAACAGAAAAAAAATAACATGAGGTTATTTTGGTGACTTAAGGATACACTCAAATGCACAGATTTAATAAAATACGTTGATACCCAAGTGATGTTATACTTTTAAATGGAGTTGATAAAGAACAAGTCAATGAAAGAAAATATTTTTCATGCTCAAGAACATGCACTTCTCGTTCAAATTGAAGATAAGGGAACAAAAGAACATGTTGTTAATTTGGTGACTGAGAGTCACCACTCCAACCACAGGGTTAAAATAGATGGCTTTTAAATTATGCCATAAAACAATACATTTTTCAAATATCGTAAAAAATATTAATTTTAGGAATTAAAAAAATTAGAGGCGTTGATGATGAAATTAGGAGATAACTGGATGAGACATAATGTTCATAAGTACCACGTGGTATAATATCCAATTTTGTTTTACTTTTCTAAAAGTAAGTTACTAGAAACAAACAGATAAAGAAGTTTTAATATAAAAAAATATTTTGAAATTATGTTGGAGTTGAAACTAAATAATGTACATATTAATACCACAGTGTGCACAAATGTGGATAGTGATAATTCACAATATTCAGGAAAGCTAGTTGAAAGTTTGTAGCTAAAACCGCCAGAAGGTTCCACGGTGAAGAAATCGGCCAACCCTTTCCAAAGTAACATTAGGGGATAGGAAACCAATGATTTGTAGTTTTTTCCAATTAAAATAAGGGGTTTTAACTACCATGATTAGGTGCTATATAAATCACAATAGGAGGATTTAAATAAGCTCAACCTCAAATTCATGAAAAATGCACTTTATACACTTGTGTACTATAAAGTATTAATATGTAATTTTGGGAAACCACATTACAATAAATATTTGGTAGTTTTTGAAAGGTCAGTCCGTATAACAGAATATAATAAACTTTGTAATAAAACACCTTCCAAAAAGGAATTCAAACATCAAATTATCAATATTAAAGGTTATCTTCAACTTAAACCATGGCAAGATTCAATTAAGGTAATGTGTATGTACAGTGGCCATATTGCAACTATAAACAGGCTCAGTTAATTAATTTTATTTAAACCATTTCATTTATTGAAAAAGTATAAAGGGACAAATTGTCTTAGCATTTACACCATTAGAAACTATTATATCACCAGTTTTTCATTTTGGTCTGTCATAAACAAGCTGGTATATGTATCACATGTTATAAAATATCAAAATAAAAGTGTACTAAACAGTACGATTCATATTTTAGAAACACAATCAAACCTGTATAAATGGGAATCATCCGAAAATTCCTTTTTCTTAGATCGCACCACAACACTTTCGATGACATGGCACTTGAGAAATTTTTGTAATAAATTGACAGTTTGTTGCCTTAAAAGGAAGAAATAAAGATATTGACATAGATTAAGAAAGTATATTTTATGCAAGTTTTTAGTACTTCAAATAAAATTGTAATCAAATTCATGAACTTCAATTCATAAAATACTTACAATATTATGCATAAAAAGAAAATATTTTATTAATTTGTCACATTTGAAATGTCCTATTAAAATAGTTTTTTTTGGTGAAAAGTTACTTAATTTTCTTTATTTTACAATATCAATAATTAAATTTTCTATCAAAATTTCAAAAGTTAAATGCTTAATGTTTGTAAAAAATTAGCTGACAAAGACTTTATTAAATTAACATTTTCTAGCAATTCTTTTGTAAGTTTAAGGATGATACTAAACTAAAATTAAATCATAAACTATTTATAGTTGATTGATTGAATTAATGTTACACTAGAAGACACATAAAGGTGTATGCCTCATTGGACTATGATAAAATGTCTAGACAACATACGAGCTGACACCCCATTCTCCAAACCTACAAATCATAACCAACTTGAGAACTGGACTACAACATCTTGAACTTCACGTTTGAAAGTTGGTAAAAATTGTAGGACGGAAATTTAACATTTCAGTTATATATTCACAAACGCACAACATTTTTCAATCTGAAAAGGCGGTATTAGAATTGAAAACTTTTTATGTGCTTCAATGTTCTAGAACTAAAAATTATTACTTTTGCTTTATAAACAATTACTGTATTTTTCATATTACTTAAAATTCAGGCATGAAAATAGGCCAAAGTATTCGAAAGAACTTCACATTTAAAATTAAAAGATACAATTTATGGAAACAATTTCTAAAAATTGAAAGCTAGTTTGACTTGTAAATGTAAATTTTTGAAATCCCTTGTCAAAGGATTTTTGGAAGACGGCAATGTGATTCCTTCACTTAAAAATACATTTACTACAGCTCTTTATATTGCAATCATGGTTGCAACTTGATCGGATAGTGGTGAAATATATAAATTTTTAATTGTATGACATCACCATCTCTTAACATTCAACAAGAGAATGAGTTGTTTAGTTTAGTGTTATTTAATATTTTATTGTCTTTGACAAACTGTCAGCCACATAAAACATTAATTATGTAATTTGTTTTCGTCCCATTTCATCCTAGGCAAAAATAAAAGACGGTTAACTTTCATTCATGTTTAACATACACTAGCTTCCTCTACATATTAAATGGAAATAGACGATAAGGATTGAACTTGTAACCGTCCAATTACAAGCTTGCTGCTCTCACAAGGCGATTATTGAACTTAAACAACTCTCTGGGAATTAGACCAGTACTCTTTTGACCAGGACAGCGTAAGCCCCCTCTCCCCCCTAAACTTTAATTACTAAACTAACCTAAACTAAAACATAAATTTTTTATAGAAACTACTGCATTAAAAGTGTGTGCACCTGGTGACGTCAGCGCCAAAGTTTGTATTGTTCAGCAGGTAGCAGTGGAGCCAGGTAACTGCCTCGGATGCGCTGAAACAGCTGTTGTAAGTCTGGATGCGCCGTCTCTGCTTCTTGAGTGGCATTCCGGACTGAAAAGCTGCTATCACCTCATTCCACTGAAAATTAAAACTAGCTTATTAATTTCTGAACTAACAAACATCCATAGTAATAAAATAAAGAGTCGTGTCACAAAACACATGCTTTCTCTGCTCATAGTATAAAAACTATAAAAGTTTTTATATTGGACTATTTAAATTCAAAATTTCAAAAGTTCATTAGCTTTTAAAATAAATTTGACCATATGTAGATGCATTGTTAAAAAATTCTATTTGAAAAGAAATATTAAACTTTGCTGTAATTGTTTGGCTAATGAGTTGAAAATATTAAACTAAATAAAAATATTTATATCATGTGCTTCTATATAATAATGAAACAAAACAATTTGCTTTTTAAATTACAGCTTTTTTTTGTTTATATTACATTGTTTCTATAGAAACCGCTCAATTTTAACTTGGTGTGTTGTTAACTTACATTTATTTGACTTATTGCGGAACTATTCAAAACGTGCAAAGGTAATTTCAAACGGGAAATTTTTTCAGAAAACCTTCTAAAAAATTATCTTTGGGATAAAATGTAATGAACAGTAACTCTTTCTGAAAATTTCCAATATTCGCAAAGCTAACTGTACTTGTTGACAAAAACTGGTTTTGTTGAAAATCAAAGAACACCCCATCCTACAAAGTTGCCAAAAAGGGTTACCAGATTTAGTGAGAAAAACAGGCATACAGTTCAATAATTTTAACTAAATAACAAATTTAAAAAAGGAATTGGGGTAGAGGGTTGGAAAAGAACAGATCATCTAATTACATTGGCAATAAGTATAGCAATCCAAAAACTTAAAAGCATTACATTTAGAACATACTAGCCTTGATTGAGAAAGCCACATTACACTTATGTCACCACCTTAGTTCTCAAATTTTAAGACATTAGTGTCTACCACAAACGGAAATCTTTCAAAACGGAATCATGTCAAAATATTTGCAATGCAGTTCCGAATATTCTAATGACACTATGGACAAAAGGAAAGGATCAACAACAACTGGACAAATATTAAACAATAACAGAGAGAGAAAGAGTAATATGAGTATAGGATGAATGAGAGAAGAGTATGCGATGAATTTAAGCTTTAAATAACTTACCAATCTAGTGGCTCTGTACGGTTCATTACTCTGCATAGTTGAATCTCAACTTTAATCAATTAAAACAGAAAGCACATAATTATATATTTGTTTTATCGATTCCTTCGATAAGCAATAAAAATACAAGTTCATATTATAAACTACTGTATAAGTTGTTATTCACTTTTGCATATTTTGTCATACATATACTGCATAAACAAATCATATTATTCGCTGGCAAAAGTAATCAATAGTTTATTTCACATAGAAAATAATTATTTCGATTATATTATAGTTTCAAATATCATTTTTTAGGGAAGCCATAGAATAATAAAAGTAGAAAAATTAGTAATTTTATATAAAAAAAATTATTAATAAAAAATCATATTTTTAAAATTGCCTTCATTACGGTATTTGAATTCAAAAACTAGCCGCTCGATATGATGCCATCTCGTATTTGTTTTTCATCATAATTATGAAAACAATTAATTTTTTTTCGTGGTTCAGGATTAAAGTTTTATGCACATTATTTTTTCAAAAATATTTTGTGTATTTTATGTTAAATATTTTTTAATGATATGTTTAATTTTTTTTAATTTTGAAATCTAAGAAAATAAATTAAAATTGATAGATTATAACTAAATTATTAAATTATTCAAATTAGAATTAAACAAAGAGAATTTTCGTAAGATGTTAAAAAGTATTCAATATATATTTATAGAAATTACAAAAGTGTTATAATTTGGCAATGGTTTAACCGGATATTTGATGGAGTTGTTGGAGTTGGAGAATAGTTACTTCCGTTAATATTTATTAATTTTTTGAGGTCAATAAAAGAGAAATTAGAATGTGCTGTTTTGTTAAATCGCCGAGTGATCACTTAAAAGTCACTCCTCGCTTATGATGTAAAACACAACAAAAGTAGTCTTAGAAACGTATAGTACAAAATTATATTTTTTGGAGGATCACTAAATCCTTACAAGCATCTGACCAACGCCTTGAAATTACCGGTTTTGAAATTAAAATCGTTAGTAAGTATTAAAATATAACATAATATCAATCAAATTTTCAATCAATCAATATTCGGTTAATATTCTAATCCAAAATTATTCCGATTCTAATACATTCCAATGAAATGGTATGTGGTGGATCTACTTGTCTAAAATGTGGATCTTGTATTAAGCCTGAAAATGTCTTATAATTTTAAGAAATTTTTAGGTTATTCACAATTAAAATAGCTTATTCTGTCCGAATTAGTAAACAATTTTTGCAATCGTTATTGAAGTAGAACATGCAAACTAGTAAAAAAGTATTATACTAACATAAATGTCAATATTTATATGTTAAAACTTCCTAATGCAAGAAACGCCTCTTTTGATTATGAACAAATGTTAGTTATAGCATACATAGACACATTTGTATATATTTTCTTTTAAAACTTGCTCAATGTATATCCATAAAAAGAAATGTTTACAATAAACAAATTATTGGTCAGTTGGGGTCAAATCTGATAGTAATCTTCTTCCATTCTATGTTTAAAATTATTAGAAAATGAACAGATTAATATTAACATGAATAGTGAATGGAATCCATATTTTTTTTGGCTATATCTGACCTGTCATTATAAACAGTTTCTGCTGTATCATTAATTTATAAACTTATATGATTCATATTTAGGTGGAAATAACAGGAGCATAAACATTTCCAATTGTCAACATTATATATTTTAGTTATCATACCCAGTATTGTATAGGATTGAGTAGAAGTTATAATATCGTTTTGTGAAATTTTCTCCGACAACCAAGCAAATTTTGTCAATTCAACAAGAGAAATGCAAAAGAATATGTTTATGGTTATTCATTATCCTTTATTAGTTTTCAGCCGTCTATCAATATGGTCTCGGTTAAAATGAATTGTACAGTCCCCCTTGGGAACTTCTGAAAAAGCTATACTCGCAGCGCTAACACATTCTTGGTGACATAAGACGGTTTTGTTGTCTATCAAAAAACTCCTCCATTTCCCCCTTGCAGATTTGCCGAAAATGGTATTTAGATTTTGCCAAAAATCAAGGGTATTGTCTATTACATTTTAATCATGATTTTTAAATTATGCTTAATCATATTATATTTTAACACAAATATAATAAAGTTGCTATTTGGGATTTTATTTATATATTGATATTTGACATATTATTGCTACTTTTTTTAATTTTCATAATTGGATAACTAAAATATGTGTTAATAAATTATACTAATCAAACTAAAATATATATGTCATAATTTATGTGTTAATATTTAAGAAATTTTAATTGATAATCTTATGTAAAATTAAATATTAGAAAATTTAACATATGTGATGTTTTATTTTACTTAATCAATAAAATAACTTTATTGAAATCATTAAGAGTCTTCTGATGTTCCTTATTGCAAAGTCAAAAAACATAGATGAAACTTTAAAGACAAAAAACTGTAAATTATTTATAAGGTTGCTATAGACCACTCTCCTTTCTATTTGTAAAATAATATATTAAAATTATGCACAAGAAGAAAATGTGAAGGTATTTTAAAAATGCACTTATATGTATTTAAATATAAATCTGACTATTGTAAAAAATTTAATAGTTACAGGGGCAAAAGAAAAAGGAGGATAACTGACATTTAAATAAATACATCTAATTTTGGCATAAATGAAGGTGTTCATGACTTGCTTTAAAATTGTACGGCTGTGCTTGCTTGTCGATAAAAAGTAGTAAAAGTGTATGTTCAACTTATAATGATTTATTTCCATAAAGTTTACCTAATTGCTAAATGCGTAAAAACAGCAATTTTGTTAACCTACCACCCTTAATCATGTTCAGGGAGGATGAATGGGAAAACTTATCATTTCAATTTTTTTTTGTTTTTTGTGGTGGTTGCAGGCGTTCCACCGAATGCAACCCTTATCTTCAAAGTTGTTGTGAATGAAACTGTTTCTTCAAAACTAATTTTTATTTCCTAGTCCCTTCTATCACTTGCTCCTTAAATTAAGTAAAATTATTATCAATTTTGATAAAATATTTTTTTTTTCTTTAATAAAGTAGTTCCAAATACAAGCTGACCAGCATTCATTAAATCACAGTTATATAAGTAATTGAAGATGATCTCCTCATTCCTTCACTAATTCCCAGTAATCTCTTTACAGGTGTAGCTCCATTGTTAATCCAGCCTAATGAAATGGGGAAGCTTTTATCCAAGATATTTGGCAACAAGGAAATGAGGATACTCATGCTGGGGCTCGATGCAGCTGGGAAAACTAGTATCCTTTCCACAGAAATGACAGTTTAATTTACTGATTGTTTGATTAAATGGCTTGCTTGACAAATTTTTTGTTACATAAAAATTTTCATTGGAAATCTGAAACAAAATTGTAGGCTATAATTAGCATAGTATAAAAAAAATTGCACTTTAATTTACATACCTGCCAATTTTATATGGATCAATTGTAGAAACTCATTTTATACGAAACTAATGGAATTTCTTTCAAGAGTTCCGGTGTCTGTCTATTGTCTCTCTGGCTTACTCGCTTTAGGACATATTGTGGAGGTGGCAGGGCATGGTTACCAAGCAGATAGCATGACTTTAGTGTATATTTAAAATACGAGACTAATTCAGTGATACTGAGGGATTTTTATATAAAATTCTGAATCTATTAGAGAGGTTTATAAACAACATTGACATTTTAGAATTAATTGTATTAAATAAATCAGTTTCATCAAATTTGTCTTGGATATTTTTATTTAACTATTTGAGTTTGTACACATTTTTGTTTTGAGATGTTCGCAGGTATGCAACTAAGGATGATTGGTTGATTTGAAAGAAGGTCCAAATTCCTCATGTTGAGCTTCATGCATAGAACACATTCCAGAGACCGAAACAACAATTTTGAGGTTTTTTTTTAAAGAGGGGTGGGGCTTTGCATTTTCTATTTTTCTAAAGTTTTTTTGGGGGGTAAATTATTTCAGCTAACAGTCGTTATGAAAATAAAATGTAACTAATTTTTTGTTTGACCTGCAATGGAATTAGCATATAATAATTAAAAACTTAAAATGAAAAGAATTTATACATCTTTTAAAAAATTCTCAAAGTTATCATTAAGAATCATCTAAACTACAACCTTTGCTCTTTCACAGTTTAAGTGTTTTATTGAATTAAATTGACTACAAACCACATAATCAATGGATTAAATGCAAACCTCATAATGTTTAACTATTCTGTTATACATTATAAAAATATAAATATTTTAGAAATAAATATTTTTTATGCCTTTGATTGTGCATGAAGACCTTTATAGCAAATTAAAACTTTGGCAAGTAATTCACACAAACATTTTTCCTTATTTTGATACTAAATTATACATAAGGCCTTTGAAAATAAACTGATACCCTCATTGAACCAAGAGGAAATGAACATTTTAATGAAATACCACAATGACAAGTTAAAAAAATAATTGCATTCAATCTATTCAACCCATTGAGATTTTCATTGGCCGTCATTGTGTAATGTGTGAAATTTTTGTTTGCAGTTTTCAAGACCAATTAAAAAAAATATTGAGATTTGCACATGGCAAATTATAAAAATGTACATAACTGATATATTTGCCAAAGTGTTAATAGTTGAAAGAAAATAATAAAATAAAATCCAAGTTTGATTGTTATCACCATTCTTTATTATTACTTTTATTGACTTGGGAATAACAAATTCTGATTTAAAAGCGTAATAAATAAATATTCTTATAGGAGCTTACACAACTTTACCTCTGGATTTTATTTGGCCTTAAATGTAAGTTAAAAGCATATGTTATTTCATTTGCATGCAAACTAAAAACCTCCTAAAATAACTAGCGCTTAACTTATATGAGAAAAAGAAGTAATGTTTTTATAAATTCTCGACTCAAATTGTCATCGCAAATCATGTATATAATATATGTTGTTGAAAAGAAATTTAAGTAAAAAAAATCAGTTTTAAATTGTATGAATAATTTTTTTTGAAAAATATAAAAAAATTTAACTACAAATTTTATCTTATATTTTCATAATTTTCACCATTGTTTAAGAATTGAAATTTCCTTTCTTTTTAGGCACCTATTTCCCATCCATTCGTCTGAATATAATCTTATAGTATTCACTTACAATATGTTTTGTATTTAACTTTCATTGATCTCTTTGAAATACAACTTCTTATTTACCTTTAACACCACTCTTAGCTATTCTCTACAAGTTAAAACTAGGACAATCAGTCACAACTATACCAACTGTGGGCTTTAATGTAGAAACAGTGACATACAAAAACGTCAAATTCAATGTCTGGGTAAGTACTTCAGCATTTATATTATTTATTTTGCTTTGTAATAGTATTGATATAAATATTCTAGTATCTGATTTTTTTTAAAGCAAACATATTCAAAGAGCATGTTAAATGTTGCTTTACTTTGTAATGACAGACTATTTTCAAACAACTATGAACTATCATGACCACTATGAACAAACATGAACTATTTTTTTTGCTAAAGGCTGTATTAAGGTGTGTTTTTTTACTAGAAAACCGTGTTAATCTCAATATGCAACAGTATTTTATTTCCCAACTATATTCGATATTGACTTGTGGATTTTTTTCATAACAATTTATTTAAGCAGTATGCAAATACATTTTTGAAAATTTGGACCTGGTGATTTTTTTTACGCGAAGCTGATGATCGGTTTTTACAGCAATGTATAAATTTATATTTATAAAATAAGTTGAAAAACAAATATATCGCAAATTTTTAGCTCGTATAACAATTTAAATATATATAGATTCATATTTTACACTACTTTAACTACAGGCTTCTATAATGTTATGCAGAATAATTTATGTGAATGTGTTACCAATTTTTATACTCAGTCTACTAACTGTTATGATTACTAGAAAATGATTAAAAAAAATTAATTAAGAAAATCGAAAATATGCGACTCCATCTTTCATGCTAGTACTCTGATATTGTAATAGTAATGACATTTACAACATTTCACTGATGTAACATCCGAGTCACTTACTCACACTGATTTCCTGCCCATGACGTTTCTTATCTTTCAACTGCTAAGATTTACAGCACCAACAACTTTTCATATGCTGTTTTTATCTGAGAATGTCCTAAGCAAACAAGTGCCTTGTTCTCTTTTGCTATGGTTCAATGCACCTGAAGCTGGAATAAAATTCCCACTGTTCTAAATTTGGAACACATCTGTTACCTCATGTGCTGACTAATGTCTACTATAACCTGAATTATCGCAGAAGTTTTTTTAAAATATAATATAACATTCAATGGTTTTTAATGTATTCTTAATAAAAAAGTTTATTTTAGCGGTAGGAGGATAAGATTTCCAATGTTGATTTAATGGGTGATACTTGATTTCATAGCAATTCCTAACGTCAAGGTCTTTATTGGGCCCTGTACCAGCATCTTCAATTAAATGTAAAAGTTGGGGATGGGGCAAATACTCGGTTCGGCTGAATACTTTTGATATTCGGCCAATCAGTAGCTGAATAGCTGTCACATAGGAACAGTGCATAAAAACTGGATTTGGAAGAAAAAAATCAATTTGAAAAATTGTTTGCTTGTAACAAATCTGGCTATATTAAAATAATTTTCTGTGAAATAAACTATTTTTTAATCACTTTCAGAAATATGCAGCTTTTATAATCATTGATTAAAATTAAATTTTAAAATATCTTTAAAAAATATAAAACCTAACAGGGAATTTGACCATTCTCGAAATATCAGGGATTTTGGGATTTTTTTAAAAAAAAATCAGGGAATTTGACAAAAAATATATTTTGAGTTAGATTTCTGGCTGTGAAACATCGTTGATAGGTTGCAAATATTCAAATACTTTCTAAATGCAATCAAATAGTAGGAAATTGGGTATAGGAATTTAAAATGTGTAAAAGTGAACTTTTTCTCTTTCAAGATCGTAGAAATTTTACCGAAATGCTGATGTTTCCAAAATTTGGCAAATCAATTGACTATCTATAACTAGATACTTGCTTGCCCACTCAAATAGTTTAAAAATAAATAGTTCAAATGTTTAAAATTTGTTACATTCAAATTTCTCTTGAACATCCCTAAAAAGATTTTTTTCCCACACTTGACGAAACTGAAACTGTTGCCACTTTTATTTTTTGGGTACATATTAGATCTTAAAAAATAAATTTGGTGTACTAGGCTGTATATCCTAAGATACTGAATTAGATGTAATAAATTAGTTTTATTATTAGGGATGCATTGGGTTTCTATTTTTTGGGCATATTGGATTTTTTTTTTTAATATTGAGGTTACTTTAGTCTTTGATCTTAAAGTACAATCACTAATAATCTAAGAGATATATTGCACTTACTTGGACTTTTATGTTCTTTAAGTAGCATTTTGAATTATTGATATTTGGTACGTACTCTGGAATTTTGAATTTGGTGTACATTTAATTTTAATGCATTGATTATTAATTTTTGGATGTTAAACTTTAGTTGCACTATTAGGAAGTCAGTAAATCGATTAGTAGACTTTCGTCTTCATTTTTATATATTTAAATAAATACCCTTTTTGGAGAATAATAAGATAAAGTCAAAGTACATCTTACATAATAATAAGGAATAATATATGAAAAAATATTGCCGTTTAAAAAAGTACGGCTTGCAGGGAAATATCAGGGAATTTCAAAATGCTTTCCCTATGGACACCCTGCCTAAACATTAATATTTATTATTATTAATAATAAGGTTTTTCAAAGTGTTTCAACATATAAAAACAGTTTAAAAAGCCTTATGTTAAAAAATTACCCTTATCCCCAAAATTGAACAACTCAAGTTCAATTATGTTTGTTAATCTGTTACTGCCAGTTTTAGACGTCTTCTAAAATGCCCCTTTTACGATTGTGTGTTCCAGGACGTGGGCGGGCAGGACAAGATCCGTCCCCTGTGGAGGCACTACTACACGGGCACCCAGGGCCTAATCTTCGTGGTGGACTGCGCGGACAGGGACCGCATTGATGAGGCAAGACAGGAGCTCCACAGGATCATAAATGACAGGGAGATGAGGGACGCCATCATTCTCGTGTTCGCCAACAAGCAAGACCTCAACGAGGGTGAGCACTTTATTTTGAGTTGTCTTCTTTCAAAAGAAGAGTGACCACTACCAAAGTACAGTGTAAAATAAAAAGTTTATTTAAAATGAAAGCATTTTCATAGATAGATTCTTCCGCTTTTCGGTGAAATTATGCTTTTTTACCTTTTTGTAAAAAGTTATCCACTTAAAAAAATTAAATTTTTTTTAAAGTAAAACGACTTTTTAAAAAATGGGGGGAGGGGGACTTTTCCGAAATGTGGAAAAATCTAATTAAAAAGCAGGATTTTTTTTAATTGCTATAAAACTTAAAAGCTGCAGATTCGAGGATTTTCAGATTTTCATCACTATTGTGAAAGAAATGCAAGTAGTTGGTTACAATTTTCTGATGGGTCCATTTTTTGCATATAGAATTTTTTGAAGGGTCCTTAAAGGGCCCAAAATTTTTCTGGGCATACCCTTGTTTATTGTTACATATCAATTAGTATAAATGCTACTTATGATGATAAAAAGATATATACAAATTTCGAAATGGACCAAGTTTGTTTCAATTTCGGCTTCATTTTCAGCCATGAAACCCCACGAGATCCAGGAGAAACTGGGCCTCACCCGCATCCGAGATCGCAACTGGTACGTCCAGCCATCGTGTGCCACCACAGGAGACGGACTCTACGAGGGACTCACGTGGCTCACTTCCAACCACAAGTCCTGAGAAACACCTCCCGCACTCCTCTTGACTGACTGAAACCCTCTATTCACCATGTGAATCCCTTCTTTTTCTTCGGTAAACAAAATCACTTCTGTACAAACTCCTGTGGGAAAAGGGTGTGCCCCATTCAGTGTACAAATTAATAAACGAGAGAAGGTGACAAACTTTTATTTATGGATCATTCGAGAGCTGACATGCTGTCCTACTTCCAGAGGGGGCCACGCTATTGGAGGCCAAGGGACGGGTATTTAAACGCCGTGCGTCTACGGTTTTACTAATTTTTATAAAGTAGTGTACGCATGCATGGAGGTTGGTGAATGGCTTCAATGAAGTACAAAATAAGGCTATTTATTTAATTTCGAAACAAGTGACGTGCTTGCCTTTTTGCCTCGCTTCTATTTTTAGAAATGTTGTTGCAGAAAAATGTTCAAAGGGAGGTTGACTTCCTGTTGCCTCTGAATCCATCCATGCAGGCTGAATACAAATCTCTGTTATTGCCTTATGCATGTATGTATGTTCAGCCGCCTCTCAAAATCAAATGGACTTGCCCCGTTGCCATGGATACCAACGATTGGTCTGGTCTTTCTCATGGCTGTAGGACAGTATGCATTCCCGTCATTAGCTTTTTACCATGTTTTTGTACATATGGACTGAATATTGTGATAAGTTGTAACTGTTTATCTTATATTTTATGGTTTTTTTAAAAAGTGTATATGTGCAATGATTCATGTTTCATTTTCAAGTTCATGATTTCATGGTTATACCTTCCTCGTTGCCATTTTCGTGTCGCATTTACTTTCGTGGAGCGTCAGTGTTTATTGTGTGGTTCTCGCTGGGTCATGTCGTATGTGACTATCAGTTGAGGTTCCAGTTTTGTCTGTAAGTCCAAATTGCTGAGAGGTTTATCATGTACATTTCGTTTGGATTCGAAGGGGCTGGGGAACATCAGTGCCGCAACACAAGTTTATATGTTGTTGTGCACTGAGTACATGATATCAGTTGGAAATGAAGCTGAGTCTTATTTATAACACAAATCTACTGCATAAGTTGGGTAGTGTGTTGAGACAGTGCCACTAGACTGCATTTGCAACTAGACTTTCAGGGCTTGGCAATTTGCCATTCTGGCACCTTCAATTCAAAACCTAACATTGTACTACCTATTTAGATTCCCATTCTGGAGTCATTTTTTATGTATTTGACCTACTTCCAATTCCGTGAAAAACCAATTTGATTTAAAAAAAAAAACCTGTTCAAATTCTACTATCGAACGAATTAAAATGTTTTCTTTTTCTATGTTTTTGTAGAGTGTTTAATAGGAGTTTAGAAGACGAAAAAAAATACTTCTGAAAACGATAACCTTTTTTACTGTAGTTTTATTCCATATACTGAGAAAAAGTGTTGTATGTTATTTTTATTAAAACTGGCAACTTTGCACCATGTTCAGTATTAAAGTGATGGAAAAGACATGTTTAAAGGAATTTAGATGTTTTATTTCTGAAATTAAAAATATATTTGCTTTTATTAAAAATCTGTTCTTTTCTCTTTTACTTTAAGACACCTTGAAACACTGTGCATGTAACATGAATAATCATGAAAAATATTTAATAACAATTAAGCATTAGTCCAAGTTCAATGATAAATAATTTGCTCCCCTTAAAATGGCAATCATATAAAATGTTAATTACTGTATTTCATATAAATTAAATTTTTTAAAATACTGAGGAACCAGTTGGTTGACATTGTCTATCGTTTTTTAAACTCGCCAAAATGTGGAATTCACAGCATCTGATAAACTGTGAATTTTACTTTAAGCAGCCCCCCCCCCCTAATTGTTATTTCAACTCTTCGATTTCAACAGATTTAAATTGGATTGCAACATACACTAAAATACAATGTAATACTTTCATTAACCCTCTGATGCTCATTTCAAATTCCTAAAAAATATTTCATGTTACAATATTTTTTAATTGTAAAGGTTTGAGGTTTAACTTACTAGCTGTCTCTTTACAATTAATTTCAAATAACTTGAAAGAGCACGGACAGAAAAAAAAAATAACTTCCAAGCATTGAAACAAGTTCATAATTGCAAAAATCGCTAGAGCATCAATGTGTACAGAACAAAAAAATACCTTTAATGCAACGAACAAAAAACAGTATTCACTTCAAAAGTAAATATCATTATTACAAAGTGAGTAGTATACAATGCAAGAACAAAATATTGATTTTCTAAGACGGTCAATATTAACCCATGATAGTAATTTATTTATTGAAAGTTAAATTGGGATATGTATCAGTAAAATGATGGATCATCATTTTTTTCAAAACCTCGACAATTTATGCATACTTTATTTATCAAGTTGTATGGTTTTGAAACTTCTCTTATCAAAATAAAATGAAAGCTACTGATACTTTTATTCATACTAACTAGTAGCTAATTGTTTCCTATACTTTATTCATCAAGTGTAAATAAAATGACTGGCTTCTCAGGAACAATATAATGCAGTTTTATAGTATTCTAAATTTTTCATTTTAGAACAGTCTTATACATTTTTTGCTGTAATTCTATAAACGATTTTTAAAATAAAGGAAACTTGCTACATTAATTTTTAACTGTCTGTCTTATTTCGATTTAGGCTGTTAAGAAATGGGTTTAGAAATGCGCTATTCCCTAAAATCTATGTTAACATGTTTTTAGTTCCTTTAATTCTTTCAATTCTGCGATTTAAATGAGATTATTGAAACGTTTTTAATTGCTGGTCAAATGGATTAGTGTAGTTCTAAAGACTTTATAACTATACACACAAAAACATATTTAAATTCTTTGTTTTTAGAAAGTTTAATTCAATTCGAATATTAATAAATTAGAAATTGTTTATCATTAGCACAACCAAAAAGTATAAAATGTTGGTTATTAACAAAAAAAAAAATCCGATGTGAAACTAGAATGAAGTAAGAATACAAAATACCCATTATGGATTCATTTTGCTTAAAAATATAACATATTTTACTTGGAAAATAAATTTCTGCTTGACTGATATCTAAACACTAGATGGAATGCCTCAAACCTTCATTAGAACCTAATTATTTTGCAATTTTATTTAATTCCTTTTAGTTCTGTGCAAAAGAATTATTCAAATAATTTCCGGAAAGTTAATTTTTGAAACTGGCAATAAAATTTGATAAAATAAGAAAGATATCGTTTTCGAGTTAAAGCTGAGAAAAGGAAAAATAAATTAGTTTGGTATTTCTTTGCTGACTAATCCCAACAAGTGTACACTAAGGAAAAGTAAGTTGGAAAGAGCTTTGTACATTTAACATTTGTGCCTTAGCATTCCAGGTTTTATTCAGTTTAGGAGATAAGGCCCCCTCCCACATGAGTACACTCTTTCACCAAATAGTTCGATTGAAAAACTATTGTGAGATTATTGCATCCAAATTCGATGAACTTTTTCTGAAAAGACTTCTACTTTGAAATTAACTGCATTTTAAATAATAAGATAGATAATTGCACGAAAAAAAATTTATTCATGCATTTAGTTTACATTCTTTTAATATAAACATCCAGAAATGTATTTTTTGGGACCAATATTAAAACACCAATACAATATTATTATTATTTTGTAAGTGCTGTTCTTCTTTGCAAATCTAAATAAAAAAATTTGAATTCATAAAAGGCCCATAAAACAAAGTTAAGTTAAACTACTTTATTCTCCTACATCAACTTCTCCACCAACAAATTTTTCATCTCGGGTACTCCCCTCCATAAAAAAATATTCTGCCTTACACTCAATCATCTTCAATTCTTTGGACTGTTTCTTTTTAAGCGAAATCCTGGATTTACTACATATATAGGATTCTAATCTTTGTAGTCCATCTATTAATCTATTTTGTATTCTATTTACTCGAGAACACTGAACTAACGGTTCTATTTTAGATATGCCTATAACTATGTCGTTCGACGCCATTGAGTGATTTTCTTCAAATTCTACGTCGCCATTTTGTTCGCTTTGTAATAGAGCTGCAGCTGGCGGAAAAATATGGACGTCAATACTTGATAGTTCTTCTTCCTTTAAAAGAGTTGCATCTAAATTACATTCTTGCTGAATTTTTTCTCTGGATTCGTCTTGGTTATAGCTAGGTTCCCTCGATATGTACTTAAAGTTTATTGCTGTCACTTTATCACTTGGTAATGAGAATGTGGCTGATTTTAAGGATTGTTTTGGTTCCAAAATATCATTGTTTTCAGTCCCGGTTAATGGAGTACCAAAGTCTTTGGTCTCTGATTCAGTATTTTCATTATTTACAAGGTGTACGCCAAGAGTTCTGAAAAGGGGCATTTCACGTTCTTCTTCATTTGACAATTGATCACTAAACAAAGACAGCTGTGGCATTTTTTCAAATGTTGCACCAGCGCTGTCGAAATTTCGAACATTTTCAGTAACTTCTGACGGAGCCCAAGTAATCCTTCTAGCAGAAGTCGGTTTATCGAAAAATCTTTCATTTTCCGGAAAGTGATACCGTAAGTATTCCTTTAAATTAATTTCTATTCTGCTCGAAGCTGGGACGTTTGTTTTGAAGAGATTTCTATCATTTTCGTTTGTTTCCAATCCCAAATTGCAAGCGAAAGCTTGATCGTGAAAATAACGTCCGACATTTGAAGTGTCATCATTATTTGTCTGATTTTTAAGATAGTTTGTTATTCCTAAATTTAACGTACTCATCAAAGCTGCTAATTCGTCAATAGATGTTCCTTTTCGGGCATCAGCGTTTGAAAAGTGACGTAGATTTAAATTGTTGGTTAAATCCTCTTGGTCATGATGCTGCCCTGCAACTAATTCAATTTCACCTTTTAATGAGAGAACTGAAAACATTCTGCATAATTCTTCAGCAGCTTGGTTGAAATCTGATACTGACACGAATTTTTTCATCCTCATGTCTTTGTTCAGTTTGGAGCCATTTGCTGCTACGATATCTTTACCAATGGTGCTGCATTCTATTTCAAGTAATTTGGAAGAATCAAAAGTATTTTGGTGCAATAACTCTTCAACATTATCGAAAGTCACATGAATAGGGGTTTTAGGTTGTACTTTTTTTGGACGCTTGAAGATTTTTTTCGATTCAGGTTTATACAGTCTGTTTCGATAAGATGACGATTTTGTTCTCACTCTTGGAATGTCCAATGGTTCTGATAATATTGGGAGATGAGACAGAGCCTCATGACTAGTGGCGTCGCAGGGATTCGTCCTTGTCTCTTTGTCTGTGCTAAATATTTCTATTTTGTTTTGAACATTGTCAGGTTCTATTTGGATAACCTCATTTTTTGCTCTTGAAACTACACTTCTAAGTTCCTTAAACCGAGATTTTAAATTCCATTTGGCTACCAGAATATTTGACACAAAGGAAGGTTTCACTTCGGTGTCAAGTTCATCAACTTTTGCTACGTCTTCCGAAGATCCAACAGCCGAGTAACTCGCTTGATTTTCGTCAGTTATGAATAATTCATTTTGCTTAGTGACTTCGTAAGTTTCTGAAGGTGACCGTGTAACACTGGCTGTTGCATTTCTTTGATGTTCCAAGTTATCTGGTTCAGAATGTATTGTTTCCGACGATTTAGGACGTGTGCTGTCAAATTTATGTCCCGAAGGAATGGATAATTGTGTTAAATAAACGAGTTTTTTTACAGAAAATTTTGAGGTATCCTTTTCATCATGCTCACTATGTACATTTAGAAGGTTCTCATCTTCATCACCTGTTGTATCCACGGTAAATTCATCGTGAAGAGAGTCTTGTAATGCGGTTTCTTGAGGCAAGAGATCTTGTACAGAACTTCCAAAGAAATCCTTTTCATCACATTCACTTGGTACTCTTTGACGTTTGTCCTCTTCATCAATTGTCGGTTCCTTTGTTATTTTATCATATAGATTGCCATCTAGTGTGATGTCCTTAGGCAAGAGATATCGTACAGTACTTTTCAAGGTTTTCTTGTCACTAAGCACACTTTGGTCACTAGCCACTCTTAAACGAAAATATGTCTCATCTCCCTCACATCTCGGCTCCTTGTTAATTTCAAAATGCACATTTTCTTCCCGTGTGATTTCTTGAGGCAATGTATCTTGAAATGTATCTTTCAGGACATTCTTTTCATCACGCTCACTAGGTATTTTTATGTGTTTCTCATTACCCGTTGGCTCTTCGGTAATTTCGTCATAAAGGTTGCCTTCTAGTGCGGTTTCCTGAAGCAAGAGATCTTGTACAGCAGTTTTCAAGCTATCCTTTTCATCACACTTACTTGGTATTGTTATATGTTTGTCATCTTCATCAAGCATCGTCCCCTTGCTAATTTCTTCATGAATATTGCTTTCTCGTGTGCTTTTCTGAGGCAATATATCTTCTACCGAACTTTCTATGGTATCCTCTTCATCAAGCTCACTAGGTACTCTTTGATGTTTCTCCTCTCCATCACCTGTTGATTCCTTGGTAATTTCATCACAAAGATTGCCTTCAGGTATGGTTTCCTCAAGCAAGTTATAAAGTACAGCACTTTTTGATATAACTTTTTCCTTCTGCTCACTTAAATTATTCTCATTTTCACTGCGTGTCGGCTCGTTGATAATTCCTTTGTGAAGATTGCCTTCTTGTATGCTTTTGTGAGACAATATATGTTGTACCGAACTTCTCAGGGTATCCTCTTCATCACACTCACTAGGTACTCTTTGATCTTTCTCCCCTTCATCTCCCGTTTTTTCCTTGGAAATGTCATCATAAAGATGGTCTTTTAGTGTGGCTTCCTGAGGCAATAGATCTTGTACCGAACTTTTCTGGGTATCCTTTTCATCACTCTCACTTAGTACTGTTATTTGTTTCTCATCTTCAATACGTTTCAACTCCTTGAATAATTCTTCAAGAAGATTGCTTTCTTGTGTGGTTTCCAGAGGCAAGATATCTTTTACCAAACTTTTCAAGGGGTCATTTTCTTCACACTCATTAGGTACCGTTTGATGTTTCTCCTCTTCATCACATGTTAGATCCTTGGTAATTTCTTTAAAAAGATTGCCTTCTAATGTGGATTTCTGCAGTAAGTTATATTGTATAGCACTTTTTAATGTAACTTTTTCATCCTGCCCAATCTCATCACTCATTTTTTCATCACTTTGACGTTTCTCATCTTCATCGTATGTCGGATCCTCGGTAATTTCATCGTGAAGGTTGGCTTCTAGTGTGGTTTCTAGAGGCAAAGGATCTTGTGCAAAACATTTTAAGGTATCCATTTTATCACGCTCACTAGGTATACTTCGATGTTTCCCCTCGTCATCACCTGTCGACTCCTTGGTAATTGCTTCATAAAAATTGCCGTCTAGAGTCAAGATATATTGTATAGCACTTTTTGATGTATAGTTTTCATCTCGCTCACTAGGAACACTTAGATGTTTCTCATTTTTGTCATCTGTCGGCTTCTTTGTAATTTCATCATGAACATTTACTTCCAGTGTGGTTTCCTGAGACAATAGATCTTGTACGGAACATTTTAATGTTTTCTTTTTACTGTGCAGATTTCCCTCATTAGGCACGCTTAAAAGCAGATATGTCTCATCTTCCTCACATTTCGATTCCTTGGTAATTCCAAAATGCATATTTATTTCTCGTGTGGTTTCCTGAGCCAATACATCTTGAAAAGTATCTGTTGATATATCTTTTTCATCACGCCCACTAGTTACTGTTAGATGTGACTCATCTTTATCACGCGTTGGCTCCAACATAATTTCTTTATGAAGATTGCCTTCTAGTGTGGTTTCTTGAGGCAAGAGGTCTTGTACAGAGCTTTTCGACGCACCCTTTTCATCACGCTTACTAGGTAATCTGGCATGTTTCTCATCTTTATCATCCGTTGGCTCTTTAGCAATTTCATCATGAATATTGCCTTCTAGTGTGGTTTTCTGAAGCAAGAGATCTTGTACAGGACTTTTCAAGGTATTATTTTTGTCCCGCTCACTTGGTTCTGCTAGATGTTCTTCTTCACGTGTTGGTTCCTTGGTGATTTCATGATGCAGACAACCTTCTCCTGTGTATTTATGAGGCAATACACCTGGAACAGGACTTTGTGAGATATGCTTTTCATCTTGCTCACAATGTACTTTTAGATGTAGATGTGTCTCATCTCCATCACATCTGGGCTCCTTGGTTATTTCGACATGAAGGTTGCTTACCACTGGGGATTTCTGAGGCACGAGATTTCGAACAAACGAAGTATAGTGAATAGTCTTATCTAATGAAGTATCTTCTATTTTATTACAAGTTGTTTCGTTTTCTATTTCACGTGTCTCTTTTCTTGCCGTTCCTTCCTCCCCAACAACAATCTTTTCTTTGTTCCCTTTGAGTTGAACGTCAAACCCATTAGAGTCTTGTGTGTCAAATAAAATTTCCCTTTTCTCAACATAATGATTTTCCATCTTATTATCTATCTCCAGTACCTCCTTACTTGGCATACTTTCATTTTCATGCTCTTTTTTACGATACATTTCTATTGCTATATTATTTTCAATTTCTTTTGAATCGAAATCATCCTCGTGTGTCTCCTCTAATTTATGTTCTCTTTCTATCTCATCAGATGTCTCATTGCAAGCAATATTTTCAAGTGACTCTTCATTTTCTTTTTCATCAACATTTGCTTCATGTTTCTTTTTCAATTCATGTTCCTTCACACCACATGTTTCTTTATTTCCAATTGCATTTTCATTTTTTTTCTCACCAGAATCAGCTTCATGCTTCTGAGAATTCACCATATTTTTCTTGTCAAATGCGTTTGTACCATTTCTATCCATTTCAACTGTATGTTCCTTCTTATACAATATATTTTTAATTTCTACTATTTCAAACAGCTCCTCCTTAATTTTATTGATGTCCGCTTTTATTACCTTCTCAAGTTCATCCTGACTTTCAAAGGCAGATTCTTTAACACGTTCTACTGGGCACTCCATTTTTGTCTCATCAACGAAATGGGCTTGAATTTTAGGTAAAATAGTTGAAGCGCAAATTCCATCCTTTCTGTTTGATATATACTTTGTGAAATCTTCATCAAGTTTCTTTTTATTTTCTTTAAAGATATTTCGTGAAATGTCTTTATCTTGGGACTTATGCAAATTTGTAAAGGACTGACTTTCACATGTGTATGGTGTTATACGAGACCAAGTGCAGTCAACCACTCTTCCAACTGAGCTATCGACGGACGAAGTTGTACGGGACTCGATGTATTGATTAAAATCATCGTCTAATTTTTTCTTTTGTTGTTCAAAAATATTTTTATAAAACGGCATCGATAGCTTTTCTCGTAATTTTCTGTCGGCTTGATAATTTACGATATGTGCCATTGATTCATTATGAAGGTCAATGTAGTGCTCTTCTTGTGTTAAGTCTATATGATTCGCCGGCTTTGGTTTAAACCAAGACCAGTGATTTGGATCTGTCTTAGACATAGATTGTTTCATATCTGGCCTTAACCTTGTGGGTCTCTTTAATGGCCATTTCAAATCATTCCTTTCAGCTAAAATGTTTCTTTTGGGACTTGTGTCGAGTTTCTTAGCAAAATTTTCCCTTTCAGAAATTTTAATAAGACTTTTGTACCCTGAATTGCCTTGTGATAAATTTTTATTATAATCCTTGTTACTTATCATAAAAGTATCTATTTGGTCTACAGTTATTTTGTATAGACTTTTTTCTAGTTTTTTGTAGTTGGCTTTCGGCTTAAGAGGTGACTCATCTACTCTTTCCATTTGAATCGTTTTAGTAACATCTGGCGAATGAATCTCCTCTGTTTCAATGATGGGGCGGTCTAAATCTTTTCTCAAAATTTCTTTATTTTGTGGTGTCTTACGTTCTTCAACACAGTCTGGGATTTCATACATGTATTTTCGAGCTACTGTTAAATCATCCGCATCAAGAAAGCTATATCTCTTTGGAATATTTTTAGAATTATAGTTTAATATTTCCTGTTTATCAGTAATTTTAGTGCAATCATAATCATCCTTTTCCCATAATAATCGAATTTTGGTTCCCTCATGTTCGCATTTTGGTCCAGAATCATAAGCATCATTTTTGTATTGAATTTCTTCTGTATTCTCTAACAGTGATTGTTTTTCATTTTTGGTAGTTTTCGAAGTTTCTTCAGTGTTTTCTAAAGTTACGCAAGGTTTTGCTTCGTTGGTTAAGCATTTCTGGCTAGAATCATCAACATCATTCTCTAAAATAATTTTTCCGGTACTTTTTACAACCAGCAATTCTTTTACTGTCTTTGAATCATTTTCTTCGAATGTCAGACTAGGTTTTGTACCTTTGATTATATTTATTTTCTCAGAATTATTTTGGAATTTGACTTCTTCTGTACTTTCTACAAGTGAATATTGTTCCTTTTTATCGATCTTGGTTGGTATTAGAGAATGTTTTAGCCCTTCTAGTTGTATATTTTGCCAAGAACAGTATACTTCATTTTCATTCTGGGCTTGTTTAATACCTTCTAATTGTTGATGATTTAGTTTTGCACTTTCTACAAGCGAGTTTTCCTCGAATCGAACTTCTTCGTCATTATTTTCAAGCGAATTTTGTATGCGTTTAAAATCTTTATTACTTTTTACAAGTGAATCTTGCTCAAATCGGCCTTCCTCTGAGCAGTCGACAGGCGACAGTTGCTCTAATTGAAATTCACTTGCATCACCTACATGCAAAAGTTTCTGACAGTAAATATCCTTAGCCTTTTTTACAAGAGGTTTTTGTAATAGAACTTCATCAGCATCTTCACTCAAAGGTAACCCTTCAAACCGAACTGACGTATCAATTTTTCTAAGAGGTTGCTCAAATAGAATGTTCTTAGGACTATCTACGAGTGTGTCTTGTTTTAAACTAACTTCATTAGCACTTATTACAAGCCGCTGAGGATAAAACAGCGTTTCCTTAGCACCTTCCTCAACATGGATATCCTTGTCACCTGTTATAGCAGGTTTTTCAAACTGATTTTCCTTAGTTTGATATTTAGACATTTGGGACTCAATTTGAACTTCCTCGGCGCTATCTACATGCATATCGTTCTTTATTTTAAATCCTTTAACATTGTCTGTATTGGGTTGTTCCGTATATTCAATATGTTTCATACATATGAAGGAGGGATACTCCACAAACTGAATTTCCCTAGCACTGTGCCTGTAGGATTTGTGTAATTGCTTTGCAAATTTACGTTCTCTATGACTATCACTATACATATGTGTAACATGTTTTACCAAAGACTGCTGCTCCAATTGTAAATCTTTGCTGTTTTTTACAAACTCCTTAGTTTGCTTAACTTCTGTAGCAGTTTCTACAAGTTCTTTAATATCTTCTTTTAAATAATAATTTTTAACATCATCTCTTACTATTACAGAAGCTTTTTTAAAAAGACTATTTTTATCAGTTTCTATAAACGTTTGTTCGTCTAATTGAATATGTTTAATGCTGCTATTCGGTTGTTTCTGAAATTTAACTTCTTTACTATTATCAATTGGAAGATTTTTTTCTAATGGAAAGTTTTGAAATGCTTTTACTGCAGTATGTTGTTCTAAATAAACTTCCTGTGTTCTTTTTTCATAAAGCTGTTTCTTAGCATTGCCTTTATGTGATGTGTTCTCAAATTCCCTTATTTTAGGACCGTCTCCATATGGCTGTGGAATAATATCTTCAGTACTGCTTTCAGATGACGGATATTGTAACTGTTTTTTGTTATCAGATTCTGAAATTGTCTCAGTTACTTTTATTTCCTTAGCAGTTTCTACAAGTTCTCTCATCTCTTTTTCAAATTTATATTTATTGATACTGTTTTCATGGTATTTTTGGCCAAATTCAACGTCATTAGAACTTCTTACTGCAGACTGTGACTCTGATCGAACGATTTTAGTAGTTTCTACAAACGTTTGTCGACCTAATCGAGCTTTAGTTACACTTTCCATTGAGGACTGCTCATCTAATAACACTTTCTCAGGAGTTTCTACATGCAGCTGTTGCTCGAAGTTTACATTGTGGAGACTATCTTCATTCAATGTTGGCTTAAATTGAGCTTCTTCAGAACTTACAACTAAGGGTTGTTGATACAATTGGATTTCTACTGTATCTTTTTTGAGTGACTTATTAATGTCACTTTTTAAGTGATCTTCGTCAATGGTTTTTGGCACTGTGTGCGATTTTAGTCTATTGTGTTTACATTTCTCACTAAGATTGTGCACATCAGTTTCGGATTGAACATTCCTATCAGTTTGGTCGAATGATTTTTCAATAGTCATTCTGGATTTTTTCTGGTTTTTCTTTTTTAAATTTAAGGTGGATCGTATTACGTTTTTTACTCCGTGCTTTAACTCGTCAGCAATTCTTTTTTGAGCGTCCATATTCGTCGACTTCAAAAGTTTGACGTCGTTTGAGCTTATTTTCTTTTTAGATTTTACAGACTTTGTTTTCTTGTTTGAGATTTCTTCTAATGCGTCAGTGGTGAAGTTCAGCCTGGTTGAACTATCTGATATTTTTCTAGTAGTCAACGCACTTTTACTTCTAGTATCCTCGTTTGATAAATGAGCCATTTTTTGTAGTTCAATATAATTGCCGACACGCTGCAGTTTCCTTTTCAGTTTGTCAATGACATTTTCGGCGATGTCGTAGATTGCATTACTTTGTACAATACCATCAACCTTTGCAAATTCTTCTGATTTCATTTCTGCGAATGATGTTGACCAACTAGATAATGATGCTTCAGCATAATTCGACATGGTCTCTTCAGAGCTAAGTTTGCTTCTTTCTACCTCAGACAATTCTTCGTCTAAGGTCTTGCTAAGAAAACCTGATTCGTCGAAGCTTTCAATTTGCTTAACAGAATCCTTCCATCTTCTCTCAGACGATATCTGTATCGTTTTAATTTCGCTAAATCTTGGTAGAAGTTGATTTTCGCTCACACGTACATCCTTTCAAAGAACAAAAGAGATGGCAAATTAATTTAATATTAAAAAATAGGAAACATAATTAGTTTTTTAAAAGATATGTAAATGTAGTTCTACCTGAACTTTGAAATACGTGTTGTTGATCGCCGAGGTCAAATCTACAATAAAACAATGGAAAGGGAAGTTTTAACTGCTATATACAATGAATGAAAATATAAATCAAAAGCAGTATCTTTAAAATAATTAAATATTTTAATTTTTCACAGAGTGTTAAAGGAATTATAATTAGAATTTAAGATTTTGATTTAACAATTTATAGATTTTATTACTTTAGGTATATGCTTTATGATAGTTTGCTTAATTAAAAAAATACTTAAAATTAGAATATTTTATTACAATTCATTTTATTATACTTTTCAAACTTTTTTCATATTTTTTATATATTAAGTTATTGACTGTGTTAAGAATAAATATTTAAGGAGATTTTAGTAAGTGCCCTTTCAGCATAAAAAAGTTTTGCATAAGAAAACAGCATTTTTTTAACCTATTGACCTTCATGCGATTTTTGCAATTATAAAAAGTTTTCACTGTTTGGAAATTTAATTAATTTATCTTGTGCATTGTCTTTTAAATTATTTTTAAATGATTACTTATTATCAAAAGACGATTTTTAAATTATACCTCGAACCTTCAAATTAAAAAAAAAATATTGTAAATCGGAATATTTTTAAATATTTGTAACTTAGGTGGCATTACTGGAAACGTTGGAGAATAGAGGACTTGTAATATCACGTCCATGAATTGATACAATAATCAGGGATTGATACAATTATTATTCATTACAAATAAAAACTTACCCAGAATAATAATAAAATTCTCAAATAATTTTACAACAATAAGAACAGCGAAAATCATACGGTAAATTTGGCTTTTGTATGTTTAGAGTTCGAAACAAATCTTTGAGAATATGATATGTATGAAGTCCACAGTTTTTTACAGACTGTATTTTCTGCAGAAAGTAAAATGTTCATAGATGATTTTGTGAAATATGTATACAAATATAATTATTTGTATTTTATTGGGAAGGTTAGAAGTGGACCATGAACGCCGCTCGGGTGGTTAGACCTGGGAGTATTTATGAAATGTGATAAAAAGTTCTGTTATGTTGGAAAGAGGGATTTACTTTCCAAGTTAGTATTCGAAATACCAAGTGGACTCACGCTTCTGTTTCGCCCACATTTTCCTGTGCGCCTTCTGCCTGTTCTCTGCCCGCCTCCTCCTGTTCTCCTGTTCTACCTCCTGGAGCCTGTTCGCTCTGTTGAAGTGGGATCGGCTGTTCTCGCGCAGCTTTTCCCATCGAGCACGCAACTAGTGGGAATTAAAAGAACCCTTTAACTTGCATTTAGGTGTTAACCGCAATGTTTGGAAAGCAGGCATTCTATAGAATGCTTAGGCGAAATACAGAACGCTTGGAGCTTTTAAGGAGACACAGTACCCAACAATTCGATTTTTTTTTATTTGCTAAAATTATAGTTTGGAATATTCTAAATATGCTTGCAAAATTATAATAATGTTCCCGTGTTTGAAATGAGTTATTTGAGATTTTATGCTGTATGACAGGTATGTATTTCAAGGGACGAGAACTTAAAATCGTTTTTTCTCAGTGCTTAGTTTCCCTTGATATTAAGTTTTTCGAAACGCTAAGAATTTTTAAATTATTAATGGAGAAATGTCTCATTTTTAAAGAATATTTTAAAATATGTATATATTATAAATTGGCATGTGTGCGAATTAGCTCTATGAGTAGTATTTTTTAAATCACTAAAGTAAAAAAAATGAGTTTTAAGAAAATTTTTTGCCGTATTACGAATAACTATGTATATAAAAATCAAATACATGTAGTATACAAAATTTTAAGGCCAATTTTTATATTATAGATTAAGAAAACTGAAAAAGTTTAAATTTTGAATAAAATGCAAATAATTATGAAATTTTGTGTGAAATTTTTTTTAACTTAAATAATGTACATTAAAATTTTTATTCAAAAAGTTTTTAAAAAAAGAGAATTTTGATGATACCGTAAGTTGTGGTATCGTAGAAATATTCTATATATATATATATATATATATATATATATATATATATATATATATATATATATATATATATATATATATATATATATATATATATATATATATATATATATATATATATATATATATATATATATATATATATATGTGATGTTTAATATGTGATATTTTGAGACTTACTTGATTGGGTTTCAATCATAATACGGCAATTATTACTTTCTGCTTCATAACTTGAAAAGAATAAAAATAAAATATAAAATATTTTTGACGTGGATGGATACGTCTTTAAAATTCGTAAAACGTCATCACGTCAAAGTAACGTGGCCGGGGGCAGAGCAATCCGTTTGCGATCTGTAAATGCTGTTTCTCTAGGAGGATTGTGTTTCGGCAGGGAAGCAAACCAGCAGGGGTATTTAATTTGAAGAGGGAGTTAATATGCTGATCTTTTGTTGAAGTGAAAGACATTTTGTTGTATTTTATTAATCGCATAAATTTACAAATTGATATAACATTTTGACGTTAATACGTCTTTGAAATCGGTCTGTGTACAGCAGGCATGGGCAGAAACTTGCGCGACATAAAATGTGTCAACATTTCAAAGCCCCATAACTGCAAGGGGAATCAGACTGCGAGGATAAATGACCTACCATATCTTGTAGAACAGTGTTTCTTAACCTGTGGTTCATGGACCCTTTGGGGGTCCATGGGTCATATTTTGGGGGTCCGCCGACTGATCCTAATTTTTAAAATGTTTGCATCAATATTTAGCCAGCAGTGGTAACCCGGACCTACTTCATCCTTAGCGCGCTCTGTATGGCAACCCTGTTTCTTTTTCCGCTCCTCCGGAGAAGAGAATTTGAGGCGCTTTTTCGCGCATGCTCCTTTATTTCTCTTTTGTTTTAGCCTTTTCATTGGTGATAATTTGTTTGAGTTTGAAATAGCGGTATAATTTTAAACTTGATTCACGATTTTATTTCCGTTGGATCTGCCCTGGAGGTAAGACGTACATTTATTTTTGTCTTTCATCTGTTTGTGAGTAGCATATTTTTTTTGGTGTTTTCTTAGCTTATATTATTGCTAAATGCTTGATTTCACTATGGAATTAGCTCTTGCTGAAGTTTTGAATGCGAAAAATAAATATTCAGTTGGCTATTTTAGTGTTTTACCAGTCATGGGTAAGAAAGCGTTGTTAGAATAATGTATGAAAGAGGGAATGATTTCATCGATGTATAAATGTCCAAAATGTGGATCACAAATGAGTTTGAAGTCGAGACATAAGGGTATATCCTCCATCGATACAAGATTCCTTGCCGCTTTTTCAAGTGTTTTTTTGTGTCTTAATGTTTGTTCTTAATCTTTCATTTGATTATTTGAAATAAAACTATTACTATTGAAATAAAAATATTAAAATAATTAAATAATAAAACAGAATATATTTTGTAATAAATGATGTTTAAGCAATTTTTTTTTCACAGAGGGGTCCGTGACATATTTAAAATTTTTAAAGTGGTCCATTGTGCCAAAAAGGTTAATAAACACTGTTGTAGAAGAAGGGGATCGCGTCAACCAGGTCGACTGTTAATTCACTACCCTTCTGAACTTCCTACAGTGTGTGTGGAGGGTGGGGAAATGAGTCAAATTTCGGGCAAACGCTTACTGGTGATTCCCTGTAACATCAGTTCTAATCCACAAGTAGTGGCGAGTGTGTGCTTACATTGAATTGAACTGCGAGTTCTACAATACCATTTGCTTAATTGACAGTTTAAGTTATTTGTGGGAAAATTCTGCCGAGTGAAAAGTGACAATTTGTCGAATATTTCGTTCTATAGCCAAAATAGTACACTAAAGTTCAATTGTGGCATAATAACTTTAAACAGGTTGAAAGAGAAGTTCAAGACAAATAAAATGATACTAAGGAGTCTAAACTTATGAAAAATGTGAAGAGATCTAACTAATCTTACGGTACAGTGAGGTCTGGTTTATTTTATATATATTCTTTAAAATTCCATCCATAATACGATTTTGAAATTGCAATAACAATTTAACAAGTTTAAGCATTGGCCTGCTTCGAATCCTGGAAAAGATTAAATGTATGTTGATGCATCGCTAAAATCAGGCAAAATGTTTTGCTCAATTTTACGCAAAATGCTCGTTTTATTTCCAGGTTTTTCACGATATTAATGGCCTCTTGTGTTTTCGAGTAGCGAGTAAAATATCGCAAAATTAAAACACAAACCTTTTCATCTTTGTTTAGTCGAACATTTATTTTATTCTCCATAAAATTCTTGTAGTTCTTAGTTTGATCGCTCAACCACTCCCTAATGGCTGGATATCTGTCCTTGTAATCCTACAACAAAATGAAGGACACATTTGAATATCTTTCATTCTATAATATTAATTGAAATGAGAAGGTTGGCTGCTAACTGGTGTAAGTATGAAAACATACTCCCGAGGTAAGAACGTTTAAAGTTTGCAACTCGCCTTGGCTATAAAGTTAAGCAGAATGACAATGTACTCATTAGTGGGCAACCTATTGAACTAGGAGCCACCAGAGAGTTGTAATATTAAATATTAAACACCAGACTCTAGTAAGGCCGCGGTGTCAACATTGAAAAGAAAAACCCACATCACGTGGTTATAGCGCTGCCACATTTGGCGTTCAGACATCTGCAGGAGTTCCAAATTTGGCGCACTTTCTTCTTTTTTGGTGATAAGACGTTCTGTCCGTATTCAACTTTTTAACTTATATGTACGTATTTACTTATTTTCAAACAATTTGTGCTAAATATTTCCTCTTCATTAACGAAACAAAAATATTTTATTTGTGTTCAATACTCGAAGAAGAGAAACTCTTTATATTTCTCAGGTTTTATTGTTCATATTTTCTTATTGAAGTATACAAAATAACAATTGAAAGAACTTCGCTTATGGTAAATTTTTTACATAAAAACGTAATGCAATTATTTCAAAACTACAAAGTAAGAAAAATCTTCTTAATATATCAGTTAAACTCCCTTAAATTGTACCACTCGTTCAAAAAAAAAAAACTATATTTAAATACAAAATTAAACACAAAACCATATTACAATACTTCGATCTCGTTTAGTTCTTAAAGTCGCCAAGGCCTGCCATTTAATATTGGCGTATGAATGAATTGGCATTTCCACATATCACGTGGTTTCAATGATGGACACACGGAAATCAGCATTTTTATTCCTCTATTTGTATCATTACTCTATGGGTGCCACACCATTCGGCCAAATGATAGATTAGCTTCCTAGTAATGGAAAATGGCGTTCGTCTATTTAAGAGTTTTGTGACTTACACATTTTTTTCAAATTTGCCTTCCCAAATGTAGAGTACAAAAAATATCTTTTGATTATACCTAATTTATATGTCGCGTTTTACGGTTCAAAACGGTGGTTTTAAAAATTGTTTATATGAAATCGCATTGATATTCTTTGGTTTTATGTAGTTTACGCGTTTAAAGGCTTTTCGGGAAAATTGAATGGTTCTTTTGAAATATCCACGATATACACTCACCTTGCTAGTTTAAAATTCTTCAATTTTAATGTCTGAAATTTTCAGTTTGGTTTCACAGGTTTATTTAATTTTATAAATCTCTAAGTTAAAATATAGTAATTTTCGCCTAGTGAACACATATTGTCAAACAATGATGAAATAATATGTTCCAAAACCTATGGGATATTTTTTAATGAGTTTTGTGGTAATTTAACTATTAAAAATTTGGATAAGGACTTTCGTTTCTTTATAATTCTGTACTGTTTTTCGGAATTTGTGTACGCTGTGTCTGAGGAAAAAAACATATCCTGTAAAATAAAACATTTAGCGCCAAGAAAGAACGCATTGTAAAATTTTACATCTGTGTGCCAACTAGTTCAATTTAATTCTTGTAGCTCAGTAGACAGAAAATCGGTTCGTCCTTGAGCCTCCAATTTATTAAAATACATTTTTGTTCGATGGAAGGCACAAATTTTCATGTCCATATAGAATTCAATTGCAAATCAACCATTATTACCTTAACGCGAGCAGAAAACGATTATTTTCTTTAGCCCCATAATGCGTATGAACTGACTAGCCAACGATCTCTATCGACCTATCTGTGAAATTTGTAGCTTAGTAAAAAAAAAAACGATTACATGGCATGCATAGAACTACATCAGAATGACGCAAATGGGAGAAAAAGTTTCAAGATATTGTTTAAATCGGGTCTGCCGAGCGCTCAGATCTAACACCACATGACGTGGGGTGATTACTGCAACTAGGTAAATAGAGTATATAATTTCTATGTGGTTACCTAGTTGTTGTACTCGCCCGATGGTATACTATATAGTGACAAAGCCACTATAGTTTCAAAAAGGAAGAAGAGATGATTCACCATACGTTTAGTAATTTATCCTGATATTTATTCCATTCGATCAGAGATTGCAACAGAGGATTGGCCACTGGTTCCGCCACAATGGGCAGTCGTCCTTGGGGCAATATGTCGGACAATTCCTCCATAACTTCGTTCACTTGCAAACGATCCCTATTTGATTAAACAAAATAGAAGTTCTATATGATATAGTTAAAAGAAATATTTTTTTGTTAATTGGTCTGGAAATCAAAACAAATGCATTTTTAGCATGCCTCATAAATTCTGCATTTTAACCCTTTACTGTATAGTGGATTGGGTCTCAGGTCCCATACCAGAAAATGACATATAAAGAAATCTAAAACGAAACCATCCTGGACAGTATTTAATCTGAAAACCAAACTCCTGACACTAAATATTTTAGCTTATGCAATAGTACATAGAAAATGCTTTGAAGAATGTTAATTTTTTTTATTTGTTGCGTAATTTTACTGCGCTTCTTGGGACCAAACCCCCTTTTTGGGTCATAGGGGTCAAATTGTCTGACAAATAAAAAAAAAATCAGGTATCTAGAATGTATTTTACATGAACACAATATTTTAAGATAGAAAAAAACACGTCTGCAGTGAAGGTTTAAGTAAAAGGGTCTACTCATTCTAGAGTGTTGATAAAGCATTGAATTATTTTTGCATTATAGCAATCAATAACCTTGGCAAAGTTTGGCGAATATTTTACATGATAAGAATAATCTGATTTAATATTGTACTCTTGAAGTAATTTTATAGTTGCCTGTTTTATAGAATATGGCTGGCTACTCTCCTTACTTTATGGTTGTTGCAATTTTAAGGCTGTCATTGCTTCACGTGGCTACTATAAAGCACTGGCGTCGGGCTATCAGTATTTGGGGGGAATCCTTAACTTTGGCGATTTCCACCAAGGGAAATGCAATAATTCGTAAGTGACGCTATTTGAATTGCAAGTACCGTTATCACCACATAGTTTTCTCTATTTTGTTCTGGTTTTTAAAAGTAGTTTTTGTAGAAATGCATGTTTACAGCTAAATTAGGTTGATTTTTCTGTAAAACACAATGAAATATTACACTATTTCAGTGCATATTTTCTTCACATTGATAAGTAAACGGTTTTATTGCAACCTAAAACCACCAAAAGTTTTAATGTATTATGAAATTCAATTTTAGTGCTAATATTTGTAAATATATGAAAATTATTATAGCCTTCAAAACGGGGAATAAAGAATTATGGAAAAAAAGACTGAAATTAAATAAATTTAATCCAGTTTTATATAAAAAAAATCTTGTAAAATTCTGTTTGTATATGGTAGTATATGGTATTCTGATAGTATGTGGTTTTTAATTAAATTTGAATGATTTAAGTTGTCGACGTCTAAGGATAGCATAATAACAGGTTTAGTAATAATAACGATTTTTGTATAAATTTTCAGGGATTATGGACTGGGTCCCATTTTTTATTTTTGCACTGCAGAATTTCTTTAATAAAAAAATGTATCAATTTTGTAGGATAATTATTGATTATTGTAAAAGATAATAAAAATTTAATATTGTCTAATTAAGTTGCATTTTGAAAAGCATGGAAATGTTTTAAAACCAATAAAAAAATATGTCATACGTTCAATGGATTAGCTCAAAACATCAAGTAGAATGTAACTTTACAGACACGTAAAATTTATATACTTGGTTGAGAAAAAAACATACTGCCGTGACCAGGATTCGAACCTGGGTTATTGCGGCCACAACGCAATGTACTAACCACTATACGATCACGGCCACACAGCACGTTGTTATAAATTTAAACAGTTGTCGAAGGAAAGCTACTTCATGCTCTACTTAAAAATGTAAGGGTGAATATGTGAAGCATTCAAGCATGAAGAAAAGAAGATCAGTGTCAAATGTCTCACCGATCTATTACTTTCCTGTAAAATAGATTCTGACTGCTTGTTTCACTTTATACGCAAGAGGAGGTATCGCATTCGCGATGTTGTATATATTTATCTTATTTATGTTCGTTATACTTCAGTTCGAATTCGAATGTTAGCATAATTGAAGACATGGGTGTTAGAATCAGACAGCTCCAATTTTTTATGGATTTACACTTCTTCCCTTATTGTTTATTTAAAAATGCCTCCTAGGAATAGAAATGAAATCGAAATCTGGTTATTCACAGTGGTAGATTGTCACACAGTTAACCGAGAATTTTCCCGGCACGGCTGGACTTAGGTATAGGCTGCAAGGGCTCAGGGACCCGCACCATATTATTGAATAATTAAAAGATAAAAATATCTAGTTCTCACGTTTTTAGACATCAAAACATGTAAAACGGATTTAAAAAAATTCTTAAAAGAGGAAGTGGCAACAGCTTAAAAAAAACATTTTATCTACATAGAAAAAACGGCTGAACAGTGTTCGAATGTTTAAAAGTTTATAACTTAAAAATTAATAATTCTTTTCAAAAACAAAAAGCGATGTGCATTAGATAAGATATATGGCTACTCTTCTACAAAATATCAGAATTATGGAATGTTTTATTCTATACATTTTGCTTGACACAAACTAAATTTTTGCATTTTTCAACTTTAACATAATATTAATTCCACCATATTCGTTCTATTACAATAAAAATACCATAATCGAATTTCCCAAACATTTCTAAAGAAGATCAGTAAATTTCATAATTATCCCATAGATACTGTTTGAGAAGTAATTCAAAATATGGAAGGAAAAAGAGGGTTACCGTTAGTTAGCGGCAGTTACTTTTTTTTTACAATAGAGAGAAACAAAAGGGATGTGAGGAATTTCAATTTGCAGAAAGTTCTAGATCACAAGCATACTTGGTGCTTCTAGATGACAAAAAAATATATCAAAGTTTGTGGAATACTTTTTAAACCCAATAATATGTTGTTCATTTTCGAGAACAGAGGAAAATATAATAATACTTCGTTATTTTGATGACTTAAAGGTGACAGTCGATTGCAAAACATATTTTGATACCCAAGTGATGTTATACTTTTAAATGGAGTTATATTAAGAACAAGCTAAAGAAAGAAAAGCGTTTTCTACATTCAAGATCATGCAGTTCTTGTTCAATTTGAAGAACAGAGAAGAGAAGAACTGTTTGTTATTTTTGTGGCTAAGAGTCACGTCTCGACCGCCAAAAGGTTAAATAAAAAACACTGGAAAACAATCGCTTTCCTTACTTCCCATCCACAATCATTTTACACAGCGGATCCTCACTCTCCACAGCTTCGAGAAGGGTCTGCAGACGCTTCTTCTCTTCGACTTCCTGCGAAGAAAAAGAATCGCGCTTAGTATAGAACATGTGATCTGCAAATTTATGCATTATGTTTTGTAAAAAAAATAACACAATTTCAATTTTAAGTATAGAAGTTCATTTTCTTAAATAATATTTAATTTTCTCAATGTTTTTTGCTAGCCGCGGGGTCTTTTCTAAAAGCGCGAGGCCCTATGTGGTAGCAAACGTCGCACACCCCTGAGGGCGTCCTTGCGCTTAATAATGTGTTAAACACCATTTGACATCCCCAGAACAGCTGAAAAACTCTGGATTCGCTATGTGGAGCTACCATCTGGGGGTTGCCAACGAACTGAGGTTCCTCACGTGAGAGAGATGAAGGAAGCAGAGAAGTATGACAAGTGTTTGCAATGTGGATGCGTATAGTAATATTCCGACTAACAACCCTATGGAGTTTGCATTCTTGGTCAGCAGGAATCGATAGGAATGTTAAACATTCTACTTAACATTATAACCAAAGCGAATTACAAACTTGAGACTCTCTGAACCCTTTTTTTAGAACTATTATTACTAGGCGGACAAGCATCCCATACGGTACTTACCATATGGGCCAGCTACATGGCCAGTCTATAGCGTTAAGTGAAAAGACATTAACTCATGATTGGGCAACCTATTGAACTAGAATCCGCAGGACTTGGTAATATTATAGATATTGCTGCCTAGTAATGGAAAATGATGTTAGTTTATCTTCGGATTTTTGTAACTTGTACCAGTTTGGCGGCACTTGTACACTGTAAAAAAAAAGGTGCTTAAAATTGAGTACCTGAACACACTTGTTTTTCTTTGAGTACAATTTCATCGTAAATGAGCGACGACGTATTCAAATTTAAGTAATCATACTTTCCCAAAAATGCGCAGTGTGATTTAATAGTGGTAATTTCAGCTTCAGTTCAAATCATCTTAACAAAGCGACCTGACAAACTTAAAATATGTTTTCAGAAGATGGTTTTCTACATTTTTTTAATGTCGTTTGCTTAAATGGTAACTGAGTTATTACAACTCAATTATCTTACTTCCCATTCTTTTGGCACACCTTTTTAATATTTTTTCTGTTCATAGCTTCTTCTCATCGACCTGGTAGTACAACGGTTAAGGTACTGGACTGCGGTGCCAGACGATCTGGGTTCGATTCCCGGTAAGTCTTGGTTGTAATTATTGATATTTATTGAAAATGATTTGTAAGAGCAGCTTATGTATGCAAGCAACTGCTATTTTTATTCATTGTACTCATTTTGAGTACATGTCCTTTTCAAAAATTAAACTTATATATTTGGAGCTATGATAAGCATCGAATGAACTAAAAAGTGAGTACGTTTTACTTATTTTTGAGTACCTATTTTTAACAGTGTAGAGTCAGTTCGGGATAGGGGTATCGAATAGGCTACGATTCATGTGGGAAATGTTATGAGGCTTTTCATGACAACCGATTGCTTAGAACACGGAGGAAAACGTTGCTAGGGAAGGAAGGTCCAGTCAACTCACGCCTCTGCACGATATCAACTGCTTCGTCTCGACTTACAGGGTGAATTCAACCAATTTAGAAACCATACCTGATGCCTGATCAACTGTTTTGCCTGCAGGCTCCACAGATGATGCAGGTAGGTCCGGTACTGGTTGTAGTCCTCCAGCTTGGTCTTCACCTTCCCTTCCGGCGTCACGAGCCCCCTCCTCACCAGGTGTCGATGGCTGCTCGGGGACCGGAAGTAGTTCCGCAGGTGGGGGTCGTTCAGGGAATTGTAGGCGAGCGTGGGCGGAACAGCCCTCTCACTCAGGTCGAAATCTTGGTTGGGAAAGCTCTCGTGCAGCTGTGGACAGTATCGGACACCTTTGCACTCGACGAACAAGTTTGGTATTTACGTTGTTTTTATGGAACAGTTACAACCCGTTCATGTTCTTTTTAAAAGAATATCTTTCAAAATCTCTTCTTTACGATGATAAGTAGAGTAGCGCTCGAAGTTGTTTGTTTAGAACATATAGACTTTCAAAGTTGTGATGTTATTTTGTAATCTCCCCCTATATTTCAAATTGGTGTGGTAGAAATCTTAAATAAAGATCACTTGCCGAATCTGCTGGGCTTCTCATACAAAGGAAAATTCTTCTTTATATGGGGGCCTCCTTACAATTTAATGGACCCTGGCTCATCAAATCAATACATCTTAGATTCTTAAAAGGGTGGGTATATTGATTTTCTCAATAAATTAAATTAGAGAATTATATAAAATTCGGTACTTCCGTATTTTCGTAACCACCTTGTTGGAAGTCGCCAAAATTAAAAAGTGCTAAAATTTGTCAAAAAAAGAAAATGTTCTAGTATGTGATGATTTTTTTTTTTAAAGCATAAATTTCTTTATTTAAGCTTTAAAAAAATACATTTATTAGTAAAGTATGACTTTGCCTTGCTGAGTAATTTTCGTAAAGATTTTAAATTCAAGGCATGTTCAGTAATGTAATGGAATACGCATGTTTTGAAAATATTACGCTCTTAAAAATGGATGCTCAATTTTGAAGAAAATTTCACCATTTTTGACGAAATAGTTGTCTGCAAAATGCTCCGATTATTTCTTATCTTTTATCATGCCGTATATTTTTACTTATATGTATTTCCATTTAAAAAAATGGAATTTCAAGTAAAGATATACGGCACGAATCGAATCAGGGATCCGGTCCTGCGTCGCGCGCTCTATCGATCAAACCAGAAAGGCTTCTTCTAAATTTGGACAACATACGCGCAAAAACTAAAATTAGAATCGAAAGTAAATTACTTCCGTTAAAAAAAGTATTGAGGATTCTTGGTTCGTCGAAAGCCACGTGATTCGATGACGAACCGATTGTCGAAATTGATGAAAATATAGTCCCGACGATCACAAAATGCTTAAAAATGAGTGTGCTATTTCTGAGAGTGCCCTTACCGACTTTCCCAATGGTTTCACCAACAATTGAATGTCTTTGGTAGGCAGACTGGGAAGAGGGAACTTGTTATCACTCGGGAGCCTTTTCCACATATACAGCTCGTTGTTTGGCTCGCTCTTCTTTGGCTGTATTGGCGTGGAGCTCTCGGCCGGACGCTTTGGAAGCGATCGCAGATCATCACGTTCCATAATTATCTAGCGCCTACGACATAAACAGAAATATGCAGACTTTCATTTAAATATGTTCTTGCCACTCTGAAAAATTCTATGCCTACGGGACATCTTCGTCACAGAAGGGGCGCCCTTGTAAGCCGTCAGAACTTAGTAGCGCGGCCCCCTTTTAATGCTCCACACAAACTTATAAATAAGTTTGAATTATACGTAAGTTATGTAACTTATGAATAAATTCGATCAGATTTTAAAAATATTTTTCATATTTTTGAAAATCCAATCGGAAGTTTTTCCTTTTATCAACTACACATGTTTGATGCGGTTGCTACACTTCTTTTGCATAGAATATTTATTAGAGATCTTTATTACGTAAAAAATATGCATTATTTTGTTATTTTTATAGAAAATTTAAAAATAAAGCTAATTTTTTATCGAATAAGCCTAAATTTATGCCCATAGTGCTTTCTGACACGGAGTTATAGTGTCTGGATAGATCCCCTAAGCCTGAAAAAGTAACATGGGTTTTTTATCTTGATGCCTCCCATATAGATGATTTTAAAGACGTTTCACGTCATAAGTAAAATTTTCATTTTTCTCTGAGGAGCGAGGGGGTCCTCCAAAAGCGCTGGGCCCTGTACGTGGCACGCCCGTCACCACTCTCAAGAGCGGTTCTGGAAGTACAATAAGGAGCTACAGCTCTGAGGATAATAGGAAAATTTAGGTCAAAAAGCAACTGCACCAGGTACTGTGTTGGCTTGGGTGATGTAGACTTTTTCACATCGCCATGAAGAGCCGGTAAAAAACTTAAAAGTTCCGGTATTTGCGATGTTGAATATAACGTTAAATATATGATAATACTAGCTAAAATACCCGTTCTACGCACGGAAAGGAAATAAGATACAAAATTGAAACAAATACAAAATTTATAGCGAAATATATAATATTCCTAATTTGTCATCCATCAGGGGGAACCACAGTGTTAAAAGTTCCAATTTGTAACGAAATTTTATTAGCAAGGTCCTGCAAGAACTTGAAAGATTGATAATATGGAGAAATTAGCTGTACAATAACGTGGATATATATACCTTACTCGTGTTGATTAACATCCATATTTTAACCTTTAGTTATGTCCCAAAGATTTAAAGAGGAACTATGTTCCAAATTTCAGCACTTTAGGTCTTTTGTATCTGGAGATCTCGAGATCAATGAGTCAGTCAGTCAGACAAAGTTTATTACAAAGAAATAATCTTATATTTGTGAATTATCCAGTTACCCGGATATATCTGATCACAATTGATCCGGATGCTTGGAGTACTACTGTAACTTCTTTCTATAATTACAGACATTTTCAAATAGTCGGACAAAATGATCAAAGTCCTCACTTCCGAAAGCAACTTTGTACAGCGTTTAATTTAAATTCAGTGTGTACTTCCGGAATTCTCGTTTCAAGTGTACTTTAACATATTCTAGATAGTTCCGAGTTTACTTTTGGTGCATCGTCAAATTCAAGTGATGCATACTTAATTCCACATTTTTAAGTGAATCTCTTGAACTTTTTCGCTTTTGCTTAGCAGCGTTCGTTAAGACTGCTGAATCGCAGCCAGGAAGATGTTCCCTTTTGAAATTAAGCTTCTCGTGTATCGAAACACCGCCCATGCCTAGTACTATTCTATCACCACGAGAAAAACCTTGATTCTGGTAAACTGTTACATAGAAACTAGCAATGTTACTCAATTCCATGTTGTAATGTAGAAGATAAGAAATGGACATTAGTCCGTGGTTTTTCTCATGTCAGCAGAATAGCATTTATGTAATCTGCACCAAATGAGAATGTTTTTTTCATGTATTTAGTTTGTGCGTCTAATATGCTTACAAATAACATATTATAAAAGCAGCAGTTTATATGGTTAAACTTAAAAATAAGGTGGCACCCCTCCAAGACTTCAAGTTAATGTCGCCAAATAGGATTTTAGTTCAAACCGATAAATATCTGTTGAGTTTAAATTTTACACGTATGTTTATTTATATTTTCTGATTAATTGACTAGTAAATAGTTCAATTCGCAGATTTTAGGAATTGTAACCCAAGACCTTTTGTCAGCCAAAGCTAGCGGGGAAAAGCGACTTTAGCGGAGTGTTACTCTTAAATTTTACAGTTTGCGTTGATATGTTATAGCAATGGGTTCTATTTCTAAATTGAGATATATTTTAGATGGACTTATTCTTAGAGTGGGCTGGTTTCTCGCCAAGGTGATATACTTGTAAATATGGCTTTCTTACTATTACGTTTTTAAATTACTATGTGCCAATGTTACCAAAGTATTTATCAAATTTGACTAAATTAAAGTATTAGCGAAAAATAGGTCCATTCTGCTTGTCTATAATTTTTAATGTCAAAAGACAATTTACACACTTTTTACACCTACTTCAAAAGCAATTATAATTCCATTTGGCAAAAAAGTAGAGAATAATCGTCCGAATATTTTCAAAATCTGACAATTCATAGATATAAAACTGTCTCTTAAAAGTTTAATTCAGTAATTTAAAACACGATGAGAGCTTATCAAAATTATAATACACCTACAGAAATAAAATAGTTTGAATTGATATTAAGATTTTATGATATATAAAAATAATCATACTTAAAAAAACAAATTCGAAGCTTGTTCCATTCATACATTTTCCTTAGAAGTTCAAATATGTTGATATACAATTCGGAACTAACAGTTGCCAAAAGTAAAATATAAATTTAAGCTAAATAAAGTGAAAATCAAAAAGACAGAATATCATATTTATATCAGGACTCAAATTAAAATAATCGTATGCTGGCTTTATAATTTTTTAATAAAACAAGTATGGAGAATTTTTCTTTCTATTTGTTATAAATGTTTGAAATAAAAAAAAGGAAAATGAATCCCTTAAATAAAAGAAATTACGATTTTTATTAGAAACCAGTAGTACATGACACTATGACGATATCTGGTATGCAACTTCAATAAAATTAGCCTCCGAAAAATTATATTGATTTTTTTTTAATTTCCGAAAAATAATAGTAAAAACGTAAATTTGTACGAAACTTTTTATTATAAATACCACTAAATAACAAAATGTTCTGTTGATTTTAAATACTATTTGAATATATGCTACGTTGAGCTTGAATATTTTCTTATTTTATTTCCATAAAATATCATACACAGTTTAAATTATGAAGTTACATAATTTTGACGACGTTTTAAATATACTTTGATTAAAATTTGCGAACTTAAGAAATAAATTCTTCAAAAGTCAGAAAATATTTCATTGCCTAGTAAATGTTGTGAAAAATTGACGAAAATATTTGGAAATATTTTTTAAATAACAAATTCAAATAGGAAACGTCAATTTCAAATAGAAAATGTTCAAATATTTTTAAACATTCCCTATTTAACAATGAAAATATTTATAAATCTGAGATTTTTTTTTTGAAAATTCCGGTTATTCGATATTTTTGGATAAATAAATGTCGGATAACCCTTTTCTTTTTAAATTTAGCCAAAATAGACGTTTCTCTATAAAAAAAATTTTAATTGAAGAATATTTTTTTTTTCAAACGATCCATTTAATTCAGAATTTTTAAATGTCGGATAACCGGACATTTTTTTTTACAAAAGATGTCCAAATGAAACTTTCCCTACACCCCAAAAATACTCAAATATCTAAATTAGAACAGAAATCAAGCACGAATTTACATAAACAAAAAATACATAATCTTCGAATTGATAACTTTCTTGGCGTGCGATTGACTTTTTTGGTTGGCGAGATTAAGTTGCGTAAAAATAGCTTCAATGTTGGTGGCTGAGTCGTGTTGCAATGTTACCAAAATCACGGAATCGTTTGATTTGAAGGGTTAGAGAAACCTGATGAAATTTTTTATATTTGATTTGGAAGTTTAAAATTGATATATTTAAAATAGTTTTAATAAAATTGACATGGGCTCTCTTGTTCCAAGCTACAGAATTTATAGTGGAATAAATTGAAACAAAACATTGTTTTCGAAAATTTTAATTTAGGAATTTGTTTTGGTGCTGCCACCTACTGTGAATTTTAATAGTTGTGTGATAATCTGAGAAGGGGGAGGATTTATGAGCGAGCATTCGGCGCATTTTAAAAGATCCTCTAAATTGGTGAAAGTTTTATCAAATTAAAAATTTTATTACTCAGAGTTCTTATGAATGGGGACATGTGGTGGAGTAAAGGATCCTCAACCATTATTTCACGCAGCCGGCCGTCGTGAAAAGAGTGTTTATAATGCGTAAATGTGACGTGAAATGGGGGGGGGGGGGGAGATCTTACAGTGGCTGCGTGACGCAGAATATTGTAAGAAAAGAATGCTTTTAAATGAAATATTATTTTCAAAAACATTGATACAAGGTAACTTTTTACAGAAATCCTTATATTTCATATGGGAGATCTGATAAAATACACAGAACTGAAGGTTTAAAAACTATTTAACTGCACAAATGTATCGTGATGTCACATGGGAGAGGTCAAGAATAACCGGACAGTGCATAACACGAGAGGAGGAGGGGTGTATAAAAGGATGAGAAACAGCGTGACGTAATGAATGAAGATTCCCTAACGTATTCATGAACGGAGCCTCATTGCTCAATAGAGCCGACTAGTTTCAAAAACAGAGATCCACATTTTTCGCAAAATCGTATTATTACATATTTTACAAGTTCTCACTGCACTACATCACCTTGCTAAGCGGTATTGACCAAAAGAATCCATTCAAAGTTATGCGTTTAGATTCAAAAGTACGTGGCAGTCAATCGTTTTTGGCATCTACTGCAATATTTATGAAAACGGATCTATCTGGTTTTGAAACTAGACGTCGAATACAACTGGCTTATAGCTGGAGGGTCGCTAGTTTAGTTTCTCGTATTCCGCTAGAAAATATCCACCATGTGTAGAGAACTGTGGTGAACATTAAATCTTCACGCTTGATGTGCCAGATCAGGTGTTGTCCTCGGGTCTTTATGTGCTATGTTTAGCATATATAAAATATTAAGCATATAAGTACTTCAAAGCTATATTTAAAAGAGAAATATTTTTAATCAAGCCGCAGTCGATAAGTGTTTGCATGGTTTTATCCCACATAGTATCGAATTTTAAGTTATTAATTTGTAATTTCTTAATCAAGATTTTTATTTTAAAATCTATGAAAAAAGACAAATACAATTTCGAAAAAATTTGAGTATTTTTACCTTGACACTTTTATCTATTTAAATAACTTCTAATGTATAGTACTAATAACCTGCAAATCTGTTGTTGATAACCCTTCTAAAGTAACAGATACAATACTTCAAATAAAAATGCCCTTTATTAGAAAATTTGTCGCATCATGTACAGTAACACTGTAAGCTCAGTCACATTTCCAACAAGAAAAGGAATCCGAGGAATATAGTTATTATTTAAAAACACATATATACAAAGTGCATGCTACAAATGCACAGCAGTGGATCACATTTGGAACTACACATTGTTGCAATACAGTTAATGTTTTGCTATGTACATAAAATCAGCTTTATTTTTGCTAAACTAAACCAGTGAGCTAAACAAACGAATAAAAAAACATATTCACTCGCTTCTTAACAATAAAAAAAAGAGGAACAATATTTTTTGACTAAAATGCTAACAGCAGATTCCTTGGTGCACCTTCTTAAACCGGGATAGCAAATGCAGAGTCAACATGCCATGCAAAACTTTTCCGAATAACATACACCCCGAGAATGAATCCGTACACTACCATCCTCAAGTCTGAATTGCTCTCACAACAGAAACAGGAAAATTCATAGGAAGTAATAACAAAATATAGAAATCATTTGTTTAACATTCAAGTTTATAACAGACAAACTTTTATTTACATAAACATAGCATGTAATATTTCCCAAAACAATTTGCTTGACTACAACCAACATATGCATTTTGAAATCTGTACATATGGCTTTAGATACTCTTTGGAAAATTCTTGCTTTGTACATGTTAGTATTCGAAAATATAATATTTTTGGGGGGAAATTTACTTAATTTGTTGTCAAAAGCATAAAATATATTACAAATTTCTTTAACTGAAATAATAATGCATTAGCAAATAAAATCAATTTCTTTGTTTGAATAATACATTGTTTTTTTAAAATTTGGATAGTATTATAAACTTCTTCCTAAAATAATAACAACATATAAAATCAATGCGATTTCATAAGGTATTTATTTGTACAACTGTACAAAATGATTAAAACTGGTACATTGATGCTGTAGTTATGTTATATCGTTTAAAGCAAGCTGTACAAAGGGTGAAAAATGAACATTACAAGTTGACATGCATACAATAACCAAAGGAAAAGACAGCAAAAATATTTCTAGCACAGTTTGGGTAGTCATCAAAATGTGATAAATGTATATTCTCTTGAAAGTTGGCTTTCCACATTTTCCCAAATTTAACAGCACACTAGCACCATAGAAATATGATTACTATAGTCGACTAATGGGAATAAGACTTGATTTTCAAATAATTACAGAACTCACTTTGTATGAATTTCATTCATTTTGTATTTTTAATGACTGGTTTGCTAATTGACCAGGAAGATCAACCAAACAATTTTATGATAAACTGTCACACATCTGGTCATTTAATAAAAGTACTACTTGCAGGTGTGTAAATATTACTATTGGAATGGGTTGACGAAACAACAAAAATGTCTTGCAAGAGAAGACTTTTCATTGACAAACTGATTCTAAGCAGATAAATAAATTGGACAAGGCAATGTTTTTGTAGAATGTAAGAGAGCAAATTAAAAAAAAAAGTACTAATACTCAAATCGTAAAGGAAAACTTTAATAAGTTAAACTTTTATAATTGAAATAAATTCTCAGGTTTAAATTAACTGATCCAGCCATTCATCGTATTTTCAAAGGTTTATCTGTTGTCTAGTCACAAAAAGGGCTAAACTGAAAAATATATCCTTCCTATTAATGATGCGAACAGAAATTTTGCAGAAAAAATAAAATTACATTGCCAATGGCAAGAGAATAAAGAATATCCAAAGTAACTTCCCCCCGGAATTTTTCTATATTGTTTATTTAATTACAGGATTGCATTTTTTCCTAGGGCATGGCAACCCTCTCTTATTAAACCTGTTTATTGTTATTTTATTCAACACTTTCAAATGAATTTACTTATGAATTGAAAAACAATAAGTAGAATTTATTATTTATAGGCTTTAAATTCACTTTGTGTCATTTAACAATAATTTTTGTTCTTTACAATTTCTAATATACATCTGCTTCATAAAAATTAATAAATCTGATTTCCCAAATCATTCGTCCCATACAAAAAAGAGTGAAATTCATACATAATATAAACTGACAGTCATACATATATATAAAAACTTTTAAACTTTCAATGCTATGTCCAAGAAACCTTGAAAAAAAAACCTAAACACTTTCAAGAGAAAAAAATAATCCGAAGCAACGACCCTTAGCAGCTTTGACAAAAACCCTTGCAAATCGACAAACAACCACAACGCTCCTACAATTCGGCCCAAAACATAAAAAATCTTGCAGAATAAACGAGAAACAAAAAGAAACGAATGATATGCGGGATGAATATAAAAGTCTATGTACAGAAAAACAACAAAAGCCGAGGCTCATGTTTACTGGTGGTGGGTGAAGAGCCTCCGGTCGTCGCTGCGTATTCTCTCCGAGCGGCGTTTGCTGTCTCCCCCGCCAGGGCTCCGACAGAACTGGCAAATGAAGACTTCTGGGACATGCGAGGGGCGCACCTTGGCGCAGGACATATGCACCCACGTGCCGCAGAGGGTGCACTCGATCATGGGGCGACCGCGGAACGGCTTCATGCAGTGGCACGTGATCAGGTCCCAGGAATCGGTCTCTGTAAGAAAAAAGGAGGTTGGACTTAAAATTTAAACCCAATAATTATTTTAGTGCAAATGCAGTCAAATTTTGTTAATATGAACAAAGTTATATTAATATTAGCACTTTAGTGCAGCAACATTTTAAGTTAATTAAAAGCTCATTTGAGTCCTATTTTTTAATCTATATATTACCAGAAAATTATGACTTTTTAATCTCTTCATCTATAATATCTTAATAATAAGAGATTCTTTTTATTTAAAAAATTAAATTTGATTGAATAAAAAAAATGATTTGAATGAATAACATTAAATGCATGGCTATGCCTAAATATATATATTTTTTAAATGTTAGGAAAAATTTATTTTAAGGAAAACTTCCCAGAGATATCAGTGAACTTAATAAAAATTAAGCATGCCAATTTATCTCATAAATTAGCAGCATTGAAAATAACACATTTACTGCCACCATAAAAAAAAAATTGTACCCACGTGGTGTGACTTTTTGCGATTGTCATCGCTCCAAGCAGCAACTCTCGAAAGTTCCATTTTTTAAGTGTCACCCACTCTTCCTTTTTTAGCTTTCACTAGATTTTTTTTTGGAAAGGCCAGAATTTTCTCTTGTCTAGAAGATTTTTTTAAAGTTTGTATTTAAATGTAAAGGAAAAAAAATATTAATTTTGTTCTGCAATTTTTTTTTGTCAAGTTTTACAAAAAATATAATATTTTGACAATTTTAAAAACATTTGGTTGAGTGAACAGGTACACGTTTTTTTCAACAATCAATCAGTGTTGCTATAGTTTTTAAAACACTGGTATTTTGTTGTATTTCCATTCATTTAAAAGGCTTTTCCCTCTTATATTGATTACATTTAGTGATTGTTTGTTTATAAGGCCAATCAGCGATATTTCATAGCGAAAAGGTCTAATTTCTAATAGAAATTGTCAAATTTTCCGATTTTATAGAATTTTTCAAAAAATCCCTGATATTTCCAGAATTGCCAATTTTCATGTTGACAGACACCTTGTAATAATAATAAAAAATTATCTGACTTAACGTGGATTATCATCCAGGATTCTCTGAAAAATGCTCGGCGAGTATGCAACCACAGAGAGCCAAGTACAATATGGACAGTGGTGGCCCATCGTTCAAGTCCGTGATAGAAGTTGTTGTGAAGGCCCAAGTTAAATACAACTAACATGGCAATGAATGTGTTAAATAACTTTCAAACCACATCGAAACTGATAATAAACCTTTTAAACTTCACACGAAAACTGGACACCCAACAAAAATGTGGAGCCCTCGCGTATACATTAGCATTTAAAATAAGAAATTTACTTGATTCTTACCATTGTCAGTACCGCTCTTCTGATCATCATTGGAATTGTAACTGTTGTCATTAAAGCTATTATCACTTTCCGATAAATAACTGTCGCTAGCACCTTCAGAGATGGGAGGAGAATAGGCACCTTCGTTCATCTCCTAAGAATAAACAATTTCCATTAACTTTTGTATTAGTAAATAAGTTTTTTTTAATGTCTACATTGTAATATGCTGACTGAGTAGCTAAATTATTATGAACACACGAATTTTTAAGTAAATGAGAGCATGGAATATAGTCGTAATATTTTGGCCACTCACTGCATAAAAGTCAAATAAGTACCAGTGCAAATTCTAGAGAAGGGGAAGAAGTATTCTAGAGCTGCACTGTAAAACTGTCACTAACATCAAGTTTCTGAGTACAAAGCAAAACTTTTCCATACAAATAAAATTAATGAAGGATGTAAAGTGTATAATTTTTCTTGTGGTTTATTGGCAATTTAAAAACTATTTTAAATTTAAAAATAAGACAGGTCTTAATTTTTTGCAGGTTGTAATTTTTTTTTATAAAGTCTGGGAATATTAATGCTTAAATTTAACTTGAAGGCTTTCATTTATCTGCACAGCAATTCCTATCTAACACAAAAAGAGGGAACAGGATAACACATTTTTTTAATTTGGTTATTCAAAAGTTTGGTACTTTTGTATGATTGACATCAAGTCCAATAAATCTTTAATTGCTCATTATAAGGCAATATTACCTTTGTGAATAGCAGAATGTTACAAAGAACTATACATTCCGATTTAGAAAAAAACTTAAACATTCTAATTACTTTACAAATTTTACATGTATGTTATTTCTTTGTTTTATAGGCCATTATGAATTATATGATGATATTCAAGATATCTAGACAGTTGGATCAATTCGAGCCTGTTTAAATATCAGTAAAGGAATTTTATATGCAAATTACATCTTCACAAGCTGCTCGCATTAGAAACAAGCATAAAAAATACTACTGTGGTGCTATTATAGAGAAGTACCTCATACAATTTTATCCAAAATTAAAAAAAAAATACTCTACTAATATTAAATGGCAAAGAGTGTTGCTGGTTTAAGTTCTCAGGCAAAAGGTGGCATTCCCAATAAAGGCAGAAGACCTCTTGCCCTCAACTATAGAAAAACATTCACATTCCTCTATAACATTACCATTGCAAACACACACACAGAGAATGGGTCTAAACCCTGTATGAGATAAGGGAAGAGATGTGAACACACCCACTCTGCTGAGGCCGCCATGAAAAGCTCTGAGGCCGTCAGGGCTCCATGGGTCACGGGGAACGCTGTGCAATGCAAAGAGACAAGGAGAGATCACTTCGTGCTAAAAACTACATCTCAAATCACTTTTTAAATATAAAACAGGGGAATGTAACGTATGCATTGGAAGTGTGCTATACAATGACGTTGAAATTTCTTTTAATATGTACCACCAGGGGTCTGTTTAGGAAAAAATTGGATTCGTTAATGCACAGACCCTACAATTTTTTTTTTTTTAAATTTTAAAAACAAACTCTTCATAAAGTATTCATAATAAAAATGGAGCTTTCACAAATCTTGTTCAGCTCCAAAACGAACCCTTTACAAATGAAACGTATGAAGGAGTCCCAATTAAAATAAAATTCAATCCATCCGACATCTCTCTCACAAAATGGCTCCAAGTATACACATGGTCGATGCATGGCATAGCTTTCGCTGATGTATTGAGTGAGGGCTGGTCCCAGCCAATGAGAGGTGGAATCTGAAATTGACCAACTGGGCACAGTGGGGAAGAATAATCCAGCCTTTTTCTGGAGTAAAAATTATTTCTTGTCTCATTTGGCTACGTTGCTAGTTATTTATTTCGGAGATCTAATTGTGATCGCAGCTGCATTCTTTAATTTCTGGTCGTAATAATTACACCGGCTGTTGTGCCACTACCAAGCATTCGTGTCAGAATTCAGGAGAACTTTTTATATGCTTTTTTTATATATATTATGTATGTAGTTCATTAAAACAGGACCTTCATCTTAATTTAATACTAATTTTAGTTTTGAAAAATTATGTTTTTCACAATTTTACAAAACAGGACTCTGAAGTTTGAAGGTACCTTAACCCCGGTTTTTTAATTCGCATAGATTTTTAACAATTTAGCAAAAAGAGGACCCTGTCTGAAAATCCTGGACAGACCCCTAGTTTAAGAGAGATGTGATTGGTCAAATAAAATATTTGACAACATTTTATTGTAACGGCTTATTGCGTATTATTTAGCTGAAATCAGTCATTAAATAAATTTCACATATCTCCACTGAATTGCAGAAAAATTACACACTTGGTTTTAATATTTTCCTTATTAGTAGTGAGTATTTTTTTTATAATGATATGTTTACCAAACATTTATTTTTAAGAACATATAAACAACGCTATTAAAGTACTGAAAGTTGGATTTAATTTGTATTATTTTTAAGGGGGAAAAAATGGGTCGACATTTTTGCAATACAAACAGGTTGATAAATTCGTAATATTAATAGGATTTACACTGTTAGAATACTAAACCAATGAGAAAATAATTACCTAATTACACAAAGATTTTTAAATATTTATAAAAAAAGTCATCATAAAGTTGTTTTCTTTTTGCTGATAATCTTAAAGGGAAAATGCTTTTATTCATATAATAGTTTTTAATATCTCATGCCAAAATAATGCTATGAAATATTTTCATATATTAAAAAGTTATATGCATTGCTGGGAAAACATGTAAAACCCCTGCCCTAGTCCATTTAATTGATAAAAGAAAATCTTTGTGCAATTATAGATGAAATTCCCCTTTCTCGTAACTGGACAGGTTGGCTGCCTAGTGGAGTAAGTCTAAAAGCAATTTTTTTTTAAAAGAACAAATTTAAAGTTTGTTGAAATAGAATTAATGTTTAGGGGATACCATTCAACTTATTATTTGAGTTAACCTTTTGAACTCGGATCCCCACCATTTGGCCAAATAATAGAAAAGGCTATATGGCAATGGAAAATAGGGTTAGTCCATTTTGAACTTGCCTCTTGGCAGCCAACTCACCCAACTATCTCCTATCTAATACAAAAGTAAAAATAACAAAAATATTCAATATTTTCCAATAAAAAGTCTGCAATACAATCTTACTTCTTTGTGGGGTTTATACTTCTCATACTTCAAAATCAGGTCGCAAAACACCAGAAGAGGGTTCTGTGGTGGACTGTCCTGCTTGTGCTCAGCCTATAAAACATATATACACGATTACGAAGATGGAAAACAGTTTCAGTTATGCACAAGCTGCAAAAATAATGAAAGAAACAAAAATGCAAATATTAAGTCACACTAAGACCATTTTGAGCCAGAAAGTATTTACATTCTGCTGCATTTTGATCACACTGCTTTTGCAGGCATAAAGGACTTGGGAAAATCCACTTGTACAGTACAGAATAAATTCCTAACCGATAGCTGCATTACTTATCTAGAATCAATCATTCAAGGAAATGAAATTCTGTAATTATCGCTAATTTGTTGAACATTTCCATGCCGGAAAATAACTCATGGAAATGTTGCATTTTATAATAAAAATTATTTTAAAATAGTGACAATTTATCCAAATGAAAACAATCAGACAAATATATGAACATACTTTGATAACAAGTAAAAAGATATCATGTAGGACTTAATTATTAAACCTTTACAGGACGGCTGGTGGATATTTCATCAAGAATCCCACGTTAAATCCAAATACCTGCCTTTTAAAGGTTAATTAAAAATGTCTGATTTTCTTTTTCATCTAACAGCTCTGACAATTTAAATATTAATTTGTAACTAAATTTGAATTATTGAAGTAAGCGAGAATTGAAAAGTTCTCAATAATTTTTCTAAACATAATTCTAAAAATATTACTTACCATTTTGACGTTACAGATACAAGTCAAATTCAAATTAAAGTGTAATTTATGTTTATGCTGCAGCATAGATAAGCTGACGAATATTTTTAACCCTAGAATACAACCTTAAAATAAATGCTCATGTAAAGTCAATGGAAGAATGGGTAAAATTTACACAAGGTTAGTATTCTATGGTTAATGAAAGTTTTTACTCTACAGCAAGTTACAAAATTACGCAAGTTGTGATTCTAAGCATTCTAATTACACACACAACAGTATTTTTAGGGCTTCTAACGGATCAATTTCAAGGACAATTGCAAATTTGTGGTCAAGTCAAACAGAGAATTAGTGATTTTTTTTTATTTCTAGATGCAGTAACCCTTATTACATAAAAAAAACATTGGTAATTTGCATACTACACATATGAAAACTGAAATAAGTTTGAAATATAAACATATAAATCATTTTAAATAAACACATTAGGATTCGACATTAGAAATTTTGTCAAAGCAGATCAGCACAGCATTCACAAGATATCTGTAGCTAAACAATAAAGCCACATTTCTTATCAATTTTTAACTATCAACTATTCTTTTATGATAAATAAAGCAGGGGACTAGTAAACGTTAAGACTCCAACATATATATTGTAGGGTTAATCATGTTCTTCAATGTAAGCGTTAGTGGGAGGAGCGACATTCATTCTAACATGTTTTTTTTTTTGGTTAATTAACGTCGCACTAGAGCTGCACAGTGGGCTATTGGCGATCTAACATATGGCAATGAAATCTTCAGTAACAATTTCTCTGGGCAGCCTAAATTCCCCTTGAATCTCGTTTGCACATATTCTTCTGCCTTGAAGTAACAAATATAAATCAACAAGAGCAAACTAGTTGTATAGATTTTGTAGAAATGGCAAGAAGGAAGGAATTTTCAAAGAATAGTTCTTTTTTTAAATTTTGACAAATTGATAATGAGAATCATTTACTGAAAGCATATATTAATAAAATTTTATTTGTAATTTAACAGTCTAGTTTTCGAAATCAGAGGCCGTCAGTTGTATTTTGCACCTAAAAAAGTCTAGTTTGACGACCATATTTTTACACCCAGTCATAATTTTTTACATATAACAATGATTTTCAACAATTGCTCTCAAACTGTTTTAGTAATTTTGTCAGTAAAACAGCGATATTTTAGAGTACAAATGGAAACATGCTTCCAATTTTATACAAACGAAGTTTAATGAGTACAAAAATATCTTAACATTGGCACCTCTACTTAAGTAATTTGAATTATTTTAAAATGATATCTAAGCAGAACATTTTGGCAACTAAAAAAAATTTCTAGGTGCCAAAGATGCCTAAATTTTATCTCCTAATTTCAAACCCTGAGCAGTCCACATATGTTTTGATTAGGTATAGAATCATTTTACATCGTAACAGATAAAATTTAACATACAAATATTATGTGGTATTATTTAGAGAAAATTACAAAGCAAGACTTGTATAAGATTATTCAACTATGTAGACAAGCATTTAAAAAAATACAAAACTATGTATATAATCAATTTTAATGACAAAAAGTAACTTACATGAATATCCTCCCATTTATTTTTCCTACCTGTAAGAAATAAAATAATTAAAAACCTAAACAAATAGCAAAATTGTTCTACAAACACAAAATATCAAGCTATTAAACATAATTTTTAAAACGAATTTTGAATAGCCAGAACAAAGGCAACTTATTATTTTTTTTTACAATATGTATTATAAATAACAGAACACATACTTTGTGCTGCTTTAGAACATTATACACACAACTTTTATTCTACAAATCTTTATGAATAAAACCATATACATTTTCCCAAGGAATTAAGCCCCAAACAGTATTTTTAAGATGTATTACTTGGGGGGGAAAATGAGCTTTCATATATATATATGTGTATTTTAAACATTCTTTTTACAAGATTAATAGAAAATTTGAAAAATAAGAAAGTTTTGTACCATTGATTACCTAAAAATGAGGCATGTAGGGTAGTTATACTGTTTTTAATCTTCGCTCCGACTTAGCAATTCAATAATTATGTCATTAAGGAGGTATAAGACACATTTGTATCACTTTTTATAAATAAAAGAATATCTTTAGTGAATTGTCTTTACAGATTTTTGTTATTTGCAAAATAATAGAAAAAATCCATAATTTTACTGGTCAAACTATCTTTAAATAAACATTAAAAAAAATTCAATCTATATATTACTATTCCCTATTAACAAAATAAAGTAAAATGTAATTAAAGTAATATGATTAAAAACTATATAGCAAATTTGGAACAGTTTTTTCAAACAGATCTGAACTTGCATCAATTTAAACTGGATGAAACATGAAAAGTCACCGCCATAAAAAATGAGTTCAAAGTTACATATTCAGGCAATCTTTTATTAAAGTTTAATTTTGATTATGTGTGTCACATACCACCTTCAGATATTGCATTTTGTTTTAAGATACCAGAATGCTCTATTGCTAGTATACTTTAATTACTAACAGATGTTAGATTGAAACTTTTCTTCAATGCATTTTGATTTTTTTTTACGAATCAATCTTTCGCAATCTTTTTAGGCAAATTAAAATTTTGCTTTTTCCGAGAAATAGATGAAAGCTTGGCTTTGAAGGATGTGGAAAAACGAACTGTCCAAAAATGAACGAACGTTACTATTACAATAAATATTGAGAATCGGTTAAAGTTGGCGAAAACTAATATATAAATGTTCCGATCGACAGCAAATATATATTCCAACAATCATTTTTGAGAAAGAGGCTTTAAAAAACGGTATTTATCGGGTCATGTTCGTACGTGAAATGCGAATATGTGCAATGAAGCAGAAGTATAACGAAATATCAAATAATTGACTGGAAATTCAGATAAAAGTACTTAATAATTGTTGTTGAGATTAGAGATGTTTCCGTGATAATTAGAGAGAACGCTGAATGCCTGTCAAAATGGCAGCAATTGAAGATGAGGAAACGTAACGCCATTCGCCGCTAGCGTTATTTGTTTAAGGAATCGGGGTTTTAAAACTATTTAGCACAATTAAAACAAGTTAAAATTTAAAAAGATCATGCAAAATTTTTGTAGAATTCGAAACGTAAAAGCGATTTATCAGTTGCTAGAAACAAAAGTTGGAAGATTGCTTTAAATCAAAACACATAAAATAATATAAGATAATGAATTGGAGGAGGAAATCTTGGAAATGTTTATCGCACACAAAACGATGCTAAAAATACAATAAACTTACTTTGAAAGTATTCTCCCATGTCAATATGACGTCTTGTGTGAAGCATAAAATAAACTTTATAAATCTAATATTTTATATGCTAGAACGGCTGTAATCGAAGATTTAATGCCGACAATATGAATACTATTTTCTGTTTGTACACTAACAGATAACTTGTGAATAAAGTATGAGAAAAAATCAATATGAATAGCAATAAAGTATATGCTATCAAAATCTCCTTTAACTTTTTCGTAAGCAACAACCAACAACCTAGCTGCAAAGCAAATATCAACGGAGACAAATTGACGAATGAAATTCAAGACGATTGGATGAATGCCAGATTCACTATATGTCTACATTTTTGATATGGCAAATTAAATATCTTTTTAAAGTCGAATAGATAATTTTTATGCTGTGTTAATTTTGTAAAAATAAGTGAATTAAAATATATAGACCCACTTGTCATTGTTTTCTTACACTGAAAAGAGGTTTTCGAATATTTATATTTTATTAACTGTAACCAGATATTTATAGTTGATGAAAAGAAGGAAACAACACAACTCAACCCAGCCATCATCACGTCGAAGTTAGGGCCATTTTAGCCAAATCTCTAAATTTTCCTCTTCTGAATAGGAAACAAACTTAAATTAAAATGAAGATCATCCACTCTTCGCAGACGGTAAAAATCCCGAAAGATGTCTTCCTTAAAGTCAAGTCCCGCCTCGTCACCGTCCGAGGGCCCAGAGGAATCCTCCGCCGGGACTTTCGCCACGTGCAAGTCGACATGAAGAAGGAGGGCAAAGATAAGTTGGTCGTCGTCAAATGGTTCGGGATCCGTAAAGAACTGGCCACCGTCCGCACGGTGTGCACCCACATCGAGAACATGATCAAGGGAGTGACCGCCGGCTACCAGTACAAGATGAGGTCAGTCTACGCTCATTTCCCCATCAACATCACCACCTCCAACGACGGCGGTCTCGTCGAGATCCGTAATTTCCTCGGGGAAAAGATCCTGAGACGGGTCAACATGCAGTCGGGAGTCGTCTGCAAGAATTCCACTGCGCAGAAGGATGAGCTGATTCTCGAAGGAAACGACATCGAGGCCGTGTCCAGATCCGCTGCCCTCATCCACCAGTCCACGCTGGTCAAAAAGAAGGACATTCGAAAGTTCTTGGACGGAATCTATGTGTCCGAGAAGGGCACTGTTGTAAAAGAAGCCTAAGTTCATTAAATAATTCTTATCAGAGTTGACGACATCTCCTTTTATTTGCCTTGAATGTTGATGTATCTTGCATTCAGCTGTAATGTAAACAATATTATGATTTCTTGGAAAATCTTGTTAAATCCGTTCAAGTAGTTAATTTATAGTAGTTATAAGGAAAATGATATAGTGTAAACAACTCCCAGAATTCGCTGAAAGTTTATTTACAGCTGATTTGTGACATCTTAAAATAATTAAGTGCTTCCTTGCATTATATAGTTACTATATCGATTGTTTGTGAAGTGGTTATTGAGCAGTGAGACTACATAAAATGTGTAGGATTTTATTAATGCATAATTTTGTTATGAAATGATTTAAAGGGAGCATTGTTCTTGCAAAGAGTTATTATCCAATACCTTTTGGCATGGGCAGTCAATCATAATTTCCTTAGAGATGTATACAAATATCTATGTATAAATTACTGCCAAGTCGCAGGCTGGGAATATAGCAATATATATGTGTTTAAAAATGGGTATCAATTTTGATATTTACGTTTCAGAAATCAGTAAAATTCAGTATCTGCCCTGCAAGCTTAATTATCCGAAAAGCAAAATTAAAGTATTTAAATTCTGACAAATAATTACCGTTGCAAGTTATTGATTAAAAATTTAATTACTAATAAATAATTAGGAATGTGATGAATACTGATTTGGCTGAATAACAACAATCCTTATACAAGGCAACAGTTTAAAACAAACTTACCATTTGTAGTATAGCATTCGTATTTACTATAGAAAAGTAATATTAAATTTATAGCCAATTTGATAGATATGCAAAACCTTTTCTTTAAAAAATTTAGATTAATAAACACCTGTTTTGTCAAAAATACTGTTTAGGGACAATAGGTTTTTTAAAGATTTTAACAGGTTTCCTACTCGTCTGGAATTGTCAGGGAAAATTAACAATTTCTCAACTTTTCTGGAAAGGTGTAGGGGGAATTTTCTTAAAATTTTTAGCTGAAAGTGCCTTGTCATATTCCTTTCGGTGTTATCGATACAATTTTCATTTCGTTTTAAAATTTACAGGCACTTTATTTTTGTAGGTCTCTACATTAATCTTTTTATAAAAAACTTCATGTGTTTCTCATTCTGGTATTGTATAAAAACCCTCTGGAAAAGTCGGGATTTTAATCTTGATGTCAAGTGGCAACTGTATTTAAATCACTGATTTAAATAGCCGCATATAAAAAAAAAGAAATTTTCACAAACTTATTTTAATTCGGCCAAATTTTTTTTTTCAAATCCTGTTTTTTGCTATGCTCCTATGGCAGCTATTCGTCCAAACCCTAGAAATAATAACTTGTAATGGTATAAGTTGCATAAAAATTGGCTGAAATTTTGTTCCATGATATTTGATATATGCTTATTTGAAACCGGCGAGAAGGTACAAGTGACAATTTCTTCATTTTGTGACTTAAAGTAATTGATTTTTATACTGCTTGATCTCGGCATGTGACTTGTATTGCTTTGCCACCCACATTTCATATGTAATAACTATTCATAACCGCACTTACTATTTTTTTTTTTCTTTCTAAAGTTACTTGCACCCCTACGTTTCTCCCCTTATTTGAAAAAAAAATGCGAGAAATGTAAGCCCCTGACATTTTCAATGTTACAATAATATAATTATTGAAATGGGAGGAATGGAATATATCGCATGATTTTTCTGTAAATTTCCTTGTCTGACAATGGTTAAGTAGTTTCCTTATGTCACAGTAAAAATAAAATTTCAGCTGTTTTATTTAGCCAATCATATATGCACTGTATGAAAACGTTTGTTAAAGTCGTTCTGAAGAAAATCGTAGATTTTTGTCAATTCAGAATATACTATATTTAAACAATACTTAGATTTTAAGATTAATATATCAAGTATGCAATATCAAATGAAAATTGCTAAAGTTAATTATGAATTAATCTAGAATTTTAAAAGTTATAGGCACATAAAATTTGGTTTTACTAGACTAGTTGTTTTCATCATGGAATTTTAATAGATGGGTTATATATTTGATGAGTTTTTCTAGTTACTCTCTTTAAGCAGTTCCTTTTTTAATATTAATGTCCAATACACAAAATAATATTTAGATTTATACAAAAAAAAACTTATCATATGAATTGAATGGTTGTTAAAATGAAAAAGTAACAAATTATTAAACTTATAACTTTAGAAAAAAAATAAACTGATTCAGACAGGAGCTGTCATTATGAGGATAGGAAGGATAACTACTTTTTTTAGAATTTTGTTACTACTAGTACTTTGATATAAGGGAATTGAATGCTAAATATAAATTACATAACTGGCTAATTTCGTAAACTAAAAGTTTTAGTGAATTATTTAAAAAACATATGTACATAATGAGACAAGACATTTTAGTAAAAACAATGCAATATATATTTTATTTATTCAAATTTATTTACATGTCTTATATTACAGAAGTTTATAAATTCATTCACATTAAGTCGTTGTTGCCAGGAGCTCCTCGTTTCTGGGCGCTACAGATGCTGCACGTTTTCTGTAAAAAAAAATTGCTTATAAAAACTTATCTAAGTATCTAAACAAATCAATTTATGTGAATGGCATGTGCAGAAACAGCTTCAATAACTGCCAAGTATATAGCCCACTGTGAGAAAAAAGTACTTCATAAAATATCAAGTGTAAAATGTTCCAAGACTATTGCCCAGTATTATAATTAAATTTACATATCAGGAAGCAATTCACAATTGCTACTGGAGCTGTGGATTAATCCAATTTTTATGTTTTGTTAAAACTTAAACAAAAATTGTACGGACAGGCAAATCCTTGAAAGTGTTGCTCTTTAAATCTTTACTCTCTACAGCATTTGTGTTTCTAATTGATTACGAGATATTGTGACTTAAAATCAGATCTAATGAAGGTTAAAATCCATAGTTTATATTAATTACTTTATTAGTTAGTAAAATGGAACTAGATGGGCTTGGCTGGCAAGTGGTACAAAAATATAAAAATCAATAGACATAATTTTCCATGGCTATGCAACTACATCTATCAATTGACCAAGTGGTGTGGCTCCTAGTTCAATAGATTGTCCATTAATGAGTTTATTGTCATTCTATTTAACATTATAGCCAAAGCTAGTTGCAAATGAAATTCTGTTTTTAGATTTGTACCACTTGTTGGTCAAGCTGTGTTCCCTGTTTTCTAAATATTTTTTAAACTAACAAACTCAAGAAACAATATATAGTTTTCTTTACATGTAGATATAAATGTAAATTCATAATGTTTTTATGAATTTATTTATTAAATTATAAGCAAGTTCCTACAAATGTGTCTTCCAAGATACATTTAATGTTTTTATAAAGCACTTTTTAACATAAAAGTTCTTGCAAACTATTTATTTAATGGCTCTTTTAACACAAACAATGAAAAAAATTAAATTCTAACTTCAATCATATATATTGAAGTCCTTAGAAATCCTTTTATTAAAATTTTTTTTAAATGATGACCAAACCTGATACACTTTTTGGAATTTAAACCTATTCTATTGCAATAGACATTTTTAAATCATTCATCAATAACACAGAATTTAAACAAAACAATTGTATAAAATAACACACCTCAATCTTTTGATCAGGTACACAGTCCTTGTGAAAGGCATGCCTACAGTTAAATACCATTATACCCCCTCCTATTCTGGAATCTAAAATATAATTTCATTTTAAGTATGTACACCAAAAAGAACAGTTCTATATACACAAACAAATATTTTATATGTGGATAGCATTAAATAAAATGTTAACAGTTAATTAGCAATTTTCACTAACCAGCAAATTTTAAAATACGATGAAAAAATTTACAATATTTTTAAAATAAAGATATAATTTTCAAGTAAAAAAGATTCTTATGGAAGTCAAATACAATTTTTAATAAAAGTAATACATTCAGCAACATATAAATTGCATTGAAAATCTGATTATAGGGCAATATAATTTTTGTAAAAAATAAATTAACATGTGTTGTAAGATAAAAACTCGTCTTATAGAAACATTGCATTATAGAATTTTAAAATACAAATACAACCTTAATATGCAATAAAAATCCATCAAATCTGGACATGTTTTGTCTACGTCTCCCTTCATCAGCAGAGAATGAAAAAGTCTGTGTAATAAAATATAAATAAATAAACCCAGAAATATTTCTGGGTTTATTTATTTATATTTTATTACAAAGACTTTTAATAACATTTTTTTTTTGTTTTTATTATGGTGAAAATCTTACCATTTATATGCAACCTTCTTTCACATAAAGGACAAACTTGGTCTTCTAAAATTATAAAATGAAGAAAATAAGTTTAGTTGCATAGTAAAAACAAAAGAACATGAATTATAGTTCTTAGTTTTGTGGAAAAAGTAAAAATAACTAGACAAATTACAAAAAAAAAAAAATAATAATATTAGATACCTAATAAAAAGAACATGTACTAATTATTTTTAATGAAATCCTTAAATAAAATAGTGACAAATACTTGAACTCGAGCGGTTATTAACATAGAATGAATAATTAAAAGATTATATTTGTGAGGTACTATTAAAATAAAATGAAGTTTTTAAATTGTCAGGTAAATTAATTAAAACACAGGAAAAGTTTTTCAGTTAATTCATAAGTAAAAGGTATTTGGTTTCAAAATTTAAAACACTTTTTAAATCTGTGTAATTTTTTACAAAAAGGTTAACTTGCTATATTTGAGAAAATCAATTTAACTATTTAATGTAAAAAGCTCAAATAGGTGGCAGATATAACATTTTCTAAAGGTACTTCCTAAACTAATTGAATTTATTGTACCTCACATGAATTAAGTACTTGATTAATATATGAAATGACCAACAAAGTGGTCATTCATTAGGTAAGTTTGCAGTTCAGGAATTAAATCAAGATTGAGCCAGTAATCACAACACAAAATGATTTATTCCCAAGACCCAGGTTTACATCTTCACATGGAAAGAGTTGAAAGACATCATATAGGGATTTGTTATGTTATATGCAGAAGGAATATATGGGTAATGATCGTGTCAGAATCACGGTTGTTGATCGGGCAAGGGGATCCTTTAGTGAAAAAGGGTGCATTTGTACTTAAGAAATCGCGGAGTGACAAAATATGAATGAAAAAAATTCATGCGGGTAGTTAGAGCATAGCAGAGTCAGCAGAAATCATGGGAACCAAGAAAAATTTCGCTTTGGGACGAAAAGAGTGTTAGGGGAACACGAACGAAAAAGCGCACATTATACTTGGTTATTTAAAGGAATGGGAGTTAAGGAATTTTAAAAATGGTTTGAAAAGAGGGTGATTACAGGAAATTCCTGATATATATATATTCACACAAAAAAACTTAGTTCAGTTGTATAGAAAATATTTACCTTACACAAAATGCTTTAATTTTTAATTATATTTTCTGTAATAACAATTAAAAAATCTACAAAAAGGTTTATTCTGTGCACGAAAAATTTGATAATAATTATATTTAAAATTTTTTTTAGACTTACCAGTGACTGATATTCCCCTTTTTTGCAGCTTGTTTAATTTTTCTAAAAGACTGTAACAGTCCGAAACAAGTATCTTTTTGCAACCTTCACGCAGTGAGATCTAATAGGAAAAAAGGTTATGAACTATAAATGTTTTAATACAATGGATTATTTTTTCAGAAATTATACTTTTTAGGAAATAAAATATTTTAGAAACCTAAAATATTAATTTGGCACTGTTGAGACTTGAAGTGTGTGGAACTATTTTTAAACTTTAGATACTCAATAATATAAATATACCCTGTGTACTTATTTAAGTTCACTAAACAACAATAAAAAATAATAAACGAAAATCAAATTTGATACAAGGGTCCATTTCATGCTATACTATAGATAATATTAAAATCAAATGCAAGAAAAAGGGAACTATACTCAGGGACAACCTAAGTTGAACCTGAAGCATATAGCTATGATATGTATAAATATTCAATTGCTTTAGGCTGAACTTGGGTTGTCCCCGAGTATACCATTGCTCAAATGAGGTTTTACAGAAATGATATCAGCTTAGATATTTCCCAAGGATATCAACCCGATTATGTTGTTAATTCTTCAGTAGTTTTAAAAAGCAATTGGTTCCGCATTGGAGAATCGTTAGTATGTGCTAGATTGGACCAACATTGCTGTGCCTAGATACAGAAGTTGGTCATCAGCATTTGTATTTCTAAAATCTAGGAAATAAGCCTGTTTTCCAATGCAAGCTACTTTAATGAAATTCAACAAATTCTTCACCAATACAGTATTAAAAGACATGCTTAATAAATATCAAATTGTGTTAAATCAATGTAAGGGACAAAACTGCACACAGTTGAAGTGAGAGATTGCTGCAACAACAAAACTTTTGTATGCTTATGGACATGCTACAATAATAGACACAGGCTGTTGGTATAATAACGGACAGCAAACTTTTACAAATGCATGCATATTATATTACAATCCTTAAAAAATGTGCATGGTAGTTATACCTGTAAAGTGTAATCATGTAGAATTTTCACCAAAGAATCCCTTAATCCAGGGATTTCCATTCCATTAGGTATCTTTTTTATCAGCATGATGGGATCCACATGTGTTCCAATATTCTGAAGCAATACAGTGATAAAACCTGAATAAATGAAAGGTTTCATTACTCTAGTAATATCTTTAAAATAATGAAAAACATTTTTGTCTGTTGTAAATTAGAAATATAAAAAATAATCATTATTACACCTACTATAAATTAGTTTAAATTATAATCATACTGTATTCATTTCCAATGGTCTCTGTTCAGTGGGCAAACGGGAGTAAATTTAAGTATTCATACGAAAAAACGAAAGACGAATAGCTCCAAGTTATGCTAAATCTTTATTACGCACATCCAAAAACCAAACCGATAGTACATCTCTCTCCCGTAAGATCACAACAGAGCGGAACGCCAAAATCAAAACAAAAACGTCACGCCTCACTGCGCCTCTTCTTCCCCGCAGACGATCGGAAAATAAATGACTTATACAAACCAAAACTATACGTCACAAAGGGGAGAAAGGTCAGTCGGCAACATTCCGCTCCGATAATCAAACGTTACAACCCAACATACCGCCCACCTTGAAGTACCTTACTTCAAAATGGATGGAAATTACAATACAAATAAAAAGTCAAGATTGTTCATCAGAGTCAATTGGTAATCGCACCAGCTTGATGATTGGTCTCATCAGACTTCCTTCACATGTCTTCAACTGCACTACGCGAACCAATTTGTCCTTTCCAGGATAGGTGTTTGTTACTCTTCCCAAACGCCATTTAAGTGGAGGCAAGTTATCTTCCTTTATGAGGACCAAATCACCCTTTTGAAGATTTTTCTTCGGTTGCAACCATTTTGGCCGGTTCTGTAGTCGAGAGAGATATTCTGCTGTCCACCTTCTCCAGAAATGTTGAGTGATTTTCTGAAGTAATTGCCATCTGTTGAGGTGATTTGTTGGAACATTCAAGAGATCCCTTTCCGGTACGGCTGTCAGACTGTCTCCGATCAGGAAATGACCTGGTGTTAATACTCGAAGATCATTTGGATCGCTGGACATAGCTGTAAGAGGTCTGGAGTTTAAGCAAGCTTCAATTTGTGTCAGAACTGTATACATCTCTTCGAAAGATAAAATGACATCTCTAACTATTCGGAGGAGGTGGTGTTTAACTGATTTCACACCGGCCTCCCACAACCCTCCCATATGGGGTGCGCTAGGTGGATTGAAATGCCATTGAATACCTTGATCGGAAAGATGAGACGTTAACTTATGCATGTCAAACAAATCGGTTAGTTTCTTCGCTGCTCCAACAAAGTTAGTTCCTCTGTCACTGTAGATGTCGCTGCTCTTTCCTCTTCTAGATACGAACCTTCTGAGTGCCGCAATAAAGGCGTCTGTACTGAGGTCACTCACCAGTTCCAAATGAATTGCTCTTGTAACGAAACAGACGAAAAGTGCCACATATCCCTTGAAGGTAACCCTTCCTCTGCCAGATGACGCTCTCAACTGGAATGGTCCGCAGTAGTCGACACCGCATTTCAAAAAGGGGCGACTGGGATTTACTCGTGCAGATGGATAGTCTCCCATAGTTTGTTGTAAAACCTGAGCTTGTTGGCGACAGCAAACAACACATTTCTTCACTATTCGGCGAATTGTATCTCTCGCAGAAATTATCCAAAACCTTGTTTGAACTACGGCTTGCATCAGTTGTATCCCGGCATGAAGGTGATCAATATGAATCTGCCATAGTAATAATTCTGTTAAGCGATGTTTCTGTGGGAGCAATATTGGATGTTTTCTTTCGTTTGAAAGTTTGGCATGTCTCAAACGTCCGCCCACCCTGATAATATCTTGGTTATCTAGAAAGGGGCTTAGGCATAGAATTTTACTTTGACATTTAAGAGTCCTACCCTTTTTTAAATCATTAATCTCTTCCGAGAAGATATCTTTCTGGGCTTTCTTTATCCATACACTTAATGCCCTTTCCAAATCTTCAGTAGTCAAAAATCCGAATTTTCTTTTGCCCTTTGTAGTACGTGAATTTTCGATAAATCGTAAACAGTAGGCTGTTATTCTTTTCAACTTTTGTAAACTGGAATACGTCTCCAAGATTGATCCCTCTGGGTCAGTTGTGGTAGTGCACGTGACCTCTATTTCGTGCACTGGAAGCTTATGTGATCGTTCCTCTTTCAAAGCCTCTTCGTTTGGCTCTAGAGTTGATTTCGGTGGCTCAATATTTTCTTTGAGAAAGTTTGGTCCCGTCCACCACAGATTGTGCACTTGAATATCTTGAGCGGATATTCCTCGAGAAGCACAATCAGCAGGATTCAATTCGCTGCATACATGATGCCACATTGCATTTGGAATAGTGGTCTGAATTGCACTGACACGATTTGCTACAAATGTCTTCCACCTTGAGGGCTCTGAATTTAGCCATGCTAAGACTATGGTGGAGTCTGTCCAGCAATGTACTTTGCCTGCAAAGCTCAAGGATTTTAAAAGAGCGTCCAACGTTTGAACCAACAAGACCGCTCCACACAGTTCTAGACGCGGAATGGACAAGGTTTTTACCGGAGCTACTCTAGTTTTTGCGATCATCAGTCGTACTGTTGGTTGGTTATAAGGCACATCTGAACGTAGATACACGGCCGCAGCATAACCGCTCTCCGAGGCATCGCAGAATCCATGTATTTCGTTATCTTTCGCTTCTTGATCTAAGACACACCTTGGAATTCTAAGATCTTGTAGTAGAGGTAAACCCCGACGGTGATTTTTCCACTCATCAACAAGATCCTGAGATAGGGGCTCGTCCCAATCTATGTTTAGCTTCCACAGCCTTTGTAGAATTATCTTACTGCGGATTGTCACAGGCGCTATCAATCCCAAGGGATCGAATGTCTTTGCGATGTCAGAGAGAACAAGTCTCTTTGTAGGAGTGATCTGGTCATCAGAATTCGCAACTTTGAACGAAAATGAATCTGATGCTGGATGCCACTGTAGACCTAGTGTCTTAACAGACTCGTCACTATCAAATGTGATTGCATCATTGAATTGCCTCAACTCAGGAGGCACATTCTCCAACACCGACCTTTCGTTCGAACACCACTTTCGAAGTTCGAATCCTCCTTTCTTCAAGAGATCGATGAGTTCTGTCTGTAAACGAAGTGCTTCTTCGATAGTTTTTGAACCAGACATCAAATCATCTACATAGAAGTCTTTAGATAGTATCTCAGCTGCTTGTGGGTAAAGACTTCCTTCATCTTCCGCAAGTTGTTGTAGGCATCTCGTGGCGAGATAAGGTGCAGATGCCGTTCCATATGTGACTGTTAATAGCCTATAAGTTTGAATCTGATCCTTTAACGAAGCTCTCCAAACTATTCTCTGGAAATCTGTATCTTCAGGATGCACCCTAATTTGACGATACATCTTGTTGATATCTGCTGTTAGGGCTACTTTATGCATTCTAAACCTCAGCAATATGGTCACAATTGAATCTTGGATTGTAGGTCCGACTAACAGTCTGTCATTCAGTGACACCCCAGAAGAAGTTTTAGCGGATGCGTCAAAAACTATTCGAAACTTCGATTCTGAAGATAGTTGTTTGAACACTGCATGGTGTGGTAGATAGCAAGTTGTTAATGTTGAATCTTCCGAGCTTCCATCTTGGATTCGTTCCATATGATCCAAACTCTCATACTCTCTCATAAAGTTAGTGTACTTTTCCATAGTTTGCGATGATTTCCTGAAGCGGGTTTCTACTTGTAGTAAACGCTTGACAGCAATTTCCTTAGAAGATCCAAGATCAGTTGTTTCAGATCTGAAGGGTAGTCGTACCACGTATCTTCCTTCCGAGTTCCTAATAGTAGTCTCCTTGAACCTTTTATTACAAGGATGATCCTCTCCTGGTTTCGTTTGATAGCCTACTTCTTCAATTTCCCAGAATCTCTTCAAGTGGTGATCAATAGCACAATGAGTCACCACATTTCTGATTCGTTGCTGCCTAGGTTCTTGAAGTCTTGCTCTTCCTGACAGCACCCATCCAAAAACTGATCTGTTGGCTACTAGGCATCCATCTGGGGATAGTACTTGTTCTCCACAATAGACTTCCGGCCAAATGTCAGCACCTAATAGAATATCTATTGAACCTGGAATTGTACAACTTGGGTCAGCTAACTTCAGATGTTTGAAGAACGTCAGACTGCTGAGCTCCACTGGCAGTTGCGGCAAATTACAAGTAAGTTTCGGCAAGATATGTGCTGTGACTTGTATCGTAACTCCTGGTTCAACCAAAGATGATATGTTCAAAGTACATGAGCCTTTAGAACGACCTACAACATTCGATGATAAGCCACTAACCTCCAAACATGTCTGCGATCGATGAAGTCCCAACCGCTGTACACAGTCGCTCTTGACAAATGTTGATTGAGATCCAGAATCGAGCAGAACCCTACAACGTTGTGGTTGATTGTTTTTGTCCATGATGGAGACTATTGCTGTGGGTAGCAGAGTTTGACGAGGCAGATTTTCTGATTTAATGAAATGTCCCGATATCGAGGTCGGATTTCCTTCAGTTGCTGAAACTTGTACATTGACTTGCTCCGATGACTCAGAGTGAAGTAGACTGTGATGTTTTCTTTGACATTTAAAACAATGTCTACTCTCGCATTGTCTTGAAAAGTGTCCCTTTCGAAGGCAGTTAAGACACAGTTTCTTCATGCGGACTATCTTCTGGCGCTCTTCCATTGACATATTCTGGAATGTCTGGCACCTGTAGATGCTGTGCGACTCACTGCAAACAGGACAACAATTTACGTCAGCATGATGTGTAGCAACCTTACTGGAATGGACGCCTCCAAGTGCTCGTCCTTGGGTTTTCGCAGGAACAAGGGCTTGTTTACAACTGTCCATTGCTTCTAATGCACAGGCTCTTTCTTCCAAAAACTTCTTAAATTCTGTGAAAGTGCGCCGAGTGCCTTTCGTTTGTGACAATTCCCAGCTTCGAAGTGTCTCTGGATCCAATTTCTGGCGCAGTATGTACACTAAAACAGTATCCCAACTATCTAAATTAAACTCGCATAGTAATCCCAAATTCTTTAGCTATCGAGTATAACATTCTGAAGGTCTTTAAAATTTAATTGCGATATTCGATCATGTGACAACAACAGTTATATAAAAGCATGTAAATGAGGTTTTTTCATTGAAATAATATACTCTGAGTTTATAATTGTATAGATAAGTTCTTGGGCAAGTGAGATTTTTATCACTTTTAAACTTAGGCACTCTCTGTCATAATATGTTTGTTTTTTCATTTGTAAATGATTTCAGCTGACAATAATCATTAACACTATTTTACATTTCACAACAATTTCTTTAATACAGGGTGGCAACAACATTCTGGAAAAAAAGTTCCCTGATATTTCCATGATGGTGTCACAAAAACTTCCTTGATTTTACAATTACATTAAGAAATGTTGCAATACATGCTTTGTATAGAAACAAAGTATCCAAAGTATAAATGAAAAATTATAAGCAATACTTATTGATTGTTAAAATAATAATTTATGCATACAACACAAATTATGCAATTGTAACAGGCATTATAGTAATTAAACATGTTCTCTGGAAGCAGAAAATGCAAAAAAGCAAGTTTTTTTCAAATAATTTCTTTTGTAGATAATTTTAAATGTTTTATATGCTTCATATTTCCTAATCCAATCTTCAATAAATCCCATATTTGTTAGCCCCTTACATGTTGCTTACAATTCCCTCCAGCGGTGCTTCATGTTTTAAAAAAAATAAAACTGAAAATAGGAAAATGCGCATAACTATGCTTTTTTTTTTACTTAAATTCTTATTCAGAACTAAAAGAAAATATTGACAATTAAATTACGAAGAATGGAGGGCATAACAGACGATAATTGCCGTTTTAACGATCCTAATTTGAAAAATTCCCTGATTTTTTGTGAAATTTTGAAAAATTCCCTGATTTTTCCAGAATTAAAAATTTCCATAATAATTCCCTGATTTCCAGGTTATGTTGCCACCCTTTAATATTTCTTTTGTTTCGTCATTCAAGAAGGAATAATTCTGTACAATAAATTTAAAAATCTCAAGTTAATACTAATTTATTGCTTTGCTAAAAGAAAAAAACTTTTTCAACCAACTTTTAAGATAGAAATGTAACCATTTTAAATAAAATTCTATGGCAATCTCTAATGAAAAATACGGCATAACTGTCTGCATTTAAAAAATGATGGAAGGAGACAGGGAATTAAGTAAAAGCAGTAAATATCAGTCAAACAAAGATTATTTTAGATATGTGGGAACCCTTCAGCACCTGGTTTGTCGAGCGAGCATTCAATGAGGTCCTCCCAGAGTTCTTTGTCGTCGTGCTCCTTGCAGAACTCGATAGCTTGGTTGATGTCCTGGAGTCGCTCTGTGATCTGCTCCAGAGCCTGTTTGGTGTTGCCCATACGGCCTGAAACAGGAACAAAGGACCTAGTGTCAATGGATGTCCTATTGCATATGAAGACATAAATGAAAGTAATTTTTGACAGAATTTAAATAACAAGCGAAAACACTTTAATAAGTTAATTTCAATACTACGATTGGAAGAATTAGGCTAGCTGTGCACTAGCAACTATCGGGAAAGCAACTAAACTTTCAGGCAAAACACAATTGGAAAACTCAAATTGTATTTGGTCCATTGGCAACTTTCTAGTTATACAAAATATCCTTTGGCTTGCTACTGCGCTAACATATTTGGAAAATAATCTATAATTCGGTAAGTTTGAATTTATTGCTGTAATACGAGTATGATGATTTTTTTGTCTTCAGTTTGGCGATCTCAAAATCCAAGACCTAGCAGTCTTGAGTTGAATGCAACTAAATAATTAAAAACAGTTAGATTGAGTTTTTAGTTCTTCAGTTGATTCAAAGTTGCAATCCAATTGTTGTTAGCCTTAAGGTCATAATTTTTTTTAATGGGAACTATATAGAATATAATTTTTTAATAGAAGGATTCTGCAGAAAGTAAAAAACTTAATTTCTCTCATTTCTACATAGCAGCAACTTTTAATAATTTATTTTAGCAAAAATATTTTTACAATTTAATTTAAATGACACTATTGAAATAAATAAAGCAAACTTAACATTTTAACGTTAAGATACACCCAGAGTGATTGTGTAAAATAAATTAAATTCAACCACAAAATATAAACTGCCGAAATTTTTTATACTGTTTTTAAATGTTGACATGCCTGGCAACATTTAAAAAATCAAATCAGTACAATACTTCTTTTATATCGAATTTTCATAAATTATTCTTTGTAATATTAATTTTTTTTAAAAAACTTAATTTGTGTCAATCATGAAAAAAAATATTATTTTTAAAACATTGACGGAAAAAGTGTTCACTAATTTTTAAATTATTGCATTCGTAGCATGTTTATTCCTTATTTGCCTTATACATGTAAATGCATCCCTTGTTTTAAAAACATTGCAATAGAAAAAGTTAAAAACGTTTAGGTACTCCTTTAAAATATGACCATTTACATATTTTTTTAAGGATTTCGATGTTATTTGAGAGTCTTTTGATAGTCAAAAAAAGAAAATTTCAGTAAAATGAAAAAAATCCCCTGAAATCAATACAATATTATGAACTCGCAAAATGATTAAAATATTTACAAGTTAGCATCTACATAAAAAAAAACATTGCAGATGCTCCATTTGATATTGAGTCTGTGCTAAGAGAACCTGGGGATGCTCACCCAACAGAAAGACCACCTCATGAATGAGGCTCCTCTGCTGACATACATCTAAGGCCTTTTCTAAGGAGTAGCTGTTGGAGGTCCTGAGGAAGGGCAGGAGTTGCTCCGAAGCATGCTCCGCATAAAGCTCCACCAAAAGGCCATGGTGCTCCTCCCCCAAGCTGGGATCCTTCAGGAAGGCCTTGTGCAAGTACTAGAATGAAAATAACACTTTCTATTAACACACTGATCACAATGGAACTTGATATAAGACGGTTGGAAAATAGTTTATAGATTAAGGCTGTTAAGATATATAAGGTAATTACTTTTTTAATGTTATGATGCCTTCTTCACCAAACAATCGTATCTTGTGTTAGTTTAAATGATATTCTCTGATCAACTTGCAGATATACAGAAAAGGCTTACCTGTCACTTTACACAGTGAAACATAAAAAAAAACATAACTGCAATATTGCATGATAGCTCAAAGATAAATTTGTTTGCTTGTCAACAGCAACTCCCTTAGTGACTAATATGATAAAGCAATTTCTTTTGTACTTTTTAGAAAGGAAATTTTAAAATTGGCCAAAAAAAATACCAAAACTACCTACTCATGACGAACTAACTACCTCTTCAGGGCTTTTACCTTCCCAATTAAATTGTAATTTGTATAACTTGTACCCGTGACCTCTAGTCTCATAGGTTGCATTAAATATAATGCCTTCAACATCGCTCGATTTCATCAATTTAAATAGATGAATAAGGTCTCTTCTCGAGTGTATACATGTTTAAAGTTATAAGCCTGTCTTTATAGTTCATTCTCGAAGTACCAAGAATGAATTTCGTATCCCTATCTCGAATCCATTCTAACAAATCAATATATTTTTTAAGATAAGGTTACCTAAATTGTACTATATACTCAAGACGAGGCCTAACTAATCGCACATACAATGGTAATATTACATCTAAAATGCAGAATATTAAACAATTATAAGAATTCATTAAGTGGAAGATAATCACATGAACTGAGGATGAAAAGTCCAAAGAATATTCAGAGGGCGCTGAGAAAATGTAAAATCTACAAAAGGGACCCGCCCATTTAGAAGAAACTAAGCACCAATAATAAAAGTTAATTTGATAATTAAAATCAAGTTTTAATTACAAAGTAAAAAAAAATCTAATCATACACAATTTTATGTTAAATAAAAATAACCTATGATGTTAATTAACCAGAAATTTCAAAACCATGTCATAAAAAAATTGTAATAACAGAATAAAAAAGTATTCATTTGTGAATCTCATTACTTCACACTGTTTTTGTATTATTCACCTCATATAAAAGATGTTTCTTGTATTTCAATTTAGACACAACAAGATTAACGGGGATTTTGTCGACATTGTTGAGATACATGCTTGTGGCAACAGGTGGATTGAGGCTCATTAAAGTTTCCAGCTTGTCGTGGATGCTCCCAAATTGGTTGTGGTTTTCGATCAGTTGGAACACTCTGTCTTTGCTACCAATTCTAGAAGTACAACAAAAAACTCAAATTTAAACAATCATATTTAATGCTCTATGCAATACAATGTTTCATAACCAAATTTATGTAAAAACCTTTTAGGTGCACTTCACATCATATGCAATAAATATATGCAAGTAAATAAATTTAAATATATTCCGTAGAAATCAGTTAATGGAAAATCGGAACAAACACATGTTGTTCAATTATTTAGACAATTAATTTAAGACTTTCGAGTATAGAAAATGTTTAAATACATTTATAGCCTCTTATTTCTAGGCAAACAAAAATATTTTTTTGGCCACAAGCGACTGATAAACTTCTATTACCAGATTTTTATGAATATATCTGACAATGTTGAAAAAATATTTTTCTTTTACTTATATTTCTTAAGAAAATAATTTAAGTAGATGAACTCGTTCATATATGTATAAAAATTTGGATGTTTGTGTCATTTCTGAATTTTAATCAACACTAATAATTAGAATTGATTAGCAGAGATTAACCTTGTTCCAAATTTATTTTTTCTATTAAGTAATAGTGGTGTAAGACAAAGTCAGACTTATATAACTGTTCCTTCAAGTGTGTCAACAATCCAGTCTTTGGTTACTGAAAGCAACTGGAGGAAAATTGGCAAGGGCGGATTCAGAGATTATTGTTAGGGGGGGTAATACCGTATATTATTATCATGAATACCAAATTTGACGCCCTCCCCCAACGCCATCCAAGCTACTTGATAATCAAAAGTTTTTCCGTTGCTGGAAAAACTACATTGACATTTAGCATTTTTGAAATGATTACTTTAACTTTTTTTCATTCCCTTTTCATTAAATTTTCTCTATAGAAATTAAAACAAGCATACTTTGAGTAACTCTGTATTCGGGAGGGGTGGGGGGGGGAGGAGTATTGGGAAGTTTTAAAGAGCGTTAAGCAATGCATATATATCACGATTCGCAAAAAAAATTCTTAGTTTGAAATTTTTCATTGCCTAGGGGACTTTTGAAAATAATATCTTAGATGTCAGGGGGGGGGGGGTAATTTCCCCCCCACCTGGATCCGCGCTTGAAAATTGGTGCAAGTCTGACAATACTATTATTTTCAAAATATGAATTTATTATGATTCCAATTAGAGTCATTGGGACTGCAAGAATAAAAAATAGTCATTAAAACTATTGAAAATTTTAGTATATAACATTTTACTATTAAAATTAGTTCCAATTAACTCATCACTGTGACAGACCTATTTGTAAGTGCCCTTTACTCAGCCTTGTAGCTTTCCAAATTCCTTTTATGTAATTAGTTTCTTATAAAGAGAGTAAATATGCAAGGTAACTGGTATTGTAACACTTTTTATAAAAATAGTATTCTTATAAGAACTGGAAATAATACTGTGTATTACAATATGGTATTTTAGAAAAGAATATTATAGAAATACATTATTTAAAATTATACAAAAAAGAGGAACTTACTCAACTAAAACGTTTAATGCTTTATCAAATTTCTTGTCATATATATACAGTTCACTCAAACTTTCCAAGAGCAGTTTACTTTGAGGGAATAGGGCAAGTTGCTCTAAAACCACACTAATAACGGTAGGGACATCATAAACATAACTTGGCCATAACCTCACAAGATCTAAAAAGCCCTAAAAATTACAAAAGAGTTAAAAAAAAAAAATCATATAGTAAATTACAAAAAAGTCACCAAATTCAATTTTAATTATTAATAAAAAAACACAGATTGTTGAAAGTGAAATACAACAATAAACATTGTGTTAAGTTGTAATTATGTAAAAATTTTAAGTTATTGATAAATGAAGTTTTGCATAAAAAATTCAGATTAAAACTCTGAGTCTGTTTTTATTTTGACCTTTTACTTCAAAATGGGTTCAAATAAAAGCAGACTAAGAGGTAAAGTTTATGATTGTTGATAAGTATAAGTTCTATAACAAAAAATTTCAATTATTCTTGGCAGAAAAAGAATGGAATGCAAATAACTTTTTTGCAGATAATTTTTGTTGTTGCTAACTTTACTAGTAAACTGCTAAAATCACTACCAAAGCAACCAAAATAAAGAACTAGGAGAGTTTTTAACTGGATCAGTGGTTCCAAACCTTTTAATAGCCATGGACAAACATAAGCAAACAACAAAGTGTGGACCAACATTGTCAAATTAGAATGGGCAAATATAAGGAAATCATTTCTAGTTTATCATTTTAATAATCAAAACAAACATATGAAAATGAAAACTGACTTCAATGCTCAAAATTTTGTTTGCTTTTCAAGCAAATAATTTTCACTTTGTGATTTAGATTTTTTTGCTATGTTATATAAAAGGAATACATCTCACAGACAATATCTTCCTTTCTTGAAAAAGCAAAACATAAATATAATGATGATTGAAGTAGTTCTAAATACAATTTTGAAAGCCTTCATAAACACCAGGTTGGGTACTACTGGGTAAGGCATATCCAAGAGTATTATATATTTTAAAAAAATAATAAGAGACCCATTAGTATAGATATTAACTATCTTAACCAAGTTCTCCTTTCTTTACGTAGGGTGCAATGCCAAACATACAAGCATAACAATGACAAGTGTATAACATGCCATAAAGGAGTTTAAAAACTCAAGTACACTTAATTAAAATAGTTAACTTCCGATTTATACAACCAGCTGTAATACAAAATAATAACGTCTAACTACAAGCTCTAAGTCCAGCAAGGTAGGTTTTGCACAACATCCTAACCATCCCCAATGCTGATCAAATTGCCTTTCAAACTACGTACTTCGGACGAATTAATCACCTCTTCAGGCCAACTATTCCATATATCTATTACAAAAATAATGTTTTCTGCCTTCCCTAATAAGTTGCGATTTGTATAACTTGTACCCATGGCCTCTAGTCCCAGTGGCTGTATTGAATTGTATGCCTTCAACATTGCTCGATTTGAAAAATTTAAATAATTGAATAAGGTCCCTCTAGTCCTCTTCTCCTTGAGTGTAAATGAAACTTTTTTTCTAATATAATATTTCTAATTATTTTTCTGTGCTAAAAACAATTCTAAAAGACATGTTACCATGGACATTAAAAGGGTTCATTCTGACCTTTTGATCATGCTGCAGAAACTCATTCAAGATCATCTCATAAATAGCAGGAACCAAGTTCTCCTTAGTGGGCACATAAGACGCTATCGCACGCAGTTGCCCAATTTCTGCAAACCTGTAGACTCCCGTCTCCCACACTTCCTTGTTGTTGTCGAATATGGTTGCACACAGTGCGGCAGCCTCGTTGTACTGCTTGAGTTCGAGGAGATGTTCTAAGTAGATATTGCCAACATCCTAAAATAAAAATTGAATTAGCGGAATTGTCACATATAACTTCATTCTAGACCTTAGAAAAGCACACTTTAAAAAATAATGTAGGAAGTTTTTCTCAGTTTTAAGATACTGGCAGTATAAAACTTAACTCTTTGCAGTCGAAAGACATGTTCATAATATAATGCTGTATATCACTAGAGGACCTGTTTTTTTGTTTCCTGTTCTTCAAATTAAAAGAGAACTGCCTGTTCTTGAGCATAATTTTTTTTCCCATTAGCTTCTTAAAAGTATAACACCATGTGAGCATCAAAATATTTTACACTCAAGTGGCACCTGTTAAGTCAGCAAAATAATTATGTGTTATTTTTTCTTTTATTCTTCAAAATGAAAAAGAATAATGTATTCTTGAGTTTAAAAAGTTGTTATCTCACAAACTCAAGGTTCCCACTCATTTTTTAAAATAAAAAATAAGGAGTTTTTAAGGACTTTCTAAGGACAAAAACAAGTTTTTAAGGACCCTTTTTTATTGTACTGCTTCTGAAGTAAGAAAAAGTAAACAAATTATGACAACAATCAACTTTCATATTAACTTAAAAATTACTTTTTAAATGCAATGCTATCTTTAAAATGTATCTTAACAGAACCTCATTCTTTGACTTCCAAGATATTACTTTTTTAATTTGTTCATAATCTTGTTTGATTTCTTCACCAACTGTTAAATATGCATTTGCAAAGAATAATAAATGCAATGCACTAACTTATTACTGAAGCGAGAAAATAAATAGCATTCGAGCATCTCATTTAAAAAACAGCCACAATAGAATGCCAATGTAAGTGAAATTAACTGAAAGCACAAGAAATTTTAAAAGAACTACTTAAAAAAAATAATGTATCTTTGGCTGAAGAAAAAAAAATAAGGAGTTTCTAAGGACTCTTGGTCAAAATGAATCACTTTACATGGCTCTTAAAAATGCGAACCAAAAATAACGAGTTCTTAAGGATTTTTAAGGACCAGTGGGAACCCTGAAACTTTAACAGAAATTATTTTGGTCATCTAGAAGCACCAAGTATGCTGGTGATTTAAAACTTTCTCCAAATTGAAATTTCTCACAATGCCTGTCTTTTTTTAAAAATATTTGAACGAATGTCGTAAACCACTCAGTATATGTTTGGTATACTGAGATGAATATTCATCTTCCCGCATATGTTTGTTATTTTTATAGTTATCCATATTAAACATAAAAATAACACACTAAAGAACATCTCTTAAAAAAAGAACAGGAATGAGATGTAACTAACTGTTCTATAAAAAGAACATAAATATCAAACAAGTGGTAAAAAAAGGGATGAAAAATTGTGTGATGTAATAAATACCCCACAACCCCTCCCCCCTAAGCACTTCATACACAGAAAATTTAATTATTTACAAAAATAACACAAAAATAAAAAAAAAAAACTTATGAAGATATTAATAGTGGCAATATTAATCTAATTTTAGTAATATCTTTAAAGTAATCCTATATAAAGATATATTTTACTTGTATAAAAAATCTAAAAATTATAGAAAACATTAAAATTCACACAGAATCAGTTCTATTTCATAAGACAAAGTACGTGCAACAATATAAAAATATGAAACTGTAAAATATATTGAGATAGTGTACACAAGTTGATATGTATTAGTGGTTAATAAACCCAATATTTTATTACAATTCAGTATTTTAAAATTATAAATTAGGAATAATTTAGTATTGTATATAAAAGTATTTAGACTCTAATAAACTATTGGGTGCTAAAAATGTGATGAATATGCTTACAAGAAGAGTATATTTTTTAAGATCTCTTCCTTGAGAAACAGCTTCAACTGCTTCCTGGAAAAAAAATGTTTATCTTTGAAATTGACAATAAAATATTACACACAAAACATATAAACAATGCAAAGAATAGTTGCTTAATTTGTTATTTGCTGTATTTTAAATGTCAAGTTATAAAATATGTCCAATAAAAATGAAAAATAAAATTACAAAAATTCCCATAAATGGGGAGAAAAGCAAAACTAAATACTCCGGTCATTACAGCAAAATATTGAAATATTTTATTAATCCACATTTAACTTAATATACAAATCTCTAAAGATATATGCATACAAGTTTCTGCATGTTCATAGAATGACATGCTTAAGGCATACAGTTATTCTGAAAATATTGAAATATGCATTCTTGGCTTTTTTTTGTTTCTAATTGTGTTACTACTTACTTTAAAATAATTAAAAAAAAAACCTTTTAAAATATGTCTAAATTTGAACAAAGGAAAATAAATGAGCTCACTCTAAACTGCATTTAAAAACACATTTAGACAATTTAAACAACATTTAGACAAAAAATTAAATTGTAGTTTAGTCAATTTGTAAAAATTGAAGTAAATTAATAATAATATTGGACATAGATTCTACTAAAATAAAATGTACCAACTAAATATTTTATTTAGAACACTTTGGATAACATTTGATTATTTTTTTAAGTATGCTTTTAAATCAAAATATTACAAAACTCTATTCAAATTAGAAACAAAATTTCATCAATTTAAAGTGAGTATATTAAACTAATTAATTAGATGCTTACATACAAGAAACATTGTAAAATGTTTGTGACTAAATGAGAAAAAAAAAATCTTTAAAAAAGTTTTGAAAAAATGTTTTAACTTTCAATGCTATGAACTGACACCTTGTTATGTTTTTTCTTATTACTTGGTTTTCAATTTTCTTAAGAAAGTTTAGTTTTTGTTTCTATCAGTAATAACATTATTTCACAGCCAACTAGCTTTATAAATGCAATAACATTATAATGCTTTTTATATAGAATAGATATGCATAAAGTCAATGCGAATAAATTTTCAACAATCTAATATTTTTTTGATAGACTAAATTTTAAAATAAAATGGGAGTTAAAATTTATTAATTTCAAGACTGTTTATGTTTATTATAGGGATATTTGATGGAAATAACTTTAAATAAAGCTAAAATGCAACTTGAATACTTAAATATTCTATCTAAGCTTAATTTTGTTGGAAAAAATATTACAAAATATAGCAGAATGAAAAGAGTAAACTAAAATAAAAAACTTTAGTTAGTATAAGAAAAAAGAAGGGGAAAAAAAATCTTGAAATATCTGTTCTCCAATATATTCAAGAACAAAATGAACTTACTTTATATCGTTCATGCTCAAGTAACCATGCAATATGATCATCCTCATTTCTGGGCTTTGCAACCACAAAATCTTTCAGACTCAGAATGAAATATAAACCTTCTTCTGCTAAGCTGTCTATAAGTTTAATACAATTGCTATTATTGAAAGTGCTAATAATGCATACTACAATGTATATACACAATATTATGAACAAAACATAACAATATTGTGCACATTAAGAAAAATAACACCAAAATGCAAAAAAGAGAAAAACAAAAACATATGGGTGGTTAAATCACCGAGTAGTATAAATCACAAAAATCCAAAAAGGCATGTACACCATTTTCCATTACTGGGCAGCTAGATTATCATTTTTTCAAGTGGTGGTTTTGGTTTCATAGGTTGCCTAATAATGAGTTGCATGTCGTTTTCCTTAACTATGAGAGCCAAGGCGAGTTGCAAACTTTAAACACTCTCACAAAAAATCTATTCTTGAATTTATACCATTTGACAGCTAAGCCAATATTTCTCTAATATGTTTAAATTAAAAAAATAGTAAATAAAACCATAAATATCCCTCTCTGAAGACACACACTAGCTTTTAAACACATTTACTCAATTAATTGTTAAGTATTTTTTAAAACTAGTAATTGTAAATTAAAGGTGGAAACTTTAAGAAAATGATATTTTTTCTAATGTAATTTGCAAAAAATGGCAGATTTCCATTGTGAAACTACCGAAATATCTCATGTGCTACCGAAATATCTCATATCCCATGGTTAGTATTACTGATATCTATTAAAAAAAAGCTTCTTAACCTTTTGGGTTCGGGGACATTTTAAAAAAAATATCCTCTTAAGACGGGGAATTCGCGAAGATTTCCTTCCCCCCTTTGAGTGACAATCTACACACCCCTTTCAATAGGCCATAGAAAACGACCCCTTTAGGAAGTCCAAACCACGGACCGAGGAAACTGAGTTTACTACTTGGTTAGCTGAATACTTGAAGGGTTGCAATATTTTAACTTATATTGCTCCATGAGGCTAACATCCGAAAACTGATTTACTTTTTTTATATTTCGTTTAAAAATGAAAATGCCATTTATTTATTTTAATGAATAATTTTATGAGTGTGTATATAACATTACAAATTAAAAAAATGCGATTTTTTTAGTTTCAAAGAATTAAGCAAAATATATTTTAAATATATAATAAGTTTAGGGTCCAAGGCCATAAAAACATGTGGGGGCCCCCCCGACTTACCTTTAATTTAAATTGCTAAATTTATGTACACGCACATTACTCAAAATAACATAATCAATCAGCTTTAATGCAAGTGTAAATACTGCTAAAATTTATATACTTAAAATTACTATTTTTTTTTTATTTCAGAAAAAAAATTAATATGTAAAAAATTATATAACTTAAATTAAGATTATTAATAATGGTGAATATTAAAAAATATTCAACTAAACATAACATTCATTTAAATGCCCGAATAGTTCAAGAAGTATACACAAAGATAAGGTCACTTCAAAACAAACAGAATTTAAATTAAAAGCATACATATGGAAAATATATTTTACGTTTCATTGAACAGATTTTTTTTTGACGAGATGAAATGCATCATGAACATGCAGGAAACCTAAAAGTGATTTAATTGGATAAAGTAATAGAAGTTTTGCAAAAAAAACTAACAAAAAAAACCTATTGATTTAAAAAAAAAAAAATTAATTAGTAAATTTATTTTTAATTTGATCACAGTTTTTTTTAGCTTAAAAGCGTTTTGAGGGCCATCTTAAAATGGGGGTCCTGAGCAAGTACCCCGAATGCCCTGCCATAAATCGCCTCTGGTACCTATAATTTATTTTTAAATTTAAAAACTTCTTTACAAGCTTCCAGATGTGAACGTAATTCGTCGGAGACATTTTCTTTCGAAACTTTTGTCAATATGTGCTTTGACATTCTCTGGAAAGTAATAAATGGTTTCCCCCCCACCCCCTTCCGTGTTTCGTAGACTATTCATTTCAAAATGCTTCTTTGAGATGTTTACTGAATAGGGAAGCATGTTTGTTCCATTTGTAGAGTTGTACTGCAGGTCCCCCCACTCCCACAAAAGTATGTGAAAGAATACAGACTTCAAAATTACCCCCTAATAACTGGTTTACAAGACATCTGCGACGCTCAATAGGTCACTTCCGAGAAACTTCGAGAGGGGAATGCAATATTGTAGGTTGACCATTGTATTTCTTCGACCCCAGATTCGGCACAATGGATGAAAAAGAAGCTTCAACAAACAATTATAAAGACGTGCATGCATAATTATAACCTTATGCGAGGAAGATATATAAATGTCTGTCACATTTTACACATAAATACTTCTAGAAGATTCGTGTGTGTTCCGCACAGAAAAATAAAATGCACTACACTAATGTGTTGGACAAAATACGTCAGCGGAATCGTTATGTTACGGCAATAATTACTATTGACGGATCCAGGGGAGGGGCATAAGGGCACGTGCGCCTCATACTGGTCCACTTATTTTTTTACCTGTAATCGTGGAAGACTTATGCAGGTAAAAAAAAATAGCACGGTTTTTGCCATATTCTAGACAAGCAGGAAGTCGAGCATTTAACCACCTTTGGACAACAACCACTAAATCAATTTAACATTCAATGATCTCTCTCTCTCCTCTTAAATAATCACAATGATTTACCTAAATGCCAGCCCCTCTCGCTCCCTACACGATAGCGATGACCATCAACGTTTGGGGTAGATAGGCCAGCGTACATCATCACGTCACAAATAAATAAATGGACACCTTGTGTTTATCTGGTGGTCCCGTTTGTTTGGCAAATGACATTCTAAATCGACAATTCCATATTTTAGCGGTTATGTTGGCCGACATTTAATAAAACTATTAATTTTTGAAAATTAAAACATTAAGAATTTTGAGAAAAGAATGCCAATTTGGTAATTATTGACTTATTTAATTCATTATATTATAAATATACTTAATACTTATAAATATACTATTATATACTTAAATAAGTAGTACTCTAATATTTATAAAAAAGAAAATTGTTTACATTTGTTTCGGGAGGGGTCGGATCCACATGTACTCCACTCCCCCTCGAGTACTTCTTTGTGCTGTGCCCCCACTCCCCAGAATTTTTTTATGGATCCGACTATGCTAATTGCACTTAAATTATATATAATATATTTATATATTATATATATAATTTCATATATAAACGCAGGGGTGGAATAACAAAAATTTCGTACACTTTTTTTACAATGAATAATAATATTTCAGTGACTGTAACAATATATAATGTGCAATAGTAGACAAAAACCTTTTCAGAACTGTTGCTATAAGATAAAGAAAATTTTGCAAATAGGTTCGTGATTGAAGCAGGATTTTGTGAATGATGAGTAAAAGAATAAACGCGGTTTCCAATTAATTAAGAAAGACATCCAAAAAAAGTAGGAACTAATTGACATGAATGTGGCGAGAAAAAATCAACGTTCGTGGGAAAATATGTGGAATTTTATAAGAAACTCGAGTCATTAATCGAGGCTATTCAATAAATGCAAATCGTCTCAAATTTTGTAATGCCATGCATAAAAATTAACATTTGAAAATGATTTTCATAACATAAATACAACCTACTGCAAAAATTTCGTTAATTGTTCACGTAATTATCAAATTTCTGATCACCAATTTGAGAAAAAAATCCTACATAATTCTAAATTTACATAATACTCGTTTTAAAAAAAACATTTCATCTTGGGTTAAAATTTTCCGCCGAAATGCCGTAAAGTGCACGCAAATACAATTCGATGCGAAATACTTATTTACTTAGGACGATTTGGCGATGTTGGCCACAGCAAATGAAATAGTTGCCCTTCCTAATTTCGCCAAAATAACTCAAAAGCTACTCTCCTACTTTCAACAATAGCCTTGCTGTCGGGAACTCATTAGGGCGTTCCCTCAATATTTCAAAAGTTGACACGTCGCTGGGCAAGAAGGGGGTAGAAATGGCTGGTACAACTGTTGTACCACAGCCCGTGTTCAAAGGTAAAATACTTACTGGTACATATGCTGTACCACCCGTTTTCTAGAGGTTAATAGTTTTTAAGGAAAATGAAATTATATAATAACAAAAAAGAAAGAAAAACAACTGTAAAATACTTTTTGTTTTGTCAGTCTTTCATAGTATAAATATTTTTCAGGCAATATAAACTTTACAACATGTTATAGAATACACATTGGTAAAAATAAAACATGGGTTTCTAAAAACATACTATAAACTTCAATTTACCCAGAATGAAGAATGAATCAATATTTTTTTCTTTAATAATTATACTATCTGATTTATCTTTAATTATGAAGTAAAAAAAATCAACAATTTCTAGACATGATTAAAATTTATTTTATCAGGAATGAAACAAAGGTGGATTTTTTGTAACTTAACTTGGCCAGATGGATAAAAACTCAATATTGCCACAATCTATTTGCCTTTACATAATTTCTTAAACAAATTTAAAACAACTGCATGACATTTCATGGCATATCTGTCTACATTAAACAAGAAATATTAAAGTACTTTACCTATTTTCAGACAGATCAATATAAAATAGCCAAGGGTTGCTATCTGGATCTTTTAAAAGGGCGGCACTAAGTCAGAGCAAGGTATATCTTTGCTCCAATATGTATTGATTTAAAAAATCTATATTACGTTTAGCTATGCTTAAAAAGCAACGTTTAACCTACCCAGATGATAGTCATTGCACCGGTATTCCTGGTAACCCCTCAGAGTGAGTATGTCACTGAGTATGAGAGTGTAGTCCTCGCCATGGGCTTCCAACACTCTCAGCTGAGGCCGGGAACCTATACTAAGCGATTCCTAAGATGGAAAAAAATTCATTTAAATTTTACAATATGCATATAGTATCCTTCTTATGTACAACAAGAAGGGTTTTATGTGAAATGTCATTTCAGCAATTTTAGAAATCGGAATTAGTCTTCAATAAAAACATCATTAACAGAAGGAAGACATGCAATACCAGCTGTTAACGTCTGTCTCTACAGGCCACATCCAGAATTTGTGTCAATAGTGCAATTTCTCGGGAGTTATAGAGCCAGAACACAGTGTTTTTATCCTGGTATACCATGTAGCTGATTTTAATGATATTTCACCAAAGAAATATTTAAATTTGTTATAAATTCAAAAAATATAAAAACACTTTTAGAGAGCACTTTAAAAGGAATATAATATATCCCTTATAGAACAAATTTTGAAAAATTTGGAATTGAGTTTTGAAAACATTTTTAGTATAAAAACCTGACATTATTAAATACCAAATTTTATTGTGAAGTTAGTGCATTTTGTTAGAAAGAAGTAAAATCATCCTTAACATAAAAATGTACATCCCAAATAGTGGCTGTACTATTTCTTTCAATTTAAAAGGTTTATGATTAAAGCATTTTCAAACTAAAAATTAGTAAGAAATAAATCAGAAACAAAGCATTTATTTTACTTTATAACACCATAATACATGTATAGATACTTCATGAAAAATTTTTCAGTGAAAAATTTGCATTAGATTTCATTTGAAAATAAATTAAAAGTTTTTACAAAGGTGATGCTAAGAATATATTTAAACTATATAATCTCCACTAAAAATATTCATTTTATTTAACTTTCCCATTTGTCACAGTGTTATAAAATGCAGCCTATGCCTTGGTTGAGTGTTTTGTAAATTTATTGTTTTAAAGAGTCATATAAATGTTATTTAGTAAACAATGTTTCACTTTTACGTATTAGAATGAATTTCAAAATTCAGAAAAAAATTAAATAGTTTGTAAGAAGCAAGTTTAGAATTGCTATTGAATGAAAACAATTACTAAAACTCACCTCTGGTGTTTTGGCCACAGTCAAGACCACTAAGGCGGCTCCAAAAGACGATATACCGCAAATGAAGAAGTCAGTGTTGAAAATAGAAGCTGAAAGGTTTCAAAATAAAATTAAATCCTGAAAAGTTTTAACAACACAACTAAAAAGTCATCATTATTAATATAATTCTAAAGTAATTAACATAAACATGGTGATTACAAGAGAATATAATTAATTTTAAAGGCTTTATCTCGGTAACTTAACAACTTAGAGCGTCACTCTACATATCACTATGAAGAGAGCATTATGTTATTTAGTTAGTAAAAAATTTCTTTAGGAGCATCCTTCATTGCACTACAAAAGTTTGTGATGAGATAACAAATACAGAAAGGGAGGGGTATAGGTGGAGCATACGTTTACTTCATCAATTTAGTAAAAAATAGTGCTTTTGCAAAGGTGAATTTGTAAAAGAAAGCTATGGGCTGCATATTTTAACAACCAAATGAAACTTCAAAATATCTTTTTTAAGATATGGTGAATAACACTCCAAATTGTTCGGCTGCAGTATTTCAAAGTTGTGATATTCTTCTGTAATCACTTTGCACATTTAAAAATGAAATAATATTACTAGTACATTTTTAGCAGTGTAACAATAAAGCTTTTACACTGGTTATAAATGTTAAACTATCATTAGATAGATTTAGTTTATTAACAATCATGTTAGTAAATTAAATCAATTATGTAATCACTAAACATTGTTACTTTTTTCTGAATACTTTAAAGATATGCCAAAATTTACACTTCAATAATGCATGTTAATAAAATATGAACCAAAAAAAATGACCATTATAACTTAGGTCTATTGTGACGTCGTGGGATGAATGGCTGACAGGAGGGGGTAAATTAAGATATTTAAATTTAAAGAGGCATATTAGGTTTAAAGTACAAATTTACATTTAAGAGGACAAAACAAGCATCTTCACTCCATAAGAAGCAGACGTCTCTCTCTTTTTAAAAACAACCGCCCCCAACTCGAGGGGAGGAACAAGGGGGTGGCACTTCCCGTGTCACGGGACCCTAAAAACAATGTTATTGACCCTTTCCAAGGTTGCTCGATGAGGGGTTCATCACACTATTACTTAATTTATTTGAAAACATCTAGCCAAAACTCCTTACTTATTTTGACATAAAACCGAGGTGGCCCTGATTGGTCCTTAAGTGAGGTTATGGCTGCTTTTGGTGTTTCAGAGGGCACAACTTGACATACTTTGACACTATTTGCCCATCCAATCAAAAGAGTCAAATTGTTCTTCCAAAAGAGGTTGCACCGATATAAATCACTGCGTAATCTGTACAAAAAAAAGCAACATTTATTTAAAAATAGTCCTTTTTGTAGACATTTTTCAAAAATGAGTAATATGTTTACAATTCTTAGGATGCAAGAAATTTAAACTTACGATGGGTCGTGATCCCTCTGGATTACTGTAATTGTTCTATTGGAACTGATATCATAAACACGAACAGTCTATATAAAAAAGAATATATTATCGGATAAAAAACATAAAATATGCAATGCTGTTTTATAATTAAACAGATAATTTTTAATAAAGAGATATTACATAATTATTTGAACTTAAAGCAAAGTTTACTAATAATTTGTTAAATTTTTTTTGGAAAAGTTTACTTACTTTGTCACTAGCCCACACTACAAATCTATCTTTCCACTTGATATTCCTGATTGCACCTTCTCCCTGATATAAGACATTTGGCTTGTAACCAGTTAGGAACTGTCGCTCATAAAGTACAACCTGCAGTAAATAATAACAACTTAGAGAGACAATGAAATATTAACATTTAAAAATGTTTTATACAATTTTTTTTTTATTCCATGCATAAAATAATATTACCTTGTCTTCACCTATGATAAATCTTCTATTCGAACTAGACTTTGAAAAATTTGGATCCAAGGCAACAGAGCGAACAGGTCTTTCAATTGTGACAGATGTATTCAGGTCTGTGGAATACAATCCATGAACAGCAACCTACATTATAAACGAGATTAAACAATAAAATCTTTTTTTAGACAATATTGCTATCAATAATACAAATTATTAAAAAAAAATTGTAAGTCGGGTCAAAATTTGCCCTTCATAACTTAAAGTTGCATACATAAATGAGTTTAAGGAATTTATAGATTACGCCAGTAGATTGCTAAAGATTATTAAGAAATTAAGAAGGAAGGTGTTTGGTTTTAACATGGGTTTAAATATCAGCCAGCCGTCACATAACAGTTAAGAAATTTAAAATATACATGCAAATGCCACAGAAGAAATTAAGTTTGACAAGTTTTTGTTATAAACTTAAACAAAACAATAACACCAAAAAATTAATTAAAAAAAAGCTTAACCACCAATACAAGAACAGTTTCTTATTCTTACATTTTCATCATAATTCCAATTACAAAAATTAAGAAATCATGAATATCAAACAATTAAAGTACAATCTGGACCAACCTCGAAGGGGCTCAAGCCTGTTTTTGGCCATCAGGATTTGTATTTAGACATTTCAGATTGTAGGCTTAGTTATATTTCAAGTTTCAGCACTGAGTTTAAAGTGCAAATTGTGTTTACTTAACATATCTCAAGTAAAATAACAATAATTAAAAATATTGTAACATACATTTCAATTCATTATAATTTTTTAATTAAGGGAATTATTTTTTTAAATATTTGTTATATTAAAATATAATACTCATAATTTAACCATTACAATCACATTAAATATTATGCAAATATATTCAGAAAAAAAAATGCATTACCCTTCCATCGTTTGAGCATGATGCTAGGTAATCTCCTTTATCTTCTATGCTGATTTGATTTACAGTGGTGACATGCTTAAAAGAAATTAAACATCACTTAAGGTACAGACACTTTAAATCATAATTTTTAGCAGGAAATATACTTTGGCGTGCTTTCACTTGCAACATTGTTACAGGTAAGAACCTTTTCTGGTGTTAATCTGAATATTAAGAAACTTTTGGACCCAAAAAGGTTTGAGTTGAATTTAGGTAATAATTAAAGTTTGAGTTAATTAACTCAAAAGTTTTGAGTTAATTTTACAAAAATAAATGTTAATGCTCCTTTAATAAAGAGAGTAAAATATAGAGAGAAAAATAATTTAATTAAAAAAAGAAATATATACAATGTATTTAAAAATTAATGTGGTTAAGAATACTTAAGATGAAGGGGCTTTAAGACTTTATCAAAGATAAATAAATGCAATGTGTAAAAAAGCCATTTTGGCAGTACTACATATGGACAATCATACAATTTTTTTATTATTTTTGCATTAAGTTTAAATTACATTTACTTTTTTAAATATACAATATATTTTTTTAATATTAATTCTGACGAAAAAAATGGATTTCCTCTTTCAGAGAAATGCTTAATACGGTTAAAAATATTCTATTTGTCCAGGGTATAGGGATACATAACTATAAAAAAAATCATTAACTGTAGAAATTCATCTACTAATTTAAATGTTTTTTGAAAAAATATACAAAAATACTATTATAAAACAACAAATTCATGTTTCAATACAACTAAACATACCAAAAGAAGTTCTTTGTTTCGTATGTTGTTGCCCTGATGGTCAAGGATGTGAATGACACCAAGGTGGGTACCCAAAGCTAAAAACTAAAGAAATATAATTATGCTATTTTATTGATTAAACAATTACATTGTTATTGCACATATTAATTTGAAAGTTTCGCTGACTTGCATATACATTTTGTAAAAAAAAAGGAAAATTAATGTTAAAAACATAATACAAATTTATAAAACAATATATGTCTTTAATGGTTATTTTATAGACATGTTAGCAGTAGTAAAATAGTATTAGTGGAAATAATTTGTTAAGCAAGTGTTAAATAATATTTAATATAAATATTAATACATAGGTACTGAAATTAGTGATATTGTTAATGATCTGGGTATATTGGTTTCATAGGGCTTTGTAAATAGGAAATGAATGGGAATAGTAGTAAAAAAGGCAAACATAATATTTATTAAACTGCATGTTCCACAAAATTCTAAAGATGCAATATTGCAAATGTATAAAGGGTCATTATATCCTCATATTGCGAATGCAGTACAATTTTGGACCCCATATCTTAAAAAAGATATATGTATATTTATAAAAACGGGTTCAACATATGGATACAAAATTGTTTCAGGGTATTTCGGAAATGAACTATCAAGACAGACTTAGAACTTTCAACATGTAGGGCTGTCCCAATCCAATTAAGAATCACTCTACAACTCTGTAATTATATTTATTATCGACGATACAGTCGTCTCTAACCGGCGAGGTCATCCACACAACCAGTCCATTGCGTGATCTTACAAGAAGTATTGTAGAAGCTGCGTAGCAGCCTCTGGTGGTCGCTGCCTGAAGCTACACTACTATTGGGATATGAATCCCACAAACATGCATACATTTGCGGAGAAGAGGATTAGAGAGGACCTTATTTAAATATATCAAATTAGGTTAAGTTGAAGGCACAAAATTTAATACAGCCAATGGAACTAGAGGTCATGGGCAAAAGTTATTTTTATATTAGAGTAATATATAAATTGAGTAGTAAGCTTGAAGAGATGGTTAATTCGTCAGCAGCAATTAGTTTCAAAAGACAATTAAATCGGCATTAGAATGTGGTAAATAGGACCAGTCTTATATGCCTTAAAGCCCCGTAGTTGGGTGTTCTTATTTGAATATATAATAAACCTTCATTAAAGTGACCCTGTGATTTTAGAAATAAAAATCACTGAAAAACCCAATTGGTTGAATAGTTTGAATACAATTTTCTTTAAAACGGTCTCGTGAGAGGTTGTTAAAATCAATGGTATGTTGTATTACTTAAAAATAAGAAAAGCAAACATAAAATTGAAGCACAAATTTTGAACTGGTTAAAATATATTTTTATATATAGAAATTTTTTGAAATAAACATATAAATTTACATATATTACATTAAAATATTTGATTAAATACAAGTTTAAATCAACCAACATATCAAAGAATTGTTCACTTACTTTTGTATGAACAGCAATACAACTTGCTGCATCTTTTTTGAGAATATTGGGAACATCATTCGTAAGTCGCTCATAACAAAGCTTTGGTTCAATTTCCTGCAATTTTGAAGACAAAATATTTAAACTTTCAAAAGTAAATTTAATACAAAATATAGGATTCAGAGGAAGAACGATAACTGTCCAACAGAAGCGATTGTGTAAAAATCGAAAAACAAAGTTTCATGTCTCATAGATACATATATACTGCATTTTAACGTTTTACTTTTTTTTGGCAGGCAATCATTGTTGTTCATCTTTCATAAATTTGTATACACATACACAATAGCTAACTTAAGGCATTGAAATCTCTATTTTAACAAATAGTATGCTCATCATTTTCCATCTAGATCCTTCTTATACAAGTAGAAATGAACATTTTTATAAAAAGAGGGCTTTTTTTTTACAATTTTTAAATTAACCAATTAATATAATTACTGTGCCCATTTCATTTAAAAAGGGAAGGGTGGGTTAATCAAAAAAGGCACTCTCTGTTGAGTGAAAGTACACTTTCCTTGCCTTCCACTGGATTATTTGTCCATACAGTCTACATTTAGACAGGTGAATTTCAGGGTTCGAAATTATAAGGTAATTAGTCGTATTTCATACATAAAAATTTAACTTTATGATTGTAATTTTACACTCTAAAAAAAGAGTGATCTCAATTAGCAAACTCTTTCAAAATATTAAGATGCAAAAGAATTGAGCAATTTTAATTTATTTTTCAAGTAGAGTAACTTAACATAAGATTATTCAGAAACAAAATATATATATATATTTATTCTCTAGGTAAGCACATATAATTTTTTCTTATAACTTTTATAACATTAAAAAATATATCTAGATTTTTTTTTATTCTTTAATGAAAGAGCCAAATCTATAACTAGTAATAAATTTGTTACTATGTGCTGAGCTTAGAGCCTGAAGTTAGTCATCCGTTTATGTATTTTTATTAATAAAGTCAATATTGAATGGTTTAACTTTACATAAGTGATTTAGTTTAAAATAATGTAACTTTTGGTTTGGTTAATCAACGTCGCACTAGAGCTGCACAGTGGGCTATTGGCGAAGGTTCGGGGCCTATCTCGAAGGAAAGGCCCGGGAACAATGCCTCGTATTTTTGAACCATGGTCAGATGACGAGGACAACACCTGAGCTGGTACCCAGCACCTTCAATAGACGTCGGGACTTTGGACCCCGATTAGATTTATCATTCACCAGTCCCGCATACACAGCGTTAATTTTTTTCGGATGTTCTGGACGACATTCTAGTATTTTTGTAGCGAAGTCAGCAACCCTCCGATCGCAATATCACTACTTTTTACTATTCTTTAGTCTAGTCCATTGCAAGGTTTGAACCGGGGACCCTCGGATTCCCAGCTGACGCCTTTATCCACTCGGCCACTGAGGCCTCAATGTCAAATTTTCAAAAGCGTTCATTAAAAAAATTTAAATAACTGCTTGTTAAACAAATAATTTTCATTGATAGTTTGTAAAAAAAAAAGTGTATGAATAGGGAAATAAAAGTATATACCTCTTCTGTATCATCAGAATCAGTTGCTTCTTCCTCTTCTTCTGACCCCTCCATCTGCGAATAACATTTCCATTACACATATTTGAAAAGCAAGCTACTGAAATACTACATTTTGCACATTGAAAAAACCCAAGATAAAATCAGGTGAACATTTTATTATACATTAGGTAAAATGCAATAGAAGCAACATATATATGTATTACACAGTATTAGATGACCACACTTTCGTTATTTCACATACCCTTGGGATCTCAGTAGTTGTGTGACATAGCAAAACTTTGTAGAAGAAAATTACACTTCTTTCACAAACTGATATTTCACTTTTATTAGAAATCAATATCTTTCTAATGGGTTGGTTGAACATAATGTTGCACTAGAGCTGAACAATGGGCTATTGACAACAGTTCAAGACCAAATGGGACGTTTGGTAATGGAGTTTAAATGACAGTTTTTTTAACTGGCAAAATTTGTCACGACTTGACATGGGGTGTACAAAAAGATGAAACATAGTGAATGTTCCCTTACACTTGCAGATGCCAAATTTTCACAGGCAATTGAGAAGAAAATGACTTGAATTTGCAATTAAGAGAACAATAAATTTAAGTTATGTATCAAAATTTGTGTTCAACAAAATATTTGTCAGAATATTTATTCACATTAAATGTATTTAAACTTATTACTTTTAAATATTTACAGGAACAGCAAAATAGATACAATGCAAAAAAATCCAGAAATGTTGCTCCTGCATTATGTGTGGCGGGTTAAAATGTATCAAACTGTCACTCTTATCGATTTTTCCCAAAAGGCAGCAAAAACCTATACTTGCCGACAATCAAGGAATTCCACCATTTTCCCCCTGCAGTGGTGCCGAAAACTGTTATCAGCTTTGGCGATAAAACAGGGTGATCGGTCAACAATTTTAATCTGTAACATGAACTAAGTGTTTCAAATTCTATAATATGTTTGCTTGATGCTACTGCAAAACACCACTACAAATATAATTAAATATGCACTAGCGGTAAAAGTATTCACTTTGAAATAAAAAAAGCAGTCCATACAGAGAGATTGGTCCATACAAAAATAATTGTTTCCATTTTGATACTTGTATTTTATAAACACAGTGGCCAGTCGTACATTTTCAGAATTAAAAAAAATCATTGACAATATTTTTATAAACTAATTAAATCGTAACTTGCAGCACTTCCCAAATGAAAACATATACATGGATTTTCAGATCTTTAAAATTTTATAATAAATTAATATTACAGATAATTTATATTACGACGAAAACGTCTTTCAAACAATTTTCTGCTTGTCCTGAAACATTTGTAACCTTTATTTGATTCCAAAATACGTATGTTTAACCCCGTCTAATATAATTACGAGAAGTATAATTCAGATCAAAACATTAGTCACATGACAAATTAAACGTATTTAATTATTTTATGATCACTGGAAAACTTACGAATATCTACGAATTTGTGTGCGATCAGTCTTAAAGAAGAAGAGTTACGCAATCAAATACCTCTCATTGCGCACTCAAATATTAATTTAATATTGCATAAATTTATGTTAGTACCTCATTAAATTGTGCGCTTCCTTCAAATTCTACGGCCTCCATATCATGCAGCACTCAAATGACACCACCCCTTATGTTTACATTATTATTCAACAGCCATCATACTGCAAACCTGACTGTAATGATTATCATTTTTTACCAAAAATATTATATCGAACTTTCATAACATTCACATTAAAAAGCTGAATAAATTCCTCTCACGAATTTTTATGCTTTCTTATAAGAGAAACTTGCAAGTAAATAACATTGCATGTTATTTCAGGGTCTCTTTTTCGTAAGCGGATGAATACTGCGTAAATATGCATGGGGGGTTGAGTATGTAAACAAACTGTAAAACACTTATTTTTCTGCTGATATAAATCGAAATTAAAAATTATTTGATGAATTGTGATAATTATGGAGTGCTTTAAATGCAAGAGCAATAATTAAAAGCTTGTGGAGATATTTTTAAGGTTGACATATAAGCGGAATCGGAATAAATAGTAAGTTTGGTATGTAACGGTAAAGCCGCGAACGCATTAATTTTTATACTGTCCCCTAACTGGACATCATCCCAACAAAGGGTAAGTAACGCTACTTTAGAAAGAAAATTTGTTTATCACCTTTTGTTTATTATTCGGCATCAAATGTTTATTGTTCAAGTGATTTGTGATCGAAGTCACCGTGTTATCTGATTTCCGAAGTCAACACAACGCGCGTGGTTTTGTTGAGATTCTTGATATTATCATAATTTATAGTGTGTGGGCAGACTCCTTCCTCTAAGCATTTTGGCCATGAAAGCTGGCGGGAGACTTTCCCAAACGATATTTTTTTACACGAAAAACGGGTCCATTCTTTTAATTCATCCTTCCAACAATGTAAGTTTTGATAATTTATTTTTATAAAATGCTCGTTTCTGTGAATTTTGTCTTATCATAATTTATAATTCATAACCCGATCTGTTATATTTCGTGGTAATATGTTGCGAAAAAGGTATGAAGGCCGGCTGATTGCTGATAGGTTGATTTGCATCAAGACGCTAGGTAGGAGATAACATTATTGTAATTAGCATGCAGTGCTTTTAATAATCATGCGATTACGAAAGAGGCCTTCTGTGGTCTGCGATTGAGTATTTGATCGCAATGATCGGGATTGTTTGTTGACATGTGCTTCTTGTTTCCGTTATTTGCATAATTTATTGTTTGGTGAATGATGCAGGATCGAATCGTCTTATTTGCATATGCAAATCGAAATAAATTGAGATTATTATTTGTAGCGTGGATTTTGGTTTTGCCCACTTTAATGTGTTGTGATTTCCCAAACGTTTTTAGACCAATTTCGACTGATCATAACTTCAAATAAATGAAAGTTCGTACATTGTTCGGGAAGAAGCACCACTTTCCATGGTTTAACTATCGATCTGTTATTTATAATTGAATAAAAATATAAATATGGTATTTGCATAGTTGTTTTTAGTATTCGAATTTTTAAACGCAAAAACATACACCAGTTGTTTAAAAAAAAACATTTTAATAAATAAAAATGTATTTCACCCAAAATACTGCTTTATTTAATGCCATGTTTTTAAAGTTTCAGAAAATATTGAGTAAATTTGAAGATACCAAAAATAAATATTGTCAAAGCATTTTTGAGGGCTGCTCTGCCAATGTGTTAATTTAATATTATATACAACATATGTATCTTATTTTACTTGTTGTGGTTATACTAGAAGAATATAAAAATGATGGTTACAATGTAACAATTATCCCACGTATATAATTTGAAAATATCAGAATTTTTTAAGGTACAGATTAGGGATGAAACGACTATCCGGCCTATCCGGCTGCCTTTTAACTATCTGATATCCGGAAGTACAGTGCCGGATATCCGGATGAATAAAACATCGAAGATTTTTTTTGTGGCGATCAATTTTCTTTGTTTTTGCTTTAAGTATATTTTCCTGAAAATTTTACCGATGTATTCACAGTGTGCAGATTTTCCCTTTAACCAATAAAGACTTTAAAAAACCTATTTTTTTCCAAATTTTTTACTTTAAAATTATATTTTTAACGAATTGTTATGGTGGAGGGTCATCACATCTCGCAACTAATATAAAGTTGAATAAAAAAATAAATTTCTTAAAAGTTTAAGCAAACTTGAGTTTTTATGTTTGGAATGAAAAGGCATATGGTAAAATTTCAATTATTCAGAAATTAAGTGTAAAATGTACAAAACATACGACCATTGCTAGCAGCACCCTAGAATAACCCTTTATAAATAAAAGAGTTTTTTTAATGTTTATTCAATTTTGGTATCACTTTAAAAATAAGGAATTGGAAAATATTACAGAATAAAAAAATATTTTTAAATTTTAGACTGATTTCCGTTTTTTCTAGTGTGTATGAGAAGTTATTTTCATTAAAAATAAACTGCCGAATATCCGGCAAAATCTAGTTCCGATATCCGGTTTGTAATGTGCGCCGGATATCCGGCACAACCACTATCCGGTTCATCCCTAGTACAGATGTAGTATAGGACATTTGGCGTGCGAGGTTTTTTTTGGCGCGTTTTATAGGGGCGATAAATTTATAATATGTCAACCCCTAATGACACTGTTGGAATTTCCGATTCTTGTGGCAACTTTCAATCTGGCAACCCTATGCTATGTTTAACGCCAATTTTTCGTTGCCAAAAAAAACCCGCGCCAAATGTTCAATACTACATCTGTTCCTTTTTTAATACTTAACAAATTGGTGGTGGACCCCGAAAATGTCTTGTGTACAATATAAGTTTTCTAGTTTTCCGTCATCAAGGATTTGATCTGAATATTTGAAAAAAATTAATTGCAATGTGATTTGCTTGGCCATTAAATTCCAGCTAAATTCAATTATCATTATCTGATACTTATTAAATTTATTGCAGAGTAAACATATTTACTTTTTATTTCAAATCAATTAGTAACTAAGAAAATGTTCTTAAAACCAATATTATTCTGCTGTAAAAGAAAGAATGACATATTATATCAAATTCTACTCATACAATTTTTATCTTATAATTTAAAATATCATAACGTTTGAGGGTTGCATAATATAGACACATTTGACAATTGCCTACTCCAGTGATCCTTGGCTTTTCATTCTATATTAGGTGTATTACATTTAAATGTACAGAATCGAGTCGTAGGTGGCTATCTATAGAGTAATCAGAGAGTTATAGTTTTGAATATCGACTATGACAGTGTAGCCAGCTTGTGAGTGGAGAGTTGCCAGTTTCATTCCTTGTCTGCGAAAAACATCCACTGCATATAACTATAACATAATTTTATTCGAGGTGCCTGGGTCCAACAAGGACTATAACCTCTTGGGGGACTAGAGTATGTTATGGTGCTATGTCAAGTTTTTGTGTAGTGCCAGCTCAGCTGTTGTCCTTGTCATTTGACAATAGTTAAAAATTTTGAGGCAGTGTTTCTGTGTTTTTCCTTTGGAAATAGATCCCGAACTGTCGGCAATAGCCCATTGTGTAGCTCTATTGCAATGTAAATTCACCTAACCAACTAAAAGGCACTGAGAATAAAATAAAACATGCTATATTGTATGCAAAATCAAATCATTAAAAAAGTAGCCAGATGCACTCAGCTGGAACTCATTTAACTAACCGAAATTTGTAATAATTGTCATTTCCATTTTTACAATATTATAAGAGAATTAAGTGATACATTTTAAGGTTTTAAAAGTACCCACACCTATTTTCGAAGGTTTAATACTTAAAAAATAAACCATTGAAATTTAAGTTTATTATCCATCATTCCAGTGAAATTATAACTTTTTTGAAAAAAATTGCTTAAAAGTTATAAAAAATTCCAATATTAATGAATTTGTCAAAGCATAGGACATTTTTGTACAATTTGGGTACAGCTACCTAAATAAAAGTTGGAACATGCATTGTGGCCTATAGCTCTAGGCCTGGGCCGAATAAGCCTAATTGTTAAAGAGGCTAAGCAAATCAACAGCATCTGACGGAGGGATACTAGACACATTTTCTTTTTATAAAATATATATTTTTTCTTTTTGTACACATTAAATGATTAAATATGATATATATTATATCCAATCGTGATTTGGATGTAAAGTTTTTTTTATGTATTTTTATAAATGCCTGTATTTTTAAAATATTGTTATGTGTTTAATAAGCACAATGTATGTTTAAATTCACACAAAAAGATATCCTTACTTCCTGAAATACATAAGCCAATTTTTTTTTACACATATACTGCTAATTGATATAGCTGGATTTGCATAAATATTTTTGTTATTAAATAAAAAAGAAGAAATCTTGGAGGATTGTCTTATACCAAGAAAATCTGGAATGTTAAGCTAAAATTGAATTTTAATGTCAGGGATTTTTTTTTAATTCTAAAAAAAATTTAAGAGAATATTTTGTGTCAAATCATCATGTGACCCAAAGAAATTTTTTAAAACAAATGGCTAATTAATTTTTTTTAGTCCGGCTGTATTATATTTTTACATATAACTGTTTTGTATAAGTGAATATATACTACTAATATTATGTACTTTACATGTATTAACTTCAATTTGCTAATAAGTAATTTCTAGATTCGAGACGTGCAGTTCTCGATGGGAAGTTAAATTTCTTCTCCACGTTTAAAACTAATTAATCTTGATGTGACTAATAACTTACGAAAATTATCAGTTTAATCATTCATTTTACTTAAAGTGTTTTCTCTTTTTAGGCATCGGAAGTTAAAAGAAATGTTTTTCTTTAAAATTAAGGTAATTTTTGATAAATTTATTATATTAAGATATCTTTAAAATTATTACGTTTAAATTTTAAAACTATTGTATTTTATGGTTGTGTTGAAGCACTGGCATCAGGCTATCACACATAATTTAACATATTCCTTAACTTTGTCAACTTCCACCTAGATGGTTGCGATACTACTTAAGTAGCTTAAAAGTTATTGGCATAAATTTACACTTTTTTTCTATTTCCATGCTAAATTAGTTTAATTTTCGGTTATGTTTCATAAAATAAGATACAACTGTCATTTAATTTCTTAAAACAAGTGATGGGTTATATTATAATATAAATGTACTTTATTTTCTTGCACCAGATGTTCTCACCATAAGTTGACATGGATTCGGATGAAAGTTGCGATGAATTTGTGGAAGCTTTGCCATCAGATCGAAGTTCAGCTGGTCTGATGACAAATGGAACTGTCTCCGTTTCTCCTCGACCCATGAAGGCAGAACAGGCAAGTTTTTCTTGTTCGAGTTAAAAAGTATAATTTGTAGAGTTAAAAATATAAGATGAGTTATCTATATAGAATGGTGCATTAGTCCATGCTAACGTTTATATAAAATGGATAACTCATATTATTCTTTTTAATTCAGTATTCAACAAAAATAAAATTTATATTTTGTCACAAGCATGAAATTATGTTAATTTATAAATATTGCTTTATTTGAAATTTTTTTTTATTTTAAGTATTAAAAACTTCAAACAAAAGTAAAATTAAGTATTAATATCAGTTTTCAAAATGTTGATCTATTCTTAATTTGCTGTGCCACCAACAAATGACATTAGCACACGATACGTGGATGCGCTTAGGCATTTGGTATTCTCTTTTCTATTATTAATAATTGAATATAAATCGTCGTCATTAGCCCGCAGCTCTGATATGACGTTATTTAACCAACAATTCCGCTATTTTTACTTTTCAATAAACAAAAAACACTTAATTTTGGCCTTCCCAACAATATTTCAGAATCGTGCCGAGTGTCACAGCAAACTGTTAATTTACCGAAATGTCCATGTGTTTAAATTTTTTCAAATACTGCAACAATTTGGTGTAATTTGTCAATTGCACTTGAATATCTCTATTGATAATGTAATTGTGTTAAAACTTTTATAGTGTAACATTTGACTTGCCAGAAAATGTATAAAATTTTTCTGGTCAAAGATGATTGTTCAGGTTTAAATTTTATTATGTTGGCAGGTAAAGTTATATATATCAGAATCAAACTGAAGTAATCATTACACATTAAAGCACGATTTATTTTAATGAATAGCTTTGATAAAAGGCTTGAGACATTTTACTAATACAGTTTTGTTCATCTTCAATTCATGTGATGACACTATTATCATTTTCCCCTGTTTAGCTGTTAACCTTTACAGAGTGAATGGTTAATATTTCGGACAGAACACTTGCCTTCTAAAGGTTAAACAAGAATGATTAACTTTAAATTTTCTGAGTTACCTAATATCAACATTCTTTTATAATCTAGAAGGGTTTTTTTATTGGAGGAATTGAAAAAAAGTATTATTTCATCAAAAACTGTTAATTTGAATTATTATTTATAAAACATATTCTTTCTTGTTTCTGTTATTTATTATTTTTTAGAACAAAACTTTTTCCAGTATTGTTAAACTTTTTATTTAGGGTAATTTGTTTTGTTGATTAAGCAATAATTTTTTTTTATATTGATTTGCATATTTTATTTTTGTTTTAACTTTTAGATATATCAGGCTTGTGGTGATTTTCAGCATGTAAGTATTTATTATTATGTTTGCCTTTTTATAGAGAAACACACTGATAACATCATGTTTCTATATTGATTAAACATTTTATAAACATGTATAGCTAATGAAATACTTTTTCTCCTATGGAGTTACTATTTAGGATAAAACTTTAATTAAAGGGTTTCATTTGCACATATTTGTACAAACATATTTATTCTTAAAAATACCAGTTTTGCTTAGACTGACTTGATTTTGTTCTATATCCCCAAAAGCTTATTTTAGGCTAGCTCTACACGAGCAACAATTGCGCTGCAACTTTTAATCGACTGAGCAACTAAAATATCATGCACAACTGATTCTGATTATTTAATTGTATCTAACTCAGGGCTGCCAGATCTAATTTTACAGCAAGTGAAGGTGAAAAATCCCCAAACTCGTATTACCACAATCCATATAAAATTACTAACTTGTCAATAAAGTTTTTAGCAAGCGAAAGGATATTTTTTGCAATTAAAAGTTGTTCATTGAGAGGATATAATTTGAGTTTTCCATTTGTATGCAACTAAGTAGTATAGTTGCCAGTGCACGGCTAGGTACGACACATCCTTTGCTTTCATAGCAGGGCAAAATAAGGCATTAAAAAACACATTTTTTTTAATGTTTGAGCCTTAAGTAAAAAAATACAAAAGTATTCATAAATGTCAAACCTCATTTAGACAGTATTAGACCCCTCATCACTTAGATTAAAGGTGACATTAGTGCCTATGCCTTTTCCACTACATAATTGGATGTTTTGACATTTCTGTAAATATGAAGAAAAATACTTTTTAATTTTATTTTCCCATTCAGAATTATATTCTCAAATGTAATATATAGTATTAAAGAAATATTGGTAATAAAGGAAAATAATGACCATGAGAACGTCAAATCTTAAATTTATGAATTTCAAAACATTGGGAAATAAATGGTACAGGAAAAAAAAGTTATAAAAATGACTGACAGGGAAGAAATGTTGCTGTGAGCAGTCCATAGTAAAAACGTAATTGAACTGTTTAACATGCTGTATGATACCAGTTCTTGCTTATTCAACATGGTGGTTACATTGATTACTATCAATTACGTTGTCTTTTTAGTAACCTTCACTTCTGCACTCCATGTGTAAGGTAATTTAGATGACATTCGAAGATTCAGGATGATTGTCTTTACTATCACACATACTATACTAACTTAAGTGCAAAGCTGTACCTTTCGTAAAGATCGAACCGCTTGCACTATGAAAAAGATTTTTCTGGGATAATGGGTGCACAGGGCTACTTAATTGTAGGAAACTTAACTAACAAACTTCCCTTAAATTAAAAGTTTTTTTCAATGATGCCAAGTTATAAATTACAGAAAAATAAATGCAAATACAAAAATGATTTTAGCACTTGTTATTTAAGAATTCAGTGTTTGTAAGATATATGCGAAACATCATTTGCAACTTTTTATTATCTACCATCTTAACTACTTTAAAATAGAACTAAAAAGTTCTGTTATACTGCTAAATTAACTAATATGTTATTTTGTATCTTGGTATTTTACCAAACATCTAAAAAAACTCCATAAGGAAAATACTGAGTTCTAAAGAATGTCTTACCATCAAATATTAAGGTTTGTAAAAAAATCTGCATTTTTCTCCCTTCAAAATTTTGATATGACACACAAATGCTAATTTCCCCATGATATAACATAGTTATGCCATGGGGAAAAACCCCTCCTCTCTCTAAAGATGCATGATGTAATAAATAAATAGCCCTTATTTCTTTGAGGGAAAACAAAATGTTGAATCTGTAAATTTGTTTGTACTGCAGCAAAAGTTTAATTTATATTTCCAACACATTTATGTTTTAAGGAAGTATTTTGTTAAAAAAAAACTATTTAAGTAGAAAAAAATTTCAAAAGTTCCCCAATGCCTTAAATTTGAAAAATGTTTTTAAAGTACAGATTTTTGAAGAATTTTGTATTGCACGAACGGACATACAGAATCTTGTATGGTTAAGTGATATATAATTCTTTTTTACAATGCCATATTATACAACTTTTTGTAATTTTTAAGGTTCTGTTTTTATCTTGTCCTTTTCGTTGCAGGAGAACCTGGTGAGCTGTTCGTCTGCCCCTCCCAACCTGGTGCCCATGACAGCCACGGCCGTGTTCAACCAGGCAGGCCAGCTACAGCCGGGGCTGGTGGCCATGCAGGACCCCAACATGCCCGAGCAGATGGTGGTGGTGCAGAACATGAACGGTGGCATGGAGGACGCGTCCCACAAGACCATCATCAATGCCGGTGAGTCATGGATGCAACAGATTTTCAATTAGAGTGTGCACTATGCATTGGCATTTAAAATCTTTTTTTCGTATAGGATAAGTGCACCAGTTACAGATCACGTACCAAATACCGACCATTTGGAAAATAATATTTAAAACTAAGAACATATCATTATGCTTTTAAATACCCCCTTCAATTAGTGTTACTCAAAAGCTTTTAAATTTTAGGTAAATTTTATTTTACCGTTTAATGTGAGTCTAAGTAGTCACAGGGATTTTTATGTTTGGCATTGGTCTTCACTGGTCAGAAATGTGTACATACACCCTACTTACATTAATTATTTAAGTGTGTAGGATGCATAAAATAATTTCCAATTGTCCAATTGACACTATTTATTTTCTTTCAGTAATAAAATTAACTTGAGTATTACAATTTATTCAGATAGACAGTTTTTTTAAGGTTTGACTTTAGTGTTGTTTTCTTATATATTTAAAAAAAATTGTTTGACAAATATTTGTGCAGATTTTTTTGATATGCTAACATGTTGTTTTGTATACTATTAATAAAATTAGAATGACAATTTTTTTTAAATATTACATACCTAAAAATAATAACAAAGTTTTAATAAATATTAATTGTGAGTTTTATTTATTATTCTCTCAGTTACTTCTACTACATTTAGTGTACCTACGCAATAGTTTTTGCATACTATAGTTTTATCAGTTTGCCCATTTTAAAATTGACACAATGTTGCTTAAGCTGTGATACTACGCAAGGTAATTCCGAATATGTAAATAAACCCATTTTTTGCATTTTGTTCAGATAGAGGTGTGTGTTGTGAATGCATTAAGTATTACAAAATGCATCATAAAAAGATCTTAATATATCTTTGACATACAGTTATAATTACAGTTACTATACAAAAACATAGAATGATTTTTTCGTTTCATGTAAAGTTTTGAATTTTTAACTGATTTTTCTATTTTATCATGGCTTAAGCAATTACATGCCATATAGTAATTTGTATTCACCTAGTGATTTTGGATGTCATCCAGTACTCACCACTAAAATATCTATAGTTATAATTTTAATGTTGAAATAACTTTTTTTATGGTGTACTTAAAATATTATGCAAAGTAGACCTGAAAAACTACCTATATTTAGAGACCACCTCTTATTACGGCTGATTTTATTTTATTTTTCACTTGACTAGTATCTACATTAATGTGTAACTTGTTATAATCATGCTAGCACACAGGAATAGTGAAAAGAGATAGTGTTAACAAAAAAAAATTGGGACAGTAGAAACAGGACTTGTAAATTGTTTGAATAGAAGATGACTTCGAAATTCAAACTTGTAGTGGTGTTTTTGAGTAAACCAAATATTTGGGGATGCTTTTATTTTCTGTTTGGGTTATGTGAAGAAAAATGTGTTGTGAACTAAAAATTTTATAGAATCCTTAGAACTCAGAGTGTTATTGTTTATTTTGTATTTTAAAATTGCATCTAGGTAGTATAATGCTTCACTAAATTACACTGGTAATCAAATGTACGATCTGAACACTAAAATTAAAGCAGATTAACTCATCTATAATTGTAGCAGAATACTAAATCAAATACTTATTTAATGAGTTAACTGATTTTTAATGTGAAATTAATAAAAAAAAATTCAATATCAACAAGTGCCAATTTTAGAGTTTTATAGCCGTACTATTAATCTTAAAATAAAAATTTCCATAGACCTCTGAGGCCATTTCTTTGCAAGACTTTTTTGTTGTGGAACCTTGGATAGTATCTTTAAAGAGGATATATTAGTTTGTTTTATTGTAAATAGTTCCAAACAAACAAAATAAAATAGTCTTTTAAAAAAATTTATTTGACTTTTTCCTTTTGAAGAGTTAAGTATTTTTGCAATAACGTTAATATATTTTTAGGGTCCCTACAAAATTCCATTCAGATGGCAAAGTTCAACAACGGACAACTGCAGGGTACAAACGCTGGCATGCTCCAGCACATCACAAATGGTGGTCAGATGCTGGCCCCCTCCCAGCTTGCAGGAATGATGAATCTGGCTGGGCTGCCACAGGTGACAACCTTGAACGGCTTGAATGGCCTCTCCAACATCAACGTCATGAACCAGATGACGGGACAGACTCAGATCGTTCAGCAACAGCCTGCGAACGCAGCCACTCAGCAGATTGTGCAGAATGCGCAGATGCAGGGAGGATGCCCGCAGGGAATGGTGGCTGTCAATGGGCATCCCAATGTTGTGCAGCAGGTAACAAATTAGTTTTTGTGCCAAGAATTATTAATTTTAAAATTTCATTTTACAATTTGTTCATAAAGGTCATTTATAATATAGAAATTGATAAAGTTAGAAGGTGTCTAAATGCACTGCTGAGCTCAAATAATCACTGAAGAGTATAGTCGTTGGCGAGAAATTGACTTTACCATGGCACACGGATGAATGCAATTTCGATGCCTGTATGGGAAAAAATGTTCCACGATAGCACTGTCATATTGTCGCACACTTTGTCTACTCTCCAGTTCTTATTTATCTCAGTGGTGATGCCAAGCAAAAGAATGTTTTTTGCCATATAGGTTCAAAAGAGTACAATTCGGTTGCCCACCCTTAGGAAGCTCAGTGGAGCCTTTCCTTAGGAGCTCAGTGAAATTCCCCCACCATTTTTTCTTTTGTATACAATTTGAGAATATAAATTTACATTATTATTAAAGATAATTGAAATTTGTTTTGATTAATTAAATGGTAACCATGCAAAAACAGGTGATATATAAGCTGTTAAACATAAAGAAATTATTAGTTCCTTATATTTGTTAATTGGTATTTGTACAGAGAAAGCTTTGACTGCATTGAAATGCAAAAAAATTTAAACAATTATTGGCATGAGAAACGTATTCTGCTAACCTGACAGGATTTGTACACTCCTTAGAAACTTGTCTATTAAAATTATTTGATCTTAATGTAAATGATATGAAACACAGTTTTGTATCTAAGTGTACCCATGGATTCTTTGCACTCTATAGCATCTTGCACCTATTTCATATTCATTTATTTAAATTTGTTAAATATTTTTTTACAAAGAGCCTATTTATGACTTTAAAGTTTAACTTTTCGTTACAAATGTGTACAAGTTGTTTGAATTAAAAAAAATTAGGTCCTAATTGCTTTTAAGGTTCTTAAAAAATCCTTTGCAACTTTTTATTTTTAGAAAATATGTATGATCCCTGTTTGATTGTCAGAGCTATTTAATTTCATCTCTATATTCTGAAGTTTTTCGTCAATCATATTATTTTAAAAAATACTAAATTAATTGAGACTTTTAATTTAAATTAAATAACTTTAATTTGAAATATAAAATAAACTGTTTGTAGTAAAGTTTTTGATATTTTATTTCTCTTGTAGAGGGTTACTGCTTGTGAGAAAGTATTTGAATTCATCTTTTAATTTTCTTTTTCCAAATATGTGTATGAAACTTGCATTTATGTATCATTTGATTTATTTTTATACTTCTGTTTTCTTCTGTAGGGCCAGGTGGGCAACACTCCTCAGTTTATCCTAGCAGGTGGACAACCCATTCAAGGTATACAAGGAGCACAGCTGCTTATCCCAACCTCCTCAGGTGTGTTAAACACCTATTTTGCTTTCTCTCATCATCAAAATTCTTCTTTCCTTAACCCAGTCTTAGCTTTAATGCTTTGTATTCTGCTTGGACATTACATTAAATGTCTGGTTTAATTTTTATCATTTTGCTTTACAATAAGCCCCGAGTATAGATGTAAAATATCAAGGTATTTATAAGTGAGGATAAATACCCAGGGTATTTACCCAAAATTCATAAAGAACTGGTATTTATGAAATTCCTTTGTAAGTTTTATTTCAGTCGCTCCCTAGTCATGGTTCGCACGGTCCTTAAAAGTCCTTAAGAACTACTTAATTTAGGTGGGCCCTTAAAGTCCTTAATTTTCAACTAAGGTCCTTATTTTTTGTCCCTCATGATTTTCTTTAATAATTCACAAGGGTGGTACATTTGTGAGTCTAACTGGAAATTCCAGGGATTTAAAATTTTCGGTACCCCGTTGCATTAACAATATCGGAATGTAGAATTCCGGATTTTACTTCGACCGTTATACGGGTGTAAATCGGCAAGAAGAGAAAGGCATGAATAGATGAATTCAGCATCAGAAAAAGTGAACTTTTGTCCGATTTTTTAGTAAATTATATTTCCTCATATGGACACTTCATTGTTAGAAATCTCAGTTCGTTTTTGTTGTTTTGTGAAGAATCGATATTCATTCTAGAAAAACGGAGAATTTCACAAGAATGTGGCATCTTCAACATTTAGAAATATTTGCGATCTTCGTCAAATGGGGAATATCACTCGAAAGTTGAGATGGTTATAACTCTAATTTCTGTTGGCGAATGCAACTTCCAAATGGCGCACTTTTGAGAATTTATTTCATTCATGAAGATCTTGAAGTTGTAGAAATTCACGAAACGCGATCTGCTGCGATCTCTGTTGAAAGACTTACAATCCTTTTGCATCTGATAAATAAATGCTTATATTTCACTACTACCTATTTTATCACGATTTAATTTGCGCTACTTAACAAACTTGCATTAAATTTTTCGGAATTATAATTTATTTTACGAAATTGAAGTTTAGAATATTTGAGTATTGAGTTATTTTGAGTATTAAAAATGTTTTTTTTTTTTTTAAAAGCTTTTTTCTTTGACTGGCATTAAAATATTATAATGTGTTTATATTTTGTTTAAAGTTTTATAAATTTTATTACATATAGTTTATTTTTATTTGAACCCCCCCCCCCCCCTAAAATATACATTTTTCTTTCTACAGTTTTACAAATTTCTTATTAAACTAGTTTTTAAGGAAATAACTTGGTGGGGTATATTAGATGTTGAGTGGTGCATAGATATTTTGATCGTTTAGAAAATTTTCAACTCAATGCACATTACACTTTTATTTCTCATTACTCTTGATTTGGAGATTCCTTTGAAATCTGGACTTTGGAATCATTGGATTTTTTTTCGGGGTACATTGCAATTTTGTTAAGTAATTAATTTTGTTATTGGGTTAATTGAGATCTATGGCACATTAAACTTTCACTTTTAGTAATTCACACTGGATTTGCAACTGAGAGCTATTACTCTTTGGGTACATTGGTATTCTACTATTCGGTGCACTTGAACAATTTTTGCCTTTATATATCGAAAATACATTTTTAGAATGCATTGTTTTCAGATTTTAGGGCACATTAGCCTTTTTAATTTTATTTTTTCAATGTATATTTGAATTAAAATAGATAATACATTTTTGGGGTGTATTTAAATATTATACTAGAAGTAGATTAGAATTTTGAAATTAAAGGTACTTTTGAATCATTGATCTTAAGATTAATTATTAGGGTACATTGAATTTTTGGGTTTTAATGTGAGGACAATATAAAAAAATAAGTTTTGGCTGCACTGAAATCTCAGGATACTTAAAATCGATTGCATATATTTGAAGGACATTATACTTTTAGAAATTCATTGTAATTTTGATCTTAAATGTAGGTTGAAGTAATTCAATCTTATTGTACTTAGTAGTACTATTATTTTTAGAGCATAACATGGGAAATTCAATGTTGGTTTATATTGGGTTGTTTTCGCAGGTGGTTCATATACGGTTTTTGCTTTATATTTTTAAAACCTACAATCTTGTTCAAGCATAAACTTTTTATTATTCATTTTAATTTTAACTCCTCTGATTTTATAATTTATTTTATTGTTTAACGTTGCTTTGATGATAATTCTATATCCACTATTGTTAAAAAATATAAGAGGTCCTTAAAAAGTATCAAAAGGTCCTTAAAAAGTATCAAAAGGTCCTTAAAAAGTCCTTAAGAATGCTTAAATTTTACTTTGAAAAATTTGTATGAACCATGCTAGTGTAATTGTTAGGAACATGTTTACCACGTCTTGAGTTCGGGTTTGAATTCAAACTAATACATCAACATTGTGTTATGAATTAATTGGATTTGTAATCAGTTTAACATAGTGTGAATAAATCAAATTTATTTTATTTTAATGCTAAAGATATTATAATACATAAAAGTTTTGATAGTTTATCAATAAAGATTTATTTATTGCAAATTGTCAGAAAAAGCCATTTAAATATAAGCAGCTTAATGATTTAAGTTTTAATTAGCTCTAATTTTTAAAAAAATCTCGCACTTCACATAGTACACGTAAGGGTAGGGAATTGTATTTTTGACAAGAGTTAATCATGCTTCCATCCCATGACTTTTAAGGTTACTTCTTACGTACTCTATATTTAATTTTCATTTATACTATTGTAACTTTTTACATAATATGTACTTTTTATGTGACATTTTTCTATGTAAATATTTGAACCTTCAATTTCAACTTAGGGGTTTTTCCAGGTGTTGCCACCCAGCAAGTTATTACCATACCCGTATCTCAGCTAGCCGGAAACCAAATAGTCCAACTTGTCGCTTCTAATGGCCAAATTTTCACGACCACACTTGCCAATCTCCAAGCATTGTCGCAGCCTGTTTCTGTACCTGGTGTAAATAACCCTAATATGGCTGGTAAGATGTTTGTTTAACTATATTCTAAACTTTTTTTAAAATTTCAATTGCTTTTCTTTATTTAATTTCTGTATAACTTTCAGAGTGCAAGTTAACTCTAAATATATATATATACCATTAGTTTTATAAATCTTAAATTTTATGGTTTAAACATATGACCAAAAATCTATAGATTACTCAAATATCTTATAGCAAAAAAAGTAATTTAAGGGATAAGATAATTTAATAATTAAAAATCTTTCTCCAAATATATTGGGTCTTGTGTAAAAATATTTGTTACTATTACAGGTAATCAGCAGACTGTACAGTCCCACCCGATGCTCACTCAAGGATTCGCCAATATGCAACAGCAAATGTCCCCCATGCCTCAAATATTCACTAATGCTGCTGGACAGCTCGTCACATTAGGGCCTCAAGTGAGTACTTTGCTGTCTTGTATAAAGAAAGCACCACAAGCCCAATGCTAATTTGCATGACCCATAGTTTGATTTGCAGTATATGTGTAGCAATCTCGCAATTGGTTGGCTGCCAGATTTATTCTAAAAATAATCCATTTGCGGCTGGTGTATGCTAAATCTGCTGTGGTACAAATATCCTCACACCTGCACAGGTGCATGAAATGCCATCTCAGGTGTTGTCCTCATTATCTGACCATAGTTAAATATTACTCTTTCCGTCTTGACTATTTTCTAGATTTTGAACTGTTAACTAATTTTTTTTTAGTGGATTTTTTTTTATTTTGGAAAAAAAGGTAAGCAAAAAATAAAGAATTTTAAGTACAGTACAAAGGGCAGACTCAACAAGCAGTTATTTTAAAAAAAGAAGCATTTGCATCAATGGGGAACACAATGAAAATATTTATTTTTTAATCAAAATAAGAATGAAAATGTATTGTTTAAAAAACCCGTACCACCTTATATTTGCACCCTTAGAAATTGGAAAATTAATTTTTATTTTGCTACCATGTTGAGTTTGTTTATTGCAACCACAATGCCTCAATTTTGAATAGTTTGTAATAAAAAGAATACAGCAGTATTTTCTAATGATGGGAAGTGGGGATTAATGTTTTAATTTCATTTCCAAACGTGATTTTGTGCATTTCAGGTGATGACCCACCAGATGTTGGGAGGCAACCCCACCAACATCATGATGAATCCCCAGATGGCCGCTGCAGCACAGCTACAGCAGCAGGTGCAGCAACAGCAAGACGACAAGAGCCTGGCTACTGTCAGCTCATCTGGGCAACCAGCAAACATGAGCAGAGTGGTGCAGGTAGGGGACACATAACCTTAACTTGTAACTTAATTCTGAATGTAATTTTTAAAAATGCTATTTAATGAAAAAAGTGCAATATTTAATGTTCTGAATGTAAATGCTGTCCATCAATTTTCAGCAATGCAATTTTTAAATTTGCAAAATAATCTATATGTTGCAATGTTTTTCAAATTTAAAGCATTAATATTTTTCAAAATTTCAAAACTATCTCTATTAAACTTTGTTTTTTAAAAAAATTCTATAAAAAAGCATATATTGGAAATAGTAAACAGTTAGATTTTGATATTTCCTTCACCCTTTAAAGGGTAAAGGAGAGTTTACATGTTTTTAACACTCTGCCAGTACTTAAGAATTAATTTTAAAGGTATATATTTAATTTAAATATTTTGTGTGTTTTGTTATAGTTATTTTTGGAAATCATTGCAAGAATATTCAGTATTTTTTTTACACATGTTTTTCTTTTTTTTGTGAAATTTAACAATTATTAGAAGCTTATTGATTAATTAAAAAAAAATTATAAGGACTATTAAATTGTATTAAAACTGCTGTTTCAGCATTTTTTACATTTTAATGTATTTTCATGCAATTTACTTTTTCTGCCATGGTGTTGACTGTTGAATGCATTGTAAAACTAATCTATTACAATGTCCTTTGTCTTTTGCAGAATTCCTCTCTGAATGCCATCACACAAGCCATAGCTATGCAACAACAACAGCAGCAACAACAACATCAAGCAGGTCAAATGACACTGAATCCTCTAACCATAGTCACTACACAGCTCTCGCCTTCCAAAACACATGTAAGATGCATTTTTACTCTACTTGCTCAGTAATAAATCAATGTTTCTTCTATTATGTACCATTTAACCCTTTAGTCACTTTGTCACCAAAATAATGATACATTCTTTCGTTCCCTCTTTTTCAAATTGAATGAGAACTCCATGTTCTTGAACATAAAAGAAAAAGTTTTTTTTTTGTTAACTTGTTCTTTTTCTAACTCCATTTAATAGTATAGAATACTTGGGTATCAACATATTTTATTAACGCTTTGCACTCAAGTTATACCTTTAAGCCGCCAAAATATTAACATGTGTTTTTTCTCCGTTCTTCAAAATAAAATAGAACAACATATTCTTGCATTTAGAACGATTATTCTCTTGTAAACTTTAATATAAATTATGTTTGTTATCCACAAGTACCAAATTCTTTGCAACCTAAGTTTTATTTTAAACATTTAACAAATGTCAATAACCCAAGATTAATATTCAGTTTTCAATAAGTTAATCCTGTTAAGTGGTCCCAGGAGTGGTCATTGAATGGAGAGTCTACGTTAGAAATAAATTTTTCTGCAAGTTTAAGATAACAAACCGAATGTAATTTTTTTTCAATATAAGTAATAAAAAATTTTAAGTTATAGTTATAAATCTCTTTCAACTGACAATTATTTTCAATTGTTAGTCATTAAGGATTGCATTATCTTTTTACTTCTATTTCATGATTTTTTATGTATAACTTTTTGCTATGTATTTTCTTAAACTTTAATTAAAAAATATAATAAATATTTGGGTGGGGGGGACATCTTGGGATAATTAACATATATGTATTTTAGAACTGTGTTATTGCTCCCAAACTACAGATGCAGCAGGGTTCCACAGTGTCCACATTGACCCAGACCATTCACCACCCACAGCCTTCGGTTTCACCTGACGACGATTGTGATAATGCTCTAAATCAAATAAGTAAGTTTTAAATTGCACACTTCGTTTCTCCCATTTACAACTTTTCTTTCAGTTAATTAACTTTTTAAATATAAATTATACCCTTGTCGGATTATTAGTGTATTTTTAAAGATTATTATAATTATTAATATTACTATTGATTAACATAATTTATTTGTAATTATATACACCTATATCTGAATTGCCATACACCTGAAATAAAGAATGTCTAGGAAATTTTTAGGTGAATGTGCCCTAAAGTATTCCTTTTGATGTCTTTCCTTCATGTAATTTTTTTTATAGTAAAAATATAAAAATACCATTTTCTGTATATTTTCTGGATTATTATTTGCAATCATTTTATTTTTACAAGCTTCAATACTAACCTGTAAAAAAAATATTTATTTTTGTAAGTAATTTTTAGTTTGAAAACCTTTTGTGAAAAGTCATATAATTTTGATTTTAATATTGAATGGCAACCCTGTAACTTCAAGGGTTTTTAGAATTAAATTCGGCAAGTAAGTAAACTGAAATTATTTGTGGTGTCAAAATACATACATTTTCAGGATGGTAACATAACCGGGAAATCAGGGAATTATCATGGAAATTTTTTATTCTGGAACAGTCAGGGAAATTTTTAAAATTTCACAAAAAATCTGGGAATTTTTCAAATTTGGATCATTAAAATGGCAATTATGGTCTATTATGTCCTCTATTGTGGGTAATTTAGTTGTCAATATTTCCTTTTAGTTCTGAAAAAGAATTTTTAATAAATTATGGTTATGCGCATTTTCATATTTAATTTTTATTTTTGTAAAAACGTGAACCACTGCTGGAGGGTGCAGCAAAAGCAAAGTGCCTTAGACCTTGAATTGTAAGCAACATGTAAGGGCTAATGAATATGTGATTTATTGCAGATTGGAAAAGGAAATATTAAGCATATAAAACATTCAAAATTATCTACAATGAAAAGTCATATAAGATAGAGCAATTGGTTCATGATAATACAAGGGGTAATGTGTTATTGGATTTGGTGTTTAGCAGTTGTGAAAATAGGGTACACAATTTAACAGTGAGCGAGCATCTAGGGGAAAGTGACCACAATAGCATTAGATTTAACATTATGTTTCAGACAACTGTAGATAAAAATAATAGGTTAATTCCAAATTTTAGAGATGTTAAGTTATGAGCTGAGGTAACTAATGTTTTTAAGGATGGGTTGGAGCATTCTCATATAGTAGATCAATGGAAGGAATTTAAAGATAAATTAAATGTAGCTGTTAATAAGCATATTTCGTTTAGGCAGAAAGATGTAGTTCGAAAGCTTTCTCCTATGTGGTTTTCAAAGGAAACAAAACGAGCTCTTAAGTTAAAACAAAAGACGTATAAAATATTTAAAGAAACAGGTAGGGACACTGATGGTAAGGAGTATAAAAAAGCTAGAAGGGAGTTTAAGTATATCAGTAGAAAACAGAAATTAGCATTGGAGGAAAAACTTGCTAGGGATATCAACAATAATCCAAAGGGATTTTTTGCTTACGCCAGTGGAAACAATAAAGGAAATAATCATCTGGGACCACTCGAAGATTATCAAGGCAAATTAATTCAAGATGATGTAGGAATGGCTAATATTTTAAATGAATTTTTCATGGGAGTTTTTAATAAGGACTTCAAATCTGATTTCATGCAAATAGAGGATAATATGCGTCCGGTTATTAAGGAATGCAATTTTACTAGAGAAGAAGTAGTTTATCACTTAAGAAGTATCAAACCTTTTAAAGCACCAGGACCAGATGAAATTTACCCAAAAGTACTAGTGGAGTGTGCGGAAGAACTGGGAGATGTTGTACTAACTATTTTCAAATCGACGTATAATTCGGGTAATGTACCAATAGACTGGAAATTAGCAAATGTCACTCCGCTTTTTAAAAAAGGGGCAAAATGTGAACCTGGTAATTACAGACCGGTTAGTTTAACATCAGTGTTATGCAAGATTTTTGAAACATTAATAAAAAACAGCATCATATCATTTTTGGAATCAGAGAGCTTGCTGTCAGATAATCAGTATGGATTTAGGAAAGGAAGATCTTGTACAACAAATCTTTTAAAATTCTACGATAGGGTTACTGAAGAATTAGATAAAAGGAACAGTGTAGATGTAGTATACATTGATTTCCAGAAAGCATTTGATAAAGTTCCCCACGAGGCATTGCTGTTCAAGTTGGAAAGGTTAGGGATTGGGGGTGAAATTTTACAATGGATAAGGAATTGGTTAATTGATAGGAGTCAGCGGGTGCAAATTAAAGGTAATTACTCTCAGTGGGCAGAAGTTAAAAGTGGAGTGCCACAGGGTTCTGTGTTAGGTCCACTTTTATTTATATTTTTATTGATGATATCAGTTGGGAGATTGGGAGCAAGGTCAGCATCTTTGCAGATGATTTAAAAATTATGAGGACTGTGAATTCTGGGGAACAAATAGAGCAATTACAAGGTGATTTAACAAAAATATCAGAATGGGCTGTTAAATGGGGTATGTCTTTTAATATCAGTAAATGTCAAGTGTTGCACATGGGTATCAAAAATAGTAAGGCTGCATATGTTTTACAGGGTGCAGAAATCAAAAATAGTGAGATTGTAAGCGATCTGGGTGTGTTGGTAAATGAGGATTTTAAAATGAGTCATCAATGTACAGTGGCTAGCAAAAAAGCTAATAGAATGTTGGGGTACATCAGGAAAAGTGTTTCATCAAAATCTAAGGATATTATTTTGCCATTGTACAGAGGTTTAGTAAGGCCACATCTTGAGTATGCTGTACAGTTCTGGTCACCATATCTTAAAAAAGACATTGCATTGTTAGAGAAAATTCAGCACAGGGCTACTAAAATGGTTCAAGGGTTCTCAGGAATGAATTATGAACATAGATTAAGAAATTTGAATATGTATACTCTGGAAGAAAGAAGGGTTAGGGGAGATTTGATTCAACTATTCAAATTTATCAAACAAGGAGATGTGGAGGGTTTAGATTTTAATATGAGTGATAGAACGAGAGGTCATGGGTTTAAGTTAAACAAATCCCATTTTAATCGGGAAGGGAGAAAACACTATTTCTATAATAGGGTAATAGACAAATGGAACAACTTGCCAGTGAATATTGTTAATTGTAAAGGAGTAACGGATTTTAAGAAGAAGTTAGATATGCATTGGGGGATAGTTAAGAGGTACTAGATGGACCAACCTTGTTGGGCCTTGAGCCTGTTGTTGGTCGTCAATATTTGTATTTGTATTTGTATAAAAGAAATAATTTAAAAAAAAAAGCTTTTTTTTGCATTATCTACTTCCAGAAAACATGTTTAATTACTATTATTCCTGTCACAATTGCGTAATTTGTGTTGTATCCATAAATTATTCTTTAAACTGTCAATAAGTATTGAATATAATTTTTCATTTATAATGCAATATATTTATTGGATCATTGTAGTGTGGATACTTTGTTTCTGTACAAAGCATGTATTGCAAAATTTCTTAATGTAATTGTAAAATCAGGGAAATTTTTATGACACCATCATGAAAATCAGGGAACTTTATATCCAGAATGCTGTTGCCACCCTGATTTTCTTACTTAATGATTTAATAATACAGTGAATTTATAATCCAAATTTAAATAATGGTCCTTAAAATTTCTTATCGGAATTCGACTCATAGCTGTCTTCTTTCTGCTTTCAGGCACCATCAGTAACACTGAAGCCAATGTTGTGGATGGCATTAACCTGGAGGAGATCAAGGACTTTGCAAAGGCGTTCAAGATTCGAAGGCTTTCCCTGGGACTGACACAGACGCAGGTAGGGCAGGCCCTGAGTGCGACAGAAGGGCCCTCCTACAGCCAGAGTGCTATCTGCAGGTAAGAATATTCTCTTACTCTATTCTGTGTTTGAACCAATGCATGGGGAAATGAAGCCCGGGAAGGGCCCCACTAATTTTTAAATTTTTTTAATGTAAATTAATGGTAGAAATTGTTGAATTTTATACCAATTAATTTTTTATTAGTTAATTTTTGTTTATATATTTGCCTCTAACTTTTATTTATTATCCATTACTGTTAATTAAATTTTTGGTTTATTCTCCTATTGCTGATGGGACCCGCGGTAGCCCAGTGGATAAAGGCGTTCAGCTGGTAATCAGAGGATTGCTAGTTCGAGCCCATGATTGGATGGACTTGACAAAGAAAAGTAGTAATCTTGAGATTGGAGGGTTGCCAGCGGAGGGTTTTCGGAAAAATAAAAGGAAAATATCTGTGTAATTGAACAATGGATCCACGGATCACTTAAAACTGGACCACGGATTGGGAGATAACGGTTCTAAAGTTTACCCCGCGGACAAAGTATTCACTAAGCGTTTTTAGAGGCCTCTGTGGCCGAGTGGATTAGGCGTCAGCTGGGAATCCAAGTGTCCCCGGTTCAAAACCTTGCGATGGACTAGGCTAAAGAATAGTAAAAAGTAGTGATATTGCGATCGGAAGGTTGCCAACTTTGCTACCAAAATACTAGAAAGTCGTCCAAAACATCCAATAAATTACTCTGGGGTGTGTACGGACTGGTGTACTTTAAAGCTAATCAGGGTCCAAAGTTCCGACACTTATTGTGGGTGTGGAGTGCCAAGTCAGGTGTTTCCTCATCTGACATTGGTTCTAAAATAACAAGGTTTGTGTATGTGGCTGTGATGAGTCTCAATACGAGGACAGAAATAGGCAGCCGGAAACGTATAAACCAACCTATTGTTGAATTTTTCATATTTTATTTTCAATTATTCAGATTAATTCTCAGTTTTATTTATGTTAGCATGACAAAAAAGCTTATAATTTTTACCTTACCATAGTAGCTATTGAATTACATCATTATATGCTTAAATTCTCTTTTAATTCAGTGTCCGAATGGTCAAGGCCGTATGAGGAAAATCCAGGCTTGTGTTGGTGAAAAATAATTAAGCAAATTTGAAATAAAAAACAAACCTTTTCTTTCCCAGGTTTGAAAAACTGGACATCACCCCTCGCAGTGCTCAGAAGATCAAACCGGTTCTGGAGAGGTGGATGCAAGAGGCGGAGGAGAGGTACAAGAACGGTGCACACACGCTCACAGAGTTCATTGGAAGCGAGCCAACAAAGAAACGGAAGAGACGAACTTCCTTCACACCCTCCGCACTGGACATTCTGAACCAGTTCTTTGAAAAGAACACGCATCCTTCAGGTGAGAAGAATGTATTTGCCAATTCTTTGAGTGATCTAGCCCAGTAATTTCAAACTTCCAACCCTTTTGGAAGATATGTTAAACCTGTTCGAAAGGGCACCGAGCTCGTAATTGAAGTTTTGCTAGTTCCAATTTTTGTCTAAGGAAGTTACTGGTACCCTGTAATTGGAGTGCTCATAGTATTGTGGTTCTAATGTCATAGTGATTGTGGAAATTTGGGGAGTGGGATGTCAGCTCAGGTATTGTCCTTACCATCTGATCTTGTTTCAGTTCTATGTATTTTCTTTAAAATAGATTCCATGCAATCTCCCCAAATAGAGTTTGTCTGTAGTAGGGATGAAACGGATATCCGGTAACTATCCGGCATCCGGCTGATTTTTAACTATCCGATATCCGGAAGTAAAGTGCCGGATATACGATTTACCAAACCGGATATCCGGATGAATAAAACATCGAAGATTATTTTTTTTGTGGTGATCAATTATCTTTGTTCTTGCTTTAAGTATTTTACTGAAAATTCTACCAAATGTATTCATAGTGTGCGGATTCTTCCTTGAATTTTTCTCGGGCTATTCAGGTTGGTAAGGAGTGCGTTTCAGACTCGGACGCGGTGAGTCACAGAGAATAGATAGCAAGAAAGATATGCTGAGGAAGATATGCAAGAACTTGATTTTAGATTTGAGGCATGCACTTATAGAAAACTTTTAAAGCTTATACAAAACTTTAAGTGATCCTCAGTTTCTCCATAGTTTTACATGAAGCTTTTTAAGTAGTATTCATCATAGTTTTTTAACTGTAAACTTTCCAAACCATGGTGGAATTATGAAATGCCCTCTTATATAAAAGTGTGTGTGGGTTCCTTTATGTACCCGATACTTCCTCTCGGGTAATTATTTTAGTCTGATGGCCAAAGTATCCAGGTATCACAAGCAAGGTCACAGTACAATTCTGGTTGACTACGTAGCAGCTACAAGCTTATACAATTTCGTTTAAAAAAATCTTTTTTAAATGCATTTTGCAATTATTTCTTTCACATTCGCTGATACTCTATCCTAGGCTTGGAGATGACAGGACTCGCAGAACATCTAAACTACGACAGGGAAGTGGTGCGGGTCTGGTTCTGCAACAAACGCCAGGCGCTTAAAAATACGATAAAGAAGCTCAAATCTCCATGATCCCTCTTCCATCTCATTTTATCATTATTTCATTGTACAGAAATATGCAATCCAATGCTGTTTTCCCTGTAGTGCATTGCCTCATTATGTGTAAATACTGTACAGTTCATTACTTTTCAGGAGCCGTCATTGGACAACTCATGGACATGTATTTATTTTAACATCTAGCTTATTTACAAAGCTAACTTCCATTGGCTATCTCATTTGTGTTGTCTCGTCTTTCGCATTTTTCTTCGTTAATGCGTAAACCCTTATTATTTTAAAAATCAAATCAACTGTGATTCTAATCTGAACTCGGATGTTTTATCAGTACCTGCTCCCTGTTGTATTTTATTTTGTGGTGTTATTTGTGTTTTTAGAACAGGATTTAACGACAGCACAACAGCTTTTTCCCCATGATTTTCGCAACCTATTTGGAAAAGAATATAATTAAAATTTTTATTGATGTTTGGTGAAAAGTGTCATGGATGATGTATATCTATCATTCACATAATTTAAAGAAAACTTAAAGTTATCATATTCTTAGAGTGTTAAAGCAATGTTAACTTTATTTTTTAATATTTGCAGATAATTTTTTGTGACATTTCTCTTTATACTATAAATTTTTTAAATACTTTTGTTTGAATAATGTACTGTATTTCAAATAGAGATATTATTAGAAAATATCCTTCAACTATCAATAAAAATATTGTCAAATTTTTCAAAATATTCTGAAAATCACACACGCAAAAAGCTATTGTGTGGTGATTAAAACTGACTTACTCCATGTATGTATGACCGAGACTTTTATCAGAAGTAGCTTATTGACTTTACTTATAGTAGTGAAGTAGCTTATAACCTTCATTCACACACAAATAAAAATACAATTTTATTACTTTTTACTTAATTGATTCAATACAGTTTGAGTGTATCAATTTAAATTTTTTTATTTTGACTGTTGGCAGTATTCTTTTAAGGTATTTGTTTGAAATATTACTTCAAGTATGCCTTCTTTTTTAATCAGCAAATTTTTATAGAAATGTATTTTTAAAGGGGGGGGGGGGGTTCATTTAATAATTTTCTGTTGGTAAAAAAAAAAATAGTGGGTTTAATTTTAAACATTCACATTTAACTTTGAAAACTGATAACTGTATTTCAACACTATGCAATCTGTGCAGCTTTTCTACAATTTTTGTAATGAAACTTGTAAAGTAAGTGACATTTAAGTAAGACACACATGAATATTGATGTATTGAGACCTTTGTAAATCAAACATGTTATTATTTTTAGATTAGATGTGCTTGTGGAAATCCATCTATATTTTTTTTAATGTGGGCTGAAACCAGTAGAAAAAATTTATTTAGGTGTATTTAAAATATATTTGGTTTTATAACTAACGATTAAAAGAAATTCCTTAATTGTGTTTTAAATCTAAAACAAATCAAAATATACTCGTTAGTTTTTTATTTTTCAGATCAAATCGAATTATGTTTTGGTTTTTAGATGTAATTTAAAGATTTTGAAGCAAATTTGTTATTTTTCCATTTTAAAAAATAAATAAATTTGAGTGCGTGGAATTATTAGGATGCTGGTTAGCTTCTAATATGTTGTTAAGCTTTTAAGCAAAAATTTGTGATACTAAACTTTTTTGTTTAAGTACTCATTTATTATGAATTTTTGTGTTTTATTGTATTACTTTAAACTAGTACTAAGAAAATCAAAATGTAAAATAATTGTTTTTTCTGCATTTTTTGTCTATTTTATATGTTTGTTATGATTTCATTATCACGGCCATTAAAAAAAGTGTACAAAATTTATTACACTTAACTGAACAACAGAACATTAAAACTTGATTGTGTCCCCTTATCAGTATTATGTTGCTATTTTGTGTTGTACAATGTTTTGTTTCACTTGGTTCAAATTTTAAAGTTTATATTTGTTTTTTATTTACTGGTGTACCTTTGTGACTTAAATGTTTCCCATTTTAAAATTTAAGTATTGTATGTTTTGTTCATATGTACAAATTGGTTTAGTCAAACCAGTGTATATTATATTCATTATACATTTTATCTTTCTTATGGTAAACAGTTTTAAGAGTATTTTTTAACTATCAGTATTTAAATCTTTTCTAAAAACTTTAGAATACCTTTTGAATGCTTCCAAAAAAATTTACAAAATGTACAAAAATCACTATTTGGTTAAAATACATTGTTAGTTATAATTTTTTTTCTTACTTTGTGTATTCATCTACAAACATACGAATAATTTCTTTACAGTTATGATTAATTTACACAAAGTTTTAATTATGTTGTTTGGGCATTAAAATAATTTTTTTCATTAAAAAAATAATGCAGTAAAATAAATACTACATACATATTTCATTAGAGGACTGATTTTTATGAATAAAAAATATCACTTTTTATGTTTTACTTCTATTATAAAATAATATAGTTTATATTTTTAATCTGTAATTAGTTATTAAATTTTTTTTTAATTGTTCATAAGCTGGGTTTTACATGTTACCTACTCAAGGAATAGTGCATCTAGTCGAAAATTCTTATTTTCTAGTTTTACCTCATGTAAACTGTTGCCAAGAGTGCTATTTACAGGGTTGCCTTGCACTTGAAAAGCATAATTAATCTTCCAAATGCGGCTTTTCCGTTACTGCTCTCTTAAAAATTTGGCTTGGTAATAGCTCCACACACTAACTTTTACAAGACATTTAGAAAATTCATTCCACATTGCTCAGAGATTGAATTAATTAATAATAATTACTTAGAGATGGGGTTTATCATACTTTTCTTGACATTTTCGTTGCTCCACAGAAGTAACAATTTAAAAGAATTAGTTTCTTGATACTTTGCTAAGTATGAGTAGTTTATTTTAACAGTCTTTATATTTAGAAGAAAAATTATTATTCCGTTTCTGAAAAACCCTGAAAATCCAGTAAATTTTTGCTAGTGGCAATCCTGTATTGAAAAATTTATATTTTTATCTGTTTAACTTCTGCTATGTTATTTATGGAATAATATGAATGTATATTTTATGTCTAAATGGTTTTGGTATTGTATCACTTAAACGGGTCACATGGAACTTTTAAAGCTGCATTAAACAGGTCTTAACATTTAAAAAATAATTTTATCACACAATAAACATAATTTTTACACACTTAAGACCAAAAATGTTATGAACAAATTTTTTTTAAATTTTAATTTGCTTCAAAAAATTTTACATGCAATGTTTCATATGAATAATAGTTATATGCAGTTATTAATGTCCTAACGTCTAATTTTGATTTAATATGTATTTTCAAATTATCCATATGTGTTCCCCACACAAAAATTTATATTCTTTAAAGATAATTTATCATTAATTGTAAATATTATTAAATAATTTTATTTTCTCACATAGTAGAACCTCTCATTTATAGTAGAACCGATTTATCATCCATTTTTAAACAATCTTAAAGATTGGGTTTTACTGAAAGCTTTCAATTTAAGAAAAATGTTTTCATTAATTATTGTTTCTAGCGCTTTGTACAATTAGAATCGAGTCCACCTTCTTCACAGACTCTGTATTATTAAAGTCTGTTTAAAAGTTCATCAGTATTTCTCTATTTTTGTAAAAATGGCCAATCATTATTTTGGAGTATTCAAACTTTACTCACAATATTCTTTAATAAAAAGTTGAGTCTGCATTGGCCTAGTTGGAAGAACTGCAAACTCATAATTGGTGAACCACAAGTTTAATTCTTGTTGTTCGACCGTAGATTTTATGTAGAAGAGGCTTGGAGTACTTTAAATCTGTCTTCGTCCAAATGTTCTCATGTTGATTGTAATGTGAAAGTTTGAAGAGTGGGCAGCCAGTTTAGAAAATTGTCCTCATCGTCCGACCATAGTTCAATATTACAAGGCAGTGTTTCCAGGTCTTTCTTAGGATGGATCCGAAACCTTTGCTCTTTGTGTAGCTCTAGTGCAATGTTCTTTTAACCCACCTTATTATAAGTTTTTTTATCATTTAACCCTTTTTTAGCCAGTGAAATCTCTAGCGAGACCACTCATCTTGCATTGAAAATTGGTCTCCTAACCTTTACATGGCCTGTGTCCAATATTTTGGTCGGAATCCCATGTTAAATTCAAACACCGAATTCGAGTAATGTATGAAACTAATTGCTTTTTAACCTGTATTGAGAGCACAAGATCTTGTATTGAACATCATTTTAAAATCTGATCTTTCTGAAAGAGAGGGAAATAAAGAACAGTTTTTAATAGATGTAAAATTAGCATTTGGCTTATGGGCTAAAATTTCATTTCAGAAAATATCCGTTTAAGAAGAAATAGTTTTACTTTAGAAAAGCTTTCAGAGAAGTTTTACTATTATAATTTTTTTTCTTTTGATTTTATAACTTTTTTTTTATTTTAAACAAAATTGTGAGCAATGTTTGCAAAATGACAATTGGCCCTTTTTATCTGAAAAATAGAGTTTCATCCGCCATGACATGGAAGACAGATCCGATGTAAGTTGTCCACAGAGCAGCTCTTCCCACCATACGAGTATCGTTGTATATAAATGTATTATCTATGCAAATGTTGAAGTAAGGTCTAGTATACAAGTACAATTTCTTCGCCACCGATTTCATCATTCTGTGTGGTAAACATTAGATCTCACTTTATATGAATCATTCGTAAAATTGAGTCAAAATGTCGCATAATATACTTAATAGTACAAGTAAATCTCAATTGTCCGACCTTTGAACAGAAGATTTTTCTGTAAATTTCTGAAAAAAGTTTTCCCGATTTATTATTATTTCTGTGTATATATGAAAATTAACAATTACGTTTTAATTATTTTTTTCTACTATAATTAGTGTGATTGGTTCTCAAAACCCAACTCTTGACAATTTCTCAGATAAAATTGAAATTTTTAGTTATCCTAGAGAATTTGTATATCTCTAATAAGCTGTATTAGTTTCACATATATTTTGAAAACCTAACACAGCAGTTTCTGTCACATTTGGCATTTTAGTAAGATTTTTATTTATACTTGAAAGATAATTTCGAGTTTAAAAAGTGATATTTTAATTAAATTTACTAGTTTGAATAAGTTCTGTTGATTTTATACAAACGTTTGATTATATACAATCAAATATCTACTCAAAATTGTTTAAAAATTAAAATTGTATATCACGAATATAATTTTTAAAAAAAATACTTAATCTGGTCGAAGGAGAGGATTAAAATATATTTGCAAATACTTGTATGTGCTACAAATGACACATAAAAAAATGATTTTAAAAGAGATAACTAAATATTTTTGAAATGTTGGTTCATGTTTTAGGTATGTTAGGTTTTTATATGACTACCAATTATCAGACAATTAGCATGGAGGATTGGATAATTGAGATTTATGTCTTAATATTAGTGAAAAGTTTAAAGAGTACAAATCGACACTTGAATATGTTAAAGATGTAAATAGTGTTATATATCTATATTTTGTCAAATAAACTCGCAAAATTCCAGCAATGACTGGAATCATGATCCATTGATATAGAGCCAAATATCTTGTGCCTTTGAACCTGTAAAATTTGAAAATATGCATCATGTTGTGTTGTGCCAAATGTCTGTCTGTATATTTACCCTAATCTAATGCTCTATTATTCTTATTAACGTTAGGAGCGTTCATTTATGAAATCATGCTATTTTCCATTCTTTTGTACCCTCCTTTTCCCCTCCGCCTCTTCCCCATATCATCTCATGAATTTTTTTGTTTTTAAAAAAATTTTAGTAAAATTTCCTATTGGAGTATTTTAACAAACATCCCATTAGAAAGATTGAGTTCTATTAAAAGGCATTCTTATCAATGTTTACGAGACAAATATAAAAAAAATCAGCAAAGTTTTGCTACGTCACTCAACCTTAGAGTCTCCTTCCCCTCATTTCTTACCACAGTACTCATGATAGACCCTCTCCTCACCTAATGGTGTATGACGATATAAATGAACGGCTCCTTATAAAAGAAAAATGCAATATCAGTACATTTTATTAAATAAATTTTAATTACAATTCTTAAGTATTGTTTGAAGTTAAATTGTACATTGAATTATATCAGTATCGAATTAATATTGCGTAATTAAAATATTGTCTGTCGTAAATACTTCCATATGCTTTTAAATTAGCTAAAAATGCTTTTATATGATATTTAAATTTTAAAAATATACATATCAGTAATAAAAAAAAATTCTACTAAATATTTGATAAAGATCATAATGTAAAAATTGTGCGTAATGTATATTTGTAAACTACATATTGAAATGGCTTGGAAGTTCAAAAGCAGATTTTATCCAGATATTTTGAAATACTACCTGTAATGAATTGATGTAAATGAAATTGTCAAGAATATGCTCCTATGTTGTGTATCACGAAATTTCTACACTGTACTTCGAGACAAAACTTTGTTTTTGTGATGTATTCCTCGAGCACAAGGCAGGGCCTATTCTAACAAACAATTGCAGTTCATTTCTACATATTTAAATTGAAAAAAAAATAGGCATGTTTATTCAGAAATGAGTCTTTGTTAAATGAAAATAGCTGTCATAATAACAACAGTAATACAAAGATATTTTCGAATCATGAATTGGAAAATTTCGGTCCTTATTAAATACGCAGACAAAAATTGACAAATGAGGGATGTAAACTGGAAAAATGGAGGATTTAAATTAAAAATGGTTTCATAAATTAAAATCAAGCAGTATATGAATAGAACATAAACAATCGGACACTGAAAAATAGACAATCTTCAATTAAAATAAATGACAGCTTTTATGAGTAAATAGCAAAATATTACCGTATCGAAAAGGGGAATAAGTTACTTTGTATTCTATTTAAGTATACACCACATTTTTTTTAATATGTTAAATTATATTGTCAAATCTTATTTTATATGAAAATTTAAAGAAAATATTAAACAAAGGGTAGAGTATATAAGCAATTAATATATATATAAAGAATATCTCATTGAGTGATCTGCGATTATGTTTGATTGCGCAATTGATTTTTACTATGGACTAAATCTTGCTTAGAATAGACCTTGCCTTCTGGTTTTACAAAAAAAAAAAAAATGCCCTTTTCCTCTGAAAATGTATCCAATTATTTAAGGGGGTAAGGACACATTTTAATTTTGCAGATATCAATTTTTTTTTCCTACACATGTGTGCAAAGCAAATTAACATAATCAGATAGTAAAATAGTATAATTTTTCTTTTTATAGAAAATTTACAATTTTTTTTTTTATTTTTGATATAAGTCAAAAAAATATTTTCAAAAAAAACCCCTATATTTTTGCCTTTGTATAAATAAAAAAATATGTTTAACAAAACTGTCTTAACAGATTTTTGGTATTTGCAAAAGAAATTTTGTGAAAAATATTTGGAAAAAAAATTGCTAATTTCACGGGTCAAACTATTTTTTTAAAAAGTACTGAAATACATATAATTAATGCGACTAATCCCTAAAGACAAATTAAAGTAATATATTTGAAAATACACTGCATCAAATTTGAAGCAGTTTCTTCAAATAGACCTAAACTTATATTAATTTAAACTTGATCAAACATGAAAAAGTCATCACTGAGAAAAATGAGTTTTAAAGTTACATATTCAGCCAATTTTGTACCAAAGCTTTATACTGATTCGAAAAAATATAGATATTAGTTGTATTTTACGTAGAAATATAATTTTGGTGTCATTCGATTAAAAATAAAATGAACTAAGCAAAATATTTTTAATGATAATGTGTCTCGTGCCCCCTTAAATAATAAAAAAAAAAACTTATCATAGACCTTTGGAATGTAAAAACATCCTAAAATCTATTTAAGGGTACTAATATTCAGTTATTTTCAAGTCAGTGGAATTTATAAAGATAAAATTATCTGCTTCATTCAATAAATGTATTCTAAATTTATATGTTGATTTGAAATTTATTATTATTTTTGTGTGGAATTAAAAAATTTTCTTGAATGTAATGTTTTTAGAAAATGAATTTTGTTCTATTTTTTTGTTTAGATAAATTTTATAGTTGAATATGTTCGTCAGCGCTTTTGAATGTATGTTTTAGTTCGTATTTTTAAAAAAAAAGCAAGATATTTAAAATTGACTTGAAATAAAGACTGATTTTTTTAGTGAAGAGTATACTGTCTTATTTATCAATGAAAAGTGTAATATTGCCAATTGTATACGGGATTGGATTAGGCCTCATCTTGAATATGCAGTACAATTATTGTCACTATCTTAAAAAAGATATTGACCAATGAACTTTGGAGACAGACTTTAAACATGTATATGTTCCCGTGTAAGTGCGGAAGCCGTGTATCTGCAGATACTGATTTGTTCAGTGGAATAATCTATAAAATTAACTTCCTAAGGGAATATGCTTATGCACGTACCTGAAACGTGAAAATGAGAAAGTTCGTTCTTTAGATATCGGAAAATCGTTTCTTACAATCTTGCATCATAATAATTTCAAAAACAGCTGGTACCCCTTTGGAGTAGTCGTTTGGGTCTTCTCATCTTTAAGAAGTCGGGTTTCGACTTCTCATCACGAAAAATCACAATTTTTTTTAAAACTTAATTTTTAATGATTTTTAATATACATGTAGGTGACAACCGAGTTGCCTATCCTTGAACGGGTGCGATTTGCTTAAATTTTCAAAAAATTATAAACTTAATGACCTTTCTGTTGTTTGCACTTTCACGATTGAATATTAGTAGAGCTACAGGTTTTCACTAGGAAATCTCCAGATATGCTAGTGAATGTGCGAAATCAAACGATTTTCCGTACTTGCACATATCGGCCTAATGCATCTGCAGATCCACTTGTGAATTTGCAGACACAGAATCAAGGAGAGGACAATAGAAGATCCTTATTCAATTTATTAATTAAATGATTATGTATATAGAAGGCATGCAATTTAATACAGTTAGTAGGACTAGAGGTCATGAGTACACCCTATACAAATCCCAACTTAATCGGGAAGCATTTTAATAATAGATAAATGGAATAGTTTGCCTGAAGTAAGTGTAGTCTTAAAATACAACTAAATCGGCAATGGAGGATTGTTAGAATGCGTGTTAAACGGGGCCGACCTTGGAGTCTGTAGTTGGTCGTAATTATTTGTATACCTAAAAATTTTGCGAATTCATATAAATACATAGTCACTAATGAGTATGCTTTGGAAAGTGTGATATATATATATATAGAGGAACAGAGATGCAACGACAAGTATACTTTTATTATATAGCCAAACAAAAAATACACGTACACATTAAAATGACTTATTTCCAAGACACATTTAATATACTCTTCTATGTAACAAAGAGATATTAGAAAATGGAATGACAACTGAATGAAGCAACTGCATAAACATACATCAGGGTATCACATGCATTTTGAATGAGGAAAACTTTAATATAAATAAAACGAAGATAATTATTAAAACATAATTAAGTTTTTATGAAATGTATTGAGATAATCGTATAATAAATAAAAATTTTACTTCAACATACAAAACTGGTTGAAAATTTGTATATTTTGATATTAAATACAAAAATTCTGTTTATTTTAAATCCAACATAAGGTAAAAGCTACTTATTCATACAAACTAACACTAGTTTTTGTTCATGGAAAAGGTAGCAGAAAATCGACATTTAGAAGTGCAAAAATATTGCTTATTGATGCATGTTTCTTTAGAAAATTGGTTAATTACATTATTTTGAGTGATTTTTATGTTTCGCCAATGAATAGTCATGCTGAAAATCGTTATCGATTTCAATCGCATCTTCCCACAGCATTTAATTTAGATTTTCAGGTAAAATTTTACTGTCAGTGAAGTATTAAAATAAAGAAAGTTAGCTTTATAATGCAACTAGCTGTTACCCGCGATTTCACACGGTTTTTATTTTTAGCTTACTGGTTCGTTCACCCCGTTTATTCCTTCTCTCAGTCGCCAAAATATTACGTTCTTTTGTTTTCTGTTCATAGAAACGAACAGCACGTTCTTGCGTTTAAAAATTACCGCTATTTCAATCCTGTTTTGTCAAGTTTGAAAATGGTTGGTAAACTAAAATGTAAAAAAATCAAATTTTTAATACTTTCACTGACAGAAAACTTTACAACAATGCCATTAAAAGGAATATAATGAAGTGCCCACGGTTCAACTTTCACGAAAATATTACGCATTTATCCGGCTTAAAATTACAATTTTTCGTACCCTGTTTTCCATGTAAGGTATTAGGCATTAGTGTTTCATTTTCTAATGAACAATGCATTTTTATTTTGATCATCTGAGTATCCGAAAATTTGAAGATATGTTCGTTAACAATTCTGAAAGTTCACACAAACTGTTATCACATTTACAAGATACATTGCACTTTATAAAGCCACTTTTAAGCAGGAAAGCTTACAAAAGGGACACGAGCATCCGATATGTTCAGAATTTACTATCTACACAAGGAAGAGTGAGCTTCCAGAAAATAAAATTGAAGACAGCGAAATATGCCAAAAGAGAAGGCGGTGTGAGTTCCACCACACATTTAACGAAGCACAGTAATCCAATTTGCAAATTTAACGGCGTCAAATTCAGCGTTGGCTCCAAAACAATCAGCAAAACACGCCTTTTCCCGAGATTGCAAAAAATGCATGCTGATGATCATAAATTGTTAGACGACAGTCATTGTTCAGATGCATTCCATTTAATTGTACTGACATAATAAAACATTCTTATCCAATTACTTCGCTTATATTTAAAACGAATTGCTTAGCTTTAGTAGCAACAAAGTAGTTAAAGTATGGTAGAAATGTTTAATGTGTTGTTAAACAGATAAAAAATTTCCATCTACCAAGAATTTGTACCCTGTACATTCTCTTTAATGGTTTCCATTTAACTTAGTTACGTATAAATATTGGATACAAGTTTTATTATTGACATTAACACTTAGATCTGACACCCCAAAAAACAAAAATTGTAAAGTTGTTTTCATACTCGCATGTATTTAAAATTATATTTTAAATGCAGACATTTTTGACAAAAATTAAAAATCTAAAATTATTTTTTATAAAGTGACTTTTAGACCATTCCATAATAAAATATTTCGATAAAATTGTCAAATGTATATTCATGAAATCCAATTTTCAAAAAAAATTCTTGAGAAATCATTATAGGCTTGTAGAAAAAACAGTTAAACACTGAGAGGTTAAGAGATTTCACTTATAAATTTGAAGATTTTTTTTTTTAAGATAAATTACAAATTAAACTTTTTTAATACTAAACCACACACGCATTGATGATGGGAACTTCAAGAGGTTTGTTCTGTGGTTTCATTTCTTTTATGATGTCAACCATCATTATGCCTCATAAGCAAGAATTTGTGCGACTCTGAAATGACATCAATGTCATTCCATTGGTGGCAAACAACACTTCCCAAATCTCAGTCGTCCTCTTAAAGTCTTTTCTCCCGATAAATGTGTAAACTGGGCCACTGTGCTACATAATAGCGAAACCTGGACAAGAAGCGTTCACAAGAAATAGCATTGTCACACTTCTGCGGTAAAGGGCTGAGTGTTATTCCAAGAGGTGTGTCTTGTTGATGCTAGCGTCTGTCTTTCAATGCGTGTTAAAAATGCCACTAGGTGCTAATTTAGGTACATATAATCAATGGTCTTCATTTAAGCATGTTCATCAAATCGAGTCGGCATGTGACAATATAAGCGTATATCGTTAATACGTTAATCGGATTTCTGTTTATATTTTTCTGTTAATTTTCCTGAAATATTAAGTACAGATGAAAAAAATCCTGAGTAATTTTAAGGGTTCTAAATTACAAAATAACAATCCTAAATCGTCAATACAAAATACACACTAGGTTTAAATGTCTCAGTAAGTCCACAAACTCAACATTTTCGGGCTCCTAAAGCCCTTCAACTTAAAAATAAAACATCCTTATTATTTATTTTTTTTAGTTTCAAACCCAATTGTTTAGTGTAAACTAGTTTTCAGTTATATATAAAATAAAAATTATTTTTAGTCCCAGAAGATTCTAGGGTTTCTGGAAGAGATGTTTAATTTGGCAATCAAGGTCTTTAATTTTTTTTTATATTAACGAAAAGCAGGCTGTACTTAGATTCATACCGAATAATACCGAACTTTCATTCCGATACTCTCCGAGTATCGAATAAAAAACATCGATACCAACTGACATCGGCAGTATCTCGACCAGCACAGTAGCAATAAACTTGGGTAGTTTCTTTGATTGAGCCTCTTCCCACACATGCCAAGGGCAACATCGCGCACAAAAGAAGACTCGCCTCACCAGCAAGGCACACCCGAGTAGTCAGCCAGTTATGGATCCAACAAAGGTGGTGAGAGATTCAGTTGGTGGAGGTGGACTGTTCCAGCTGCAGCTGCACCTCCTCCGGTAGCATCCGCCTTCGGAAGGTGGGGTTGGCCACCAGGTACACCACGAGAAGGCCGAACGCCACCAGGCAGTATCCGAGGAGATTGCCCACCACTGCCTCTGGCGGAGATTCTTTGTACTTGTCTTTCCTGTAGAAGAAATACACAGATAAATATGAAAATAATGCATCTGGACATATTCTGTTTTTCTGAATCCTTACTTTTCTGTAACTTCAAAAATAGCGTGGGAAGCGAAACCACTGTGATTTAACAATATTGTTCATATTCTGAAACTTGCCGATATCGAGGTTAAGGGTTTTTTTGCAACAACAATTTTTCTTTAAAGGAATCAGGCACGTAGGTAAGGGGGTGTTAGGGGGTTCAAACCCTTCCCATTGAAAGTCAAGGGGGGAAAAATTAAAAAATCGAATTACTGAAAAAAATCATAAAAATACTTTAAAAAACTAGAAAAATTTCAATTTCTGGTATAATACTTCTTGATGAGTTGCATGGGTGAAGACCTGGTATTTTCCGTGGGTCTTGCACAGGAAAATAGTTTTAAAAACGCTCCAAAAACATGTTATGAGGTCATTTTTATCTCAAACTAAGCGTAACTTGACGTCATCGCGTTTCGTTATATAGCATTTGAATTTCAGCGACAAAGGGAAAAGATCGTCAAACAGGATCTAAATATTATTTTAAACAAGGAATCTTAAAATTTTAAATGTGTTCTCTAAATTTACTTCATAATTAGGGAGTGATATTTACTGATCTTTAAAAATAGTCAATGACTGACGTTGGTAACAATTTCATGAAAAATAAATGATAACTGTTTCGATACTTATATGCCAAAGTATTTCTCTTTACTTGAATAAAAATTAATATAAGTTTTCAAAAAATGGAGGGGGGGGGGGGGGGGGGGGAAGTAACTCAGTCACTGAACCACCCCCCCCCCCCCTTCGAAAATCTATACCTACGTGCCTGAAAGGAATTTTCATTTTCTTATAATTTTCTAATAACGAAAAAAAATATATGGTTTTACAGTGATTAGTTTGATGACATTTATTCCCTGCTACTCTTTTACAAAAACTATTTCCCATTATGTAGATTAGAGGTTCCAATTACCATTAACCCGCGGATCCCTAGTTAAAACTAAAATATCACCAGAGACCCATTTTTTCATAATGTTCATGGAAGTCCTCCCGCTTACTGGGCTTAGATAAGTTTTAATTTTGTTCGAACATGAAAATGAAGGGCAGAAAAAGTTCTGAAATTAATTTTATAATTGCTTTTAATTTTACACAGCTTTAACTAAGAATATGGACACAAATTTACCCAACAAATACATAAAAGATAACATCAAAATCAGAAGTTTAATTACTTTTGATTTTAAACTCACGTAAACATTCTATAGTCACTTAAGTTAGTTAGGCAGCGATTACCGAACTGTGTATGGAATAAGTGAAATCTTTCTTTTTGGTTTATGATATCGTTCCAAGTTTAGCTGGAAGCTTCATATTTTCACTCTTAAATCAGTGTACATATTTAACTTGTTACGATATTTGTTTCTGATGTAACAGTAGGTAAAAAAGGCTTGTTCAAATCTACAATTTGGACAAAAAGTGATCAAATACCTTGAAGCTTTCCTGGCAGTTGTTCATAGTCACTTTAGACAATTAACCAAAATTAAATTGGTTTCTCATCTTTAAAAATATTTTTCATCATTCGGTTATTTACCACATCAAAAAGTTCGCGTCATCAATAGAAAGTTCGTCGTCATCGATAAAAGATCATCGTTAAGATTTCCAATTTCTTCCGACATCACAGAAAAATGGTTTTCTTATCCAAGTTAACTATATTTTCTTTGTGACCCCGCGAACCACCTAACATCGACATGTAGACCCCCAGGGGTTCGCGGACCACCGCAGCGTTATATAGACATTAAATAATAAAAGAAAGTAATAAAGTTAGCAATGTTGCTCCAAAAACATTGTCATTTTCTTACAACTTACGAATACTGAAGTTAAAGAATGATTTATGATGACAGTTTTTTCAATAATAATTACCTTCAAATTTTAATTATTGAAGGATTTTTTTTTACAGTGACCGTTTATATTCAGAAAACCATTTTTATCTCCAGCAAATTTAGGATGAAGGAAAAAAAATGTATTACGGTATCTCCAAAATTAAAAAAAAAAAAAAAATATTACTCCACTGAATTCGCCTCGTAATTTTCCATCAAACTAGACTATTACATTAGTCCAAAACACGTTCTGTCCCAAAGAAATTAATTTTCATAAATTGGAATTTATATAGAGTCAAAGTATTTTAGGTTATTTCCTTTTCCCAAAGAAATCGCCTCAATGTGACAAAACACGTTTGGATTGTTTGCTCTTCATTTATCAGCAAAAAAACATCGTTATTTTCCTGCAATCGGTGAATGTTAAAGGGAAAGAGCGTTTTACAGGAACATACTTACGAAACATCGTTATTTCTCTGCAGATTTCGGATATTGAAGGAAAAGAATATGCGGCGGCCTTCGTTGTTTGGTTGTACGGCCACGCTTTTGTAGACACCATTGATAATCAGAAGGTTTAATTAAGTGGTGATAAATAATTTGATGAACACCATATTAATTAGTTAAGAAATAAACTTTAATGATGATTATATGCTTATATGATTTATATGTTAAGGATTTACATTTAAAGATTAAATCTATGGCATTACAATTAGGTTGTTGAGCAGCAAGCCGAAAGATCGTGTAGTTACATTAGATGGAATGGCTGGGAATGAGTTCCTCTTAGTAGTCAGTGTTTATCGCATTCGGCCGTCCCATGCGTGGGCCTCATGTGTTGGAACTATGCGATATAAACTATGTTCAAGCTCTTTGATATAAACACTGTTCAAGTGGAAATTCTTTCCGGGAATAGCTTGGTAGAGAAAGAAAGGTGAATGAACTCCAGGACGCTGCAAATGTTTTACAAGAAAAAAAATTCTACAAATATGCTGTTTTTTGCTGCATATATCCAATATTCAAGCAAAACATTGTTTAACAAGAATATAAAATTATCGATAAGAAGTGTCAAAGTAGTTAACTACAAAGCCCTGATTTCGAAATAAGCACAAATAGAGGACCTCCCTTAGGGGTATGCGATGGGTGCCATCGCACAGAACCCCGCGTTTTTGAAGAGGCTCGCTCTCAGGTTAAAAAACAAACAAACAATTAAAGTATTTTATAGAAAATTAATTTTTATTTATTTTTCAATTTGTGTTTACACATTTATTTAGGAGAAACATCTTTACTGATAAATTTTAAAGCTTTTCACCGAAAATTTTGTATAATATATGCAATCTGACATTCCACTACATTACTACAAAATTGAGGTCAATTAAAATTATGGAGGGAGAGGGCAATTTCAAATAGATTTATTTCCACTGTCCAAACTAGGTTCACACAGGGCCCCGCGTTGGCTATATATAGAAATAAAATTTCCGAATTTATAACTATAAAGGAATGGTTTATTATGTGAGGTTAAACAGCCAACAATTTGTGACCACTCAGTATAAAAGAAGTAAACTCCACCGTGTATACTCACACTGTGAATATGAGCTTCTCCGTGATGCCCATGAGCGCCGCTGCAATCACCATGACGAAGATGCCGAGGCCGAAGAACACGTGGAGGGGGAGATACTTGGTGCGCCACAGCTTGGTCAGGCCAGGGAACAGGAAGGCCACGAAGCCACACACGTACTGCAATCAAGAACGACATCATCAGGAGCAAAACAGGTTATATCCAAAAATTCGGAAAATGAAATGAATTATCAACAGGTGCTTTATAACTTTTGGTTAATTTGTATATATAAAGAAGAGTATGTTAGAATGTTCCGTTTTTTATACAAATCTACAGTTTTATTAAAAGGAGTGGGGGGGGAGGGGCGGGGGGCGAACGACAATAATTTACAAACTGAAAATTCGGATGTAGGAAGTCCTAATAATTCAGCAATATTTCTAATCATACATTCAACCAACCGTATTATTTTGCTTGCATTCTTTCACTAATAATAATTTAACTTTTCTTCCTTCCATTTCAAGCTTTTGAATACCGAAATCTATCTCAAAAGAACAGTAATTGCCGAAAGATTAGTGAAGACATCTTTATATTTAAAAAAAATAAAATTGCTAAATTATTTAAAAAGTTCGGTACCTAGGCTCATTATCACATTCAGTAATACAAACATTGATAATAGCATTATCATTGATAGGTCATTCATTGATAACAGCCCATTGCTATGACATTCAATGATTAAAACTACATTCCATGAATGATCTGTTCATTCATTTATTTATCTGCTATTATAGCTACGTGGGACGCAAGAATGTCGGCAAGTTCCTGTAGACTTGGAAAACTCACAAACCTAATTGCGAAACGTTTGGATTTTTTTTAAAGTGAAACTTCTTAAGTTTCGCTTTAAAAAAGGCCAAATATTTGACGAGCCTGCCAACTAGGTCTGTGATTTTGCCAAGGCTACATGAAGTTGCCGATATTGAGGGGAGGGAATCCCCCCCCCCCCCCCCACTTTAACTCCTGATGATTGGCTAAAATATCTTTTCGATTGCTACCGCGTTAACAGCTTTGGCAAATCAACGATCATTTGGCACTGTTGTATAGATTGCGGTAATACAGAGTCATTTGTCGATTTTTCGCCTTTACTTTGGCACTTGCGAAATCCGAGACCCTGGAAGCCCTGTGTCGGATTCAATTAAATAGTCGCTCGCATTTGTTAATTAAACGTTGCAATGCGTGCCAGGTGGGGTTGGGTGTGGGAGGGGGCTAGTCTCACTATAAGAGCTGCGTGAGCGATGCCTCACCTGTAGGGCGAAGAGGATGATCGCCGTGAGTCCGAGCCAGCTGTGCAGCGAGTAGAGGTTGGGGATGGGCGGGCTGTTCAGATTGTGGGAGTCGAACACGGCCTTCAGGGCGACAATGGCGAACACGAAAGCCAGGGTGTGCAGGCCGAAGTGCAGCAGCTTCAGCGACCTCTTGCGCTGGTTGCGGAACACGCGGTACACCAGCAGCGCTGCAAGAGACAAAAGAGACTCATTACAGATATTAATAACCTACGTGTTGGTCACTTTAAACAGTAGATACCTCCCCACACGACCTTAGAGATTGCTTTGATTTAATGCTAGAGCATCCGGCTATGGATATAAATGTTCCGAGTTCAAATCTATCACCATCTTTTAGAAGCTCAGTCCGAATATTTCGGGAACTGGGATATTGTTTAAACTGTTAATCTGGCCCTGATTTACTACTAGTAGTTCTGGAAACAGACCTCTCTAATGCGTATTATTTTTATACAAAGAAATTATAATATGAAATCAACATTTAGTATTTTAAACGAAACACAATCATAATATAATTGTGTTAATTATAATAAAAATTGGGTTCCAAATGCCGGAAAGTTCCAATTGCGGCCCATGGCAACCTTTTGTCTGGGCGATAAACAATTGTTTTCTTCTTTGAGAATATGGTAAACCTGACTCCCTTCGGCCGCAATTGGGCTATTGCCCCAAATGCATATTATGCATTGGAACCCAATTTTTTAATTTAATATAATTAATTAGATGAATATAGAAAGTACTTGATAAAGAAATATTTGTATTTTTTGGCAACTCAGTCAGTTTGCTAATATTTCATACAGTATTTGAATACGAAGATTATATTGACATGGAAAAATACGATATTTAATTCCTGAATTATATTTAGTAACAAAATAATATTTGACCCGTGAATTTCTTTTAGTACTCTTAGAAAATGATGGTCCGCGCTTTATCAACTTTTAATTTGGTGGTCCGTAGTCACCTAAAAGTTGGAAAACATTTTCCAGACTCCAGGAGGACGGATTCACAGATGGAATTAAATTAGGATTCAAGAGACACACATTACCGTTTCCGTAGCAGAAAACGAGCCCCAGCACCATGAAGAAGGGATGGTGGTTGAACTGGAGCTTAGGGTTGGACTGCCAGGCGAAACCCCCGAGGTACTGTCCGCACCAGGCAGACACCAGGGCGATGCTCACCACTCCGAGGAGCTGCGAGATGAGCAACCACACCTTGAAGAAGCCCAGCTCCTGCGAGTCGTCTAGAGAGGGGGAGTCCATCGCCGACTTCGACCAGTGGTGGCGTCTGTGGCGAGCACCTGCTAAAAGAGTACGCAGAGAATTCAGTTCGGGACAAGCACATAGCGGGTTCGGACCCTTTACATGGTCTTGTGCTTCGAGCATGGATCCTTCATAGTAGAGAAAACATAATGTTATAATCTCGCTAACATCAAAGTGAAGCCAACATGTATGGCTTCAAACACGTGGTTAATTACGGCATTCCATTCATAAATTTTCACTGTTACACATTTCCCAATGCATCAGCCAATCGCTAATATTTTTTTAATTCATAATTTCGAAAAGAAGTCACGTGTCTGAGGCCATTTGGTCTGAGATGTTGGTTTCACGATTATGACGTCATATTCGCTCTACTACAGTCCTTTTCATGCTCGAAGGTCTTGTGTATTCAGAGTCAATATACAGCGTCAAGGAAAGAGTGATTTTTTATTATCAAAAAGCCACAGAGTGAGACATGTTGTAATATTTATATAAATCACTGTTGTCACACATAACTAAGTATAAACTAAACTAAATACAGTTTGAACCTTCGAGCATGGATCCTTTGAAGTAGAGGAGTCATGACGTCACTCTCGCTAACATCAAAGTTAAGCCAATATGTATGGCCCAAGACACGTGGTTAACTACGTCATTTCATTCATAAATTTTCACAGTTACACATTTTCCAATTCACAAACCAATCGCGAGTATTTTTTCATTCATAATTTTGAAGAGATGGCACGTGATATGGGCCTTCCTCTCCGAGATGTGGGCTTCACTATTATGACGTAATATTCTCTCTATTACAGTCCATTCGAAGGTTTGAACAAACAGTGATAATGATGGTAGGTGCCGCGATAATGAAGATGGTCGGTGCCGCGATAATGAAGATGGTCGATATTGATGGCAATAGAATGGCCAAAGTTAAGAAAGACAATTAAAAATCAATGTACAGTAAAAGTAATAAATATAAATTGAAAAAAAAATCAAGAAATTTGAATTTGCCGCGTAATACTTCTTGTTGAATTGTATGCTGGAAAACCTTGTACATATTTGAACAAGCAAAAATCATAATACGAATTTGTAAAAAATATATTTATTGACATGCGATTCTTTCCCTACGAAGCGATGGGCAAAGACAGAATGAAAAAAATATTCAACATTTATATTTAATAACAGATACAAAATCTAAAAATGGACATCATTTCGTCAATGAAAATATTTGATAAATTTCCTTCTCCCCCGAAAAGACTCAACTTGATAATATATATGTATATTTTAAAATTAAATTTTCTTTCTAAAACACATATCACTACATGGACATTATACATGTTACAAAATGTATATTAAAAAAAGTATATATTTTTTTTTCTCTCTCCACCGAGGAGAAGGGGAAATAAGATACCTGACGAAATGAGTTGTTTAGTCACTGAACCCTCTCCATAAGAAATCTATACCGACGTGCCTGGCTAGGAACAGTGTCGGCTCGTTAAAAGTGTATTATCTGATTTCATTCATTATTATAATTTTCTTGTAGGCCCCATCAAATATAGTGACAATTTATTTATTCGGATTGAAAGACCGTTTAAATGGTTATAAACGGAATGTCGCGAGATCTACTGTTTTCGGAGTTACTAGTAGCTAGTAGTTCTGGGAACAGCGTAGGCCAAGCGACAAATAAAATTATTAATAATAATAACACTTACGTCGATTTAAATTACTTCAAACAACATTCATACCAAATTTCAGTAAAATCGAACTACGCGATTGGTTATAAATGCGTAACAAACAAATAAATTTACAGACGAAATGCAGAAAGATTAAGTTAAACAGAGACCTAGTTAATGCTCGGTCAACAAAAGAGAGTTTGACTGTGGATCGCAAGCAAAACATCTACTTCGTCTGCGTATAAATAGGTGACAATATATATAAGTACCATTCATTCTCAAGATGTGCATCAAAGGCTCGAATTTGAAAAATTTCTTTTAGTTTTTAAAATTATTTTAACATTTTTAGAAATATTGCATACAAAAATATCCCCCCAAATTTTAAGATTACATAAGAACACGGAATACAATTTCGCATATGAAAGCGGCCTTTGAGTAATCGTTTTGAAACACTTGATTTCTAAATGTTTATTTGCAACAGAACAACTAAATGTTCTAGCTTTTATCTCAGCTGAACTAACATTAGTACCACCACCACCTGTGATGCTTCAGAATTCGCAGCGTCAACCTGCAAGGTTAGACTTTGGAACATCTGTCGAAGTGAAACTGGCAAGTTCTATGCAGTTGCAAGTGGTTTTAAGAAACAATTAGATAATCTAAAATGTAAACAAGTACTGCTTTAATTATCTTTTGAGTAGATCGCAATGCTGTCTTGACTCTCGTACAGTTCGCGTTTTAACAGCAAATACATTTGATGAATTATGTCATTTCTAAAAGGGTTTTAAAATCGAAAAAAAAAACTTTAAAAATTTTCGACACCCTAATTTATGTGCCATTTCAATTATTGCATCTTATTTTCGTACTTAATCGTTTTAACACTCACACCTTTTAACGCATGCGTTACACCTTTCAAAGTACCCGCCACTACCAATGCCAGCGCCCTCTAGTGCTTAGCGCGAACTTTGAGCACTCCGACGAAAACAGTCAAGTGCAGTTAGTTTTATCTTGTCTGACTTACTTTTAAGTGAACTTAAAAGATTTACTCCTCGAGATTGTAAAGTTTGTATATAATTTTAAAATAAAGTTTATATTAGTGTTAAAATCTAACCAATGAATACCTCAAGCATTAACCAGTATAATTAAATTTACATGATAAATGACGCGTTTACGTTCAATAAGCCAGAACCGTTGAAAAAAATTGAAATTTTAAAGGTAACAGACACGAAAGGCATATTTGCTATTTATAACGATGTAAAACTTCAAATTAAAATTTCCCTTTACGAAGTAGAGTGGATAATGGGAGAAAGTGTATGGGTGGCTCTTTCAAATATCCTATGTTTTCATTCAAGCTCGAGCAATTCTTTTAGCTCGAAGATTAAAGTATTGTCGTAGCATACACAACGCTCCAGGTCCAATTCCGCAAGTCTGCTAAACACACTGCATTGCAGATTATAAAACAAAGAGTTTTTTTTAATACAATTTGAAAAACAGTTTTATTTCATTTTATAATAAAGTCTCCTTGCACCCCTTCCCGTTTAAATAAATACGAATCTTCTTGTTGACTAATGAAGATGCGTAGCACAAAACAACACTGATTATTTGGCTATTTTAACCTGATTGGATCAATTACGTATTTGATATAAAGGCAATAAATTATGTTTATAAAACCCTTTTACGTTGGCGTCGCATATCATTTCGGCATTATCTGGCCCGTATGGTCTTCTGGCTAGAAAGTTCGGATTGCGTCCTATACTTTTATATATTTTATCCTAAAAATAAATTTAATGGAAATTCGAAAAAACAAAATTCTACCAAAATGGAATTAAGAATTCACAAAGGCTAAAACACTTCAAAGAATATAATAATCTCTCCATTAAAAAAAAGTAAGCCTAGGTGGAATTTTTAATTCTGTCGATGTTATTCAGATCGTATCTCAAAAAGTAAGAATCATAAAATTACGGTATTAAGCTAGTTTGTTAAGAAATGTTGCATAAAATTTCGCTTACACGTAATATTGTCCGTCGATTATCTCACACAATTTTTAGAGGAGAGCTCCATTTTTTTAGGGGATGTAGAAATAGGTTTTAACTGAAAAAACAAGTAAACATTTTTTTTTTGTAAATTCGAATTTTAGTTTTTTGAATTTATAATACTTTTAAACCAGTATCACTCATATGAAGTTTTTTCACCCTCATTTTTGCAAAGGGGTTTGTAAACTACTATAAGTAATTTAAAAATACATATTCAAAAAATATATATTAATGTTCATTAAAACTTCATCTTTCCGATGTCGTAAACATTATATTTATATTTTTATACTTAAATTGATATCTCTAATTAAACTGGGTATCAGTATTAATTAGCGGGGGAAGCCCTTTAGTTTTCTAAATATAAATATATGTAGGTTTTATAAGTGTACATGTGTAAATTTATAATCTCAATATTTTTTTTCATTATTTTCTATTTAAAATAGAAAAAAAAAAAATACTATAGAAAAGTTGTTCTTTACAATCTCTTAAAACTTTCTTAATTCTTTAAGATTTTTCTTTCCCGATCTACAGACACATTTAACGGCAATAGCCCAATTGCGGCCGAAGGGAGCCGGGTAACCATATTCTCAAAGAAGAACACAATTGTTTAACGCCCAGACAAAAGGTTGCCATGGGCCGCAATTGGAACTTTCCGTATTTAACGACCTGGTTTCGAGATTAATATTTTGACGAATAAATAAAAGCACAATATCTGTTATTGGTGAATAACAAACCAGTGGTCCCCACCAACTGAGCTAACGCAAATATAGCGATCAATCGTTTCGTTGAGTGTTGACTTCACTCTATAAAGTTATGTCTCAATACACAGTAAACTTGGAAAGAGATTGTGGTTTCGCAATTAAAATGGCATTGTTTCAAAGAAGCTAGAGGTATTGCGGTGACATTTTTGACGATGAAAGCTAATTATTATAGAAAATCATGGTAAGGACAGGATCCCACGCCATGTTACAATAAAAATTATATAAATATAGCATTAATAATTTTAAATTAATATTTTAGTCAAATAACTGCATACAAAAAGCTATAGAATTTTAAAATATTATTTAAACTTAAAATATATGGCTGAAATCTTTCTAAAAATTAACCTGAGGTTTGGTTTGATTAATAAACGTCGCACTAGAGCTGCACAGTAGGCTATTCGCGACGGTTCGGTGCCGAACTTGAAGGAAAGACCCGGGAACGATGCCTCGGATTTTTGAATCGTGGTCAGATGACGAGGACAACTCTTGGGCTGCCACCCACTCCTTCAATAGATGTCTGGACTTTGGACCCCGATAAGATTTATCGTGTACCAGTCCCGTATACACGCTGGTATAATTTGTTGGATGTTCTGGACGACTTTCTGGTATTTTTGTAGCGAATCTGGTAACCCCTCCGATCACAAGATCACTACTTTTTAATTTTTCTTTGTCAAGTCCATCGCACGGGCACGAACTAGCAATCCTCTGATTACTAGGCTGAACGCCTTTATCCACTAGGCCAGTGGTCGGCAAACTCAGTAATCAATAGAGCTAAATATAAATCGTACAACGATTGAAATTTCTTTTGAGAGCCAAATTTTTTAAACTTAAACTACATAAGTACATTGTTATTAAATAAGCGGGTAAGTGTAGATAACTAAAGTGTGGTAAAGTAGATAACCAGTCCGGAATTCCCCGCAATTTTTTTTAAGACCCTACTTTAATAAAATATTAACAAAAAAATATATTTTGGGAGAACATTGAAATAAACATAGAAATTGAATATTTATAAACATGTACATGTAAACATTTCATATTGAACTAAATTTATAATATTTTTAAAGAGTTCTATTTTGCATATCCTTTAAAACACCAATAAATGACTCCTGGAAAATAGACAATTTAATTAAACAAGCTTTTAATTTAATTTGTTTTTGTAAAAATAATAAACATTTGTTTTGTGAGTTTATACATATTTAATAAGGAATTCCGAAATTCGTACGCAAATAAGCAAAAGTAGTCGCTGACTTATTCAAACCGAAAGCGAAACAGAACAGGTTTAGAGCAGACAGCTTTTAGAAGTAAACATACCGTTATCAATGAGCCCTTCTTCTTCTTGCGTGGACGATTCCATTCGTTTCCTCTTCACTCAATCCACGTGTGACGGCCGCCATAAAACGTCACGAAATTCTTTTTGACACTAAATTCGGAATTAGCCATTCTCAAATATTTCGATTAAAACCTGACAATTAATAAAAAGGCATTTAGTTTTCGCGATTATTTAAGCTTTCAGTCGAAACGATATGTATTTTCGCGGAACGAACGACAAGAACAAGCCGGTTCTACGTTATCGTTTGATGTGGAATTTTTCCGACCAGCATTTACAGTCGTTACGTCACAGGTCGATAGAGACGAATCGCAGTGCCATATCGTTTTAGCGGCGAAGCTCGGAATTAAAATTCGTCTGCTCGTGGCTTCGAGTGGGATTAAAGGATCCAATTATGCCTTGTTTGTCCAATTAAAATTACGAAAATTATGTTAAACAAGGCTTTTAGAAGAGTGAAAACAAAGCTTTAAACCTATGGTAGTTCGTTAGATAAAGTGGTTAGGGACAAGTTTATGCAAATATTTACTTTAAATAGAACAAACAATTAGATTATCGAGTTTTAACAAAGGAACTCTAATATAATAATAATAATTACAATCCAGGGAATGAATATATTTTCTATCTTGAATTATTTTATAAATTATAAACAAACAGTTCGTTTCACTCAAAATTCAAATAAGAGGTTTTAGCAATTCAAATGTGGAAACGAATAAAAATAATAGGTTTAGGAGTGTCATAAAAAAAGTAAAAAATTTGCTATTCGTAAATAACAAATTAACTAAATAAATAGTATAAATATAAATAGTAATAATATAAATAGGTAGTTTATTTAATTTCTTATAAAAGTGTGTCTTCTTGTATTTTTTTTTATTCCATCTACTATTTCCTCCCGACATTTCTTATTAAAATGGCGGGAGTTTACTAGACAGAATAAAAAAAATACAAGAAAATGAAAAGATTAATAAGTATTATTGATCCAAAAATATCTCCGCAGGAGACATAAATAGATAGTAGAAGTTAATGTGTTTCTATATTTGGAAAACTCAAAGGTCTGGAAGCGTTGATGAACAATTAAAATTCAATAGCGATCTTAAGAATTCTTTTCAGCAATAATTGGGAATGCTACGTGGATAAGATGAAGAATTCGGTTTCTTTATAAATTGTAAATTTAAACATTCGTTTAGTAACAAACAATTTAATAAATCAGGTACGCATAGTTCCCACTGTTCTGTAAGATTCAGTGGCGGCTCGCCCACTACAGCAAGTACAGCCGGGCTGCACCTAAATTCGTTAGTGTATTTTAAAACTAAAATCAGATATTTTACTAATTTTCTTAAATGAAGATTAGAATTGAAAATGAAATTTCTACGGTAGTAAACAAAATATCCGATAAATAGCAAGCATGTTACCGTAATGCACAATTCAGGAGGAGAAAAAACTCCCATTCAATCAAAATTGCAGCTAAAAAGCGAAATTCGAAATCGGCTGCATCGTTGCCATGGCAACCTCTACGTAGTATGGAGATTCTCCCCATGCTAATGCACTGCATTTGTGAGAAGGTACAGCCGAAATGGATATTCTTGTTTTAGCTGCACTTGAGGTTCAATATGCTGATTGGCTCTTGGGTGAAACGAGAACTTACGAGAATATCTCCAAACGGAAATGGTTTTCGTGATACATTTACTGTGTGTGTTGTTGTTTCAGGACGTGGTCCTACTGTTGTTTCGTTATGTTAAGTTAATATTAAAATTGACCGATTCGCATGTTTAAAAGAAGGGAGGATTGCTTTAATTTTAAAAAAATAAGTAAGTGTTTTCTATTTTTTTCGCATGTTATCATTTTGTAAAAATTGAAAGGAAACTTTGGTTTGAGTAGTAAATTATAAAGAATTTCCGTTCATGTATGATTTTTGGAAAATAGGGGGGGAAGGGGGGGATTCACATGATTTCGGCTGCACTAACATTTTCGACCACGGGCCGCCACTGGTAAGATTTGGTTCTTGAATACTTTGTACGTGACCTGCTATTTATTGTGCCTGCCTCTAGATCTCTACGCACTTCTCATAAGTATAAATTTTTTCATCTTGAACTGTTCTTTTTACCTGCTTAAGTTTCCCCTGCCACAAATGGACTTAAGGCCGTGAAAAACACACCAGGAAAACCTGAGCCGGTGACATCACCGGCGCGGCGGCCAGAGGTAATGTTATTCAATTAGAACTTTTTCATTTAGTCCGGTCCGGCATTGTATATCGTAACATTGAATTTGGCACCGGTTTTGTCAATGTGCGAAAAAAGTAGTCTAAGTGTTATATTTGGGCTTGATAGTGAAATCGTCGACAAATCGGTACTTTCCACCGCACACAATTAGTTCAAATTGTCCACTAGTCAAATGGAAGTGTCGAACTGGTCGTTCTCTTCAATTTAAGCATGCTCTAGCTATGACTTGTTAATTAGAGCTGAAGTTTCAGCGGTTAAACAGGCCAGAGTATGCCATAATTTGACTCATTACCTCTGTTACGAGGTAGAAAGATCATATGAGAGGAGATAATTAGTGACTAACTTGTTCGACGCGGCCCACCGTCCTTTACACTGTTGTAGGTTTTGATTCCGCTTGGAGCTTGAAGTATGGAAAGGTCGCCCCTTTTTATGTCGTTCAAGTTTCTGCCATTGACCGCAGTTCTCGACTGATTTTGCAGACGATTTCAAGTCAAATTGTCGATTTTCCACTGTCTCTAGATATTTTAAAGTCCTCCGAGTTAAAAACAAATGTGTTACATAATTTTAATCCATTTAAACTTTTGTGTACTTTAACCCAATGCGTCAAATATGGTGAGAAATCAAAGTAAGGTTCATATATCCTTAGCCGTCATTTGAAAGAATAAACATCAACTTTAGGTAAAAAAATCCTTAACTATTCCATAGCCGGTAAAAAAGATAGATTGAAGATTATAAAAGGAAGACCCCCCCCCCCCCCCCATTCCTCCCAACAACAGAGGTAAATATAAAATATTTCTCTGCTGAATTTATTTTATGTATACACCTTGGTAAACCAAAACTAGAAATATATATTTATACATTTCTATTTTAACTATAATGTTCAGTTGTAATTTTATTTTAAAGTTAATATAAAATAATATAAACATTAGGTAATATAAACATATTTTAAAGCTAATATAAAATCAATTAATTGGCGTAAGAGATAGAGTGGTTTGAATTAAAATGCCCCTCACGATATAGAGGTTTATAAAGCAAATAAAAATTTTAGTTCCAGATTTCACTTATGGATGGCGCTGTACCTTAAAAACTAGTATACAAGGATTAAATTAGTGTGGGTCGAACTACAAAAGGCGTATACATTAAAATATGGTTGTGGATTTTACTAAATAATCTATCTGTAACTGATTGTCTTGAGTTTTTTTTTAATGTATAAAGCCATGAAATTTGGAACTAAAATTTTTATTTGCTTAGAAAAAACACTTTTCATTGGGAGAAGCATTTCAGTCCAAACAGGACTTTTTTACTTCAATTACTTGATTTTATATGAAATTTAAAAATGTGCCTGGGACTTTTGGCCCACCGTTAGGTATTAACCTTCGAGCATGGATCCTTCATAGTCGAGAAAACATAATGTTATTATCTCGCTAACATCAAAGTGAGGCCAACATGTATGGCCTCAGACACGTGGTTAATTATGTCATTCCATTCATAAATTTTCACTGTTACACATTTCACAATTCATCAGCCAATCGCGATTATTTTTTAATTCATAAATTTGAAAAGAAGTCACGTGTCTGAGGCCATTCGGTCTGAGATGTTGGTTTCTCGATTAGGACGTCATATTCGCTCTACTACAGTCCCTTCATGCTCGAAGGTATTAACCTTTAGAAGGCGGGAGTTTGATAACGTCGATTCGATTTCGAATAAAAAAAATAAAAGGCCCCCTATGGAAAATGTTACATGAAGAATTTCTACACGGATGGATGTTTGCTTGCAGATGTCGATGAACGATTCTATTTATGATTATTCTATTTATAGCGTGTTTGTCCTTTTCGATTATCTTATCGCTTATCCCTGTCGGACGCTTTTATGAGTCTTTCGTCATGGTCTTTATTATCATTCATTATGTTCCAGTGGAAACTTATCCCAACTAAAATAATCTACTTGAAGAAACATTGAGAAGCGATATGAAGAAGAACTCGGTTTCGGAACGTTTCCCGAATGTAACTTTTCGAAAATCATGAACTGGTAAGAATAGCTTTAAAAAAAAAAGAAAATATTTTCAGAATGAAGCACATGAAGTTTTACTTTAGAGATTTTTATTAATATTATCTTGTCGCCAAATCACGTCATTTAAGCATATTAAATAAAGAAAACTCTTCTTAGCTAATGTGGATCGGAAGCAGCGACAATCGAGTTTACCGCGAGAGACTTGGGAGAAGAGAATTATGAAGTTAAAAGAAGTGAATAAAAGTTGGATTTTCCCAAATTCTTATATATTTAGAAAATGAACAGTTGGCGCTTTCAATTTTAAACTTTCCATTTCGTCTACTAATTAAATGAAATAAAAATATCCTTTCATTTACTTCTTATACTTCTTGGACAATTTTCATATACTTCACTTTGCGATGAGCCACTGTGGGATCGCATCCGCATAGCAATCAGAGGATTGCGAGTTCAAATCGGTATGAGAGGACTCGATAGAAGTTAAGATGGGGCGATCTCGTGATCGGAGGATTGCCAGATTCGTTCCTAAATGACAAAAGCCTTCTGAAATTATACACAATTCCACTGACGTGTATACGGGCCTGGGGCACGTTAAATCTGATCGGAGTTCAATGTCCTGACTCCCATTGAGATTGCATCGGATGCCAGTTCAGGTTGTCTTCGTCATCTGACCATGGTTCAAAATTACGAGACAGTGTTACCAGGTCTTTCCTTCGAGACAGACCCTGAACCTTTACCAATACCCCACTGTTCAGCTCTAGTGCGATGTTAATTCAACCAATTTCATTTGGTGAATCAAAATTGCTTGCTTGCATATCATATTTAAACACTCCACAGAGGCTTCTACATCTAATAAGATGTAAAAATGCTACCTACTGTCAGGGACCGACTTAGAAGGTTAGGGGCCCAGGGCAAAAGAACATTAGGGGGCCCCTCGACGTAACGCAAAATAAAACTGCTAAATTTATGCACCAGCACTCAATACAAAAAGACGTAATCAGTCAGCTTTATTGCAAATATAATTTTTTTTTAAACTACTAATTTTCTTCTTTTGAGAATTTGAATTAACGTTAATGGTCAATTCTGCAACAGAGTTTTTTCATACGTTTCTAGTTCTGTTCTTTCTTTTTAGCTTTTTTTTAGTTGAGCCAGATTCGTATGTTCTACCCATTTTATAGCTAGCAAATCCCTAATGATTACAATATTAGGAAATTTGGTATAGGAAAAAAGTATCCGTAAACGACAAATCTACGTGAGATTAGTAAACACAGCTTGTTTATGGTCTTGGTCATTAATTTAATTTTACTAGTGATCTAAAGCGCATATCTTTGAAAAACGCGATGCAAAAGGGGACATACATCATGAATATGCTGAAAAGTGAAATTGATTTAATTGGGTAAAATAATATAGGTTTTGCAAAACAATTAACGATTGATTAAAAAAAAATTTTGATTAAAATAAATTTAATTAATTTTTAAAAAATTCGTTAGTAAATTTATTTTTAACTTTTTCACATATATTTATCATTAAATCACTTTTGGGGGCCCCTTTAAAATGGGGGCCCTGGGCAAGTGCCCCGAATGCCCTCCCGTAAATCAGTCTCTGCCTACTGTCTAGCCAATCCGAGAAACCCCCTAGACTGAATACTGTTGTTTGGAAACGGACGATTTTACTCAATTCTAAGGACCACATGTAGAATTTATATTCGACTGCGCTACAAAAAGAGCTTAAAGCTAGATCTTGGAAATATTTTTTTAAAATGTTTTTTATGCAATAATTCTTTTAAAAGCATTTTTTTAAACAAACTGTTGATATTTATGAGATGGACGAACAAATTGTCAATGCTCCGGGACATTCTTTTTGTACTTCATTTGATATCCGTCGCATGTAAGAGGCGGGAAAGGGATCTATACTATAGAAATAATATATATGATAATTGAAAACAAAAAAAGAACGAATATTAGACTAACTGGATAAGAATGAATAAAAAAAAATTCAATTGACAATAATGGATAACTTTTACAAAATTTGTGGGCCAAAAATCTAATCTGATAAAATCTAATATTTGTTCCTTCAAAAAAAGAACAAATGTTAGACTAAATGGATAAGAACGAATAAAAAAAAATTCAATTGACAATAATGGATAACTTTTCCAAAATTTGTGGGCCCATGGTCCAAAAAAGAAGGGACGGGGCCCGTGCCCCCTTCGCAGCCTAACTGCTGAGAGGAGAACACAAACAAAACTGGCGCAGATTAACTTACGAGGCACTGTTCCCGGGTCTTTCCTCCTGGGTAGATCCTGAACCGTCGAAAATAGCCATTTGCCTAGCTACTACATTAAATGCGATTATAACTATCATGGCGTAAAAATATGGCGTGAAATTTCTATTCAATTTAATAATTAAGCCTTCACTTCGATTGGTTTCATCTAATGGGCGGAGTTTGCGCTACTTCTATATTATCTGTAATGAATTTGGACATTTAGGTCTTCTGTTTATTCAGATGCCCGTTTCGTTATGTGTCTCGGCTTCGTCTCGTCGTCGAAACCACTTCAGCGTAATTGAAAACCCCGAAGAGGTATTTCAACAGGACAGGTTTCCACCTTTTCGAGTAGAAGAGTAATTGAAATTTGGATCATTCGGAAAGAAGACCCTCAAATTGTCTGGAAACTCATTTCTAAATAGATTCTACTGTCGGTGGAGAAACTGAAACTCCCCTTTTTCTGATCTTCCTATGCATTTATAATATATTTACAAAATATTTCCTGATATCATCTTGCATGTTGATTGCCAGGGTTTTTCATGCAGTTTCTATGCGTTTTAATGTAATCCTCAGCGCCCGATTTAAGTAATTTGTGGCCTTACACAAGTTTCTGAGCGGCCCCCTACTGATTTGTGATTTTAAAGTAAGAGTATTACTATCAAATTTAAAACCAGTAAGTTACTGTAAAAAAGCGTGATTTCAGTTAGCAAACTCTTCGAAAATATTAAGAGGCATGCAAAAGAATTCAGAAAATTAATTCATTTTTCAAGTAGAGTAACTTAACTAACGTAAGTTTATTCAGAAATTAAATATATAAAAAAAACATTTTTATTATCTACGTAAACGCATGCATTTATTTCTTATAACGTCTAAATTTGTTTTTACTTAAGATACAACACTAATAGTAATGGTAAACTAATATTCAGTGACTGACCATGCAAGGGCGGATCCAGAGATTATTGTTAGGGGGGGGGGGGGTAATACAGTATATTTTTATCACGAACATCAAATTTGACCCCCTTAGTTTGAAATATTTCATTGCCTAAGGTGACTTTTGAAAATATAATCTTAGATGTTAGGGGGGGGGGGGGGTAATTTCCCCTTTACCCCCCACCTGGATCCGCGCTTGTGACCATGTAGGTTAATGGCACTATGTCAGGGAAACTATAAAACATGAAATGTACAAGAAATATTGCGGGAAATTTTTTTAACTCTTAAAAAAATATATATACAAAGTATATTCATTTTAAATAACTTAGACTATGTGTTTATGTTTTAGGAAGAGATATAAACTAACACTTTTTTATATTGCAAATATGGATCAAGGCGAAAGTTAGCCAAGGCAGATGGTAAAAAATCCGGTACTGGCCACACTGAGTCCAAATTTTTTTTAATTGTCCTACGTGTGTGTATCAATGAAAATAATACTTCAAGAATACATGACAGCACGATAACCAAACTTATTATATATATGATCGAAATTTTAAGTTATTATAGAATATTTTTATGCACGGAACATAGTCTTACATATACTACACGATACTCAAACACTTCACTAAAGTTGAGAAATGCAAAGTGACCCCCGTTAGTGTATAATAGCCTAACATTAATATAAAAGCTTTGAATCTTCTCGAAAGCTTCAAATTTCTCGTAACTATAAGTAATAGCAAAAAAATATTCTATTCCATTAACGAAGGAATGTGACTTCATGGAAGATTACACACGCAGTGAAATAAGAAATGGACAAGTACAAATGACAAAATTATTTTAGCAAACCTACATAAATATCAATATGTTCGGAATATGTAAATAGATTTAATTCGCAAAAGACTTTGAAAAATTGTTAAATATCACCGTGTACTTTCAAAAATTGTACGCGAACTGCATGCCAAGGAGATGGGGCTGTGCAATAGTCAATATAAATAAAGAACCGTCTCTTAAGAGAGGGCATCTCTTCTAATCCGACAAAGGAATTCCATTCTCTGGATGTTTCTTTGGACGATCATTCATTCGAAGACGATGATTTGAAAGGGTGGAGGGACACAGGTGTGATGAATGCACTTACAAACCTACCAGGTTCGAGGCATTTCTTTAGTTCGGCGACTCAAGGAGAAGGGACATCTTATTAAAAACTTAACTTGTTTTTATTTTCTTCTCAAACAATGCTTATGTGGAGGAGCTGTCTTTTTTCCGACCATTCTCAATGGCGGCCTAGTGCTCTCTCTGTTCGAAATCCGAACCGAAACTTTTCAAGTGGAAGATGCCACATTCCAAACCCAAATGGGGCCTCTCAGCACAGTGAATCATCCCCCAAGTGGGCCGGTCTGCAACATTCTCCCACCTTTGAGTTTAAACTTATAAACTCAAATTTTTACTTACTTCAGCTCTCCCCACAAAAGCAAAGTCGAATATACAAAAAGGATACAAAAATATATACAAATATACACATATAGTTCATTGAAAACAAAACAATGAATTATTTACTAACTAAAAGAATGCTTACTAACTAATGCCAAAATATATATACATATAAATTTAAATGCAAGAAAAGTATAAATTGAAAAAAATATTCTAAATATTAAATTCTCTTAAGTTTCATTCTTAATAGCTCAAACGATCTGGTGCATTAACAGTTCGACCACTTTTAGTACGTACACCATTACCAACGTTAGAGTTTGCTACAAGATCTATAGAGTCTTGAATTTCTAAATAATAGAGTTTCTTAATGGGTCTTAAGAACTCCCCTGATTCCGTTTTTACTTGTGCGACCCTTGGCAGGCCATCTTTGCCTGGCATAAGTTTAGTCACTCGACCCAATGACCAAAACGCACGCTTTTTAGTGTCATCTTCAATTAGAACAATGTCTCCTAGTGTCAGTGGCCTAACTTTCTTGCGGTGAATTGTTTGTTGTCGCAACTGACCTAGGTATTCGATTCGAAATCGTTGTCTAAGGTGATTCCTCAATTTTTGTTTGTATTGGGACCTCTTGTTTAGACCGGTGTGATCTAAAGTGTCAATGTCAGTCACATTTGAAGACCTTACCTCTTGAAGGAACATTGATGGTGTTAAGGGTGAAAGATCATTCACATCTTCTGACACATATGTCAGAGGTCGGGAATTTATGATTTGTTCACAATCACACAGTATAGTAAACAATTCCTCATACGACAATGAGGCTTTTCCCAAAATCTTTCTTAAGATGCGTTTTATCATTTGAATAATACGTTCCCAAAATCCCCCAAACCAAGATGCTGTAGGAGGGTTGAATTTCCAGTGGATGTGCTGTGCAGAAACAGTTGTTGAAATCTGTCCCCAATCAACATTGAACAGGGATCTGTTGGCTCCAACAAAGTTGGTACCATTGTCTGAATATATCGTTGAAGGTCGTCCCCTTCTAGCGATGAAGCGGCGAAGTGTCTGAAGGAAGGCTTCAGTCGACAACGATGTGGTCAGTTCCAAATGTATGGCACGATAGACAGCGCAAGTGTATAGCACAATCCAAGCTTTCTGCCCGTCTTTGAGGTAGAGAGGACCAGCTAAATCCACACCCACTACTTGAAACACAGATGAATCTTGTACTCTATCTTGAGGCAAAGACACAGGTTCGGTTTCACAATTTTTAGCACTGAATCGTTTACAACGTACACACTTCTGTATCACAGAACGAATTGTTTTTCTGGCTTTCACGATCCACAAGGTTTCTCTTAAATGTGTCATCAGCAGGGACACACCAGAGTGTAAAAGTTCTTTGTGTTTATGATCTATCAGCAAATGTACCACAGGATGATCTGAGGGCAAGATTATAGGATACCTGAAATCGATTGTATCCGTTCTGTAAATGACTTTTGTCTTTACCCTTAAAACGCCATTATCATCACAAAAGGGTCTCAGATTATGAATCTTTTCATCATTTACACCTGTAAATGACTCATTTTGAATTAGTTTGAAAAGCGCTTTTTCAGCACTTTCAATTTCTAAGCAAGAAAGATCAGGTGATCGAACCACTTCCACTTTCTTCGAATTGCTACAAAAACGAAGAATCCAAGCCAACATGCGAACAATTTTTAAATATGAAGAGAAATATTCGTAATACCAATTATTTGGTTTCACGACCTTATTATGTGCAGTTAATACACTCTTTCGTTTCTCAGAACTAATTATTTCTTCATTTGGCATTTCTTCACTAGAAGGCCACTCGGATTCTGACTTTAAGAGCCAAGATGAACCCTCCCACCATTTTAATTGTATCAACTTTTCAGCTGAACAACCGCGAGACGGAAGGTCGGCTGCATTAAATACACCTGGAATATGATGCCAGAACTGAGGATCCGTCACAGAACGAATTTCGGTTACACGATTTGACACAAAAGTACCCCACTGAGTCGTTCTTCGAATCCAGCTCAAAGCTGTGGAAGAGTCCGTCCAATAGAAAGGACGAATTCCTGGGATCTCCTTCAAGTCACTTAAAACGTTGCTTGCCAGTCTTGAACCAATCAAACAGGCCAGGAGCTCCAAGCGGGGAATTGAAATAGGATTTAATGGTGCAACTCTTGAACGCGCACTAACGAATTGAACCACAACTTCAATTTGAGTTTCAATTCTAATGAATATGCATGTTGCATACGAATCTTTGCTCGCATCACAAAATGTATGAAGGCTTATATCAATAATACCATTAACATTTAAATTAAACCATCTAGGGATTTTAATATCTTTGAGCAAATGTACCTGTTGCATCCATTTTTGGAACTGTCTTGTGATGTTATCTGGGAGGGGTTCATCCCATTTCAGTTTTAAGCTCCAGATATGTTGTAACATCAGTTTTGGAACAAGTGTCACAGGGCAGGTAAATCCGATTGGGTCGAATACTCGTTGCACTCGTGATAAGATTATACGTTTAGAAATAACACCCTCTTCATCATTTTTATCATCTATTCTACAAGATAACGTATCAGAATTTACATCCCAAATTAATCCAAGAACGGGTACAGTACTTGGAACATTAATTTTACTTTCAATATCATCACCCACATTTGTTTGCCAATCACGCAAATTGAAACATGCACTAGGTAACAATAACTTTGCTTCTAAAATAAATTTGTGCACTTTATCTTCATCTTCTAAACTCGTTATACCATTATCTACATAGAAAGATTTCTTCAGAAGATTGGCTGTTGGGGTAAGATTACTGGGAGCTAAATTCAAATGATGATTTAAGGTGGCACTTAATAGAAATGGTGAACATTTTACACCAAAGCATATGCGTTTATGGCGATAAGTTACTAACTCATCAGAATTTTCTTCATTAAACTAGAAGAACCTTAAAAAATCCCTATCCCTCTCAGAAATATTTATCTGCAGGAAAGCTTTTTCAATATCAGATGTTACACCAAATTTGTTTATACGGAAACGGCTGAGCAAGGAAGGTATTAATTCAAGAAAGTTTGGCCCCTTTTCTAAACATTGATTCAGTGATGGTAATCCCTTATATTTACAACTAGCGTCATACACAGGTCTAACTTTAGTACTACTACTTTCTTTAAACACTGGCCTATGAGCCAAATAATGAACACCTGTTTCTTTATTGTTATTTACTTTTTCTATTATATCCTTAACTAACCATTCACTAAAGACATTGTTATATGCATCTATTTTTTTTGAAACAATCAATTTGTTTTTTGTAGATCTGGCCCTACTTTCAGCTATATTTTTATTGCTGGGCAAAATAGACTTATCTAAAACCCAGGGCAAAGATACCTCATACCTTCCCTCAGAATCTCTAGTTAAAGTTTCCTCAAAATATTGCAATGTTTCTTCTTGCAATTCTGCTTTTGATTTTTCTGTCAAAGGATCCTTAATTCCCAAGACTTCTAAATCCCAAAACTGAGATATACTTATATCTCTTGCTAACAAAGAAGTTACTGAAAGAGCTTCTCTCTTATCAATAATTCTATCACAGGGTATTTTCCCCATTAAAGTATGACCCAAACGAGTCCCCACTGCAACCAAACCATTTTTTAGTGAAATCACTTGTCCAGTTAACAACTTTCCCGCTACATCAGCCCCTATCAATAACTTTATATCTGATGAAATGACGGGTACGTGTTTATGTTCAACATCACTTAGATGTACGCCCTGTTTTTTAAGTTCGGTAACCCACGGACCATTAGGCACTTTATTAATTTCCGAACAAATTACACGTTGATCTAGTACGTCAAAATTACACATATAACTGGAATCCAAACTTTTTACATTAACTTTATATTTATTATGTACATTCTCAGACGTTTCTACACCCCCGAATAATTTCTGAACAACTTTTACTTCCCCTAACTTTTTGAAACCCATTATTTCCGCAATATCCCTTGTTAAATACGACAAAGAACTACCAGAATCAATAATGGATCGAACAGAAACTTCCTTATCTCCGTTACATATTTTTACTATTAGTGTTTGCAACACTACATTTGAACTGCAAGCTTGATTAGCCAAAGCGCTATTAACAGTTTCTTCCTGATAATTTTCTACTACTGTATTGTTTGTTTTACTTTGTAACTCTGGACACAAACAAACATAATGTCTCTTTTGACATACAATACACAGATGTTTTGATCTGCACTCAGCTGCTTTATGCCCCCCTCGCTTTAAACATGTAAAACAAGCACCCTTTTTCAAAACTATATTTTTCCTGACAGTTAAACTCATTTTAGAAACTTCACTGCAATTTTCTGAGGCATGACCTTTATCACAAAAAATGCAAAGATTTCCTTGTTTAGATTTAAAATTAAATTTATTCTTATAAGCTTGATTATTATTATTATATAACTCAGAGGCTGTGCATGCATTATATTCATTAGTATAATTAGGGTTTTGCGTCTTATTTTTACTTTTATCAACATTAAAGCTATTACGGGCAAGTAGTATTTTTTCTTCCCCTTCAACATACATTTTAAGAAAATTCATAATATTATTTAAATCGTTACCTGTGTCAGCCGATCCCGTATAAACCATGCTTCGTTCAAATTCACGAAGCAGATCTTCCGTCAGACAGCTTTCTACCAAAGGGAATAAAATAGCAGCATATTTTTCCTGTGTTACCCCAAGGGAATTTAATGCCCTTAACCTACTCTCCAGGTCATCGTAGAGTGACGAAATATCACGTCTTTTTTTGTTTTCTCCGCTTAGCACAATTTGAAGAATATCACGCACATAATATTGTATTAAGAGGTTTTCTCTGCCGAAACGTTCCCTGAGTTGATTTATGGCGAGGGGATAATTTTCCGTCGTCGCGGGGAAACTTGAAACCAAAGAGTGTGCCTTTCCTTCTGTACTCTGTAGTAGATAATGCATCTTATCACTTGCTTCCACGGTGGGGCTTTCATGGATCTTTTTAAATTGATTCCACCATGGTAGATAGTCTTGTATCAGTCCGCTGAACTTTCGAAGCTGTATCTCCGGCAGCCGATGGACTGCTGGGGCGGGGGAGATGAGGGGGGTCGCAACCGCGACGGCATCTCCTCGGATTCGATCTGTCGACGAGATCGTCAATTCCTCCAGCTGTTTTTTAGCCCGCACCCGGCAAGCTATCATTTTTTCTTCGTAGACCTCGGAAGCCAGGAATTCTGCGTCGAAAACTTCCTGACTGGATCCCTTTTCTTGGAGTAATTCCATGAATTTTTCGTCCAGAGAAAAGAGTTTTTTAGCTTTTTCCTCCAGATGATCCAAAGCTGTTTGGATGTTGACGGCTTCCTCTTTATTCGCTATTAGTTCATTCACTAGGTTAACGCTCCTAGTGAACGACCCTCGCACGGTTGTGCGTCTTTGTTTGAGAGATTCCATTGTCTCCTCGAGTCCCTGTTCGGGCGCCACAATGTGATGAATGCACTTACAAACCTACCAGGTTCGAGGCATTTCTTTAGTTCGGCGACTCAAGGAGAAGGGACATCTTATTAAAAACTTAACTTGTTTTTATTTTCTTCTCAAACAATGCTTATGTGGAGGAGCTGTCTTTTTTCCGACCATTCTCAATGGCGGCCTAGTGCTCTCTCTGTTCGAAATCCGAACCGAAACTTTTCAAGTGGAAGATGCCACATTCCAAACCCAAATGGGGCCTCTCAGCACAGTGAATCATCCCCCAAGTGGGCCGGTCTGCAACACAGGGGTCGGTCGCAAATTTCGCATTTGAAGAGGAAGTTTGAAAATAATTTAGCAGGTGCAGTTTGGTTTGGTTTTGCTTTATTAATTAACGTCGCACTGGAGCTGCACAGTGGGCTATTGGCGACGATTCGGTGCCTATCTCGAAAGAAAGACCCGGGAACGATGCCTTGTATTCTTGAACCACGGTCAGATGACGAGGACAACACCTGAGCCGGCATCTAAATCAACCTCAACAGACGTCAGGACATTCAACCCCGATCAGACTTATCGTGCACCAGTCCCGTATACACGCCGATATAATTTGTTGGATGTTCTGTACGACTTTCTCTCTAGTATTTTTGTAGCGAATCTGGCAACCCACCGTTCGCAATATTTATACTTTTTTTTTACCTTTCTTTTTCAAGTCCCTCACACGGATTCGAACTAGCAATTATCTGATTACTAGATGAAGGCATTTATCGATTGGGCCACTGGAGACCCTTTAGCAGGTGCATAATGTTAAAAGTTAAAAGCTGACAGAATGTTAAAAGCGCTTAGTGAATACTTTGTCCGCGGGGTAAACTTTAGATCAGTGCATTCCAAATCCGTGGTCCAGTTTTAAGTTATCCGTGGAGCCATTGTTCGTCAATTCCACAGATATTTTCCTTTTATTTTTCCGAAAACGAGTGTTGCCTAAGATGTACTCCTTTTAAAACTAAAAATATTTTAATTTAAAAGCAATACGCTATAAAGAAAACTAAATCGTATCCGCATTTGAGTTCTTTCATATGCTTGCTTTGAATATCACAGCAATTACCCAAACACGAGTTCGGCACTGTAGACATTTTTAATTAATATAATTATTTATAGACTAAGCGCAAGTGAGATATATTACCTAAATTAAATTACTAATACCTTAGATATTATTAGTATCAAAATTATATTATGAGCAAAGTATTTTTAAATACGTTTGCGGCCGGACACGCACAGGTGCGTGATACGAACTTCACACTATCGCGTGAAAGACGATATGCAACTTGCATCAGTTTAGAAAACGGCAACGTAATTAGAAGGAAGTATGGTCCACAACCTGCCTAATTATCGAATAAGTGGTCCGTGGCCATCTAAAGGCGGAGAATCTTTCTTGCGATGATCTTTCTTGCGATGTCTATAAGCTTTAGATCACGGACGTCCATAGGGGTGTGCGACTACACACAGGGTCCGATTCAGAGTTGAAGCATGGGAAACCCGCCTATAAATGAGGACCCCATTGCTCTCAAATAGACCCTAGAATATCGAATTGAACTTTTATATGCACTATAATCCTTGCTCTTGAATTACATTATAGTGCAACGTTATAACATAACAAAATATTTTAATAAGTAATGAGTATTCCTAATATTCTGTATGTTTTGATTTTTTCCAATATTAGAACAGATTTAACAGAAGTAGCAATGTTTTTTACTAATAAATTTTTTTATAGTAAATTTAGTAGCAAACTATGTTAAGGGTGCTAAATATTTATATAAAATGTGTGATTTGGGGCCCCTCAAATATCTAAAGTGTACGCCTGGGCTTCACGGGCCTATTCGGTAATCAGGCTCTGACTGCACAGGGCTCCGAACTTTAGAAGGAGCCCCTTGCCCAACAAAAATGATAAAATTAAGAGTTTTAAAAGAAAATCAATTGAATTTTATCAAACTTTATTTGGATTAAATTTAATGTATGGTTATTCGTATATCTGAGGGTATTATCGTTCATTGATTTTTAAATTATTTGGTATTAGTAATGAATGATTTTTTCGATCATACAAAAATTATCCTGCATTAAAAAAATTCGCTCTATTGCAGATAAAAAATTGATGATTACAAAATGATTTTGGGGGAGGTGGGGATGCACTTTTAAAATTGGGGTTCGGTCGTTATTACATATTTCAATACTCCTGTCTAAAAGTGGCTCCGCTGCTATATTCGCCCCCTGCTAGGTATCCCCTGATCTAGATATCTCCGCACTTTTAATAAGTTTTTAACTTCTTGGTATAATTTCGTTAGTATTGTGCTGTATTAATTGTACTATTAAAAATCTGTGTAAGTTTTCTATGCCGCAATTGACCTTTAGTGCGATGTTTTATCTTCATAGTGAAATCACCTACAAATCGTTATTTTCCGCTCCACACTTTCACACAAATGAAGTAAACTACCAACTGGACAAATGGGATTATAGAAATAGTCGTTCTCTTTAATTAAAGCACACACTCGCTACGTCGATTATGTCCGAAGTTTGAGTCTTTGGTAAGCTCTAGATCTCTTCGCACTTGTCGTAAGTTTTAGATTACTTGGCATCATTTTATTTGTCTTGAATTGTTCTTTCGACTTGTTTAAGTTTCCTATGTCGAAATTAAACTTAAGTGTGATATAATAGCATCATAGTAAAATCTTCGACAAATCGTCTCTTTCTACTCCACACAATTGCCTCACAAACAGACTATAAACTGTCAACTAGTCTAGTGGAGTTTAATAACTCATCATTCTTTTCATTGTGTTGCAAACCGGCCCACTTGGGGCACGATTCACTGTGCTGAGAGGCCCCATTTGGGTTTGGAATGTGGCATCTTCCACTTGAGAAGTTTCGGTTCGGATTTCGAACAGAGAGAGCACCAGGCCGCCATTGAGTATGGTTGGATAAAAATTCAGCTCCTCCACAAAAAGTAGTAAATAAAAACTAGTTAAGTTTTTAAAAGATGTCTCTTCTCCTTGAGTCTTCCGAACTACAGGAAATGCATCGAACCTGGTAGGTTTGCATTTGCATTTACAAAATTATGGCGCCCGAACAGGGACTCGAGGAAAAAGAGACAATGCAATCTCTCAAACAAAGACGCACAGCCGTGCGAGGTTCATTCACAAAGGCCGTTAAGCTCTTACGTGAGCTTATAACGGAAATGGCTGAAGCCGTGAATGTCCAAATAGCTTTAAATCAGCTAGAAGAAAAAGCCAAAAAACTCTTTGCCCTAGACGCTGTGTTCCAGGAACTCCTGCAGAGTCAGGAAGGGGGATGCAGCCAAAACGACTTCAATCAAGAATGCTATGCTGCCGAAGTATATGAAGAGAAGCTTATAGATTGCCGTGTCCGAGCTACAATACATCTAAAAGAATTGACGATCTCGTCGAGGGATGGAGATCGCGTTCGAATCCGAGGAGATTCATTCCCGGCCGCGGTTGTGACCCACTCAGCCGATTTCATCCCCCCCGTCCCAGTATTGAAGGTCTCGACGACAGATGAAGATGCTATTCGAATCCGAGACGATTCCTTCCCGGTCGAAGTAGCGACCCCCTCAGCCGACTTCATCCCCCCCGACCCAGTGCGACGAATGCCGGAAAGGCTTGTGTATGATGCAAGTTGTAAACAGAAGGGATTATCGTCTCCGAATCAATGTTTGGAAAAAGTGCCAAACCTTCTACTTAGTGCATCTGATAGTGTAAACTCGGGTAAGTCAATAACTTATCGTCATACAAATGTTTGTTTTGGTGTAAAATGCTCACCATTTCAATTAAGTGCCACCATAAATCATCATTTGAATATAGTGCCCCGTGATCTTTCTCCAACTGCCAATCATCTAAATGTTGATGATTGTATCCCAAGTTTATGTGACTTGGGTATCACTGGGATTCGTCCATTCTATTCGATGGACACTCCTACAGCTGTTAGAAACAGTTTCAACAGTTTTCGGTGCACATTAGTGTTAAATAGAATTAAATACATTCTTTCTGTGACTGATCCTCCTCAGTTCTGGCATAATATACCAGGTGTATAAAAAGCTGCCAACCTCGAGTCTCGTGATTGTTTAACTGAAAAGTTGAAACAATTAAAATGGTGGGAGGGTCCATCTTGGCTCTGAAAGTCAGAATCCAGGTGGCCTTCTAGTGTAAATATTCTAAATGAAGAGATAAGTAGTTCTGAGTAACTAAAAAGTGTTAACTGTACATAATGATGTAGTGAAACAAAACAAAATTGTATTATGAATATGTCTCTTCTTATTTAGAAATTTAAGACTCTTTGTATCTCACAACAAACTCTATCGCTGGTAACGTGCCAAAGTGGTCGAACTATAAATGCACCAGATCGTTTGAGCTATTAAGAATGAAACTTAAGAGAATTTAATATTTAGAATATTTTTTTCAATTTATACTTTTTTTTGCATTTAAATTTATATGTATATATATTTTGGCATTAATTAGTAGGCATTCTTTTAATTAGCAAATAAGTCATTGTTTTTGTTTTCAATGAACAATATGTGTGTATTTGTATATATTTTTGTATCCTTTTTGTATATTTGACTTTGCTTTTGTGGGGAGAGCTGCAGTAAGTAAAATTTGAGTTTATAAGTTTAAACTCAAAGGTGGGAGAATGTTGCAAACCGGCCCACTTGGGGCATGATTCACTGTGCTGAGAGGCCCCATTTGGGTTTGGAATGTGGCATCTTCCACTTGAAAAGTTTCGGTTCGGATTTCGAACAGAGAGAGCACTAGGCCGCCATTGAGTATGGTTGGATAAAATTCAGCTCCTCCACAAAAAGTATTGTTTGGGAATGTAAATAAAAACTAGTTAAGTTTTTTAATAAGATGTCTCTTCTCTTTGAGTCTTCCGAACTACAGGAAATGCATCGAACCTGGTAGGTTTGCATTTGCATTTACAAAATTATGGCGCCCGAACAGGGACTCGAGGAAAAAGAGACAATGCAATCTCTCAAACAAAGACGCACAGCCGTGCGAGGTTCATTCACAAAGGCCGTTAAGCTCTTACGTGAGCTTATAACGGAAATGGCTGAAGCCGTGAATGTCCAAATAGCTTTGAATCAGCTAGAAGAAAAAGCCAAAAAACTCTTTGCCCTAGACGCTGTGTTCCAGGAACTCCTGCAGAGTCAGGAAGGGGGATGCAGCCAAAACGACTTCAATCAAGAATGCTATGCTGCCGAAGTATATGAAGAGAAGCTTATAGCTTGCCGTGTCCGAGCTACAATACATCTAAAAGAATTGACGATCTCGTCGAGGGATGGAGATCGCGTTCGAATCCGAGGAGATTCATTCCCGGCCGCGGTTGTGACCCACTCAGCCGATTTCATCCCCCCCGTCCCAGTATTGAAGGTCTCGACGACAGATGAAGATGCTATTCGAATCCGAGACGATTCCTTCCCGGTCGAAGTAGCGACCCCCTCAGCCGACTTCATCCCCCCCGACCCAGTGCGGCGAATGCCGGAAAGGCTTGTGTATGATGCAAGTTGTAAACAGAAGGGATTATCGTCTCCGAATCAATGTTTGGAAAAAGTGCCAAACCTTCTACTTAGTGCATCTGATAGTGTAAACTCGGGTAAGTCAATAACTTATCGTCATACAAATGTTTGTTTTGGTGTAAAATGCTCACCATTTCAATTAAGTGCCACCATAAATCATCATTTGAATATAGTGCCCCGTGATCTTTCTCCAACTGCCAATCATCTAAGTGTTGATGATTGTATCCCAAGTTTAAGTGACTTGGAGGTCACAGGGATTCGTCCATTCTATTCGATGGACACTCCTACAGCTGTTAGAAACAGTTTCAACAGTTTTCGGTGCACATTAGTGTTAAATAGAATTAAGTACATTCTTTCTGTGACTGATCCTCCTCAGTTGTGGCATAATATACCAGGTGTATAAAAAGCTGCCAACCTCGAGTCTCGTGATTGTTTAACTGAAAAGTTGAAACAATTAAAATGGTGGGAGGGTCCATCTTGGCTCTGAAAGTCAGAATCCAGGTGGCCTTCTAGTGTAAATATTCTAAATGAAGAGATAAGTAGTTCTGAGTAACTAAAAAGTGTTAACTGTACATAATGATGTAGTGAAACAAAACAAAATTGTATTATGAATATGTCTCTTCTTATTTAGAAATTTAAGACTCTTTGTATCTCACAACAAACTCTATCGCTGGTAACGTGCCAAAGTGGTCGAACTATAAATGCACCAGATCGTTTGAGCTATTAAGAATGAAACTTAAGAGAATTTAATATTTAGAATATTTTTTTCAATTTATACTTTTTTTTGCATTTAAATTTATATGTATATATATTTTGGCATTAATTAGTAGGCATTCTTTTAATTAGCAAATAAGTCATTGTTTTTGTTTTCAATGAACAATATGTGTGTATTTGTATATATTTTTGTATCCTTTTTGTATATTTGACTTTGCTTTTGTGGGGAGAGCTGCAGTAAGTAAAATTTGAGTTTATAAGTTTAAACTCAAAGGTGGGAGAATGTTGCAAACCGGCCCACTTGGGGCATGATTCACTGTGCTGAGAGGCCCCATTTGGGTTTGGAATGTGGCATCTTCCACTTGAAAAGTTTCGGTTCGGATTTCGAACAGAGAGAGCACTAGGCCGCCATTGAGTATGGTTGGATAAAATTCAGCTCCTCCACAAAAAGTATTGTTTGGGAATGTAAATAAAAACTAGTTAAGTTTTTTAATAAGATGTCTCTTCTCCTTGAGTCTTCCGAACTACAGGAAATGCATCGAACCTGGTAGGTTTGCATTTGCATTTACAAAATTATGGCGCCCGAACAGGGACTCGAGGAAAAAGAGACAATGCAATCTCTCAAACAAAGACGCACAGCCGTGCGAGGTTCATTCACAAAGGCCGTTAAGCTCTTACGTGAGCTTATAACGGAAATGGCTGAAGCCGTGAATGTCCAAATAGCTTTGAATCAGCTAGAAGAAAAAGCCAAAAAACTCTTTGCCCTAGACGCTGTGTTCCAGGAACTCCTGCAGAGTCAGGAAGGGGGATGCAGCCAAAACGACTTCAATCAAGAATGCTATGCTGCCGAAGTATATGAAGAGAAGCTTATAGCTTGCCGTGTCCGAGCTACAATACATCTAAAAGAATTGACGATCTCGTCGAGGGATGGAGATCGCGTTCGAATCCGAGGAGATTCATTCCCGGCCGCGGTTGTGACCCACTCAGCCGATTTCATCCCCCCCGTCCCAGTATTGAAGGTCTCGACGACAGATGAAGATGCTATTCGAATCCGAGACGATTCCTTCCCGGTCGAAGTAGCGACCCCCTCAGCCGACTTCATCCCCCCCGACCCAGTGCGGCGAATGCCGGAAAGGCTTGTGTATGATGCAAGTTGTAAACAGAAGGGATTATCGTCTCCGAATCAATGTTTGGAAAAAGTGCCAAACCTTCTACTTAGTGCATCTGATAGTGTAAACTCGGGTAAGTCAATAACTTATCGTCATACAAATGTTTGTTTTGGTGTAAAATGCTCACCATTTCAATTAAGTGCCACCATAAATCATCATTTGAATATAGTGCCCCGTGATCTTTCTCCAACTGCCAATCATCTAAGTGTTGATGATTGTATCCCAAGTTTAAGTGACTTGGAGGTCACAGGGATTCGTCCATTCTATTCGATGGACACTCCTACAGCTGTTAGAAACAGTTTCAACAGTTTTCGGTGCACATTAGTGTTAAATAGAATTAAGTACATTCTTTCTGTGACTGATCCTCCTCAGTTGTGGCATAATATACCAGGTGTATAAAAAGCTGCCAACCTCGAGTCTCGTGATTGTTTAACTGAAAAGTTGAAACAATTAAAATGGTGGGAGGGTCCATCTTGGCTCTGAAAGTCAGAATCCAGGTGGCCTTCTAGTGTAAATATTCTAAATGAAGAGATAAGTAGTTCTGAGTAACTAAAAAGTGTTAACTGTACATAATGATGTAGTGAAACAAAACAAAATTGTATTATGAATATGTCTCTTCTTATTTAGAAATTTAAGACTCTTTGTATCTCACAACAAACTCTATCGCTGGTAACGTGCCAAAGTGGTCGAACTATAAATGCACCAGATCGTTTGAGCTATTAAGAATGAAACTTAAGAGAATTTAATATTTAGAATATTTTTTTCAATTTATACTTTTTTTTGCATTTAAATTTATATGTATATATATTTTGGCATTAATTAGTAGGCATTCTTTTAATTAGCAAATAAGTCATTGTTTTTGTTTTCAATGAACAATATGTGTGTATTTGTATATATTTTTGTATCCTTTTTGTATATTTGACTTTGCTTTTGTGGGGAGAGCTGCAGTAAGTAAAATTTGAGTTTATAAGTTTAAACTCAAAGGTGGGAGAATGTTGCAAACCGGCCCACTTGGGGCATGATTCACTGTGCTGAGAGGCCCCATTTGGGTTTGGAATGTGGCATCTTCCACTTGAAAAGTTTCGGTTCGGATTTCGAACAGAGAGAGCACTAGGCCGCCATTGAGTATGGTTGGATAAAATTCAGCTCCTCCACAAAAAGTATTGTTTGGGAATGTAAATAAAAACTAGTTAAGTTTTTTAATAAGATGTCTCTTCTCCTTGAGTCTTCCGAACTACAGGAAATGCATCGAACCTGGTAGGTTTGCATTTGCATTTACAAAATTATGGCGCCCGAACAGGGACTCGAGGAAAAAGAGACAATGCAATCTCTCAAACAAAGACGCACAGCCGTGCGAGGTTCATTCACAAAGGCCGTTAAGCTCTTACGTGAGCTTATAACGGAAATGGCTGAAGCCGTGAATGTCCAAATAGCTTTGAATCAGCTAGAAGAAAAAGCCAAAAAACTCTTTGCCCTAGACGCTGTGTTCCAGGAACTCCTGCAGAGTCAGGAAGGGGGATGCAGCCAAAACGACTTCAATCAAGAATGCTATGCTGCCGAAGTATATGAAGAGAAGCTTATAGCTTGCCGTGTCCGAGCTACAATACATCTAAAAGAATTGACGATCTCGTCGAGGGATGGAGATCGCGTTCGAATCCGAGGAGATTCATTCCCGGCCGCGGTTGTGACCCACTCAGCCGATTTCATCCCCCCCGTCCCAGTATTGAAGGTCTCGACGACAGATGAAGATGCTATTCGAATCCGAGACGATTCCTTCCCGGTCGAAGTAGCGACCCCCTCAGCCGACTTCATCCCCCCCGACCCAGTGCGGCGAATGCCGGAAAGGCTTGTGTATGATGCAAGTTGTAAACAGAAGGGATTATCGTCTCCGAATCAATGTTTGGAAAAAGTGCCAAACCTTCTACTTAGTGCATCTGATAGTGTAAACTCGGGTAAGTCAATAACTTATCGTCATACAAATGTTTGTTTTGGTGTAAAATGCTCACCATTTCAATTAAGTGCCACCATAAATCATCATTTGAATATAGTGCCCCGTGATCTTTCTCCAACTGCCAATCATCTAAGTGTTGATGATTGTATCCCAAGTTTAAGTGACTTGGAGGTCACTGGAAGTCGTCCATTCTATTCGATGGACACTTCTACAGCTGTTAGAAACAGTTTCAACAGTTTTCGGTGCACATTAGTGTTAAACAGAATTAAGTACATTCTTTCTGTGACTGATCCTCCTCAGTTGTGGCATCATATACCAGGTGTATAAAAAGCTGCCAACCACATATCTCGTGGTTGTTCAACTGAAAAGTTGAAACAATTAAAATGGTGGGAGGGTCCATCTTGGCTCTGAAAGTCAGAATCCAGGTGGCCTTCTAGTGTAAATATTCTAAATGAAGAGATAAGTAGTTCTGAGTAACTAAAAAGTGTTAACTGTACATAATGATGTAGTGAAACAAAACAAATTGTATTTTGAATATGTCTCTTCATATTTAGAAATTTAAGACTCTTTGTATCTCACAACAAACTCTAACGCTGGTAACGTGCCAAAGTGGACGAACTGTTAATGCACCAGATCGTTTGAGCTATTAAGAATGAAACTTAAGAGAATTTAATATTTAGAATATTTTTTTCAATTTATACTTTTCTTGCATTTAAATTTATATGTATATATATTTTAGCATTGATTAGTAAGCATTCTTTTAGTTAGCAAATAATTCATTGTTTTTGTTTTCAATGAACAATATGTGTGTATTTGTATATATTTTTGTATCCTTTTTGTATATTTGACTTTGCTTTTGTGGGGAGAGCTGTAGTAAGTAAAATTTGAGTTTATAAGTTTAAACTCAAAGGTGGGAGAATGTTGCAAACCGGCCCACTTGGGGCACGATTCACTGTGCTGAGAGGCCCCATTTGGGTTTGGAATGTGGCATCTTCCACTTGAGAAGTTTCGGTTCGGATTTCGAACAGAGAGAGCACCAGGCCGCCATTGAGTATGGTTGGATAAAAATTCAGCTCCTCCACAAAAAGTAGTAAATAAAAACTAGTTAAGTTTTTAAAAGATGTCTCTTCTCCTTGAGTCTTCCGAACTACAGGAAATGCATCGAACCTGGTAGGTTTGCATTTGCATTTACAAAACATTGCCTTTGGGCTACTCATTTAAGAAATAAAAAGTGGAAATTAAATAAATTAAAAATATATAGATATGGAAACTAATTTAAAAAAATATACACTAATTATGGGTTATATAAGTTATTTTGTTTTTCAAGAATGTTTTAAGTATTTGCCTTTGTTTTTTTCTGTTTCCACTTTTTTAAATTGGTTCCAATTTGTACATATATGAAGACAGTTTGGCGCCAATTTCAAAAAGTGAAAATATAGGTGTTGAGTTAATGTGTAATTTGTAACAACTGATTAAAACTAGTTATTTTCAACTTTTTGAGAGTTTTCATTCATTAAGTTTCGCAATTTTTCATTATTTTGCACACACCCTCTACTACGTTAGCAGTGTTATGTTAACCTTAACCCCTCCCCCCCCCCCCCCCTTCCCCCATGCCACTTCCCAATTTTTTTTTTATTATAAAAAGTGACAAATCAAAGTTTGTGAAAGAAATTTCAACATTTTTCTACAAAGTTTTGCTACGTTACTCAACCACTGAGGCCCCCTTCCCCATGTCTCGCCACAGTAACGCATGATAGACCCCTTCACCTCCAAGGTTGCGTGACGTAATAAATGAACGGTCCATTTAGTGATTTTTTCAGTTATTGAAATCGGTTTTACTGGTTTTAAGTCTTTTTTTGTATTTTATAACGAATATCTCCATTCAAATTGTTTGTTAAATACGTATCGTAAAGTAAAAGAATTAAATAGCAAAAATTAATGACAAAAATATAATTATTTTATTTTCTCTCCTTTTATAAGGAAGTTTCGACACTTAAACAACCTAAAAAGAACCATCTTTTCTTGAATAAGAAAATACTAAGTTTAACAACAACAAATGTTTAACGCTTCAGTGAACACACTTCTGTAACATCTGGACAAGTTTTGTTCATTGACCCCAAATAACAAGTTATTCAATTTACAAATTGAAACATAAAAATCGTTCTATATAAAATTCGAATTTAAAAATTACTGTTAGTCCCACATTAAATGAATTCACACAGAGAAATGGTGCTCAAAACTCGAAGAAATAAAAAGATAATCTACCATATGGAACTTTTCACACTCGTTCGATTTTACTTCACATTTAGCAGACGATAAATAAGTACCGGCTTCCAGTTTTTTTGTTATTTTTAGTTGGCATCATCTCGGATTCCCGATTACAGCTTGTTATGAATCAAGTAATACTCACCTTAATAACAAGGAAATGAAGTTATTCTGGGATGAATCTTCTCCGCAGTGACTTCCTGTTGTGCGCTGAAACCACGATTCAGAAAGGCTGTTGAACGTCTGAATTAAATCTAGCCAATGTGTGTTGAGGGGGGAAAGGAGAATACAAAGATAAGATAACACTCGTGGCGCCATCTCTTGCTATTATTTGTAAATATCACAAATAATGATGAACGATCAAGTTGTATGATAAGTTGCTGTTTTTTTTCAATATAAATTAAAACTGATGCTGCTGTCGACGAATTCCAACTGACTATTCTCTTCCATATTTATATTCACATATCAAAAGTAACTATCAAATAATTATTAAATTCATTGAGTTTGTTTAGAATTATTTGGAGAATACGATGAGAGTATTTTTGTTCAAATAGACACTTATGTTAGAAGTTTAAAATGTAAAATTGAAGTTGCACTAATATCGATCGGTTCAACAGATGCTGAGATTAAGACGAACCAAATTTGAGTTTTACATCAATTGGAAAAGTACATCAGGAAAATATTATAGCTGTTATAACTAATATTATAGCACTTATAACTAATATTATAGCTAACTAATATAATTAACTTATAAAATTGGAAAGTTATTTTTTCTGAGTAGAAACAACAATTTTTCAAAGTCTCATCAATACAGGTGCATAAATAATACAGAAATTAGCAAATTAACACGACACTTTTAATTTTAAAAGTATAAATAGGTTTTTCTCGTAACCAAATAATATATAAATAATTAACAATTACACAAGTTGTAAAATTTGATGCCATTTCCAACTCAGTTTCAGATATTTAAATATTTTAAATTAGTATCGATGATAATTTGTTAAGGCATTAATACACGTCATCCAAGTCAAGAGTAAAAACTAATTGATTAATAAAAGTATGATTGTGATGCAATTAAAATTTTTTTTTTTGTCTTGATACAAGAGATTTTGTGAACAGATAACCGAGATGATAAATAAATATGTTAAGGTGGGGAAAATAGGTTTAAAACTCGATTTTTAATGTTCAAAGTCCAATTTCTCCCTGGAAAAAAAAATTAAATTACAATCATATATAAAGCTGAAATCTCCAAAATGTGTCCAGATCTCTGTTCGTTTGTCAGTACAAAATAAGCTCCGTAACTACAAAACTCAGAGCTTTGAAATTCACAGAATAATTAGTTCAAAAAATAAGAATTTTAACGTGACTATTTTCAAGTCTCTACGATGTTCCATTCGAATTTTATGATATTTTTTAGCTTTCATCAGTAAAGTTTCACGAAGTGGCAACAGTAAAATCAACGAAGAAAATCGAAAATATAATATAAAAATATATTCGTCCGAACAGTTCTGATTTCAAGCTCATGTCCAATCTCACTCTAACTTCGTGCTTGGAAGAGAGTCGTTAGTAGGCAGTTATTAGAATTATTTATATGTACTGTACTTTGATCCTTCTTCCCCATAGACCCTTCACGTTCACCGCCCCTCTCCCGAAATGTCCGAATTTCACTAAAATAAATAATACGAATTGTGCAACTAATATAAATAAATAATAAAATGGAAAATTGATTTGAAACTGGGGTATGTCTACGGGAATGACGAGGGGGGGACACCTAACTTTAGCTGGAATCCCACGAAACCTGAGTCAGAGAGTTGTAATATTAAATAGAGAGCGCCTTCAATACCAGACTCTCGTAAGGCCGCGGTGTCAACATTGAAAAGAAAAAACCCACATCACGTGGTTATAGCGCTGCCACATTTGGCGTTCAGACATCTGCAGGAGTTTCAAATTTGGCGCACTTTCTTCTTTTTTGGTGATAAGGAGTTCTGCCCGTATTCAACTTTTTAACATATATGTACGTATTTACTTATTATATACTCGAAGAAGCGAAACTCTTTATATTTCTCAGGTTTTATTGTTCCTATTTTCTTATTGAAGTATACAAAATAACAATTGAAAGAACTTCGCTTATGGTAAATTTTTTACTTAAAAACGTAATGTAATTATTTCAAAACTACAAAGTAAGAAAAATCTCCTTAATATATCTGTTAAACTCCCTTAAATTGTGCCACTCGTTCAAAAAAACTATATTTAAATACAAAATTAAACACAAAACCATATTACAATACTTCGATCTCGCTTAGTTCTTAATGCCTGCCAAGTAATATTGGCGCATGAGTGAATTGGCATTTCCACATATCACGTGTTTTCAATGATGGACACACGGAAATCAGCATTTTTTTTCCTCTATTTGTATCATTACTCTATGACCTGAGTAGGCGTGAGGCAACCTTCCATTCACGAGAGCTCTTTGTACTATCTAAGTCGATATTTGAAGCCATAACCATCCGATTATGAGTCGGATACTCAACTTCTGAGTCACCAACTGGTCGTCTTTATTAAGAAACCTATAAAAAGAAATAGATCAGTTAAATTGTTAGTAGAGTAATCTAGAAGAAAATAGCTCAATAATGAGATAATTGTGCAAAGTAAGTGGCCTCTTAGCCACTGTGCCCCAAGGGTGTGGGGCCCAGCGTTGCCCGAGGAACACCACGTGGAGGTGGGCCACTCGTCGTTCCTCAAGGGCTGTCCTCTCTTTCCCGATGTTCTACCTTCACACACAAGACTGTCGATTACTAACATTTCCAATTGCCAAACGAAATAAAGGATATCGCCGAAACGTTTTACATAGCGCTCCAATTTTATTAAAAGTATTTAAATTTCGGAAACTGTTATTTTATTAAAATGTAATAGTAATTTGCCGGATTCAAAAGTGTTTACCAAAATTTAGCATTAACTTCTGTAAATTTTAAATATTTTCCATACAAAAAAAAAAAAAAATTATACATTACATAGAAAATGACAATATTTTTTTAAAAAAAATTACGATAAGTTTTTCTTAAAAATTCATATTAAACGGACAAGTGGAGACTTTTTGTCAAACAACATTGCTCACAGAGAGGACAACCCCGAAGAGCTGATGATGTTAGAGCTCTTCTTTTTGTTCACCATACGTGCAATATAATATCCAGTACACACACAGAATGACATATGCCAAACCTTCTTTTTAATGAGAGATCAATAAGGAGACTAAATGAAATAATCGAATGCATCCTTTACAATTTATTTTTTAACTGTTCTCTTTTGTGTTTTAAAACGCTAATGCCTGAATTTCGACTATATCTTATACGATAAGATAGCCATAAATGAAATTCCTCAATACACAATTATACATTTTCGTTATGTATTTTATTAACTAACTTTGAGAACCTAATTTTTTTTCAGTTTTTGTGACACTTCTATTATTTTTAATAAAAAATATTTTCAAACAAGAACTATTAACTGCATTTTAAAATAAATCCTGAAAAGGAATAACATTGTTAGTGCAACATTTCATAATTTTTTTTTTTAACAAAATAATAATCTTAATTAGCATTTTATTTATGTTTTTGATTAAAAATTTTTTTTTTTTAATTTTTTCATAAAAATTGCTTTTTGTAATTTTTGAGTGCCTAAAAATTATTTGCATGTTTGACCTAAGTGTTATTTAATTATTGTTTATATTATGAGATCTAAGAATCGTCATTATTTAATATGTGTTATATCGATAGCTAACCGCCACCCTACCCAAATATGGTTAACGAAATGAGCAATGTGCTCGTTTTAATAAATACACCCTGAAAAAGAATACATAGTTAGTACAACATTTCATACAAGTAAAAAATTATTTCTAGGACAACACAATTTTTTTGTTATTTTTTTTTATAACTTTTTTTTTTTTAATTTTATATACAAACATAAATAAATAAATACTAATATAATGAAAGTACAAAACACTATATTTTTAATTTAGCAGCACTGGCGTACTACAAGTATATAAAGAATAACATTTGTACACATAATGAGCATACTAAGGTCAGTTCAAATTTTCGTTTATTCATTACGCTTTGTTAAATTTTTTGTACTACAATGTATTATTAGAACAGCTGCTAAAATCTCATTACGGAACAAATCTTAACTTAATGAGACAAATATTTGTTTTGAAATTGATGTCATAACAAGGATTAACATCCCAAAACAGACTATTTACAGAGAATGTACATACATAAGAAGACCAATCGCTCACGACTAAAATTTGAATTTATAGCCAAAAATAGACTCTGATTTCAGAGAATATAAAACTTAAATAGAGCAATCAAACGCTCTTTTCTAAAATTTAGAATGTCATCATAATACACTTGGCCCAAAAACTATACAAATTTAAAGAGATAATACATTTTCTCATGTCGATTTCCACAAAATATGTCACAAAACAACAACTGACCAGCCGCGGATCCATACAATATTACAGTTACATTAGCCATTTTTAAAAAAAAAAATCCAGATATTGCGAAACAATTTTGGAATAAAATTTAGGAGAATTTGGTGTCAGATGTAAGGAGAATTTGTCATTGTTATTTTTTTCTCTCTCTGTAACTTCAGATTTCTAAGAGTCAAATATATTTAATAAAAATTAAGCCAACAAACATTCTGAAAAAAAGGCAATTTTTAAAATTTTCCTAAGTCTCTTAAAACAAGCAAGTGCGGCCGATGGACTTAGCAGTCCGGTAACGGCACCGGCATCGAGTTGTAGCGGAAGTGACGGACCGGGGCAAAAAAGTCCGTATGCAGATCGCTGCAACTCGCGGATCTCTTGGGCTGGCGAGCGGCTCGTTCGAAGTGGAAACGGACAGATCGAAGCATCCGGCGGAGTTCGACCTGCTCGTCCTCACTCACTGAATCCTCACTGGGGGTGTCCTCACTCACTTCAGAAGGGGAAGGGGTGGGTGAATAGTCCTCACAGGTAAAGTACTCACTCACCTCGGAAGAAGGGGGCGTGACCGGAACGATCTCCACCTGGGACACGAAGTCAAAGGGCAGAGGCTCGTAGGGGCGATACGACCACTCCTCCGGCTCCGGGTCCTCCTTCTTCCGGCAACAGCAGAACCTGGAACTGAAGCAAAGAAAGAAATGTCAGTATCGGAATGGTTCTCTGGAGGGACCACAATTCTTATTTAAAAAATGTTAACATCGGGAGGTCAGCTATGCTAAACTTCATTATTACATAACATTATTATACATATATACATGGAGTTGACAAAATAATATAACCACGTACAACGTTAGTAGAAGAATTTTGTTCCAACAAATATAGGTAACAACGCCATTTGATGGACTTGAAACGTCGGATGATTGTGGGTGCTAGGAGTTATAGAGTGAGCATTATAGATAATTTGCTGTATATGTGAAATGTTCAAGAGCAGCTGTAGTGAAAGTAATTAAAGACTGCATTAAACATTTTTTTTACTAATAAAACATTCTGTGATTCGATAACTGATACGTTATTATGCTATACGAATACTATTACAATGATTTGCTGCATCACAAATGAGTATTAACACTCATTAAGTAACTAATCTTGAATAGATTTTTAATGTATGTTTAGCAATGACGGTATGGTTGTAGCTTACAATTTGTAAGCCGACAAGTCGTAACGAACAACAAATCTTTACAATTAAAGCCACACTATAGAAGTTTTTGATTAACTTTCATCCGAAACATTAATTTTAATAAAATTCTTATAGTAATTCGGAAGTTTAATGTATCCTTTCAATGACATTAGGATTCCACTTTTACTATGAATCTCAGAACGACATGCACGAATTCTTTAAATTTCAAATTATAGTATAACAAAACTACTCTTTCAAATTAGCTATTATTTAAATATTATATTCATTTAACAGAACGTTATTTGAAACTAAAAGTATCAAAATCAGGTCTTCTGCGAATATTTGGTTTCCATCGCCAATCTGCTTATGTCCGTTCATTTTTAGAACATGGTAATTTTTTAAATATTTAGCTTAAGAATATTTTAATAAAGTATAAGAAACATTTTAAATAAGACTTCAACTTGAAAATAACATCTTAATTGAATAATAATTTGATGTAATTCCATACTAATATGAGATTTACATTTACCGAAACGAAATAGTTCAGCAGTGTTCTTTTCAACAGAGTAATATAACATTTGAAATACATTGTTGGTAATACATTTTTAAAATTTGGTTATTCAGAAAAATGTTACTATTCTAAAGATATTTTAGTCAAAAGAAATTGTGTACTTACAGCAAACGGGTTAGAAGATCCATAAGACCTAACGGCAAAAATCGAGCTTTTATACCTCGAGATATAGTGACGTCATTACCCAATGACGTCAAAGCGAAGGGTTACCAGATTTAGCTAGTTTCAACCAATAGGATTTTCTGCAGTGTTTGAGCGGGTTACCAAGTTGGCAAAAAAAAATCGATTTCGACGAAAATTTTTAACTTTATTTGGCGATAAAATATGTCATATGTTACATTAATTCAGTAATACTAACCATTTACAATACATAACGATTTTCTGCCGGCGAGCTACCAAGTTCACCACTAAAATAAAATATTTTATCACCATTTGTTTATTAAATACGCCGCAATTCCTTTAATGAAAATGTGGAGTGTAAAGTTTTATGAATAGTTCCAAAAATTATGAATTTAAATGGCAGAAGATATTTTTTTCTCTCTTCCGTTATGTTGAATTATTTTATAGCTGCCAATTTTTATAGCTTTAGAAAAATCTTAATAACAGAAATATAGTCAATTTGGTACATAAAATTACTAGTATTTGTGGAATTAAAATACATTAATCCAATTAATTCATATATTTGTTTTGGCGTAACTTTTTAATATAATGTAAAAATTTTATACTTTTAAAATTTGAACATTGTGTGCTTTTTTTTTTATTAAAGTTCGTAATTGAAATAAAAAAAAATTATTGTAATGAAATAACAAACTCCTATAAATCCATATCAACTGGAAAAATTACTGGCATTTTTTTTAAGACTGCCAGCTCGCAACAGTTGATTAACACTATTTAACATCCAAATATTTTCTTTAACGCTTTTATGTAACTAGCAATGGCGACCAAAACCCTTAACACCAATTAATTATTATTATCATCATCATTTGTATTTTTAACTTTTAATGTTTGGTGTTCTTCCTTAACTTTTTAATTTCCATGTTAAAATACCGTTAAACTTTACAACTTTATATATAAACTAAAGCATGTAAATGACCTAAAATAAACTAAAAAAATGTAAGTATTATTTAAGCTCATTTTAAAAAAAATTTCTTCACACACAATGTCAATGTGACACACACACGAAATTAGACGTAAGAAGGAGCAGGCCAAGTAGTCGTGCGTCATGTACCATAAACTTACATTTATTAATTGAATTTCTCAAATTCAGTTAATAATTCAGGTAGCCTCTAAAAAACATATCTCTTAGAAATTCCGTCTGCCGAAACATTATTTTAAGCTTCCTGTATCTACATGGAATAAATGTAAACTTACATTATAAAATCTTATTTTGTATTTCAAAATGCATTACATTTTTATAAAACCAAAATAGAAAAATGCTAGTTTTATTGAAAAAATAAATTTTAGAACTATCAGACACTCATTCTAAGACTTTGCAATAACCTTTACTAGTGTTACCATACAACTCATGTGGCTGAAGGTTTAATTGGGACTATTATAATTTACCTGAAATTCAAAAAGAGAATAAAATCGGCTGTGTGAAGAAAATGACGAATTCACAAATTTGTTTTATAGAAAATGCTTTTGATTTGGACCATTAAAGGGGGGCGAGTAGGAGAAGTTATTGTTACACACTACATCTGCCCTGAGCTGTTGGTGACGGTTCGGCATCCATCATCCCGCAGGTAAGATTTGAAAACACTGCCTCGTAATTTTGAACCATGAGGACAACACTTGAACTGGCAACCCATGCACCTGAGATAGAAGTGAGGATTTTTGACCACAACTGATTTATTCCAGAGAGTTGTAATATTAAATAGAGAGCGCCTTCAATACCAGACTCTCATAAGGCCGCGGTGTCAACATTGAAAAGAAAAACCCACATCACGTGGTTATAGCGCTGCTACATTTGGCGTTCAGACATCTGCAGGAGTTTCAAATTTGGCGCACTTTCTTCTTTTTTGGTGATAAGGAGTTCTGTCCGTATTCAACTTTTTAACATATATGTACAGCCGCGGAAAAAAAAAAACGAACCACCGATGATTATTTCGTTAGTTTTTATAGTAGAGCTAAACTTAATATACCATTTTGTAGGAAATAAAGTCTACTATACATTGATATACAAAAAATTTGCATAGGGGACTATGTTCATACTCGAATCCGCACCAACTTTAAAATGTTCAATAGCAACACCTACTTTTGATAGGGCAGAAATGTTCCCCGCCCTCAAAATAATCTAAATACAAATTTTCGTTAATTTCCTACATTTATATGCAGAGATATTAGACAATATGTATCGATCTTATTTGAGGGGCTACTTCCACAGTGAACAAAGTATTAGTGAGACTTCGAAATAAAGTACGCTGGTAGAAAATGTTTTGGCGTTAGCCGTGGTTCTTATTTTTCCGTGGTCATTCATTCTCCCACTCCTGTATACCCTTCGCCTCTATATAAGAATTTATAATTTTATACCAACGCGATCACAGCGTTTTTAATTCTCAAAATTCGTAGATTTCTGTTAAGTTCTGCAGATTTTAAATTTGTGTATGACCCCTTAAATGATCATTTGATGCACATTATAATATTGCCAAAAAACTACAAAAAGGAAAATCATGAAATTTTAGATATGCATATAAAACGTTTTTCTGAATTCATCACTATCAAAATATAGCATGGTTGCTATTCATAAATTTTATGAATATTAATATCCTAATTTAAATAAAATTAAAAAAGTGTAGTGTACCTCCTTCGCAATAAATGCGAACTTTACCGATAATTTGCCTTTGTGTGTAACTAACATTACCAATGATATACAGAATTGTCAATTTAGAAAGTTATTAGTCAAAGAAAAGCGTACCACCAGAGCAATACAAGGAGAAATACCTTTTATCCCACTGTAAAGACCTGACTGACACACGCCGGCCTATCTACCCCAAACCTTGATGGTCATCGCTCCACTGAAAAAAATGTGCTTAAAAATGAATACCTGAACCTACTCGTTTTTCTACGGATACAATTTCATTGTAAATGAGCGATGACGTTTACCAATTTAAATAGCCGTACTTTCTCAAAAATGAGCAGCGTGATTTAATATTTCTAATCTCAGCTTCTGCTCAAGCCATCTTAATAAAGCGACCTGACAAACTTAAAATAGTTGTACTACATACTTCCCATTCTTTTTCCACACCTTTTAAACAAGTCTTCTGTTTATAAATTATTCACGTCGCCCTGGTAGTACAACGGAAAATTATTTGGAATGCGGTGCCTTAGGGTCTAGGTTCGGTCCCGGTAAGTTTTGTAATTGTTGATATTTATTGAAAGCGATGATTTATGAAGGCAGGTTATGTAGGCTAGCATTTGCTCTTTTCTTCACTGTGCTTATTTTTGAGTACATATCTTTTTTCAAAATTGAAACTTATGTATTCGGAACAACGATAAGCATAAAATGTAATAAAAAATGAGTGAGTAAATTTGACTTATTTTTGAGCACCTATTTTTAACAGTGTTTTATAAATTGGAAACTCTATAATTTGATTACATTGCAAAACCAAGTGTAATCAATAGAAAATTTGAAAAATTGTTCTTTTTTACTTACTTTGCAGCCTATTTTCATTTCCCCTAACAATTATAGGCTTTCCAGGTGTATCGTTATACATTTTTTTAAAATTGATTTCCTGGATTTTTAGATGGCTAATTCTAAACATGTTTTCCGATTGAAATAAAAATGTGTAAATTAAATTAATTTACACATGTTCACTGACTTTACTGTTATAAATTTTCCCTGCCATAAACGCTCCAGTTTGCGTCAAGTTAGTGAGTGTGTGAATAATCAATAAGTAAAAGGGTCTAGTTGCTCTTAACAATTAATTTAGTTAATTTTACTCTTATGCGTGCCTCAATTTTCAAAATTACATCCAAAAGTACGATTTTTTTAATCAATTGATTTTATTCAATTTAGATTCATAATTGGTAGAGAATATTTAAAAGCATTGTTACAACAATGAGTTTCATACTATAGATAAAACCCAATTATCACTTTCGTGACTTTTCACCAGTGTAGTAGGAGAAGGGGAGGGGGTGGCTTGTATAAACTTGTATAAGTCTCGTTGTCTCGGAAGGTAAGGACACAGAATTTGAGGAATTCCAGGCGAAGCAGCCTTTAAGGGGGAGTTTGGACCAATCGATTGAAATGAGCCCCGTAACGTGCGAATAATTTAGACTCGCTGTGTTGGCAACTTGTAAAACTGCCATATTAACTGGGGGGGGAAGGGGGGGAGAAAGAGATCGCCTGAAATCGTCCGAGTTTTTTTTTTTTTTTTTTAAATTAACAACCTCTAAGGCCCTATAGCCGGACGACCCGAAACGTCGCCAGACATGGTAGTCCTGGACAGGTCACAAAAGAAAAGAGATGTAGCACCCAATTAACAAAACAAAAACCCGGTTAAAACTTTAGCAGCCACTCCCTTCTAAACACCTACAACTAGAGATAACAAAAATCGCTGATGTTGTATTGCAGTGGGCATCACATGGCAGCCCTTTGAGACTTTCACTGAAATTTTCGACGACAGTGTTTACATCCTGCTCGACAGACTAAACAACCCGAGCGAACCAAGGCATCTCCCCCCCCTTCTCCCTCTTCTCCGCGGTCTTGAGAAACAGGCGATGACACATATTCGAAATTGCGACGCTTGAACCCTTCAAGAGTCGGGAATTGCCAATAATGCTTATAGAGCTAAATAATGTGAAAACGTTAAAAATAAATTTACTAACTAATGATTTTTTTTAATCAGATTTCTTCCAAAACTACTACTATTTTTGTGCAATTCGTGTTTCCTGCACGTTTAAGTGCATAAATAAAAATATTCAATGAATATTTAAACGTATAGAAAACTTCAAGTGTTAGTAAATTTAAAACATATTTTTCATATGTATCATGTCACAGGTTTCTCAATATGTGGTGTGTGTGTGTCCCCCCCCCTTTCCCCTCCCAACTACCGGGGTATATATGCTCATTTTCAGGAATATTTTTTTCTTTAGTGAAGAATATATATTTCAATAATAATTTCGAATTTAGTCTATTTTTAATAAATTTCAACTTAGAAAATGTCGTTTTACCATTAACTCTTATAACCATTATTGAAAAATATATTCGATGTGCCACGATAGGAAAACGGTCCTTGACGTTCTTTCTATAAAGTATTTTTTGCACATCCACGGCTTTAGACAGTTCTCTTTTTCACTTTCGTTAAATTCATTGCAAAAAAACTTGAATTGAATTAGTTCATTTCCCGGGTGATTTTCCAAATCATTGTCATGATCCTTCATTGTGATCCTTCACGATCTCTTCATTGTTAGTTCATTCTCTTTAATTCAATTCATACAATAATTTTTTTTTTTTAAGTTCTAACATATAATAACTTCAACTCTTCTCTGATACACAAATCAAATAATTTTACAGCAAATTAATTGTTTTCTTCTTCTGGCATGTTTAGTCCAGTCACCAAAGGGCTCAATTCGGAAAAAAAAAGGGGAAAGCTGGAAATAATTTTAATCGCTTCCAAAAAGTATTCTGTATGAAATATTAATTTTGCACCCCTGCACCACGCCGGCGTTGGCCACCATCTTGGAAAAATGGCGGCCAAAATCAGTTTTTTTTTGTGATTATCTCCTTAATTATTAAATTTACAGAAAATATTTCAATTACAAAATTATTCCCTAAGTAATTTTACACGAAAATACAATTTACATTATGTTTCTACGACTCACCATTTAGACGCTAGAGGCGAATGAAGTGGATATAAAATCACTAAGTGGCATGAAGACTCAAGAAACCGCTTTGACAGGACATCTTTTGTTCCTTACTTTGTTTAAAAACCTCTCTATACCTTATGCACGCATACTTTTTAAAATAAGATTTTAAGTAAGTTATGTATTTCTTATTCATGAAACTAAAAAAAAAAAAACAGTTTAAACATAAATCATATTTTCTATTTTATCATTGTATGCAGATAGTTCTAAAATTCTTTACGTACACTGCCAAAATTATTTACTTCAAGTCATTTACCATATATATAAAAATTACAACTACTATTTTTTCTGATATTTCTTCAGCTTCGTATTATAAGTTCGGTACAACAAAGTACTCCTCATGTATTTGACACCAGCACAGCTGGAGTGCTTTTTCTGCATGGTGAGTGAGTATGTGTTGTATGGTCGGTCATCTTGCGATCTCACCCTTCGAGCGCATGAATAAACTGTAGTAGAGACGTCATAATCGTGAAACCAATATCACAGACCGAATGGCCTCAGACACGTGACTTCTTTTCAAAATTATGAATTAAAAAATACTCGCGATTGGCTAATGAATTGGGAAATAAGTAACAGTGAAAATTTATGAATGGAATGATGTAATTGACATGCGTCTGAGGCCATACATGTTGGCCTCACTTTGACGTTAGAGAGATCATAACATTATGTTTTCTCTACTATGAAGGATCCATGCTCGAAGATCTCACCAGCTTTCAAAAGCCATGCGTTAGTCTAAGATCATTAACAGGGTACAGAAATGATAAGAGACATATGCGTATACAATGTGTGTAGCTCTAAAGTATCATTATCGACTTAAATGTAACAAATGAGATCTATTAGGGAAACAAGCCTTGCTCACCATGCAAACTATTCTGTGACTGAGCATTTGCACTATATTTTTAAAGGGCATCAATAGTTATTTGCATTACAACATTAGAAAGCTTGGGTTATGGGTTTGGTTTGATTAATTAACGTCGCACTAGTTCCACACTATGGGAGTTAAACATTGGGCGTATGAGCAAACGTTTTTTTTTTTTAAATATGCCATCATTTAAAAGCCAGGTGAAAGAAAATACTCTAGTATGTCTGTAAAATTCGAAGACATAGATGCTAAATTTAAATGTTTCGAGTTTAGAATAGGTTTTTTTAATGTATGATTCATATCCATTGGTTAATTAAGATTTGAACATGGACAGTTTAAGAAAAATTCTTAGAACAAGCAAGCCATTTTAGCACTTTTCTTCCTTTTGTTCAAAGTAATAATTTCTCTAAATTTAATAACTAAGGAGATAATTACAAAAAACTTATTTCGGCCGCCATTTTCCAAGATGGCGGATATAAGTTAGGCGAAGCCCCTTTTACCTCCTATATGACTGTTAATAATTAGAACATGACGAAAAGATGGCGGATAACGCCGGCATGGTGCAGGGGTGCAAAATTAACATATCATACACACAACACTTTTTGGAAGCGATTAAAATTGTTTCCAGCTTTCCCCTATTTTTTTCCCGAATTGACTCTTTTTTCATGCTTTGCTGACTGGACTATGTTGTGCGAACCCCTACCTCTAGACTGCAGCTTATACCTAAATCCCGCCCTGGTGATAATTGAAGATTCCGATAATCTATCATTTTTTTTAATGTAGAAACGATTGTTATTATTTATATTTTTTTCTCTGTGGAGTATGTACGTTTTGCAAGATTTTATTAACATTTTAACTCATTAAAAAAATATTTTTATTAAAAAAAAAGTTTAATTTGCGTTTTTTCAGAATTTAAGAAATTTAACTTAAAAGCAATATATCAATGAATCTAAATCACATGAAACGTTATTTTAGCAATTTATGGGAATAGGAATTATGGGTCAACGCAAATCTCACCAACAGAAGGAATATGAAAAAGCTATTCTGTTGAACGCCCTTCCTATTCCATCATTCATCACATTATTTCAAGAGTTTATTATCATTATTAGCTTATAATTTTCTATTTATTGACAAACAAATCGTTCTATTTTGTCACGGAGTAATAGTGTTGGAATGGATCATCACCTTAAAAGTGTAAATTCATGCACCTGATTTTAAAGAACATTTCACGTCAAAAATTAAGAATTACAAGCACAACACGTTCGAGTTTGTAAAATACAAAATGGACTTGATATATAAAAAAGTAAAGTGATAACACATAAAATTTGTCGTTTGCTTAATTAGAATCATTAGAAAAAAATTAATTCTAACTTAAATAAAAATACTAAATAACGATTTTCCAAATACCTGATATTTTATTCTTTGTGATAGCTTTAGCTTTATTGTATGTATTTTTTTTTTAAATAAATTTAAAAGTAGTGGATAATTTGTTCTTGGCTTTGGGATTTTTACAAAATTAGGTTCAGCGTACGATAATTACAGCACAAAAATCTCCAATATTACATTTCATAAGACACTCTAAAAAATTATTCCATTTCTTTTTTCTTTAAACAATTATCGTTCGCAGATGTTATTAACAAGTGCACGTGTTTGACCTCGTAAACCTTGAAAAGTGTCGAAGTTGTTCTATGGATGTGAAAAAAAGAACAAACTGTTAATTGCCACCTGTTTTTTTAGAAAGAACGGGAACAATATGTTCCTGATTTTCAAGTGAACTTTTATTTTGCTAATTTGGGTTTTTTGACCAATTCTTTCTTTAACGATTGTCCAATTGTAATCAGTCAGCAATACAAATTTTTATGTTTAATATTTGTTTCAAATAGATTTCTACTTAAAGAGTTTTTTAAATCTCTTCCTTTTTTACATATCTTCACTCAAGTTTCACTTTTAAGTGTTACTGATTTTTTAAAAAAATTTAATTTAATTTTAGAATTCTTTGAAAAACTCAAAATGAAGTATGATTAAATAGGTGCTGGAATCGGCTCTTGAATCAAGAATGCCAATGGATGACAGACGTTGTTCCTTTTGTTATAAATATTATTATTACACCCTTTTATTTAACTCTCTCTGTCAAGTGTTGTTGTATCAGTGGCGGCCCGTGGTCTAAAACGTTAGTGCAGCCGAAATCATGTGAATCCCCCTCCCCCCCCCCCCCCCCCCTTTGGGCACCCCTGTCATCTTTGAAATTCTTGTCAATTATCCAAGCTATAAAATCAGCATAAAACCTTGATAAAAATTGAAAATGAAGATTTTATGCTGATAAATTCATTGTTGAAGTAACTGATGGGAAAAGGCAAAAAAAAAAAAAATTAAAGGTTTTAATGCAGGCGAACTAAAAACTTTAAAAATGCTGATTAATGCTGATTTTTTTGGCTGGGTAATCAAATTCCAAAGTAACTCTAACAAAGTAAATTAAAACTTTTGTTTACTCTCTCTGGCGACCGAGGGAAAAAGTTTTTCCCATCGCCACCACAGAAAACGACCTCCCACAGAAAACGAGTAATCTTGGGAAATGAAAAACAGTTCATCATCATAAAATCGGGCTGCCGATTTGGAAACGGTAAGCTGCGTGTGTCTCGAGCTTTTGCACGCATTTTCGGAATGCCCCCCCCCCCCCTCCCACATACATCTTCTAGAAATTGCCGCTTTCTTCAAATTTACGTGTCCTCTTTTTGTAGTGTGCCGCAGTCATAAATTTAGACCCAGGGATCAACATACTTCAGACGTAGAAATTCCGAGTAGCATCCTCTCACCAGAGACTAGAAAGCGAATTCCTTGCTCGTGTTAATTGAGGTGCGGTGTTGTGAAGAGACTGTCATGTAAACACCATAAATTTAGACGGGTGAACCGCCCCAACTTTTCTCAGCTGCCCCCCCCCCCCCCTCTTCTCTTCCCTTTTACTCAGCATGAGTCATCCACTGAGCATTGGCATTAAAGAAAGGGCTGTTTATTTTAATAAATACGTGAAAAAGAAAGGTTGTTCTTTTTATTTACATCTCTAGGGTGCCATCCTCAGTCACGGGACTGGTCCATCCGCAGTCCAAGGACTGGTCCAGGGCGTCACTCTCGGCAAGGGAGCCCCCCCCCCCTCCCCCCCCCCAAAAAAAAATCACTTCTCCACCTTTCCTCTTAACCATGTAACTTCATTAGAATCTCAAAATTTCAACTGAATCCGCACCACACAAAGCTTCACTGAGAGATAAATAAAATCAAGAGATAAATTTAGTTACTTAAACTCATATACATTATGTATGGAACTTATCTATTGCCTTAAACTTCCTCACCGCATCTCTTTACAACGTTTCATATACTTTTGCTACAAACAAATGGAGCTTAAAGCAAGATCCATCGCTAAAATATATGGTCGGATAACATAACCCCCCCCCCTCCCCAAAAAAAACACATATCGTGGCCCCGTGCAGTAGCACTCGTCGCACACCCCTGAAAGTGTCTCTATATTTTACCATATTCATTAATATACCAAAACAATTGCTTAAATGTTAATCAGATAATATTTGGAATTTATTGTGAAGATATTTCTAAAATGGCATTTAGTTCTGCAGGAAAGTTTCTGAAATTTCAAGCAAGAGAAATTATAAATTATTTACGATATAGCCAGCTTTTGTGTCGAAGAGGCGTTTCTTAAAATCGCTGGAAATTCCTGTGACTGAGTACACATTGTATTTATTAAATAATTTTTTGCCCCCCCCCCCCTCTCCAAAAAAATACTTATATAAAAAAAATGTCTGAAAAACATCCCCCCCCCCCCCCCCCAGTAGGCATATCCCTGCCCGGCCCCCACAAGTCTAACAATGACAAAAACATTGAGTATCTGAAAAACGAACGATATAGAAATCATTTTTTTTTAATTCATGTTTGTTCCAACGTGCAGCCCTAGTGCGACGTAATTAACCAAAACCAAAAAGAATATAGAAAATAACAATAATGGAAACTGTAGCTGCATTTCTGCTAGTCGATGAAACAGCATTCTATATCGTTTAGATAGGTGCACGTTCCTTTTATCCCATTGAAAAATCTGAAATTTATTTTAAAATTACGAAAAAATTAAACTACCTTCAATAGAAATGTACTCTGCTACATAGCTTACGTCGTAACAACAGTAATTATTCACTGGAATAACTATCGAGCGAACTTCAGTATTTTGATTATTTTCAGAATGAGTTTTCTCATGCATTGTTTAAAATGTAGGCTCATTGTTGAAGAAACTTTCTTCATTTTTGGCGGAACAGACGCCTGTTGTATATGGCTTCGATTAAACATTTTGTCAAACTGAGAGAAATTCATTTTGTTTGCTTCGAACATTTTTTTCCGGTAGAATCTTTCAAATTCTACTTGGCGACATTGGCATCATTCAATAAAACATCTTGTGAAACGGCAACCTTACGAGCTTACGAGGGGGCGGTGTCAAAAATATCCTGGCCAATGGAAGAGTCTTTTAATCTGTGAACGACCAATAGGAGCGTGCAAAGTTGAAAGCGGTGGTGGATCGTCAGATCGTGACCGCAATCTGCTTTGTTTGTTCTCCAGACTGATCGCTGTAAGTAAACTTTTATTACTTAAACACCTTCTATGTTTAATGCTATCTAATCTGAGTTATCCATGCACACACCTGCCAACTTGCACAAATTAGCCGTACGGTATACGGATTTTAACTATTTTGTACTATAAACAAGCTTTCAGGACAATTTTTAACCAAATATAGATGCAAAGATACATAGACTCTACTATGCTATATATTGGCTATCCTACTATGCCTAAACCTATCTTACTATTCACTAATTTTAAAATATTTTTCATAGATTATATGGGGGAACTTTTGACAATATATGATTCGTTTTATTTGGCAGTCCAAATTCATGGTTGAGTTTTACGTCGAAGTTTAAGCTAACGAATGGAACTTTTACGAATGGAAATTTTAGAACTATAAAATAACGATACGTTTGTCCACGAGGTCTGTAATAGCCGAACGGTCTTCTCATTAAAAAATGTAACACTCTCCTTTGAGCAATAGAAGGATTACTAAACTAAATTTTAGCACACTACAAAACTATTTTTATATATTTTTTATGATTAATAACCCCTAATAATTTACCCATACGGACTGATGATCAGCCAGATTGTAAAAACTGTGTATTCTTCGGATTTTCCGCTACAAGTACTGTATCTATCTAATACTATTAAACGAGCAATGTCACTATATTTGTTTGTTTGTTCGTTTGTTTGCACAATCTCCAAATCCGCTCTAACGATTTTCACGAAAATTGATGTACTACCAATTTTCGCGGTAAAAATTCGATTGGGATAGGTTTCATCTTCGAAAAATTTCATTTAGAGGGTGAAATAAGTAGATTAAAAGTTCCATTTAACGCTTTCCATTGCAAATTATTCATCGCGTATGAGTTAATAGGTTATATGCCAATAGCAGTTAAATGTTATTTAATTCTTCATATGTTATTTTAATTTAAAACGTGCAAAATATTGTGATGATGTATTTTCATTATAGTTTTTATTTTAAAATAAAGTATTTTTTTCTCATAAATAAACGAAGGAAACATCAGTAAATTAAAATTAAAATTGAAAAATCGTTTGCGTTTTTAAATAAACAAAATACACATTCTAATCACGTGACTATTTCGTCTACTAAATGCTATAAATTTTCTAATAAATATTTAAAAAGAACTTGAACAAAATCGTTTGCATTTAAAATAATCAAAGTTTAAACAAATTTAATCCTGCGATTTTTTACTGTTTCTGCACGTGACGTCATAAGTGGAATTCACAAGAGAAATTTTTAAAATTCCATATAAAAAAATATCGTTTGGATAAACAAGTAGATTTTTTTATTCCATGTAAAATGGATTATGTATTTCCGTAAATAGAATATGGAATTTTCAAAACAAAAATTAGAAGCAATTGCGTTTGTTTTGTTAAGTATTTATATTCCAATGAAATCAATTGAATAAGTTTTTATTAAATTAATGTTACATGTTGTTTATAAAATATATATTTATTTACATTTAAAATTTAACTTTGTTATAAATTTTTATTTGATAAGTTTTAATTTAGCAATTGTTAATAAATATTTTTTTTAGAATTTATATACTAATGGATATAAATAAAAGAAGTTTTATTAAATTAATTTTAAGCAATATTTATAAAGGTAAAAATATAATTTTATACATTTAATAAACTATTTTCTTCTATTATTTATAGCTTTTATTTTACCAATTGTTCATAAATACACTTATTTCTGATAGTATTAAACAAGAAATAAAGAAAAATTCTGAGTTTTCCAGTTTTCAAGATATGTTTTGGAAATTGTGAAAAAAGGAAGTGTTTCCAAAAGTTAACATTTGTTTACCATGGACACTTTGCGCTGCTTTGTGTGGAAATTACATGACGCCATTTCAAGATATAAGTGACTTCACGCGCATTTTTTATTGGTTGATGGTAACCACATGGTTTGTTATTCACCAATCACAAAGGCTAATCGACCATGCGTTTTTGTTATTCCGTCAAAATTTTAATCTCGGGACCATGTCATCCATAGTGTCTATAAAAATGGTTTGGTATTTATTAATTCCACTTTCTAATGAGTAAATAATTAATGAAAATGTTAAATTGTTTTAAATGATATTTTTTTTCTCTGTATAACTGATACCAGCAAATTTGTCATATAAAGTTCTTAATGTAAAAGCAACATTTCTATGATATTTTGTACAATTTAATAATGAACTGTTTCTCGAATTACGTAAGTAAGTTTAGTTTAGAGAGTGATTGAAAATTAGTAATGAGATTTTACAATAGAACAACGGAAAAGGAGTTTAAATTTTTCATTATCAAACTTAAAATTATTTGTAAATAGAAATTTCACATCATTTACTATAAACGTATTTTAAAATTTATTTACTTTGTTACTTCAAATAAGTTTCTTCTTTATTTAAAGGTTTGTCCGAAATAACCTTGCACCTGCCTAATTAAATATGAAATTATTGTCGATATTAAATTGCATTAGATGGTAATAACAAAATACTGAATAATGTTCTCGTATTATGTTAATATGTTTAGTTTCAAGCAGATAATTAAATGAGTAACGAGACTTTATACAATATAACAAAGGAAATAGAGTTTTTAATTAAAACGTACATAGTAATTTAAACGCTTGAAAAAAAAAGTTTTCACATACAAACAGAGAAATTAATTTCAGCAAATTTAAAACTCTTTTTAAAAATAAATTTTACATTTGTGTACACCGTAAATGTGTTTTTAATTATTTTTATCATGTTACTTCAAATAAGTATTTTGTTAATAAAAATGTGTTCAAAGTAACTATATTGTTTTCAAGACCCAGACTGCAAGCTACCAACTCATATTTTATATTCTGTAACCTTTTCTTAGGAACAAAATTATGAACTATTCCTAACAACTGTCGCAAATTTCAACACGTGTCATTTTCAAACATTAGGCTAAATAAAATAATATATGTGTATTGAAAAGTCGAGAACGGCAGCTTCATCATTAAAAAAAATCTGTTTAACAGAAAAAAAATAGATTAATATTAGTTTATTCGTAACTACTATTATATAATAAAAACTCTTATATTTAGATTATAGAAAAAGTTTAATTTTATAGAAGGTTGATTTTCGATGCCGTTATAATGAAATATATCGGCATCGGTATTGGTTCAAATTATATTATTTTACACTGAATTAAATATAAAACTTTATTTTCGTTCATTTTCGTCACTACGATTAATTCCGAATTACACATAAAATTATTCGAAATAAGTAAATATATTTATTATTGATTACACGTTTAATAAGAATATAAAACATTGTTCGTTCCTGATTATTTGTGTATGCAGGTTGAAGACAAAAAAAAAACCGAAATAATTTTGCAGTAGCAAAAAATAATTTGATCTCCATTATCCTAATCTTCTTAATAACAAAGCTACTTTGCATAGTATTTAAAAGTCCATTCAGTTACTCAAGAGTTAGACTGAAGAAAACATCATTTCAAAAGGTTACTAAAATACTGAACAACAAGAATGTTGTCCCGTTTTATCATGCAAATGAAATGTTTGTACTACAATTGTGCGAACGGTTGTATTAGTCGCTCGGAATCGCTAATAACATTAATTTAAGTCACTTTTGCAGAATTTATACGGTATCGTTTCAACCTTGACGCGTTTAACCAGTTTTATGAGCACATTTCTAAGAACTTAAGAATATTTCGATAAAAATACGTTAGACGATAAAAAAAATATCACGAAACGTCTAACCGTTGATATGGACATTTCAAAGCATTTGCATTTAATTCGATTCATTAAAACTATTATTAAGTAAAAAATATGAAAGCGAGCTGGGCTCGGTCCCCTGGTACTTATTTAAAAACGGAGAAAGAATTATTTAACTGTATAGCTGTATCTCAAACGATGCTCTTGGCGTTTATTTGGCTAACAGGGGCTGATTGGCCATGGGATAGTCCTGTGCAATCACCGGACCTTGTCCAGCCAAACATGTATGTTTAAAAAATAATTTTATGTATTTTGTTACATCTTCACATTCGAATATTTTAAATATTCCCCCAAATCATCCTTCTGATGTGTATCGTACAATCTTTCTTTTTCAGCCAGAAATGATTATTTTCTAACTTAAAAAATTTATTTTAAATCATTCACGTGTTACTCTGTCCCAAGACCATTTGGAAGCTTTTATGCTGCTGGCAGTGAAGAAACAAAAACATTTGCAGTACCGAAAAGGACTATTTAATTTCTGAATTTGGGAAGTGTCAGCTGAAGTGAGAGCGAGTCAAATACATCGAAAATAAATGGTTTTCGAGAAAATGCCGTAGTTTGCAGATAAATTGGCTTCATAGATTGTACTTTCATTTACATTTATTTATTTGATTGGGAAGACACTTAATTAAAAACGTTGAATTTTAAAATAGAACCTATTAAATTAATTTCTTACATAATAAATTCTAATTGTTAAATAAATTCTAAAATCAATAAATTCTAAAATAATCAAATTCTAAAATAAATTGTTGAGTAAATAAATTTTAAATAATTTAAAAAAAGAAGCTATTAAATTAATTTCTTACATTAATAAATTCTAATTGTTAAATAAATTCTAAAATATTCAAATTATAAAATAAATTTTTAAGTAAATAAATTTTAAGTAATTTTAAAAAAGAAGCTATTAAATTAATTTCTTACATTAATAAATTCTAATTGTTAAATAAATTCTAAAATCAATAAATTCTAAAATAATCAAATTCTAAAATCAATAAATTCTAAAATAATCAAATTCTAAAATAATCAAATTCTAAAATAAATTTTTAAGTAAATAAATTTATTAAATAAACAACTTTATTAAATAAACTAGCTGAAGTGCCCGGCGGAAAAACTGGATGATATTTTTACATATATAGCCATATTTTATTTCAATTGGCGATATATTAATTCATTTGGCAATTTTTTTTAATTGATTTGGTGTCAATTTTATCGATTTGTTAAACTGTTACATTCATTTGGCGACGTTTTCGTGGATAAAGCGCCAAATGCTGCGATCTTGTACTATGGTTCCATCAGCTATTTCCCCCTCGTGATAGTCCAGTTTATATCATACTAGCAAAAGTACCCGTTCTTCGCACGGAAATAAATAAAATAACGACAAATAACTGAAAATATATACATTTCCTCTCCTGCCTGGGATAATCGCATATACCATTTTAGAATTCCTCTTTAAAAAGTGATAAAGCTTTTTTTTTTATAATTTAAAATATTTTTATGTTTAATAAATTAGAAGTTAAAAAAAAGTAAAAATATCTCTATACTACTTGGTTGCTAAAACACCGATAAAAATCGAATAATTTCTAGTTTATCTCTCATAAGGTATGGAATTTTAAAAATTAAACATTCCTGAACAAAAATATTTTTAGAAATTAATATGAATTTCTTTTCGGTATGGGTATACATAGTTACATTAAATACCATAATAAAAAACGACGTTTTTAAAATCCTCCAAGTGGAATAAGTTGATGGGTATAAATAATATACTATTGTGTAGACGAAAGTCAGACGTTTCGTACATGCCGATTTTTAAGCCTCCCCTTTTTGCGTTTGTACCAGGTGAAAATAAGTGTACCGCTATCATTAATTCAACGTGGAATTAGCCTATATGGATAAATGACATACCATCGTGTAAAAGAAAGGAAGGCCATTTCAATCATTGTAGGCCATTTATTCTCTCCCCCTCTCAACCTTGTACCGAGTAGGGGCCCAATACAGCGCGGTCTGTACATAACCGATTTTTTTTAACACGGATGCCGCAATTTATTTGTGAAATGACTATAATTATATTTTAGTTTACAGTGCTTACTTTAGTCGACGAAATTTTAATTACTGTTGTCATCATTATTGAAAGATAATGTGCATTATAACAGGTATTTTATATGAATAATTATTTACACAAAGCTATGATTTTTTTTTATCTAAGGAAAAAAATATTAAATTAAATAATAAACTAAGCGCTATGATCTTCATTTTTATATTATTTTTAAAAATAATTTCATCAAGGAGGGTTTCATTAAATTGCAGTTTTAAAGGAATAACTTCAAGCGTGAATTTTAATTAAACTTCTGAATCAATTTCGATATTGAAATGTTCTGAAGCTGCATGGAAGTGAAAAAAGCAGCAGAAACAGATAACATAATTTTTTAAAGCTGACCAAATTAATAAATTTGATAAAAAACTTAAATGATTTAACTTTCAAACATTCCGAATTTCCCTGTTCCCAGTATTGCAATTTTGATTTGATTATTTCCAAATGCCCGTTCCAATGTATCGTTTAGGCTACATCTTTGCAATATCTTCGACCAACAACTTGTGTATCTAATTAATAGTTTGCATTTTTGTCCTCAATAATGCAGAACATAAGAATGTAAATTGCAGCCAGAATAAACCTAAACGTTTTTTGCAAATAAACTGCCTTAAATTCTTTATCAAAGTAAGAATAAAATTAACAGCCCAGCATAAATACTCAACCAAAAATAGTATGTTTTTAAATACTACACAACTTTCTTTTACTACGCCCTGCCCATGTTTTAAAGAATTCCCTTGAATAATATTATTACAGAAGAATAACCACCTATTTTAATTTTAAGTTCATTTTTTTATTTACGGATCAATTTATTAAAAATTCTTTTGTTAACAATTTGTTAAACAATTGTTCCTAAAATTTTGATTTTGTGATACTGTTATTATAGAATTCGCATCTAAAAATACCTGTCATACAAATATTTAGTAAGTTTCCACAGCAAATTACAGCCAAGGCGCACTTCATCCAAAGAATACACTGTTATAACTTGGCGATAGTTTAGCACACGGTGCAGCATATTATAATCTCACCATGTACTTTCAATAATTTTACATTTAATATTTAATGATCGCCATTCAATGTTTTAAAAGGAAATATTCATTGGCACATTAAATAAAATATTTTCTAAATTATCAGTTGGTATCTGTGAAATTTTATTCTTTAATAACATTAAAAAGTCTAATAGAGTTGAAAATTCACAATGAAACCAAGCTTCGTACATTAAAAAAAATACTTGCATAAAATATTTTTCAAATAAATAAAATGGACGTTCATACACAAATTACTCGCATTTTGGATGAATTGTTCTAAAGTTCGATCTAAGATATACTTACAATAAACCTGTATAAAACAAAAGAGATAAAACAATTATAACATTTTAATACAATTCTAAACCATTTCTTTAAGATAAAATTCTGGTTGTTTTAATTTTTGAATGGTTCCGTATTGTAGCAAAAAGCCCAATGTATATACATTTTTCAATAATTATTAAATCAAACAAAACCTATGACGTCGTTTTTATATTGCCAATAACGAACAATTTTATTTTAAATTGCAAACGATATTTTCATCCATGTTAAGTCAATGGAATCCATTAAAATAGCTATAACATACGATTGAAACATCGTACAAACTTAAAAATTATTACAAAAAAATTCTAATTTTTCAAGTAAAGTATTCTATAAATTTTATAAAGCTACGTTTTGTAGTTATGGAGTATTCCGTGAAAAGATCGGCATTCTAATTGGTTTATAATTTTTTATATTACATTTTCGCTTTTCTCCGTTGATTTTAACTGATTTTACTGTTGCCACTTCGTGAAACTTTGCCGACGTACGCTAAAAAATGTCATAACATTCGAATGGAACATCGTAGAGACTTGAAAATAGTCGCGTTAAAATTCTTATTTTTTGAACTAACTATTCTGTGAATTTCAAAGCTCTGCGTTTTGTAGTTACGGAACCTATAATATACTGACAAACCAACAAACACACATCCGGACAGATTTTGAAGATTTCTGCTTTATATATAAGATACATTACATAAATATTTTATTTAATTATTTAATCATTTAATAATATTTTTTATAATTTATTTAATTATTTATTCATTAATAATATTTTTAATAATTTATTTAATTATTTATTCATTAATAATATTTTTAATAATTTATTTAATTATTTATTCATTAATAATATTTTCTATAATTTATTTAATTATTTATTCATTTAATAATATTTTTAATAATTTATTTAATTATTTATTCATTAATAATATTTTTAATAATTTATTTAATTATTTATTCATTAATAATATTTTTAATAATTTATTTAATTATTTATTTAATAACATAGTGATTTTTGTTTAAATCTGTCAATATTGGACTAATTTTTTATCCTTAATTAAGCTTAAGGGTTCAAAATGGGGTGCTTTAAATCAAAGCTACTAAATCAATGAAAAATTACGAAATTTAGTTCTGAAATAAATACTTACATTTTTTAAATAAATTCTTAAAAAAATAAAATTTTAAATTAAAAAATTATTAATTAAATGAATATTTTTTCTTTTAAGTTGTGTTTTCTAGTCATCTAAATATGGCACCTAATTTGAATTTTTTAATCACTTATTTAAAAATTAAAAGAATCAGAATCATAAATGATCAATTAGCTAATCTTGATCGCAAAATAAAATTAACCAATTAGAGCGGAAAAATAAAGAATTTTCTAAAATTATGTAAATGTCAAGGAATTTTTCTATAATTCTTAAATGATTTATTTCATTGCCATCAACGTAATCTTCTTTTTGTCACAAAAATATGAATTTGTAATATTGCCGTTTCCTCGATTTTTTTAACACTTTGAAAGTTTTTTTTTTTAAGCTCTTCTCATTGTTATAAATTAATCTTTGAACGAAGTTCCATTATTATTTTCTCACTTACCCCAGTTTGGGATTTTTTTTTTTTTTTAAATCTTCAGGTAATACGTGTAATCCGTCAAAAATGACAACTAGGTGTAAAATTACGGTCGATTATGTGTTAGTCTGTACTGTGTGAATAATATATTCACTTTTGTCTTCTAGCGAAATATTTAATTCTGGAAATATCAGGGAAAAGTCAAGGAAATTTTGAAAATTTCCCCAAAAAGCGGGAAATTTTTCAAATTTGGATCATTAAAATGGCAATTATCGTCTGTTATGCCCTCCATTCTGGGTAATTTAGTTATCAATATTTAATTTTAGTTCTGAAAATAATAACAATGGTTATGCGCAAATAAAAATAACAATGGTTATGCGCAAATAAAAATAACAATGGTTATGCGCATTTTCATATTTTAAAAGCGCGCTGCTGGAGGGAGAAGCAAAAGCAAAGTGCGTTGGACCTGGAATTGTAAGCAACATGTGAGGGGCTAATGAATATGTGATTTATAGAAGATTGGAATAGGAAATATAAAGCATATAAAACTATCTACAAATGAAATAATTTGAAAAAACTTTATTTTTTTTTAATTAGCTGCTGCCAGAAAACATGTTTATTTAATATTATGCCTGTCGCAATTGCATAATTTGTATTGTATCCATAAATTATTATATTAAAAGTCAATAAGCATTGCTTATAATTTTTCATTTATAATGCGTGGATACTTTGTTTTTATACAAAGCATGTACTGTAACATCTCTTAATGTAATTGTAAAATCAGAGAATTTTTTTATGACACCATCATGGAAATCAGTGAAATATCAGGGAATTTTTTTTCCAGAATGTTGTTGCCACCTTGTTATGATCTTTAATTTATAATTAGGAACTAACTAAACCATTTGGCAAAAAGTAAGAGTTCGATTATTGAAATTATTAATAATTTTGAGAAAGCTAATTTTTTCATAAAAAGATTACGTTTCTAAAGAATAAGTTTGCGATCCTCCTTGACTTGCTTCCCAACTAAGGAGGATCGTATTCTACTTAAATACATTCGAATTTAATCTTGAAGGGAGTAAATTGATAAATTTGGTTGTTTTAAGAATCGTGTCACTTTTATACATTTTGCGAAATTCGCCTGTTTAGTCATGTTTATATCATAGAGTTGTTATATTAAATAGAGAGCGCCTTCAATGCCAGACTCTCGTAAGGCCGCGGTGTCAACATTGAAAAAGAAAACCAACATCACGTGGTTTTAGCGCTGCTACATTTGGCGTTCAGACATCTGCAGGAGTTCCAAATTTGGTGCACTTTCTTCTTTTTGTGATAAAGCGTTCTGTCCGTATTCAACTTCTTAACATAAGTAGGTATTTACTTATTTTCAAACAATTTGCGCTAAATTATTCCTCTTCATTAACGAAACGAAAATATAATTTTCTTTGTGGTCAATACTCGAAAATACGAAACTTTTTATATTTCTCCGGTTTTATTGTTCATATTTTCTTATTGAACTATACAAAATAACAATTGAAAGAACTTCGCTTATGGTAAATTTTTTACAGAAAAACGTAACGCAATTATTTCAAAAGTACAAAGTAAGAAAAATATATTTAATATATCTGTTAAACTCCCATAAATTGTGCCACTCGTTAAAAAAAACGACAAAATTAAACACAAAACCATAACACAATTTTTAAAAAACATTTTCGCACAAATTTACTAACTTTTTTTAATAATGCTCCGTTTCTCTTCAAATTTGGTTGGAATAATGCTTGAAATAGTAGAATGCTATGTAGTTAAAAAAAACTTAATAAAATTATATTTTCAAATTTTTACTAGGGGTACTTGAAAAAAGAGTGAAAGAAAGTCAAAACAATTCAATGTGTGTTCTTAAACATAGTTTTGTTGATGCAACAAAACGCATGCATTCATTCACTGATTTATGTTATACTAGCTATTAACCGCTTTTTCGTACACGTAAAAAATGGTCTCTCTTCGGTTCTTCCCCCCCCCCCCCCCCCCCCCCCCAATTGTATTCAATCTCTTTTTTTCCCCTCAACGGTAAAAAAAAAATAGAGTAGGACCCCACTGTATAGTTAGAATTTATTCGTGGAAATATTTATGCCCCACGCGGTACACATTTCAGAAAGGGAGTGGGTAAATAGCCAACTTGGTTGGTGTGGCCTACCTTCCTCTACACGATGGTAGATAATTTATACCTCAAAGGTCGATTCTCCTTGGAGTATGGGGGCTAAAGTATTATATTTAACTATATTTTCATACTTTTTGATGCATGATGTTGCATATACACTGCACAACGGTTTTAATGAATTATTTCATTAAATAGGCAATTCCGATTTTTTTTTTATATTTCTTCAGCGGTCCAGTGGCAAAAAGAAAGCAAAAAAAAATATATTTAATTGAAAAAAAGAAAAAATCATGCACTAGAGAGTTAATAAAATTTGTTTCTAGGGTAAGACTAATAGTTGTTAATCTAAGAAAACATCGATTTGACTTATTATTTTATCACCAACTAATTTCACAGACTTCGAAAGATTATTTAACACGCTTCCCTAGTCAATCGTAGCGTTGTTTCAGAGCCGTAAACTTCATCAATGATTCAACTTTGGAAATTTCATTGAGATTAGATTCATTAGATTCCAAAATGCGTGTATGAACTTGAAATATTATAATTAATTTCACGAGGTTATAAGTTTCATGAGGTTGTGAGTTTTCCCGATATAATTATTCAATTCAAATTTGTATGAAAACAATTTTTTAAAAAGCTGCAACTTTCCTAAAATTTCATGGAACTTAAATTTTTTTCTACTATGTATTTTTCTACTACGTTACTCTCACTCTAAAACGGGCATCCAGTGGCCCAGTGGAGAAAGGCATTCAGCTAGTATTCAGAGGATTGCTAGTTCGAATCCGTGCGATGGACTTGACAAAGAAAAGTAAAAAAGTAGTGATCTTGCGATCGGAGGGTTGCCAGGAAAATACTAGAAGTCATCCAGATTTGGTTTGGTTTGGTTTATTTACGTTGCACTAGAGCTGCACAGTGGGTTTTTAGCGACGGTTCGGGGCCTATCTCGAAGGAAAGACCCGGGAACGATGCCTCGTATTTTTGAACCGTGGTCAGACCTGAGCTGGCACAACAGCTGAGCTGGCACAACAGCTGAGCTGGCACCCAACGCCTTCAATAGACGTCGGGACTTTGGACCCTGATCAGATTTATCGTGCACCAGTCCCGTATACACGCTGTTAATTTTTTGTGGATGTTCTGGACGACATTCTAGTATTTTGGTAGCGAAGTTGGCAACCCTCTGATCGCAATATCACTATTTTTTACTATTCACTAAGTCCAGAACACCCAACAAATTATACTGGCGTTTATACGGGACTGGTGTATGATAAATCTGATTGGGCCCCGATGTCCTGACGCCTATTGAGGTAGCATTAGGTGCCAGCTCAGGTGTTGTCCTCGTCATCTGACCATGGTTCAAACTGCGAGGCATAGTTCCCGGATCTTTCCTTTAAGATATGACCCGAACCGTCGCCAATTGCCCACTGTGCAGCTCTAGTGCAACGTTATGAATCAAACCAACCCGCACTAAAATTGCAGAATTTATAAAACGCCAAAAACTTTAAATTAAAACAGCCAAAGCGCGCCAAAAGAAGAGAGGGTTATCAATTCGACAGTTATGTATTTCTTTTTATATATGTCTACGCAACACTTTTGCTCTAATTAAGATATTTGGAAAATTCTTTTTTGTTGGATAGGGGATGTCTCACTTGGACACCTTTTAAACAAAAAAAATATCCGGTAATCCGACATTTAACTATCCGAAATTCTCAATTAACCGGACCGTTTGAAAAAAATATTGTCCGATTTTGAAATTTCTTTTTTTGTTAAATAGAGAATAATATACTTTGTTAAACACTGCAAAAAATAATCGGTTATCCGGCTGTTATATATATTGGGAAATATCGATTAACCGGACTTTTTTTTAAAACAATTTATCCGATTTGAAAATATTCAATAAAGATTCTACAACAATGACATTTCATTATTAGCATGGATAGGGATTGTTTTATTATATACATTGTTGAGACAATATAGTTTCATTTAACCGGCATTTATTAAATAAATCCGAGACGTGGAAAAATCTGAGCAACAACTTGAATTTCTTGATGAATAATAGCAGGGGGACAAATAGTAATATAATCAGTTACCTGTGAGTCTTAGCAAGAAATAATCGGTTATCCGGCTGTTACATATATTGGGAAATGATGATTAACCGGACTTTTTTTCAAAAAATTTATCCGATTTGAAAATATTTTCATTGTTTAATAAAGATTCTACAACAACGACATTTCATTATTAGCACGGATAGGGATTGTTTTATAATATACATTGTTGAGACAATACAGTTTCATTTAAACAGTTATTAAACAGATCCGAGACGTGGAAAAATCTGAGCAGCAACTTGAGTTTCTTGATGAATAATAGCAGGAGGACAAAATAGTGACGTAATCAGTTATCTGGGAGTATTAGTAAATGAGAAATTTAAAATGGGTCATCAATGTACAGTGGCTAGCAAAAAAGCTAATAGAATATTTGGATACATCAGAAAAAGTGCTTCGTTTTGGTCACCATATCTTTAAAAAGACTTAATGTGTTAGAAAGTTTGGCGCAGAGCTACTAAAATGGTCCAAGGATTTTCAGGTAAGGATTATGAAGATAGATTAAGAAATTTGAATATGTATACTGTCTGGAAGAGAGAAGGGTAAGGGGAGATTTGATTCAACTTTTCAAAATTTTTAAACAAGAGGATGTGGAGGGTTTTTATTTTAATATGAGCGATAGAGAATGAGAAGCCATGGGTTTAAATTAAACAAATCTCATTTTAATCGGGAAGGGAGAAAACACTATTGCTATAATAGGGTAATAGACAAATGGAAAAACTAGCCAGTGAATATTGTTAACTCTACAGGAGTAAAGGATTTTAAGAAGTTTGGGTCTTGAGCCTATTGTTGATCGACAATATTTATATTTGAATAATAGCATGATTAGTTTTGAAATTCTGATATAGACACACTGTAAATTATATATTTTGTCAAAAGTTACAAGTTGTTGCACCTAATTTTAGTGAGGGACTAATTTGCATAAAACAGGGTTCTTACGCATCCTGGAAAACTTCTGGAAATTGATATTTTTTCCAGTGCCCTGGAAAACTTCTGGAATTTATTTGAGCTCCTGGATTTTTTTTTTGTTTTTACTACTGGATTTTTTTTTAATTTGCAGGTTTGCCGCAAACAAACTCCGGCGGAATTCACATATCGAAAGACGGGAATTTGCATATGCTATTCAAACTAATGATTCGCTCCATAAATGTAAATTCGCACAATTAAACTGAATGCGGTTAAATGTAGCTTATCTGTATGAAAATTACGGTTCTAATCAGTGTCCCAAAATGGCCGCTTTGGGTTCTTTTTTTTTTTTCGCGCCTAGACCCGAGCCCACTTTGCTTACCAAGGGATAGAGAGTCCCCAGGGGCAGAGGCTCAGGCAACTATGCCATTTTGGGACACTAGGCTTTTGGTTCTTGCATTTTGTTTAGCCTATAACAGGTGGGAAGTTGCTTTCTCATTGGTTACCTGCTTCAAAGACGATAATGAGTTAACCGCTTGGCGCACATCCGCTCCAAGCACGGAATCAAATATGAAAATCCTGAAAATATTTTTTATTATTTTATATATATGGACTTATTCGACTACATATTATGAGTCAATCGGTTATGTCACGAAAAGTGGCAATCAAAACACTGGAATTTGCCCCCACGATTTTTGCGACTTTGATAACGTAACTATATTTTTTGCAGATTCATTGTGATTTATCAGATTTACCCATACTTTTTTCCTTTTTTTAAATTAAATTGGGTGTTTTTGGTTTTTAATTATTATTAGCTAACCAGATTGTCTATTTTAGCAAGAATCGATTTTTCTAAAATCGGCAATCTGGTCCATAAGTGCTGTTTTTCTCAAAATAGCACCTTGTCTTTTTTTTTTATTTCTTGAGTGAATACTGACCATCAATATTTCTACGGAAAGTAAAAAGGTCACAGGTTATTTTTGCAGCACTGTTAAAAATAGATATTCGAAAATAATTCAAATATACTCATTTTTTAGTATATTCCATGCTATTAATTGCTCCGAATACGCAAGTTTCAATTTTGGAAAAGAGACGTACTCAAAAATGAGGACAATGAGTAGATGCTTGCCTACATAACCAGCCTTCATAAATCACTTTCAATAAATATCGACATTTACAATCAAGGAGTGCCGGGAATCGAACCCAGATCCTCAGCTCCACAGTACAGCGCCTTATTCATTAAACCACCAGGGCGACTTTCAGAAGTTGTAAACATACGACATGTTCAAAAAGGTGTGCCCTAAAAAATGGAAAGCATGATAATTGAGTTGTAATAACTCGGTTTCTATTTAAGTAATCGGCATCAAATAATGTGGAAAACCCATATTCTGATCAAGTATTATAAGTTCCAAGGAAATAACGGTCGTTTGTCCTATTTCGCACCTAAAAATTTCAGTTTGGCGACCATAATTTTACACCCAGTCGTCATTGTGTACTTCAAACGTTGATTTTCAATAATTGCTTTTACACTATCCTGTAAATTTATCTGTAAGACGGTGTTATTTTTAGAGTACAAATGGAAACATGCTTCTAATTTAATGAAAATAACCTAACTTTTAACTATTACTAAGAATAATAGCTTTAACTATTACAAAAATATCGTAACAGTTAGCAGCTCTGCTTAAGAAATTTGAATTACGTTAAAATTATGCCAAAGCAGAACATTTTGGCGACTAAAAGAAAATTGCTAGGTGCTAATGACGCTTAACTGTTCTCTGCTAATTTCGAACCATGATTAAATCACATTGCTCATATTTTTCAGAAAGTATGGTTACTTAAATTTGAGTACGTTATCACTCATTATACTTAAAGAAAAACGAGTTGGGTCAGGTACTCATTTTTAAGCATTTTTTTTTTTACAGTGTGGCATAAATGATTTGCCATTTGTTTGCACATCTCGACATATTACTTAAAATATTTTGTTTTGTTTAGGATGGATCGAACCGAAGCAAGTTCGCCAGGCACTGTACTGGACTTGTGCAAGGGTACGAAGCTCATTCCCTGGAAACGAACGGTTTGTCTTCACATCGTATTGGGGTGAGTGTTTGAAAAAATAAATAGAACTTCAACGGAAACCAAAGGTAAGTACAATATTTTTATTTCATGCAGAAATTCAGGGTGGTAACATAACCTGGAAAACCGGAAAATCAGGGAATTGTCACGGACATTTTCAATTATGGAAATATCAGGGAAATGTTTAAAATCTCACAAAAAAATTAGAGAAGTTTTCAAATTTGGATCATTGAAACTGTTACAATAATAAAAATGGTATTGTTGGGGGTTGAAGATTTATGGTGGTGGAGTTGTGGGTTTGACTTAGCCAGTGGGCTAGAAAGGGGACGTGAATTTGAATGCACCATTTAAAGAATAAGGCCGGATGTAATAGTGCTGTACAAAAGGCGAGTGCCCCCCACTAGGACCAAGATATGCTTAATATTAAATTGAACTCTAATATTGTCTAGATGATTTTGAATAACATAGGTAAGCATACCCAGTAAGGTAAGATTTTGAGATAAGATAGATTCTTGAACTAAAGATAACATATTAATAACTCTAAGATAAATGAATTCGATTGAATTCTCTCATTGTAAAGTATATATCTTAAATATACGAAACAGATTTTCTCGAAACAGGAAGGGGGTTGATTTTAAATAACAAACAAAGTAACGATACCAACAATCGAGGAGGCTTGGGTAGGATTCTAATGTCTTTATTTTCATTCTTGGTTAAATGATGTTCTTTCAATCTGGCATCTAGCGTGGAATGTCGATGGTCTCAAAAGCCGTTTGGAAGGGGAATTCAGGGAGCATTTGTAGAGGGTGGTGAAGATTAATGATAGTGACATCTGTCACAAGGGAAGGCGTAGACTTGTACGGGATCTCTCTGTAGACGGAAGGCATCCAGGGTCTGGGAGTCAAAAGAATGATCCGGGATTATCATCACTTGTTTGGTCACCATCCACCGGATGGTGATTGCTATGTAGGGCGTCTCTAGGACAGGGCATCTGGTACTTCAGCTGGATCCTCTCAGGAGTTCGGAGATTTACCAATGACAGGGTAAATTTGGAGTGGATTTATATATGCATGGTTATTCTTACGTAAACCAACGCCTCTTGCTTCGGAGTGTGTAGATTAGATAATATGCAAAAGTTCATACTGGATGTTGATTCGATGAGAAGACGTCATCGACACGTAACCCTACTTTGGGTTTGGGGGTCATCTCGTGGAAATAAAGAGAAAGGTTCCTCTCAATATATTATCTCAGTCTCTGATTACTTCTTGCAGATGAAGATACGATTATCTGGATGATGTTGGCACAATTCAGTTGGTTGATGGAAATAGATCGTTACTGCACATGCGAACTGGATACATTTTAGCCATTTTTATCTTGGCTACAAGAGCGACATAAATTGCCCTCTTGATTTCACCGCGCCGAGTCAAGGAATGTGGGGACGCTAACTCAGACGTTGCCACTCTCGGAAAAAGAAGCTCGCCTGCCACGAGAAACTGCGCGTTGCCACTGCGCTAACTTTCGCCCATCGTTTCTTCGGAGTGCACACTGGGGAACGGACACGTCACAGCGCGGCTTGCGCTCAGTGACTTTGGCAGGCAAACAGAGTGAGATGTAGATTTGACGGTGTGGCACTGATCAGATGAATTCACAGTGTTGTAATGAGAAACATTACAACAGAAACGTCAATTATCGTCTATGCCCTCCTTTCTAGGTAGTTCAGTTGGCAGTATTTCCTTTTAGTTCTGAAAAAGAATTTAAAAAAAAGCATGGTTATGCGCATTTTCATATTTTCAGTTTTATTTTTGTAAAACCGTTAACCACTGATGGAGGGAGAAGAGAAAGCAAAGTGAGTTGGGCCTTGAATTGTAAACAACATGTGACGAGCTAATGAATATGGGATTTATTGATTAATTAAATTGTTATTTTAACTGCCAATAAGTATTGTTTATAATTTTCCATTTATAATGCAATATACGTATAGTATTATTGTACCGTGGATATTTTGTTTCTACACAAAGCATTTACGGCAACATTTCTTAATGAAATTGTAAAATCAGGGAAATTTTTGTGACACATCATGGGAATCATGGAACTTTTTTTCCAGAATGTTGTTGCCACCCTGAAATTTTTATTTTTAAGGATTTGTAGTTATCCCGTTCTAATTATTTTAATAAATGTGTTTTGTAACGTGTTCTCTTTACGTTTCGGTGGATAATTATCTAAAATAACTTTGGCTGGAAGTTGAATATTTATCTCAGCAAATTCAACATTTATTTATGACATTGTCAATTTTTTTTTAAAAACAGGGGTTGTGAGAAATTCAATCACCATACTTTATGCTTTCAGATGACAAAAGCAATTTCCATTAAAGATTATGTCAAAATAACTTTTTAAGCTCCAAGTATGTTGAAAGAACACAGGGGGTAAAATAACACATTGTTATTTTGAGGACTTAACCCTTTGCACTCCAAGAACATTTTGCGATTTGTGTTCTTTCTATGGAACAGTTATTCCTCTTTACGTTCTTTTCCACATATTTTTTTATACTCATAAAGAGAAAATAATCCTGATCTGTTTTGTATTTGCAAGAGAACAAGTTGAAAAAAGATTGATGTTCTAAACACAAGATCATGCTGTTCTCGTTTATTTTAAAGAACAGGGAAACAAAAGAACTAGTCGTTAGGTTGGCGATTGAGAGGCGACATCGGAGTGCAAAAGGGTTAATGTTATACTTTTAAATATGGACCTAGATAATAAAAAAGCTAACAAAAGAAGAGCGTTTTTAGTGTTCCACAATATGCAGTTCTTGTTACTTAAAGAGCACGAAACCAAGGAACCGGTCGTTATTCTGGTAACTGCAAATCACCCCTCGACCTCTGGTAAATTAGATATTTTTTGATAAAATTTAACTAAAAGAATTAACCATTTTAAAGAAATAGAATAGATAAAAACGAAATTAAACACATTTCGTGCTTTTTTAATATTACTACTTCTCATTATTTTTAAATATTTAAATATGTTATTTTTATAAATCTGCAGATTTTATTTGATATTTTTATGTTTTTCAACATTCCGTAAAATAATTATTTTTGACACCTTTTAAAAAACCACGAGGAAATAAATACAAATATATGTTTTATTCAGTTAATCAGATTGCAGTTTTTTTTCTTTTTCATAATGGGAATATTTTTTTCATTAAGGCAAATATGTTTTCAATATGTTTTGAGATTTTTATGGTAACGCCCAATAGTAGTTTTTGGATTTTGTGGAATCTAACTTTTATTAAATTTATGTAAGATTCGGGGGGAAATTAATTTGTAGGAATATGTTAGTTATTTTTTTTAATAAGAATTTTGAAGTCAGAGTGAAATTTAATTCGGAGTGAAATAACATGTCTATATACTTTGCTAAAATGCAACAAGGATTATGTTAATTATGTCAGATGTTTTTAAAAGAGAATACAAAACTTAAGTTTATTTTTAAAATTTACATTTATTTTATATAACTCGTTTTAAGGGAAATAAATTAATCATATTTCCATAATGAAAAACAAATTTATTGGCAAAGAAAATTCTGTAGTGTTAATAAAATTTATTTTCGTGCTAATTGGTAGTGTTTATAAATGTATTTTTAAAACCTTTAAAAATACTTCATTTTTTTTCTGAAATGTCGTTTCTAAAAACCTTTAATATTACTACTAATTTTTTATTTGTTATATATTTAATTTAGCTAGTAAATTGTTAGATGTTAAGGTATTTTTATAAATCTGCTTATTTTAGTTGATCATTTTATGTTTTACAATATTCCTGTGTTATAACTATTTTCAATATAATGTAGCCAAAACCAAGAGGAAAATCAGTACCAATCCTTGCACTATTCGGATAATCAGATCGCAGTTTTTTTTTATTCGTAATGGGAATATTATTTTTTTTCACAAGGCAAATACGTTTTCGATATTTTTTTATATATTTATGGTAACGCCCAATAGTAGTTTTTGGATTTTGTGGAATGTAATTTTTATTAAATTTGTGTAAGATTCGGGGGGAAATGAATTTGTAGGAATATGTTATTAATTTTTTTTTATCAGAATTTTGAAGGATAGATTTTCTGTATGCTATTTTATTTGGAATTATGTTAGAAGCTTAATTTTTTTTTGATTGAGGGCTAATTGTTTAGAAGGGAGCCTGTGAGAAGAGGAGAAGGAATGACAGCCTCCTGTTTGCGTCTTGGGCGGACATGGGACAGGGCAGTCACTTTTTATGGACCTTGGTGTTGGTTATAAATAGCAAGGATCTCTGGACCCGACACCGGTTTGTGAAAACCTGCCCTTTCTCTCCAAATGACGATTCCGACTTGGCGTTGGGTTTTTCTAGTTCCAGAGCTACGTCCCTATTTTATGTCCACGGGGGGACCCAAGCATTGCCAGTCATTTGGGCACCCCGTCCTCACCTGTGTTCTGAAGAGGCCTTCGCAGGGCCTGCTTCGAGTCTCCCTTAAGATTTTTTTTTTTTAAGGTTAGTTGGGGGTAGTATTTAGCATTTTTAGTTGTAGGTGCAGTATTTTTTAAGGGACTAGGGGGCTCCGCCCTCTACTCCGCTGACGCTCCGACATTTTTATCCTTCTTCGCTATTTTTTATACCTATCTTAATTGACCATATCTAATTTAATTGTAAAGATAGAAATATAATCTTTATAACATCGGAAAGAGAAAGTTTTAACGAACATTAATATATTTTTTTGAATAAGAAAATATGTCATTTTAAATGACTTATGGAAATTTAGAAATCACTTTTCAAAAATGAGGGTGAAAAAACTTCAAAAAGTGGAGCGTGTTTAAATGTTTAAAAATGTTTAAATCCAAAACTAATTCGAATTTTAAAAAATGCTTACTTAGATTTCCAGTTCAAACCTATTTGTACACTCCTTAAAAAAATTGGATATCTCCTTTTAATAGTGTTTCAGAAACTCGACGGACAAAATTACTTGTAAGCGAAATTTTATCAACGACGAATTTAATATTAAATAACTTATAAACTAATAACAGTATTGAAAAAAAATATATTCTTCTTATTTATCAAACATTTCTTAACAAATTCCCTTAATTTTGTAATTTTAGAACTTTTACATTTTGAGATACGATCTGAATAACATTAAAAGAACTGAAAATTCCCCCTAGGGCTGACTTTTTCCCCCTAGGGCGTACTTTTTTTTTTAAAATAGAGAGATAATATTTACTTAGAAATGGGAAAAGTGAGAAAAGTTAAATACTTAATATTCCATAACTTTTGTTTCGCTGGTATTTTTTTTTATTTGATTTTCCTCATGGTTTCTGGTGCATTATGGGAGTGAAATGAAATGGAGTTAAATCTAACTCGGAGTAAAATTCAATTCGGAGTGAAATGACATCAAATGAAAATGAAATTATATTTCATTGAAATGAAAATTATATTTCATTGAAAATTATATTTCCTTACGAAAATAAATTTTCATAATGAAAAATAAATTTATTATATTTTCGTGTTTTAAAAAATTGTTAACCTGTTTAATTGTTGTGTTTATAAATGGATTTTTTAAACGAATAAAAATACTTCATTGTCTGTCTGAAATGTCTCCTCAGGGAGTCTACTTTCAATAAGTAAACACGGGCTTCACAACTACGAGGTACCCTAGTGTTTTTTTTACTATTTCATATTTGCCTTTTCTTTGGTTTAGTTTAAAAGAAATGTATTTAGTTTTTATAGATTCGAAATTTGACAAATGTTTGGCGCAGCTTAGCCGAATCAGGCGCTTGCGCCATAAAACGCCGACCAACCATCCTGTCTGAAATGGTATTTCTAAGAACCTTTAATATTACTAATAATTTTTTTATTTGTTATATCTCTAATTTAGCTAATAAATTGTTAGGTGTTTAAATTTATTTAAGATTTTTAAAGCACCAATCTATACTTTATTTGAATGTTTGCAATTACTTAGCTTTAATATATTTTTTATTATTTAAATAAGTATTTTTATAAATCTGCAGATTTTAGTTAATCTTTTTATGTTTTACCATATTCCTGTGTTATTGCTATTTTTTTCTTATTTTCAATATACTGTTGCAAAAGCTGTGAGTAAGGGTTTGGCAACCCAGAGGTACCCTAGCCGGGCCTTAGCGTTCTCTGTTCTTTCCATTTTTACAACAGCCATAACATGTGCACAATTTTCAGTTGTTATTTTTTTTTCTAGAGTTGAAACCCATAAACTGTTTTTAACTGAGTAAGTTCGATAACTTTGAAGGGTTATTTATGTTATTTAGCGATAAGTCTCTTTAGATATAGGATATTTTATTGACAGTGTGTAAATGTCCTGAAAAGTTTATCGGCATGTATGTAGAGATCGCCCTATAAACGGGTTGTATCTGTGTGTAGGGGATCACCCTATAAACGGGTTGTATCCGTGTGGGTGTGGGATCGCTCTATAAACGGGTTGTATCCGTGTGTGTGTGGTATCGCCCTATAAACGGGTCGTATCCGAATAAGTGCGATAACTTTGAAGGATTTGTTTGTGTTTTAATTCGATAGGTCTTTTTTAGATATATGATATTCTATTAATAGTTTGTAAGAGTGTTCTGAAAAGTTTATCGGAATGTATGTAGAGATCGCCCTGTAAACGTGTTGTATCTGTGTGTGTATGATCGTCCTATAAACGGGTTGTATCCGTGTGTGTGTGGGTTGCCCTATAAACGGGTCGTATCCGAATGAATGTGATAACTTTAAAGGATTATTCGTGTTTTATGGCGATATGTCTTTATATATATAGTGCAGTCCAGTGATAGAGTGTAATGAAAAGTTAATAGGAATTTATCTAGAAATCATCGCCCTATAAACGTGTGGTATCCCTGTGTGTGTTTCCCTCAGGGGCTCACAGCTTGTGAGTACGGGTTTGGCAACCCCGAGGTACCCTAGCCGGGTCTTAGCGATTTCTGTTCTTTCCATTTCTACAACGGCCTTAACATGTGCACAATTTTCATTTTTTAATTTTTTTCCTAGCGTTGAAACCTATAAACTGTTCTTAACTGAGTAAGTTCGATAACTTTAAAGGGTTATTTGTGTTCTTTAGCGATAAGTCTCTTTAGATATAGGATATTTTATTGACAGTGTGTAAATGTCCAGAAAAGTTTATCGCAATGTATGTAGAGATCGCCCTATAAACGGGTTGTATCTGTGTGTGTGGGATCACCCTATAAACGGGTTGTATCCGTGTGTGTGTGGGATCGCTCTATAAACGGGTCGTATCCGAATGAGTGCGATAACTTTGAAGGATTTGTTTGTGTTTTAATTCGATAGGTCTTTTTTAGATATATGATATTCTATTAATAGTTTGTAAGAGTGTTCTGAAAAGTTTATCGGAATGTATGTAGAGATCGCCCTATAAACGGGTTGTATCTGTGTGTGTGGGATCGCCCTATAAACGGGTTGTATCCGTGTTGTGTGTGTGGGATCGCTCTATAAACGGGTCGTATCCGAATGAGTGCGATAACTTTGAAGGATTTATTTGTGTTTTAATGCGATAGGTCTTTATAGATATATGATATTCTATTAATTGTTTGTAAGAGTGTTCTGAAAAGTTAATCGGAATGTATGTAGAGATCGCCCTATAAACAGGTTGTATATGTGTGTGTGGGATCGTCCTATAAACTTGTTGTATCCGTGTGTGTGTGGGATCGCTCTATAAACGGGTCGTATCCGAATGAGTGCGATAACTTTGAAAGATTTATTTGTGTTTTAATGCGATAGGTCTTTTTAGATATATGATATTCTATTAATAATTTGTAAGAGTGTCCTGAAAAGTTTATCGGCATGTATGTAGAGATCGCCCTATAAACGGGTTGTATCTGTGTGTGTGTGGGATCGCCCTATAAACGGGTTGTATCCGTGTGTGTGTGGGATCGCTCTATAAACGGGTCGTATCCGAATGAGTGTGATAACTTTAAAGGATTAATTGTGTTTTATGGCGATATGTCTTTATATATATAGTGTAGTCAAGTGATAGAGTGTAAGAGTGTAATGAAAAGTTAATAGGAATTTATCTAGAAATCATCGCCATATAAACGTGTGGTAACCCTGTGTGTGTTTCCCTCACGGGCTCACAGCTTGTGAGTACGGGTTTGGCAACCCCGAGGTACCCTAGCCAGGTCTTAGTGTTTTCTGTTCTTTCCATTTTTACAACGGCCTTAACATGTGCACAATTTTAATTTTTTAATTTTTTTCCTAGCGTTGAAACCTATAAACTGTTCTTAACTGAGTAAGATCGATAACTTTAAAGGGTTATTTGTGTTCTTTAGCGATATGTCTCTTTAGATATAGGATAATTTATTGACAGTGTGTAAATGTCCAGAAAAGTGTATCGGAATGTATGTAGAGATCGCCCTATAAACGGGTTGTATCTGTGTGTGTGGGATCACCCTATAAACGGGTTGTATCCGTCTGTGTGTGGGATCGCTCTATAAACGGGTCGTATCCGAATGAGTGCGATAAATTTGAAGGATTTTATTGTGTTTTAATTCGATAGGTCTTTTTTAGATATATGATATTCTATTAATAGTTTGAAAGAGTGTTCTGAAAAGTTTATCGGAATGTATGTAGAGATCGCCTTATAAACGGGTTGTATCTGTGTGTGTGTGGGATCGCCCTTTAAACGGGTTGTATCCGTGTGTGTGTGGGATCGCCCTATAAACGGGTCGTATCCGAATGAGTGCAATAACTTTGAAGGATTTATTTGTGTTTTATTGCGTTAGGTTGTTTTAGATATATGATATTCTATTAATAGTTTGTAAGAGTGTTCTGAAAAGTTTATCGGAATGTATGTAGAGATCGCCCTATAAACGGGTTGTATCTGTGTGTGTGGGATCGTCCTATAAACGGGTTGTATCCGTGTGTGTGTGGGATCGCTCAATAAACGGGTCGTATCCGAATAAGTGCGATAACTTTGAAGGATTTGTTTGTGTTTTAATTCGATAGGTCTTTTTTAGATATATGATATTCTATTAATAGTTTGTAAGAGTGTTCTGAAAAGTTTATCGGAATGTATGTAGAGATCGCCTTATAAACGGGTTGTATCTGTGTGTGTGTGGGATCGCCCTTTAAACGGGTTGTATCCGTGTGTGTGTGGGATCGCTCTATAAACGGGTCGTATCCGAATGAGTGCGATAACTTTGAAGGATTTATTTGTGTTTTAATGCGATAGGTCTTTTTTAGATATATGATAATGATATTCTATTAATAGTTTGTAAGAGTGTTCTGAAAAGTTTATCGGAATGTATGTAGAGATCGCCCTATAAACGGGTTGTATCTGTGTGTGTGGGATCGCCCTATAAACGGGTTGTATCTGTGTGTGTGGGATCGCTCTATAAACGGGTCATATCCGAATGAGTGCGATAACTTTGAAGGATTTATTTGTGTTTTAATGCGATAGGTCTTTTTAGTTATATGATATTCAATAAATAGTTTGTAAGAGTGTTCTGAAAAGTTTATCGGAATGTATGTAGAGATCGCCCTATAAACGGGTTGTATCTGTGTGTGTGGGATCGCCCTATAAACGGGTTTTATCCGTGTGTGTGTGGGATCGCTCTACAAACGGGTCGTATCCGAATGAATGCGATAACTTTGAAGGATTTGTTTGTGTTTTAATTCGATAGGTCTTTTTTAGATATATGATATTCTATTAATAGTTAGTAAGAGTGTTCTGAAAAGTTTATCGGAATGTATGTAGAGATCGCCCTATAAACGGGTTGTATCCGTGTGTGTGTGGGTTGCCCTATAAACGGGTCGTATCCGAATGAATGTGATAACTTTAAAGGATTATTCGTGTTTTATGGCGATATGTCTTTATATATATAGTGCAGTCCAGTGATAGAGTGTAATGAAAAGTTAATAGGAATTTATCTAGAAATCATCGCCCTATAAACGTGTGGTATCCCTGTGTGTGTTTCCCTCAGGGGCTCACAGCTTGTGAGTACGGGTTTGGCTACCCCGAGGTACCCTAGCCGGGTCTTAGCGTTTTCTGTTCTTTCCATTTTTACAACGGCCTTAACATGTGCACAATTTTCATTTTATAATTTTTTTCCTAGCGTTGAAATATATAAACTGTTCTTAACTGAGTAAGTTCGATAACTTTAAAGGGTTATTTGTGTTCTTGAGCGATAAGTCTCTTTAGATATAGGATATTTTATTGACAGTGTGTAAATGTCCAGAAAAGTTTATCGCAATGTATGTAGAGATCGCCCTATAAACGGGTTGTATCTGTGTGTGTGGGATCACCCTATAAACGGGTCGTATCCGAATGAGTGCGATAACTTTGAAGGATTTGTTTGTGTTTTAATTCGATAGGTCTTTTTTAGATATATGATATTCTATTAATAGTTTGTAAGAGTGTTCTGAAAAGTTTATCGGAATGTATGTAGAGATCGCCCTATAAACGGGTCGTATCCGTGTGTGTGGGATCGCCCTATAAACGGGTTGTATCCGTGTGTGTGTGGGATCGCTCTATAAACTGGTCGTATCCGAATGAGTGCGATAACTTTGAAGGATTTATTTGTGTTTTAATGCGATAGGTCTTTTTAGATGTATGATTTTCTATTAATAGTTTGTAAGAGTGTCCTGAAAAGTTTATCGGCAGGTATGTAGGGATCGCCCTATAAACGGGTTGTATCTGTGTGTATGTTTCCCTCTGGGGAACAGCCCAAACAAAATGCACTAATTATTAATTTTATGTATTTTTTATATTTAATTTAAATTACGAATATTTAAGAAGTTAGCAATAGCAACTATGATTTATTTTTATAGTAATGCATTCGTACTTCCGTTTTTAATGTAAAATTTCGAGATTTTTCTGCCACGTGCATTTTGCTATTTTAAAATTCTTATGAACTTGATCATTTAAGGGGTCAAAAGGAAATGTGAAATTGAAAGCACGTTATAGAAATCCTTAAAAAATTAAGCAGCTTTGAGATCGCGTTGGCATAAAATGTGCAATTTTTATCAATATTTCATTCATAAAAAAACTCGTGTATGTGAATAGACAACTTATGTAAAGTCAAAAACAATGGGTAATAATAATGAATGAAAAGAAAGAAAGAGTTACTTTCGTGTTGATCAAAAAACCTTTCTACAAAAAAGTTTACTAAATATTTTAATTTCGACTTTACAGTATAACCAGTAACTGTTGGGTAGCGTGTTTTGGTCGCACCGACTGTAAATTAAAAAATCTATAATAAAAAATAAAGTTATGTTTGTGACACACTTACACTTACATCCTTTGCCTATAAAATGTTGAAAGTGTATATGTAACACTATTCATCCTCAAGACTGCACCTAAGTGTCGGATTTGTAAAATTCTGTTGATTTTTTAAAATAATTTTTAAATAAGTTACAAATATTGCATAAAGAAACATCTTTAAAAATATATCCAGGATTTGTAATGATCTTTTGCAGCTTAGTTGACAGCGCACTAGATTTCGGAACGATAGGTCACGGGTTCAAATCCCGACGAGGCAAATAATTCCCCGCCCCCCCTATGTATAAGCTTTAAAGGGTTCCCCAACAGCTGGGGACCAAACCTAGTTGTAATTATTTTTCGGATATTCCAGAAAAGAAAATGGAAATATTTATTGGCAACAAATTAACTTCCAAATTTTTATTTCATTGTTTAAGTGAAATTTTAAATTTCTGCTACTTAATACATTTCTCAATCAAAGAAACTTCGATTTGAGTGTACCTGATTCAAAATACCAAATATACCAAATACCATATACCAAAATTCAAAATATCAAATTTTTACCATATTTACGAAAATCTGCCGCTAATTTACAAAAAAAAAAAACCTTAAGCGAAATAACGCAAGTCCGATCATGAAATTCGTCGAAAACCTCAGTTAGGAAAGCATGACTACCGTTAAGCGCAGAACAATTCTGCGTTATCAAAAGTAGATGTTGCTATTAAAAATTTAAGAGTTAATACTCATTTTAATATGAAGACACTTCCTCCTACAAATGTTTTGCATATCTGTATGTAGCATACTATATTCCCAACAGAATGGTTTTCCCAACGATGAATAGTTTCCGAAAAATAAATAGTGGTTCATTTCCCGCCCCCACAGCTGTGGTATCTAATATATACCTAGCCAGTGTAGCACTGAGTCTGGCAGGCTCAAAGCATTTGGAAAATTGCACCAAGTCTGGAATGTTTAATAAAATGCAACTTATTTTGTACTTTCGGTTTGTGTGTTTTTAACCGTCATTTGTTAATTATTCAGAGGGGGCGAACGTTTATATTGCACGAAGCACAGTTGAAATTTGTCATCTGAGAAAAAAAATTCTTGGATCTTTGAAATGGAGGTGCCCCTCCTCCTCATGCGATTCTGAAATAGAATGATACTAGGATATCAATTATATTAAGGAATTTATACGGCTTCGATGTTTTTTTAATAAAACTTTTTAAATATATATGAATGTTTTAGACGACAATACGCCCAAATAAGCATATATTGCATATCTCTCCACAAATAGTAATGAATTAAGTTTAAACCGTTTTGGTAGCCCTCTTCTGTCATTAAAGTATGTATTGATTAAATGAACGTCATTCTAATACTTTTCAGTTTCTAAAGTTATTAATTGGTTTTAGAATTTAGAAGAACTACATTAAAAAAATACAAAATATAAAGAATTTCACAAGAAATATCGGTACAAATACTTTATGCATTTGACTAAAGGACAGTTTGATGTCTTCGTAATAAAATTTAAATAAACTATAGACCAAATATAAACCAAAATTTGCTTAACAAACTTTTAGGAAGAAATTATACATGGGATATACACATGCCATGGAGTTATAATATAAAATTAGTAACAATTTAGCAATTGCTGAAAAACTTTTAATTTGCGTGTCTGCGACTCCCTTGTTCAGAGTTTGGGGAAGGGGCTGGTACCTGGGTTACCAAATAAACCCCTAAACATTTCGAACAAGGGATGAGACTCCAGGTATCAGGCAATTCTATTGCCGGCAAAAGCCCATTTAATTAAACAAGAAGTTTCTTCGTCTGAATTTCTATTACGATTCTTTCATGGGTATGTGGTCTCTGGTCTTCTGGTGAAATAATACATTTTCAAGCAATGCCTTGTTTTATTTTTGTTAAGCAACTTAACATTTTGATTGAAAAAATAATTTATGGACCACTTCAGACCCTGTCGCGAACCACTAGTGGTCCGCGGACCACAGATTGGTTTGGTTTGGTTAATTAACGTCGCACTAGAGCTGCACAGTGGGCGATTGGCGACGGTTCGGGGTCTATCTCGAAGGAAAGACCCGGGAACACAATCACACACACATTCATACATGCACCTCGTTATTTTAGAACCATGGTCAGATGACGAGGAAACAACTGAACTGGCACCCAACGCCTTCAATAGACGTCGGGACTTTGGACCCCGATCAGATGTATCGTGCACCAGTCCTGTATACACGCCGTTAATTTTTGCGGATGTTCTGGACGACTTTTCTAGTATTTTTGTAGCGAAGCTGGCAACCCTCCGATCACAAGATCACTATTTTTTTCTTTTCTTTGTCAAGTCCATCGCACGGGTTCGAACCACCAATCCTCGGATTAGTAGCTGAACGCCTTAACCGCTCGGCCACGGAGGCCTCCACAGATTGAGCCAAATAGCAAGGGAAGAAACTGAGCGGGGAAGGAGAAATTCGCCCCGCTATCGATGACGTCACAAATCGGAGCCACGGCCTTGTCTCGAGAGTCGGTGTTGAGTATTGGCTACGATTCGGGAACTATCACGAAGGAAAGACTCGAGAACAATGCCTCGTATTTTTCAACCATGGTCAGATGCCGAGGATAATAGTTGAACTAGCATCCACACTTTTAATAGGTGTTAGGACTCCGGACCACGATCAGATTTATCCTGCACCAGTCCCGCGTATGTATAATTTGTAGGATGTTCTGGACGACTTTCTAGTATTTTTATAGCGAATCTGGCAACTCTCCAATCACTAGATCTGTACTTTTTTTTACTTTTCTTTGCCAAGTCCTTCGAACGGACTCGAACTAGCAATCTTCTTATTAGTAACTGAACGTCTTTATCCACTGTGCTACCGGGGCACCTTATTTCCGCCCGGGGAAATGTTGGAGTGTTGTGAAAGGTTACATTTTCAACCTTACCACTGTAAAGATGACAATGACAGGGTGGCAACATAACCTGGAAATCAGGGAATTATCATGGAATTTGTTTTATTCTGGAAAAATCAGGGAAAAATCAGTGAATTTTTCAAAATTTCACAAAAAATTAGGGAAATTTTCAAATTTGAATTATTTAAACAGCAATTATCCTCTTTTATGCCCTCCACTCTGGGTAATTTAGTTGTCAATATCTCCTTTTTATTTCTGAAAAAGATTTAAAAGAAAAGCATGGTTATTCGCATTTTCATATTTTCAGTTTTATTTTTGTAAAAACGTGAACCACTGCTGGAGGGAGAAGCAAAAGCAAAGTGCGTTGGGCTTTGAATTGTAAACAACATGTGAGGTGCTATTTATTTAGATTGGAATTTATTAAAGATTGGAATAATAAATATGAAGTATATAAAATACTTAAAATTATCTACAAAAGAAATAATTTGAATTTTTTTCTCTTTTTTTTTTGCATTATCTGCTTCCAGAGAACATGTTTAATTACTATTATGATTGTCGCAATTGTATAATTTCTGTTGTATCCATAAATTATAATTTTAGCTGTCAATACAATAAGTATTGCTTATAATTTGTCATTTATAATACAATGTATTTATTGGATCATTGTAATGCAGATACTTTGTTTCTATACAAAACATGTATTACAACATCTCTTAATGTAATTGTAAAATCAGGGAAATTTTTGTGAGACCATCAGGGAAATATTAGGAAACTTTTTTTCCAGAACGTTGGCGCAGCTTGGCCATATTTGGTCCTTGTGCCATTAAACCTCATACAACCAACCAACTTTTACAGAATGTTGTTGCCACCCTCAAAGAGTTTCAACTTTGATTAACATCTGACTGTCTTGCACTGGTCTTTAAGGGGATATGTCTGTTGTAATTATCAGGAAATATTAAAGTTTATGTTTGCACTCTTACTTGAGAATGAATTTTATATATCTTTAAATAATTGAAAATTCCTTTTCTCGACATACTCCATATCAGATCACGACACTTAAATATTTTTATACTGTTTTTTATTAGTTTAATTTTATTATTAATGGAGAAAAATTAATTGCCGCTTCATGTAGAGTATAATGTTGTAGAAGATAATTTAAAAATTATGTATACCATTATTCAATTTTTTACTATAGAAGTTTTAGGTAATTTGTTGTAAATTTTGCTCTATTTGCTTAAGTTATTTTAATTAAATTATAAGTTATACATATAGAAATGAGTTTACTTTACTAACAAATTAACTTGTATATTTAAATATTAACCCCAATCACAATTATATTTTTAGGTACAAACAAAAGAAATTTTTGTTATACTGTTTTTTTATTGTTTAAAGTTATGAACAAGTTATTATATTTTTGATAAAAGCGTATGTTTTATATATTAGTTGCAAGCCACACTGTATCTTAATGTTTGATTAGTAATTTTCGGCTCCACGCGGTACAAAAAGGGAGTGGATAAATGGTCAACTTGGTTGACGCGGTTCACCTTCCTTATTTATTTCATTATTTTAAATAGCTCTTTCACACACTTTAAATTTTTTTTCTCCCCTATATCGCCCTTCTCCAACAGTATGGGTGGAAAATCTACACTTTCAAGGAGCGTTTATAACAGGTGCGAATTTTTTGTGTTTGCTTTGGGTCTCTAAAATATATAGGTATTTCTGTGAAAGGTTGAGCTTTATCATGGAACCGACTGCTTGTGGTAAGTACAGGACCGCCCTTAGGGGTGTGCGACGGGTACCTTCGCAAAAAGTTTCGCGCTTTGGGTAATGGCCCTGCAAAAACAAGGAAATTTGTTATTTCTTTTTTAAAAAATCTAAAATCGTTCTTTGACGTGACACGTCTTTAAAACAAGCTAACAGGAGTAAAACACTTACGCTTTTAGAGTGAGCCATATCGAAACAACTCTTCGACAAATAACACGATTGACATAAAAGGAAATTCGGCGCTGATGCGTGAATGGGAGTCAAACGAAACAACTTGTTTATCTTCCTTCTGTTAGTGACCAATCCCTAATTTCTATATTCATCTGAAATGACATTTCACATGACACCCTTTCGGGCCGTGCTCCGACAACCCGCTCCCCCTAACCTTTCGCTTTTTTAAATATAAAATTTTATTTAGATTAGACCCCTTTTCTACGGTTTTTAATTTGAAAAAATATTTTTAGTGGTGATTAGGAAAAATTGCATTTCAACGTAAAAAAAAAAAGCTTCCTATTGCTGCATATATTATTTATACAAAGAGCTTTCGTACATACTTATTGTACAGAAGCTTACTTTATTGTACAGAAAATAGTGCAAAAGTACATGAGAATTGGGTGGCCGAGTGGATTAGGCATCAGCTGGGAATCCAAAGGTCCCCAGTTCAAAACCTTGCGATGGACTAGACTAAAGAATATTAAAAAGTAGTGATATTGCGATCGGAGGGTTGTCAACTTCGCTACCAAAATACTAGAATGTCATCCAGAACATCCACAAAAAATAACGGCGTGTATACGGGACTGGTGCACGATACATCTGATCGTGGTCCAAAGTCCCGACGTCTATTGAAGGCGTTGGGTGCCAGCTCAGGTGTTGTCCTCGTCATCTGACCATGGTTCAAAAATACGAGGCATCGTTCCCGGGTCTTTCCTTCAAGATAGGCCCCGAACCGTCGCCAATAGCCCACTGTGCAGCTCTAGTGCGACGTTAATTAACCAAACCAAACTATGAGAATTGGTCTAGCGCTTTAAAAACAACTTAACATTTAGCTGAAGTGTTCATGATAAAAACGAAAAGGAAAACTAGTTTTATAATTTGCCAATAGCGCGTTTTAGCGAGAAATACTCAAGACTTTATGGCAACACTCCTAGAAAAAGTTTTGCGTTTCAGGTTCTCAAGAAAATCACATATTAATAAAGAGGAGAAAATTGTATAATATTTTTTTCCAAAGTGTCCTTTTCCTTTAATACTACGTTAAATGTGCTTCAGTGGGAATATTGCTATTACAAGCATTCAAAAAATCGGATAGTTTTTGAAAAAAATTCCATCAAAAGTTTTTGAAAAAAAAATCCATATTACGTTATATGATATTTAAATATAAATAAAATCGGACACGCTCCCTTTTAAAAGCAGTCACTATTCGGACATTTTTACAGACTTAATTGATTAAAATAAAGCCAATATTTCATGTTCTCACTGAACCTAAATACTTACAAGGGAAGACCAAAAAAATCGAAATTAATTTTAGAATTGCCAGTAATTTTACGGTTTGCAGTTCTTTGAGAAATGGTCTTTTTTCACTCAAAATTTGGCACTTTTTTCTAAACAAGTATATTTCCAATCAAAGCGAAATGTTATGTTCCATTAGTTTAGTGTAAAACCTTCATGTTAAACCTAAATATAAATTATTTTACTATGTACTAACATTTAGTAAGTACTTACTTTTGAATGGTGATTTTTTTACTAGTCCAAAATTAAAATTATTAGTTTCGGTGGTTTAACTTATAATATATTCTAAATAAAATGTGTTGATTGTATATTGAAGTTTCGGTGGTTTAACTTATAATATATTCTAAATAAAATGTGTTGATTGTATATTGAAAACTATTTTAGGAAAGTGTAGCCTACAAACTTATTGTCCTAAAATCCTAGTAATAAAATTTCTTTTTTTTATTGTTATTTAATCTTGCTAAATATTCTTTTTCTCGCATATATACAAAATTTAATTCCAATTGAATTAATAGTATTGAAACCAAAAAAGTGTCGTAAAAGAATTTTCACGTAGTTTTACGAGAAAGTGGAGAACCAGCGGAGAAGAGTAAAGCGCGAGTTTCTTTTCGAAAATACATTGCCATCGATGCTATTTTTAATAAAATCCTTTCTGAGTGTATTTAGCAATACCTTAAAAACCAAATAGAACCCCATATTTCAAATGTTCGATTTTCTTCTGAAATTTTTTCATCAAATTTTTTTTTTTTTAAATAATGAAAGTTGTGTCATTGAAGGTTTTATGCACGGTTTAATTCTGCAATATTTTGCTTAGATAAATAAAGGTAAGCGCAGGTGTTTTAAAAGATTTTATGCATGCAAATAAAATAAAAACATACTGTTTTTACAACATAGGTTTTTTTTTCTGAGTTGCTGTCTCATCTCATCTTGTTTTTTAAAATTTAGAGATAGGATACCAGAGCTCTTGAAAGAAATTCCACCAGTGATTGTGAAGGTTTAACACATTTGTTAACTCTTTTTACCAGTAACCAATCAAGCAATTTACTGACATGTACATTACGTAGATAAAATCTGTCATTCGATAAACTAAATTCGCAGAATTCCGAAAAGGCGTAGCACTGGTAACTTATCCGCCATGCAACTAAATTATTTACTTGCATGCAAATGAAAACTCAAATAGTATCTACTCACTGATGAACTTTTAATTGCTCAAAATATCCTTTCGGTCGTCATCGCACTTACAGCTTTTGGGAAATAATTGACTATTTGGCGATTTTGCATGGATTGTGGTAATCTGAGTTTGGCGATTTTTCCCTTCGCTTTGGCGATTGCAAAATCTGAGACCAGGCAGCTCTGAGGTGGATGCAATTAATTGTGTAATTTATTAATCAGTTGATTTAAAGTTGCAGTGCAACAGTTGCTCATGTGCGACTATAACTATATTTTATAGTCTTATTCACAGAAAAATCTTCTTCCACATGCAGTTATGAGATACTTGTTGATAAAGAAACTCACAAGTCAACACAAATTATAAAAAGGTTTAAAAGTTTAATTAATGAACTGCCCTCAATTACCCATTCAGAGATTGGGTGTCACCTCGATTTCATTGTGGCCCGTTTCTGGTTAAAGGATAATACGCGTTAAGACAAATTCTATTGTAGGGGGGGAATTCGAAAAAACGGTTGAAACATTATTATTATGTTACAAAACTATATTGTGAAAATTTACTATAAGGCTTTAAATTAAAAAAAAAAAAAAGTTTACTTCTTCGATTTTCTGAAAACATAAATCGACAATCATTTTAAAAACACTTATTTTATTATATTATATTATGATGAGTCAAAAGGTGTAAGGCAGTGTTAGAATGGAATAGGAAGAGGAGTGATTGCCACAAAAAATCATCTCGGCTATTAAATATATATATTTGTGACCATTCTGAACAGTTTTTCGTTCAGGTTAAAAAAGATTGTAACTTAAAGTAAAATGATTAATAACCTTAAAATAATTCAGCACCTTAAGCAGCCGCCACTGGAGAAAAAAAATATTATTTACATGCGGAACACAATTCTTAATTCTACCCTTAAAAACATCACAGTTATGTGTCCATAAAGATAACACATGATGGTTGTCCTTTTCATCTTAATAAATAATGAGTACAATATTACAGACCAGAAGGTCAAATGGAGATAAGTATTTACCTTTACATTTATTTATTTTGTAAACGAACGCATTTAAAATGTTTATGCAGCGTTTTGCCCTGATGAAACAACTCGTCATTATTACTACGATCGATTATAGAGATTTTTTTCCCCATTTCATTATGAACATTTCTTTTCCTATGAATTTCTTTTAAGGTAAAAGAAAAGTACTAAATTTGGCCATAAAAACTTATGACAAAAATCTTAATGAATTCCACATACTCAAGGATTCCCCAAGTAAGTGTAAATTAATTTGCTCTACAAAACATTCGTGGAGCACGGACTTTGTACATTTACATGTTTCTTATATTTTCTTTAATAAAATCTAGAGCAGTTTAAAGCAGTTCAATTATTGCAAACATTTTCGAAATAGAAAATTTTACCTATATTATAGTTTAAATTAGGTAAAGGTTTACTGTACGGTCACCCTTGGCGACTTTTTCAAAATCTCGCCAAAAGTCGCCATTTTGGCGACTGTTGTCCAATAGGGTTGCTGCAATTCCTAGTCGTTTCGGAGGGGGGTTGCCATTTAAAAAAAATTATCGCCAAATGCGGAAAAATCGCGCCAAGGGTGACCGTACAGTAAACCTGACCCTTAAATTATATTAACTAAACCTGTCATAATTAAAACAAAAAAATGTCATTATGCGAAATTAAAAGTATTTTCATATATAGAAATCCGTCCTTCCTCCTACTTTGCTTATGTTTTATGCTACTGTTTCATTGGTTACAAAACATCATAAAAAATAACTAAAGATTTTTTGGGGTTTACTTGTTGACAGGAAGGGAATGAAATAATGTTTAAAAAAAATCGGGTAAGCACTGAAAGGCAAGGCTTTGTTTATGAATATTTTGATGGCGCCTGCTCCTTTGCGGCTTCTGTAAACTCTACATATATCAGCACTTTACCTAAATTCAGACATCTTGGTATAATTTTGTTCGTCTGAACATGTCTTCTCTCAACCTGTTTAAGTTTCTTATGCTGCAATTGAACTTCACTGTAATAATTGGATATCGTAGCGAAATTTTCGACTATTTGTCCCTTTCGACGTCGCACAGTTTTTACACAAATAGTTTAAACTGTCAACAAGTCTAATAGAATTGTAGAACTCGCCGTTCTCTTCAGTTTAAGCACGCAAACGCCTCGTCAAGTCGGTTAGAAGTGAAGTTACAGAAGTTAAACAGGTCAGGGTATGAACGAAATTAGACTCATTTCCCCCCTCCCTCCACACCTCCCCCCCTCACCTTCACCCTATGCGATGAAAAGCTCAGAGGAAGGAGTAACTCGGCCAACCTCCTCCACGCGATGGTATGTCATTTATCCCTATTCACTGATTTCCCCTGGAGTTAAAGGGACTTTGAAATACCAATAAAATTTAGGGGGAAAAGGATCATAAATAAAAAATATATGTGTTCTGAGAAAAATATATTACTATTCTGAATCGTAATCGTCAAATCCCGAAGACGAATTTCCTTTTATTTCGATTTTCGCCGCCAATTCGCAAACAGATATTCCAATGCGGGAGAAACACGTCACAATTTATGCATCTCAAAATTTCTCTTTGGCTGCTAAATACGAATTGTTCGCCAACACACCTGGCATCACTACGATTACGTTTATATCAACACCTGCTGGATCAGTCTCGGGTTAGAAATGGGGCTGGGTGGAGATAACTTGACGTTTTCGGTTCCATATGGATGGAAATTCAACATTGCTTTAAATTTGTTCATTGATGACGACATCATTTCGAATGGGTTGCCGGAAAGGATTAGCAGAAAAGTTTCTCTTGCGCATGTTAACATACTTCCTGTGTCTCAATGAATATCCATACTAAAAAGGTAATATCAGAATTTTTGATCGCTTTTTAATGTTTGTAAGACTTTTATTTGAGAGTGGGCAGTGATCTAGTTGTTAATATTTTAATTTTTTTTTATGTGTAGCGTCTTTAAAATGGGTTCTCTGCCCTGGTAAGAGGTGCATGTCAAATTAAATCACAGACCTGTATACTACCTGAACTGGACTTCGCGTAATTTGTCTGGCAGTTACGTAATTTGTACGACACTATTAGTTATCGCCAAAAGCTCATTTAAGACCTTCAAAGTGTTTTTTCATTATTTTCAACCTTTTGAAAGGTTATCGGAGCGAATAATCCAGTCTGACTACAAACCGGATTCCGAATTTTATTCGCCAAAAATGACGCTTACTAAAAGGAGACGATAAATGGTGCTCACTAAATATGTACACTAATGTGTCTGTAGCCGCTGGGCGGGCGCTCGGAATCGAACCTGGGGCGTTGTGTCAATACATTCACTTTCGAACAAAAGCAATTTCTCGAACTGTAGCGAAAGTATCGGATATTTGAGATGGCCACCACAGTACCTCTTTATTAGTAAGTTGGACTGCAATGAAGGCACCCGTGAAGCGTATTACATGGGGTTGCCGTGAAGATCGTTGTGGTAGAATATATGTTCAAGCCGAGTCCTCAATGTAGCGCAGTGCGTTTTGAAGATTCCCGGAATCGGCATGCTACGCTAACACTTTAACCTTCAATCTAAAGCAATTGCTTAAACACGAGGAAAGTATCAGGTACTTGAAGTGTCCGGAATACCTTTTTTTATATGCCATTTATAGTTTAATAGGTATATTGTTTCTCATAGAAATGTGACAAACCAAAATTAAATATGCATTTAACAAGTGAAAATAAATATTTGCAAATGTTAAAAAAAAAGTATGTAAGTATGTATAAAGAACAGTAGAGAGTGAAAAAAATAATACTATCGGTAAAATTTAAGTAAACTGTATTTGTAACAATCAGGAATTCAAAATTTAATCGCCAATTTGGGAAAGTATCATATGTATTATTTCTAGATTAGTTGCTAAAAGTAGGTGCGGGGGAGGGGGAGGAGAGTAAAAAATTTGACTACCCTCCCTACTGTTGAAATAAAAATTATAATAAATATTGAACGTTTTATAACTACTTTTTGTTTTTTAAAGTATAACAACTTAAAATACACAGTAAAAAGTATTATTTTTAATCGACTTAAAAGCGCGTCAACTAAACCTTTAAAATAAAGTCGTTAAAATTTTTAACTTAAAACTACCAAAGCGCGCTAAAAGGAGAGAGGTTTTCAATTCGGTTTGTTATGTATTTTCTTTTATGTATGTTCGCGTAAGATTTCGGTTCTAATTCAGATATGTGGACAATTGTTTCTTTGTTGGATAGGGACTTGGTTTCACTTGGACACCTTTAGAGAGAAAAAAAAACATCCGGTTATCCGGCATTTAACTATCCGGAATTCTCAATTAACCGGATCGTTTGAGAAAAAAATATTGTCCGATTTCGAAAATTCTTTTTTTTGGTTGGATAGAGAAAAATCCACTTAAACAAAATTTGTAAAAAAATATTCGGTTATCCGGCTGTTATATACCCGGAAATGTCGATTAACCGGAGTTTTTTTAAACAATTTATCCGTTTCAAAATGTTTTAATTGTTTAATAGAAGTTGTACACCAGGGCCCGATTAAGACGTTGAAGCAAGAGAAGCCCGTGTTGAAATGGGGGCCCCATTGCTCTCAAATAGACCCTGGAAGATCAAATCGGACTTTCACATGCACTCAAATCCTTGCCCCTGAATGGCATTAAAATGAAACACATAATAAAAGTTTGTAATGCAATTTTTTTAAGGTAAATTTAGTAGCAAACAATGTTAGAGCTGTTAAATATTTATATAAAATGTGTGATTTAGGGGCCCCTCAAAAATATAAGATGTAAGCAGTGGCGGACTGGCCAGTGGGTTGATCTGGAATTTTCCCGGGTGGCCGGTTAATATTTTTAAAAAGTGGCCGGGTGATTTCTTGAAAAAAAAATATTTAATGATTTAATTACTATATAATATAAATTTTATATTAAAAAAACTTCTGTTTAAAAGCTAAAACAGAAACATGGAGCAATTTGTGATCGTTCAATCAAGAAAAAGCAATGATAAAAGTTAAATTGCGTAATAATCACTTAATCTATTTTAGGAAGTTAGGACTGTTGAGAGTAAGATGACATAACTATGCACAGCATAGAAGTTACCTCTGGCTCATTTGAACTGAGATAAATAATAATAATAATAAAGCGGCCCGATGATTTTATGTCCATGTAAAAAACATATTTTTCTAATTTTTAAAATATATATATCTAGTGCTTAAATGAAATTATAAATAGTTTAAATTATATATTTTATGTAAAAGAAAAACTCCTGTTAAAGAAGTTAAAACAGACACTATGCATCAAAAATAGTATTGTATGGTCGTTTAATTCAATAAAAGCAAGGCCAAGCCAAATTGCAATATCTGAATATGCTCTAGCTTAAATTTTACATAAAAAAAATTAGATGATCTCGTGGTAAAAGAGATTTGATTAGCAATAGGCAGGACTATACATTGCATAAGGCCCCCTTGAAATCATAAGGGCCTAGAGTGTTAAGTCCATGTAAAAAAGTTTTCTTTTTTTTTTCTAATGTTTCCTTTTAATATACTTACTAAATATATATTACTATAGCTTAGTTTCTATTACTATATTTTTCATGCTATGTTGATAGATATTTCCTTCGTTTTTTGAAAAAAAAACCTTTGTTTTATAAAAAGCACCAAAGCTCTTTCACAAAAATTACGAAATGTCACTCGGCTCGTTTTCTGGCTTTTTATTGGGTTGGTATCTGTTCTAGCGAGTGACGACCGTTTCCTCCGTGATCGACGCGACAGACATCTTTATTTGTGTCCTCTTTAGAATAAAAAACAAAACAAAAAAATCACATGTTCAAATAGAGGGTTCGTCGACTAACCTTGACAAAGTTATCGCTCGAGGCATCTGGTCATTTGAACTGAGAACGGGGGACTTGCAGGACCAGTGGCAGGACCTGGGGGACTTGTGAGAATGGCTGTGGGAAGAGGGGGGGGGGGGGGTCTTTGCTTAGAAATCGGCCCACCCTGTTTCTAAACACATTTCCCTCCACTGACCAGAGGCTAATTTGTATTTCGTGAACCGTGGTTACTTTGTTGCTGTTACTATGTGAGGTAATAAAATATTAACAATACCACCCGTTCTTAGCAATAGATTAATTACAATGACGCACCATAGCTTTCTGTTCGTTCTTGAAAACATATTCAATAATTTGTTTAGAGATTTGCAAATATAAAAACTTTTTTTTATTATAATTTTTTTCTAAAAAACCTTTTTGGAATGTTATAACGAGTTAACGTACACTGCATAGTCTAATCTTAACGCTGTTAATACGAAGAACAATACAAATGTGTAAATTTCATACCTGTATTGTGTACCTATTATTGTTATTAAAAAAAATATTTTGATTAATCACTTCATAAAATGTAACACATATTCAGTTAATAAAAATAGGAGTTCAGCTTCAAAAAGTATGTATGCACCAAAATAGGTGTTTTAAGAGGGTTATTAATACAATTTTAATAAAATTCAAATATGATAATTAAAAATATTATATATTAATACATTTAAAAAATATATAATAAATAAAGAAAAAATCTTATTACATTTTTAAAATGTTAATACATGTTTTATAAATAGTTAAATATTAATATTATTTTGTTTTCAAATTATGGGCTCCTTATGTTGATAGCAAACATCAATTAAAAATTATTTTTTTTGGTGGCCGTAATTTAATACTTTCCCGGGACCGTTTTTGAGTGCCAGTCCGCCCCTGGATGTAAGCCTGGGCTTCACGGGCCTATTCGGTAATCAGGCCCTGTGTACAACAATGACATTTCGTTTACCCAGCATTTAGGGATTGTTTTAAGATATACATTGTGGAGACAAAATGTAAGCACAAGTTGTTACTTGAATTTGTTGGTAAATAATAGCAGAGGGCGAAGCCTCCCGCTAAATTAAAAACTAAAAAGGGAAAAAGAAAATAACATTTCTAAAAAAAACGAAAACCGACTTTAAGGAAAATGAGCTAAAAAGTAAAAAATAATTTTTAATTTTACAAACGAGTTGGAAAAAATTCAGTTATTTAATATCAATTTTACACTTATTATTTTGAAGTTGGTGCCAATTTACAAAAATCATACCTAAATTTTGGCGCCAATTTCAAAAAGTTTTAATAAGTATAAAATTGATATTAAATAATTCAATTTTTTCCAACTCGTTCGTAAAATTAAGTCGTTTTTTTTTTTTTTTTTTTTTAGAAAGGTTATTTTATGTTACATGTTAATTAAGTTAAAATTATGCCAATTTTTTAAAAATTAACTAAACCTACTAAAAAAAAGTTGGGTTTATATTACGAAATCGTTAAACGAAGAAATACCGCGTAAGATCCCTATTAAGCGTGGGTCTCTAGTGGCCCAATGGATAAAGGAGTTCAGCTATTAATCGGAGGATTTCTGGTTTGAATCCGTGCGATGAACTTGACAAAGAAAAAAAAAGTAGTTATCTTGCGATTGAAGAGTTGCAAACTATTAAAAAAAATACTAGAAAGTCGTCCAGAGCACCCAACAAATTATACTGGCGTGTATACAGGACACAGGACCGGTGCTGATCGGAGTACAATAATCTGACACCTATTGAGGTTGCGTCGGGTGCCAGATCAGGTGTTGTCCTCGTCACCTAACCATGGTTCAAAAATACAAGGCTTCGTTCCCGGGTTTTTCCTTCAAGATAAGCCCCGAACCGTCGCCAGTAGCCTACTGTGTAGCTGTAGTGTGACGTTAATTAATCAAAACAAACAATAATGTCTATATTATTTAGCTCAATGGCTATGCCATAATCGGGGTCAAGTTTCCACTTTATATTTAAAACCTAGAATTGGCATCAACTTTATTGAGTATGTGTGGTGTTTTGATTTCTTGTATGTTTATGTGTGTAATGTTATTTTAACATTTATTTATATTGACGTCGTCTTACTCTACTACTATATTAAATGACAATAAAAGGCACCAGTAACAATGAATGAGGATGAGAGACGAAAAAAAATCGAAGCTGGAAAAGCAAAAGTAATTTCACTTTCCAAAATTCTGATTGGTTATGACAACCCACTTCGTGTGTGGTCATTTAAGTTTTTGGAAACATCTGTTAGGAATTAAGATTATAATAAGTTCCACACAGGGGTTTAGATATGTGAGAACAGCCGTTCAAACGCTTTCAATAATCTTTGTGTTGTTGATGCTCCCAATCTTGTACTTTTCGTTTGGGTATACTTCACTTATTTCTTTCGACTTCTCGACATGTATTATTATGGTTAATCATAAAAATATATTTTTTTACTCCCTTAAGTTCATAATTTTTTTTCTCAGGTTTAAGAAAGTTATTTTGATATTTAAGAAAATGTTTTATAACTCTATATTGTCATGTCTACTACTATACTTTATGTTGTATTCTATATAAAGTTTATAAAACTGAAAATCCCAATGCAAAGATGGTAATATGCCATTTTTTCCCTTTTGGTTGTTCTAGTGATTTAATTAGTCGCAATGTAAGTAAGAGAACTGAAAAGGTTAGTTTTTATTTTGTAATGCACATTTGATGTTTAGTTATATCTAAAACAGAACACTTGATATTGTTCTAGGATGCATTTTATTTGTTAGACCAGTAACTATTCTAAAAAACTGTCTCCTCAATGAGTGAATTTCACTTCAAATGTAACATTATGGGTTAAAAACTTAGCACAGGGAATACTTCACCGAGGCGTATAAATCAAAGTTGCCAAATACGAATTCAGTTCAATTTGTCAACTCTGCACATTACTTGCACAGTGCGTTTTACACATCTGCAAATTCGAATTATGTGTATTGAGCAATTGTTCTAGTTTATCTTTATAAGTAAACCATTTCCAAAATGTTAGGTAAGTTTTTAATTTCATGTTTCTTATTGGTTGAATATGAAGCAAGTAGTTCCACCTGCATGTTTATGCGACAATGATATTTCAGTGTCGGAAAAGGTAGTCCTAAGCTTTTTACACCAAAGTTGGGTACAGATGTAGTATAGGACTTTTGGCGCACAAGGTTTTTTTTTGCGTGTTTTATACGGGCGATAAATTTATAGTATGGCAACCCCACCTGATATTATTGGTATTCTCCGATTCTTGTGGCGACTTTCAATCTGGCAACCCTATGACGTCATCGCGTGCCCAGAACTATGTTTAACGGCACTTTTTCGTCGCCAAAATAAAAACTTGCCAAATGTCCTATACTACATCTGTTCCCAAAGTTGTGTATAAAAATTTATTTCTCGGAGTGCACCTGTATTTTTAAGTTTTTTTCTATACTACTGTATTTTTAATTTTTTCTATAATATGTACTATATTGTAAATTAAAATTTTTTTTTAGGTGCATGTATGATTTAAAAAAAAATTTATATACATCTGTCTTAATTACAAATATTTTTTTATAGTTAGCCAAGTTCAAAAATAAAAGAAGAAAAAAGGAAATTACTAGTGATGTAAAAAAAAATGTTACAAATATTGAATCGTCTATTTCTACAGAAATCACTAATATTAAAGTTTCACATGTAAGTTTATACATAGAATTTTTTTTAAAAATTAATTTTGTATTGTATTTGTAGTTTGAAATTGTTTGATCATGTAAATTATAGAAAATTAATTTTAAAAAGTAACTTTAAGAAAAATTTTTTTTTTAATAATTTGGATATATATTAGAACTTTATTATAACTTGTGGATGTTTATTTTTATCTGACGAGTTTTATATTTCTAATTATGATATTAAACATTGAACAGTTTGAATTCTTATTTTGTAACTGTTGAACCAGTTAGATAAAAAAAATGAATGATGTGATTAGAAATGATATTCTAAAATCAATTGAGCCAAATTTATAACTTCGACGAGACTGGTTTGTTTTGGAGAAATCTACCAGGCTTCAACAGGCAAAAAAAATAAGCAAGGAGCGTGTGTTAGCTTTGTGAATGCAAATGGTAGCTTGAAACAGTTACTGTTGGTAAAAGCAAAAACTCTATTGCACTAAAAACATGTAAGTTGAATGCAGTGGCAACGATTGGGTGCTAAAAGTGCGGGGGCAAGATCCAGAGGAAACAAGAAATGCGTGGGGGTATGACACGGCTCAACTTCCTCTACATGATGGTATGCTATTTATCCCCATAAAATGGTTTCGTAGTGATTTATTTTGGCGGAATAGTATACTGTAGTTGCGGACAACTCCCATTGCCCCCATTTGGTACAAAAATGTCACAGGGCTTAAATGGGTTTGCGTCCATTGTCTGTAGGTAGAAATGGGGGAGGGAGGGGTATGTTTTATTTTTAAAAAAGTGAGCAAAATTAAAAGTAAGGGGCAACATCCGAAAAAAGTGTGGGGGCAGCCGCCCCCCCGAATCGCCGCCACTGGTTGAATGTGTTTACTGAAGAAATAAGTAATAAATTATTTTTTAAAACTACTAAATGCACAATCAACGTGAAACAGGACCTTCTTGTTCTAAAGATTAATACAGTTTATACATACACATCTTTTTCAATTTACCCTATGTTAAAGAGGGTTTTTTCCGTTTTATAATTTTTTTTTATAAACTGGACTTTTGCTAAAGTGAACAATCTTTAGTCCCTATTAGTCTGTTATGAAAATGTTCTAGTATATATTCTACTGTATGTTTTTTTTTTCAATATATATTTTAGAAACAACGTATGTAAAAATGTAAATTAAATTACTTTGCATTGAAAAAAAATCTTGATAAATTTGATATTTCATTTTCTTTTCAGGAGGTTTGATTTTATTCGTATTTAAAAATTACTCGTTCCCCCAATTCTGGTTTATAACATGAATAATGAAGTAGTTATTTCTAATCACTATTTTATTTTATTTGTTTTTTAACCCTTTGTGGACAAAGAACATGTCTGATATTTATGTTCTTTTTTATGAAACAGTTACATTCTGTTTCTGTTCTTTTTAAAGAAGGTATTATTTAGGATTAATAAAATATGTTGATACCCAAGTAATGTTATACTTTTAAATGGTGTTAAATAAAGATCAAGCAAGCTAAAGAAAAGTGTATGTTCAATAAAATACAGTTCTCATTCAATTTGAAGAACATGGAACAAAAGAACAGGTTGTTATTTTGGTGACTGAGAGTCGCTTATCGTCCGCAAGTGTTAAAATGTATTTCTTGGATATTGTTATAGTTAAAAGAGTTCATCTTCTGAGATAATTAAAAAATTAATTATTAGATATATATAGATATATTATTATATATAGATATATTATTATATATAGATATATTATTATATATAGATATATTATTATATATAGATATATTATTATATATAGATATATTATTATATATAAACATATATATATATATATATGTATTTTAGGAAAGTTCAGAATCTCTAGAAACTTCAAGCATAGAAAGTCTTTGTACAAAGAGGGAAACTCCTAACAATATTAAAATGGAGCCTGACTTGATTGTAGAAAGTTCTCATCAATTTTCAGAGGTAAATATTTGATATATTTTTAAATCTTATCAATATTAGTTTATCAGTCTTTACAGAGCTTTATTAACCTTTTCAAGTAGGTTAGTTTATAAAAAGAAACCCACTCTATTTAGGGTCCTTTTTCTGTATGAGTGAGAAAAATTCTATAATATGGGGTTGAGTAAAATAGTATTGTGATTGTACAGGAATGATATGGTACACAAAGGAAGTACAATTCTTTGACAGAGAAGTTTTCTCCTCTAGTGAGTTTTGAAGGGGACATTTCTTGGAAAATTTATTGCTTTAATCTGCAAATTTCTAATTTGCAGCTTTTGCGTATGTTACACACAACTATCTTCCTAACCCAAGTGTCAAGTTTAAAAACAATATTTTTTACTTTCTTTATTAATAATAACGAAGAAAACTTAGGTAACTAATTAATCTGCATTGATTAGTGGTTTAGTAGCTTATACTCATTAATATTTGTTTCATATATTCTTTATTAAAACTTTTCAAGTTGAATACTCAAGTTTTTAATGTAATTTCTTTTAGTAAATTGTCCACAATGTGACTGAAGTATCAAATTTGTTGTTGAATGATTGCATTTATTACAAATGCGTTAACAGACTTGTTGATAATATATTCCTTAAACACTTTACATTTGAGTAACTTTCATTTATTTACAGGGTAGTGATGATACCACACATTTAGAAAATGATGACTTAGAGTTGGTATCATCTCTCTACAACCAGAAGGTAAACACTTCATGTGATACTTTTGTGCAGTACAGATTTTTTAAAAATTATTTGTAATAACAAATCATCAATTTAAGTTATGAACAAACTTTTCAAACTATAAATACAATTTCTCCACACTGAAAAACTTAACAAAAGGAATAAATGTTTTGAATTTGTGTTTGAAACATTTGAGTTTTACAATTATATTAAATCCGTTCAATAAAAGTTCAGTGGTGTAGTTAGACTAACAACTACAATGACTACTGTGTTTTGTGTAGATGAATAATTTGATGATTTTTCATAAGTATTTTTTATAATGTTGGGAATAAGTTTGAGATTGTCTTTGAGTGTTATAAAAAATAATTTGTATGTGGTCATTAAATTTTGCATCTATATGCTGAATTTCTGTAAAATCTTCATAAAATTATATTAGAAAGTTGCAATATGCAGGAATGTGAGTTATGCTCTTATATTATACAAAGTAAGCATAGGCATACACAGCTTTTTTTATATTCTGAAATATCAACAACTAATTTTAATTAGGGAGGTTTAAAAAGAAAGTTTTGAAATTATCCTCAAAATTTAGAATAGGAAATAGTTTTTAAAAATGTACCTATTTATAATTTTATGTGAAAATGTATAATTTTATAAAAAAAATCCACAATTACTACTAATATTCATAGGTCACTATAGATCTTTTTTGAAGGGTGGTTCGTAGACAATTGAAAGGATGACAACCCTCCTCCTCTTTTATGTATGAATTGCTGCCCTTCTTGCCCTCCCCCAAATCCCTTGACCATTTTATGAAAATATCCGTTCTCATTCTTTTCTTTTCAGTGTCCCAGAGCATATTTTAAGGAATTTTAACTGGTGGGGCAAATTAAATTCTGCAGAAAGCAGAACCCCAGAAGTTAAATGAAAACTTTGTACTTAAAATAACAAATTTTTAATTAATTTAGTTTAAAATTATATGTTCTGTAAAAAGTTTATTTATAAGAAATTATCGAATTCATGAAATTTTCTATCGATTCATATTATCATCATTATCTGAATTATCATTATCTGACTGCCTATGATCTGACATTAACATGTTGTACCAGGAAATTACCCTTTCCACTTGCATGGAATGTGGTGCGACCACGAGTTAAAATTACATGAATGGAACACCTCTTTCAAACTCCACTTTCCTTAAAGCCCACATTTTTTTTAAATATTAAATAATTATTTTTTAAGATTAAAACAAATAAATTATTCTGGTGGGGAAATGGAAGTTTATTGTGAATCAGAGTTATTTGTGATTTATAATAGTATTCTTAAAAAGAAAAGTATTGGAAGCATTGCCGTTTTCATCTAAGCATGCACAGTAATACTTTGTCATATGTATAACGGAATTTTTATAATTTTTTTCTAAGTACATAATTTTTTAATATATTTTTATAATTTTTGTATCAATATTAAAAAAAAAGTTCTTATGATCATCGCAAAAACATACGAAGCCAAAACATTGCGAATTATTTTATATAAAATAAAATCAAACATATAAAAAAAATAACAAACATATAAAAAAATAGTAAATATATAAAAAAAATATATTCGGTAATTTTTCAATATTAAATGCACCAACACCACCCACCAAACACATTAACTGAATTTTGCTTCAGTAATTACCCCAATAAAAAATAACCAAAAGATCCAACCCAGCAATTGTCAAATAGCCATACTTACAACAAACACTCTTGACAATTGGTTTTCACTGAGACATGGTGACAGCAGCAATTCCGTAGCACAGTATAAGCACGTCTGGGGATTTTTTTTCTCTTGGATCTTTCACCCCTAAAAAACGCTAATGGAATAATCCAAATGTCTTTGGATGGAGTTTGACGAACGCAGTGTCGCCTGTCCCCGGGCATTTCTTGGGGGTGGGGTGTAATGTTAACATAAGACCCACGGGAAACTTGACCTTGGAAAGGGAGCAAATGGGACTCCTGCCCTCCTCCTTGGGACAGAGGAAGAGGGCTTTTAACCCCAATACCAACCATTATAGAAACTGAAGACGCGATTTATGGGGACGTCTGCTTTTTGTTCGCGGGGAAGGGTCCAGTGTCCAGTCCAGCTTATCTGCCGCGGCTTGCAGCATCCAAAGACAGGGTTTGTTAGGGGGACTTGACACTAAACCCCCTTCGCTAAACAACAGTCAGTCATAAAAGGGATTGATGTGTTTCAAAGGGAAGAGTGCCAGTGGTTGTAAAAAAGATCCTGTGAAGAGATAAGGAATACAGCCTCCCTCCCCTGTTTGGAAATCTGAAAATTCCCGTCCCCATGGTTTGGAATTTCTAAAGTTCTTTTACTTTCCCACAAATATGTATGGCTCAAACCAATCGATTTGTAAACGAAATGCTAGACAAAATAATGTAATGCAGCTCACCTTTGAACGCCAATTTTTGTAGGAAATAGTTACACTGTTAGTTTTTAATATATTTTGTACAGCCTTGCTGGGCTTAGAGCTTGTGATTGGTCGTCAGTATTTGTATTTGCATAACTTGACGTTGACTTTTCTCTAATAATAATAATAATTAAAAAAAATAGAAACGTTTAAAGTTTGTGTAGCCAGCCAAATGTTCCTCTTTACTCATTGTAAAAAAATAAACTTTTCAAAACGGTATAAATTTATTAAATTAATTTGAGTATTTTTTAGATACCTAAACCTATTTTTTTTTAATTTTATATATATACATGACTTACTATGCGTTTCTATTGATAGTAATTCATATTTCAATAGACTAAGATTAAAAAAGTTATTTGTGAAATCTGTGGTTTATCTAAAATTTGTGAACACAGTATATCAAGATAGGATTATAAAACAATAACTGAATTTGATATACAAATTACTAAATGATAAAACAGCATGGTTTGCGTCAAAATCGATTGTTTGTATAGTGTTTATGAATGCTTGATAATTGAAAAAGAGAAAGGACTAGATAGTTACTTTGTTGATGTTCCACATCATACTCATTATTTAAATATTTTGAAGAAAAAAATTAAAGGTAGTATGGAAATATTCAGAGACTATCATGGTGCTTAAGTTTGCATAAACTAGTAAAAAACAATGATTAAATAAAATTAAAAAACATTTGTTGTATAGGATATTAAAGTATAGATTTTTTTTTACGTTAATTTCAACACAAATGTCGTTTTAAGAAAAATCCCAAATAAATTACAAGTCAAATTTCATATGAATATGAATGTTTCTGAGTATGAATATTCTCGTTGACTTCACCAGAGAATATTTTAGTGATCATCTCTAAAATGAAACAAGACATCTAACGAAACTAAATGCCCACAATTTTCTTGGAATCCAATCATCTGTTTATTTTCAAATAGACATTTTCAAAAGGTATATTTTATAAGAGTGTTAACATTCCTGGTGGAAATTTGTGATTGAAAAACTTTTACTCAGCCAGAATATGGACTGGAAGAAATTGGGAGTAAAATGATGCAAAGGTCGATGAAATATGATAGTAACGACGAGGAACTTTTTGTTTTCTAAATAGGGGGTGTCGCCCCATTTACGTTGAAAACTAATTACAAAATAAGTTTTTTTAAATACGTTAGACACTGACTATTCAGATGCCTTCTTAACATAATTGATTTTACAATAAATATATTTTATTCAGTTATGTGTTAATAATAATTGATTTCAGAAAATAGAATAATTTAAAAAAATTGAAGGAAAAATCATCAAAAAAAAATTGGCGTCCCCTTGATAGGGCGGCGCCCTGGGTAACTGCCCAGTTTGCCCAGCCCTTAAGCCCCCCTGAACCTACGCATAAACGTAAGCTTGTATTGGGTCCACGGGCTCGAGGCTATATTACTTGTTAAAAAGTAATATATCCATTTTTTTTTACTTTTTGTTTAATTTATATTGATATCAATATATTGAGAATATCTAAAAATAAAACAATTTCATAACAATTTTAATAAAAAATATTTGATCTCTCTTCGATCATATGTAAGTTACGAAGAAAAAAGTTTTCCCGACTATAAAAAAAAACAGCTGGTGTCCACTTAAGAGATCCTACGTAGATAAGGAAGGGTGCAATTAAACGATTTCGAACAGTAGGCAATCCGAAATATATTGTCCACTGCTCGACCCCTCAGTTCTGAACAAAAGGATTTTTGTGGATGGGAAATAACTAGACGAGGGAGGGGTGTGAAAGCTTTTTTCAATTGGTAACGATACAATAGTCGTCCCCGTAATTTTCCCATTAGCTAAGGGACATCTGTAGGAATGGGGATCTGAGGAGATTGAGTGTCGAGATCGGGCCTTTTCACAGGAATGGGGATCTGTCTCTCTCTAACGTCATTCTTTCCTATGCCACAGATTCAAGTTTATGTTTTTACTATGGAAAATAGATTAAACAAAAAAAAATTCCGGTGGGGCAAATCTGCATGACTGGTGGGGCATTTCTATGCACTGGTAGGGAAAAATCCCCACCAACTCTATGTTAAAATAGGCCCTGCAGTGTCCGAAACTGTTTTTCTTTTCAATGAAATAGAATCTGTGCTAATTGAAAACATAATTTTATATAACAATTTTTCAGTTTTAGAGATGGAAAAAAAAATTCTTTCAGATTTGGTACTAATTTTTTTAGTTTTAATGATATTTTTTGCATTGATTGCTTTTGTTAGATATTTGATATTATAGAGATATAATCAATGATGTACAGTTTTTAAAAAAATGGCAATTTGGCGTTGAAATTACACTGACTTAGATGAATAGAAAAAATTATTTGCAGATTTATGTCCGTTTTTCAGTTTTGTGTTTATTATGTATTTGGTTATCATCAGCTAACTAGAGATGCCGGTTTTTACGAAAAGCAGCATTTTGGCACGACAGTTTTTCCAATTTTAAAGATACATAATTTACAATTTTTTTTCACATGTTTATAGCGAATTTTCTTGTTTTAAATGTATTCATTAATTTGATTTTGAATACATGTTATAAAACAATCAATTATGCCAAAGAAAACAACAATAAAACTAATTTAACACCTCAATATTCTTATTTGGATAATGGAACTATATATTTTTTTTCGATACTTTGCGATTTCTCAAGATTTACTTTCAGTTTCTCAATTTTGATTGGATTTGTTAAGTATATAATTATTACTAGTTAATCAAGGTGCCTATTTTCTCAAATATTTATTTTGATTCCTCATTAAAGTGTACTTAAGAAAAATAAGTGTCCGTACAATTTTTTTAAAAAGAAATAGAGCTCTACCCCTTTTTGTTTCTATAATGAACACTGAACATTTAAAATCTTTAAATAGCAGCATACATTACTCCTCATAGCATCGTGAAAATAGTAAATGAATTTTTTTTTCAGATTGAATCCTATTGCACCACCATCAGGAAACACGAAAGCATCATTAAGCAGTTGACAGAGAGGCTCGCTTCCGCCATGAGCGCTAACGAAGCCGCCGATTCGGCAGGAAGTCAAGAAGTTATGAATCTGAAGCAGGAAATAAATGTTTTGCATCAACAAATGAGAGAGGTGAGTTTCAACTGTACTGAGAGATCATTTTGAACTATGCAGCAGGATGGTTTTACTTCCATTTTCTTTATGTTAACTTATTCACTGAGTGGTCAAAATATTATAACCCATACGTTGGAGTGTGTGGAGAATAGTGCATTCATAGGTCCTTTAAAAGCATTCTTGATTATAATCTGTTGTATACTGCACTGTTGCCTTTCAGTTGTCTGTTACAAACGTGGACACTCCTCTTTCCACTCGAGCATTCAGTAGCTGCACTGAACTCTTAACTGTAACTGCTGGAAGGCTCAAAACTTGCTTCCTCTATGGGCGCGATGAATCCAATTGAAAGCAACCATGCTGTGCCCCAAAATATTTTTAAAAGTGTTTTATTGGTGTTTTTTAATACCATAAGATTGTAGAAATATTAAATGTATATAAATATTATATTTTCTTTTTATAGAATTAATTATTATATTGCCAAACAAATAGTTTTTGCTCTTGCTTTTTATATACTTAGACTTGCAAATGACTTCCTAATTTAATAGCAGATTGCATTTAAAATGGGTTTAAAAATAAAATAAAAAAAACTTAACCGAAAACAATAAAAGTCGGCTTATTATAGCATGAAAATTATACGAAATATTGCGGTATAAAGAAAAGTGGGGCACATCATGGCGACTTCTACATCGACTTCGAGTCAACAAAATGTCTTGCCCTATCCAGAAGTTACAGTTAGAGATCAGTGAGTAGCTGCTGACGACCACTTCTTATAGTCCAGTCTTTAAACATATTCACTGCAGTTACTTTTGTCCATTTCGCAGATGCAGTGGTTTTTCTTGATGCTTGTTCCAATATTACAAGTGCATTCAAAGTCCACCAAATATTTTTTTTACCATATCTGTTCAATCAAAACGTTTCTACTGATGTTGTAAGCAAGCATCTTTCTTCCTTTTTTTATACCTTTATTTGACCTCTGACGGAAACAATGTGACGCCATAGGCATAACATTTACTTAAAAATTTAGATGGTCATAATGTTTTGCCCACTCGGTGTATAAAATACAGAGAACAGGGTTTGTACGGTCCTTAGGAACTCCTTATTTTACTTCATGCTCATAAGGGCCTTTATAAAGTACTTAAAACTTGAATTTTATTTTTTCCCCAAAGGGTTGTTAGAAACGCTCAAGTTACTAAAGGCTCTTTCTTGGAATATCCTTAAGATGACTATCATTTAAATAATTTTAATGAACCTCTATTAAAAATGTGTGTTCTAAAGGTGAATTAATCACAACTTTGTATCTTAGTAGAAATAAAAAATCTATGGCTTCTTTGCACCCAATAGGTTTTAACTGATTGCACTTAGTTTCGTCTTTTATATTTATTTAGATCCTAAATTTTTTTTTACCAAGTCTGTTCCTGAATTTAGAGCTAACTTTCCTTCATAAATACAATTTTTTTTGCATATAATTATTTTTGTTAAAAAAAACATAAAATATAAGGTCCATGTAAATTAGTTTTTAAGGTCCTTAAAAAGTCTTTAGAAACTCCTTATTTTTATTTTTGTGAAAAATTGTACAAACTTTGGAGAAGTAGAAGTATTTTTTACAGATTTTGAGGTGGTGTGTGTCAAAAATATGAAAAATCCTGCCTTGTCATTAATTAAGTTCATTATTAAAAATCTTTTTTTAAAGCCAAGCTAAAAAATAACTAAATAAAATATTTTAAAAAAAATCCAAATAGTCATTTATATAGATTTTATTATAATTCAATAAGTTAACACTAAAAATCTTTTCCGTTGGTACCTTTTTTTGACCTAATTAGCAAACCTGTTTTGATGTGTGTGATGAGTCTTTTCAAAAATAATATATTTATATGATTTTCTGATACTCCTTTTTGTAGGCAACGGAAATGCTTGAGAGACAAAAATCTGAATCCCGAGAAATTCAGGTAAGGTCAGATTTAATTATACCATTTGTAAATGTTTTGATAAATGATACATAAACATTTAAGAAAAATACTGTAAAAATTTTGCTTAAACTTTGATTACATTTTCACAATATGTGCATCTTTCTAGAATGGAAATAAATAGATCTACAAAACTATATTTAAAATAATGCTAACAGTCAGCTTTGCTGCCATCTAGTGACTTCTTGAGAACCTTTGTACGTCAAAAGCGTTTTTTCTGTAAAAAATAAAAAATATATTTAAAAAAAAAAACAATGCTTTGGCCCTATTTGGGAACTGGACTGTTATCTTTTGATAAAAGTTGGTTAACACAATAAAATTTATTCTTGCTTTACTATTGTAAATGGGAAAAGTTTTTGTGATAATTTCATTATGGTTAAATGAGCGCAAACATTAAAAAGATTATTACATCACTGAATTCGCCTCCAAATTATCTATTGAACCAAACGATTGGAAAGATATTTGCGCATAAATCACCTAAATGTGACAAAACTAATTTTAAATGTTTGTTCCTCAAATATTAAATGCACTTAAATAGAAAATTGATTTTTTTTTCATGTTTTAAAAATAATTATACAAAAATGTGTAAGTAAAACATTTGAGTGAATGGTTTAAAATTTTAACATTCTCTTTTATTGAATGTTAAAATATTTTTAAAAGGCTAAAATGGATTTCTTAAATACTGCTGTAATATATAATTTAATATTATGAATTTTACTTTCTCGTGGGGAACTTTCAATTGTGACAATGATAGCTGATGACGCACAGATTTAAAACTGTGAGGGTTACTTAGGGGCCATTCATTTATTATGTCATGTTGCTTTGGGGTGTATCATGCATGACTGGTGTGACAGACATGGCAAAACTTTGTAGAAAAAGTACCGAAATTTCTTTCACAAACAAGTAACTTTTTATAAAAATCATCTGTCTAATGGGATGTTTAATAAAATACACAGAGTGATAGTTTTAGTGACTGCTTTTAAGCTGCAAACATTTAATGCAACATGACGTGAGGGAACAGAGGGATAAGTCTTACTTAACAGTGCATGGCATGGCGGTAGCGGATGTTGAAATTTAGCGTTATGTAAAAAATGAATGCTCCCTTGCTGTTTGTATCAAACTTTTAAATATGTCTTCTTTTCATAATGCCTTTCTAACACTAGTTTTCTTTATTTCTAGAATGCTTCTGGGGATGGAAATCATTTTCCACCAGGATATAGAGAAGCAATCCTGCATGAAGCAGGCGTGCAGGTTGAAACTGCTGAATTACTTCAGCTTTCTCAAGAAGCTAAACCTATTGAGTCGTTGGATAAGGTGCTATCAAAGTACTCTGACTTGCCCGAATTTTCAATAAGAATAAGTAATTTTTTGCAACAAAGCATTTCAGAAGTCGAACTTAAAAAAATTATAAAATCATTGGGTTCAACTGAATTTAGTGTAAATAACTCGGTTTTGGAGAGTCTAGAATCACTAGATGAAGTGCTTTTGAAATATTCCAAATTCCCTAAATTCTCTCTGAAACTTAGTGCTTTTTTGAAGCAGAGTACAACTGAAGAGGAACTTAGAAGAATACTGAAAATATTAAATCCAACTGAGAAGAATGAAATTTTCGATAGCCTAGAATCACTAGATGAGGTGCTCCTAAAATATTCAAAGTTCCCCAAATTTTCCCAAAAGTTGGGTGCTTTCTTGAAAAACAACACAACTGAAGTTGAGCTTAAGAACATATTGAAAGATTCGCACCTCCTTGGTTCAACTGAGCTTGCTGAAAACAAGAGTCCTGTCCCCTTTCAACCCATATCTGAGACATCGTCTCTCCTGAAGAGGATCGAAACCCTCAGCGTCATCACAAAATTAATCGAATCTCTCGCCAATGCCTCGACGAGGACCCTCAGCGAGAGCGCCGATTTCTCTTGCAGCAAGTTCCAAAGCTTCTTCTTGAGGAGACTGAACTCCAACGATGGAGAACCGGAAGTTTCGGAGGCTGAAGGGGACATTAACTACGCAGAGGTTGCGGAAAGGTCGCCTGTTCAAAATGAGCTTCCCTCCATTGAGAGGCTGAGAAGTAGCATTGTTGCGAAAGACTTTGATCTTGTCACAGATTTCTTATTGGATGAGATGGAGAAGATGTCTTCGACTGTATCTTGCACAGTGGTTGGTCCTCGGGGAGATGTGATGGTGGATTCGCTGGAAACGGAACTTCCTGACGTTTCATCGATAGTGGATGGAAAGGATGGTGTAGAATCAGATTATCAGAGGTTTCTGTTGCAGAAGTCGAAGCTTGAAAGCAGGGTTAATAATTTAAAGAAAATGGTAAGTGTTTTTTTGATAAAGTATGGTACTTTATCAAAGAAGTTTCGAATTTAGAGTGATCTAAGCAACTTGGATCTTTACAAATTTTAATTTATGTTGCTTTTTAAAAGTATAGTAGAACTCCAATTATCCAGATCCCAGCAGGATAGTCGAATGAATATCTGGATAATTTACAAATAAACAAATTTTGTTTTAGTATGCAATGCAATTTAATGACTATTATAAACACTATCATTTACCGATAAGAAACTTTTTAAATGTGGATTTTGCAGATTTTTTTTTCTTCTCAAAGTGGATAATTGGTGATCTGCTTGGTTTGATCCATATAACTAGAGTACAGTTTAGATTATTGGAGTTCTACTGTACTTAAATATTATTTTTTAGCTTTTTTTATAATCTTACCTTTATTTTAAGTAAATTTTTAAGCATTTTTATGATTGCTACTTAAACTTTTTTGAATTATATAGAAATTAGCAATATTAGCGCCTTTACTTTAAACAGATCAAATGCATGTTTTGTTATGTTTCCAAAAAGAAAAGCAATTATTTACATTTTTGACATATCTGTGTTGAGCAAATTAACCAAATGGTAAAGTTGTTTTCTCAGTTACAGAGTTTAAGTGATACTTTAATAAATTTATATAAAAATATTTAAGATTTTTTTTCTTAAAGCAGGACCTTTAATTTATACCCCATAAAAACCTTTGATTTAAAAATAAAATATTTTTATGAATTTAGAAATTGTGCTTATTGCTGGAAAAACTGATGATATTAGATTCTTGACTTAGTAGATTAGATTGAGTAGAATCTTGACTTTTAGTAGATTCTTAGGGCGCAAAAATATATTTGTAACGGTCAGAAGATCTAGAATGTATTTAAATTCTTTTAGCAATTTGATAAAATGTTCTTAGATTTGTTCTTATATTTTTAAAAATGAGTAAAAACCTTTAAGACAAATTTTTTTTTAATTCAAAATAATACATCTAATCATAAAACTCTAATTGAATGTTTTGTATTGTAGGCTGTTATAACATTAGAATACTATGTAAATGCAAAGATAATTTGAGAAAAATAACCTAATTTCAAAAAGTCAGTAAAATCTTTAAATTTGTGTGACTTATTTTATTGTTCAGTTTTAAGTTTCAAGCAAACCGTCAGGTAAAAATAATTATGATTATACTCGGGGACAACCTAAGTTGAGCTTAAAGCAATTGAATATTCATACATATCATAGCTTCCGCTTCAGGTTCAACTTGAGTTGTCCACAAGTATAAAGAAATGTTTTGCTTTATGATAAGAAAATTAAGGATTTTTGATTAAAAAAACTTTATTTTAAATAGCTTTTACAAAGTTACGGTACTTTCTTCAATAATTTAAACAAACTATTTTAACAAAGCTTCAGCAGGTGTACTTTTGTATAACATGTTTTTCTTCTTATATTTACATTTGTATTTTAACTTTTATCTTCTAAAGATAAATTCTGTTCTTATAAATAAATTCTAAAAAAAAATTATATATTTTCAGGACCCAAAATTACAAAATCCAGAAAAAAATGTCCGTCATATATCTATTGATAGTGACACACTTACAAACTTTGAAGACAACATCCTATTCGAAGAACCACCTTTGTCTTGTGTAAGTCTCCTTTCTTTGACTGACAGCGAGTATAAAACAGAGTCTGTGATGACAGACTCCGAATTGAACAGTCGTAAAGTGTCCTTCGATATGATGAGGCCTGCTCAAGACAGGGATTTTTGTGCGAAATGTGATCGATATTATGAGCTTGTGAGGGAAAAATATGATGACCACATGTGCATTTTTAAAGACTCCCTCGAGAATAGCTTGAACATTGAGAAAGCCGAGGCAGCCAAGAATTTAGGAATCGAGATCGAAAAATTGAAGGCGGCAAAGGACCAATTGAGCATGGAGTCCAGTCAACAAATCGAGCTGCTTTGCCAAGAGCAAGAGTTGAAAACTCAGCATTTGAGAAAAGAGTGCAATAAATATCTCCAAGAATCTGAAAGTAAATGGGTTCACGAAAAAGAAAATTTTATCTTGAATTTGAGGCAATCGAACGAAAGGATTCAGACTATTTTGAAAGAAAAGGATAATTTGGCAGAAGAACTCGAAACGTTGAAATCGGAAAATACTAAGAACATGAGCCTTGAACAAAATCAAATTGAGGCACATTTGAAGAAGATTGAAGAGTTCAGAAATGAATTGGCTGAATCCAATAGAGTAATTGAGGACATTTCTAAAAAAAAGGAACTGTTAGCCCAAGAGCTGGAAGCCTTCAAATTGAATAGTGACAAGCAATTAGCTGAAGAAACGTGCAAAATTGAATCGCAATACATCTCAACTTTCGAAATGCTGAAGAAGCTTCACGAAGAGGAAATTGGCGATATGAAGAGCTCGTTCGTAAAACAGCTTGAAAAACAAGAACTGAGTCTTAGAAACGAGCACTCTCAAGCTGTGAGTCTCCTGGAGTCGTCTCACTCGAACGAATCGGCCACGCTTCAGAAAAAAATTGAACAATTACTGGAAGAGAAATGTGAACTCCTCGCAAAAACATCCCAAGAGTACGAGGCAATTCTGAAAAAGAATCACAAAGCGCTGCTTTTGCTGTGCAATCACCTTCGCACACAATTGAGTGTTCAAAAAGAGAGGATATTTAACGAGAGTCAAAAATCGGCAAATTCTCTTCTCGAAATGAGCTTTACAGACGTCTTGGATGAGCTGAATAGAAGTATAGAGCATGGTATTATAAAGTTTCTCAATCAGAATTATTTTTTGGCAAGCGACAACGAAGAAAATTTTGATGATACAGAATATTTACCACTTGAAATAAGGTAAGTTGATTATGGAATATTCTTTATAATTGTACTGGTATTCATTCTACAAATTGTATGAATTCAATTATCTGTTTGTTCCATAAATTGATGATTTCAAACCTGTAGTCCGCAGACACTAGTGGTCTGAGAAAGGATTTGAAGTGTTCCAATGAACTATTGTCCAATCAACAATATATTTTTTTATTTGGATATTGTATGCTTTTTAACAGGGATTAACTAAAAATTAGTTCTATAAATTTTGTTAACTGAAGTAGTTTTTATTTTTAATGACACCATTCCCAGTCTTTTTATATATTTGATTGAAAATAGGATTGTCCTCATCTATTTAATTTATGGGTTCTTCATCTGTAGAAACTTGTTTCAGTAATCTTTCAAATCGTTCCATCTCCTCCAAATAACTCAACACACTCAAGCAGAAAAAAGAGACACGGGCTCGCAAGGGTTGACTTGCACCCCAGTGCTTAAATTTTAGTAACTTCAAAAGGAAATTGCAAAATAAGCATTTACCCTATTAGAAGGTACTCCAGGTTTGACCCATTTTGAAATAAGGGAAGTTAGGAAAATTTTGCAATCCCTTTACATTGGATGTAAAACTGTAAAATACCCCCTTGCGAGTACTCCCAGGTTAAAGAAGTTACACATCAAAACTACAATAATAGTGCTACAGTATCAAACTGTTACCTATGTAGATAAAAAACATAAGTAAGTTGCTTTAAACAAATAAGTAAAAATAGAATTATGTGTTACCTAATTTGTGTATGAAACAACATATCTAACAATTGAATTCAGAGATTATTTTGACATATTTGAAATCATTTTAGGGACAGCTAGACAGTATTTAATAATTAAATGACTGCTACCCTTAATGTTTGGTTTCTGAAAGTTAATGTATAATTAGCTATTTGTGACATTAGCTTTTTACATTATTATTCTAAATTGTTTTGTGTTGATAATTTAAAATTATCATTTTGTTCATTAATTTTTTTTTGTTGCTAAAGGCACACACCTTGTATTGAGATAATAATTCTAAAAGTAATTAAGATTAAAACTCTAATAAATTATAGAATGGTTTATATGTGTTCATTGTAATGCTTCATGCTTAGTTTTATATTTATGTTTCATATTTCAGACTTCCTATATCTGATAATGATGTGCCTTCAAGAAAAGAAAATGTACAACTTCATAATGTCCTTCAAAAGTGTAATGTGGTGAGTAACAGCTTAGGCCTATGTGAGATCATGATAGTAGCGTTAGTCCTCACAATATAATTCAAACTATCTGTCATATGACGTAAAAAAAACTCGACAACCAATGACATGCCTCAATTTATTGAAGGTTGACACTAAAATGTACCGTATATACTCGCGTATAAGCCGATCCGCGTATAAGCCGACCCCTTAATTTTAGGCCGATTTGTTGTCCAAAATCGGAAACTCGCGTATAAGCCGAGTTGTATTTTCGTACATGAAAAATTCCGATTAAAATCGGCAAATCCGCGATAAAAGAGTGAAATTTTAATTAGAAAAATAAATATTTAAGCCTAATAATTAAAAGTTTAAAGAAAGTGGCTGGAGAAACGGCCTTCCTCGAAGTTCGTGACGATTCATCGGGCTTAAAAGTATGTACCACTCGCGATGTTCTGGTGCCTTTCGAGCAAGAAAGACATTGACTTTAAAGTGATGTCATTCGCTACGCACAATGTCAACTTTTTAGTCTTCCATCCGAAATTCTATTAAAGTAGCGTTTACTAGCTTCATAAATTCTACAAACCATTTAAATATTTATCAAAATATATACTTTATATTAAGTTAAACTGAATATTTATGTGAGTAGTTAAATTTTGAGTTACGATTATGCCGCGATGCACAGAACGGTCTTCAGTCAGCACGTGACGCACATTCTCGATCTCGGAAATGTGTCGGCGCATTTCAGAAGAATCCGCTAATTTCAACTTCTCTCCTTTTCCCATTTTAGGCAAATTATATTAGAAATTTTAATGACCCGCGTATAAGCCGACCCCCCTACTTTTTGATGAAAATTTTGACTTAAATTTCTCGGCTTATACGCGAGTATATACGGTAATTTTTTTTTTAATTATAGGGACTTTCAAAAAATAATCTTGCCTTTTTAAAAAATATTTTGATCCTATGTTCTTCTACATTAAGTTTCAAAACACATTTTAACTCGATTTAGTTAAAAATTAAATTTGGTTGTTTTGGTACTTTCAAATTATTCTTAGATATATGCCTATGCAACTCGGTTAGAATTTTTTTTTATGGAATACCAGTTTTGGACACTTCAGATTCTGAAATTGTGAAACTTTGCATACTGATAGGCATTCCAAGGGAAAATTTAGAATTTTGCACAGGAAACATTTAAAAAATCAATTACAATTTTCTTTATGGAACATTATTTTAGGATGCTTCTGATTGTCTTAAAAGTGTCAAATTTTGCATAAAGGTAGGGTTTTATAATTCAAACAAAGGAAAATATCTGAAAATTCAAAATTTTGAACATTGGGCCTTTTAACTTTTTTTCCCTTTCATTCTAATACTCTTGATAACCTTTGTTGATATAGATGTGTAATACAAGTTATTTATAGATAAATATTAATAATAATTATAAGAGTTGTTTTTTGGATGTTACCAAAGTTTAAAATTAGAATATTAATTAATGGGAGTACCATATCGATGTCCACATCTTTTTTAATACCCTACTTCTCTGTATTATGAAACTTTCCATGTCTCCCTGGACCCTGCTAATAAATTTTTGCTGAAAATGTGAACTTTTATTTCCTTTGATCCTTTTGAGAAAATACAAATATTTTTATTTTGCTTAAAAATACTGTATATGTATCTATTTTGTAATTTATTGTCTTCCCATACGTAAAATGGGTATTTCAGCTAGTGTATTTATACAGCGAGTTGAAAAACAAATTTTGCCATAAAAAATTTTGTGAACAATTTGTTAAAGTTAGTTCAATAAAGTTATTTTTCATATTTGGCACCAATTAAACTTTTATGATGCTGGACACTACACACAATTATACAAATTGTTATGTGAAAAAATTTGTTGTTGCAGATTTGAATTTTGAAATTTGATTTTATCATATCTTGTGCCACAATAATAGTTCTCAACATAGAAAAATATCTAAAATGTGCCACGATAAACCCTAAGAGTCAACGTAATTTATTATTTTGTTTAGCCTGAGCCAGAGAGAGAAATGAGCCAGAGTTTAACCCAACTGTCAGAGGGGTCAATCGAATCAGATGACTTTTACTTGATTCGATCTGAAATGAACAAGTTGCAGGAAGAGTTCCAGAAAGATGCTCAACTATATCAGGAAATTAACAACGAACTTAAAAAAGAATGCGAATCACTGAGGAAGCAGACAGAGGTGGTAAGTGATAATTTTACTTATGTCATTTAATGTTAACTAGGGGCTTCTCCTCTTCCTGGTTTAACACTTGCCGGAACACTGCTCGCTTCGGGAGCATTAATTTGGCTCATCAAAAAATGGCTTGCTGCTCTTTCAAAATATACGGGCCTTTCTATGCATAGGACATTTCATATTAAATCATTGCCCTATCTTTACTTTTCAGCAACTCACAACACTTCTTTATCCTAAAAAAACTATTATGATTTACACATTTGTTTTCTATTAAACTTATCAAAATAAAAAAAATTGTGAAGACATGCTCATATATATATTTTTTAAAAATCCATTGATCATTCAGTCCGTTCAATTCAAATTTTAGGATGTAGATGGCTGCACAATTTATTTGAAAGTTTTGACACATTTTGGCACATCTACAGTTAATCCCCTTTCAAATGACACTTCGATCATAATGATTAGTTATATAGTTTAGGAGGTGTAACTGACAAATTATCATCTTGTCTATTAAATTATAAATTTTACTTACAAAAATTATATATTTTGTTTAAATAAAAATTGCAATTTTTATAAAGGTATTCTTACAAAAATAGCTTTAAGAAATATAAAAGTATTAGATGTATATTCGTATAAAAATATTAGATGTATATTAAAAAAAAAAAAAATGTATTTCATACTTTATATATTTTTTAATTAACTATTGTTTTAAAGACCATACATAAATAATTTTTTCTCATGTATAAACTAAAAATTAAATTTATTTTCATTAACATATTTAAGGTAATGTAGCAAAAAAAATCTGTTGTGTGTTGTTTTCAAAAGGCTTCTTACTCTCCTTAATCAAGTTTTTTCAGCAAACGCTGTTACCATCATTATTTTAACTTTAGTATTCACACAATATATTCTAGCAAAATTACTATAATATTTATTCTTTGTATGTATACCTCTAAGTTTCAGAAATTCTTTCCTTTGTTTTTGTATTATCAATAAATATAAACTTTATTAAGATTATTGTATTCCTTCTATTCACCATGTGCAAATTTAATAAAAAATTATAAATGACTTACTAAGTATTTTTGCTTACTCAACTAATATATTTAGTAATTAACCTCACTTCTTTTTTTACTGTATATTTAATATTGTTATAATGTTTTTTGTTATGTATAGTTAGAAGAGCACAAAAGGAAACTGGAAGCTCAGCTACAAGAGAAAGAAAATGAACTTGCTACTAAAGAATCAGAATTGGCTACTATTGATGCTAGTTCGAAGTAATTTCATTGAATAATGTTTGCCCGATATTGACTTCATTTGCTATCCCACTAAGTAGTAAAATTTTAAACTTACATTTACATTAAAAAAATACTTTTTATTAGTAAAAGTGTGACAATTAAAACCTCAACTGCTTACATTTTGTGAGTAATTTACATCTGATTTGATTTGGGTAAATTGTTCCATTTAAGGTATTAAGTATGTCCGTCATTTTATTTTCAAAATCGCTATCATTATCTATAGCATTAACTGAACTTAACAAAGGATAAAAATATGACTTTTTGTGTACACTATCTTTCCAGAAATAGTGTACACAAGTTATGGTTTTAAGGATAGTGTACATGAAAGTGTGGTTCATCTTGTCACTCATGTTAAATTAAAAACTATGTGATACATTATCTAAATAACAAATCTCAATTAAATAAGTTCAATTAAACTGTGCATAGTTGAAGCCTAAGATGAACGCTCATAAATTAAGATACAGTGAAATGTTTCCTCTTTCATAGATTTTGATGTAGAATTATTGTAAATTGTGTGATGCTACACAAAATATTGTTTTGTTGGTATAAGAACCTTTTAATTTAAAGCATTGATTTCTTCAATAATAGCAACTAAATCCATTGATGACCTATAATAATCTTCACTGTATAATAACTCTATCAATAACTCTTTTTATTTTGATTTATTTTCAATATTTTCCTTTTTTTTTTTATGTTTACTTTTGTTGCTTTATTTTTCTGTTTTATTTTACCTTCCTTATTTTCCTTGCATTAAATTATTATTTTATGTTTTCCGTTACATAACTATTTCTGCCTTTTAGGAATAGCATGTCAGGGTCCCAGCTTTCTTCTACCGAAATTAGGTCTTGGCAGGTGTAAGTGACATTTTCCTTTTTTTGGCAAACCCTAAGCTCTAGATGATGGTATTGGTTAATTCACTAAGACCCCAGTGACCATGCACTCTGTGGCTTGAATGATGTTTCTCATACTTGGCTTTCTATTCTGCTTGAGGACTCAGAAAGAAATGATAAGAAACTTTATTGTTTAAAGATGGACTTTTTTTATTATTCTTATCAATAAAATTTAGAAGAGTTAAACATTGAAATAGCTGAAGTTTTAAAATTGTTGAGAGTGATTATAAAAGCATATCACATCTTTGTAAGACTATATTTCTGCAATAAAAAAAACCTAGAGCAATTCTACATATTTTAAAAAGACTCTCTAAAGTTTTATTTGGCTGGCAAGAGATGTCTAGAAGCTTTTTTTATTATGCTTTCGATTAAAACTTTTGCTTTTACAAAGGCACCCTTTTTCAAATTGACTAGCGATCTACGGCACTCCACCCTGAATGCCTTCTTTTGAGTTCTTCATTTTAACAGGGAAAGACTGACAATAACAAAACTTTTATAGTGTAATGAAAAATTCTTCTAGAATTTGTTTTTCGTCAAGCTAATGAAACTTCGGAATGTTCTCTTTAATGACATGTAGAATAGCACTCTTCAGTTAATTGGTTGCTGAGATATAGACTTTCAATTGTGATATTCCTTTGTAATCACCCTGAATATTTAAGACACGTTTATTTCAATTCTTCCAAAACGGCAATGAGTGACTCTTTCTAACACAAGAGGTAGAACACCTCATAACACATGTCAGAGATGTGTTATGGATTTTTTATTTTGCAAAGCCCTTTTTTTGTGAAACTTTCTCAATTTTCAAAGAAATAAAACAGCAATTTAATAATGTTATGAAATGTTGCCATAAAAAGAGAAATTCATTTAAAAATTCATTAAAAAAAATAACAAATGTGTAACGCATACTTTTGAACCCAAATGAAAAAATTATTTTTAGCAGATTTTAATCATATAACATTCGGAATGTACTTATTACAAATACTGAAAAAAAAACTTCCTATAACACTTTGAGATCGAAAGTTAACCCTCTGATGTTCAAGGCCATGTATATACGTCAAGTTATCTCTAGTTTTTGTAGTCATGCACCCAATTTTTTGTTATTCGTAAAAATACTTCAGTTTACAAGATTTTTTTTTTTAATTCAAAGGTTTGAGGTGCAAATTATGAGCTATCTTTTTACAATTAAGAAAAAATACATAAAATAGCAAGCCCAGGAAAAATGATTTAAATTACAAATAAGCGTCAGTGGGTTAAAATGTGTAATTGTGAGGACACACACAAGATACCGGGCACACACAAAAAGAGATGCAACATAGATAGATTGAAATAACTGTTTCTTTTTAGCATTTTGAGATAAAATAAATTGAAAAAACTTTTTTTAAACAACTATTTTAAGCTTGTTTAGCTTCTTTATGTTAGCAAGATTTATTTTGCTGAATAGTTCCTATTTCTGCAATCTGCTTTTATTATGTTTCACCAAAATCCATCTGGAAATGCTCCAACATTGCCACATCTGATTTTAAAACTTGCTTTGTCTATCATTTTTTGCATACTATGAGACCTTAAAACAAAGAGAATCAATGAAAAATTCTTACAAAATATTTTCTAACAAACAAAAACATTTTAAATTTTGGTATATTTCATGTTGGGGAGTATGGTAAACTATAACAATTCCGAAATGTAAATGTTGGGAGGTGCACAGATTAAAATTAATCCATCTTTTGTACAGCGATGCCGCTCAAACCAACTCGCGTCTTCTTCATGTGCTCTCGGATTTGGTCAAGACCTTTCTGGACATTGAGCATGACATCAATTCACATCTTGTTGAACATGGCCTCACCCCGTCTAGGAGTGGCACTTTCACTCATCACGATGAAGAAACAGGTAGCTAAAGAGCCCATTCAATTTTTTTTAATTAGCTATTATATTTCTAATAACTTGTTGTCTAAGTTTATTAATTGTGTGCTTATTTAATTAACCTTGTAAAATAGCTTACTTGTCACCATACAATTTTCTTCTTTCCTGTTGTTATTTTCCTTATGCAGTTATTTTGCATGTACAGCATTGTGCAAATCATAGATATTTTTGCAATATTTATACCTGTAATCTCAAAACACTAGTAGATGTTTAAATTTTATTATAATGATACTAAAATAGTGTAGAAGAGTAAAATTTAAATTCGTAATAATACCTTGATATGTAATAACTTTTTCTAATCGTCTTAATTACCTATAATACCTAAACAGTTTTTATTAATTTTTGTAAACTATTTATTGTGATAGTATTAATTCTAAAATTATTATTAGTGTTGTCTTGATTAATTAGTTATTAAAATAGCTTGATTATTCTAATGCTATTTAAATAATTAATACTTTAATATAATTCTATCTTTAATAATTTATATCTTGCTTGGATACACACTCTGGTGTATTTGGAACAGCTCCAATCTCTCAATCAGAGAATGCTAGTTCAACCTTGTTTTGGGAAGTGCAGCAAGCTCATAAGTGAAGGGTTGGGAGTTTGATCCTCGTTGTTCGACCAAAAGGGTTGGGTACCGGTGTACGTTTATTCTGCCATGGTTCAAATGTCCTCACTTTTTTCCCTGTGTGGGAGTTTAAAATGTGGGACATCTTATCAGATGTTGCCATTGTCATTTGATCATGGTTCAAAATTATGAAGCAATGTTCCTGTGTTTTTCCACAAGCAGCTACTTGGGGCATCAGACAAAGAAAAAAATATATAAATGATTGCAGTTAAGAATTTGTTGTTACTTTAATATAATTTATTATTTTGTTCTACGTGTTTATTCTTTTCTTCTATTACTTTGAGATTTATTTACATTCATATTTTCTGCTACTGTATAGAGATTATATAGCTTTAATTTTATTCTCTGAAAATGCAATCTTGACCCCGCAAACCAGGGATTTTCCCCCAATTTATGAATTTGGAACCCTAGTAAAATTAACATACAGTACAACTCCAATTATCTGGATCAATTGGAAGCCCACTCCCATCCAGATATTTGAATATCCATATAATTGGGTAATTCACAAAAAGTTATTTCTTAGTTAAAAAAAAGTTTTTTAATGTAGTATATAATGTTATTTAATGACTATTAAAAACAATATCATTCACCGATAAGAAACTTTTAAAATGTGGATTTTTCTGATTTCTTCCCTCTCAAAATGATTTGGATCCAGATAATTGGTCATCCGCATTGTTTGATCCGGATAACTGAAGTTTAAATAATTCTACTGTACATTTATTTAGTTGACAAAATTTTAATATTAAAACACTTGATTCAAGTTTAAAAATAGTGTTAAAAATTATTTGTGCGAATTGAAATGCCAAAATCATGTTCACTTGTGACACAAAAATTCCTTGAACAATATCTGGTCTTTCTTTTGAGATAGATTGAGAAGCATTCAAACCAATTGCATCTTGTGCATTTCTAGTAGAATATTATATGAACCAACTAACCTCTTCTCAATTGCATTTCTTACATATGTTAAGGCTGAGTTCAATTCTTCCCTTACTGCTGTGTACGCCACCACTGAAATGCATTATTTTCCAGGACACAGTGTTGCCTCCTTTCCTTGGTCTTATCTTTGGATAGATCAAGAAGCATTCAAATTAATATATCATTGTGTAGTTCTAGTGTATGGCATTTTAACGAACTAAACTCTTCTGGATTGGTTTTTAAACATGTTGGGGTCGGGCTAAATCCTATCTTTCCATTACTCTGTGTATGCCACCACTCAAATGCATTATTTTGCAGGACACAGTGTTGGCTCCAGGGAGGACTTTGCCTCCCTCGGCATGGGAGAGTGCCCTAACATTGAGCTGGTGGAGGATGGCCTTGACCTCACTCCAAGGACGTGGGACCTGTTTGCCGCTGTAGGGTCCTACGACACCGAGATTGAAGGAGAGGACGTTGTTTTGGGTGAGATTGCAATTGGATAGTCACTTATATAAGAATCAAGTTCATGATCGGAGGATTACAATATATTGGGGGACTGGTGCACGCTAAATCTGTTCGTAGTCCTATGTAGCGCCTGGTGCCAACTCAGATGTTGTTCTCTCGTTATCCGACTGTGGTTCAAAACTATAAGGCAGTGTTCCAGAATTTTCTTTTGACATTACTAGTATGACATTAATTCAACCAACTAAAAAATTATGTGAAAATTTTACATAGTACACTGGCAGGAAAAATTAACCTTTACAGGGCGGATACAGGCCTGTCGACAAGGGATGTTTGGGGGGTAGTCCGACCCCCCCCCCCCCCACACACACACACAATAATCTAGAAACCCTAAAAGTTGGGAATTTCAAGTTTTTAAAATCTCCGAGTTGGGAAAATTTATGGCTGAAGAAAATAAATATTATTAGCAAATGAAATCTGTGGAAGATTAGAAATTACCCAACTATTAAGATTACATTTAAATTAGACAATACTTGTGAGAGACTGTTTAATATTACCTAATATACATATAAAAACGATGACAAATGTTGATAAGTTGAAACTGGGAATTTTCGGCACTGTTAAGTTGGGAATTTAGAATCGTAAAGTTGGGATATTTCTTGTTTCACCCCCCAAAATAAACATTTTGTGTGACGACACTGGGTGGGCGGTCGATATTTCGACCAGAATCCCATGTTAAAATCAAACTCCTGTTTTCTAAAGGTTAAAAGAACAACCATTAAATCAAGTTTAATGTTAGAATTATTTCATGAAATTTGGTATGGTTAATACATTAAGGTCAAACTCGCTTCTTAATATGATTACCTGAAGCTGAGTTCTCATTATTGATGAGTCTAAATTTTGTTTTAAAAAACAAACTTTTAGAGTGTTACAATCTGCAGGAAGCAAAAAATTCAATAACCCCTGTGTTGTACCAATGTACCCCCACTGGTTCTATTACAGGATTCCATAAATGCATTAATTTTTAATTTTTTTTTTATCTATAGTGCCCCCCCCCCCCCCCCTGATCTATGAATGCAGAACAATACAAAGACAAGATTTTTTAGCTTTATGTCAAGTTTTTTAGAGGTGCAATAGGATTCAACTTAAATCTAATGAATGATAATGCTTGTCCCCATCGCTCAACTTCGGTGTCTCTATTTTGAAAGCAAAGGGTTCAGTGGGGGATCTGGCCTGCATTATTCTCCGTAATTAAATCGGATAGAAAATGAGTAGAACAGACTGTTATTGTGACTTGCATCACTGTAACCTGCATTTAGCACTCTCCTGTAGTCTCAAAATTCAATTTATTATCGTGCATATGCTTTGTTATGTCATTAACTACTAGACAGCCTAATTTAAAGTATGCAAAATCATTGCAATGATTGCATTTCTGTCCAAGCACAACAAGTGAGCACTGTCCATGTATTTCCAAATATCACAAAATGTACAATATGTAAAATTTTTATAGATTTATTATTTAAAAAAAAATATTGCTAAAATAGGCAATTAGGCTTTAAAAATATATCAGAAATTATGAAATAAAGATAATATGAAGTTTTCATTTTCATATCAGAAAAATAATGCGAGCTACATTCAATTTTATGGTTCCTTTAATTTTTCCCAGTAGTGTACTACCGAATTCAAAATCTGAAGATCTCTAGTTTTTACTCCATTTTATGCAAAATAACCTGCTAAAAAAAAGGTAAAGTTATAAAAGGATTGTCAGAGGGTCAAAGATCATTTTACCTACTATCGAAGATTTGAAAACCTGAGAATGGAGCATTGAGTTGGGAGACAAATTCACTTAGTCTATAGGAAATGTACAGTATAAACTGGTGCATACATGTCTAACAATAAAATTTTAAATAAAAATATATTAAAAGCAATTTGAATTTTCCCAACCCATTTTTTATGTTTTTAAAAAATAACTCCCATAACATGTTTTATAGTGTTGTATGCAATGATTTTACAGACTTGGAATTAAAACACTATTATTTCCTTGGCGGATTATGTGAATAAATTATTTAAACTGTAATTAATGTAGTTTGGTTGTTAAAATGGTTAGCAGCTAATCAATTATGGTAAATTTGGTCGAGAATCTTCATTTTTATCTAGGTCTCTTATTTCTGAGATTAGAAAATTCTATATTTCCCATGAATTCTGTATGATGATCTACTTTGTTCTGATTAAATTTTAAATAAATATCGGAATTTCTCATTTTTATTTTGTAAGGCACCAACATTATACCTCATTTGAAACAACTAAAATTAAAAAAAAAAATGTTGTTAATCTCTACTATGGCTAGGAACCATATTTTTTGATTATAAGACAGTTTTAACTAGTAACGGAATAAATCTAAAGGATTTTCAAATAAGCCATTTAATGTTTTATGTTGAATTCAGGTGCAAGCCGTCGACTGAGACATGCAGTGGATCACGTTCTGAATCTGCTGACGCGAGCTCTCAACAATCAGCAGAATCAGGATTTGAAACTTCTGCTGAAAAGGAACGAGGAATTGTCCCAAGAGCTGCAGGAAGAGAGCTTGGGAAGGGATGCTGTTCACATGGAACTCCTTACTGCGGAAAGTAAGTGCTTTTATTTCAATGGAAGTTAAATTACTAAGGAGAAAGTTTAATTTTACTCTTGAAAATTTAAAAAGGAAGTAACATTCAATAAAAGTTGGAATTGACTGTTTTTCACCTGTACAAGTGTGGAAAAGAGATGAATAACAAATATAGATTTTTTTCAATCCACTTCTGCTTAAGATTTTAGGGCATTTAATATAGTAACAAATATTCGAATTTCCCAAATCATTTCAATTGTTGTTGGTTTTCATTGTGTTAACACTAACTTGTTAAAATCCATTTTAAATTTGACTCACCATTTTTAATTTATGACTACCCATTTAAGTACCCACTACTCCATCCTTCCGGAAATGTGTGATGTATTGCCGGTAGGACTCACCTTTATGATCGTATAGAGGTTTTTCCTGATTGTATAAAGATTATTCTTCCTTCTGACAGAGGAATTTTCTGAACCACAAGTTTAAAATTTCTAACTAATATTTTTTATGTACAAAAGTACTTCTGTAAGTTCTTTTGGCAGGACTTCCACCTTTACGTTCTAAGGTTAAGAATAACGAGGCACTGTTTCTGAATCTTTCCTTTGGGATAGATCCTGAACCGTCATCAGAAGCTCACTGTATAAGTCTATTGAGACGTTTATTCAATCAACCAATCATTCTGCAGGCACAATCAGGAAGCTAGAGGGGGAGAAACAGCGATTGGAAGACAGCAACCGAGACTTAAAGGAAAATGAGGAACTCCTGAAGAGGGAGATGAGGACTGAGAGAAACAGGACGGCCCAGTTGGCGCATGAAAAGGAGGTGGCCTGTGATGAGATCCAGATGCTCAAGGGACAGTGCGAGCTGCTGGCCAGCCGACTGGGCGACCCTGAAAAAAGTAAGGCTTCAGTTGGTTACTCTCTACAGTTCAAGATATTTTCTAATGCGATTATTGTTAGAAAGCATGTTTTCATTTTATGAAAATATGTTTGACTGCTAAAAATATAATGTTATTCCATTAATTGTTTTTAAAAAAATGCATTAAAATTTTTGTTTTTGAACAGTTGGAGTTTTGAAATTCGTATTATTTAGTAAACACTGACCATAAATAATACTTTCTCTTTAAAGCATTATTAATATTTTTTGTGGAACATTTATATTTTAATAAGATTTTGTATATTTTAATGCTAAAGGTGCTCATGATTAATCTTTTATCAAAAGATTAATAATTTTAATTATCATTTATAATGTAAATTTAGAATGATGTTATTTCATTAATGGAACTAGATTTTTAAACACAACTTTAATTTTTTCAATAGTATTGATAATAATTAAAATATTTCCCCTCAAAAGTATGAATATTCAGTAGACCATCAATATAATGAACCTTCCCCATTGTAACGAGATAAGATAATAATTACAAGGACACTAATCAACTGAATAGGACTTTCAGTGTCAGTCCTTATCAAAAGGGGTTGCTATATTATGAGACTGTGGTAAAGACTTTAGTTGGTTTACTGTATTTATTTTAACTGATTATTTTGATTTGAATATATTTTGTCAGTAATATATAGAGGGTATAGGAATAACTTGGTCTACTTTTTAATATTCCATGATTTATTTTTCTGGAATTTTTCAAATGTCTCTATACACATATTAACTACTTGAAAATATATTTTACTCCAGGTCCTGAATATACTAAAGTACCAAAGAGTTTAATAATATACTCATTCACTTATTATATTATATATATGTTTTTAAATTGTGCATGTTTTAATGACTTTATAATGAATTTCAATGTTAAAGATACATTTTATTTGTCTTAACTATTATTTCTATATTTTATATATATATATATATATATTATTATTTATCTTTCATCTCTATATTTGCACCACTGTTTATATAAAACATTATGCTTCATAGTTATCCTCAAAACTTTTCATTCATACCTATACTTAAAATATCTTAGTAAATTTCACCTATCAAGTAACTAAACGAAATTTAAATAACCTGGTATTAACCGGTAATTTAGGATAATTATGAAGCATCATACATAATTATTTCTTTTAGGTATGTGCGAGCTACACATTTTTACCTAAACTTGCATGTTAGTTTAATAAACTAGGTATTATGAACACAAAATTTAGTTTCTGTTAGTTAGCACTTGTATTTTAACATTATGCATGGGTGTTCTTTTTATGATGCATGCATATTCTTAAAATTTTTCTAAATTTTATTTAAAATCGAGCATGTGTGTTAGTGCTGTGCATGTTGAAGCTATCATTTTATTATTTTTAATTGGTTACTTATCAGATAGATAATTGATTAAAAATTCCATCAAAAGCTGTAATTAAATTAAGATATTTAAAAATAGCAAAGTTAAATAATGAAAGTAATAGAATAATTAGATATTGAAATATATCAAGTATTATCTGTTTCTGCTTAAATTTTAAGTGCTGAGTGGATGAACTTGTTAAGTGACATTTTTGGGGAAAAAAATAGATTTCCTGAAAGAATGTGTTTTTATCTGCTGTCAGTACGAAATGTTAATTTATTCCCCTAAGTCTTTATGAGGCAGTTTTCAGTGGAAAGCGATTTTATGTGCATGCTATCTCGCATTGTCATCTTATAAACTTAAAAGCTGTTCTTCTCCAATTCACTAAATTGTCACTCAGAATGTTCTTTACTCCAATTAAATGTAGAATATCTCAAACTTTTCAGCATTGCTAGCCAACATCTCTTACATGTTAATTTTTTTCAGTAATTCTTATAGACTAGTTTAAAATATCCGTTTTGTCATTTTTTTTTTAAAGATAAACATTTTTTAAAACCCATCAGTAATTGTGTGTTTCAAAAGTTTTCTCTGTAAAAGAAAACTTTTACTTAGACAAGTGTTATATTTGAACATGGGAACTATTAAAATGCTATTTTGCTCAGTATTAGAACTATTTGCATAAATTTATTTTTGTAATTTTAAGTGTTTTTATTAATCACGATATTATACATTTTTAATAATGTTTTCCTGCTAAGCTTTGAGAAATTTTATAAAAAGATCCTTTTATACTAAACATGCAAACAATATGTTTTATTACCAAAATGTTTTTTGCATATACATTTTTTTTATATTCTTTTCACATAAAGAGCAATTATACTTTGAATATCATAAAAAAAAGTAGCTTTTAATGAATTCTCGGTTGCTTGTGATTAATGTTATGTTGTTAAGAAAAATATCAATTAAGCCCTTCATAACCTTTTATACATGAAACAAGTGATAATATCACAAAATCATTATCTGTGATATTGTGGCATAAATTCTACCCTTCCAACCAACTTTGACCACAAGAATGGGTCATAGTAAAAAAAAAAAATTCTATGATGCAAAATGAAAAATATATATTGAGGATCCGATTATTTGAATATATGACTAGCGGTAGAAGTTTTATAAATTGAACCTATTAACTAAAAATACAAATTAACTGTCGATATTGAGCTGGTGTCAATTTGTTCTATAAAATATAGTTATATTTCGTGAATAGCCCTAAATCCTATCCATAAAATTGTATACAAAATTCACAACATGAATTAATAAAATTAGATGATTAGGCAGGCTGGCTGCAAAGTGGTGTAAGAGTCCAGAAAATGGACTAACATCACTTCCCATTGCTAGGCAGCTAGATCTACCATTTAGCCAAGTAGTGAGTGGTAGGTAGTTCAATAGGTAGTAGCTGAGGGCTTGAATAGGTTTCCCAATACCGAGTTGCATGTTGTTCCAATTAACATTATAACCGAGCAGAGTTGCAAACGTTAAGCTCTTTAGAATGAACTCTGTTTTGGACTTACACCACTTGTCAGCCAACCCGCCCGCTTGTGAGTTTAAGGTATGCTTGGAAAGTAAGTACTGTTTTAAATTATTGGCTTTAGAAAGCAAGACTGTAATCTTTTAAAAGTATGATGTGAATTTTAATATTGTTGGATTTTTTTTCCTATGTATTTCATAGATATTTTTACTTGCAAAAGTACTATTTTCAAGTGAAAGTGTTTTGTACATGTTTTTCACTTTTTGTAGATGTCCTATAAAGTGTTTTTTGAAACTCAATATGTGTGTTCGAACCAAACACGTTAACAACTGTAAATCTTTGATAACTAAATGTAATACTACAACTATATAAATTAAATCACTACAACCTTGATGTAGTGATATAAATCAGTTGATGAGTTTCTACTTTTTAGGATTACTGCTAAGTAAAGATCTAAGGATTTTTTTTTAATTGCTATGCAACGTTTTTATGTGTATTTAATGTTGAGAACAATAATTTATATAGAGAAATCTTTAAAATATCAAAACTACATTAAAGATTTGTTATCTTTATAAAAAATTTCAAAATCTATTATTAATTCACAACCCATGAAGCATTAAAAAACAACTGAAAAATATCCATCGACCAAGCTCAAATCCAATTCATGCATGAGATTTGGAAAATATTTGGCTCACTATTGAAGTGGAAAATTGTAGCTTAATAATCAAAAATCGGTGAACTGACATTTGTGATGTGTATCTGAATAAGAGTGATGTTGTGTGATGATGCATATCCTTATTTTTTTTTTAAATAAAAAGGTGATAAAATATTGCAAACATGCCTTGTGTGTAAAGCTTCATAATCCTTATCTTTAACAAATAATCACACTACTTAAACTCCTGATGCTTGGTGATGGTTCTCATGTTGCTAATATTTGTGAGCTCGCACATTCCTGGAAGAGATTCCCTCTGCCAATGTGTTTTGATCTCACGCTGTTTTTTTAAACTTTTCTCTTCTATGTTTTGTTGGGATTCTCACAGCCGGCATTCCTAAAATGTCCGATTCCTCCGACACTTGTGTCCGTGAGCAAGCAGGTTGGTTTATTTATTTTTTGTGTGTGGATCCTGGACATCCATAATTTTGGCAATGACAAGATGGAATGATTTTTAATATAAATGTTTTTTATGGATTTCTAAAACAGTAATATTACATTGAAAGTTGATTGTATCCTCAACTTTATTTTTATGGGCAATATTAATCTTTGAAAAATTCATTATTTTTCTTGTACTTCTCAGTATTTACCTTCTAGAAAGTCGGGGAATTTCGATCTTAATATTGAATGGCAACCCTGATTTAGGTAATGTTACGACAATTAATACAAAATATTAATGCCCATGGAATGCTACAGCAATCATATAGCAATTTTTTTAAGCAGTTTAACTGCCCTTTCTTAATTTTTTTTGTAATTGCTGATATTATGTCATTATGTTAATTGTAATAATTTGTTTCTCATAAAAATCCAGAAACGAAATTTCTTTAACTGCAAAATAAGTTGAGGCCAATCTTTTTCTTGTTCGAGTTATAGATCAAAAATATTCTTGTAAGTTTTATTTAATTTGCAAGGTATAATACTCAAATTTCTCCAAATTTAGCTTCAAAGTTTAAAATATTTCATAAATAATTAGAAAATATATAAAAAAATATAATAAAGATATATATAATATAGAAATTAATATAGAAAAATATATATAATAGATGGCAAAAATATAAAAAATGTATGGTATGATTCAAATTAGTTTGCACATGCATATTAAATTATGACCTGAAGATTAAGACGTACTCTTTTCTCTCCCTTAACGTTTTATGTTATGGAAATGCCTAAAAAATTATATATATGTTAAAACAAAATAATGGATGTCTTGGATCTATTTATGTGTATAATTTTGTATTTTACCTTTTTCAATTATGTATTTTATTTATTCATTTTAACCATCTTAATTAACTGGGGTATCAACTAATACCTAACGAAACTAATTTATCCTAACTTATTGTATATAGCATACTTTTCAAGGTATCAATGTAACACAACATATTATTTTTCTCATTATTCTGTCTTGTTCATAGCGAAAATAGGGAATTGTAAACCACATCTTGCCTTGACTTCCATAATCTCTTTTTTGTCGTAAATAAATTTTATTTATTCTAATAAAAACTATGCCAAGTATTTAAATTTTATTAATCTGTAAAATGAAACTATTTTTGTGCATCTGATTGCCTTAGAATTCAGCATTCATATTTCTTAACCCTAACAACAAAATAATAACAAAACTTGTTAAATTTGATGATTTTAGTGCCTCCAGAATTGTGTAACTCAATTTTTTCCAGCAGAATACAAATGAGCATTTACATGCAATTCTAATAGTGTGATTCTATGGAATGGTTATATATTTCTTGCCTTCAAATACTTTGCAGAAATGTATTTCTTCATTTGAAGATCTCAATGCCAAAACAATGTAATTTCTTTTACTGTTTTGGTGTTACCAGTAGAAAATAAAGCTAATTGTTTCAGGATAGGTATCTACTTACTATTCAAATTATTGTGGACATACATATTTCTTACCTTCAAAATATTTTGCACAAGTGTATTTCTTTATTTTAAGGTTGAAATGCACATTTTAACTTTCAAAATGTAACTTATGCAATTTTGGCATCTATTCAAATATAATTTATATGTTTGAATGGAGTTCCAAATTGTTGGAATGGCATCAAAAAGAGAAAATAGGTTGAAGGCATTGCAACAAGGTATAATAAAAATAACTTCATTTGAACATCATAATTTGCATTTTAACTCGATTTATTTGATATTGAGCTAATACAGTTCTGGCACTAAATTCTCCATTTGTTTAATTAAGGAACATTCATGGAAAATTAAAAATAACAAAATAAATATAACAAAAATTATTTTATATAAAAAAAGAAAGGCCTCTATATTTGTTTCTTAAAAAACAATGTATTTAAAAATATCCCTTTAATTTTAAACTTAGAAATTCATACAAATGCTATTAAGTGTTTATGCAAACACTAATTTAAAACTACAAAACAAGTAATTTTTGCATTTGAACTACTGAAAGAATCTTTTTCTTCGAATTAATTTTTAATCCTTTGAATGTTTCCTTGTTTTCCAGAGCTTCTACAGGAAAACTCCAAGCTTTCCACCGAGAAGCAGAGCGTGCAGAAGAACCTGAGCAGAGAGCGCCAGTCGTTCCTGGACAGGCTGCACCAGATGGAGCTGGCGCTAGAGGAGCTGACTGCTGAGAAAGATGCCGTGGTAGAGCAGAAGTGCAAGGAGATCCAGGAACTGAGGGCTGAGATGGAAGCCATGGAGAAGCAGTTCAACTCCAACAAGAAGTTCATTGACGTATGTTCAAATCTGTTTGCAGCTTTATAAGGAAGTGTATTTTACAAAAATTCAATTGTAATATCTATTTTCTTCATTTCTACTCTTGCTTTGCTGGTTTTTATGCTCAGTACTTGGACTTGGCGCATGAAGCCACAGGCTTGGTATACATAATGCAGGATTTGTACAGTCCTTTATAAAGTCTTTATTTTGGTTTCATATTCATGAAAGTCCTTAAAAAGTACTTAGAAATTCCTAATTTTTCAGGGTTCCCAAGTACCTGGTAAACAGCAAAAACCTGGAATTGCCAGGGAAAATAAAAATGATTTAAAAAGTCAGGGAAAAATTAACAATTTCTCAACTTTTCTATAAAAGTCAAGGAATTGTTCAAAAACTTTTAGTTGAAGATGCCTTACCAAATTCCTTTTCTCACCATCGATGAAATTTTCTTTTGTTACAAAAATATAAATTTGTAAAAATGATAATTTCTTGGGTGTTTTAATACTTTGACATGTTATTATTTGCAAGCATTTCCTTTTTACGGTTCTTAACATTTATCTTTAAAAAAATTCGAAATGTTTCATATTTTTTCTCTTGAAATTTTATTAAAAACCTTCTCGAAAACTCGGAAATGGCAGGGAATTTTAATCTTAATTTTTAGTGGCAACCTGTTTTTGTTTAAAAGGTCCTTAGAAACTTTCAAGTTGCAGAAGTCACTTAAAAGTCCTTGAAACGACTATCCTTTTATTAAACCTCTATTAATTAAAAATGTTCGATCTTAATGTGAATTAAGACAACTTCATATCTGAGTAAGAAAACCCACAGCTTCTTTGCACCCGACAGCTTTTAGCTGCTTGCACCTATTTCGTATTCATATAATTTAATCTTATAAATATATTTTTACTAAGAAGGTTATTTTTAAAAACTGCTTATTTTTATTTTCAAAAATTGTGTACGAACATTGTTATGGCACTCGCAAGAAATATCCATGACATAGTTTATTTTGGCTCAAAGAAACTCCCCTTTCTATGTTTAGAAAGACTGGGTTGCTACATACCTGGAATTGTCAAGACATTTTTCTAAATATTTTAGTTAACGGAGATATAAGTTATTTTTAGAATGTTTTTGTAAATTTTTTAATTCTGAAAAGTATAGATTTTGTTGATAATAGTGAATGCACACCCTGGAACTTGAAGTCTGCTTTTCATATAAGTAGTAAAAGTATCATTAGTATGTGCAACATCTTTTATTATATTAAACTGTATATTTTATATATTTTGATTCAGCATCAACAGACAATTTAATATGGGTCAAGGAAATACTTTCTCTCAGTTATCTATTCCCTTTGCTCTTTCAATTAAATTTCGATATTTATCCTTTTTTTAATTCCATCCTGTTACCTGAAAGAATTTCTTGAGTTTGAAAAGATAATATGAGCCCGCAAGTTTCAAAACCAGATAGATCACATTTGACAAATTTTTCAAAAGAAACAATTTTTTTATACAAATTAGTATTATATAGATGCGGCTGAACTCCATGATGGTGAAGGCTCAAGGAAAAAGTTAAAAGTCGAGTAAAAAAAAGCTTGTATATAACTGCCAATACCCTGTTGCCAGATTAAAAATACAACTGGTTACAGTTAACCGTGTTCTTCTTCACTGTTGAAAACCAGTGCAGTTGTTTACAAAATCCATCCCAGATGACAGAAACTTGATACACAAAAATTTTGAGGGGACCAATTTGAACCGAAAAGAAGTCGTAAATGGATCATTTTCTTCGGAAATCGACTCCAGTCAGGAGATCATTAGTCTATCTACACTCAAAACTACTTAGGGGTTTTATAAAAGCTGGTGTTTTTGGAATTCCTATTAATTGTTCCCATACACAAAGTTTTACAAATAGTTATTGCATTACAAGTTAGTGTATTTTAGGCGAGTCTGTACAATTAAATAAAATGAAAACAAGAATTCAAACACAAATATGGTTTTTAACCATTACATGTATTTTTGTTAGGTTTCGCATAATGTGAATTAACTCCACAGATGGTTATTTGTTTTCAGGAGCAAGCGCAGGAGCGTGAGCAGGAAAGAGAGGAGTACATCCGGGAAGTGAACAAGATGCGGGAAGTGGTCCGGGAGAAGGAGAAGATTCAAAGCAACGAAGCACAGCTGGCCAAAGAGGTTAGTACTCAGCAGATATGGGAAGTTTCGTTTTTACATTATTAGTATGGATTATACTTAATGTAGCTTTTTGGAATGTGAGGAGGTATAGTACAGTAGAACTGTAATTATCCATATCAATTGGGACCCGATCCCATCTGAATAATTTGATAATTCATGAAGACCAGTTTATTTCTTAGTAAAAAAAAATAATAATTTTGCTTTAGTATGTAATAACTACCGTATATACTCGCGTATAAGCCGAGAAATTTAAGTCAAAATTTTCATAAAAAAGTAGGGGGGTCGGCTTATACGCGGGTCATTAAAATTTTTAATTAATTTGCCTAAAATGAGAAAAAAAGAGATTTTGAAATTAGCGGATTCTTCTGAAACACGCCGACACATTTCCGAGATCGAGCATGTGCTTTTTATTATCAATAAACAAAATACTACTGCTAGTTTATGTTTAAAAAATTGAGCTGTGGACTTGGTCCTTTAAAACATTGACACGGGTCAGTGCATGTTTTTTTTTTTTAAAAATTTAAGATTTTTTAAAAAAAATTGTGAAAAAATATATTTTTATTAGATTATAAGATATTTAAATATTTTTTTGAAAATCATATGAAAGAATAAAAAGGAGCTTTAAAACTTTTTTTAAGTGCCACATATCTTAAAAAAGGATTGATCGGACCTAAGTAGACCGTGCGAGATGTGGAGGGAAACAAATCATGACATATCTAATTTTTCTAGAAAAGTATGCTGAAAATATGTTTAAAAAAAGTAAAAGTTTGAAAATTGGTCACTATGCATCGAATTCTGTCTCTCTTTGACAAACACACAAAGTGGTATACGTTAATTTAGAAAGAAACATCTATAAATGAAGTTTATTCATTTCATACAACTTTTATATTGTGAAAACTAAAGTTAGACATTTAATGGGACAAAAACATATATATTCATCTATACACGAAAAACCTATTTTTCTACAACCCTACAACCATTTAAGCTACAACTCAACTAATTTAGGAAAAAAGTACTTTTCATTATTAACATTACTTTACTATTGTTTGCAATTTTATGCTCAATAATATCTTATTTATAGCAATAACGCTTTTCTATGAAAAAACCCGTTGTAAATAAAATTCTGTATAAAACAGTACATGAAATAGGGGGAGAAAAGGGGATGAAAGACGTCTAAAAATTATATGACATAATAAATAAAAACTTCCTTTTTTGTATTTTTTTCAAAATTCAGATCGAGTCGCTCGAGCAGCTGTTGCGTGCTAGGATAGAGGACCACCAGAGTGCCATGAAGAAGAAAGAAGCTGTCGAGAATGAACTTCGCCAGTCCGTGGATAAAATTCGAGATTTACGAGATGTCATAGAAGAGCTAGAAACTCAACTGGATATGAAATGCAAAATAGAAACTGGTCTGCGACAGGTTTGTGAATTTTTTTTACCATAACAATTTTTTTATATATATATATATAATTTATTTTGCATAATTTTAAAGAATTTGATATTTTAAAAATTTAATTGACGTATTAACGATACGATTTGCATCAGTGTTCATCCCCATTGAATGTGCTCATTTGTAATTTTTTTTCTCAAATTGGAGGAATTCCTAATGTGTATGCTGGAATAAATAAGAACATCTTCAAGGGGAAGCACTTAATAAGTAGGTCCTGTTACTCCCAACATGAACTCAGAAAATCTTAATGGTATTCTTCCCTCCCAGGCACTTGATCTACATGCTCTATCCACTGTGCAATATAGCAGACTTTCATAAAATACTAGCTGTTGACCACACATTTCTGGGAAACCTGTTAAGGCTATACCTTTAAAAAAAAAGTTAATTAGGCCTCGTCAGGACTCAAACCTATGACCTATTGTTAGAAAGTCAAGAACGATTTTGACTAAGCTAATAGCCAATATTTCGGTTAAAATCCTGTGTTAAAATCAAACACCCGCCTTCTAAAGCTTCAGAAAACTAAATGGAAATTTTACAAATCCTCAGGTGCTCAACTTGAGAATGAATAGTTCATATATATAATTTGTCAGCCTTTTTTAAGCAGTGGAAATAGGTGTTTTGCGATACGCAGATACTTTCTTTTGTTATTATAGATAAAATTGGTATTAGTGCTTATAGTTGAATAAATTCTTACAGAATCTGAGTGGTTTGACTGAGTCTATCAGTGCACATGAGAAGATCCATATTGCTATGGGTGAGGCATCAAACAAGCCTAAAAATGTCCAAATGAATGGAGAATCCATAGAACAAGTGGAAAACTTAAAAGAACAGCTGGCATCACAGAGTCAAGAAATTGAGCAAATGTCACAGAACCAAACTTTGTTACATGAGCTTAGAGGCCAGGTAAAACAAAAAAAATTCCTTCTTTATTTTAAAACTGTCTCTTTATCTAACTTTTTTTTACTTTTCATGTGCAAAATGCAAGAAAAGTTTATATTGATGCCTTAGTGCAGTCAAACCTATTTTGTCAACCTTACCCCTTAATAAAACTTTTCATTTATGAGTATCCCCTTCTCCGAGGTTCGTACAATCCCTAAAAGCCCTTAGAAAATCCTTATTTTAGTTTTATATCCATAACAGCTCTTTAAAAGTACTTAGAAACTACTTATTTTTATTCAAAAGATCTTTAGAAACTTTCATTTTACAGAAAAAGTAAAGGCTCTTAAAAAGTCCTTGAAATTACTGTAGTTTAGAACATTTTCCTAAACCTCTATTAACTAAAAATGTTTTATCTTAATGTGAATTAAACACAATGTTGTATCTGAATAAAAAACCCACAGCTTCTTTGCACTTAATAGCTTTTACCTATTTAATACTAATTTATTTAAGCATATTTTTTTACTAAGAAGGCTATTCTTAACTTTAGAGTTAACTTTTTATTATAATTGTATACAAGTTATTTGCATAAAAAAATAACTTCCTTATAAATTGCATATAAGGTCCATAGACACTCCTTATTTTCTGAAAACATCTATGAACCCAGTTTTCTCATAATCCTTGTAGTACTTGCAGCTGCCGATCAGCTGGTCGAATTTCAATGCTATTTGCAGCTCTCTGAATAGTATCCATTTTCAAGTACTTTTCCTGTTGTCAAAACCAATAAAAGTAATGTATAAGTACCACTCTTAACATGTAAATACAATTCCCCAGATCCATTTCCTGGAGGCAAAGGTCGAGCAGCGAGCCCGAACGCTCGAGGGCATGCTCCTCGCGACAAGCCCTGTGCAGAGCGACGATAACTCTCCCGGCGGCTCGCAGGGGGGCAGCGAGACGCCCCTGCAGATGCCCTGCGAGGACGGGTATGAGATGTCACCCCGCTCTATCCACTGGCTGGAGATACGCAGGCTGGAGGAGAAAATCGGCAGGCTGGCACACGTGGACGAGGAGCTCCTGAGGAGGAACAAGGAGCTGGAAGGGCAGATGAAAAAGATGAGGCTTCAGCAGAATGTAAGTTTGTGGGTAGAATGAAATATTGCACATAAGTTAACTGTACTCATTCAATTTTATATATAAGTACAGTAGATCTCCAATTATCCGGATCAATTGTGAATAGATCCCATCCGTATACTTGTATAAGTCATGAAAAAAAGGTTATTGCTTAGTAAAAAACGAATTTTGCTTTAGTATTTATAGTAATTTAATAACTATTAAAAACAACATCATTCACTGATAAGAAACTTTTAAAATGCGGATTTTGCGTTTTTTTTTTCTTTTCAAAGCAATCCGGATTTGGATAATTGAGGATCCGCTTTATTTGATCCGGATAATAGTAGTTCAAATGTATTATTTATTATCCTCAGGATTTGCATCCAAGAGGCACAATTTGTTTTAATTAACATTTTTTAATATATTGGCAATGTAAGTAGAAGTATTATTTTAGAATTTTCAATGAAAAAGATTAATTTTTATTTCATTGCACTTATATACTGGGCGCATGAGAAGTATCTTTACAACTTTGACATGCAATAAATACCTAATAAGGTAGCTGAGCTATGTTGCTTGTATATGTAATAGCAACACATAAAGTTTTATTTGTACATAGTTTTAAAAAGAACTTTAAAAAAATACTTATAAATGAAATTCTTTTGCTTATGCATATACAAGCAACATAACATCTATTTTATTTACTGTAGGTTTTATTGCGTGTCAGAGTTGTAAAGATGATTTTCATATTTGCCTCTTAAGGAGAAAGCTCAGTGGGTTGATTGTTTATTAGTGTGTTAATGGTTTTGGAATGGTACTTTAGATGGTTTAATAATGATTTGGGAAAAAAAACTGCATAAAAATAAAATTTTGTATGTTTCTCTTACATGTACAAGCAACGTACATGTACAAGCTCGTACACCCTTTGTTATAAACAAAATAAGTCCATCTGCTTTTCTAAATGCAGCTTATTTTTTGTTGTTTTGTTTTTAACATTTCAGTATTTCTATAAAGACTTTCAGTTTTTACATAAAACCTCTTTAAAAACAACTAAATGAGAAATTAGAGTAAAAACACTATGTTATGTGTTTGGGTGGTCTATTCGTACAATGTAATTAGGTGAATATAACTCAACTGACATGAAATTGATTTTTTTTTCAATTAGAAATTTGGATGAGTATAAAAAAATCTAAGAATAAAGCTTAATGCTTTTGGGTTGTTAATGCTTTTGGATGTTATACTTTTATGCACAATGCTTTTGGATGTTTTGCTTTTGGGTGATCCATTCATACAATGTAATTAGGTGAATATAACTCAACTGACATGAATTTGGGTTTTTTCAATTAGAAATTTGGATGAGTGTAAAATCTAAGAATAAAGCATAATCCATTCTTAAGAATTATTAAACCTAAATAAGTGCACTTGCATTTAATTTTAGAATATACTTCACATTTCTTATTCTTATTGCCTGACAAAGAAAGCACTAATTGCATATATGTGAAAAATAGTTAACAAAAACAATATAGATATCCCAAATATTAAAACTATGTTTGATAAAAAAAAACACAGGAGAGGAAAATAAATTAAACCTAATCATGCGATATAGAGTGCGGACAGGTTGCTAAGGAGAAAAATGACAATCTTGTCAAAGGAAGTTTTTTTTTAGTTGCCAATGGAAACAGTACTGAACACATGATTTAACCTGGAGACTTATTTAAAATTAGGGCAATTTTTTTTCAATTGAAGTTTTCCAAGCAATATTTTTCAGCTTCTAGAATGCCTCAATTTTTTTCTAAACATTTGCAGCTCTGGACATTTACATAGCTTTAAATTAAAAATTCAATAATGAAGCTAATCTATCCTAAACAATTTAAAGTTACCTTAGAAATGGCCGCTTGGGGAAGAAATATATAAAGAAAAAAAAATAATAGAATTATGTTTAATATTGAATATTTTGATAGTAAGGTGTAAAATAATTATAGGTAAGACTCATAAGCATAAAACTGTTTTTAATAAACAGTTTCTAAATCTTATCTGTGATAAATACTTCTGACAGGGTTGTCCCAAATACGAAAAATTGAAAAACTGTGAATTGTCACAGAAAATGAGCCAAAATTCAAAAAAGTGTCGGGAAAATGAACAAGTTTTATAAAAATGATAGATTTTTTATTAAAATGTTATTATATGCAATATGTAACCTAATTTAGTTTTCACTTTGAAAACATAAATTCCACAACAAAAGTTATTTATTCTCCATACTTTACGGATATAGTAATTATAGTAGAAAAGTTTAGAGCTCCCTGAAATATAAATGTGATTAATATAGTTCTTAGATTCCTTTCTTTGTTATCGACGAAATTTTCTTTTCGTTATAAAAATATAAATTTGCAAAGAGGATAATTTTTTTTAATACTTTGTTGGGTAATTACTTACAGGCGCTTTATTTTTACAAGTCTCTTCATTAATCTTTTTAAAGTTACTTTTCATATATCTCTAATTCAAGAAATTTTTTAAAAACCTCCTGGAAAACATTGAAAAAATCAAGAATTTATAATCTTTATATGAAGTGACATGGTAACTATGATCTTTTTAGGAGTTCCAGCATGAAAACGCTGCTCTTCATGAGCGACTGTCCGAACAGCTGGTGCAGGTTTCCGTGCTGAAGTCACACATTGAAGAGGAGAAGCACCGCTGTAACACCCCACGAAAGTCCCAGGCCGCAAACAATAAAATCGAACAATTGCGTGAGGCATTAGAACAGCAGTTGGAGAATAACAAAAGACTTGTGTCAGAGGTAATTGTTGTTTGCATTTATGCGGATTTTCTGCCTGAAATTTATCTTACTGAAGTGTAATGTTATTGTTTTTATTAAATAAGTAAGAAGATTTTGATCCCCTAAGGAAATGGAGATATTAGGTTAATAAAATAACCAATTGTTAATAAATTTGCAATGGCCGATGTCAGTTGTTATGGCCATTGCTATGTTGACTCTATTTGATTTAGATATTTAGAAGATAACAATTTTTATGGTAAATAAATAATTTGATGACTGCCATGGCAGTTGGGTAACAAATAAATCTATAGTGAAAGTATAACAATTAAACATTTACATTTAAAGATAAATTAGTGGCATTACATTTAAGTAAGAGCGACTGACTATGGCAGTTTATGTGTCGGAATAAGTTATCTTGGTGGGAAAGTGTGTAGAATGGGCAGTCTCCTTGTACATCAATGCGTTTTAGATATCTGATTGGCCCTTCATGTAAACACTTGGTAGGTGGAATGTGCACATGGATGAGGGTTGCGAGAGAGGGAAAGAAAAAGGAATGAACTGCAGTGGTGCCTTAAATTCTTAAGTTAAATCAAAATGACTGTTGCTTTTAAGGGTTTGTTATGGGCATTCTCATTGAACCTTTTTCTCAATTATTTTAGATGCAAGAAATGCAAGGAGATTTGTATGTGTTCAAAGAAGAAATTCAGTTAAAGGACAACATAATTGCAATGTTGCAGAAAAATTTAGATGCTTTTGAGAAAACAAAACACATAAATACAGAGCTGGATGAACAGGTATGTATTTGTATATGTTTGTATTTGAAATATTAATATCTTACATTTTTAAAGGTGAGCTCTAATATTGTACTAGTTATTTAAAAAAAAATCATTCTATAATTCATAAAAGCCTTTGTATCGACATGATCCATATATTAATTTCAGCTCATGTCTATGACAGCACTACTATCTTATAAAATTTTAGTTTTTTTTTATCGAATAGATAAGTCTATTATTGACCATGTAATATTCTTCTTATTGTCTGCATTATTGCTATTTATGTTTTTGTTAGTAAAGGATTTATTTTGACTATATTTAACTTATTATTGTCTTGGATTTAACCTAAAAATCAAGAGTATGTTATGCAAAATAAGTTATTTTGTCGCTGTGTAGTAGTCTTTAATTTAAATTTCCTAATAATTATATAGCTACTAAATATATTTTTTTCTTTTTAAAAATATGTCTTAAATTTTGCTTTGGCACGTAGCATGCATCAGCTGCACCCTATGATTCTAACCAGCCTCCTGCTTGCTTTAAATTAATGCTGCTGGAAAAGAACGACGAAGTGATTAGCAAAATTCAAGAAATTGAATTCTTGCAAAAGGAATTGGAAGAACTTAGGAAGTTTCAGAAAGATTCGTCGGTGAGAAAGGACTTATTCTGCTACTAAATACAATTTAGGGTGCCTGAGAAGTGTTGGACACATTTCAAAATTATGTAACACGAAAACTGAGCAGAGTTTGTTTTTCTATGCCATGTATTACTAACATGGTTTATAAATTATTATTTCGAATAGTTGTTATTCTCAGAATCCAACTTGGCTTCATAGGTTAAATTCAATCACTAAAGGTAAATTGTACCGTTTAGGATAGGGTTTTATATTCCTCGGTCAAGGAACTCAATTAAGCAGTGGTAAAACTGCTTAAAGAAACTAGTACTGTCTGCAAATCATAGCAGAACATTGCTTTTTGCTGAGTGACAATGAAATTACTATGCACTGAGAAATTTCTCGTGTAGTTCTCATTATGCCACCTAATGGAATTTGGGATTAATAATTATGCAAAACAAAATTTTACAAACGTGTTAGATTAGAAAAGAGAGTAGGCCAAACCCGTGCCTTAAGTGTTAGTAATATGTGACATAAAAAAACAGCAACACCTTATAGTTTTTTTATTTACATAATTTTTATGTGTCCAATACTTCTCGGATGCCTTGTATAATAATCATTTAATATAAAAAAATTATGCAATTATTATAAAGAAAATATAAGGTTCTCCATTTATTATTGCATTCAAAGATTGTGAGTTATGCATGTTCACCAAAAAATGCAACAAGTATATGATTTGTTTAATAATGTATCTGAAGAATAATTGTATGTGTGAGGAATGCATCTGTGGAGATGTTTTTCTAAACAAAACTACACCTCTCTTTCTGGATATAACTTGTCTGGAAAATTTATGGTAATATAATCCTGCCCTCTGTTGCTCTTCATATCCCATAATTGCAGAAAATAGATTGAAATTTACCCTCTAATTGCCGAAAACCTGCATTGAAAGACAAATTCCTTTTAATAATGATTGGATAGAATGCAAATGGGTTCCTTTTTTATTTTAAATAGAAATTTTAATTAATTTAAAAATGATAATAAAGGGTTGTCATTTTGATTTGCAATTGTTGGTTCATTTTCCCACCTTTACCTATGTTACTTTCCCCAACAGTTGCTGAAATTAAGGGCCACTGTGGGTGTACAAACGAGTAAAATAGAGGGGCAATGTATACATTTTTTGCTTTCTTTAAAAGTATTTTAAAATATATTTCAAAATAGTATTGTTCTTGTTTAGATAATTTAGTATACAAAACAGTTTTTAGAGATTAATTTTGTTGTTATTCTTTAGTTTTCTGAGAATTACAGCTTATATTTCCAACCATGAATATTTTATTTAATATGTGTTTAATTATGTGTAGTTTAATAAATAACAAGCTTTTTTTTTATATATAAAATTCCTTAGAATCACAGTGAAGGACTGGAAGAAAGTGTTAAAATTACAGAAGAAGTCAAAAAGGAAAATGCATATTTAAAGCTAGAAGTAGAACGATTGAATTCAGAATTAGACCACTTAAATGAATGTTTGGCCAATGCAAAGGAGCAAGTGGAAATGGAACAAGCACAGGTGGAGACACTTTGCGAAGAAATGGCGAACTTATCACAAAATTCTGTAAGTTTTATTTTTTGTTCTTTATACATTTTTTGAATCTATGTATATTTCAGTAGAATAAACCACTTAGATTTTTATTATTGTAATTTTATTTTTTATACCTAACTTAAAGTGATATTTAATTAAATTTTAGTTGAATTATTTTGTGGAGTTTGAGTTTTTTGAACTAAGTATTTTTGTAGCATAATTTGATCTCTAAAAAGATGGTTTTATATAATTATCTACATGCTTGTTGAGTATCTAAATTCTTTTACTGAATCTTGCAATTTTTTATTTGGTGCTTTTATTTGTTTTATATTTTTAGTTATATAGTTTATTTTATTTTAACTGTTTAAGTTTCTACCTGTGCAATTACTTATAATCAAAATTTAAATATATTGTAGAAATTGATATTTTTTTATATATATACTGTTTTAGATTATTTAAAAAAAAAATTAAGAATCCTTTTAAACATATTTAACATGTTCTGGCATTAGTTACATTTTCTAGACATTTATACTCTTTATAAAGATTTTTTATTTTATAAATACAATTATAATGGTTCCTCAGAAAAAATAAATTATAATTAACTCTTGCCAATGGACTGGATATATTTGACCCAAGTCAGACCACTGAATTTTAAAAAGTACTCTCGATTTAAGACATTTTCTTAAATCATACTTGGGAAGATTTTTTATTGAAAATTGCTTATATTAATCGGAAATGTAAAATTTTTGACTGGCCGTTAGCAAGATCCCTGTTTTAACTCGACCTTCTGGTGTTTCATCTATAAATTTGTTTGTTACGTCAGTAAATTTGTTTGCATTTACGATCAAACAAATTCGATTTTCTTCTAATTTGACATGAATGTTGCTTGAAGTCATTAAAATCGACATATGTTTTTTAAAAGTATAAAGTCGCGACGTGTATACCGTTCCCAGAACTACTTGTTAATTTTTATTTTTTTTCATTTATATTTGTGTTATTAAAAATACTTAATGTTTTCTGGTAATTTATTATTCCAATATATTTTTATTTTTGTTAATCCCCTATATTTATTTAGATGTTGTTATAATGCGTACAATACAAGTTTTATTTTCGTTATTTATTACTAATAACTTTCTTATAGTGTTTATGTGAGTTTATAAAGAGTGTTATATAAATATCCAATTGTAGTATAGTAGATCGACAATATAGCAACCCCTTACAGGACCAACCCTTACAGTCATTATTACAAAAAGGTCATTGTAATAAGTAATAAAATTTAATACATTAGAAATCCAATATGACTTTATGTTATGGTTGTTGTATAGAGGGGTTCGTTTTAAGGAAGGTCTACTGTAGTACCTTTGAGCATGATAAACTATAGTTAACCCTTACCCAAAGACTGGATATACTTCATCGAAGTCAAGCCACCGATTTTCAAATAGCATTCTTATACTTTATTTAAGACATTTTGTATTTTTTTGCTAAAATATATTTCAATTTGGGTATGGTTTCAAGTAGCATATAATTTATTGTAATATAACTGTACCTAACATTAGTTAGATACTATTTCTATACCACAGATAGAAGATTCGTTGTCACATAATACTGACAGCAGTACCAGAGCACTTGAGCAAGAGAACATAAACCTAATCCGTAGACTGGCCGTGCGCGATTCCCAGTTAAGGGAGAAGGCCTTGGAGATTTCAATGCTGAGCGCATCCACCACGAAGCTAGAAATATCGTTGAGGGCCAGTGAGAAGGAGGTGAAGCTTGAGCAGGTACAGGTGGAGACGCTCCTCCAGGAGCTGGGAAGCTTAGCTGGTTATCAGGTACTGGTGGTGGGACGCTTCTAGGCATGGGTGCATGAGCACAGTCTCTTAACTCCTTCCGTTTCTTTGAGCTTGCTTCTAGTGGCAGCTTGTTGAATGGTATTCTTCAAATCTGTCTCTAACTCCTTCTGTTTTCTGGGGCTTGCTTCTAGTGTTGGATGGTTCTCTTGTAGGTTGGCTGAGGATGTAGATGCTCTATGAGAATGAACTCCTTTTGCGTTGAAATATCTTATTTAAAAAGGGGGATGTGTCTAAAATGATATTTTTGGTTCTATATGTTTGAAGTAAATTGCATTGTGTCACATGATTCTCTCTTGCAACAAGTAAAGAAAATCAAGGCAGATGTGATGCGATTTACTTCTCAATTATAAATTTTAATCTTCAAATCATGTTTTTGTTCAAAAATGACTTGTGATTTTGATGTTATTTCAGTTGTAAATTTCTCTATTTGGTTGTAATTTATGGTAATATTTTAAAATAACAATTATAGACTATTACTCTTTCAAAGACGCAGTAATATTCAAAGCTTTTATGCATGCAGACTAGAGTTGCAGTGTGACTAACTCCAATGTTCTATGTGATGTCTCTGACAAAATTAATCTTTCTGTGGAAATTTGCTTTTCAACTAATATTAATCATCTTCTTTTTACTTATTCTAATTTCAATCAACAAGTTTCCTTTTCAACTTGTAGTCCGGTTGAAAAAAGTTATAGCGGCCGTCATTATAATACAAAATAAGAAATATTGAAACATTTATGGATGTTTATGTAATTGTTTTTGTGTACAAATTACAGTGTCCCCTTTTTATTATATTTAAAATACTATTACCAGATATTTGTTTTTCCATTGCAAAAGTACTATTTTTTTATAGGAAATTAGCTAATTCACACATTATATGAACCTCAATATTAGTTATTGTATTGTAATTAGCTAATTTTTTGTTTTAATCTAGGATTTCCTTTTATTAAAATCAGTGGGAAAAATAGAAAAGGATATGGTTTATACTAACTAAAAAAAGCCTTCATATAAAAAGAACTGAAACACACATGCACTTATTAAAAAAAATGATTGACTGATATATATATGTTAAGAATAAAATGGAAAAATATGTTCCGAAGTTGCTTATAACGTAATAACTGTTTATAACGCAATTGCTAAGCTAATGCATATATATATTTAAAAGAAAATATTCTTTTATTATAGTTGCAACCATCTGGAAATTTATGGTTTTCTACATTTAAAATATTTAATTTGTTGTAGAAATACATTAAATAAAAAAAAAACTTGTTTAAGGAAGAATACATTTTTAAGACCAAATAGTACATTAAAGAAAAAAAAATTAAAATTCGATTAGAATACAGATAAGATTAATACAAATTTAGTTAAACTTGTAGAAATTTTCCATTACCAATTCTTATGTTGGAGGAATTGTAGTGTAATATTCCCAAAAAATTTAGTCCAATATCCTCCCTTTAATTGTTAAAATTTTGTTAATTATGTAGCACACAAAGGATATGTTTTCTCTAATCATAACTAGACTCTGTAACACACTAAACATTAAGAAAATGTAGGCTATAGTCTGATATTTAATTTAATCTATTTTAAACCGTGTATCTTAGCCTGCTGAGTCTTAATTGGATCTCAAATTGACATTAATTATACAATTGGTGACATAATATTATAGAAGTATATACTTAATTCACAGTTAATTTGTGATATGTACAATTAAATGTGTTTTTATAGAAACGACTAGAACAAGATTTTAACACTGTTCAAGAAATGATGCAGCAAAAGGAAAGAGAACTGGCAACATTACATGAAGAAACTGATGCTCAGGTAGTTTGCTAATAGTTTTTGTAAGAAATTTTATTCTTTTTTTGCATGTAAAAAAATTGTAACTGAGCCGTAAATTTTATAAAGTTCAAATAATTTTGGTATTTATATTTTACAGGATGATTAAAAAATAAATAGCACAGCTTTGAAAGGCTATATCTTATCAACTTAAAAACTTTGAGAGCCTCGTTCTATATATTGTGAATATTACATTATAAATTTGAATTTGGCTGGCGAAAAATTTCTCTAAGTGTGTTCTACATCTCACTATAAAAAGTTTGTGTTTTATTATCTGTTTCTGTTAACATGGCACAGCAGGGCATATAGGCAGATTATTATACATTGGTTTCATCAATATATAAAAAAAAAGGGACTCTTTGCAAACACACTCGGCGGCGTCTTTCGCCAATTGAAAGAAACTTCAAAATGTCATCTTCGCAATATGTAGATTGGGGCTCAAAGTTTCTTGATTGTGCCTTCCAAAGTAGAGGTATTCTTTTGTAATCATCATGTATATATTGATACCTTAAAAAAAAATAATATACCATAAGTTTAATTTTACTTAGTTTTATACTAAGTCATAAATGGCTGTTTGAAATATTATGAGTCTTCCATATAAGTATAGGACACACAAAATCATCAAAAATATGTTATGCCTTTAAAAAATAGTTCATTTTATTTTAAATCTAATAACTCAAAACTTATATTTCTATGTTAAGTACAACTAACTATTAAGTACAACTATTATTTAAGAATCAATATTGAGATGAAATATGCACCTCCCCCTACCTAAATGAAGACTGTTAAACAATATATATAACAGTCTTTTATTTCTGTACCCCACTTGGTATTCACTTGGAGATTTTTTTTCGTAACAACAGATTACTTTAGTAATTATGCAGGCACATCATTAACTGTGATTTTTTCCACCATGATTATGATATGTGAATTTGTACTACAGTGTAATAATTTTTCTTCATTTAACAGATGAGACTGGAAGCGGAACTAGAAGCTTTAGTCAAAGAGTTGGATGAGCAGAAGGCAATAGAGGAAGAGCTTAATCAAGTCATGAAGCAGATGGAAATGAATTTTGAGGGATCTAAAAAGGACCTCGAGCTTCAAATCGAACAGTGGAGATCTAAGTTTGAGGACTCTGAGAAATCTCACAGTGCAGAAGTGGGTGATTTGAGGAGTCGGATAAAAATCTTGTGCAGGAAGTTGCCAAGTTGGGACAAAGAAGACATTGATGTAGCAGAAGTTCAAAGACAAATAATGGTATGTAAATAACATAGAATTGAATCCAGTGTTGGTATAGTTTTTTACATTACATTTGGGTTTGTAGGCATCTTCCTAGTGAGAATATACATTTTATGATTGAGGTTGATGTGCTTACTCAATAAAGTGGGCAGAAAAAAAGTTATTTTTATATATTACATTCTAATAGTACAGAAAAGTTGCCCCATGCAGTAAAACTAATGTGTAAAATTTTTTATCCCGATTTATTGATATCTTTTGCCTGCCCAAGGGGGTTCAAACGCTCCAAAAAGATTAAAAACAAAAATGGGGAATTTTTTATAAAAAAAAAAATTATGTTTGCAATTACATTCTAATAGTGCATAACAGTAATTTAACATATTCAATATTAATGGTATAAAAATTATTCAGATCATTACATATCTTCAGCCTCCCCAGGGGGCCAAACATAAAAAAAAAAAAAAAAAAAAAATGACAGTTTTGAAAAATACCAACTTTTACAATTATTGTGAGAACTGATGTTTTTGCACAATTCCAGCTAGTAGTTGAGCAATGCGTGGAACTCAATCTACAGCTACCTTTTTGCTGTGAGTTTTGAATCGTTTCTTGATTACAGAAATGGTTGAAGAGCTACTATTTGAAAGGATTGCGGAGGGAAAAAAATAACCTAATCATAATAACATTTTTCACAGTTTTTAGTTAATAATATATCAAACGACTAGCAGGTATGAGTGGAATTGTGCATAATCATCAGTTTTTACAATAATTGCATAAGTCGGTATTTTGCCAAAATATCATTTTTAAGTTTTTTCTGATATTTGTCTCTTGCTGGGGAGCAGAAGGTATGTATTGATCTAAATCATTTTTTACCGTTAATATTCGATATATTAGATTACTTTTCCGCACTATTAGAACGTAATTGTAAACATTTTTATTTTTAAAAAGGCCCACTCTTTTATCTTTTTCTTGAGTTTGAACTCCTTGGCAGAGGCACAAGCTATCAATTAATCAGGATGATATTTTTTAAACATAAGTTTTACTACATCAGGCAATTTTCCTGCACTATTAGAATGTGATGGCAAAAATAAACCTTTTTTATAAAACCTTAACCTGTACCACTCTATTACTCAAATTCTTATTTGTCATTAAAAGAGAGAAAACTTTTATTGTGATAGTGAAGTTTGTCATTCTTCAGGTTTATATGCTTCATTATATTCCATGGTTACTTCTGAACATTTCTAATCCATACCTTGCCAGGTTTTTTTTTTTTTCCACATTCTTATAACAAATTTAACTTATACTATTAAATAACTTTATAATAATTTGGTATTAGACATGTTTTCAATTTCTGAAAAGGATATATTTACACATTAAAAAAAAAAAAATTTTAAATGGGATTTTACACAACAGAAAATAGTTTAAATGTGATTAAAATCTGTATATTTTTTAATATAATTTTTTTTACAGTATTGTTTGGAAAACTACACAATCTTTCATTATGAAAGTTATAAATAATGCTAGTCTTCTAAAAAAAGTTGAATTTTTATGGCCATGATTTTATATATTTATATTATATGAACTCTTAAGCATTGTTTCTTATTAAACATTTATTTGGGTTAAGGTAACCTTGTTAATTGAAGGTATAATATAATAGAAGAAAGATAAGTTGCACTAAAAACCAAATAATTTTGAAAATATCTAATAAATTTAGAAATAATAGAAATTATTTTAAACTTTCCGAAACTTAACCTAAATAATTGTAATAATTTATTTATTTATTGATCTTTTAATAGCTTTATTTTGAATTTTGTATATATTTAAAATATATACAGAGTTTTTACTTTATATTCTAAACTCTAAATATTTTTTTAAATAACACTTTTGCAGGAAGCCTCAAATTCGTTTGGAGCTGATGACACAGAAACATATGGAAGCCTTGTTTATGCCTTACTAAAGAAAGCTGTTGATGGAAAATTAAATCAGATGGCGAAAAGACACGAAGAATATGTGAATGAGATCAATGAAACTTGGGAAAAGAAAATAAGAGACGAGTTGAATAACAAATACAAATTTAAAAAACACTGTGAAAAACTGGAGAAAGAAAATCTCTTGTTGCGCGAGAAATTTAATGAGCACAACCAACGTCTCTCTTCCGAAAAAGATGCACACTGGCAGGCAAAATTAAGCGACATTGAAAACTCAGCAAAGCTTGAGTTGAAAGTGAAGTACGAAAATGAGATAGCCAACCTCAAACTCAGTTTAGACAGTGCCTCAAGGGAAAGGTCAGCGACCGAAGCTAATGTCTCAACCTTGAGCCGTCAGATTAAGGACCTAAAAAAGAAATATCAAAATCAAAAGAATGAAATGGCGAAGGAATTCGAGAGTAAGATCGCTTCCATCGAGAGAGAAGTGAAAGAGAGGCAAGAAGCAGAAATGTCACAAAGACAGGAAATTGAGAGGCTCCGGGAAGACTTGCAGTCACAGTTGCAGAAGGAGGAAAATCTGGAAGAAAGGCACAGAGAAGAAATTTCCAATTTGCACAAGTTTTTTGAGACACGTTGGGTCACTGAGATGAAAAAGATCCAGGTCATTCAGATTGAGGAGTTGAAGAAGCTCAAGGACAGCAAGGAAAAGACAATTGAGGCCCTTTGCAACCACCTGTTTGCCCAGTATGGGGACAAGCTGAAGGGCGTACAGGATGAGTACGCACAAAAGCTTGCCGAGGAACAGAGCCAAACCATTCTCAAGGTGTGTATGGTCATTTTTTTATGATGTTATAAAGCATTTGAATGTTCCTTATATTCTTTTTGTAACTTTCTATTATAATACATGAAAAGTTAAAAGGATTTTTTTTGTATAAAAAATTGAGTTTTAACTTATTGTTGTAAAAATTTTTTAGTCCCGAGTACAAGGAAAGATAATTTATAACTGTTCTAAGTATGTGAACAAATATCATTTGAAACAAAAGGGGGGGGGGATTAAAAATGTTGATCATTATTTCTACTGTTGGAATAAAAATAATAAATATTGCATATTTATATATACTCTTTATTTTGTTTTATTTGAACGAAAGGATACTAACATGAAATAGGTACGAGTCATCCAGGTCGATTATTATTCCATCTCCCCACTGACCATCTCATGAATAGGAAATTCGGCCTTGTCTGCAGTATAATGCTTCCGCCCCCATGAAGTTAGCCTATTGGGATAAATGACCTACCACGTGTACAGGAAGCTAAGGCGTCTCGAGTCGACCAGGTGGATTGCTAACCAATTCCCCTTCTTACCAATGTATCGCATAGAAGGGAGAATGTCACCATAGGCTGCAATATGCTCTTTCTTTGAGTATAAATAACTTATCATCTTGTAGAGGAATGTGAGCCATGTAAACCAGTTTGATAATTAATCTCATCCCCTCCCCCCCCTTCCCCTCCGAATCGCGGCCACTGGTAGTAGGCCAGGCCCACTCACTAACAACAGAGTAATATGTAATTATTAAATATTTTTAATTATCGTAATTTTTTTCCTAAAGAGAGGTACCGAAACGCCGTTCCGGCGCTTTCCGCCTCAAATCGAGCCCTGTATATATATATGTAAAGATATAAATATATATGTACTACGTAGATTAATATATATATATTAATCTACGTAGTGCATAGATTATGATGTTAAAAAATAAGAGATTGAAAAAGATATTTTATATTCATGTTAATTTATGAGTAAGTTAATTTTTGCTTTTTAAGATCTGTGTCATTTTTAACTGGGACCTAAACAAAACACCAAAGACAATGCATCAAAATTTTTACAGAAAGCCACTACTTTCACTATTCTTTGTTTCATATAGAATTTTTTTTTTAATGAATTCCTATCTTTTGTCCACAGCACAAGTCGGAGCTAAGCGAACTTCAACAGTCGCTTGAGAAAAGATTCGAAAAGGAAAAGCAGCAGATCATGGAGATGAAAGATAAAGAAGCAAAAAGAATCTTGGAGTCTCTGGAAAAGTATTCCAAGAAGCTATCAGAGTTGAAGAGGACTGCTTCTTCTTCGGAGCAGAAAAGCTCATTGGACAGAGGTCGCTGGGAGGAGGAGCGTCAACAGCTGGTTGACGCCCACAAGAGGGAGATCACCAATCAGAGACGAGAGCTCGAGGTGAGGTATGAGGAGATGCTGCAGACTCACTTGAGGGCGCATGAGGCACAGAAGAAGAGTCTTGAAGAGGCGTATGTGCAGCAGGTTGAGAAGGTTAATGAGTTGATGAAGGGTAAGTAGTCGTACAATTTTTTTTTATTTTCGTCTTCCAACGGTTAAAGTTCCAAGTGACACAAACGGTTGCTTGGTGAAGAGGACTAAAATGGGTGCCAAATTTTAGTGAGAGAAAATAAAATAAACACTAAGATTAGGATAGGAGGGAGAAATATTAAAAAAAAACTTTCAAATATTTTATTAAGTGTCACCGTACAAAGTATTCATGGACCAAACTTAGAGGTTCAGTGGGGAATGGGCCTGGAAATTTTAATTTCGAATTGAATTTTGGCACCACTTATTTCAACGGATTCGCAGCGATTAAAGTTAAAAAAAATAGTAAACTACAAACTTTCATAATTTTACACAAAATAATTTATACAAATTTGTATTAAATAATTTGTACATATTTGGTTTTTGAAATGTTGTAAGGTTAAAAAATTATATATTTGATTTTTTTGTGACTTTTCTGAAAATGAAAATCGTTAAAATGTCCTTAGTTAAGAACAAATCATGTCTTATTTATTATTATTTTAAAGTGTTTCTTTGAATATTATGTATTATCTTTAGAATCCAGGCGGTTAACATCGGTGACCTGTCATTCGGATTCTGGGTCCAACAGGACTGCTACGCCTTCATCCGAAGTGACCTCCTCCGATGAGGCATGCAGCTCGTGCCAGGAAGACATGTTGCCTGGCAACAAACACCTCTTAGTCAGGAAAATACACCAGGATGGGAAACGAGTAAGTTTTTTAAACTAAAAAAAAGGACTTGAAAAAATCTTCCTAAAAACTTTGAAACAATTTAACTAATATATATATTTTTAATTTAATAATTATTTATTTAAATAGCAGGATTTCAAAAGTTTAAAAAAGTAATATTAAATTTAATTTGCACCAACTTCAAAAATTAATGTTAGTTATAAAATTAATATTGTTTTATATATTTTTTTTTAATGTTAGCTTGTTGCTTTTGTCTGATTTAGCTTTTGGCACTTTATTAGTTTCTCTCTTTATTTTTGTTTAAGCAATTTCATATAAAAATTGTTTTTATTTAATTGAGGTTGACTGATAAGTGAATGCTAGATAATTAGAATTTTATTGTAATTTATATGAGTTTAGACATAACAAATTAATGAAAGAATTATCTAAATTAGACCAAGATTTACACTTCTGCATAATTAAAACATTAAATGTACATACAAGCAGCTTTACAAAAGTTAACAATTTTAGACCTTATTACAGAAAGTGTTATCTCTTCAATACACTAAAAGTATTTTTCCCTTGCAGGTTTTATCATTAATTGAATCATGTCAAGTTCCTACTTCTACTGAGCGGGAAGCTCGCCTGTGGCTGGAGGAGCGGAAATGGATTATCTATAAAATAAAGAGCCTAACTCCAGAAATTGTAAGCATCAGACATTTTTAATTTTATTCTCTTGTTTACCAAATTTGGTATTATTTAGAATGTAAACATAGTATGGATTAAAGTCGGGTGTGTGTTGTCTGTACAAGGAATATATTCTGGACATTGTTCAGACAGTTTAGATGCCTAAACTGATAATAAAGTTTGTATGTTTGCTCAATAATGGTTTTATCAATATAAAAAGGGCAATAGCCCAATTGCGGTCGAAGGGAGCCGGGTTACCATATTCTCAAAGAAGAACACAATTGTTTATCGCCCAGACAAAAGGTTGCCATGGGCCGCAATCGGAACTTTCCGATTAAAAGAATTTCTGAATGAATTTTGTATACACTTTAACTGGAGGATTGCTTATAAGTCAACCTAAGGAAAAAAACATATTGAAAAAAAATTGGGTGATACTAAAAAAAAAGATTAACATAACTAAATATTTTTTATTTCAGTGGAGAGATTAATTATATTTATTATTAGATATATTAGCCATGGGTTCTTTTTAAAGTGCTCTTTTTATTTTGTTTTATTAAACTTTTGGATATTGCTATGACTATTGACTACCGTATATTGTTATGTCTGTCAAAAAATAAAATCTCTAACCTATATAAAATGTTTTATAAACTTATTTTTAGTTTAGCTTAGTTTGATTTTATAATATTTTTTGTATGATAATAACTTCATATGTTCATTCCTATTTGAATTAAAAATACTACAATAAGTGTTTTACTTTTCTTCTACTTGTATTATCCAACATACACAAAATCAATTACCTGTAAAAACATACCTAAGGATTTCATATTTTTCACGTTGTGTATGTTTATTGTACATATTGGATATCTTCTTAATATGTCTTTTCATTTATATTAATCATTGTTTATTTTGGAAATATAATTTTTTTTTCCTGTTAAACAAACTGACAGTTAGTATTCATCACATTTTAGATTTATGTTTTTCATATGACTTGTACATTTAATGACTCGTAACAAGTTTTCGTGATATTCAGTATGAAAATTACTAGTTTTTACTGTAAACTTTTTCCTCATTAATTAAATTAAAATTTTTAAAGCTAACTTTTTATTTGTAAAGTTAAATTTACTGTTTTGTGTTTCCCTTGTTAGTGTATATTTGTATGTAAATCTTCATTAAAAATGTGAGGGTTTAATTTGTGCTTTAATAATTTCTTCCAAGGTTGAAAACCAAGCCAATTTGAAGCTAGTCATAAGCAACTTAGTGGAAGAGTTACTGAATGCAAGACAGAGACTCATCCTCTCTAATGATGAAGTCAATAATACCAAAGAAAGGTGCTCGGAACTGGAAGTACAACTTAATAGTGAACGTATGTACCAATTTTTGGTGAAATTTCATACTTTTATCTGATATATTTTCTAATCTTATATGTTTTCTCTTTTTATTGAGAACTTAAAGAGTAATCCTATGAAAACAAATATATTGTATCGCTCACAAATAGAGTAGACATGTGTAACTTTTTTCAAAATGAGCTGCTTTTGGTTTGTCATTTATAAAAACAAATCTTTTCACTTTATTACATTAAATGCATGTGCAATGTTAACTAGTTAGATATCAATGTCCAAAATGCAATAAAGCATGTTTACTTTCCGAATAGTTAAATATAAAAAATATTGTTTAGAAAATTAATTTAAGTAGAACTTTATTTATAGCTAGAAAATAAAAGGTGTTCAAATATTTACTCACTTTTGTCTTCTATTTGATGAATGGCAGTAGTTTTATTAATAAACATTCATCGCACAATTTAATGTGAAAGTAAACTAATATTATACACTCTTCAATTTTATTTGTTTTTGAATTTGAAATACTTTGATATGTGATTATTTTTTACATAGTGTAGGAAATGAGGAATTCTTTAAAAATTCTAACTGTGACTTTTATTTACTGTCTGTAGGTTCCAAATTATTTATCCTTACAAACAACTTAAGTCATCAAACTCAGATGGTGAAAGAGTTCGAATCCCAGTTGGATTCAAGGTCAAATGAGGTGATGCATTTAAAGAAAATTCTAGCTAACGAAAATAGGTAAATTCTAAGACTTATTTTTTGAATACTTCTATTTATTTATATGAATTTACGAGAGGTTGTTTTACTGTAGCCTCAAACATTTTAATAAACTCAAAAAAAATTATTTTGACTTAATATTAGAGAATAATTTTTAAGTGTAATTTTTCTATTTTGATATATTTAGTGCATATTTCCATTTACAATAAAACATATTTTAATTATGCATTACTAATATCATATTTACTCCAGAAGTAATTTTGATATGGCTATCTAACTTTTTTTTTAAAGGTTATTAATCTTTAAAATCTAAACTTTTTTTATATATTAAATATATTAAAATTCAGAATCCTAAGTTAAAATTTTGATAATAGTTTTATTTAAAAAAATTTAATGAGCTTGTATATTTTTTTTCATGAATTAGACATAAAAAAAATTGTGGATTTAAAATTATTTTTCTTTTGCAGGTTATCTTACCTCAATTCTACGGATAAAGCATCGTCACGGGTAAGTTGCTAGCTAACTATACATATATAATACATGTACAAGTATTTATATTCGGAATATAAAAGTAATTATTTAATATTTTAGATACCTAGTGAAAACTTAAGCTCATCTTATGATGTTGGATGTTTGAGAAGTGCTGATGAGCCAAGGTAAACCTTGTAATTCTTAGTTGATTAGTTTTGAATATGTGTGATATTCTTTCTTTGTTAAAATTGATAACCTCAGAATTTAAATCATATAAACGTTGTCTAATAAGTCATATTTTCCATATTTGTAATAAGAAGAAAATAAATATTTAAGAAAAAACTATACAACTTATAAAATCAAACTCAATATGTACATGTCTTTTATCTTATTTTCATCCCCTTAAAACCTTGGGGTAGAAAATATGCTGCTGTGACTCACTATTCCATTTGAGACAAGTGTTATGTTAAAGGATTCATCGTTTCTTACCATTGAAACACTAACTGTAATTTTGCTGTAAAACAAGCCTTTACTTGCATGTTAAATGCATGTGTGTTTATGATAATGTGGGTTCCTGTGTTTTTAAACCTTTTTGTAACCATTTACATAAGACTACTAAATACCTTAAAATTTTATATAAGAAAATAACTCAGTATTATGTAGATCTTTAACGAACTTATAAAATGTTAATCTAAAAATGCCTTGAACAGACCATTGATCCTTATTTAGAACATTTAATAAGACTGTATAACATACGAGTGAGTTGGCAACCAAGAGGTACAAGTATTAAAGCAGAATTCTATCAGAAGAGAATTTAAAATTTACAACTCGGCTCGGCTGTAACTTTTTATGGAATAACATTCAACTTGTTATTTTGGTCAACCTTTCGAACCAACACTCACATCACTTGGCAAAATGATAAATTTAACTGTATAGTAATTAGTTTTTAGTACAATAGACATCTGTTCACAGTGCTTGGCTTCTTTGGGGCTCCCAAGATAAGTCATAATGGAGTGTTAGTCCATATTTTGGATTTTTACCACTTTGCAGCAAACTACCCTTGTATTAAGACTAAAATCTTTAAAATAGTCTCTTCTTGTTTTAGTGGAACAGAATAAAAATTAAAGTAATGTTTTATTACTTGAATGAGTGTTATATTGCGTTTATTAATATTTCTGCAGTTTTATTCATTCTTTTATTTATTAATTTTTACTATTAGATGGTTGTTATTTTATCATTACTTAAACATGAGTTATGGATTATATTTTCTTAGGTCTGCTGAACGGTTTTCTATGTTCCTCCCAGAAATCGGAAGTTCGAGTTCATATAAAATAACAGAAGAAGTTGAAGTTAGTATTTTTTTTAGTTTAGTCAAACTTATTGTACTAAATAAAGCAATCTTTCTTTTCCTACACCCTTTATTATTCTACCCCCTATTACTATAAAATGGAAAAGTTTGTTAATTAGTTTTGTATTTAGGTTCCCCAAGACATTACTCCTCTACCTCAGTTTCTAAAAGATACAGATTTCACAGATGGACCTACAAGTCCTGACAATGTTTTTTACGAATCAAAGAACGATGTTTCCAGTTTAAGGGAAGAGTTGGTGGAAAGGCTCAGTGATGCAAGAAACAACTCATCCTACCACGCAAAGGTATGAATTAACTTGTTTGAAATATTTAATGCTAAAGTGACACTCTTACTGACGGAAAAAGTTCATACATGGCATCCGTCAGTTTATTCACTTCTTCACCTAAACTAAAATAATGACTATCAGCATCCCGACAAGCTGAAAAACATATACTTTATCCTAGACTAACAGAAATACCTTTCTTCACACAGGGTAGATGAGCCCTTCAATCGTCCAACAAATTTGTAAAGTTAGTTTCTTTGTTAGAGTTTAAACAGTATTTTTAACAAATGTATTATTATTTTCAAAGTAATAGCCAATAAAATATATATATATATATTTAAATAAAGTATTTAGAGGAATTTAACAATGGCTTGTATTGCTGGAAAAATTGGGGAACCTGTAATGGAAAATTCTGTGACAGCCGAGAGGAGGGTTAGAACAAAGAACCCACAAAATAAAATACATACTTCTCCTAGCATTGCATATATCAGTTTAGACTTTCACTTTTGAAGGCTTATTAAGTATTAAAAAATTTAACCATTCTTGATTTGTAATGAATTTGGAAAGTTATAATTCATTACAAATCAAGAATGGTTAAATTTTTAAATACTTAATAAGCCTTCAAAAGTGAAAGTCTAAACTGATATATGCAATGCTAGGAGAAGTATGTATTTTATTTTGTTGGTTCTTTCAGGGCTGCCACTGAGTTGTACCTTTGAAAATAGTAGCTTTAGTATCCTCAGACATCAAAAATAGTAGTCTAAATAGTCTCCTCAGAGATAAAAAATAGTAGCCTAAATAGTCTCCTCAATTATGCACATATTTAGCAAAGATGACTAAAAGCTAAAGAAAGCGATGTATATTGGTGATAAACATGCTTGGCAAGTATTATTTATTTGTAAACACATCCTGCAGCGTTTAATGGTGTTAATTCTTCGACTGTTTGTCTTTTAGAATCGCCAAATAGCAGTACATTGGCGCCGTATGCAACAGCCAATCAGATTACGTGATACTTCAAAATGAGTTAAACGGTGCGCGATTCTGTGAAATATTAGTTGAAAATCAGTGTTAAAAAAAGTTATCAAAAAATAGTCGTCATTTAAGGAAATAAAACTAAACATTCCTATACTACAACAGTTCCTTAATAACACAAGGCCACACTGCCAGCAATTTGGTAAAGTGAATGCACTGTAACATGTTCTTACGCTGCTTTTTGTATTTTCAGCTCCATGGCCTATACTGGGTTTACAAGAGAAGTCTAAGCTACAACAAATCCCTGGTCTACCAGAAGAACTACCTCCTCACTCTCCTCAAAGGATTTCAGGTTACCGAAAAGGTGACCCTGGCATGGCTGAGCAACATGAACGATCGTTCACCTAGGTCACAGGGCAATGACGATGGGTCATTTGCCGAGAGTCATCCTCGGGGTCGCTCTCTCTTCCGATCCGCAGGTTTCGTGATCATTGCCATCGTGAGAATGAGGTACATTGTGAGGCGATGGAGGCTGGTTGCAAGAATCCCTTCAGCGAGCACAGTTGAAGCAGAAGTCAGAGGAGTCTTCAGGACTCATTTATCGCCTGCAACAACGCCCGGTAAGCGATGGTGTTTCGTAATATAATGCATATCTCTCTCAACCTGTATTAAATTTTACTATTTTGTAAGGTTGTATGGCTAGCTTATAAAATAGTATGAATTCCATTCCTTTCAAATGAGTGTTATATTTTTTAACAACCAACCCTTCAAAAAATATATTATTCGATTGCTAAATTGTCTTGTTTCATAAAAATAAATTCATTACTGAAATTGGCTTAACTTTTTTCTAAAAATAATTTGTGCTTTTTAGGGAAATGTATGCTTTTACATTTGGGTATAAAGCTGTAATTTAAAATAAAACAAATGTAATTTGGTAGGTAGTAAATAATTTTTTAGGCTAGCCATACACGAGCAACAATTGCTCTGCAACTTTAAATCCACTGAACAACTAAGAAATCACACACCAACTGATTCTTATTATTTAATTGCGTTCAACTCTAGGCTAACAACTCTCGGATTTCTTAATCGTCAAGTGAAGGTGGAAAATCGCCAACTTCTATTGTCGCAATCCACACAAAATTGCCAAATTTTTATTATTTGCAAAGCTCAGTAGTGGGCAAAAAGATATTTTGTCCAACTAAAAGTCGCTCAGTGAGAGGATATAATTGCGGTTTTCCAGTTGCATATAACTAAATAGTTTAACTGCATGCATGATAGTTGTATTTTTCATTACTAACCTCAATTAAACTCAAGCTTGTAATGTTAAACAGAAAACTTGTTTTGTTTTGAGCGTTGTTTTTTTGAAATTTTGTATGCAGGGACGTTGAAATTCAAATGAATAATCGCATATCTATATATTTGCAAAAGACAATACGAGGAAGACTATAAATTTTAAAAAGATGTTTTCAAATGAAATAACAAAATGTAAAAATCCGAAACATCAATGTATTTTTATCAGAGACATTCCTCAATAATTTTTCTCGCAAGATTGTTCATTAATCAAAAAACAACGCAAGTTGAAGAAACAGCAAACTAAATTATTTCAAATTGCAAGTGATAAAAAGTGCATGTGAAGGCAGGGGTGCCCATCCCCCCCTAACTCAATGGCGCACCCCCCCCCACCCCAAAAAATCTCTTCCCCCTCAAATGTAAAGCATATAACTTTATTAGAATCTAAAATTTTCAACTGAATTCACACAAAGCTCCACATTTCGTATTTTATAAATCAGTTGGAGATAAAATCAAGATATAAACTTGGTTATACTTTAACTTATATACATTAACTTATATGTATGGAACTTATATATTGAATTAAACTTTCTCTCCGCATCTCTTTATAACGTTTCATTCATACAAACAAATGGTGCTTAAAGTCAGGTTCGTCGGTAAAATATAGGGTCAGAGGTTCAGATAACATAATTTTGTCGAATAAAATTGTAATTTCAGAAATTTATTAATTGTTAAAACATGCGTTAAAATTCATAATAAATTCCATAGAACTTATTATTGTCTGTTCGCTAAGAATCGATCGATTTCGGTTCAAAAACCGCAGCTTTGTTATGGTCTAAAAATCTGGTGTTTTCTACAAAATGTCATCGATTTGTCTAAGGTGTTGATTTCATTTCCACCAGAAAATATAATTTACAAATGGATATTTAAAAAATTTTAAATCCCTGTTTTGGAATTCAATTTTGTTGTAATTTGAGGTGGCATGCGCCGCACAACCCTAAGATTCTTCTATATCCATTAATCAGATAATTTTTGTAATTTATTTTGTAGATCTTTCTAAAATGGCATTTAATTTTAACAGAATAAAGACTTGCATTTTCAAACAAGAGTATTTTTTAACAATTTCGTCAGCTTTTGTGTCGAAGAAGCGTTTCTTGAAATGGCTGGAAATTCCAGTGACTGCGGACGTATTATATATGCAAAATTATTTTTTTGCCCAAAACATTTCCCCTTGAAAATTAAATAATAATAAAGAAATGAAAAAATATCCCCCCCAAAAATTCTGATGGCGCAACTTGCGCCATAATCCCCCCCTATGGGCACCCCTGTGTGAATGTGCATATAAATTGATTCTATCAAAATATATATTAATCGAATAGAAAACAATTTTATATGCAATTCCCACAAAGCAGTGAAAATTCATTCGTTGCACTGATAATTTAGGCGATCCTTCAAGTGATCCTACCTCCCATCTGCAAATGTACATGCTTTGAGGAAGAATTATTAACGATCCGTCCGTCAGACAGTTACACGCCTCACATTGTAAGGCTTGTGAGTAAAATGAATGGGGGAGAGCCCACATTACAAAATAAGACTTTAAGCTGATGAGTAAAATTCGATATTTAACGTATAAACGAATAATGTTCGAAGCCATTTTTGTAAACATATGCAAATATTATGCCGATATAAATAAGACGTAGGATTAAATTCCACCACCTGTCCGTGAAATATGACTGATTTGTGCAATTCAATCTCTTCTGAAGTGTTCTCTTTGCTATTCGAAAAAAAGATAAGGCAATTCTCGGATAAAGTTAAATTTGCATTAGGATTCTAAAGTAAAAACAAAATCTAATGCAAATTTTGTCTTTAAATTTGCTTGTCGTTTGTGCGACCATGCTGTTATAGACTCCATTTAAATTAGTGATTCAGAAGGTTAAATGGGTGGTGGCAGGACATTTGATAACAAATAACTTTTAATGGTGAAAGCATAAAATTACATTTAAGAGTAAGTTAGATGCATTACTATTACGAAAAGAAGGCACTAGAAAAGCACGTTGAACTATGTATGGCAAGATCTAGTAAAAAAAATGTGCTTTTTTGGTGAGCGGTTTAAAGAAATCGGATTTGTCTCTCAGCCTCAATGTTTTGAAGATATTTGATTGGCTCTGATAGATACACACTAGAGTGCTCTTGTAGTACTCATAGGGGGATGCTTGAGAGATATGGAATAATTAAAGGTGAATGAACTTCAGTTAACTGCAAATTAGAAAGCATTTAATTGTTGTTTAAATTTTCTTCATTGGAAATTTATATGCAGTTCATTTTGCTCATATCTATTAATATTTTTATTTATTTCTTTAGGTGACTGCCATTTATCATCTCTTTCATTGTCATCCAAATCAACATCCATTGGTGCAGGTGAGCCAATGAGCAACAGCCAAACTTTAATTAATTCAAGGTAAGTCTTTCTATGCTTCGCAAAAATCGGTGAGGGCAAGAGAAAGAACGTCCCTCCCCTTGCCATGTCACAGCACTTACTAGAGATGAACGGCCCCTTATTGTAACCATCTCAAAAATCAGGGTCAAAGTGTCAGTTAGGAAAACCTATAACTTAGCTTTTGAGGTTAATTTAAAAAAAAAAAAGGCATTTAAAGTGGAAGACAATGAGTGTCCATTCACAGAAATTTTGAAAAGTTTCACATCTCGGACATACACAGCATTATGATTTTTCAATATTTTTTATAGACTATCATCATTCTTACGGATAATATGATGAAATAATGTAAGCTATTGATATCTTGATTTTATCAAAAAGTGGACCCTCATAGCTTACCCTTGATTCAGTTGTTTTTCCTGTAAACACCCTATAGGCTGAATAAAACCTAACAACCAAGCTATCAGGATAGAGCATTAAATTTTGAGGAAAATTTTAATTATTTCTGCTAAAATTTAGACTTCTGTGATGCTTTTATTATAAGATTTCCAGATTTCAATGAATATTGAGCTTTTGTGCTATTAAAATATCTTTTTTAATGCATCTGAACACCCAGTTAATATACCGTCGCCAATAGCCCACTGTGCAGCTCTAGTGCGACGTTAATTAACCAAACCCAGTTAATATATGTTTTAAAGTTTAAAAATAGTTCTAAGGGTGCATTTTAATATTTAAAAATCATAAGTTTCAATTTAACTCAAATGTTTGCATTTATTTTGTTTCCGTAATTATATATATTTGTATCATGTTTGCTAGGAACAGTGTAACAGCACTAAATGAAATTCCACTTCGTTCTTTCCTTTAACTTATTAAAAATCATGTTTCAACTACAATATGGGTGGGTTGGCTGCCAAGTGGTAAAAATCCAAAATAGGAACTTTAAAGTTCTCAATTCACTTTGACTATAATGTTAAGTGAAATGACATTTAACTGCTTATTGGGTAACTTATTGAACTAAGACCCACAATATGTGGTCAAATGATAGCTCGAGCTGCATAGTAATAGAAAATGGCATACATCCCGCCCATATGTGGAACTGTTTTCCTTGTTAAATGTAAATATTGTGTGTGGCTATTGTAGTTATTAAATTTAATTAAATTCCCTTGCAGATCTGACTGCAAAAGCAGTGGCAAGTTCGTGAATGCTGATTCATCACTAGTTGACTGCGTGCATAGGTTAAAAATACTCCAAAAACAGCTCGGATTAGATCAGAACTTTAGGTGATAAACTGATTCAATGTACATAAACAAGTCACACATATTATTTTATTGACACATGCCAAAGAAATGTAAATGACCTTATATGTTTCCTTTAGAATTTTAATATTTATTGAAATTATTTTTAAAACATTGTAAAGTATGTAAATGTTGCTGTTTTGTATGTGTAGGCAAAATGTTTGTCTATTTGTGCCTTAAATAATTAAGCATCAAAGTTTTAAATGATTGACTATGCAAAATTATCTTGCTTTTATGAATATTACAAAAGATGTTTATTTATGGTCATTGCCTGTAGTTTAAAAAACTATCATCTTATCATATCAAAGTTTTTGATCATATTCATTTTAAAATATGTAGAGTCTGCCAGTATTATGGTTATGAAATAAAAATTTTGTGCCTTGATTTTTGTTTACTTTTAAACACTGATTGTAAAATCTTGCACAGTATTAATGTTCTTAACTACTATAAATTTTTTAAACACATTGTAAACAAACATTTATATAAAAATAACATTAGTATATTATTATTTACATGAATATCTTTGTTGATTTGTACAGAATAACTTATGTTTGGTCAAAAAATTATTCTTGTTTTAGGATGCAGCTTCTTTTTTAACTTTCGGAAATGGCGCTGAAAAAAAATTATCAAAAAGATGTCAAATTATTATATTTTATTATATTACCTAAAAATATATAACTTCAAATAATGTAATTTTTTTACCTTTATTCAATTAACACCTAACCAATTTTTATTTTATTTATCAATAGTAGAGTCCGATTAATTTATCATTAAATTCAGCCAAGCACATTGTTTTGGGCTAAATTATTGTTTACAGTCGCATTCAAGCATTCTAAAACATCTACGACTGATGTGAAAAGAATTTAAATTATTTTTAGCAAGCATAAACCTCCATTAGAGAAATGCTTTAAATTATACTATAGCATGAAAAATTATATTTTTTTAGCCTCACTTTAATCATTTTAATATGTGCTGTAAAGATCCCAAGTTCCATCTAATTGGAATATTAATGTATCAATTAAATTTTTAGTGTGTGTTGCGTCATGAAATATGTCAATTTTGTCTAAAAGTCAATCTATACAATGGAATTTTACCAGTTAAAAATTGAAGTGATTTTAAAAGACAAGGAAAGAAACAAATGAATTTATTTTCTTTAAAAGATAAAAGTATTAAAATAAGCAAAAAAAATCTTTACTGAGTTTTTATGTTTTTAGTTAAAAATTATTATGACACAAAATTTACCATTTGGATTTTCTCCTCGGTAAAAGTTTTTCAAAAGTTCAATAGCCTCCTCTTTTCTTACACCTGATGTGATCTAAAAAAAAGTTTGTTTTAAATTTAATCCAAGATTAAATAAAATATAAAAATATAAAGGTAAAAGTATGCAGGTGAACATGAAAAGCACCTTCAATTCTTCCCCTTCGAAGAATACAGTGTCATTGTGCACATTAAGAACGGTTCCACATCCTCCAAATCGTTCATTATTGCAACCATATGTAACATGCGACACAGCTTACATAATTAAGGTGAAATAATCTGCATACACTAATATAAGTATACTACATAATTTGCAAATAACACATTTTGAAGTGGTTCTATTTTTCTAATGGTTAATAGCAATATTTTCTGCTAGTAATTTTTCTAAAGAATGTCTAATTTTTTATCTAAAGTAGAGTCTGATTTTCCAAAATTCGAAATTTTATATTTCATACATATTTCGTCGCCATTAAACACCTTTTGCCGCAAAGAATTTAATATAAGTATAACAAATTATTTTGTAAAATAAATACTGTTTGTTATATGTTAAAATGCATTATAAGTAAAAAGTATTTTGATATCTGAAATGTGGCATTACTACACAATAAGAAAGGATTGGAGCTTATATATTTTAAGCACCTTATGAAATGATCTAGGTCACTCAAATGAAATTGACACTTTGATTTGGGACCACCAGGTTAAAATTACTGATCTAATGAAAATTCCTCAAAAAATTACTGAAAGATATTTTTATAGGTATTTTATATCTGCCAAAATTAAACAATCAAATCAGTAAATTTTATGAGTAACTGTCTTTAAAATCGGGTCCTGAGAAGAAGTAGCATGTCGGTTGAACGGAAATGTAACACAAGTATGTCAGAGTCATAGCTTCCACTTTGATGTTATTTTGGTGATCAAAAGAACATACTATAAAAGGAAAAAAAATGTACTGAAATCAGTTACGTTTTTACTGTCTAATCATACAGAGTAATTAACCTCTTTGTTGCCACAATACTAAAAAAAATGGATGTTCAAGATGCTACATTTTTTTTTTTATTTGCTTTTAAAATTATTCAAATTTATTAACATGCATAGAAAGCTTGAATTTTTCTTCTATGACTTTCGTGTGTGAGTTGTATGTACCTCATGGAGCGGCAAGAGTCCAATATGGGCAGAGACAGTTCAATAGTAAATATATCCAACTTGCATAACTTTCAAGGAAAATCCAGGACAAGTTCAATTCAGTTTTTTGTCTAGGAGGCCATGTAGAATGTGCCTACATCAAGATTGCATGGTTCATATGAAGTGTATACAATTTACAGCATAAATAATGTAGTATGCTATAGGAGTTGCATTTAACTCACAAAGCGTCTTGGACAAAGAAGTTGAGAGTTAAACACCTCATATGGCAGCGAGAAAAGACTCAAATCCGTTAATTCTACAGACAATTTGGCACTTATTGTATCTGTATTGATATATGTATTCATATTTGCATTTGTTATTAAGATCTATTGTTAACTAATACACTAGTAAGAAAATAAAATAGTGATACTGTAGAATCCAAGAAAAGGATACATAGAGAGCGCAGTGCTGCACAGCACATGATGCAAGGTTCGACTGTCACAAACACTTCCAGCTGTTTGAACACTTCCCCGGAATCTTCATTATTTTCTTTACACCAGGATATAACTTGATCAATGCAATTGATCTCAGCATGTCGAACTGCCTGTTACGACAAAGTGAGAGAAAAAATTGTAGAAGGCAATAAAACTTAGAAAGATAGAATTGGTTGGACAAAAATTAATCGTAATATTTAGTTCAATAAGAGCTTCCACTACTTTTTTTGTTGGACTTGCAAAACCAGGCCCAGGGCCCTTGGCAAAGTGTTAAGGCATAAAATTAATGGTTTATGATAGTCTACATTTTCATTCTTAAAAATCTTAATCTTCTTATCGCCAAAAAATATTTTTGTACTTTTAAAATAGTGTAAATTTGTAACTTGTTTGTTGTCATAGAAATCTGCAAAATCTACGAGTTTCTTGATTAAAAAATATACAAATAAATCATCCACTGCAAATTAAAAATACATTTATGACCCTATAAAGGCACAAGAAGTAGGGAGCCATGGCTTAAAAGTAGTTTGAGGGCAATTTCATTTTTGTAATCGGTTAAAACTTGTTACCAAGATGAAAATTACCTTCTTTTTTTTAAAATTATATCAGCTGTCCACCAGTGAAAGGTCCTATTAACAACTTAAGAAAGGTTCTCAAACATACATACATTTTAAAATTACTTGTATTAGCTCCTAAAAATTCAAAAGCGTTCATTTGCAATTTATAGCAGAAATTATCCCTACATAAAATCCCCCCCCCCCCCCAGTGTAGTAAACAATGCTAAAATACACTTATTTTGCTAAAATATTAACATTTACTTTTGAAAAGTTTAGTACAACAACATATAGATAACTTTATAAGCAAAATTGTTCCAAACCATAAAATTGTACTTGTATACTTTTCATGCTCATAGTGGCATAGCTTTGGGATAATTTTTCAATTATGAAATTTAAAAGCCCTCAAAACAGTAAATTTTATTTTTTATTATTAATATTATAGTCATAGAAAATATATATATATGTGTGTGTGAATTAAATCAACTATATTGTTAGAAATGCAATTAATAAATAGACTCATTTTAAATTCTAAAACATTTTTGAAAAATAAAATTTGCTTTAGTCTTTTAGATTTCTAAAAGGTTTTTTTAAAAAAAAACTTTAACACTGCTTAGACTGCACTATATATATAAGGCTGTCAAATGAATCGTGTTTGTACATAGAAAACATATTTAAGGTCATACTTAGAAACATCAATAGAAAAGAAGTAAGCATAGGTAGCATAAGCATATCTATTAGTAAAAGGTAGATTACATTTTTTGTCTCATTTATTGAATTTCTTGAAGAAGCTATAACTTGATTTTTGTACATCATAATACAACCAACCGGCACCTCCCGAGCTTGAAGCCCTTCTTCAGCCTATATATAGAAAGCAAAACAGAATGTAAATAAGATTATAAAATATTTTAGGTTTGGAGGAGATTGCTATTTTATCTATTGTTGATCAAGTCAGTTTTTCTAAGTAGATTTGTATTTCATTAATTGAAGGCTGACAAATCAGCTTTATATGTTGTTTATTATGTTATGTTACAAGGATAAAGAGACACGCATAATAACTGAGAAGTTAAACAGATGTACTATTATGGTGCATACTAACATCTGTTGTTGCATGCATGAAAAAAATAATAAATTGTTCGATAATCAAAGTTATGAATTGGGACCATCCAATCCCAAAACTGGTGCAGCAAATGCAAGTAACACTTAGAAGTTACATTAATTTTTGTATAAAAAAATTATAGTAACAATGGTTGTTTAGTTTACATATAGTTGAAGAATGATCATGTTCATTTCTCTATATATGTATCAAACACTATATACTATTAAATGTCATTTAACCCTCTAAGGCATAATATCTATCCATTTAGATTTTTAGGTTTCATAAATATTTTAAAATAAAATGTATAATAGTATTCTGAATTTAACAACATATTAAGATTTAGAATTATATTAAAACTAATTCTTTATTATTTGATTGTTAGAGATTTCCTTGAAATCTTGTATTCATCAGAAGATTCAGTTTTATTTTTTGATACTATATTTTAATCTTATCTCCCATAACATAATGAACAGGCCTACAAGGAGGCCCAGGATTCCAGTGAAAAAATATTGACAATTTAAGGGGATTAAAAAAATGGGCATTGCTACCTGTTACATAAATAACTTGTTAAATGTAGCAAACTTATTTAAGATTTAAATTAATCAATTTAAAAATATAATTTTTTTTATAATTTTAAGAGAAATATAAATATAATATAAATTTTTTTATAGAGAAAATTTATTATCACGGATCATTTGTATCTGTTTTTAAAAGTAAAATTTCAATTTATGTAACCCCAGGGAGAAAATAATTGATATGATCAAGTATTTGTAATAGAATTATATTCGGTGAAATATTATGCCAACCTGGACATCAACTGCTACATCACTTCTTATCCCTTTATTGTTTCATCAGTTGAAAAGTTTAAAGTCGTAGACAATCTAGGCATTAATCTTCATTTTTAATTCAATAAATATGCTATTAAAGTACCTGCATCCTCTGAATTACAAAGTGAATGAAACATACAACATGTGAACAATAAGTATCAATTGATCCAATCAATAGTGCACTTTTTCCAATGGTCTGATGAATCAGAGATAGGATTACAGCAAACAATACCACAATTTATTTCCTTCATAAATAAATGTAATTGATGTATTTTCTTTTGTGTTTTATGAAGTTTAAAGTGGTCTTTTTTATTGGAAAAATCTATTGGATGCAAGCAATATCAACACTATCACAAGCAATGAGACGTCATAATTTATTATTTTATGTTTATTCCTTATTTTATTACTAAGTGTTTAAGCAGTCCAAAGCAGATTTTTGATTTTGTTTGAATGACAATGACGAGTATAAAATTATTACTTTAGCAAAAGTATAAATCTGTAACATATCCCTGTCAAAATGTATTGAACAGTAATCTTACAATTTCCCACCAATCTGGTAATCTGTTTCAGAAACCCTGCAGATGTATGGATTTTTTATATCCAAGAATGGGAAGCTAATATCGTCTTTTCAGAAAAGTCAGTAAATTCTGACATTTAAATTATATATTGAATATTTTAACATTTAAATTAAACAGACAAATAATAAATTAAATCTAAATGTTGTAATACATCTTATATATTTTTTTCTAGATACATTTATAAACTGATATTTTATAAAAACTTTATTTAATTTAAGGACATGACACTCAGTAGAAATAGATCACATTAATTATTCCATTTTTTAAAAGTTAATTTAAAATATATATTTACTTAATCTCATTTCAAAGATGTGCCAAGTCATGTTTGTACTTTATAATTGAAAAAAAATAATTAATCCGGTATTTAAAACACTTTAAATAGAAAAATTGGTATAAAATCTTACTAATTTAAATGCAAGATCCATTAAAAATATTTATTCTTTAAAAGCAGAAATATATCTACGTTCAATCCGATCAAACTTTCAAAGATATTAACAGGTTCAGTTGAGATGTAAAACAATATACAATCGAAAATTTTATACAATCGAACATTAAACTTAACAACTTATTTTACACTTCACTTTACAAATCGAAAACCATGCGTGCACAAAGTAAACAAAAACAAATCATCAATATCAGTAAATTTTATTGCCAACTTGCAAAATAAAACTCATTTTCTTTTTAGTTATGTTCTGTTGCAGCGTTGGAGACGAAATCGTTGATCCCGATAAGATATTTTAGACCAACTTAAAGAAAAGGGTAATTTTTTTTTAAAAGTCAGGTGATGTTTCCAATCATGCACTTTCTGTTACGTAATTTGCAACCTTGTAGATACCTTTTTAGTCACAACATAACAACTCAGAGACAATGACAAGAACCAGCCAATGACATCGCATAGTTTGGTAGGCAAGTTCTCTTACGTCATATGGGTAGTGCGATAATGCGAATGCGACAGCGTGCTATTTGATGTTTTGTTAAATACCGTGGCGTGATCGCACAATCTGTTTTGTTTACGTTTGCATTAAGGACAGAATATTTGTAATATCTAACGAATTGAAATCGAATCGGCGATACGAAATTAACCACAGTGATGATCTCTTTTACACAATTGTATCAGAAAACCCAAGACTATATCTTCCGACGAAATAGTTCGACGAACACCACTGAAAGTAAAACGCAGGAAGAAAATCCAACATCGTCAAGAAAAAGTGTTTACAATTCTATTTTGAGTAACCCCTTAGAGTCGTATTTTCGAACAGCAGTGAAGCTTCTTATTTGGGAGCAACCTTATTTAAGCGCTTTTGCATTTGTTACACTCAATATTTTTTATTGGTAAGTCTCAAATTTCTTTTCATGCTTTTGTTTCTCTATTGCACCCATGTTTTCAGAGTGTTCTTTGAAAGATTTTCCTAAAAATAAGAAAAAAGTTAAAAATTGTCTTACCATATCATAGTTTGTTAAGTTTTTTGCCAAGTTAATTATTGACTGATTAGTTTTGATTTTGTATATTAAATTCATATGTTGTTTAGTTTTGAAAGGGTTTCGTTATTAAGGGGGGAAAATCCGATATTTCAACATGCAATGTCTACTTACGTTTCGATATTACTTTTACATCAGATGTCAGGGATAGATGAATTATAGGAACATTGATTGAGCTGTCATCCCATTCTACCAACTTCAGCAGCAATATCAACTTGAAGACATTAGTTTTACAACATTATCATAGATTAACCAATTTCCTAGTTTTCCCCATGACTCGATTCTAAAAATTGTCGCAATCTTTTAAGAGCCTAGTGTCACACTCCTAATGTTGATTTATGTCCCCTGACAATTGTGGTCTCTGGCCTACTTAAGGATGGCAGCTGGTACCCCTTTTAAGAAGTCGGTTATGGTGCTTACAGGCAAACCTTTGTACAGTCAATTTTACTTGTATGTTCTGCACAAACTTTCTGGCAGAACGTCATCCAATCAGTGATTAAAATACATTGTACGTTCCACGTTGGCAACTTTTCCGAAAAAACTAAATTAGCAACGCCACAATCTTGGTGACACAAGCCAACCAAAGAACCCTATTTCCCCCCTTTGCAGGGTTGTCGAAAATGGTAATTAAATTTAATAAAAAATCAGGGGGATCGTAGCATACATGTATATACCCTATTGGGCACCCCCCACACACATCCTCTCATTAATTTAAAAATCTGGCTCGGTGCCAAGGCAAGCAAATTATTGTTGCTGGAGATGATTTAAATTCCATTTGACAACCATTCAGTTTAGACTCATTTGCAGAATTTTGTATATTTGTTTAGTTAAGACCAACAAATGATTTTACTCGCTTTTATTGCATCACATACATGAATGGATTTAAAAATTATAACCCAAGATCTTTCGTCAAAAAAATTATATACAATTTTTTTACCAGTAACTGTATTTATAAATTTTTATCTGTTATAACATTTTGCAGGTATTCTAACGCCATCAGCCTATTCTAAGTAAAATTTCTCTATACGCCTTCATCCTATTCTAAGTAAAATTTACGATTACCAAATTTGACTGTCGCGTTGGGATCGCTAATTAAAAGTCAGCAAAGAAATGGTAGAATTTTATTTTGTACGAAATATTTTATTTTTTTTAAATGCCATTCATGTCATTCTAGGCTTGTTTTGAAGCCTTTTTTTTTCCTTCTAGGCTCCATTTTTTTTTTACTTTGTGAGTAGAATCTGGATAAATAAAAACAGGATTTTTTTACTTTGGAGTTGAAAAAATCTTGTTTCAAATTTACAGTAATATTTTTGAGCTTTTATGGGATTTTTTTAGCGTAGATGATTAAATTCTTTAGGCTGATATTTCATTATCAACGTATAACCAATGACATAAAGTTTTTAAAAAATTGTCAATTTGACACCACAATTACTCTGATTTTGATGACTGAAAATTAATTTTTGCTTATTTATTGCCTTTTTAAAGTTTTAAATGTGTTTATTAGGTATTTGGTTATCATCAGCTAACTAGGGTTACTGGTTTTGTGTGCAGGCCTATAGGCTGCAGCCTATGCCTAAATCTGGCTCTGCTGCAAATACATTTTTGATTATTATTTGTTTAAAAAAAATATTTATAATAAAAAGGTTAAAAGCATATCTATGAGACGACTTTTAATTAAGTTAATCTATTTGTGTATGTGTATGCTAATAAAAAGTAAAATGTATGGGCTCACAAATAAATAATCTTAGTAACTAAAGTTAAAAAAAAAAATTCTAACCCTTGTTCTTGAAAATCTTCTAGGTTGATTGTGTCATGGAATCGAAGATTTATCTCTATAATATCTATTTTCTGGCTGTTTCTTTTTTTGTATAGAACATGGAATGAATACTATTGTCCCAAAATCATAGGTATGACATCTTACTAAATAATCTAGAACAATTTTTTATAGAGTGAATTATTTTTTTAACAATTTCTTTTCCTTTTAGCGCCTCCCAAAGAAAAAGAAGCTACTGAGAGGTTTGCCTTGTTTTATTATAATATATAAGTGAATTGAATGTTTTATGATTTTTATATATATTAAGAAATCCTACAAATCTCCAGTACTCAATAATTGTATGCAAATGCTTCATCGTATATTATTTAGGTATTTTTTAAAAAAGGGATGGGTTTATAATTTATTAATCCAATAATTAGCTAACAAACTAAAATTCATGTCAAAACTGTTTGAACTACAAAAAAAAAAAAAAAATTAAACAATTTTTTTTTATATTGCAAGTTTTTTAATAACATTATTTTATGCTTTATTTTAGATAAATAGATGAAAATGTTTTAAATATTAAAAAAAGCACAAATTAGAAATATGTTAATATAAAAATTTAAATTGAATTGATCCAACTTTTAAAAAAGTAATATTAAATTTTTCGCACAGCAACTTCTTAAACAATTCATTTAATTACAGTAAAGATTGCTTTTCTGTATGTTTTTAAAAAATTAAAGCTATTCACTTTCTGCCAAAAATATGTACATAAAATTCCTACACAAAAGGTACATTCAGTGCATTTAATTAAGATATAAAAATGCATAGCTACAAAAGAAAATAGTAACAGAAAATGAGAATATATGTGTTTAATGGTTATGTAGTCAACAAAATAGCTTCAACAATACTTACTCAATTGCAACAGCGCACTAGGCAAAAAATTCCACCACCCGCACTAAATGTAAAGGCAAAAAAAACCTCAGCGATCTATATAAACAACATATTTTCATACCAAAAAGCAAAAATTGTGCAATTAACTGCAAAAAATATTTTAAATTGCTCTTAGATAGAATGTCATTTACTGACAATAATTAATAATTTTTTTTAACATATTACATAGTGGCATAGCAATTCATAAATTATGGAGCTTCAACTAGATCCATTCCTGGAATATATGGGTGATTCTACAAATACGGGAATATTGACGGTACATACATTTCCAAAAATTAAATTCATTTTAAAAATCTGAAAAAAATTACTAAAGTAGTTCAATGGGTACATAATTAGAATAAAACATCAGCAGAGCTTAATTGTTATATTTTTGTTTTGCCACCTATTGGGTATAAGAAAATGGGCATGTGGATGACAAAACCAGAATTTGCATGTTCTCAGTAAGCCATATATGAAGCTTTGTAGGCTTAACTTCTGTTAAGTAATTACAACTGCAAGGTTTATCCCCATACATAACCAGAATTTATTTATATTTACATTTTACCTGCTTATTACAAGTCATGTTAATGACAAGGATTAAAAACCCTTACCTGAAAATGAAATACGACTTAGAGCAAATCACAAAAATATTTGAAGAACAGCAAAATGCAACTTTTAGTCATAAGCCACAAACTGCCATGTTTATTTTCAGGCACTTTTGCCACTTTAAAAGTTTCAATTTCCTTGAGAAAATAATTCCATTTGTTTCAGCCATGTCGATGACTGATATTCCTTGGGACAAACTTTTAATTATTTTTTTAATGCAATAATTTGATTTAATTTGACCTTTGTTAGCTTAATATTATTCATACATTAATAAAATAGCTTAATATTATTCATACATTAATAAAATTTTCATTAATAAAAAGAAAAATGAACAGGAAATCACTTTTGGTTTTTTAGATAAATTACTTGGAAAACACAAATTATAGGTATGGGACAGGGCATGTGGATGACATTTAATTAAAATAAGTTTTTTTTATGGAATAAAATATGAAGTTTTTTCATAGATAAAAGTCAGAATAATAGTGCTAAGGGAGTGTAAATATATACATTAAAAAGTTTTTTTTAATTTCCAAAACAAAAAAAAATATCAGTACGGAACACAAATTTTCCCGTATTTGTAGAATCACCCATATACCAAAATAAACTAATTAGCAGTTATGCTAATTAGTCAGCTGTCAATAACTAAATGAATCCCAAATATTTTTTATTAAAAACCTAACAATTGATGTTTCAGCTGCAGCAAAAATCCTCCAGGTTTCTGCAGTATTCCCGAAGTGAATCGCGCCACCAATGACGTCATGGTGAAGATGAGTGTTCTTTTCAGAGATGTGTGGAAACTCAGGAAGGAGAACAGGGGTTTGGTAAGTTGTGCGCCACAGTAACAGTTTGATTTCATGGTAGCATATTTTCCTACAAAATCAACAGCAAGAAATGGTTTTATAAAGCTGTCATTTTTTTTGCCTTCAGATTTTGTCTGAAGAGTAAACAAATTTTGTTTATGGTGAACTAATTTTGTGAAACTAATTTTTTTTTACTTGCATGGTGACACCATATTCTGGTGTTTAAAAAACATTGTAAACTATTTGTAATGTGCAGTCTGCATGTCACGGCAAAACCTCTCACTCTTACAAAGTTTGCAAAGGTTTGATCGTTCGACTGAGGGGGGTTGCCGTTGTTGAAACTGTGTCACACCTGTATATCCTTCGGGAGTGGACAGGTTACTTAATAAATACTTGCATGGTTAAATCAACATAAATAGAAAGTAAGATTAATTTAAATAAAACTACATCTCCAACTTTAATTACAACATTTATTTGTATTTTTTACTCTGCAATTTAAATATTTTTGTAGTGTCTTGTAGCATTTAGACATCTCAGTCATTCTTAGCAATCAATAGCAAATCCCCAAGAGAAGTCGGTTCAATGTAACGTACAGACAGAAGTTTACTTTTTGAAAATTGTTAGAAATGTTATATAACTGGAAAAAAATACATTCCCAGCTTAAAGTGCGACCGGTGGGTGACCCTAGTGGTAGAGTAACAGACTTTTAACCAAATGGTGTGGTTTAGATCTTGACACGAGAGGCAGGTGAACTTGTGATAAGAGGGTTGCCAGTTATGTTTCGCTAAATACTGCCATAGGATTGGTGCACATTATATCTGTTGTTGTCCAAACATCCTCAGTCCTGTGTCAGATGCATGGATTGCCATTTCGTGTATTGTCCTGGTCTTCTGACCATGGTGATGAAAAGACAAGGCAGTGTTCTGTGGTCTTTTCTTTGGGATAGATCCTGAACCCAGCCCATTATGCAGCTTTTGTATAACTTTAATTTAATCAACTGAGCTTAAAATGGCATAATCATTTCTAAATTTTATATGGTAACTAATTTTTGATTTCTATATAACTTCATTTTCTAACATTTTCTTTTTTTTAAACTTATTTCAGTTTTGCTCTCTGATGTGTGGTTTCTTCTCTTTTCTGGCCTTTGTTGGAAAAATATTTCCTGGTGTTCTAATTGTCTACGGTATAGGTAAATGGACTACTGGTACTTTTATTCATATGAAATGCAACTTAAAGCTGAAAATCGTGAATGTGCTTAATATTTAAAAAATATTTTTTTCCTAATCAACTTTAATTCAGCAACAAAAGTTTCAAACACTAACTATTTGTACACTAGAGATATTTCATTTTGTGTATGACTAATGTAGCTTATTTTAAGAATTTTATTATAACCTATCAAAGAAATGTTGTACAGAAGCAACTGTTTTCAAACAGGCAGTTGGAATATTAGAAGACAATCGTAGAACATGTTTAGATACCATAAAAAAATTATAGATTGGCATTAAAAAATGACAAAAAACATGAATATTGATAAAAGTTTATGCATGATTAAATTTGTTTTGTGTGTAATTTTAATATTGCAGCAAGCTCAGGCACGTAGGTGAGGGGGTGGTTCATGGGGTTCAAACCCCTCCCATTGAAAGACAAGGGGAAAAAATTAAAAATCAAATTACTGTAAAAATCTAGAAAAATTTCAATTTCTAGTATAATACTTCTTGTGGAGTTGCATGAGAGAAAACCTGGTATTTTCCGGGGGTCCTATCCCAGAAAATAATTTTCAAAAGGCTTCAAAAACATGTTTTGAGGTTATTTTTATCTCAAACTAAGCGTAGCATGGCGTCATCGTATTTCATTATATAGCATTTGAATTTCGGCGATGAACGGGAAACATTTTAAAACGGGATCCATATATTATTTTAAACAACGAATCTCAAAATATAAATTTGCTCTCTAAATTTATTTCATAATTAGGGAGTGATATTTACTAATTTTAAAAATAGTTAATGACTGATATTGGTAACTATTTCATGAAAATAAATGACAAATGTAGCTGTTGCGATACTTATATGCCAACGTATTCCTGTTTACTTGAATAAAAATTATTAAGTTTTTTAAAAAATGGGGGTAAGTAACTCAGTCACTGAACTACCCCCATGAAATATCTATACCTACATGCCTGAGCAAGCTTAAGTTTATTTTACTCAATATTGCATGAAATATAGGAGAAAATGTTTTTAAAAAAAACCTTGTGAAGAAAATAAATTGAAATGAAGTTAACTTCAAGAATACTTAAATTATTTACTCTCATATCTCATGTACATTTATTGAATGTAAATTTCTTTTTGTTTAAAATTTGTATTTATTTGCAGTTTTGTTCATGACTCTTGGCCCAGGGATAATGCTGCATTTAATCCCAGAAACATTGTGCGACCAGTTTAATGGGTTCTTCAATGAAAGTGATAGCCAAGGTAATTGTTGCTTTTACTGGTTTTCTTTATGATATGTACCCAAGAACAGAATAATACATTTGAATAGTTATTTAGAATGCATACAAGTTTTTTCTTCTTTGTTTAAACATTTTGCTAACCTTGTCCACCATGTTGTAGACACCACCAGGGCCGTCGCAATTTTTTTTTGGGGGGGGGGGGGGGGCTGAAACAAGAAATTTCCCAACTTACAGATTCGAAATTCCCAACTCAACATTGAAAAAAAAAATCCCAATTCCAAGTGACCGAAATTTGTCATCTTTTTTTTATAGATTAAGTAGAATTAAAAGCTTAAAATAAACAGTAGAAAGCTACAATACGTGTTTTTATATTGTTTTAGTTCATTTCATTTATTGCAGAATACTGTATTTGAAAATCATTCGTGTATGAAGATAATTTGTAATTTTACTGACAGAAAACTTTACATTAATTGAGAATTTAATGCGAAAAGCCTATATGAATTATACTTAAATGAACCTCAACTCTTAACTTAAAAAAATGTGAAAAATTAATTTTCATTTAAGTAAACAGGAAGGAATACGTTGGCAGATGAATATTGAAACAGCAACAGTTATCATTGCCATTAACTACTGTCACAGTGGATATTTTTATAAAATAATTTTCTACTTTTATAGTTGGTGTATTAGAATAACTTTGTCTTAATATATCATTATCTATGGCCAGTGATATATCGTAATGGTTACATATTCTATGCGTTGTGCCCAGGTGACCAATAAGGCTTTCTTAGTGAAAGAAAAAGTTACTATATTATTTTTAAAAAAAGCAAACTAATACAAATTTAAAGTATTAACTTGATTACTAACATTCAGTATAAAAGGGGATGATAAATAAAGGGTACAAACCAATTCTGTGGAGATACATCCTTTTATTATTATTGTCAAGTAGGTAGAAGATTCGGTCATTCTGATGTCGAGGTGCAAGGGTTCTTATTTTATTAGCAGAGGAGCAATCGAAACCCCAAAATAAAAATTGACATTTATATTATTATTATTTTTTATATAAAAAGATTTATAGCGTAACAAAAAGGTGACAAGCCCCGTTTTTCTGGGTTTGAAACGAACCAAATTCTGGAGAATGTCTGGACATGAAGACGCCAGTTGTTACTCAAAAAAAAAAATAGAAGAAAAATCATAGCAGAAATGTTCAATCCCCGGGGATTTATAAAAAAAACCAATAGCATATGTGACATAATGACCAATCATTGCAAACCCCCGACATGATGCATACAGTGTGGAATGAGAAAAAGCAAAGGTGATACTTGGAAAAGAACAATATCTGTAAAAATATAAAGAGGGGGCAAGCATTTGCTTTGCAAAATAAAAAAGAAGTATTGATTCAATAATTAGAAATATTACATGTGAGGGGTTGACTTACAAGAGCAACACCACAACTTCTTTTAACAGTAGTCAATAACTATTCTTAAAATTAGTAAATCACTCCCTAATTACGAAATAAATTAGTTAAAATATTTATAGTTATGGCAATTTAAAGATCTAATAAGCGTTTTAGTTGACCATAACAGGTAAAGAATAATATAAAGGCTACATGATCTAAAGATTAGTGGGAGTCAGAGACTCGACATTGCATAGTATTGTGCAATCCATTCAAAGGAATGTCTTACCTTTGACCAATTAATATTAACTTCTATAAATTCAATTGAAATTGTAAAAGTCATTTTAATTCAAAGTATTTAAAAATTCTTTAAATGATAAATTGAAAGTTAAATCATATAATAAATTGAAAGTTAAATCATATAATAAATATAACTTTGACAACAAAGAACAAACACTCAAAAAGGATTTGACTTTTAACTTATTCTTTATTCGATGTAGAATACTGAAATTTTAGTGGCAGAGCAGGAAACATGGCTTGGTAAAGGGAAGTCTCTTGGTAATTCAAGAGATATGAAAGTTATTAAACAGTTCTTATTGAACTCTTGGTTACAAATTTTAATCATATTAAATTTAACAAATTTTTAAGAAGGTCTGAAGTGGGGTCCATAACTATAACATCACAGATAAACTAACTCCTTGGCCGGTAAAATAGTATTATTTAGATGACGTCATAAGTAATGTGTATTTTAAATGACAGTGGGCAAATTTAATAAGTAATTCTGCAATATAAACTCAAATTGTGCATTTTTCTAAATATGAGCACACTTTCTTTATAAATAATAATGATTTCCAATAAAATACGTAAACAATGATAAAAAGTTTTACTAATTTAATACACAAATTTGTCACTTGAAATATTTCTTGAAAATTCAACTTTTTTAAAGAAATTTCCTAACATAACGGCGCCAGAAGCCTCAGGTGTTGTTCTCGTTGTCTGAGCATGGTTCAAAAATACAAGGCATTGCCCCCGGGTCTTTCCTTCGAGATGGGCCCCGAACCGTTGGCAATAGCACAATATGCAGCTCTAGTGCGTCATCCAATGCAGTGTCCGTTCAGAGGTCTAATTTCCCACAAATTGTGCAATTTCTAATCTTCCTTCGCTTTTATTTGCTAATAATATAATTTTCTTTTCTTAAATTTAACCAAATCAGGGATTTGTAACTCGAATTTCTCAACTTTTATGGTTTTCAGACTATTGGGGGGCTCGAGCTCATCCCCCCCCCCCCCCAATATATGCATACTTATCCAGAAATTTTAAAAATGTCCTTTCTTTTATAATTATGATTAATGAAGAGATTTTTTAAAGAAAAGTATAATTTTAACCCTCCCTTTTCAATTAAACCATTCAAAGGCATTTAAAAAACTCTGAGTATATTGACAACTTTGGAATATATCCAGCTTATTCTAGCAGCAGTATTGAAAAAAAAAATTATGCATTGACTTTCATATATATCGTCAACATAAAAATTACCAATTCAGGTTCATGATGTCTTCATACCAGTATTTTTTTTTATATATAAATGCCATTACATCGCACAAACCTAACTGTCACTGCCCCTTCTACTTTAAGTTGTTTCTGATTGGCTGACTACAGAGGCAGTGACTGCTTCATGTTTAAAATGAAAACACAATTTATTTTGTGGTGAAATTTGGTTTTCATGCAGCCATATTTGGTGCAGATGCTTTGTTGTTTATATTTCTAAAATTTATGACTGTGATTGGCTACTGAATTTGTCATATTTGCCACTTATATTGCTTTATGACCTGCCTTTTTCAGAAACTGTTAAAAACACATCATTAAAAATTCTCTCTTTGATTTCTTACCTTGCCAAATTTAAGGGTTATCAGATCTAGACGAAATGGATCTTTGTATTTGTTAATGTTGGCATTACACAAACAGTTAATTAAATACCAAAATATAAAAGTAAAAACAGTTTAATTTATATTAACAATTTTCAAATTCCATTGAAAGTTGATTTAATTTGTTTGGAAATATTTTCTCTGCTGTTTCACGAATTACATCTTTGGGGGAAGTATATATTATAAATAAATATATCTTATACAGGGTGCGTTCCATAAGTAATGCGACCAAATTCATAAAAAATTGTATATTGGACAAATTCGTACAATTAGTTAAAAATATTCAAAATAACATCCTCCTGCGTCGATACACTTATGGAGGCTGTGTTTCCAGGCCTGGAAAGCCTTCTCCTGGAGGTCCTTTAGAGCCGATGTAACATGAGCCTGGATGTTTTCAATCGTGTCCCAATGTTTCCCTTTCAGGGCTCCTTTTAAGTGGGGAAACAGAAACAAAGTCTGGGGGGCTAGGTCAGGCTTGTAGGAGGCTGAGGAACCAGTGGGGTATGCGTCCTGGCCAGGAAATCGTTGACAACGAAGGAGCTGTGGCTTGGCGCGTTATCGTGAAGAAGTTTCCATGCGTCCTTGATGTCGCTTCGGCAGCGCGCGACCTTCCTTTCTAGTCAGGACCCATACCCCACTGGTTTCTCAGCGTCCCTACAGTCCTGACCTGGCTCCCCCAGACTTTTTTTGTTTCCTCGCTTAAAAAGAGCCCTGAAAGGGAAACATTGGGACACGATTGAAAACATCCCGGCTCACGTTACATTGGCTCTAAAGGACCTCCAGAAGAAGGCCTTCCTGGATGCCTTCCAGGCCTGGAAACACCACCTCCATAAATGTATCGACGCAGGAGGGTGCTATTTTGAGGATTTTTAACTAATTGTACGAGTATGTTGAATTAATTATTTTTTATGAATTTAGTCGCATTACTTATAGAACGCACCCTGTAGTATAGAATAAAAAAAACATGTTCAATATAGAATAAAATGAAATTGTTTTATTTTAACTATGATTTAGTATACAAATGAAACTGATTATTTAAATGAAAGAAAGTCCTCTCACTTCTTTAACCCTTTGAAGTCAACGCCTTTTTCACTCAGGTGAACCAGCAACTGGATACGATTTTCCACATATTTGGGGAATTTCTTACAGTGGTGCTTTATTTTTAACTTTGCTATACTGTAAATCAATTAATCGCATGAACTTTCATACATTGAGTATCATATTGTGATTGGTGTATTTCTGTGACACTGTGCGTTTTGGAGATATCCAGAATCCAACTTTGGGAGTTGCAGGTGCTACAGCGATATGCAACTGTCCAGATAAAGCAATTGCTCGAGTCTGACATTGAACATCAGATACGAGAAATGACCACAATTTTTGTGTTGCAGCTTCACCGACCACCACCGCTGCCTCAGACCGGGACAGTGATCTTGAGGAGTTTGTCCCCGAGCTCTCGCCCGAGACCCTGTGCCACCTGTCCCTAAAAGACGACATCCTTGAAGTGCCCAGCCTGGATCTGGGCAGTGTGCTCACAGAACCCTCTGAGCTGGAGGACAGCCTACCCGAGTTTGGGGATGACAGCTACGTCAATGAAAGTGAGTTCCCCTGAAATCTTACAAGAATATTGAAATGTGCATTTATTTTTTAACTTGTATGTATTGTAAACATTTAGCGAGAGTTTTAAATTATGCTTCGGGTTATACACCATCCCAGAAAAAAAAGTCAGCTTAAAACCTTCTTCAAAATTGTCAAATTGAAGGTTTTATAAAGGATATTGAAACAAAAAACTGCGGGGGTTTTGAGGTTTTTAATTTTCCCGCATAATATTTGCATTTTCCCTTCATGATTAATAATTGAAGCTCTTTTACAGGTTTTTATGAAGGTTTTTTACAGTTTGTATGAAGGATATTGAAACAAAAACCTTTAATTTCATAGATCTTTAAAAAAACTGCAGTTTTCTTGCATAAAACCTTCAATTTCAAAATTTTGATGAAGGTTTCATGCTGACTATTTTGCTGGGATAGTTTAGTTGTTTGTTGATAAGATAGATGTTTAAGAAAGTGCCTTCTTAAAAGGTTATAGTAACCAATCCGTAAAAATCTATCTAACATGGGTTTGTAAAACGAGTTATGCCAATTTGACTCTCAAAAGTTGTGCAGATTTTAAATCTGGTATATTGATAGGCACACATCTGAAAAGAGGAAGTATTTCAGAGTCAAAAGAAATGAAAAATATTCAAACAAAAAAAAAGTTTGAAGCCATCCCTCTCCTCTACTAGCTTTGTAGTTATAATTCCAGCACACAAAAAAATTAAATGTTAAATAAGATTTAAAAAATATTAATCTCTGAAATGGAGTAATGAAAACACACCTCAATAGTAACCTAACAAAGTATATTTTCTTTCAATAGGCGATGATTTCTCCCTGTACCAAGGCCTGGGCTCCTTCCCGAGTGTCGAGGAAGAAAATGAAAGCGACCTTGAAGAGGACAACTCGGACAATATTGTTCGCGAAGCTGTCATACCGGAGAAGACCGAAATGCGCTTCGACCCCATGCACTTCAAAGAAGACAGCTCCAGTTCGGAGAGCGACCCTTTCACAGACGGCCTGTCGTTCGGCAAGAAAGCAACGACCGATCTCAAAGTGGGAGAGGGCAAGAAAACGACAGATTCGCAGGCACTGTCATTAAGTGACGAGGACGATCTCGCAGACTTTGAGATACTGGAAGATACCGATATCCCCACTTGATGAGAAGAGGGTGCCTATATTTAGTGACATATTTTTAAAAATTTTATCCTGTGAATAGAGTTAGTATTTAAGCACATTTCTTAGACCTGTGTTTTTGTTATCATTTTTTTTTTAAAAAAACTACTAAGATTTTTTTATGTTGACTTTTCTTTGTGATAATGGTGTAATTATATTGATTCTTGATTCATTTCATTCTCTTTTGTTCTTCATAAATCATTCACATTTTAAAGTTTCTCCAAAAAATTTGTGTTGCAAATTTACATGAAATTGACATGTATGAATATAAAATTTACTATTTTTTTAATAAGGTATATTATGTAATGGATCTTTGAAACAGCTGGGAATTTCCTAAATTGGTAAATGAAATTTGTTTACTTTGTGAATTGATGTCATTTCTTATATCCTGATTACTGCTTGGGCCTTGTGAATTTATATGATATCCAAGAATGGTGGTTGCATCTTTTGTTTCTTGTGGCATTCGAAAGGGTAACGCAAAAAGCTCAAAATAAGGTAAGGAATTTGCTATAGATTTAATAATCATGAGATATCAATGAAAAAAAAATATTCCTACAAGTTAGGAATGGGAAGAATTTTTGTTTGGTATTGCTGAATACTTTTTATATCTGCCAATCATTAGCCGAGCAGGTGTCATAGAAGCAGGGTGTAAAAATAGGATTTGGAAGACAAAAAATCAAATTTGAAAAATCGTTTGCTTGTAATTAGGAAAAAAACTTACTCATTAAAATAAGTTGATGTGACATGTACTATTTTTTAATCATTCTTTAAAATATTCAATTTTTTTTAATTGGTAACTAAAATTGAAATTTAAAATATCTTTAAAAAATTACAAAATCTATTAAATCTAAACAGTATTTTTTTTTTATCAGTCATAAATTATATTTATGGGTGAAGAGAATAGCTAATTTGATTTTTAAACTTTTTTTTTACTATAGATTTAATATTTATTATTAATAATAATTTTGTTTTTATAAGTTTGTTTCACAATTTCCAATGCAAAAGCCAAAAAGTAATAAAAGAATGTATGTAAACTACCTATTTGGAGACACCATTTATGTACATCAAATTTATGTTGATCAATCAAATTTATGTACTCTTGACTTTGGCCCTATATATATATTTACTTCGAATTGGGCAAATATTCCTATCCGTTAATGATTGATTAATTTAGGAAAAAATTTTACATTTAGTAATTTTTTTGGCTGTAATTTCATATAAAATATAAAATTTGGATTTCCGGGTATAAATACATAAGTATTAAATTATTAACATACATAACAATATAAGTCAATAACATTATTTAAAAAATGTACCTTGCTAAATATGCTTATAAAACTGCTGTATGGTTTTATTCTGTATGTATAGTACAGGGTTGCCATGCCCCTGGAAAAGTCAGGGAATTCTCTAAAAAATTTAGTTATATATACCTTGCCATATTAATTTTTTATCATCATTGATGTGATTCTCTTTTCATTATGAAAATATAAATTTATGAAAATGCCAATTCCTTGACTTTTTATACTTTTCCAGATTGTTAATTTCTTCAGTATTATTGTTTGAAAATATTGGTGGTTTCCTCATGCAATTTGCAGTCTGAATTTTTTTAAAAACCTGGAAAATTCAGGGGAAATTGACCCTAGTAATAAATGGCAACTCTGCACTTAATAAAATCCTTCATTTTTTTTAATATCCTATTTAAATTTTTGACAGTTTCCATTAAATTTCTATTCCATTATTTTAAATTCACTCGAGAATATTGATTTAAATATTTCTGTCTTGTTTTGCCCATATTTTATCCTGTATCTGTATATATTCAAGTTGCAGAAATTTGAATTTTCTTTTTGGTTGTCTGCGATATTTTGCTTTTTTCCCTTTCCTAAAAAAATTGTTTCAATTTTGTGATTCCAAGCTTTATTATTTTGTTATATTGTTGATAATTTTCAAATTTTATAATTATAAACTACATATTTTAGGTAATTCTTAAGTTTTATATTTTTCTAATTAGTTTCTAAAAAATTAATTACAATGTGACTATTTTATTCCTTAATTTTTTTTTTATATTTTGAATCAAATTTTAAGAAATTATTTCATGTAAATTAATACTAAATACGGTTTTTATAAGAAAAAAATTATTATATTAAACAAAATTATATTAAATAACTATTTTTTATCTAAAAATATTTTTTACTTGATTATATATTACACTGTGACTTCCAACCAAGTTTTGCCACTTCAGTAACAAAACAACTGTGTGTGTTATTTTAATGTAGGTTTTAACATGGTAAATTTCTCTAAATTTAATATCAGAATGATATTTCGATGCCCCTTATTACTATTTATTCGAGCATTGTTTTGTGTAAAATAGTCCTGTTTGTATTTACTTCTTACAATGTTAATTCGCTTTTTAAACAACGGCACTTTTGTGCATAAGTAAGAAATGATCAACTGGTCAGAGAACTTTTTCTGTTTCGAGCCCATTTACATTATATAAACTAATTTATTTATATCTCTTTAATACTGTATCCCTTTTTTTTCTGCTGGATTTCGAATAAATTAAGTGTTACATTTGCAGTTACAAGCTTCCTGTAAAGAATTCGTTTTTCATAAAATTTAAAATTCAGTTTTTTTTTTATGATAAACCCTGTACGTTTTAGACATTATCTTGATTATGTCTGGATTTAAAAATCATTTCCTAAAATTACCTTTTTTTTTTTAAATAATTAGGCATTCTGTGAAAAGACTACGAATTAAGTGCATTTTTAATGAGTTTTTGACAGTTCCTCAAAATATTACCCTTGCTTTCATTATTATTGGAATTTAGGCCACTTCAACTCTTAAATATAGTGCAAATATTTTTCTTAATCGTTGACCAGTAGTTTTCTAAGCACTTTTAATAGTGTTATCAAGTATTCTTCTTAAAATGCACAAAACCTTTGTGATTCGTGTAAATTTGGACAATTTAGCTTAACTTTTTTTTATTCCGAATATTTGATCAATAATTGGATTGTTGGTGGTTGAAAGAGCAATTTGAGTATTTCTAAATATAGCTATTATTTTTTAACGTTGTGATATAGTCATATTTTTTTTAGAATGAGAACGGCTAACATAAACTGTGATGTTAAATGTGTCATATTTTGTAGGTTTTGTAACATATCTTTGTAATTCTGTAGCATCCGAAACCAGCAGCATAGTTCGAGTCTCACGGTAGCTTCTATAATGTCATTTGAACGCACGAACAAAACTTGTGATGTTTAAATTTAATAGTTCATTTAATAGTCCGTAAGGACCTAATTTCGTATTATATTTCCCACTTATATTGGTAACACCACACAAATCTATTTTTAGAACTAAGTTTTTGTTATTATAGCTAGTAGCTTTGAAGAAATATGTCTGGGCCAGTTTTATATTCACTATAAATAAATCATTCTTCATGTGTTTTCAGATGTTTCTTTTATTTAAATCTACATTTTTCAAACTTAAGGTTGGTTTGGTTTGTTTAGTTAACGTCGCACTAGAGCTGCTCATTAAGCTATTGGTGACGTTTCGGGGTCTATCTCAAAGGAAAGACCCTGGAACAATGCCTCGTATTTCATGGTCAGATGACGAGGACAACACCCAAGATGGCACTCGACGCAACCTCAATAGGCGTCAGGACATTGGACCCCGATCAAATTTAATGTGACCAACACTTAGAAATTGGAGATAAGTTCGGACGACGTATTGTTAATTCGCAGCGAATCTGCCAAACCCTCCGATCTCAAGTTCACTGCATTTTAAAATTTTTATGAAGTCTCTGGTATCGGCCCTATTCGAATTTGCTACTCTCTGTATGCTAGCCGACGGCGGTACCTCGGGGCTACGGGCTCCTCCCAAACTTAAGAATATGGTGGCACTCCGCCAATGGGATGTGTTCCCGGGTCTTTCCTTCAAGATAGACCCCGAACTGTCTCCAATAGCCGACTGCAGCTCTAGTGCGACGTTAATTAACCAAACCGACAATGTGTCTAAATCAATGTAGCCAAATAAGAATTTAGTTCACATAAGCAAATTCATATTTTTTATGCACATTCAGCAATTACTCTCTCTGATCTCTCTTTTAACCATGGCCCAACATACGTCAGTTAATTTTAGCATTTCATGTCTATTATTGGTTTAATCTACATTAAGTAGCTCCATCCACGTTTAAATGACATTTTGATATTTTTGTTTGAAAATGGTAACCCATTGGCCCTTTATTTACAACAAGTTTTAATAACAGTACACCAGTGGCACGTTATGAAGGGATAACTTCTAAAAATATTCAATATATAATTTGTGTTGTATACGCAGGGGCTGTTCTAAGTACTTTTTGTTTTAGCACAAGTACAATTTTGGTGCCCTTTTCCATAAATAAAATTTTGTATCAATCGAAGAAAAACTATAGTTTGAAGACACGTGTAACATTGGCATTTTTAGGAGGAGGAGTTAATTAAAAAGGAGGATTTTTTCATCCTGAGGGATACGACTGCTCAAACCGCAAGTTTAGTTTAAAAAGGAATGTGTTGGAAATATAAGTTACACTCTTCAGCAGTGGAAACAAACTTGCGGTTTGAGCAGTCGTAAATTTGAAATGGGCAGTTAATTAATTTAATAAGTTGAAAAAATACGCAATTGAATGATCAGTCTTAAATTTTAGATATTGAAAAAAAATTCTTTGTGTGTGTATGTAATATAAATATTTTTTTAAAACAAGTACAAATCGAAAATGTATTAGAAAAATATAATAAAAAAACAAAAGATAAAATTGTGTTCTACGTTTTCCTTTTCAAATGTGGACTCTTAATATTGTGTTGGACTAAAACACAATTGAGCAATCGCTAACTTTCTGAGAAATTGGACAGTCATCAATTTTCTTTACAATAGGCCCTGCCTCAGAGGGTTAAAATTTTAATATGTCGGGTGCAAGACCCTATGTGCAGGGAAGTAATTGCTTTACGACCGACACACAAAATCTTTGATTCATTACTATGAATTAATTATCATTTAAAAAAATTCATTTGAAGTACAGAAAAGTGAAACTGTTAATTCAATTCACGTTGGTACAGCCGCGGAAAAAAAAACGAACCACCGATGATTATTTCGTTAGTTTTTATAGTAGAGCTAAACTTAATATGCCATTTTGTAGGGAATAAAGTCTACTACACATTGATATACAAAACATTTGCATAGGGGACTATCTTCATATTAAAATTCGCACCAACTTTAAAATTTCCAATAGCAACACCCAATTTTGATTGAATATTTAGAATCTACGACAAAATTTATCGTTGAATATCAATTTGCAAGTCATTTGGCTAAGTAGTTATTTAATTATGAATATCGAAAGTTTAGAACTCGTAATGTTAAATGAATTTCTTAAACTTTTAATCATATCTTTTGAAATAATAATTTTAGTAAGCTGATATTTTTATCTGTGTTACTTCTAAACAACCCAAATAAAATACACTAACTTTCATTACTTATATGTATATTTTTTAATTTTATTTAAATTAGGATATTAATATTCATAAAATTTATGAATAGCAACCAGGCTACATTTTGATAGTGATGGATTCAGAAAAACGTTTTATATGCATATCTAAAATTTCATGATTTTCCTCTTTGTAGTTTTTCGGCTATTTTATAATGTGCATCAAATGATCATTTAAGGGGTCACATTAGTATTGTTGTGTAGTGGAAAAAAAAGCCATTACTCGGGCTCGCTTGCGGAGATGGTGCCGTTTTCGCGCCACGCATGACGCAATCGGAATTAAATTTACCGTTCACAGAGGCATAATTCGGCAGTACGTTTGTCGATCAGAGCGGGAGTGGTCGCAAATGAGGGAACTCACTCTAACTTAAACCAGTGCTCATTCAGGAGTTATAAGGCTTACAAGTAGGATTTGTTGCAGACATTTGCGGGTTGCTCTGCTATGGTGCCCCAGCATACGTCACATAAGGTCTAGAAATGAAGTGGGCAGCAAGACGCAGGGACTACAATCCCCGCCAACCCACTTTGACTACGTCGGAACGTGAGCTGTATCGTAAGTTAAGGTTTGTAATGCGTTAATAAATGTAAGCTGTGTATTTGGTTACGTCATTTCTGTAGCCAATTTTCCATACAACCTCTGCAGCACCACGGAGTAAAGAAAAAGGTGGAGATGATTTGACGAGATTTCATGAGAAGTTAGCTACCCCAAACTAGGCACAAACAAACCTAATTTGCAGTAGTTTTTCTACGAGAGATGCATTATTTTTAAATTAAGAAAACGCATGCTAAAACTTAAAAAATGACTGTTTGTGCAGTCATTTTTCTATTATTTCCACTTCATAGGTAAATTAAATTATAAAATAAATTATCGCCACGTACTGGTACAAAGTAGTGCTTTGGAATAGCGCCAAATTCATCGCCAGTTCCTACTTTTTTAGCGATTCTAGACTTGTTCGCACCTCCACCTTCTTCTTTACTCCGTGCTGCAGCACGCACAAGACGTTTCACGTACCAAACTGGCTGCGTCCCCGATACAGCCTGCCTTAATTATTTATATACAAAAATAAAATAGAGGCAGTCCCGCAGCCTCTTATAGCTCCACTGTCTGGAGGTACAGATTCTCGTTCGCTCTGCTTCACGATGCCGCCATCTTAATCTAAATTGTTTCTGTTTCGAGTAAAAAAATGAAATGAAAAGGAAGTAAAATAAGAAGTCGTATAATTAGCCTCGCTTGACTTCTTGAGCGCTTTCTCGCGAGAACATACAGTGGCGTTGCTCAAGCGTGTCACTGGATTCGAAGTCATCTGTGACTCTTCTTGGAACTTTTTAAGTTCCAATGTGACTGTTTGTTGTAGAGTCGCTCGATACCTTATAGTCACAATCCCGTTTGCTACGTAGTTTTATCTCCATTGATTATATTTAAAAAATAATATTTAAAAAATACTTAATCGACGATCATTTGTTTCTTGTTATTATTATTCTTGTCATATTTGACGAAATAGACACCTGCTATAGGCACCGATTAAATATTTTGTCAAAGTGAGGGAAATTCGTTTTGTCGTTTATTTTTAACGAAATTGATTTCGTTAAAAAATTTATATTGTGAATATAAGTAAGTATAAGGACTATTTTAAATATGATAATTCTCAATATCGACGAGCTGACTCGTACATTGGACCTCTCATTCCAGAGTCCAATGTTCTATCCACTGGCCAAGTAAAGCGCGTTTGAATTCTAACAATATAAGTATAAGAACCAAACAAGAGCTGATGACCCAGAAAAGGAATCTGAGTAAATGACTTTCGTTCAAAATTTGAGGATTCTTGTTTTGTCAAAAGTCACTTGATTCAATGACGAAACGATTGTTAAATATAACGAAAGTAGCCTTGACGATCGCAGAATTCTCAGAAATGAGAGTTATTTCTGAGAGTGTATAACAAATAAATTAGTATTTGATTTTACTGTACCTATTGGAAACAACTTAGAATATATTAGATTTAAAGCTTTGCCGGAATAGAATGACGATATTTTATAATATTATTAATACTTATTATTTTACTTGAAACGTCTTCAGGATAGAAACTTCATGTTAGGGTGATCCATGCCGACACTATAACTTCGTAACACATAACTGGATTGACGTATATTTGGTCTTGTTCGATAGGAAATGAGGCTTGAAATAAGGCAAAGCACGTACTCGTCTAGGTGTAAGCCCACGACGTCATACGAAACAGTTAAACTTTCTTCTGTTGGTGAGGTTTTTTCGTCGGCAACCAATCTGCTGAAATAACGTTTTGCGTAAAACCCTTCTGGCCTTGCCCTGACACAGCCACATCAGACTTTTTCTGCGTGTATTTTATGCCTACAGTGTTTACTCTAGAAATAAAAAGGGGCAGGGTGCTGTTGGCAGAAAAAGGACACCCTATTTTTGAAAGGGCACTTTAAAAAAAAGGCTGAGCGTTTAACACGTCGGACCTGTGTCCGGAGGAAAGGGTGCGACGGTTCGGGCCTATCTCGATGGAACTACCCGGGAATAATGCCCTCGTATTTTTGAACTATGTTTTGATGACGAGACAACACCTGAACTAGCACCCACACCTTCAATAGGCGTCAAGACTTTGGACCCCCATCCGATTTATCGTACACCGCCGGTATAATTTGCTGGATGTTCTGGATTATTTCTAGTATTTTTGTAGGCAACCCTCCGATCACAAGATCACTATTTTTTTACTTTTCTTTGTCAAGTCCGTCGCATGGGCTCGAACTTGCAATTCTCTGATTATCAGCTGAGCGCCTTTATCAACTGGGCTACCGGGCCCCGAGACGGTTCGAGGCCTATCTCGAAGGAAAGACCCCAGGAGTCTATCTAGACGGAAAGACCCGGGAACACTGCCTCGTATTTTTGAACCATGATCAGATGACGAGGACAACGCCTGAGCTGGCACCCAACGCCACCTAAGCGTCAGGACGTTGGACCACGATCAGATTTAACGTGCACCGGGTTCAAATGTCCTGACGCCTATTGAGGTTGCATCGGATTGTTCCGCCAACTCAGGTGTGGTCCTTGTCGTCTAACCATGGTTTTCAAAATTACGAGAGAGTCTTCTCGGTCCTTCGAGATGGGCCCCGAACTTTCGTCAATATAACACTGTGCAGCTCTAGTGCGACATTAACAATCAACGAAGAATTCATAGCATCCCAAAAGTAACTATCCCGGGTTGGTTTGGTTAATTAACGTCGCACTAGAGCTGCACAGTGGGCTATTGGCGACGGTTCGGGGTCTATCTCAAAAGAAAGACCCGGGAACGATGCCTCGTATTTTTGAACCATTGTCAGATGACGAGGACAACACCAGAGCTGGTACCCGACGCAACTTCAATAGACGTCAGGACATTGGACCCCGATCAGATGTATCGTGCACCAGTCCCGTATACACGCCAGTATAATTTGTTGGATGTTCTGGACGACTTTCTAGTATTTTTTGTAGCGAAGCTGGCAGCCCTCCGATCGCAAGATCACTATTTTTTTACTTTTCTTTGACAAGTCCGTCGCACGGAATCGAACCACCAATCCTCTGATTAGTAGCTGAACGCCTTTTCCACTGAGCAACTGGGGCTCGTGACTATCCCGGTGTTTGATGGAAGGGTCGCAATGAAGGTTGGTCCAACAGACTGTGGTTGGGAGTATTCGATTCATAACCGGTGGGTTGTGGATTCTAATATAGGCTTTGAAATAGCAGCGAGCTTGTGATCGGAAGGTTTCCGTTTCGTACCTCGTCCATGTATAGGTTGGTTGTTTGAATTTTAACGTCGCACTACAGCTACAAAATAGGCTATTAGCGACAGTTTGAAAACTATCCTGAAGGTAAGACCCAGGAACACTACTTCATAACTTTGAATCATGATCACATAACGAGGACAACAATTGAACTGGCCCACATCGCGCCTATGTAGGGTGAGGACGTTTAGACCATGACAAATTTAGCGTGTACTAGTCCCTACACACGGTTGATCTTTTAAAAGGACGACACGGTACGAGCTTGCTGTGATGTTGCATTCAATGTTTGATTTGGTTTGGTTTGTTTAATTAACGTCGCACTACAGCTGCACAGTGGGCTATTGGCGACAGTTCAGGGCCAATCTCGAAGGAAAGACCCTGGAACATTTAATGTGCGAACCCACAATCATCCGATTATAAGCCCGTTATTGTAATCGCTCGGCTACCACGTTCCTTGTGTTTGGTTAGAAAAATGAAATCATGTTTGTTAACTTCTTAATTATTTCTAATTTTGGTGAGCGAAGTGTCAGCCTAGGTGTTGTCCTGGTCAACTGGACTATTATTTAGAATATTTATATCTATAGTGCGATGCTATTTCTACCTACCAATTCAGTTATTTCTTAGATCCCCGTCGCCAATAGCCGCAGCTCCGCTCCAGTGCGAACTATCCAACAATTCCAGATTCACCACTGCCAGAGGTAGGTTGAAAATGTAAACTTTCGCAACGCACTAACATTTTCCCACATTTTAAGATGATTAACAATTAACGTTTTCGCTAAAAACCAAATCGATAAGCAGCCCTAATGAGACCTGCTTACAAAACCGATAATCAGCCCTAATGCCAATCCAAAATTTGGTGCCAAAAGGACTAAATCTGGTAACTTCGCCCCAAACCATATTGTCGTCTCTCAAAAAACACACGGGAAAAAACATTTGTATTCCATATGCGAGCACAGTTAACCAATAGGTAAATATCACTTAATTTCGGATTTACACTTAAAATGTTTAAATCAATGTCTTTTTTAAAGACATCTAGGGAAGCAAGGGCACTTATGCTTAACTGAAGAGGGCAAAAGGGGCGGAATTTTTTCAAAGGAGGACGACGTATTTGCAAAAAGGGTATGAGGGCGTTATCGAGATGGAAAAGGGGTGAGCCGCCCTTCAAAAAACGCCTAGAGTGAACACTGACTTATAAATATCTAGCAAATCATTTCCTTTTATTTTTTTAAAAATCTTTTAAATCGAAACATTAGTAAAAATTAACATTCTGTATCGTCCACATCATCTAGCGAAAGGGGAAAAAATTGTAGGTGGCATGTAAAATTTTTAACAAATACAATTTATTACTAAATATGCAAAATATAATTTAGATATTAAAGGTAATTCAAGTACAAAAAATGGATTTTATAAAAAATATTTAATTAAAATAGTGAGTCGTAATTAACTTTAAAATTATTTAAATGTTTGGCGACAATATCCAAAAATAGAAATTGAACAAAATATATAAAGTTATATGGAAATGTATGTAAAATGTAATCTAAGAAAGTTATAGAATAAGATAAAATATTTTTATTGATCCATTTAACATGATTAAAATCATGTACACTTCTTTTCGGAATTTAGTAAATCACACCTTTGGCACTAATATTTATCAAGCAGCAAAGTTACTCATTCAATTTTTGGTGCTTTTGAAACTTATTCACCAATTGTTCAGGACTTCTCTTACCTTTTCTTTTATCTTCATTACCACCAAAGTGGGTTTCCTGAGCATACGCTAGAATAAGGCTCAACAAATCGGCAGCAGGTAACAACGGGCACATGTCACATACAGAGTCATAATCTAGATAGGTTTCCTCGATCATATTTCTTGTGGCGTACACTTGCAGTTTTTGTAGCTTTGTTTCCATTGCGGATTTGCCAACTGTACTCGATATTAATTCGAAATATTGAGACAAGTCATTAACGATCATTATACTCAATAACTGATTGAATTCAATCTTGCTCAATGATGGAATCTTGGCTGCAGCAATTTGAGTTGGGAAACTTCTCCTTTCAACAAAGTGGAACAAGTGACGATTGATGCCTATGTCATTCGACTTCATTATTTGTACCTCGTTGGCGCATTTATTTGCAAAACTCGTCATTTCTTCGAATAACTTGCCGTCGACATTCCTGTGTCTCCAAACCAAACGCTCCATTTCAATATCAGGATTTTCCAATAGACAAAATTTCAATAAAAGTTTTAGGATGTCAAGTGTCTGTTGGCGTGTATCCCCAAGAAAATGATCCAAGGCTAATAGCAACAACGAATTGCATTCGGAATTGTTCGTGGCTCCAATTCTAGCCCCAGCAAAGAGGAGCAATCGGATTATATTGAAACCTCTTCTGCATCGGACGGCGGCACTTACGGGTGTCTCGCCCTCGGTATCCACTGCATTTACTGGAGAACTATACTTCAGTAAGAGCTTTACAACACCAAACGCGCATCTCTCAACAGCTACACGCAACGGTGTCTGTCCAAACGCATTTAATTCGTCCACCTTCACCCCTCGTTCGATCAAACTTTTCACGACGCTTTTCTTGCAGTGGAAATTTTCCACGGCTAAATGCAGGAGATTCCGGTTCTGATCGTCCTTGACGCCGAAATCCACACCTGGCAGGCCAAGTAGCAACTTGATTGCCCGCTTCTGGTAAATGCAGCAATTCAGAGCCAATTGTAGTGGCGTGTAACCTTCTCTGTTCACACTGGCGACGGGAGCGTCTGCTGTTCGGAGCAGTTCGACCACGTCGGCCTTCAACGGAATTCCCCGAAATTTTCTACGAAATTTCCGCTGGTAGTCAGCTTCAGGTTTAAAGTCCGTAGCACACAGCAACGGAGAAGCGTGCTTCCGGCATGCGTCAAGTGATGCGCCAAGTTTCAAAAGGCGTAGGATGTCGCCAAGCCCAGCAGCAGCTTGGAGGGCGAGGCACACAGGAGATTCTCCATCTCCCCCAACTCTGAGCACATCCACCCTGGCTTCAATTAGAAGATCCAGTACGCCCTCTTTCAGGAATCCGCCAAATGTGGGTCGTGGGCCACATTCAAGTATGGATTTGTGTCGCCAACAATCATTCGGATCGCAGCCTGTCTCCAGAAGTAGTCTGAGAACGTCCACAGAACCACCGTTTATTAGGGCAGTACAGAAAGTCCTGCCGCGTCGATGACGTGCGTTAACGTCGGCCCCACCCTCAATCAAAAGTCTGATGACAGCAGCATCTCTCTTAGATTCAAGAGCGAAATGCAGAGGACTCTTCCAGTCAAGACCAGCTCTTAAGTTTGGGTCCGCACCATAATTAAGTAGAAGCCGGACCCAATCAATAGGACAATACCTACTCATTAGCACATGGATTAAAGGTGTCACCCAACCATACGTTTTGTTGATGCAAGACGATTCTCTTGCTAAAAAGTTTTTTAATTTGTTCCAGTTTTCTGGATTACTGGTTTCCAAAAGAGAAAATAAGTAAACTACGGGGCGCTTTTTGCATCTCGCCATCAAAATGTCGACAGAAGTATATGGCTTCAAGAAGTAATATGTTGAAAGATAGAATTCAAAATTTTGAAAACAAGGAATATATTTGCAAAACTGGAGTTGAGTGGATGATGAAACAAGATTAAAAATTAGACACAATGCACATTACGTCATGAAACAAGATCAACTAAAGCACGTATCTCGAATTCTGAATATTTTCGTGTATCGTTCCCTACTTGGTAATGCACGTGTTTGCTTGTTTATCTTTCTGCACTTAATCTCGACTTCATGTGGTGCATAGTGTCAATTTTTTTTTTTTTGCATTTTAATTTGGTTATCGTCACAATGGAGTTACATACAAAGGGTCTGTTTAGTACTGTTTAGATTGTATTCAGAAGTAAAGAACCAAGTTTAAAACATGGCCATATGAAAAAAATATTGATGTCAGTTTAGTAGTAGGATGATCCATTTCAATACTATAACTGTGACAAATAGCACGACCAACAAAAATTTGGTCTCGTTTGGTAGGAAATTAGGTCGCATTGCAACTAAACTCTTTAAATAAAGCAATACGTCATAACAACTTGCGTATCTTTCTACTGTTGGCGTTGTTTGCGTTAGCGACCAATCCATATTTCTATAATCAATCTGCTTAATTTAAAATAGACTATATGAGTGAGATATCAGAAGTGAAACAAGTGTTACGCTTTTAGGGGATCCATTTAGACCAGTGGTTCCTAACCTTTATATGGGCCACCAAATTAAAAGTTAGACCAAGTACGCACCACCACTTTTTAATATAATATGTACTTCAGAAGTCCCTCCATGTCAGATTAGTACTATAAAATTCGACTTGGCTGCAAAACGTTATTTTCAGATAAAATCGCTTAATAATCTACACACATGGAAAAAATAGGTGCGCACAGGTCCTCCTTCTAAATGTGGGTTATTTTACAAACAGCGAACATCTGTAAAGAAAAATCTGTAGGAGGGGGGGGGGGGGGGGAGAAGGGGGCGCAACAAGGAGAACTCCGACCACCTAAAAAATGAACAGTCACCGATGGCTAAATTGTTAATATAGCTATTACTGTGGAGTTAGAGATGGGTGATGGTGAACGAAATAAGGGGCAGTACAATATTATTACGCCACAACGCTTTTATTCCATGCTCCCGTGGACAGAAATCCACCTTCCTTCATCAACACTTCTCTAGCTCTCTCTTACAACTGATCAGTGTTGCCAGTGACACCCAGGTGGCGCTGGAACACATTACAAAGTAACTCCCTCTAGTGGTGTGTATACGCACTAGGGCATTCCGACACTCGGCCATTCGACTATTCCGTCTTCGGAATCACATAATTACAATGCTATACTACAATACAATACATTATATTACAATACATGACATTACACATCTACACCTACATTCATCATCCCATATTTCACACCTTAATCATTATTCTATTATAACTTAACATTAGTTTTCATAACACCTACAAATAAATTATTATCTTACTTCAAGTTTAAAATTTCAAAACATTATCAAATTTATTATTAAAAACTTAAATTCTCAAATCACTTTTTATCATTAGAGTTCTATATGTCCTAAAAATAAGTGTTCCAAAAGTTTTGAAGTTAAAAATGTTCCAAAGTCTTTCAATACTCAAGAAATTCAAATGTTCAAACCTAAAAAATAATTAACACAAAAAAGTTCTTCACTTTTCACCACTAGATTCTTTTCAAATCACTTTCAAAAATGTAAACATCCCAATTTTTTTTTTTTTTAAATGACATCACTAATAAAATTAAATCACAAAATTTTTCAATGATGCACCACTTTCATTCTTTACTGGTATTATGCAACACTCAACAACATCATAACACTTTATCACTGCACAGCTGTTGTAAATAAAAAATAAAACCTTCTCTCAGAAAAAAAATTTCTTTCCACTGATAAAAAAAAAAATTAAAACGGCTATTCGATTTACTAAAATAAAAATAAAAAAAACTTTCACTACCTCAAATAAAAAAATAAACAAATCACAAATATTCCACATTTCGCAATTCTGCATACAATTTCGAAGAACAACAAAAAAAAAAAGATTCACTTTTTGAGGGTTCACTTTCAAGGGTTGCTTCACAGAAAAAAAAAGATAGTTAACGCCAAGGTCGTTCGCTCCTTGTTTGGTGTGTTGGTATTCTCCAGTTGGCTTCTGTATTTGGGCCATATCGTCGCCAAGGTGGTTGTGTTCGTTGATCCTGATCCGTGATTGGACCGCAGCTCTCAACCATGGATCGGTGATCGCCAAAACGTGACTTCTGTCGCCAACTCCACTCGCTTCCAAATTGTTGGATGGTAGGTTTGCTTCTCTTAAAGCCGTTCCTATGATTTGGGTTTGCTCGCCAATTGCAGACTTGGCATGTTGTATTCCGTCGCCAACCTCGTTCGTTTGCAGTTGGTTGATCAACTTGCGAGCTAATTCGCCAATTCTGGTTGTAGCTTTTGCTCCTCGGGAATTTGTATTTTGATTGACTCTTCCGATTCCGTTTTGTTTTTCGAAAATGTTCAAATTGGTTTTGAGAGAACATCTTTGAGTTTTCTTTTTTCGAAGCGATTCTCAAACCTACTTCGCTTATTTTCTTTGGTGCACAGTCTTTTTCAGGCTGACGCGCCGTCTGTGTTTGCAAGTTTTGCGATGATATCACTCGTATCAATCCACATCTAAGTGCGTTCGTACTATTGACTTTATTTTCACTGTCGTCTTTATTTTCCCTGCACTCGAACGATTTATGCCCGATATTTCCGCAAGCAAAGCATATTATTCCTAGTTTTCTATTCACCTGTCGATTTTGCTGGGTAGGCTCCCGCTCCTTCGCGTAAGCTCCTCTCGTCTGCGCGCTGGCGCCGTCTCGGTTTCGAAGACCTGTCTCCTCGTATGCTTTGTTTTCATACGGCTTTGTGCTTCTTCTGAAATTTCGTGCAGCTTGAAAATCATCCAGTTTGTCCGTTAGAGTTGCTACGTCCTTGATTTTTTGTAGTTCATCTATGAAATGCTCCTGCATCTCCCTCGGTAATTTTCTTTTGATTTGGTCGACTAACATGAGTTCTTTGAGCGCTTCGAATGTAGTTATTTCCATTCCGTTTAGCCACTCGGTTAGGTAGTTCTTTAAAACGTACGAAAAGTCTCTCCACGTTTGACTTGGTTCTTTCCTGGCAAAACTAAAATTTAGTCGGAACTGTTCCGCTGTCAGACGAAAATGCCTAAGTAAGATGGTCTTGATCTGTTCGTAGTCGCTCGTCACATTTTCCGGTTCTCTCGTAATGACATTTGCGATCTCTAGTGGTAGTAGACTAATCAGGTGGTTTACCCATGTATTTTTGTCCACTCCCAGTCGAACTATCTGTCTCTCGAACAAAGCCAGGTACATGCTAATGTCGCCTCCTTCAAAGGGCTTTATCACGTTACGACTGGAGACACTAGTTTGTTCTGTTGTCGACGAGTCTGTTCGACGGTTTTCTGCATCTATTCTTAATTTCGCTATTTCGAACTCTTGTATTTTTTCCTTTTCTAGAGCTTCTCTCTCTTTTTCTAGAGCTTCTCTTTCATGAGTTTCTCTTTCTTCTCTTTCCGCTACGATGGCATATAACAGGTTTTTGGTAATTTCTTCATCATACCCTGTGTGTCCAGTTATGATTTTGCACATTTGTATAACCTTTGGGTTTTCCGGTGGAGTCAGATCCAGTTCGTCTAAAAGCACCATCAAATCTACCTTACGCGTCTTTGCCAGGTACGACATCTTGAGGGCAAAAGTTAGTCACTTTTGTACACTCCACTATTGCTTTCGCACGTCGCTGATCCGCTCTTCACTGACGACGATGTTTTTGGATTCTGCTGTGCTGCGAATCGGATTTCGCTTCCTTATTCGACGACGACCGCAGTTGTCTCGTGGTGCGTTAGGCTTAGCCTCCGGTTCCTTCCGTTTTCCGATTCTGCCGCAACACTAATCCTCTGTTGCTCAGTGATTCACACACGGCCTCGAGCCCCCATGTGGAGTTAGAGATGGGTGATGGTGAACGAAATAAGGGGCAGTACAATATTATTACGCCACAACGCTTTTATTCCATGCTCCCGTGGACAGAAATCCACCTTCCTTCATCAACACTTCTCTAGCTCTCTCTTACAACTGATCAGTGTTGCCAGTGACACCCAGGTGGCGCTGGAACACATTACAAAGTAACTCCCTCTAGTGGTGTGTATACGCACTAGGGCATTCCGACATTACTTCCACTATTTTATTTTGTTATAACTACAAAATTGGTATGTGCACCAAGTCAAACTTTTTCAATTCCCCCAAAGAATGAAATAACACCCTGTTTCCAAGAAATATTAGGGAGTTAATTTTCGATATTGGCAAATAGTCGTATGAAATATAATTGTTTTAAAAATAAAGATAACTACTTACATTTCTCTTATCAGACCTATTTTGGAATACGGATTACCAGTTTATTTCTGTGCCGCAAATTCAAATATCCAGAAACTGGAAATGATCCAGCTAAGTGCGGCACGCATTATAACAGGTTTGAGAAACAGCTGCCCTAATGAGACAGTTTTATACGAGGCGAATTTGCAGCCTCTAAGCTTCAGAGGTGGAGCCAGTTTGGTGAAATATTTTAACAAATTAATTAGTTATGGCCCTCACAATCGTACTGCGGACTTTCTAAATGGATGGCGAAGTAACCAAAGGCTAAAGAGAAACAGTCCAATGAGCTAAGCCACAGTTTTGAATTGGGAAGTTGAGAGACCCTCACTTAAAAATAGTATCGACCCAACGAAGGGGTTAGGAGGAGTTTTCTTTCATACTGAACTGATGCAGCCCGTAACGAAAGGTAACACCGACCCGGCTCTTTTGAGACAGTTGGCCCTTGAGATCATTAACGAAATCTCTGTAGATGATATTCAAATTTATACTGACGGCAGCAAAAACGAAGGCAACCAATCCGGGAGTGGAGTCTATATTAAAACTCCTAGAGAAATTAAAAGAATTAAAACAAGAAACCCGAATAATTGTTCGGTATTTAGAAGTGAGCTGCTGGCTATTGAGGCCGGACTTGAGGCCATTTTGGAGGAGGACAATTTCAGAGCAATCTGGATTTTATCGGATAGTAGAAGTTCTATAGAAAACTTGCGAGACTGGAACAACGTCGGTGATCGTACTGGCATCTCCATTTTGAACATGTTGGGACTCCTCAGTCCGTCCAATGAGGTGCACCTCCAATGGATTCCATCCCATGTCGATATCTTTGGAAATGAGATTGCCGACGACTTGGCGAAGAGAGGCTCGGCGGAACCATTTCGCACTGACTCCTCCCTCACATTTGATGAACTTTTCTCCATCAGGAAAATCAAGGACTTAAAGGTGTGGAGGGTCCCCCCACCCCATGGATGGTATAGGCGGGACAGCCCTGGTGGATCTATTGGCCTCTCTTGTGATAGAGCCGATCAGTCGGCATTGTCTAGATTTGCTAGTGGCCACTTGCGAGGTTGTTTTTATGAAAACGGCGTTAAGCATTTTCCGGTATGCTCCAAGTGTGGAGTGGAGAGTGCGACCCCGAAACACATTCTGTCTTGTCTTCGGCTCACCAGGGACTTTTTCGAGACGGATTCTTTGCAGGCCCTGGATTTTTTGAGGGTGTGAGGACTCATGGAAGCTGTCTAGTTGCCGCTAGCCAGCGAAGGACTAGTAACAACAAAAATAAAGAAGACTGAAACCTACCCAGCAAACAATGTTCTACTCGCCCAGTGATGGGCCAATACTGGCTTGCCGTAAGTCGCGGATTTCACTGCGTTGGGCCAATACTGTGAAAAAGGATGTTTGAGATTACAGTACTAGCCCAGCCATTCGCCAGCATAGATCATTTGAAAATTCGGTCTTACAATACTGGCTCAGAATTGGGCCACTATAAAAATCCCTGAACATTACGTCGGCCAGCATTGGCCTAGTATCTTACCAATAAAGGTTTAGTATATATGTATTCCTGCTCTACTGCATTGGCCCAGTATTCTGCCAATGCATGTTATTTAGCTCTACTACATTGGCCCAATATTCTGCCAATGCAGCTTATATGGCTTATTTAGCTCTACTGCATTGTCCGAATATTGTATACTAGGGACAATAAGATTTTTTATTAATATTTTGCGTGTATGGGGCCTTAAAATATTTTTTGCTGGAAAGCCCCTACTAGAATCACACTAGGTCGTACATCTTTTTGACATGTACGTAAAATATTTACACGGATAAAACAATATAACAACAATATTTTTCAAATATTTTTATTACCATCATGAAAGAAGTATTTTCTTAAATGTAGTTATAGGAACAGATTTAAATGGAAAAAAATACGATAGGTATCTTCAATATGAAAAAAAACCCGAAGCTGAGAGAAATGAGATGAGATAATAAATATTTTTGAACATTAAATTAAAAAATTAAATTTTAAAAAAATAGATCTTTTAAAAAATTTTGAAAAATTCTTAACAAATAACTTTCTAAATTCTATTTTAGAACTTTCCTGTAATTATTATTTGCGGAAAATTAGTCTCACAAAATAAACTGTAAACGAGATTACCAAAAACTATTTTTTTAAAAAGATTTTTGATAAAATTTTAAGTATGTAAAAAAACTACATGATTTATACAAATATAGTTAGGGTCTTAAAATAATTTACAATTTTTGCTTCCGTTCGAAATTTGGAGTTTTATCTGCATCTCAGCGACAGGAAATGACAGTTTGAGACAGATAAGCTCAGTATTTTGTGACCAGGGTGTTAGCACACGTGACGTAAGCTTCTTTAGCAGCATCCTGAGCCATTCCTAGAAAAGAATAAAAAAAAAGAAAATGGTTGTTTAGAATAAACATAATAAATTCGTCTATTTTATCTGAGTATTTAAAAGGATTTGGAGAAAAGTTCGTGATAAGGTGAGGTGTGGGACACTGGTAAATGAATCACAATTATGGATATTTCTTGAGTTAAGTTATAAAGCTATTCTTGCTAAAGTTATAAAGAAAAATATATTTTACTAAAAAGTAAGAATGTACTCACAAAATAGAAAAGCATTACATTTCATAATAAATTAAAATAATCTTTTTTAAAAAGAAAAAACAATTTTAAAAAAATGGCTGAAAAGTAAAAAAAACAAATTTTAATTTTAGGAACAAGTGGAAAACATTTAAATATTTAATATAATTTTTTACTTATTCCATTTTTTTTAAATCGGCGCCAAAACATAGGCATTTTTTTAGGCACCAACTTCAAATATTTTTTAATAAGTACACACTTAATATTACATATTTAATATTTTAGTATTTTTTCCTAAAACTAAAAAAAAAAAAATACTTTTCTTAAAGTTTTTTTTTTTTTTTTTTTTTTTTTTTTAAAGGATAATTTATTTTCCCCTTTTTAGTTTCATTTTTTGCAGTGGACTTCGCCTCCCACTATTATTCACCAGGAAACTCCAGTCGTTTCTCACTTTTTTACACTCCGCGGATAGTGTATTTTGAAATTATATGATTTAATAAATGCGCGGTAAACGAAATTACATTGTAGTTAGACAATCCGTATCTCACAGTGAAGTTATTTTGAAATCGCAGAGTATGTTTTAAACTAATGTCAGGTTAATCGATGTGTCTGGATAAATAAATTCCGTGTAACTTTTCATTTTTTGACAAAATGGTCTACCCCCAAAAAAATAATTTTCAAAATCTGGCAATACTTTTTTTTTTTCAAGTGATCCGGTTAATTGAGAATTCCGGATAGAGTTAATGCCAGATAACCTGATATTTGTTTGAAAACCTGATTTTTATTGTCTGATAGTGAGAAATCCCCTATCCAACAAAAATTTAAATATCCTAATTTTAACAGAAATAACGCGCGAACATACTAAAAAGCTATCATAAATAAAAAGAATACATAACAGTGGAATTAATAACATCCTCCTTGGCGCGCTTGGTGGTTTTGGTTGGCGCACTTAAGTTTGTTAAAACAAATTGGACCAAAAATTAATAAACACGAGCTGCACTGGTGGTCTTAGATGTACCTGCTTTAGTTCCATATTTGTCCGAATAACAAACTTAAATTTAGACCAATATTTATATATTAGACTTTTCCTTCAGTTTAAAACCGTCTCCAAGCGTACATGTCTCGTAATTCACTAAACAAATTTATATTATTTGTTTTTCGACGAGCAGTGGTTGCATTGCATAAAGAACATGAAGTACGGGACAGAGAACATTTTTGAACCTGCAGCCGAACATTGAAATGGCTCGCGCCATTGGAACTTAAATCGTAGTGAATTAAATAGAACTCTTTCTCACCTTTCTTCCCAGACCATGCTTCCCACTTGGCTTTGCCCTTCAAGTCCAATGCACCTGGTTTATCTGCAAAAGATATATAAAAATAAGTAAGCATTTTAACAGAAAAGCTTCTTTAGATGTAGACGATAATTTCTTCGCTACACTGAAAAAATAATTCCATTATGCATTCGTCCATACACATTCCATTGCAGAACGAGAAACGAAATATTTGTATTTTTAAATCCGACTGATTCGATTCGAACTTTTTTTTTTAAAGCAAAAGAACGTGATATTAAAAAAAAGTTCGATTCGGTTCGCTGACGATTTCTCGATATAGAACGAAAAAGTAACTTCCTTAATTCTAATAAAATAGTAGTTTCTATTTTTTTTTCAAACAACCTTTTCGTAGATTTCGGAATATTAAAAAAGAATATATTTTTTTTAGTGATAACTGGACAGGTGGATTTTATCACTTAATTTATCATGATTTTGAAGTCACTCATTATTTTTTTATATCCTCTCCATGCCTCGTTGAATCTGGAAAACAACACGACAAAACTTTTAGAGTGTCAGGTACTCGGACTTAAAAATAATAATGAATATATGCCATCGTTAATTTTTTCATGGTGGAAGTTTCGGACGGTTAAAAAGGGAGAGGCATGTTTTATTATCAAAAATGTGCCTGAATTTGAACCTTAAAAATGATTTTGTCAAAAAGCAATACTTTTACACCATTTTGTTGCAAATGGTAAGTTTTTTTTTATAAGCTTTTAATCACAACCAAAACGATAAAAAGACATTAAACCAATAATGGCGGACAAAATCATGTATTCACAGTCTCCACTGTACCGTAAGGATTGTTTTGTAAATATTTTGTACACGTGCCTGCTACCTTTCGCGTCCTCTATGAGCTCTAGATTTCTCCGCACTTGTCCCGAGTTTGGGCTTCTTAGTATCATTTTGTTCGTGTTGAACTACTTTTTAAACCTATTTCAGTTTCCCATGACGCAATTTAACTTTAGTGTGATATTTCGGCTTAACACTGATATCTTCGGACAATATTTGGTTTTACCAAACAGTCCAATTAATTGAGATCTCTGGATAGTTAAATGTCAGATAACCGTACATTTGTTACAGAAGCTTCCCAAATGAGACATTCTCTATCCAACAATAAAAACATTATCCAAATATCTGAATTAGAACAGAAATCATGCGCGAACATACATAATTAAAAAAAAAGTACCTAAAAGTCGAATTGATAACCTGTCTCCTTGGCGGTATTGGTTGGCGTGATGAAGTTCGTTAAAAATAGTTAAATATAATAAAAATAACATAAGCATGTTTTTATCAATATAAATGAAATCTACTTAATTCATTAATCTTTCCAATAGATGCCAAACTTTTTTCCTGTTTCCTGTCCATCAGGACATTCGAATTATTAATGCAAATAAAATAAAATAATGCTTTAAGACTTTCCTTGTTTTTAAATAAAATCTCTCACAAAATCAGATAGAACTACTCATGAAACAGATTATATTTAATAATAAAATTATATAATATATTTCTGATTATATTACAGTTCTGATTATATTACAGTTCTGATTATATTACAGTTCTGATTATATTACAGTTCTGATTATATTACAGTTCTGATTATATTACAGTTCTGATTATATTACAGTTCTGATTATATTACAGTTCTGATTATATTACAGTTCTGATTATATAACGATTCTGATAAAATTGTTGATAATTTTAAATAAAAAGTATACATTTCTATATGGCTTAATTTTCAAAACATTTATTTAATACATTAAAACATTTATTTAATATTAAAACTTATTATTTATTATTAGAACTTATTTTTTATTATTAGAACTTATTCTTTATTATTAGAACTTATTCTTTATTATTAGAACTTATTCTTTATTATTAAAACTTATATTAATATTAAAACATTTATTTATTTAATCCTAGTTTTCTCAGACATTTCAATTTCTTCTGAATTCAAGTTTCTGTAAATAGATAGCACCAGGTGACAGACACTACAGTAGAATTCCAATTATCCGGAACAATTGGGACCAGACCCTATTCGGATAATCGGATATCCGGATAATTAGACAACTCACTAATAAAAGATTATTTCTTAGTAACAAAAAATGAATTTTGCTATAATATTGGCTATGGCTATTAAAAATAATATCATTCACCAATAAAAAAAAACTTTTAAAACGTGGATTTTGCTGATTTCTTTTTTTCTCTCAAAGCGATCCGGATAACTGACGATCCGCTTTGTTGGATTCGGATAACTGGAGTTCGGATAATTGGAGTTCTACTGTACTTTGAAATGTTGTGCGAACCCAACACCCAACTTATTAATAATTCCATCTGCTACCCAATAACAGGTTTTATTTTACATTTTTGTTTCCCCGACAACAACCTTCCCTTTCAACTGATCGCCCTTAGCTATAAAACTACTGAGTCGATTTGTTTCCCAGCTCACCTGCTGCGCAGTCTCCGCAGGTGGCCTGCTTGTACAGAGCGTACAGCTCAAGGAGTTCAGTGTCGCCTGGGCGGCTCTTCATGTCCTTCACGGAACCAGCGGCAGCGGTGAATTTCTGGAAGGGAAAACTCAAATTAACAACATACACATAAAAAAAAATATGGCAGGCAGAGTGCCCACTGTATCGTAAGTTTTGGTTCGTGAATATTTTGTACGCGAGCCTGCTCTTTCTTTGACCGAAATACGATTTGTACTATTTCTTTACCCCCCCCCCCCCCACGCGGTACAAAAGGAAGAGAGAGAAGTGGATTAATAGCAAACCTGGTCCACGCGGAGCACCTGTGTTATTATCTCCATAGTCTGAAAGATTTGAACTTTTTTATGTAAACAAATGTTTAAAGTCACTAGAAAAAATGAGGAAAATTTAAATATAATAGAAATAAATGTGTTAATTTAGGGAAAGTAATAATGTTTTAATTTCTAATGGGAATTTAAGGGAAAAAATCGGGCAGGCAAAGTCCCTACAGTCCCTTGTGACGCTGGTACAAAGTATTGACATACAAACTTAAGGTTTGGTTCGTGAATACTTTGTACCAGCGTCTGCTCGGCCAGCTGCTTCTTTGGGAGAAATTTCACTTATTCTCCAACACGCTGTGCAAAGGTCAGAAAGATAGATATGAGTGAAATAATTGCCAATCTGGTCGACTCGGCTCACTTTATTCTTACACAATGGTAGGTGATTTATCTCCATAGGCCGATTCGATTCCCCCAGAAGTTATGGGGGGTCGGAAGCGCATATCGAAGCTTCCTTCACGATACAAAAATAAGATTAGTGAACGGATGAACAAACGAGATCGTTTGTTAACCTGTTCCCACCCTAACGCATCTCACTTTTCTCAACACGATGGTAGGTCATTTATCCACATAGGCTGATTCCCCCCGGAGTTATGGGGATTTGAAGAATCTCGATTTTTATGTTACGACTCCTTGCGGCGATGTACCGAAACCGATTTTGAAAATGAATTCACGTCAAAAAGAAGCATTTTTCATTAACAATAAGTACATTTGCAATTTTTGGGAACGCTACAAATCGTTGGTTTTCGGATACGATATAATTAGGGGCTTAGAATGGATCGATATAGGAATCAAAAAAATCTACAGGTATTTTGCATCGGTCTCGCAAAGGTATATGCAAACGCAAATATAATATTACTTTTAAAATAAAGTTGTGGAATTTCCATAAATTTTAAAACATTTTATGGGACACAAAATCATCAAAAATCTCCCAAACAATTTTATTGCCTTAAAAACAGTTCATTTTGTTTTGCATTCTAAAGATACCAAAATTATATTTATACGTTAAGTACAACTAATTATTTTTTGAAAATCAATGTTATGCTTTGGTATAAGATTGACTGATTATGTAACACTGAACTCATTTTTTGCAGTGACGATTTTTATCATGTTTGATCAAGTTTTAATTCATATCAATTCAGATCTATACGAAATGACCGCTCCAAATTTGTTATAGGGTATTTTCAAACACAATACTTTAGTTTTGTCTTTAGGGATTAGTATTGTATAGATTACAAACTTTTAGTATTTCTTTATAAATTGTATTCAATTATAAATGTATAAAATACTGTATAATATATGTATAATACTTGTATAATATACGTAATTGTCTGGCATGTAGGTTTGCTATCTAGCTAATTTTCTGTATATTCTGTCCTGTCTAATTATAAAATACAAATTTATAAATGTATTCAATGAGATTACCGATTTTTTAAAAAATAATTCTTTAATTACAAAAATATTTAGCAAATAACACATATTTGTAAGGAGGGTTTGTTAAACACATTCTTTCGTAAAATAAAATGCAAAATTATAGAAGAGTTATTTTGAGAATGTATTTTCCTGACTTAAAGAGAATCATTTTTTTTTATTTTTTGGTATATTTTTACTTTTTTTTTAGGGTAGGTAAAATTTTTCTGTTGATGCGTATTCTAGATGGCTGGCAAGTAAAATTGAAGGGAAAACAATCAGCTTTATTTAAGTGCTATGTTATGACGTCCACAAGGGCATTGCTTCACATGAAGAAAAGTTTTCATTCTGACAAACAATTACCTTCATTTAAGCCTCTCGCACACATAATCAAACAAAAGAATTTTCAGAAACAATTCCATTTCCCGAATAGAAATAAGCTTTAATAAAACAAAACCCACGCTTAACAACAATATCTTTTTTACAAACACAGCCGGTATATTCTTTTAAGAAAAAAATTCTACCAAAACAAACTAAATTTGAAGTATAATTCCATTTTATTATACGTTTAAGATCACGTTTTTAAACTACCTTTTCTTTTCGAAAAAATAGAAGAACACGAAATTCCTTCGTGGAACATTCCTGAGGGTAAACAGCACCAAATATTTTCCTTCTGGTCTCTTATAAATGGCATAAAGCCACTTTGCCAGGCTACAACCATTGACCTCAGTTCGAGGACACGTTTGGCCACTCAAAAAAAAAATCCATGCCACTTTTCAATAATTTTTAAAAATCACCAGCTGTGAATGTAACTAGCTGCATACTGAGAGCTCAATAATTACATTGTCAGTAAAGAATTTAGAAATCGTTTGCTGAATATAAATCGCTGAAATTAGGGAAACTGTCTGGATTCCAGACATTGGCAATGAATATTCGACTTTTTTTTTTCAAGTATATAAAGTATATTGAATTGCCTTAACAAAATTTGCATCTTAAAGGTTATCTTGTAAAAGTATCTATTTTACGATAACTGATTAACGTCTTTCTGATCGGTTTTCTTTTCTTTCGAATTTCTTTTACATTAATTGTGAAGAATAAAAAAAATGGTTTTTTATATGTTCTATTTTGAATTGTAATTGTCTGGCATGTAGGTTTCTATCTAGCTAATTTTCTGTATATTCTGTCCTGTCTATTGTCTAGATCAGGGACCGACTTACAAGCTTAGGGGCCCAGGGCAAAAGAACATTAGGGGGCCCCTCGACGTAATTCAAAATAAAACTGCTAAACTTATGCGCAAGCACACAATACAAAATGACGTAATCAGTCAGCTTTAATGCAAATATATATATTTTTTTAAACTACTAATTTTCTTCTTTTGAGAATTTGAATTAACGTTAATGATCAATACTGCAACAGAGTTTTTTAATACGTTTCTAATTATGTTCTTTCTTCCTTTTTAGCTTTTGTTTAGTTGAGCCAGATTAGTATGTTCTACCCATTTTATAGCTAGAAAATCCCATATGATTACACTATTAGGAAATTTGGTATAGGAAAAAAGTATCCGTAAACGACAAATCTACGTGCGATTAGTAAACACGGCTTGTTTATGGTCTTGGACCTTGGTCATTAATTTAATTTTACTAGTGATCCAAAGCGCATATCTTTGAAAAACGTGATGCAAAAGGTGACATACATCATGAACGTGCTGAAAAGGGAAATTGATTTAATTGGGTAAAATAATATAAGTTTTGAAAAACAATTAACAATTAATTTTTTTTTTTAAATTAAAAATTTTGATGAAAATAAATTTAATTGATTTTTAAAAAATTCGTTAGTAAATTTATTTTTAACTTTTTCACAAATATATAGCATTACATCATTTTGGGGGCCCCTTTAAAATGGGGGCCTGGGCAAGTGCCCCAAATGCCCTCCCGTAAATCAGTCTCTGGTCTAGATGAGTAGTCCAGATAAAAAAAGCAGCTATATGCACGAAATCGTTTTTGAGTTAATTGAGAAAAGCTGTCAAAGCTATTGTTAACATAATAATATTTTTTTTTTGACAAAAGAAAGAAAATTACCAAAAAAAAAAAAAAATCTCTAAAACATATAATTTTTCAAAATTACTCAATAGTTCATATCTAAATTTTAATTTTCTCAACACTTGTTTTGCAACAGAATTAAGGATTTTACTGTTTTTGAAAATGAATGCGTAGCCAGCTTTTTTTATTTTAATAAGCAAAATAAGCTTTTATCCGCATTCCTACCAATCAGAAATTACGTTCGTTGACATTCAGGTTCGCGATAGCTGGATATAACTAATGCATGAGGTTTTATATAAATGCTTTTGCATTTGTATAAAACTTCATTAGCGTGGATTTATCTACTTTTGCTTCTGAATTACTAGTCCATTGCAATTAGGTAAAATAGGAGAAAAAATTACAATAGTTTTTAAACTTTGGTCAAATACTCGTTTGACCTCCAGGAATTGAGAACCGAAGAGTTCCCCTCGTTGAGGGGGGAGCTTTCCCCCCTAACCCCCCCCCCCTCGATATTTCGAAAAACATTATATCTCGCTTATAAAACAAGTTATAATTACAATTTTTTTTTTAAAAATAAGTATTTAAGTTTTTATAAATTATTTATTTAGATTTGAGCTTGTACCTACCATAGTTTTTCTGTAAAAAAATATATTACAATAATATACCTGTATATTATAATTTTTTTTATGATAATTTTTTTTATTAAAGTGAACCAAATAAATGTTTTATTAAACTGCCAAACATGAAATGTAAAAAAAAAAATTAAACATTTTATATACCATATAGTTTTATATATTGTTTTATCAGAGCTGCACTTAATAACCTATATGACCAAGCCTGTGTTTGTGCATTTAATTTTTGAAGAGAAAGAATGCAACGCAGTTTAAAATCCAAGGTTTATTAAACATAAAACAGCACATAACCTTCTTTAAACTGAAAATAGATTAGGACATAGTCATTAATAAAGAATGAAAAAGTATCGGAATTGTGGATACATATTAGGTTACATTTCAATAAAAATTATTTTATTTTACAATAATTACATTAAAATTATTTCTTTCTAGATAATGCAGAAAAATGTAATAGTTCTTGCTTTACTATCATTATCAATTTCATCGACGATGTCTATTGCTTCAGTATTACTTCAACTTTAGCCTCGGCTGTTTTTGCACATAACAGTGCAATGATGGTTAACTTTTACATACTTGCATTTCTTTCCATAACCTTTATAACATGCACAAATAATTAGACACACTATTTTAGCTGGTCCTGTAGCTGATATGTGTGTTAATAATTTGTTCACTAATTTCCATCCCCAGCCCGATGAGTTCAAACCATCTCCTTGGCAGCTTATGTGTTTGGAGGTAATTTGGAGAGGACATCAACAGCACTCGCTTGACCTACTAGTTTATTAAAAACAGTCATACATAATCGTATTCAAGTTGCTTTCTTCTTTGTTCATATTGTTATACGATGCGATGACGAACCTCTACCCTGCTCGTTCAATGTTATCATTTAAGGTTATTTAAAATTAAGGTTATTGAATATCTCAGGGATATCTTGCATGTATTTACTGTGGTTGAACAACTATACTTCCTTCAGTTTTCAAATTTCCTGGGGTTATGTCAGTACCACTAATCACATGAAGCAAAGAATGGATTTTTTGCAATAGGGGACAAAATTAGAGTTCTTCAGGTTTTTAGAGTTGTAGAACCTATCTTTGCGTTACCGTTACTCTCTTTCAGCATGAAGACGTCCACTGTGAATGTAATAAGCGGAGTCAACATCTTGGCCAACTACAATAACTTGCTTTTTATTCTTCTCGTGTGTATCTATTGCGATACTCACAATATATCCATCAGCATCATTTGTTGCTATACAATGCCTAAGTTCACCAGGTGGCCAGTGAGTTACAAAATGAAACATTCCTTATTGACAAGATAATTGCTTAGAAATTGTCTGTGGGAGTCAACGAGAAATGTACTAATTAAAATTTATTTATTTTTACATACGCTTCATCAAGCACCTTTGGCTTTCTATAACCTAGTTCTGATACTACTATCGGTGTATCCGTCAAGCATAACAGTTACTTGATCGCGTAATATTTTTTGATGTAACGTGTGTAGGTAGTATAAACATCATTAAGAGTCCCTTGCTTTGGCCATGTCAAGAGATGAATAAGTGAACCTCCATCAAGGACAAAAGTACAGTTGTCAGAGCTACCAACTAGTCACTCTGGAACTGTATTATAGCGTTATAAAACGCTAATTTCTTTGTCTTTCTCATAATGGCGATTCTATCAAATAAAGCCATGAGTACAGTTGCAAGCTCGAATACGAAATCATGTAGTTCGTCAGATGAATGTACAATATCCTCTGGAAAAGATGCGTTGTATCTACTTCAATAACGGTCCCTCCTAAGGTCCACCCCCCAATGTTGGTAAATTCTTGAGGACTTGGCAAAATCACAAACCTAGTTGGCAAACTTGTAAAACTTTTTTTTAAAAATTCAAATTAAGGAGTTTCACTTAAAAAAAAAAGTCACATATTTCGCAAGTTTGCCAACTAGGATTGTGATTTTGACAAGTCAACAGAAAATTACCAACATTCTTATGGCCCACGTATGCATAAAAATATTGGAGAAATATTTGTAAAAAAAATGCAATATTTTAATAAATTTTACTTCTGGTCGTGTTGGCAATTTTCCATCTAAAACTAATTTTTCCCAACTAATTGGGAGGGTTCAAAAATGCGGGGCATTATTCCCTGGCCTTTCCTTCGAGATAGATCCCGAACCTTCGCCAATAGCCCAATGTGCATCTCTAGAGCGATGTTAATTAACTAAACCAAACACATCCAATCGAAAAAAAAATAGGTACATTTACAGATTCAAAAAAGTTGGTAAAAACTGTAAAAACCCATATTTGACTTGGCAATTTTAAGGCATCTATTAAGAATGTTACCCCAGGAAAACCTCTTCCATGTGTAACGCCAACAAAGCTTTTAAAAATTTTCATGATCGTTTGCTCAATCATCAATGTCTGACCAAACTCCAGACCAATTGTTATCTGAACGATGAGTTGCAAATAAGCTGTCGAGAGTAAATTTACGGAATTCCTCAGTTGCCATGTTCTTTTCAAGTACATTCATATCCTGGAGGCCGGAGGTACAATTGGCAAGCATTGGTGTAAGGGAAATGTTCTGTTGCATGAAGTAAATAACTAAATAAATAAATTGAACTTTTCAATTCAAGTTTAGTAATTTAATAAAACATTTTTTTGGTCTGCTATATTAGAAAAATAGCCATAGAAAGAAATGAAACATTTTACAGATATATATATTTTTTATATGAATACTATGCCAGATACAAGCTTAAATATGAAATAATAATTAATAGAAAAAAATTACTTATACTTAAAAAAAAAATTGTAATTATAGCTTGTTTTATAAGCGAGATACAATTTTTTTCGAAATTTCGAGGGGGGAGGGATTAGGGGGGCTAGGGGGGAAAGCTCCCCCCTCAAGGAGGGGAACTCTTCGGTTTTCAATTCCTGGAGGTCAAACGAGTATTTGACCAAAGTCTAAAAACTATTGTAATTTTTTCTCCTATTTGCCATTTTTCGGTCTAATTGCAATGGACTATACTTCTTTTTTGAGATTTTATAATTCGCTTCTTTATTTTACTTTTAAATTAAAGCCAAAGTTATGGAGTATCTTTATTGATTACGAAATATAATTTTTCGAATTTTTGGATATAACTTGCTTCTTCATTTGGGCTGGGCTCTCAGGTGTACGCCCTTCAACGTAGTTATACTGTGCTCATATTTTCGTTACAGTCATGTTATCTGAAGGAGTGGGGGGGGGGGGGGGTTAAACAAGAAATTTTCCAACTTAATGATTCGAAATTCCCAACTTAATGGCGTCGGATGCCAGCTTCAAAAATATGAGGCATTGTTCCCGGGTCTTTCCTTCGAGATAGGCCCCGAACCGTCACCAATAGCCCAATATGCAGCTCTAATGTGCCGTTAATTAATCAAACCAAACTTAACGATTCGAAATTCCTAACTCGACAGTGCTAAAAATTCCCAGTGCCAACTTATCGACATTTTTCAACTTTTTATATAGATTAGGTAATATTAACAGTTCTCCCTCAAACATACTGATTTATTGCAAGCATGTTCCAATGCAGTGTCCGTTCTGAGGTCTAATTTAAGTTTTATCTTACAAGTTGCGCAACAATTTCTAATCTTGTTTCCCTTTCATTTGCTAATACCTAATATTAATTTTCTTCAGGCGTAAATTTTCCCAACTCGGGGATTTCTAAAACTCAAAAATTCCCAACTTTTAAGATTTCCATATTATTGGGGGCCCCAGCTGCGACGGGCCTGGTTATCGTTACACCTCATTTCACCGTACATGCGGCCGAGTGGATTAAGGCGTCATCTGGGAGTCCAAGGGTCCCCGGTTCAAAACCTTGCGATGGACTAGACTAAAGAATAGTAAAAAGTAGTGATATTGCGATTGGAGAGGGTTGCCAACTTCGCTACCAAAATACTAGAATGTCGTCCAGAACATCCACAAAAAATTAACGGCGTGTATACGGGACTGGTGCACGATAAATCTGATCGGGGTCCAAAGTCCCGACGTCTATTGAAGGCATTAGGTGCCAGCTCAGGTGTTTTCCTCGTCATCTGACCATGGTTCAAAAATACGATTCATCGTTTCCGGGCCTTTCCTTCGAGATAGGCCCCGAACCGTCGCCAATAGCCCATTGTGCAGCTCTAGTGCGACGTTTTTAACCAAACCAAACCAAACCAAACCAAATCGCCGTACATGCTTTTTACGTTAATGTTTAAAACGTTACACTAAAATAAAAAAAAGTTAACGATACAGCCATACGTTCCTATCTTCAATGCTTAATGAAAAAACGTTATAACTATTTTGTTTGATTTAGGTGATTATTTTCCACAATCTTCGACGTGATTTTCCCAAATAAGAAGAAAATATCAAGTTTGCCGCCCCTTTTTACGAATCCACTCGAGTGTTTCGGCCCATTGCCCACCAACGCGTCCCCCGAGTTATTTCCCGCCGTAAGCCGAGCGCCATTTCTTGCAGAAAATATTCCAAAATCCTTTCCAAATGGAACGTGGGAACGCATTCCAAAATAAGGGGTTCGCTGAAGAGATCAAACTGCGCGTCTTCCACGCAAATTCTGCCCTCCAAATAGTTACGCATCTTGCGTGACGGAGCAGCAGATCGCGTGATCAAGGTGGTTGGTTACATTAGCAAAAAAAAGAAAGACATCAGACGATTTTTTTTGGCCTACCATTCTGTAATAGGGGGCCGTCTATTTTTTGTATAGAAGGTGATTCTTTAAGTAATACCCACGGCAATGCGGGAGTTTCACGTGACGTAGTAACATGAATTCCCTACCTGTAGTTTCGATTTCTTCTCTTTAGCAGACAAGCCTGTGGTTTGGTCGCTCCGTTCGCTCGCTTATTCCACTCAACTTTGTATTGTATTTTAATGAGATAATTTAGCTGTGTATTGTCATCGTTTATTTTTAACAATGCAAAGTTTAAGTAAAAGACCCTTTGTTAGTAAATTTCGGCTTATTACATATTTATTCATATGCAGAAAAACTAAGTGAAATTGTCTTTTTCTATATATCGTTTGATATTTCCTCCTGTTTGAAAAAAACATTTTGGATCAAACTGATCGGAGCACAACTTTGAATATTTCGTAGGAACGAAGTTTTCTCGTTTTATCCTAGCTAGCCATGCTTTCATCAGATTATAGAATCAGAATGAGGGAAACTGTGAAAAGAAACTCTTCTTGCAATACAATCCGCTTTCGAAACAGTGTTAGAGCAACCGAATGCACTACACGGAATCACCATGTTAGTATTTTAAAAAGAAAAATCTTAAAAAGTATATTGCAGCAGCTGTACTTCCATACTAATTCTACGGAACTTTTTCGGCGTCTAGAATACGTCTCCATGTTCCGTTGGAACAGCGGTCTTCTTCTTCTTTGCGTGAAACTCCCCCATTGAGGATGCAATTCGAAAACTTTTTTCTCCACAATATGAAAATTTGAGAAAAACATATTTTTATTTTCTGGGACTGATTTATGGCGGGGCACTTAAACAAATACAAATATTGACGACCAACAACAGGCTCAAGGCCCAGCAAGGTTGGTCCAGCTAGTATCTCTTAACTATCCTCCAATGAATATCTAGCTTCTTTTTAAAATCCGTACTTACTCCTATACATACTTGCCCAAAACCCTCCAGAAATGGTTAAAAAGCTTAAAAAATATGAAAAAGTTACAAATAAATTTACTAACTAATGAATTTTATTTTAATTAATAGGTTTTATTAGTTATTTTTTTTAACTTCTACTATTTTATCTAATGGACTGAAACTTCTAAAATATCAAAGAGCTCGATTATAATTTTTTTAAAATACGATGTTGAAGTCCAAGTAAAATGTAGATTTGTATAAAAAACAAACCCAAAAACACTCTTCTTTACTTATATAGATTTGTAAAATCGTACTTTTTTAATTTTGTATTTTTTTTTTTCATAAGACTCAAACTTAATAAAAACAAAGAAAAAATATACTTTTACACATAAAAATAACTTTTTACAATTCAAAAAGAAAAGGATTTATTTTCGAATTACACACATTGGTGCTCTCTGGAATTTAATTTTCTGCTTTTGACTATAGCCTCCTAAGCCCCTTGTAGGGCCGTCGCATCGCCAAGAAGGGTTGTAGGGGTGGTCCCTACACCCCCCCCCCCCCCTAAAAAAAATCCAAGTCGTCATATTCGGCCTCTTACAAATTCCTTTTTAAGAAATATTCGAAATTTTTAGATAATTTGACAATTTCTTTTTAGATACCTAAATTTCGATATTGAAAAGCAGTTGAAATAGAAGGTTGTGACTCGAGAATCGAAGGCGATTATTATTAGCGAATAAACTTTAACTTGCGATATAATGCGTTTATGTCTGATTTGGAAAACTACCGAACTTTAAGAACATCATCCGAATTTTCAGCCAACAAATCGTGCCCCCTCCCCCCCCCCCCCCCCCCCGTTAAACGTATTCCTTTGACGACGGCCCTGCCCTTTACTAAACCTTCCCTCTGGATACCGCCACTGATGCCACTGCGAATAAATAGACAGCCCCTTATACTATTAGAACATTGGAACATTTTTTCTTCCAACAGGATGCAAGTGTGTGGCGGGAAATCGTTTGGCGGGGTTTCCTCTGCGGTCATTGGCCACCGCATTCCATTCTTGTGTAAGGCGGTTGTAGTAGTTTCTTTTTATACATATTTTTTTTAAAGAGAGAAGGGGGGATGATCTGATCACCGAGCGGTCAAAGGAAGCGAAACGAAACCTGAACTATTGTCCTTGGCGACAAAAGATGTTTTATTTTTATTCTGACTTTTTTATCCATTGCACAAGCGAGTCAAAACGTCACAACAATGGCGTGTTAGCATGTTCTCGGTCTTTATAAATGGGATTTAAGAGAACGGATTTTTAAAGTAATATCGGAATTTCCATTGTATAAATGCAAATTTGAGGAAGAAAAGTTGTTCGACAACAAGATGATTCTTTGATTTGAGATGGCAATTAGGGCTGCACTTGCTAAGTCAGTAAGTGAAAACTTAAAACCAAGATAGTTCCGAGTGTTTTTAATTCTCTGAGAGATGAGCAAACAATCGAAACTGTAGGTTTTTTTTTTTTTCGAGAACAGGGCCATCATTAGGGTTGTGCGACGTAGGCTGGCAATGAAAATTTTCCCAAAATAAGGAAGATATTCAAACCGTTACGCCTGACTCAACGCTATCCCCAATCTACGTTCCCTACATGTTTTGCTTTATTTCAAGATTTTACACGCAGTGTCGCCTAATTTGTTATCGAATGAACCATCAGTCGTGCTATTTGTCGCGGGATAATAGCGTTGGAATTAACTACTCATACTTCGTTTCATAGTTGATTTCCGTGTCGAAGCAAAAGGTCCCGGGTTCAATCCCTCATTTGCTACATAGGTTAATGCTCTCTTATCAAAACAGTTTTAAACGCTTCCAGATACCTGAATTTTGAAAAAGGGTAATAAAAAAAGTTTCTTAAAGAGTCTTTTTTTTTTTTAATTTGGAGATGTAACCCTAAAAGTGAGTTCATCCCTCGGGCCATTCCGTTGCTTCAATGGCAATTTGCAGGTTCAGATGTCGTACGTGTCATCTCACAAATCTGTTAATTCTAACTTTAAATCGAAGTCACGTTCCTCTTCTAATCGCCAAAGGTGACAGGTTATCAATTCAACTGTTATGTATTTTTTTAATGTATATTCGCGCATGATTTCTGTTCTAATTCAGATATTTTAAAATTCTTTTTTTGTTGGATAGGGCATGTTTCATTTCGGCACCTTTTGAAAAAAAAAATCCGGTTATCCGGCATTTAACTATCCAGAATTCTCATTTACCAGACCGTTTGAAACAAAATATTGTCCGATTTTGAATTTTTAAAATTTTGTTGGATAGGAAAAAATCTACTTAGGTAAAAAATTAAAAAAAATGGTTATCCGGCTTTTGTTTATACGAAAACATCGATTAAATTGACTTTTTTTTTAATAGTTTCTCCGATTTCATAATATTTTCGTTGTTGAATAAAGATTGTCCAACAATGAAATTTCATTCACCCCGCGTTTATTAAACCAAATAATCTCAAAATGTACGAGGAAAAAAGTTAGCAACAACTTGAATATCCAAGTTAATCTTAATAGAAGGGGCGAAGCCTCCAGTTAAATTAAAAACTAAAAAGGGGAAAATAAAATAATCTTTTTGAAAAAAAGGAAAACTGACTTTAAGAAATATGCGCTAAAAAGTGAAAAATAATTCTTAATTTTACTAACAAATTGAATTTTTTTTTAATTATTTAATATTAATATTATAAATTTAATATTTTTTTTTATTTGGTAACAATTTACAAAAACCATATTTAAATTTTGGAACCGAGTCGGTTTTTCTTTTTTTTTTAAAGATTATTTTATTATTTTACTACGATCTTACTCGACTATTTTTACATGAAACGTCATTTCACCAGATTATAAAAATATGAATTGGTTGCCGACAACAATGAAAATTTTGGCAACATAAGGAACATACGCAAGCTGTTACACCTGGCTCTTCGCCATCCCCAATCCACGTTCCGTACATACTTTGCTTTATTTCAAGATATTACACGCATGGCCGCCTATGTTTTTTATCGAGTGAGACCATCCTCGTGCTATTTATCAATTATAGTTTGGGAATTGAATCCCCCCCCCCCTAAAAGGGTAACTTGGTGTTTTTTGATATCTATGTATTTATAATTTTAAAGATGTTTCTTCTGAAATGAACACCTAAAAATCACAAGAATTGTGTTCAAATATACTTTGCAGATTTTTGGCAGGTGCAAGTAATACAACAAATTGAAATAATTGTTTACGCAATAGGCAATAAAAAAACTAGTTATCAGTAATAAAATAAATAAATAAAAAAAATTTGGACATTTTGTTAATTTTTCTACACCCAATTTATAGAGCAAATATTTAAGACAAATTTCACTTTTCTATCGTGTTTTTTTTATATATATATTTTCAATTTACTTGTTTTTTTATTGTAATTATCCGTCGTTTTTACCTTTATTTTATTTGTTTTTATTTTAATATTTTGTTTGTACCCGCATTTTATATAAGAAGAACACAAATATGATTTGTTTTCCCAAAATGAATAATCATCAAATTTCGTGTAGGGAAGAAATAAATATATAAATACTTCCTCTTTTCCAATATCCATATTCATTTCTCAAGGAAGCAGTTTTAATAAAAATCATTCGAAATTTATCGTTTGCAATGATCTGATTGGTCAATTTTATTCTCCATTCTAATAGAAACACGGAACAAAAAAAAAATACCATCAAGTTTCTACCATTCCATTCCTATTCTTTCCTCTCCATAACAATTACCATGAAACTGATTCCTATAATTATGACTCACATTCATTTCAGAAGAGACATTGGCCTAGATTTGAATACCTATTATAGAGCTTAATCAGTTTATTCTAAATGCTTGTGCTTTGTATTTGTATCTTCAATTTCTCTAAAAGAAATATAGAGGAATGAAAACATTTCCTAGTAGCACACCTACATAGTACGACCACCATACGATACAGCTACGATACAGTCAAGTCTGTAGCATATCGTTCAACGTAAAAACTACATTGCAAGGTATGATGTAGAAAATAAACATAGGGTAATGAAAGCAATTGTTTTATGAATTAAAAATTTGGTGGTTCTTCGCGTTTTGAGGTCATCCGAGTCCTTCGTTAACTGAAAAGCATTTCACCTGATTCCCAAACTCTTGAAAAACCTTTAGGGTGAATTTCAGGCACCACATTTCAGCACATGTCAAGAAACAAAGCATTTGGTTTGGAACGCCGCATTGGAACAGATTATGGTGCGTGTATCACTTTTCTTTCTTGTCAAAAAATCATTATATCAAAGTCCTTACTAAATATCTTTAGACTATGAGGTCACAGTAGTACATAATTTTTATTTTTAAACAGTCAAGTGAGTTATTTCATTTGCTGCGTAATTTAACTATGGCTCTAAAGACCCGAACCCCGTTTGGGGTCATAGGGATCCATTTAATTATTAAATATTTTTTAATGTGAATAAGTATCTATAAAATCGGTATGGGATACCTCTCTGCACGGAGTCGTATACTAAAAAAGGACGCATGTTAAATCCTTATACCACCACGTGGAATCAACCTATGGGGATAAATGACATATCATCGTGTAGAGGCAAAAATGAGACTTTTCGAACATGCAAATTATTAACCTATTCTTTTCTCTGACTTTTGTACCGCGTGGGGCGCCAAGAGAATTTGCGAACCAAACCTTACCAAACCGATTTTTTAAAAATATTTCTTTTTTCAACGTTTATTATTCTTTTTTTCTTTTTTCTTTTCCTGGACGACATTTTGTTTTTTTCAGGAAGAAAAAGAATTGTGTGCAGTGTAGAATTAAGGGATCCATGACACGATCAAACATTGAGCCTCCATTGAGCTTATATTAATGTGTTCCTTCAATGCAATAATTTACACGGAATGCAGTATTAAAATAAATTCGAATTAAAAAGAATGTCTGACAGACGATCTTCTCACGTCAATGTTTTATTGTTTAATTAAATCATCAAGTTAACTGTGACTGTAGTTGTAATTGTAACATTTGGTACCCAGCCCTTTCTAATGCAGGAAGTATATGTTCGGAATGTGGGCAGAGAATAATATGCGGTCATGTAACCATGTCATCTGTCAAAAGTAATTGTATGTAATAAGCAAGTGGAATTTTTATGGGGTATGATTAATCCGCCTCCATAATTATATATCTGAAAGTGCGAGATTGATAATTTTTCTGAAGGAATTCGAGCATTTAAAATTTCTCAGATCGACACTGTACACGACCTGGTGTCGAGACTAAAATGCTGGCGGTTGTTTTTATTCACCAATCACAGAGGTATCTGTTGCTACACCAGTTTTGTTTATCCTTCAGCATTTTAATCTAGTCACCAGGTTGTGTATAGTGTCTATAAGATTTTGTATGATTTTTTTTAATTCAAAAAGCATTATTATTCAATAAATTGAAATATCATACGTAAGTGTTTAATTTTATTTTCGAATAATTTTTATACTGAAAGGTCTAATTTGCATTACACAGCGACACCAATTACAAAAATGACAATATATCCTAATAAATTAGAATTAAAAAAAAATTAAATGTCACAACATTGCAGATATTTTGTGTTAAAGTTACTTCTTTTGTTTAGTATAATTTTGTATATTTTACAAGGCGTATCGATTATTGATGTTTGGGAAACTTTCGAACATTGGAAACTTTTTCGGAAAACTTTCCAAAGCATCGTTAGAAAAGAAAACATTGGTAACTCATTTTTGTAAATTATTGTAAAACGTTGTAGTGAACATCGTTGTAAAATTCTGTAAAACATTGTAACATTTTACTGTAAAACGTTGTAACGTTTATTTGTAAAACACTATAACGTTTTATTGTAAAATATTGAAAGCTCCATTGAAAAACGCTGTAACGTGTTATAGATAAAAAGCTTTCATAAAACGAATATCATTTTTAAAAAAATGTGGAAAATTTTTAAGGATAAAACACAACACTTTATTTGCACCGCGGTTTTTTCTTCAAATTTTCTTTTCGATAAATGTTAATTAAATTAAAATTTTTAATTAAATTAAATGTCAAATATCAATTCACAAAGTTTCGTTTTCTATAAAAAAAAAACACTTAGGAATAAATAGTAAAAATGTATATTTTAATGTATTCCATACGAAACGATGTCGATAATTAAAATCATAAAGTAGTAGAAATAATTATATTCAAAATTTCACTTTTTTAATAATTAAAATAGCTTATTAAATTATTTGTAAAATAAAGCTCTTTTTAAATATTTGTCCAAAATATTATAAATTCCTCGGTATAAAAAAAATTACATCTGAACTATATATGTCATTAAGATTGGGTCATAATTCTATACGTTAATATACGTTAAAAAAATATTAGAATTTTTTTTAGTTATTACAATTTTTAGTAAAAGCTCTTAAAATTTTTACATAAAAATGTATAACTTAAATACTCTATTTTAAAAGGTTTAGTTAACAGATATATTTATAAGTGACTCTAACATTGAAGCTTTTTATTTAATGTTAAAATATTACTTAAAATAATTTACAAATTATTCTTATTTAAGTTTAAAATATTATGTTACAGCAATATTAATTAGTTACTTTAGTAAAGAAAATACATTTGTTAAAAATTCCTTCACATAATATCTTCCAATGCTAAACAAATATTAAAAAATTAAATTTTTTAACAAAAAACATTAAAAAAAATTATATAGTTAATTATTATTTAATTATCGATTTATAAACGTAATTAATGTTAAATGCCACACCTACCTCATCCAAAGACATTGTCAGAACAATATAAGGCTCTACAACCTCTGAAAATCGAATGAAGAAGAAGTCGAAGTGTGCTGTACAAGTGTCAGACGGTAACTAAGCGACGAATAAGCAGACCATTCCATTTTTTGTAGTTCGATCGCGCGGAAGCGACGCCTGGCGAGCTTCGCTCCAATTACTCTGGTCGACGCGTTTTTCCTCTTTCTAACGAAGCGTGTGAATCAGCCTACATTCTGCGCTTGTCTTGTTCTCCAGAAAACCAGGAAAAACATGGAAGGATTAGGATTTCGGACACGATTTTTCGGATTGAGGGAGAACTGTGAATCATGAGTTAAATCCCTTGCTTCCGTAGCTCGGAGGAGGAAATATATTAATTCGAACTTTTCTTGTGACATTGAAGGTGCACTTTCCTTCTCTTAGTCCGCAAGGCAATGTATATATGTAGTACCCTTTAACCCTTTCGAGACAACAACAAAGTCTGGTGTGTAACGTCACACACAAGTTGAAAGTAGTCATACACAAGCTAGCCTTGTTCGACAGAGGGGCCACATCCCCCTTAGCAGCCGCAGATTATTTTCAAATCAACTACAAATATAGATAGTTACAAATGTTTGCTACTACATTTCATTTGTATAGAGTATTTATTAGATAACTTTGATACGCAAAATATCTGCATTTAAAATTTAAAAAAAAAAAAGTCTAATTTCTTATAGAACGACACTAAATCTGTATCAGTCGTGCTATTTGAAATGGAGTGTCGGAACGGGTCACCTTAAAAGAGTAACGTTTGGTATTTCTAACCTAATACACTATTTAACTGATTTTAAAGACGCTATTTACGTAAAAAGAAGAAAAAAAGGGCATTAATTTTATTTGTAACATTCTCATTTTGCGCATTTTTCTCTAACGAACGCGGGGCCCTATTCGGTGGCACACGTTGCACACCCCCTAAGAGCGGCCATGCCTACACTTCCCCCCTCCCCCCCCCCCCCCCACGCTGATTTCGTCACTGGTGCGTTGCAGTGGAAGTTTGTTGTGGTGATGTGGTATAACGATAGATAAATGATCTAGGCCTAGAGTTTGATAGTTTTTCTGGAAACCAGAATCATAATCAATCAGAAAAGAAATGGGGCCAACGACCGGAATATTTTCAAATAAAATCTCTTTGAACGCGCATTTTCGTTCAAAACCTCAGAAAACTCCTTTCAATCCGAAGAAGACATCTCGATGTTGAATATTTACTTAAACCCTCATATTAAACATTTAACATTAATATTTAATTAAGATTTATTCAACTTTGACTAAAAAACATGGATGTCCATTGAGAAATATTTACTTTACTCAAATCCTAATACTTATCGCCTCGATGCACACATTAAAAACCGCAAATGGTACTCTACCACTTTTCAATTAAATTATTCGAATAAAACAACACTTCCTCCGTTCGTTATGTTTGGGAACCCCAGTCTCTTTATCTAGCTCAGTAGTCACGAACGTGTATATATATACATAAGTTCGTTAAAATAAAGGATTTTCATCCTTCGAACTGGGTGAATCACTTCGATAAGTGGAAATGTGTTTAAGGAAGAGTCTATGGGAAGTAAATGCAATTCTTGTCGAGCGTTTATATAACATGAGAAACGAGCTGGATCTAATGGCGGTGACAGGATTTGTTTATGTCCCATATATTTAAGGACAGAAATTAAATTCTCCAATGTTATGAAAATACACTATTTTCTATGCTCCATATGGGATCTCATTAAAATGTTTACACTGAACAGTAAACAAACCCGACAGTGATCAATGAGTTGAAGTTACAAAGGAACATCACAACTTTGAAATGTTATATCGCCGCAACTTGATAACTTAGATCGCCATTATCAGTGACGTCCTAAGGGCGGTGCGATGAGTGCCAGGGGTCTATACTTTAACAGGGGCCTTTAAAGGGAGATCCATTGCTTTAAAAAAATATTCGAATTATGTTTAATTTGCGGTTACTCGTATAGCTAGAATATTTTCGTTCCATGACCATAAATTATCAGGGGTAATTAAGGATGGGATACAAAATCATCAAACATATCTAAAAATAATTTTACTACGTTAAGAATAGTTCATTTCATTTTTAATCTAACAACACCAAAATTATATTTCTATGTTAAGTATAATTAATTATATTTTGCGAATCAATATTAACCTTTGGTGCAAGGTTGCCTGAATATGTAACTTTGAACTCCTTTTTCTCAGTGATGATTTTTATCATGTTTGATCAAATTTGAATTGATATAAGTTCAGTTCTATTTGGAGAAATTGCTCCAAATTTGCCGGAAAGTTCCAATTGCGGCCCATGGCAACCTTTCGTCTGGGCGATAAACAAATGTTTTCTTCTTTGAGAATATGGTAAACCCGGCTCCCTTCGGCCGCAATTGGGCTATTGCCAAATTTGCTACAGTGTATTTTCATTCATATTACTACTTTAATTTGTTTTTGAGGTTTAGTAATACAGAATAACTCCAATTATGCAAACTACAGTTATCAGTATGAAACAAAGAGGATAACCAAATTTTCTGGATCCGGATTGCTTTGTGAAAAATAATCCACAAAATCCACATTTGAAAAAGCGTCTTATGGTGAACGATATTTTGTTTAATAGTCATTAAATTACATTACATACTAAAACAAAATTCGTTTCTTTACTAAAAATAACCTTTTTTCGTAAATTATCCGGATACTCAATTATCCGGATGGCATCTGGTCCCATTTGATCCGGATAATTTGAGTTCTAATGTATAGATATAGATAGATATAGATGTATAGATATAGTATGATATAGATGTAGAATGTAGATAGTATGATAGATATAGTATAGATATAGATGTATAGATATAGATGTATAGATACAGATGTATAGATACAGATAGATATAGATGTATAAATATAGATAGATATAGATGTATAGATATAGTATGATATAGATGTAGAATGTAGATAGTATGATAGATATAGTATATATATAGATGTATAGATATAGTATAGATATAGATGTATAGATATAGATGTATAGATATAGTATGATATAGATGTAGAATGTAGATAGTATGATAGATATAGTATATATATAGATGTATAGATATAGTATAGATATAGATGTATAGATATAGATGTATAGATATAGATGTATAGATACAGATGTATAGATACAGATAGATATAGATGTATAAATATAGATAGATATAGATGTATAGATATAGATGTATATATATAGTATAGATATAGATGTATAGATATAGTATAGATATAGATGTATATATATAGTATAGATATAGATGTATATATATAGTATAGATATAGATGTATAGATATAGATGTATATATACAGTATAGATATAGATGTATAGATATAGATGTATAGATATAGATGTATAGATATAGTATAGATATAGATGTATAGATATAGATGTATAGATATAGTATAGATATAGTATAGATATAGATGTATAGATATAGTATAGATATAGTATAGATATAGATGTATAGATATAGTATAGATATAGATGTATAGATATAGTATAGATATAGATGTATAGATATAGTATAGATATAGATGTATAGATATAGTATAGATATAGATGTATAGATATAGTATAGATATAGATGTATAGATATAGTATAGATATAGATGTATAGATATAGATGTATAGATATAGTATAGATATAGTATAGATATAGATGTATAGATATAGTATAGATATAGATGTATAGATATAGTATAGATATAGATGTATAGATATAGTATAGATATAGATGTATAGATATAGTATAGATATAGATGTATAGATATAGTATAGATATAGATGTATAGATATAGTATAGATATAGATGTATAGATATAGTATAGATATAGATGTATAGATATAGATATAGATGTATAGCTATAGATAGATAGAGATGTATAGATATAGATGTATGGATATAGATAGATATAGATGTATAGATATAGATGTATAGATATAGATGTATAGATATAGATGTATAGATATAGATGTATAGATATAGATAGATATAGATGTATAAAAATATAGATATATAGATATAGATAGATATAGATGTATAGATAGAGATGTATAGATATAGATTACCTCACCAATTGTGTTTTTGGGATATGTTAACTTCCAATACTCCTGACCAAAAAGAAATTCAGCCAAGGCGGCTCCTACTCATTCTACATATAATTGTGAAGAGGACATTCTGAAATTTCCCACCCTGTTAAAATAGGTACTTAAAAATAAGTAAAATGTACTCATTTTTGATTACATTCGATGCTTATCATAACTCCAAATACACAAGTTTCATTTTTGAAAAAGACATGTACTCAAAAATGAGTACAATGAATAAAAAGAGCAGTTGATTGGCTACATAGGCTGCCTTCATAAATCACTTTCAACAATGACAACCAGGACTTACCGGGAATCGAACCCAATCTACCCTATGTTGTCTGCACCGAAGTCCAGGGCCTTAACTGTTGTACTACTAGAGCGTCGTGACGAAGTTAGGAACAAAAGAAATGTTAAAAAAGATGTGCCAAAAGAAGGGTAAGTAAGATAGTTGAGTTGTAATAACTCAATTTCCATTTAAGCAATCGACATCAAGTGATGTGGAAAACCATTTTCTGAACAACTATTTTGTCAAGTCGCTATGTTAAGATGGCTTGAAAAGAAGCTGATATTAAATCACACTGCTCATTTTTGAAAAAGTACCGATTACTTAAATTTGGGTACGCCATCCCTCATTTACAACAAGAAATTTCCCAACTTAACAATTCGAAATTTCCAACTTGAAAGAAAGTTGTACTCCCGAGCCTGAGTCGCGTAGTCCTCGCTCCAGTGCTTATTCTAGCTCAGTGCCTTTACCTCAGTTGAAAATTTCAACACACGTGATCATCCACATGTTAGTACTATAGATTTAGTTAGTACGAGACACGCTATCACCGTTGTCCCCGAACTAGGGATGAGCTTAGTAGTTATTATTAAATAACAACAGTTATTACGATATTTTAATGAAATAACTAGTATATTTAACTGTTACTTGATATCTTGAGCGAATCCTTCACCTAAATGCGGAACGCAAACACAGTATCTTTTTCCAAACAGAACCGCACCTTACCCAAAGAATTTCTATAATGTAAAGCAGATTCACACATTCATTCATCCCAACCATCAAAAATCACCCCCCCCCCCCCACCCCACACACACACATTAAATTATTTGAACTATCCTATCACGACTCTTCCTACAAAACAATAAATCTCTCGCCAATCAATCAATAATATCAATTGACTCTTGGTACCTGGGTCCAGCGACGGACTATAACCAAATCATCGGATATGACATCTGAATATATCTAGAACGCACAAAAATATATAAAAAATATCCCGATTCAATAATGGTATGATAAAATAATCCCACGAATATTCAATAATCGTTGAACCAACGAGTTCTGATACAAATAATATATTTTTTAAATCGAATCGTAAATATCACAGTATTTCTGAAATTATTTAGATCGTATTTTGGACACGTGCCAATAACGAAGTGAGTATTCTAATAATGAAATATATTTTGTTATAAAAATACCAACATTAGCCTGAAATATTTTGGATCTCAACTTGGAAATGTTTCAATAACTAAGTGACGTAAGAATCTCAATTCAGCATTCTGCTGTCAATTATATCATGATATTGTATCAGAGTAAGTTTCGTTTCGACCAAGGCATGGACTCTTTTTTTTCTCAAGGCCGTCTGTTTTTTTTTTTTTTTTTAACTTGCTCTTGTTTGACGGTGGAGGGGTTTCTGGTTAAAATTAAACAGCGCATTTATTAATAGTTTGAAATACGTATTTTTTCATTTTTTTTTTAATTTTGATTTCAAAATACGGCTTTTTTGAACAAGTAAATAACTGTTATTTCTTATAAATAATATTTTTAATTATTAGAAATTGAAATAATGATATTTTATACCTGTTATTAAAATATCTCTCATCACTACCCCGAACCGATTTTAAAGACGTGTATTCACATCAAAAGGAATTTTTGTCAAACATTTAAATACCTCACTTTAAAATTTCTTGACAGTTAGTAGAATGGTCATTAAAACAACTTTAAATTAAAACTGGCAGTGGGTGAAAACAGTTTGCCGCAAATTAACATTGCAATTCGAATACAAGCAATGGAATGTAAATTGCTCGAAAACTTCCGCACAAAAAAGTGTATGACAAAAAAAAAATATTATAGGTGTTGAGTTTAATAGCAAACATAGTAGTTGACGTATAATTTGTTTATTATAATACAGAAGTTGTAAAAAAAAAGTAATTCAAAACGTTAAAAGTAAAAAATAAAAATAATAACTGCCAATTGCATTGTTTTAAACTCGTTTGTTTTTCATGTTTTACAGAGTAAATTATAGAACTCGCAGCCTTATTTCCCAAACTTATTACAAACGGATTTCCAAATTTAATATTGAAAAAACTGAGTTGCATATTTTAGTCTATTTTCTGTGAAACGCCCCTATTTCAATTGTTAATGCAATTTATAAATTTTCTAGTAAATACATATTATTAAAGATTTTAATGTCTCTAATGGTAATTGTTATTACTTTTATATGTTTTTGGTTTCGTTAATAGGATAGGCAATAAAAAAAAGAAAACAAATTTACTGTATAAAAAGTAAATGCAAACAACTGTCCAAGTTGCGTAAACAGTAAACTATCTTGGTTCATTAGAAACTACATACCAAAAAAACAATTCGTAGATACAGAGATGGGACAAGATTTTGAGTTTTCATTATGCTCAATTATAGGATAACTAAGAAGCTCTTTTCTTAGAACAATATATTAGAAAATTTCTGTTTTACAATATCCAAAGAGAGAGAGAGAGAGAGTTCTCATTTATTAAAACTATTCCAAATTATCAAAAATAATCTTCTAAAGTTAAGAAATATTTATAAATAAATAAAAAATATCCTTAGTACTATTGACTACACTGAGTGTGCCTAAACTATTACTATGACCATATAAATAAATGAGCTGTGACATCACAGTGTCCACCAGAAAGCGAGATAGGTATAAAAAAAAAGGTGTGCTTTGTTAGAACGTTAGTAGAAGCGTTTTGCTCAAACAGGTATGGGTAAAAAACAAGATTTGACGAACTTTGAACGTGGGATATGATTGTGCGTGCTCGGGGTTATGGAGTGAGCATGGAAGAACATCGATATGCTAAGGTTTGGTTTTGTTAATTAACGTCGCACTAGAGCTTCACAGTGGGCTATTGGCGACGGTTCGGGGTCAATCTCGTAGGAAAGACCCGGGAACACATACACATTCACACACACATTCATACATGCACCTCGTTATTTTAGAACCATGGTCAGATGACGAGGAAACACCTGAACTGGCACCCAATGCCTTCGATAGACGTCGGGACTTTGGACCCCGATCAGATGTATCGTGCACCAGTCCCGTATACACGCCAGTATAATTTGTTGGATATTCTGGACGACTTTCTAGTATTTTTGTAGCGAAGCTGGCAACCCTCTGATCGCAAGATCACTACTTTTTTACTTTTCTATGTCCATTGCACGGATTCGAACCACCAATCCTCTGATTAGTAGCTGAACGCCTTATCAACTGAGCAACTGGGGCTCCGAACCATGGTCAGATAACGAGGACAACACCTGAGCTGGCTCCCGATGCAACCTCAATAGGCATTATAGCTCAAGGACATTGGACCCCGATCAGATTGTGAAATGGACTTGACATAGAAAAGTAAAAAAGTAGTGATGTTGCGATCAGAGGGTTGATAGCTTCGCTACAAAAATACTAGAAAGTCGTCCAGAATATCCAACAAATTATACTGGCGTGTATGCGGGACTGGTGCACGATAAATCTGATCGGGGTCCAAAGTCCCGACGTCTATTGAAGACGTTGGGTGCCAGTTCAGGTGTTCCCTCTAAAATAAACGAGGTGCATGTATGAATGTGTGTGTATGTGTTCCCGGGTCTTTCCTTCGAGATTGACCCCGAACCGTCGCCAATAGCCCACTGTGCAGCTCTAGTGCGACGTTAATTAACAAAAACCAAACCCCGATTAGATTTAACATGCTCCAGTCCCGTATACAGGCCCGTAGATATTGGGGGTAAGTTCGGACGAAGTAGTGTTACTTCACAGCGCATCACAAGTTCTCCGCATTTTAACATTTTTGTCAAGTCTCTTGTATCAGCCATATTCGAACCCGTGGCTACGGGCCCCTAATTAAAGTTGAGAAAGATATTTAAAAGGCCGAAAGGTAATCACCACATAAAAATGATTTATTCAAATTACGAATGACGACATTCCAAATCCGTTCCTGCTCAGTTGGTAAGGCGTTCAGCTACTAATCAGAGGATTGGTGGTTCGAATCCGTGAAATGGACTTGACATAGAAAAGTAAAAAAGTAGTGATCTTGCAATCGGAGGGTTGGCAGCTTCGCTACAAAAATACTAGAAAGTCGTCCAGAATATCCAACAAATTATACTGGCGTGGACTGGTGCACGATAAATCTGATCGGGGTCCAAAGTCCCGACGTCTATTGAAGGCGTTGGGTGCCAGTTCAGGTGTTTCCTCGTCATCTGACCATGGTTCTAAAATAACGAAGTGTATGTATGAATGTGTGTGTGTGAATGTGTTCCCGGGTCTTTCCTTCGAGATTGACCCCGAACCGTCGCCAATAGCCCACTGTGCAGCTCTAGTGCGACGTTATTAACAAAACCCAACCAAACTAAATCAGTTCCTGACTTACGGAAAGTCAAAGTGATATTAAATGATCGGGGTTGAGTGAAATGTTCACGTTTGAAACCAGGATATTTCGCGATCGGTAGAACCCCAGTTGCCAAGTGGAAAAACGCGTTCGGCTAGCAATCAGAGGATTGCGAGTTCGAGTCCGACTGAGTAGATTTGACAAAGAAAAATGTAGTGATATTGCGATCGGAGGGTTGCCAGCTTAGCTACGTAAGTACAAGAAAGTCGTCTAAAAATATCCAAGACTTATACAGGCGTGTATACGGGACTGGTGCACGATAACTCTGATCGGAGTCCAATGTCCTGATGCCTTTTGAGGTTGCGTTGGGTGCCAGCTCAGGAGTTACCTTGTCACCTAACCTTTATTTAAAAATATCGAGATATTTGTGTGCATGTGTGTGGTTGTGCTAAGTCTCATAAATGAGGACCGAAATAGGCAGCCGGAAACGTGCAAATCAAATCTGAAATACAGTGAGTATTAATTTTGATACAAGACATTTCATAACAAACAGCAATAGTGAATGTGCTTAAAGACTGGACTGTTAGACAGAAAACTGGGCCTCCTCGAATATTCCGTATCAATTGCTATACGGAATATTCGAGTGGAAAGAAGAGTGTCCAGGTTTGTAAGGGACAAAGGAAGAACAACAGTGTAGCAAATTATAAAATATTTTAAAATCAAGAATCCTATGTTAGGGGTGCTAAACATTTATATAATATGTGTCATTTGGAGGCCCATGAAAAATGTAAACGACTTCATGAGCCTATTCGGTAATCAGACTATATTTATGCGTTTTGACTATATGAGTGGTAATAGTGGTTTGTATCTATGGAAGTTTAAAATGCCAAATGAAAGTTTCTACTTTTAACACAAATATAAGATTTATTAACAAAAAAGTTTTTATTCATGTTAGAAAGCTACAAAATGTAATTTTTTTACTTTATTCAAAAGATCCATTTCCTAGTCATAAACAACTTTCGCCATTTAGGGAGTTTGAGCTCAAAGTTTGGTGGCGACACCTAGTGAACAATTTAAAAAATATTTGTTGACCCTATTGAGGAGGCAACAAAGTCCCTAACATTTTTATTTCACTGTTGCTCGACTAAAACTGATTGAAATTGAAGACATCTGACGTGAATATATCATTCAAAGCGGGCATACATTGGCCTGTTTAATCGCGTTACTTAAGTTCCAATATACGTGTCTTAGCGGACGCGTGCTTACATTGAAGAAATAATTAAATTAACGAGTTCTACAATTCCATTTGACTAGTTAACAGTTTAAACCATTTGTATGAAAATAGTATGGATCGAAAACTGAAGATTTGTAGAAAATGTCACTATGAAGCCAAAATATCCTAATAAAGTTCCGACAATAAAAGCGTAGGAAACTTAAACAAATTGAAAGAAGAGTTCAAGGCGAACAAAATGATGCCAAGAAGTCTAAGCCTACGACAAGTGCGGAAAGATCTAGAGCTTACCAAGGACTCAAGAAGGAACAGACTGAGTAGGTGCGCATACATTCACGTGTGCAACCATTTCCAGCATTGCGGTACCTTCAGTCCCGAGTCTTAAGCTACTGTTGTCCATTTACGTCTAGCAATGACTTTACTTAAACTTTGGCTTTCAACAAATGAATGTAATGTACATTTTGGTTGTATTTTTAGCTGGTTGGTTTAAATAACGTCGCACTACAGCAACACAATGATCGTTGGCGACAGTTCGTAATCTGTCCCGAGGGAAAGACCCGAAAACACTGCTTCGCAATTTTGAAACATTGTCATTTGACGAAGACAACGCATCAGCTGGCACACTACACACTAGATTCTGGAATGAAGACATTTGAACCGCGACTGATTTAAATTGCACCAGTCCCTTCTTCACTACGTATGTATTGGTGGACGACAAGTACCAAATTCGCAACCCTTCGATTACGAGTTCACAAGATAAGATTCGAATATGCAACTCGGAATGAATGAATTGGTGAACTTGGTGCACTCTTCCGACAGCTGATGCTTCGAGACCTAATATTTATAAAACGAGACACTTAGTCCGAAATGCGGCTTTGATTTCTTTTCTTTGTGGAATTGTTCAAAAACTAATTTCTGTAAAATTTTCATTATAAAGTGTTTTTAAGTACTTTTAAGATTGATATATAATATATTTGCGCAAAAACTACTTTAGGATTTGAAAAATTTATAAAATTATTTAATTTTATGGTTTTGAAAACCCTTTACACTCCGTTGGTTCCTCTCAGGCGGCAACATAACGATCAGTTCTTTTGGTGTCTTGTTTTTAAAAATAAATAAGAACAACATGATCTTGGGTTTACAGAACATCGATATTTTGTTCAACTTGTTTTCTTGCAGATCCAAACCAGATTATTATTTTTTTTCTTCTTCTATGAGCATAAAATAATTCTGGCGAAAAGATCAGAAATACGAATAACTGTTCCGTAGAAATAACGCAAATGTCAGAGACGTTCCTGGAGTGCAAAGGGTTAACGTTAACTACAGTTTTCGTATCCGCAAGGCATCAAATTTTCTTCAAAAACAAATACCTTCAATGCCAATCGGGAACACCACGAACCGTTGAAATGGAAAGTTTTCGCGATGTTACAAAATCTAGTAAGGCTATCCTCGCATTGCCAACAATTGGATTCCAGTTTTGAAAAACCAAACGCCAAATACTTTTGATTATTTAGTTACTTATTTTATATTTCGCAATCGCCAATCTGAAGATACAAAAAAATCGCCAAAGTCGTAATACATTCGAAATTGCCAAATTGTTGATTATTTGCCAAAGCAGTTGGCACAGTTGCGTGTAAAGGGATATTTTGTCCTTCTAAACATTTGTTCATTGGGGATGCAATTGAAGACGTCGTTGCGAGAACCATACAGCTCCACTTATTTCTGATTTATATTTTTTCACTCATTCTTATAAATAAAAAAATCCTCTACCGATTGGTGTAAGAATCAGACATCTCTAAGCAATGGCCATAGAGATATAAGGAGAAGAGCTGCAGTAATGTCTCATACAGAACAAGATGCGTACCGTGTTTTTCATCTTTCCTGAACAATTTTGAAAACTAAAGATGTCTGGTTCTTACACCTACGTCTTCAATAAGAGTTTTCCAATTATGATTGACTAAACAGTTGAGTCAGATGTCTAATAGTTGGCATGCCTAAAATTCTTTTCAGCACGAGATTTTTCATGGAAGGTAACAGAAAATTGGGGTCAGATTTACTGTACGGTCAATCTTGGCGCGATTTTTTCCACATTTGGCGATAATTTTTTTTTAATGGCAACCCCCTTCGACCTGACAATTAATTGCAGCAACCCTATTGGACAACAGTCGCCAAATTGGCGACTTTTGGCGAGATTTTGAAAAAGTCGCCAAAGGTGACCGTACAGTGAATTTTTACCGAAAATTGTTATGCACACTAAATAATCTTAATTGCAAATAAATTAAACTACACACATTATTTAAGTATTTACATTAATACAAATTTTAAAAAACATTTCTCATAATAAGCAAATACCCACCCACCAATAAAACAAAATGAAAACTTAAAAAAAAATCATAAATTTTTATTTAAATTCATTCGAACAGCTAATTTTGTCGATGAATCATTTTTCCAAAACAAAAGCCAATTTCGATATAATTTCTCCTAAATTTCAACCAAAAATCAAGCTAACAAAATAATAATAAAAAATTCCCTCACAGTATGACAACTTTCCCGTCGCGATCGAGTCCAGCTCTTTGTGACCCATTCCTAGCGCTCAGACCACCCATGCCCGACGTCAGCTTCCGACTGCCCATCTGCACGCTCAGGTACCGCCGCGAATAGCAGCCGACGCTCGCGCTGAAACGCGGCGTCGAAACGGAAACGTCGCCCACCGCCGGCAGAACGTTTGCCACGTGACGCCTGTAGTTCTTTGACACTTCGACGTTGCCGTAGCAGTCCTGCCTCACTTGCGCGTCGCCGATCACCCAAACGTCGTCGCCGTTCGGGTAAGACTTGTGCAGCGTCCCGGCCACCATGGCGTAGCACCTCTCCAGCGACCAGCAGTCGGCTAGCTCGTCGCAAAACACATCCATCGCGACGAGTACGTCCCTCATATCGAAGAACCTGTCGGCTGTGGTCTTGGTGCCGGACTCGTCGACGCGGTAGGCCAGACTTCTGGAGGACGAGGCGAAGACGACGCCTTTGGGGCAAATCTTCGCCATCCGGTTCTGGCAGGTGGTGACGTGAACGCAAGGTCCGTCCTGGAAGACGCGGCTGTTCGGGTGAAAGATGCAGGTCTTGTCCCCTGAGCTGCTCATGGTAACCACAGAGTTACCCGGAAGGTTGTGGATGCATACCGCCCCGCTTGGGGTGACGTCCACTTTGACCAGATGTCGGAGCAAGATGGACACCAGGCCGTGGGGGTTGACGACTGGATACGGCGTCATGGACGCGTCTGTCTGCATTGGTTCGGTAAGACCCTCGCGAACTTGACGACTGATATACGAGGATTCACTTCCATTAGAAAACATGTCGAACGACGATGCCGATTGCTCTTCTTCGCGATGTTCCTCTTCTGGATAGTTGTTCCAGAATTCGCGGTTGTATTCTTCTTTCGGATGTTCCTTCCAGAGTTCGCGCCTATGTTCTCCCTCGGAATTTTCTTTCCAGATTTCACTCTTGCATTCATCTTTCGTGTGTTCTTTCCAAAGTTCGCGCCTATGTTCTCCTTTGGAATGTTCTTTCCACATTTCATCCTTACGTTCTTCTTTCTGATGTTCGTTCCAGAGTTCGCGCCTAGGCTCTCCCTTCTGATGCTCGTTCCAAAGTTCGTGCTTATGTTCACCTTTCGAATGTTCGTTCCATAGTTCTCGAGGATGTTCCACGACATCTCCCTGTTCGAACAGATGCTTGGAGCGATGTTCCACGGCATCTGGATAGAATCGATGGTCTGCCGCGTTCGTTGTATTGCGTGTGTCGGATTCCACCCCAAGGTTCTGTCGATTGGAAGAGTCTCCCATCTGGAGGGTGTGGGGCTGGACCGAGAGTATCTGGGACCAGGAGAACTGCTCGAGGGGTCTTTTGGAGTTTTCTTGGTGCGCGGGAGAAGTTTCGTCGGAGAGTAGAGTGATATTGGATCGCAGTCTTCGCATTTTCGAAGTACAACGGTTAATGATTGGTCTTATTTGATAAACTTGATAACCTGCGAAGTTAAAATTTAATTAATATAAATGAGCTTTAAAATTAACTAGAAATATTACGATATTTTTGCAATAAATATAATTATTTGTGCGGAAGGAGGATGAAATCAATCGAATGTGGCTGTGCAAGTTCTGTAACTGTACTCTTCATTTATTTTTACTAGTAGTCAGTTAAAAATTAGTAAAAAAAAATCTGGTGTGGCTGTGTTAAAGCAAAAAAGTTTTACATGAAACGTTATTTCAGCAGACTACATAAATAGGAATTGGTCGCAAAAAAATAGCTTCGTCAACACAAGAAGGTACCAAGGTAATACATATAACAACGTCTCCCATCTACGCAACGTACGTACTTTATTTTAAGATTTTTGCGCATCGGTGCCTAATTTCCTATCGAATAACATGCTATTTCAATCATGCTATTTGTCATTTATTTTGTGCCAGGAATAGACTTATCTGAAAGAGTGACATGATCCTGATACCCCATGTAGCTGACATTGTGACATTACAGACGTTTCACGTAAAAAAAATATCAATGGTGGATGAAATATAAAGTCTTATTTATACACTGTTAAAAGTTTCAGTTCAACGATGTACCATATCTTGATGCAAAACAGAGGTCTATACCATATTATGGTGGATTCTAGGTTGAACCAAAAATCCTTTATCGGAAAAAAGCGGAGGTGTCACCGATAATTGGTTCAACCTCTTTAACTGCAACCGAAATTTCCGCTGTCGCTACGTCAACAAGCATCTCCAAGAAATAGTCAACGACGAACATGGCACAGTGGATAAAGGCGTTCAGCTATGAATCAGATGATTCCTAGTTCGAGTCCGATCGGTGACACGTTGTCATCTTGCGATCGGAGGGTTGCCAGCTTCGCTACAAAAATACTACTACTACAATATTAAGAAAACTCGAATTTTTAGTTTTATGCAACGTTATGAGTTTTTAGTGCAACGATTCACCACTAAACCATCCGTGGTAGCATCGTAAAATATTGAAACTGAGTACCTAAGTTGGTTGCAGCTGAATGGGTACCAAAGTTTGGTGCAAAGTTGTGATAATTTTTAACAGTGTAAAACATCTTGTGATGCTTATTTGCATACATTTTCTTTCAATATGGAATGAGTTGGGCAAAACTTAAGAACGTGGAACTCCACCAAATCATTTTCCATCGCCGACTGTAGCATCCAAGCTTTAATAGGGTTTACACAATGCTTTCATTCTAAGTCGACGAAGAAGTAACTTGAACTTAGAATTCATCGTCAAGCAGATCCGAACTCTAGACTTAGCCGGCTTAGAATGAAAACTAGAACTCTAATATAGCTAGTTTTCATTCTAAGCCGACGGACAATATGTGTAAAACACAATGCAAAGTAATGAGCAGGATTTTCAAATTGAACTGAAATCTTATTTAGAGACATTGATTTAGACGCCATAGCGGAGTGCCACAGTACTTTTTCTGAGTCAATCCATTTTGCAAATAATTAAAGGGATAAGTAATAAGAAAATAATATTCTGAATATACCTAATGCAATCATTAAACAAATTTCTTCTGAATAATACTTCTGATGTTCATTCATCAATTTCCCAATTTACTTTAAGTTATTTAATCTCATACTCATTTGGCGGTGTCTAAATCAATTTCGCCAAATAAGAATTTCATGGTTAAATTTAAGAAGGGGTGCGTTCTTCTAAAGGCGTCTAAATTAGTGTCACTAAATACGATTTCAGTTCAATTTGGCAACTCTGCGCATTACTTGCGAAGTGTGTTTTGGTAATGTGTTAAAAATGGTAACCCTTTACTTTTCGCATCAAAGTTGGATACGAAAATTGAATTGCTGGAGTGCCCCCGTATACTTGTTTTACCGAAAACATTATTATGAAATGAAAGTGCCATTATGCATCTAAAGTACTTGCAAATACATAATTTTATTTACGACTCTTTAGTCTATTCCTACACCATATCACTTGGTAATGGTCAGAAGACATCTGTAGTTCTGTAACTTTGTATCGTTTACGAATTGGCGATTAATTTTATTTGGAATATTGCTTGACGCATACTTGGACGAAAATAAAATTAAAAAAAATATACGGTTAAAAACACTAACAGAAGAATATGGTACGGTAGTTAAATTTTCATCAATCTTTTTTGCCAATCAACTAGCTTGCCGTCCAGAACATTGCAAATTAAGCATTAAAAGTTAACTTTAAAATTTTTATTAAAAATTCATCAGTTTAATTAAATATAAATAGTTATAAACTCAAACATTAAATATCTTTAATGTTTACTATTAAAAACTAATAACAAAGTATTCGATAACTAATATCAGGGAGAAAATTAAATATTAGTTATTTTTCTTACCAAGAAAAACTAATAACTTTATATTCAATACAAACAAATTAATATTTGATTAAATTTTTTAATCGAAATAACACTAAAATTTCAAAGCGATGTATATATTTCAATTGAATTAAAACTTACCTATATATCTCTGTAGTGATTTTTAAAAACGACCATATAATAAAAACGATTATATTTTTGTTTAAACGGTTTTCAAAAACAATTCGAAATAAAGTTTTTCAATCTTACGTGATGAATTCTTTAGATATGAATATCGCTGTACGAGGCAATTATAATGTGATTGCCAACGCAATCTTTACTTAGAAATAACATTTTTTGTTCTAGGCACGAGTAGCATTTGGGCCCGACTGCTAACTTTCTCAGTTAAAATACTAATGATTGTGCATAATATTTTTTTTACTCAAACGCTTGTTTTGAATATTAGTTTTGAACTCAAATCATACAAATGCCAAATTTACAATACGTCCTTTGTTGTTCTTGTAAAATGAACTCTACATTTATCGTAAATCTGGGTATTTTTTATTTGGAATAAATCTGTGGCTTGGAATAAGAAGGACCAATGTCAATTTTATAAAAATAATTAGGTTTTAGCTATTTTCAATATATCGATTTTAAACTTCTAAATGAAATAGAAATCAATGTCGCCAGGCTTCTCAAACCCTTCAAATCAACTCCGTGATTTTCATAACATTGCAACAAGACTGAGCCTCAAACTTCGATGCCATTTTTTTTTCAAAACCCTATGTCCTTCTTCTTCCAAGCCACAGAAATAATAATTGTACTACATTCATTCTTTTCTGTGGAACTGTTTATTTGCGGCTAAAACGTGGCTCATTCAGGGCCTGAATGCAAACCTGGGGAAGCTCAACTTCGTTTAATATTTAAAAAAGCTTATTACTATTGTTCTAAAATCACTGATAATCAGTAGATACTACAATATTAAATTAGCGTGGAGGCGACACGTGATGAAGATGAGAAACATCTAACAATACCAAGTAAGCGTGATAAAAATGATACCTTGAAAAGGTCTGTTAAATTATTTTGCTTCAGGAAACCGCACTAGAAGGTAATCTTCATGATGAAATTACCAAGGAGCCATCAATTGATGAAGAAGAGAAACGCCAAAGTACCTAGTGAGCGTGATGTAGTGAATACCTAGGAAAGTTCGGCACAATATATCTTGCCTCAGAAATGCACACAAGAAGGCAATATTCATGAAGAATCAGCAAGGAGACGACACTTGTTGAAGATAAGAAACATCTAACAATACCAAGTAAGCGTGATAAGAAGGATACCTTGAAAAGTTCGGTACAAGATCTTTTGTTTCAGGAAATCTCATTAGAAGGCAATCTTCATGATGAATTTACCAAGAATCCGAATGAATTGAAACATCGTTAAGGTATCCGTACACGTTGAATAAAGTGATTTTGACTGAAATTACCAAATTTTTTTTATTTAAAAATATGATTTTCTGCACTTTTAAGTTTTCAAAACAGTTTTTTACTTTAGTTGTGCGTCAATTAGAACAAAAGTTATAGTAATTTAAAGTTCAAGTGGACAAATATTAAATGAAAACGGAAGTAGCATTCCGAAACCGGAAATGAGGCAGAAACATCGTTTTTTCCTTAGTTTTCAACTTTTTCTAATTTTTAATTGAAATATTTATTATTTTAATGTTGCGTTAATCTAGCCACCAGATATTTTCATTTATATCAGAAGTTTTTGCATTAAAAATGGGAACAACTTTACTCTCTTGTTTATTTCTTTACAAGTAGCGTTGTTTTTTTCGTATAATCTGCTTAATAATTATTTTTAAAGACCTAACTTAATTAACTCTCCAAATTTGATTTCATTTATGTTAAAACACCATGGGAAATTCGAGAAACCGAAGTTTTATTTGTAGGAAAAAATTCCGAGGAAATAAATATGTTACATGTTCCAATGAAACTGATTCATCTGCATCGAACAACGTGCCTACGGCAAGTGAAAAGAAGCTCACTATGACTTCTTATTTGGACAATTACTGTCGAACTGAAATCAGTGGAAATCAAAAAATTAATATTCAAATTCTCTCCAATGTGATAAAGAGTTTGTGCTGCCCTGATTGCTTTAGCAGTAAACTGTGTCTTCTACAAGAGTCTGTATTTGAACTGGCATCAAATATGACAGTGAAATGTCAAAACTGCGAATACAAAAATACATTTTGCACCTCTGAAAAATCAAACAAATTACATTCTGTAAATATTTCCTTTGTATTTGGACTAAGACTCATTGAGAAAGGTCATTCGGCTCAATCCTGGTGTTCACACATTAAAAAGTTTTTCAGAACTGGACATCGAACGAGGGAAGGATTCGAAGCGCCACTCTTTACCTAATGTTAAAGTTGCCAGAAAGAAAAAATAGATTAGCTAAAAAAGGGAAAATGGCTAAAGATGAGCAAAAGGAGGGTATAACATATAATTCGGGGGGATTTTTATTGTGTTGAAACTTTCTTAATATTAATAATAGATAAATTTATACTTTAAACGCATTTTTCTCAGAATTGATTTTTATTCAAAAACAGCAAATTTCAAAAATCATAACTCAAAATATTATTGTTATATTGTCTTTAAATTTTGTGTCCATATTCAGTAGAGTGTATTCTAGTGCATGTACTAAAATTGTTGGAAAATCGTTAATATATTTTTATTTATGGACTAAATATTGAACTATACGGTTGTGAAATTGTCAAAAATCTTAAAATAAATTTTCGGTGTGACACCAAAAATTTAATTTTTTATATATAAGTTTAATTTTACTTGGAACACTAGATAATAACATGCAGTTTATTTTAATAGTAAAATTTTCCATATGAATTTATTTGTATGTCTTGTATAAGTTTTCAAGTTTTTGAATAAAAACTTTAAATTTTCAATGAATATTTAATTTTTTTAATAATTATAATAATAAACTTTAAATATTTATGATATATAATTAGTTTTTACTAACAAACAATCTAAGAATAGCATTAAATAAATTTTATCTGACACATTTTAAAAAAAGTGCTTCGAACGTGTTCGGATACCTTAAACAAAGGTATGCAATTTTAAAGTTTGGGAACATATACACACGTTTTTTTCTGCAGTAGTTGTGTTTCCCCTTCGAGATGCTGGATTGGTTTATTGAATTAACCAACTAATCCAGTATCCCAGAGGTAAAACGTAATCACTACAGAAGAAAAACGCGAGTACATGCTTCGTAGCTTTAACATTGTGATTTACTGGATTATCCAAATTGAAAAACTAGTGCTATGCCAAACTGTAGTTATCCGAGATATGTGATGGATAGATAATGACAGTCTCTGTTTTTAATATTTGTATAAACAAATGTACAGAAGGATTTAAAATTGACAGTTGCTAAGCTTTTCAATCTTAGAGTATCACTGTATAGTAATTGCTAGGAAAAGAGTTGAAATCGTCTAGTTTCTTTTACAATGTTAAAAATATAAATAAAAGTATTGTTCCTCGTTTGAATGTCGGATTTTCACCGTTTCTGCACATTGAAGATATCCTGACTTTTATACAAAGATAGTAAAAAAATCCTCGACACATTTTAAAATTTAATACAAAATAAAACCAAACTCCATATAATTGGAAGTGGGGGTTGTTTATGAAGCTATGCGAGTGTATAGAAATTTGTATAATGTTACAAACCAGAACGTTTATTATTAAAAAATTCTATCAACAAACACAAGTGACAATTTAGGTATTCCAATCTTTACTACATAATTTGGATTAAGGAATAGTGTAACAATGAAAAACACACGTAAAATATCAACCCAGTTTAATGAGAAGCTCAATGAAAATCATTATACACTGTTTATGAGTTTGGCAAATTATAATTTATACATTACAAATGGCCTATATACAACAGAGAGGAAGACAAGTAGATTAGTTGTCATCCGAATCAGACGATACTTTGTCTTTGATCTCTGCATTTAGACGCAGGACCGCCCCAGGACTGGGGTACGGGCGCATCTGGTACAGTGGACCGGAAGCGGTTGTGTCCGCTCCTGTCTTGGCTTCTCCTTTGCGGTCCAATCCCGAAGACCATGTCCCTCTGGAAAAGAAATTTTAAAATTCAAAATCTTGGATTTGAAAAATTTAGTGAAAAAACAGCAATAGTCTATTTTTGGCAAACTATACTTAAACGCAAAGTACATATCCTATATCAGGCTTCATAGACATTTACAGAAAATGAAAATAAGGAGTTTTAAGTACTTTTTGAGGATTTTAAAAGAAATTTATAGGAAACTTATTTTTTATAATATTTTAAATAATTTTATACAAAAAATATGTTTGTACAAAACTATATATATATATAGCAACAACAATTTATCTCAAAAGTCACAATAAATAGACTTTTTAGTTAAAATATGTTTTCTTTAAATACTTAAATGAATATAAATGAGGAAAATAGGTGCAATCAGTTAAAAACTATTTGGTGCAAAGAAGATGTTTATTTTCTACTCGGTTACAAAGTTATATTTGATTCACATTCAGAACAAACATTCCTCATAGAGGTATGGTAAAATTATTTAAATGATATTTGTTTCAAGAACTTTCTTGTCGTTGGGTAATTTGAAAGCTTCCAAGGACCCTTTGGGTAAAAATAATAAGTTTTTAAGTATTTTATAAAGGCCCTTATAAACATGGAATGAAAATAAACAGTTTCTAAGGACTTTTAGGGACTGTAAGAACCCTGTACATGGATTTGAAGACTATAATTAAATATTATTCTATGGTATATCAATTTTATTACAATAACATTTCCAAAAACGTTTTTTATTGGTGGAATGATATTTATAGATATGAAGTTACTTCTGTGAGGGCTTTTATGTTACAGATTTCCATTTGCAGTTCAAACAGTAGGATAGTGGCTTTCGAGTGGAATTTCAAAGAGAGCGAGTTGAGAACTCAGATCCTCCACAATATAAACAAGTAAATGTTATTTGAGATAATTGTCACACAACAGTAATTCATACCTGGGAGCCTCTGAATACGAAGCAGGGTCCATTGGATCCAAATCATTTTCTCGAACTTTGGCTCGACCTAAAACAGCAATAAGGAAATTAGTCCCATTCAAATTGTTTCACTTTTAAAACAGAAATTATGGTATCGATATCCCCTAGGAGTATATACTGAATGACACATTACAAAACTATGGAAAACTGGCTGTTTTTCTATGTCAAGTAATTTTTTTTAAGAAATAGCTATTTCCTTATGTTGCACTAAATAGATATAAATATAAGACTGTATAACAAATTTGCAATGCATTGTAAATCAATACAGCAGAAGGTGATGTGTGTGTCATAGCTTTAGGAAATGAAGTAATTCACAAAAGATAAGGCAAAGGCATGCACAAGCACCAATTGCACTGCAACTGTTAATCAACTGGGAAACTAAAGAATATACACCAACTGATTCTGATTATTTAATTGCATCCAACTGAGAGGAGCCATATTTGAGATTTCGCAATCGCAAAAGTGATGGTGAAAAATCGTCACTCGTATTACAATAATCCATAAAAAATCGTCAATTTGTGCTGGATATTTTGTGCAATTAAAAGTTTTTCAGTCAGTGGATACAATTTGGGTTTTACAGTTGCATGCAACTAAATAGTTTAGTTGCATGTTCGATAGTTGCTGTGCACAGCTAGTAAAAAAATCTGCATCGTTTAGTATATGGTTGTAATCCTCTTACAAACGGTGGATGAAACTGTTTAAGGAAACTGGCAGTGTCCACAAGCCATAACAAAACATCACTTTCAGCTGTGTGGCAATCACATTACTACGAACTGATTTTCTTATGCAGTTCTCAAGGATGGGCCTTGTGCAAAACAAAACATTACAAACCGTAATAATTGACAAACAATAACAGCTGTTAGTTTTTTATTTATAGGAGTTTGTAACACTTTTAACACATCATGCATAACTACTGCACTACCTATAGTTATTATAAGGTAATGAACACATCCACATCTTCCCATAGAAATTAATCACATATTTTTTAAAGAATGTACAATCTCTTTTCATAAACGAAAATTAATTAATACACCTAAAACAAACTAAAACATCACTAAGTTATTTGCAGCTGCTTTGAGATATTAGGGATTTTCTTTGGACGGAGCCTTTACGTACTGTATTAATTTAAATGTCTAACAGGGCTTTATTTCTATACCATACTTATTTTATACCAAGCCCACAAGTGAATTCCTTGTAACAATTTTAAACTTAATATTTACCTTTCATTCTAACACTATTTTGATATTCAAAACTAAGTTACTGTTTGTTCAAATAAAAATTGAATTAAGAAAATCATTAAATATATTGCATACCAATTTTAGGATATAAAATAAAGTTGGTTATACAATCAATAACCACTTTGTGAAGAATTACTACTAAATAGGATAGGAACAGTTTAAAGCAGATTGTAAACTGTTTATACCCAAATGTTTCATAAATTTACAACCCAGTTACTCTGCCACGAGAGAGCATAACATAATTTCTCAACCAAATATTGAGGATTAAAATAAGGAGTTTTCAAACATCTGTATAAAGGTTTTTTTTTTTTTTAAATGTTTCTTAAGAGCTTTTAAAAAACACTGGACAACTTGTTTTTAAAGACTCCAAATAATGTGACACATCTTTATTCGTATATCGCGAGTTTAATGTCAAAAGTGACCAAGTAAAATAAATTGGGTTAAAAAATGAAATTTAAGTTTGAATTTACCATGGGACCTGTCCCGGACGTGTTCTCTTCTGGGACGTTTCTCGATCCTTTCCTCGTTCATTGGTTCGTTTTCTTCATCTTCAGAGTCATCTTCGGATTCCTGGAAATTGAAGGGGGAGATTTAATGACTAAGTGATCTGAAGATATTAGTTTCCTATTTAAGTATGAGTACTTATCATGAAGCATTAGAGTACTAGGGGAACAAGGGCTAATATTCCTTGACACTCGTGGAAAGGATAATTTTCCTTAAAGGATAATATTACCTGACACTGTTTGTATTGCTATCACAAAGAGTTTGTTTGTCAGTTTTATGTAACAGTGGGCAAATTGTTTTTGAAATTTTAAAGTTGTTTCCGCTGTTTTGGAAGCTTAAATAATTTTTAGTTGTTTTGTTTATATTTAAAGAAAACATAATTGATAAATATTTTATATAGGATGATGCGCCAATTTCCAACCAGTGCCAAACAAAAAGCGGAGCGATTTGTTTATTTTACATTGATGAATCCCAATCGGAGCCGGGTCTTTCCCTTCGAGCTGGGCCCCGAACCGTCGCCAAAAGCCCACTGTTGAGCTCTAGAGCAACGTTATTTAATCAAATTAAAGTATATTTAATTCAGGTTGATTGGTTAAAAAACTTCACACCAGAGATGCATAGTAGGCTATTGGCGACCGCTCGGTGACTATCTCGAAGGAAATACCTCGTCAGATGATGAAGACAATTGTAGTATTAGCACCCGGCGCAAAGGAGCTGTGTGATGTACTTGCTTCAGTAAATCTGAGCGCGTGACTTCATCAATCGGTAACGCACCGCCAGTTGTCCACAATGTTAGAAATGTACTGGGTTTTCTAGACATAAAATCTCAACAGCGCAATCGCGATGCTTGGGACTCAAACGGTTAATAAAACAAAATTGTGTGTAAAAAATATTCTAATACAGAAAATCTAAAAGCTTTAAAATTCATATGAGTTAAAGGATTACAAGTTATATAACTGCTTCAAAAGAGGCAGGGATAGAAAATTATTACTTACACTCATATCTTGATCATCTCCCTCATCCATTGGTTCAAGGAAAGTTTCTTTAATGATAGCTGAAAAGAAACAACCAATCAGATTTAATAAATTGCAGAAATTATTAATTCTGCACAAAATAATAAAGAGAAAAATACAAATATTTGGTGTGTAGTACCATTTAAACTTCAATTGTACTCTATAAAACCTAACCACTAAGAAACGTGTATGCGATTTTGGGTTCAAAACAACTATCCACTTCAACTATGCAGTTTTCTTTAAAACTGCTGGATACAGTTCTCTAAAATAAGGCATTTAGATATAAATTTGTATTATCTTTAAGGTCAATTCTTATAAATTAAAAAAGGTAGTTTACCACGAAAATTTTCTTCTTCTAATTTTGGAGCATCTTGTACAATTGCTACACAATTCTTACTGATAATAATCTGAATAGCACAAAAATTCCCCCAAATACTTTTGAATTAATCATGAACAAATCATAAGAACTATGTTTAAGTTCTTAAAGCAAATAATACAGAAAAAGTGTACAGCTTGTTAGTAGCTAAAAGACAGAGAGATAAAAGTTCAAATTATCAAGAAAAAATTAGTTTTTCTCCACTTGAGAGCTCTAATGATTTTTTCCAACAATTTAATTAGTCACAAATAAAATATGAATACTTTAATTATCCACTTGCAAATTAACTTTTTATGAAAATGTTTATTAACAATAGTTTAAGTCTAAGTAACCTTTATGCAGAAATTTTGATTCATGTGTTAATCTCTTAACACTTCAACCAAGTTAACTGTAGTCAATATGTGTGAAACTTTTTTTTCTTTGTACCCGAGTTATTATATGCAAGCGTAAAAGAAAGAATTTGCTAGAAATGAATGATTTTTTAAAAGTTCGGTGAGTAAAATCTGCATCATAGCTACACAACGGCAAAAGTTTGGAATCTATCCCAAAGTAAAGAAGTGAAAACGCTTCCTTGTAATTTTGAACCATGGTCAGATGACGAGGACAGCACCTGAGCTGGCAGTTCACGCACCTGTGAGTATGATTATGCAATGACAAATTTAACATGCAGTGGTTTCCAATACACAGCGCAAACACATGATTAGCCAAGAGCAAAATTAACTGAAATTTTATTTTTCTGGCAATGGATAAATGCATTCAGTCATTCTAGCTAAATTCAGTCATCCAATAAAAGGAAATCTACAGATTTCCATTAATTCCTGGAAAAATCCCATGCATGACGAGAAACAAAACTACCAACTCTCCAATTACGAGCTTTTTGAATACTCAGTTGAGATTCGAACCCACAACTCTACGATTATGAGGATGTTACTCTAATTGTTCATAAGCATCTCAGCTATCCTATCTGATATTTTAACATATATGTTAAGAGTGTAACCTTTACTGGATGTTTGGTTGATATTTCATCCAGAATTCCTGTCTTCTAAATGTAAAAAATGGAAAAGGCAACAAATCTCACCTCTCAGTTTTTCAGCAGGTAGAGACGACTTGCTCCTTGGATGTCCAGGGGGCAGCCAGGCCACTTCATCTGTCTGTGTGTTCCAGTAATAATGGCGACCACTGGAATACAAAAGAATTCTAATATATATACTTAGAAACAGAGTTCATTAGTCGTATTTTTCACCTAAAAATTTCAGTTTAACAATCGCAGGGTGTCCACAGGGAAAGCATTTTGAATTTCCCTGATAATTCCCTGCAAGCTGTACTTTTGTTTTACGGCAATATTTAAAAAATGTATTATTATTCCTTATTATTATGCAAGATATGCATTGACATTATCTTATTATTTCCCAAAAATATATTTATTTGTAATATATAAGTTTACTAACTATTTCGCTTGATTTTGTAAAAGTGCACTCAAAGTTCAACATCCAAAAAATCAATAATCAACGAATAAAAATTTAATGTACCACAAATTAAAAATTCCATAGCATTTATCAAATATCAACAATTCAAAATGCTACTTAAAAATCATAAAAGTCCAAGTAAGTGCAATATATCTCTTAGATTATTAGTGATTGTACTTTAAAATCAAAGACTAAAGTAACCTCAATATTAAAAAAGAAATCCAATATACTCAAAAAGTAGAAACCAAATGCATCCCTAACCCTAATAATAAAGCTAATTTATTAAATCTAATCCAGTATCTTAAGATATACAGTTTAGTACACAAAATATACATATTTCCTAAGATCTAAAATGTACACAAAAAATAATAGAGGCACAACAGTTTCGTCAAGTTTAACAGAAAAAAATCATTTTGGGGATGTTCAAAAGAAATTTGAATTTCACTAGGAACTTAGCAAGTCTTAAACATTTGAAAGATCTATTTTCAAAATAAATTGAGTGGGTGGGCACCTAGTTATAGATAGCTAATTGGTTTGTCAAATTTTAGAAACATCAGCATTTTGTTGCGGTTTCTACAACCTTGAAAGAGAAAAATTTCGCTTTTACACACTTTTAAAAGTCCCATACGCAATTTCCCTCTTTTTGATTACATTTAAAAAGTATTTAAATATTTGCAACCAATCAACGATGTTTCACAGCCAGAAATCAAGTTAAAAAAAAAACATTGACCAATTCCCTGAATTTTTCAAAAAAATCCCCAAATTCCCTGATTTTTCCAGAATGGTCAAATTCCCTGATATTTCCCTGATTTCTCGGTTTACCCTGCTTGTGGACACCCTGAATCGTAATTTTACATCGTCATTTTTGACGCCTAACGTTGATTTTTAATAATTGCTCACATACTTTTCAGTAATTTTGTCACCAAATAAATATATGAAACAGTAAAGGGCAGAAATTAAGTAATGTGCAGATTATCTGGATGATCTGCATGATTAACTAGGATCTGTTAAAGTGACAAAAAATATGTCATTTATCACATTACCAGTTAATCTGTACATTACATACTAGGCACTCATGAAAATAAGACCTTTGCTTCAACATGTGTCTAGGTTTAAATTAATACTCAGGAAAACAACATAGCAATACTAGGTACCTACTAATTGAAAAACATCCTATACTTTTATGCCATAAAGTTATAAGTAATTTCATATAATAATCAGCATATAGTGTAAAAACTGGTAATTGTGCAAACATAACATTTACTTATAAATTTTGTGTAATAATTAGCAGATTATAAGTAAACAGTACTGACAATTGTTGTAACAATGTCGCTTATTAAAAGTAAAGTAAAAGAGTGAAACAAACTTTAGCACTTTAACCATTCAGAATAGGTTATTAATGTGCACATCACCTAGGTAAAGCGAGGAAAACTCTTTTATGGGCGATTTCATACTTTAATGTAACAAATCAGATAATCTGTAGATTAACTAGGTAATGTGCACATTAATGACTTTCAAACTTTAACAGTAACATATACAAACATTCATACCTTAACTTTATCATTGATATAGTATCACAAATAGAAGTAAGCTAGAGCAACAAAACATATCTGCTCCAGAAGCAAGATTTGAAAACTTACTTTGGTAAAAATTCACTGTATGGTCGCCCTTGGCGACTTTTTCAAAATCTCGCCAAAAGTCACCATTTTGGCGACTGTTGTCCAATAGGGTTGCTGCAATTCCTTGTAGGGTCGGAGGGGGGTTGCCATTTAAAAAAAATTACCGCCAAATGTGGGAAAAATCGCACCAAGGGTGACCGTACAGTAAATCTGACCCCTTACTTCTCAGAATCCAACATTCCCATGCACTATTTGAGTTGAATACTTACACTCCCTGATCATACACCTCCTCCCACCCATTAGGCACTGGGTATTTCTTCAGCATCAAAAGTCTCTTCCGCTCCGTCTTTGGCGAAGCCTGCTCTTTTCCATTGCCCCAGTTCTCTTTGCAGTATGGAGCACATTCGTGATAGATGTTCCACTTGTTAGGGCAACCCTTCCAAGCCTCTGTCAGGTCAGAAGAATTATCAGGCTCGTTGCCATTTAACGGAGTGCCATCTGTTTTTTCGTTGTCGTCGTAATCTTCAGCGATAACCTCTTCTTCAACCACTGAAAGTCCACAATGAAATCCATAAATGAAACTGATTGTGGAACTTATGACCATTTTTATTTATTAAATACATAAATAGAGGTGTAGTTATGTTAGATGAATCGTTTTGAAAAATATTTAATTTAGAGTTATGTTTTCTTCCATTTAGAATTGAAGTTTTTAAACCCATGGTAAACAGTTTTGAAAGTGGTCCCGTGGAACATATACTGCAAAATTTAAGCTAGAGTTGTTTATGTTAAAACAAGCAATATTTTGAATTAGCATCTGAAAATGAAAAAATAATGGATTTATATCTAAACTTCTCCATAATAGTGTGCTGTTAAGTTGCTGAGTGAAGATGTACTCAGAAATTTGTGCAAGAATTAAAGTTATTTTATTAATTTCATCTGAACCAAAAGTAAGAAATCTAAGATTTCCAGCACTTTAAAATCAAATAGTTATCAAACACATTTTTGTAAAGATTTATTTATACTATGTCAGGGTATATAAAAAGCATGATTTTATACATTTTTTCTGCATAGCCTCTGTAGTTAAAGTGAAGAATAAGTTTCCACTTGTTTGCCAAGGTGCCAACTTATGTCGCCAAATGTGATTTCAGTTTAAATTGTCAACCCTGCGCAAAACTTGAATAACTCATGCACAAATAATTGCGCTATATGTTTTAAAAGCATACACATATTCAAATCGAAATTTCGCTAGTTTTCAGGTCACCATTTTGTGCTAAGTTATTACACTAGTTTTACCCAGAGAGTTGTAATATTAAATAAAGAGCGCCTTCAATACCAGACTCTCGTAAGGCCGCGGTGTCAACATTGAAAAGAAAAACCCACATCACGTGGTTATAGCGCTGCCACATTTGGAGTTCAGACATCTGCAGGAGATTCAAATTTGGCGCACTTTCTCCTCTTTTGGTGATAAGGAGTTCTGTCCGTATTCAACATATATGTACGTATTTACTTATTTTCAAACACTATGCGCTAAATATTTCCTCTTCATTAACGAAACTGTGAGAGGTTGCTCTCGCAGAGTGGCGCTGGTGTACCGGAAGTGACGGAATGCGTGGGAGAGAGCGTTCGGTTGTTTTGGAGGGAGAGAAAAAAGAAAGCGAGGACCGGAGGCGGATTCGAAAAACAAAAGTAACAAGTGTCCGGTGTTATCAATTGTCCGGTGGTATCAAGTGTCCGGTGTCATCAATTGTCCGGTGTTATCAAGTGTCCGGTGTTATCAATTGTCCGGTGTTATCAAATGTCCGGTGTCATCAATTGTCCGGTGTTATCAAGTGTCCGGTGTTATCAAGTGTCCGGTGTTATCAATTGTCCGGTGTTATCAAGTGTCTGGTGTTATCAAGTGTCCGGTGTTATCAATTGTCCGGTGTTATCAAGTGTCTGGTGTTATCAAGTGTCCGGTGTTGTTCTGAATTGTCCGGGGGTTTCAAGAGTATCAACGAACCAAGATTTGAGCTGGAACAAAGCTTACAGAAACGAAAATATTTTATTTGTGTTCAATATTCGAACAAGCGAAACTCTTTATATTTCTCAGGTTTTATTGTTTATATTTTCTTATTGAACTATACAAAATAACAATTGAAAGAACTTCGCTTATGGTAAATTTTTTACATAAAAACGTAACGCAATTATTTCAAAAGTACAAAGTAAGAAAAATATCTGTAATATATCTGTTAAACTCCCTTAAATTGTGCCACTCGTTAAAAAAAACGATATTTAAATACAAAATTAAACACAAAACCATATTACAATACTTCGATCTCGCTTAGTCCTGAAAGTCGCCAAGGCCTGCCAAGTAATATTAGAGCATGAATGAATTGGCATTTCCACAAATCACGTGGTTTCAATGATGCACACACGGAAATCAGCATTTTTATTCCTCTATTTGTATCATTACTCTATGGTTTTACCATTCACTATTTCATAATAGATAAGTGAATGAAGGAGGTGTGTAACAAAGTAAATTTTATGATATTTAACTTTAAACGTTTTCATTTCATATTTGGTTGTGGTCACATACCTCTTTCATGATTAGTATATGTTAATAAGGCTTCAACAGTGATGTTGTCAGTGTGCAAAATCATACCAACACATACCTCTTTCATCAATGACAACTCAATTTTTTACAAAAAACTTCATTTCTCCATCTACTTACCCCTTAAATTGATTACTTTGTACATTTATTTAGTAATAGTTTCTAATAGAAGCTATAAACTTCATTAAGTCAGTAAGTTTTTCCTTCCAAGCCTTTCATTGATTTAATCTAATTAAAAATGGAAACCCTAATCCTTCTACCCTAAAATCGTTGATGAAAATTGATTTAGCGGAATGCCCCTTTATTATTAACTTTTAACGGTTCTGTTTTATGATATAGATGATAAATCCTACAATAACTCAATATTTTGTTTTAATATTAACGAAATAATAAGAATTCGGCAAAACAAATACTATATAAATATAATTAACATTTCTTTGATTTTTTTTTTTACCGGGTTCAACTTCTTTCAGGATTCCCCGTTTCTGAAGTTTAGCTAATAAAGCTGTTGGTAAAGGCATTGTTCAACCAATTCAATACTTCTCTGTGATTATGAAAAATATTAAATATCTTAAATTACAGTATTTTACATATTAAAAACGAATATTTTGGGAAAAATGATCTCACTCCACCATACTCAAAACAAATATTATTATATTCTTCACTTCATCAAACACTTAAAAAACCAGAAAGTAACATTTTCTATTATTTCTTATTCTTCAACTATTTTTTTATTATAAAATTTTTTGTTGAATTTTTTCCAAAGTATAATACAAATAGAAATAGGAATATAAATTTTTAAAAAAATTACTTTTTTAATTTTTAATAATAATAATATTAATTTTGTCTTATGGTTGGCAACTGCGGTTGTAGGTAATTTTTTGGCAATACTTCAAACGAGAACTACAGTTCGAAACTGCGATTTTCTAAACAGATGACCAGTTTTGCTTAAAAGTTTTTACAATCGTGTTCTGTTAGCTGTACGTGAAAGTCAAGTTTAAAAAGCGCATTTACTCCACACTTCTATCATCGCCATGGATAACAAGAACAGCCAAGAAGGTTCGTTTTAACGTTATATGCGTACATTTTATTTCATGACTTGTAAAATACCCTTTAATAAGAAAAAGTTGTCTTCTGAGACATTTAAAAAATCAATTAAATGCTGTAAGACGACAAAATTTGTCTTCAAAAATACATATCATCATAGATGCACTTTTCGAAACTAAATAAACGTTTATTTAAAAAGTAAACACTACATACTTTTAATTATACTAAACAAATCAAAATATTGTCGACCAACTACAGCCTCTAGGCCCAGAAAGTTGATCCTGTCAATCTAACACATCTTCATGATTCCCCAATGCTGATCTAGTTGTATTTTAAAACTATACCCACTCCCAAAGATTTAACATACTCAGGCAAACTATTCCATTTGTCTATTAACAAAAAAATGCTTTCTAATCCTACCGATTAAGCTGTGATTTGTTTAACTTGATTCCATTACCTCTAGTCTGATTGACAATATTAAATTCAATTAGCTGAATAAGGTCCTCTTCAATTCTTCTCCCTTCAAGTGTATACTATACTATATTTAAAGGGTTCTTTCCTTTTATACTTCCACAAAAGCCAACGAGCGAAAATCTATCAAGGTTGTTTACCTTGGATTACCGATCATAAATCACATTTGCGATTGTTTTTAACATTTCATTTCGGAGGTGGCAACTGAAATAGTACACAATCAATATGTCAACAAAATTTCGCTTGGCGACTATTTGACTGCAATTCGAGGCTGTTAAGTAGAACAGTACCATTTAAAGTTCTATACCTAATTCCTAATTCATTCCCGAATTTCCCTGAAGAATTTTTATAACCCGGTATTGATCCTTTTCTAATAAATCAATATCCTTTTTAAGATTATGACCAGATTTGTACTACATCGTATTCAAGTTGAGACCAAACCTATACAGTTGTAAAATTACACTCTTAGATGTAAATGATACATTTCTTTTAATAAATATTAACATTCTATTTGCCTTTTTATTAGCTGTTCCACATTGATGCATCATTTAAAAGCTCCATTTACCAACATGCCAAGATCACTTTGGCATTCATTTCATAACTTTGCAGATAATAAGTATTCTTTTTTTTTTTGGGTCCGAAGTGCAACCTGAAATTTTTTTATATGAAATTACATACATAAACAGACCATTCTGAAATTTTTGTTAAATCGTCCCTGTAATTGTTCTATCTGTTCTGCGCTATTTGCTGTACTCCGAATCCTATCATAGCAACACCTCATACGTAACCTTGTCAAAAGCCTTCTGAAGATCCATATCGACTACATGTACACTGTTTCGGCCATCCAAATCTTCAGTAACTTCATTATAAAATTTTAAAAGATTAGTAATATAAGATATTTTATTTTTAAACCCAAACTGCACACTTAAGAGCAATCCTCCTGTCTCTAGAAAGTTCCTTACAGGATTTTTCATTGAATTTTGTCATTTTGCAAATGACAGATGTCAAGCTAACTAGCCAATAATTCCCTTGTTTGATTATTCAAGTTTCAATAATTCAAAGGCAAATGGTAAACAATGCATTAATTAGCTAGCTGTAATCAACTATTTTATGTATAATGGAGCTATAAACCATCAAAAACTTACCAAAAATATTTCCAAGGTTTATAATACTGTTATACATACAAGTAAGTAATTTTCTGTACTTTGAGAAAATGTATGAAGAAAATGGTGTTAAGGTAGTTTAGGTTAGTTTAGGGCCAAGGTATCAAAATTAATTTTACTTAATATGATATCAGTTCAAATTAGTACCCTTGTGCAGTTTAATTTTACAAAGATTACGGATGTTTGTTTATATATGCTTTCCGATTGATTAGGGTTAGCAATTGGTTCGACTCGTGGGTATTAGAACTTCTAACCAAAGATTTTTTTGCCAATAATATTTGTGATGAAAAGCAAATTTGACTGAGTGCTTTTTTATTCTTAAGTCTTACCCATAAATATTATTGTTTTAAAAGCCTACTATTTCAATCAGCGATAGATTCATAAAAACTTTACAAGTGGTTCACAAAACTTGAACGTATAAGGATATTTAATAAATTTTGAAGTCTTTGTAGCATTTTTCTTCTTGCCATCTCAGAAAGAATATGTTTGAAAATTTTTGCCAATAAGAATTACACAATTTAAAAAAAATAGGATTTATTTTATTTAAATTGGATTTATTTGATGTAATTAGATTAAAAAATAAAAAATTCAGAATTTTAAATCAGATTTTTTTTCTTAATTTGTTTAACTACTCTACACGTGTGGGTCTGGTAAATAAAAATACCCAGTGGGTAGGGTAAATAAAAATATGTATTTACTCACTCCCACCTCATGTAACTCGTGTTTCATGCATTAATTACATGTCATGTTTCATTTCTTATGCAGTCAATGAATAATTTTGGGGGTTATTTTTTTTTCTCTTTTCCTTTCATACATACTAGGGTAAAGAAATTCATGTTTTTTAAAAAAAATCGCAATGTATTTATGAAATGTATATTCTTTTTGTAGCATATTATATTTTACAGACCATACTAAATCCATAATTTTCAAAAAATACATAGGTTTTTACATATTTTGGACATTTATGAAAGAAAAAATTACCTGGGTCAAGATATATAATAAATAGATATAAATATATTCTTCTATTTATTCAAGAATTTAAACTGAATTTTCTTAAGTTATACCTATTTGTTTTTTAAACATACTCTTATTACATATTTATAAGCAAGCTTATCACATTATTAAAATAATTAAAAAATTATTAAATAATTAAAAAAACTTTGCAAATTGCTCAACTTTTTGTTTTACCTACTTCAAATTTATCATTAAAATGAAATCAAATTGAATTTTTTTTTCTTCCAGAAGACATATTTTATTTAATTTAAACTAAGAGCTTTCTTCGGAAAATAAAATAATTCAGTAAGAAAAGTCTCAATACTAATGCTCAGCAGATTATACCACAGGGTAGGAAGGAATTGCAACTGGGAATGTCCAATCTAACTATAGGTAGAACACAGGGAACAAATTTGTTTAAATACAAATAATGGTAAACTCTCATTATCTTACAGGCGTATAGGGTAAGGAAAAAAGGGCAGGGAAAGACTTTGAATTGTTAAGAATGAGCAAATCAAAAATAAACCTTAGAGAAAAGACCAGAATAAGGAAGAAAAGTTGAAGTGACCATTAAAAAGGTTCCACCAATGAAATTTTTATTTAAAGGTATTTTTAATCAATATCTAAATCAATTAAACAAATTAATTGATTTAAATCATTAATTTTCTTTTTAGTTATTAAATTTATGGAAATATAAATATTCACAACCAACAACAGGCTCAAATTCCAATAATGTCGATCCACTCTAGTATCTCCTAACTATTCCCCAATGACTATCTAACTTCTTCTTAAAATAAATTACTCCTGTGGAATTAACAATTGTTTTATCCCTTCCCGATTAAAATGTGATTTTTTTAAATTAAACCCCTAATATCTCATTCTATCTGCCATATAAAAATCTAAAACCTCTACATCACCTGGTTTAATAAATTTAAACAGTTTATCAAATCTCTCCTAATCCTGCTCTCTTCCAAAAGTTTACTTTATTCAAATTTCTTAATCTATCTCCATAATCCATGCCTGAAAAACCTTGAACCATTTTAGTAAGCCTTTTCTGAACTTTCTCTTACAAATCAATGTTTTTTTAAGATAGGGTTACGAAAACTGTACAGCTCACTTTAGATGAGGCCAAACCTCTTTACAATGTCAAGATTATAACCTTAGATTTTGATGAAATTCTTTACAGATGTAACAATTTATTATTTTTAACACTATAGTTCGAAATTAGCAGGTGAACAGTGCACCTAATTTTATTGCAGTGCACCTAATTTTTTTTTTATTTGGGTGCACGCAGTGTACCTAGCTTTTCTGTAAAAAAATTTAAAAATCGATAATCAGCATTGCAGTTTTATCAAAAGGTGGAAAATTTCAGATTTTTTGAATATTTAAAACGAATATTATCATTTTGAAAGTATTGTCTTTAATTTTAACTCGGTTCAACAGTAATTTAACTACATAAAAACTTGTCAGTTTTGTCCCCCCCCCCTTTTTTTCCCAAAAAAGGGGCACCTTAAGGCTCAAGTGGCCACTTAGGGCGTCGAGTTAAAAAGGCACAGAATTTTGCAAAAAAAAAAGGTGGAAATATAAATTATTTAAATTGGCAACTTTTAGCCAAAATTGGATAGGTTATTTTCAAAATTTATAATTTTATATTACAACTGAATTACTTAATGTGAGGTTAATTTATTACTTTATTTATACCTGTATAATACTTTATTCAGGTTATAATACACACAATTTAAACATATACATCTAGAATAAATGTGAATGTAAACTACAAAATTACCACTAAAATCATTTGCATTTTCCCTTTCCACTAACATTTATAAATCACATTCATTAAAACAGCGACAAATACTGAAAATAACTGTTTATAATCCAAAAGAAAAGAAAATATTTTCAAATTTAATACTCTTTTGACTGTCAATATTTATACAAAATTTGCCTTCATTCTATATCGCCTCTTCGGGCTATAGTCGAAGTCTTCCTGTAAATACTCCACTCGGAGCGGTCGCTTGGGACGCCCCTGTTGCGCCAAATGTCGTACGTTTTCTCCAGTCTTCGAAAGTGAATGGCTTCGCACGGTTACGACATTCATGCCCGAAAAAGAATAGCAAAATACCCTGAGAAAAAGGCCCTTTGACATCTCGTGCCTATTGCATGAAGATCTCTCTCTCCATGTCCATAAACCGTGATGTATGGATCGGTTTCCTTGTGTCGCTAGATTGGCATTTCCAGCATCATACGGGCCCAATGGTTTAAGTCCAAAAACAGAATTCAGAGCGTTTAAAACTGCAACTCCGCCTTGTCTATGATGTTTTAGTGGAATGGCATTAAATTTTGTATTGGGCAACCTATTGCACTTGGAACCACACCACTTGGCCAAATGATAGATGTAGCTGCTTAGAAATGGAAAATGGTGTTAGTCCATTTTCGGGTTTTCAAAGTCATTCCTTTGAAAACTTTTGGTTTGAGCAATTTATGTGCTATTTCATCTAATATTATGGTGTGGTCAATTACTGTTGCGGTTCGAAAGTCTTCTTTACCAGTGACTTACTCTAGGCTTTTTTTTAAGGGACCAGCTGCCCTGCGCGCAATTTTACCTTGAAAATTGCGCCCTCCTGCCCCTGCCTCTTTTTACACAAATCCCGCCCTTCACAAAATCACACGATTTGCAGTTTTATTGCCATTTCTCTAGCTTTAAACACTTAATAATTGGGTTTGTCAAATATTGGATTATTATCATCAGCTAACTATATATGAGTTGACAGTTTTAACGAAAATCGGCATTTTAGCACGACGGTTTTTCTTATTTTAAAGATAGAAATTTTAAGATTTGCTGTACTCGTTTTGAATTTTCTTTTTTTCAGGTTTAAATTGGTTCTACAGTTATTTGACTACATTTAAGAATCAATCAGTTATGCCAAAAAAATTTTTTTAAAAAATGGGAATTTCTAAAACCGCATTTCCACGCCACAACAATACATTTACAATTTTTATAACGTAACATTTATTTTTTGCAGTTTCATTGCGATATTTCAAGGTTTATACTTTTTTCAGTTTTTATTGGGTCTCTTGGGTATTTAGTTATTATTACCTAACCGGGTTGCCGATTTTAACAAAATTCAATTTTGCTAAAATAGGCAATATGGTCATGATATAATTGTCTCTCTCTCTCTCTTTCCTTTTGGTGGAGGACGTTTGCGTTCTTTCTACGGAACAGTTATTATTCTTTATGTTCTTTTCCACAGAATTTTGTTTGCTCAAAGAGAGAAAAAAATTCTGGTACTAAATGTTTGGGTACTTTTGATCTGAATACGTCTATGAAATATGTATGTAGTGCCTTGCTGCAATTAATCGTAAAAACGACACCTGTCAAATCCTTAACTTCACGTGGATTCAGCCTGTTGTGATAAATGACATATCGTGTAGAGAAGAGTAGGACTGACCGCTGATCAGACCGAGTTTTAACATATTCCCCCTTTAGATTGTGAACGCATATCCGTTTTTTTTAATAGAAGCATACGACCTGTTGCAATGGACCCAATTGAAATTCTTATTGACCAATGTCAAAGGGACAGGAATTTTTTCCATTCGTGCCAGTGTTGAAAAAGAAATTAGGGAACTTTCTTCCTCATCCTTCCAATTCCCAGAAAATTTCCTGCAGCTTTGGCAATTCTACATTTGTGGTGTGACTGGGAACCTTGAATGAGTCTTACTGTGTGCATTGTGTTTTCGTGCTAATGTCGAAATAAATTTGGTATGGTCAATAGAAGAAGTATTTTTACTCTAAAGTAAAAGAAAATATATATTTTTTACTTGAATACGACTTTAACCTCTTATTGGTCGGTTTTATTTTTAGAATTTCCATTATATGTATTCATTTTCATGAATTAAAAAAATTAACTTTTTGTATATTCTATACGGATTTCTACTTCTATCGTTCTAATCCTTCGTTTGTTCTATCATTCTCAGTTTGTTCCCCATGTACGGTATAGAACAGTAGTTCCCAAAAGGTGGTCGATGTTAGGGGGTCCGTGGGGTCACAAAGAAAAAAATGGTTAAAATGCATTGAACGGCTCTCCTTGGCGACTTTTTTGACAAGGCGATATTCGCAAAGATAACACGTTTTTGGTTGCGTAAATTTGTGTACATAAGTAAAAGTTGTGTGAAATTAAAAAAATATATAAAATTAATTTTCAGAATTGAATTTTTTTTTCTTGGTTTTGATGTTCAAAGAAAATTCGGGGATACTTCATACTTTTCGGGGTCAAAGCATGGTATTACCATGCATTACGATATGCATGTGTCAATTTAAAATTAAATTCGCGTATTCATTTTTCCGATGTCATAGATGTGGTACATTCAAGTGGAGACGATTCGTAATTCAATGTTAATGGCAGGCGGATGTCACGACACATGTAAAGTCTGCATAATCACCTGGTCGTGTCATCAGCCAATCAGACACTCCTTCCTTCATCCTTTACGAATTTCTTCTACGCTCTCATTATCACGCTCAATTATTTGAGGAAAGTATCAGACTATCAAAAATAATGGAAATCTCATTTTCAGCTGCTAGCTATGAAAACAGATTTGCGTCGGGTAATAAAGTCGTGAGGTATGGTGTCGAGTATCTCTAACCGTTAACAGGTAGACCCGAGATCCAAATCCTAAATATTTTATTAATGAATGCAGAAGTGCCATTTTTTGCACTATTTGAATATGTAAGAAATTATAATTTCTCATTTTTTTTTCAATACTTTGATAGGTTATTATTTGCAAACACTTAATTTTTATAGCACCTACATTAATCGTTTTTGAATTTTTTTTTAATTTTCATGTATTTATCATTCTTTATTTTTTAAAAAATCCTCTGGAATACCTTGAAAAGTCAGGGAATTTAATTCTTATTGTTGAGTGACAACCCTGTGTTATTAAATCTGTTTTAAAAATATATAGGTATAGAGAACGACATCAATTATTTTTATAGAAAAAAAATCGATATCTAATATTCATTTAAAAGTAAGAATAACGCAAAGCAGGTGTTAGATAATTGTAATAACATTTGTAAGGCAACTTGACAGGTGAAGGATAACTTCGATAGGTTTGTTTTTGTTATGACCGAAGATTGCACAGTTGCACGGTGTCTTCCCTCCGCGAAAGAGAAATTACGAGAATATTTACGGACTTCCCCCCGCCAAAACATCGCAGTTGCCGCAGAAACTTCTGGATCCAGGGGTCACTATTATGCCATTCATGAAAACCCATTCTCTTCTGATCAGCAAAGTCGCCGGCCATTGAAAATGGCGTCCTACATTTTTTTCTAGGTTATATCTTCTTGTTCTTTGTGGAACTTGTTTCTAGAAGTGGTATTTGGTGACTGAAAAAAAAAAGCGTTGTTTGTGTACTTTTTTTCCTTTCTGAATTGCTTTCGATTTCAAATTAACCTTCATCGTTTATTTGAACTGATTTTTTTAACGTTGTTTTTTTTAAACAGGTTTAGGAGCTGCTCTAAAAGTTGCTGATTTAGTGCTCGAAACACTTTTCTTTGTTTAGATGAATGAAAGGCAGCCCCGAACTGCCCAACTCTTTTAATTCTACCACCATGCATTAAAATTAGTCCGGCCCGGCAACCGGATCCGGAAGATGCAGCCGGTGTTGAACTTGACAAATCAGATGCCTGTGCGATGTCCGATTTGTCGATTTCAATGTTTCCTTTGTGCACACTTTTTCACGTAGGACTATATATATATTGGGTTGGAGGGAAAGTTCTGTCGTATTTTAAAGAAAATATTTGAATTCATTTATAAAAATATGTGTTTAATATTAATCAATTATATATGCTCCGTTATTTGTTACAACCTGTTGCCATCTTTCAGGTAACCTGTGAATTCCTGTTTTGTATAAGTTCTCATCCTTGGAGTTAAAATAGTCAGCAACTGCCTTAGAAACACTTTCAAAAGACGTGAGATTTTTTTCCCGTTAGATAATTTTGCAGTAAGATTTTTTTCTCTTAATATTCTCGTAAAGAATCCACTTTTCATCTCCAGTAACCAGCCTGTCCAAAAACGACTCCACATTGTGTTTAATTAGATGTGATGAACACATTCTTACACGATCAGACAAATTCTTTTCCGTTAATTCATGTGGAACCCAAACACTTTGCTTTAACACAAACCCAACAGATTTAATGTGATCTCCAACAGTTGTATGATGAATGCCAAACTCTTCTGCAATTTCTCGACTTGTTAAATGTGGATTATTTTCCAACATGGATCGCAAAACATCATTATCGATCTTGGATGGTCGTCCAGATCGATCACTTTCTTTGAGGCTCAGATCCCCGGAACGAAATTTGCTAAACCATCTTTGACAAGTACAAACATTTACAATATCTTTTCCAAATACCGCACATAAATTTTTACATGCAACCGATGCATTGCTTCCATTTTGGAATTCATATAAAATGCAGTGTCGTAAATGCACTTTATCTACTGACATGTTTTTCACTTTAAATATCACAAGTAAATGATGAACGGTAAAAAAGGGCCCCTTTTATATTATACAGCAGTCTAAAAAAACAAAAACAAAATCCTATTGACTCACTAGCCAGATGTTCATTTTATTTACAAGAAAAATCACCTGCCTATTTAAAATACGACAGAACTTTCCCTCCAACCCAATATATACATATTTTGATTGATTGATCGGTGTCGGAGAGGTGTTTGTGTTTTTATATTTAATTTCAAAATTGAATTAAATAAAAGTTATTCCCATCATGTTCGTAACAATTTTCTTTCATTGTTTTCGAGTATTTCTGTCATTGCGAAATGAGTAGTTAAAATTTTTAACTATCAAGTGGAGGCGTGCGGTAAATGCTACACCATCTGGAATAGGGTAGCGGCCACCGAGACTGCACGTCCCCAATGAAGACTTAAAAACGAATCTATGAAATTAAAAGAACTTGTGGAAAGTAAATCTATTGATTGGATAAAACAAACTGATTGTTTAAGAATAAAATCAAAAAAGAAAATGTGTCGAAAACAAGTTTATGAATTTTAGAAGATTTTCAACAAATAGACAAAAACAGCATATTAATGTTATTGGAAGTACTCATACAAGGGCACGATGATTCTAATCGCCATCTCCTAAAAAATATTTTTAAGCTCCCTCTTGCAAAATTAAAAAAATAATAAAAATTGCCAGGTGGAACCGTCATTGGCTTCAATTAGCCGATGTATGAAAATAAGAGCGTCATGGCCGGCAACCGCGCCGGCACGGTTACCGGCTACCGTTTTGCCATGTGTGTAAAAACGGCCCAAGAGTGAATGGGTTTACCTTATCCTTTGTTAGTTTATAACCTTGTCTTTCACAATGGCCACAAAGGTAATCGAACCAATGTAGTATCTTCTGAGGTCATCTAAACGCAACGCAACCCAGAAGTCATTGGATAAGCACGTCATGTGACCCATTAAAAATATAAATGTGTTGAAGAAAATGTGTCATATAAGTTATACTAAAATGTTCTATATCTTTTTCTAGAGGAAAATTTGATCGTGTTTGAAACTCTATTTTTGCCACAATCTTCCATTACGCATTTCAACTTGTCAGTTCCTGTTTAGTAGTTATAAATTTACATTGTACCATAACATTAAATTATGTATAACTACAAAAGCATTCCATTTATTTGAACATTTTTAGTCAAAGAAAACTGCAAATAGGTCTGTACAAAACTGCAAAATACTCGCTATTTTTCTTTTTTAACAAGTGAATCAATTCGGACCGTAAAACAAATTATTTTTCTTCTGAAAAACCGACAAATCATAAAACAAGAACCACTTCGAGGTTGCTACTGTCATTTGTATAGCGCGTGAGGGGGAGCTTCGCCCTCGGCTGCAATATACGCTTCCACCATCATAACTCAACGTTGAATAAGTCTATTTATATAAATGGTATACCATCGTGTAGAAGAAAGTCGGACTCGTCGACCAAGCTGATTTTTAACCCCTTCTGACCTTTGTACCGCGTGGGGATGAACGTCATCCTTGGCTGCAATATGCATTTCGGGAATCGGGATAAAATTACCCATCACCGTGTAAAGGAAGGTGGTCCCCGTCAACCAGGTTGGCTATTATTCCACTTCCTCCATCTGATCTTTGTGCCGATTGGTGGGGCCCATAAGTATTCACGAACCAAACCTTTCGGTACAGTGCGGCCTGTACCTATCTGATTTTTCTACTTGCGTTAAGGCAGTAAGGATTCATTTGTGACGAATTTCATCTGAAATCTGTAAAGATTTGACAATTTTTGTGTCTTTCAATGAACAAAATAAATATTGTAATTAATTCCGAATATTGCAATTAAACTCTGCAACGCTTTTTGTATGCGGAGCCGCCACTGGCCAACGCTGATATTTCACAATCATAATATCGAAGTTTGCCGCGTACGCTACAATTACCTATTTCGATATCTTATATCATATACAGGGTGGCAACATAACCTGGAAAACCGGGAAATCAGGGAATTGTCATGGAAATTTTTAATTCTGGAAATATCAAGGAAAAGTCAGGGAATTTTTCAAATTTCGATCATTAAAACGGCATTATCGTCTGTTACACCATCCATTCTGGGTAATTTAGTTGTCAATATTTTCTATTAGTTCTGAAATTTTTTTTAAAAAAACGTGGTTATGCGCATTTTTATATTTTCAGTTTTATTTTTGTAAAAGCATGAACTACTGTTAACTGTTAGAGGAAGAAGCAAAAGCAAAGTGCGTTGGACCTTGAATTGTAAGCAACATGTGAGGGGCTAATGAATATGTGATTTATTGAAGATTGGAATAGGAAATATGAAGCATATAAAATATTTAAAATTATCTATAAAAGAAATAATTTGAAAATACTTGCTTTTTTGCATTATCTGCTTCCAGAGAACATGTTTAATTACTATTATGCCTGTCCCAATTGCGTAATTTGTGTTGTATTCATACATTATTATTTTAACTGTCAATAAGTATTGTTTATAATTTTTCATTTATAATGTAATATATTTATAGTATTATTGTAGCGTGGATACTTTCTTTCTATACAAAGCATGAATTACAACGTTTATTAATGTAAATGTAAAATCAGGGAAATTTTTGTGACACCATCATGGAAATCAGGGAAATGTCAGAGAACTTTTTTTCCAGAATGTTGTTGTCACCCTGATACATAGGCGTAGGAAGTAGGGGGGCTGGGGGTGCTCGAGCCCCCCCCCAGGAATTATTTTGAAGGGGCTCAGCCCCCCCTAATATTATACTATTAAAAAAAATACTTAAAAAAACAAATTGTAGAAATAGAGAATTCCTACAAAGGCATTCGAAAGGAAGCATCCCTTATTTATTCTAAACGTGTTTTAAAGTGGGGGGAATTTGCTTTGAAAGCTACAACGCTAAAGCTTTAAAGAGTAATTTTAAGAACAATGTAAAAAATACGCTTTTAAATAAAAAAAATATTATTTGTGGACATTTTATAAATTATAATCGTATTTCCCATAATTTATTCCATTTTAAATAATAAACCATCAGATTCATGCACTATTTTCTAAACAGCTTATATAGTTGAAATGTCTTCTTTTAGAAAATTACATTCTGTTGAAGAAAGTTAAATAGAGACGAATTCCTCAAATCTGAAAAAATTCATGTTTTAGCGTACAATACGGACATTTGAAATGACTATTATTTCTGGTTACTTTATGTTCTAAAGCTGTCCAAACAAAAACTTATACAAGTTTATCACGTTTGTAAAAATGTAAAGCATTGATTGTTTTTTAATTGTTTAATAGCTCACAACTCCGTACTATATATTGTATAACAATATATATATTGAAAAAAAAATTCAGCCCCCCCTGAAAAAAAGAAGTTCCTACGCCACTGCCCTGATATATCTTTTGGATATCTTATATCATATATCTTTTGGATATCTTATATCATATCCTAACCGAGAATCAGCGCTATTGGGTAAACGCAGTAGACCCATCTACATCTTCATTTTCGTTAAGGCTATTCGACTACATGCGTTCAAGCGGCAATGGAAGTCTTCCCAATCATTCAATTATCATACAACCGATTAAGGGGATCACCCACGAGACATACTGAATAGAATCATTAAAGGGGGATTTATTTCTGCTCTTAAATTTTCTTTTCCTTCCGTATTTTAGATGTTTCCTTACTAATTTTCATAATTAGCATAATGTTCACAGGTGAAGCAAAATCTTACAATCGATAATGTTAATAATTAAAGTTCACTTATAGATTTCAGGCCGTGATAGCCTTGTGGCCGCGGCACTGGACTAGGGTTTGGCGGGTACAACTAATCCGGCTACCTGTCGAGATTTGCCGTTATTTGATCGCAGTTTGCAGTTACGTTATCAAAATTTATTGTGTGATCCAAACAGGCATATTTATACATAGGCGAGTTGTTCCAAGTGGTTCCGTAATAAGAACGAGAAAAGTTTGCAACTCGCCTTGACTATGATCTCTCAGTGGAATGACGATTCAACTCGTATTATCTTAAGGGGGTCCGATACCCGAAATTCGCAAAAAAAAAGTCATTTTTTTTTATATTTAAAAAATAATATTCAAACTTATCTTAATAACTCACAAAAAACTGCTTCAAAAAATTCCTATTACTTTTTTAGTTATGAATGTTTTAAAGAGACACACTCTTCAAATTTCCCTATTATAAAAGCTATATGTAAACTTTAAAAGCAAATATCTCTGTTCGTGGTTTTGAAATTTAATGAACACTAAAAATGCTAAGACTTTTTTTTTACTATTATACTTAAAATCATAATTTTTGTGTGTATAGCAAGATAAATATATTTTAAATAGATGTATGCATTCAGATTTCCTATTTTTACCATAATTTGTTTTTTAAAACCACTTAAAATGGAATTTTATTTTTTTCGTCAATTTTTTTTCCAAAATTTCTAATATATTTTATTTTTTTAAAGTGATGTGTCTGAATCAAAATTTGAATGCATACATCTATTTACATATTATTCAAGATCTTAAATAAAAAAAATTGCTTCAAAATATTGAAAAACAAAAAGGAAGGAAAAAGGAAGTAGGAATTTTAAAATTGTTAAAAAATTTACTAAAATTTTAATTTAAAAATAAATGTGCAATTTAAAAAAAAATTGAGCGTCTTAAAATGGTTTTTTATGCATATTTAGAAAGAAAAAAAAATTGGATTGTACAAGTATAAAAATAAAAAAAAAATGTCGAAGGTATCGGACCCCCTTAAGTGGAATGACGATTCAACTCGTATTATCTTAAGTGGAATGACAACGCAACTCGTTATTAGCAGAGAGTTGTAATATTAAATAAAGAGCGCCTTCAATACCAGACTCTCGTAAGGCCGCGGTGTCAACATTGAAAAGAAAAACCCACATCACGTGGTTATAGCGCTGCCACATTTGGCGTTCAGACATCTGCAGGAGATTCAAATTTGGCGCACTTTCTCCTCTTTTAAGGAGTTCTGTCCGTATTCAACATATATGTACGTATTTACTTATTTTCAAACAATATGCGTTAAATATTTCCTCTTTAACGAAACGAAAATATTTTATTTGTGTTCAATATTCGAAGAAGCGAAACTCTTTATATTTCTCAATTTTTATTGTTCATATTTTCTTATTGAAGTATACAAAATAACAATTGAAAGAACTTCGCTTATGGTTAATTTTTTACATAAAAACGTAATGCAATTATTTCAAAACTACAAAGTAAGAAAAATCTCCTTAATATATCTGTTAAGGGGGTCCGATACCCAAAATTCGCAAAAAAGACATTTTTTTTTATATTTAAAAAATAATATTCAAACTTATCTTAATAACTCACAAAAAACTGCTTCAAAAAATTCCTATTACTTTTTTAGTTATGAATGTTTTAATGATGTGTTCCTATAACATAGTTGTATCATATGTAAATTTTAAAAGCAAATATCTCTGTTCGTGGTTTTGAAATTTAATGAACACTAAAAATGCTAAGGCTTTTTTACTATTATACTTAAAATCATAATTTTTGTGTGTATAGCAAGATAAATATATTTTAAATAGATGTATGCATTCAGATTTCCTATTTTTACCATATTTTTTTTTTTTTTAAACCACTTAAAATGGAATTTTATTTTTTTTCGTCAATTTTTTTTCCAAAATTTCTAATATATTTTATTTTTTTAAAGTGATGTATCTGAATCAAAATTTGAATGCATACATCTATTTACATATTATTCAAGATCTTAAATAAAAAAAATTGCTTCAAAATATTGAAAAACAAAAAAGGAGTAGAAATTTTAAAATTGTTAAAAAATTTACTAAAATTTTAATTTAAAAATAAGTGTGCAATTTAAAAAAAAAAATTGAGCGTCTTAAAATGGTTTTTTTATGCATATTTAGAAAGGGAAAAAAATTGGATTGTACAAGAATAAAAATAAAAATGTCGAAGGTATCGGACCCCCTTAAACTCCCTTAAATTGTGCCACTCGTTAAAAAAAAAAACGATATTTAAATACAAAATTAAACACAAAACCATATTACAATACTTCGATCTCGTTCAGTTCTGAAAGTCGCCAAGGCCTGCCAAGTAATATGGGCGCATGAGTGAATTGGCATTTCCACCTATCACGTGGTTTCAATGATGGACACACGGAAATCAGCATTTTTATTCCTCTATTTGTATCATTACTCTATGGATAGATCTAGCTGTCTAGTAATGGAAAATGGTGTTAGTCCATTTTCGTGCCTTACACCGCCCGGAAGACAAAAATAAAATATTAGGAACAAACATTCCAGTTGTGTTTTATCCGAAATACTTGACAATGATATTATTACATCACTGAATTCACCTTCGAATTTTCTATTTTATTCGTTCAAAACACATTTTGTCCTATTGAAATTAACTTGCAATGATTAGAAATGGTACACGGCTTGATTCATTTCGGAAAAGTTATTTTCGTTTTCCCACGAATTATCTCAATATGACAAAACACGTTTTGAATACTATGTCTGAAACTGTGATAGGGTAAGGCGAGGAATTTGGGTCTTAAAACTCTGTTTTTGACGTTCAAAGTCTAATTTCTGACAGGAAAAATATCGCAAAATTGCAATTGTTTTTCAAAGACGTTCACTTATTTATTGGAAAAGTATCGCATATTTTTATTTTATTCTGAGGTTTATAAATATTTTTAATAATTATTTTTCGGAGGTATACTACGATTCAGAGGTTGGGTAAATTGGGTCTACCATTATGCAATTTTTCGTATAAAAAAGCATTATTAGAACTAACTATTAAGTAAAATTAGTAACTTGAATAAAATAGAATAAATAACAATCTTCAAATCTTAAAACTCAATAAATTTGATTATTATTGAACTGGTTTTTTTTCTAAAATCAAGTTGTAATCTGCCATTTTTAAAAAATCGACCATTTTATTATTTACTTCCTTCGAAACAGAACACCTGCTAATATTATTTTTTTTTTTATTCAAGAATCTATGACGTATTTTCGTTATTTTTAGTTTGTTCCTCAGACGATTTCAAGCAAATGCGTAAATTTTTTTTATTAAAAGGTATTATTCTTGTTTGTTTTGAATTTTTTTAATAAATAAAAAACAAAAGAAACTGGTACGTTACTTTATTTTATTAACCACGGGTCCACATGTAAACAGTGTTAAATGTATTGCAGCTAACTCTTGGCATTTATAAGCTTCGAAATTCACATTTTTGTAGAATAAATTCACTTTTGCAGAAGATTGTTAAATTTTTATGAATTTCTTATTCTTTAGCATTAATAAAAATTCGAAAACCCACTTTGCAAAACATCGAAAATTTTTTTAATAAGAATTTTTTTTCATTGAAATGTATTAAAAAAAGATTATTTTTATGCAAAACACATGAATATTAGTAAATAAATTGAGTTTTCTAGTTTTTATATAGAAGTTTCATGCATCAAACTATCGGCATTTTTTTTTTATATATACTCAAATAAATCGTCTGTTGGACTTGAGAATTAAATAACTCTGAATTGTAAATTTTGCTAAAATGTACTCCATTAACCGAAATAATTAAAAAAAAAAGAACGAAATCGAAACGTAAGTTTAACTATGTGTAATTTAATTTTAAAAAAATACTACATGATCCAATGTATATAGTAAGGTGGGGACTAAAAATGACACGCAGTCTTGATGTACGCGCAATCATTACTTTAAGTGAATTAGCTATTTAGGGTTCATTTGCCTCACCAAAAACACCATGCACGTCATCAATTAGTATTAATTTTCCCTTAAAGTTACCTTACCTCCAAATGTTAACCTTCAATATTTGTTGCTGACTTACAAGGGGAAGTATCGAATTTGAGTTTATTTGTTTTTGCTTAGTGGCAGCTTGCGGGCTTGAAAAGTGAAAAGGCCCGAGAACTCAAGCTTAACGGCGTAATACAATAGTTAATATGATCATTAATCTGAAGGAAATTCTAAGCCTTTTTCGAAAGTATACAAAAAAAAATGTTTTTTTTTTTTTTTAATTTTAAACAAATACTTGGAAATAAAAGAATTTCAGAGAGAAAGAGTAGGAATGAATCAAAAAATTTATTTAGCACTACACTCTTGAAAATTTCAGTTCAACGTGGCACCATATCTTGGTGCTCTGCAGCAACGTACACCATACTATATTGCAATATAGGTTGTCCAAAAAATCCTTGATCAAGAACAGCGCAGCTTTTACCAAAAAATGGCGCAATCTCCTAAACCCCAACCGAAACCTTCGCTAATTCTACAAACCGAGAAATCCCTTCAATCCTCTTGCATTAAGGGCCCGGTTGCCCAGTGGATAAAGGCGTTCAGCTGGCAATCGGAGGATTGCTGGTTCGAGCCCGTGGGATGGACTTGACAAATAAAAATAAAAAAGGAGTGATCTTGCGATCGGTGGGTTGCCATCTTCGTACAAAAATACTAGAAAATCGTCCAGAACATCCAACAAATTATATCGGCGTTTCACCATAATATGGGGTAACGAAAATGCGAATTTAAGTTCAACGTTTTACCATAAAATGGTGAAGCGAAAATATGAGTTTTGGTGCAACGTTTCACTACTGAATGGTATCCGTGGAAGCACCATAAAATGGCGAAACTAAGCACCAAATAATAGTTGCAGCTAAATGGGTACCAACTTTTGGTGCAAGGTCGTACTAAATTTTTAACAGTGTAGTAAAACAAATCATTGGAATAAAATTTGACTATTTCCCCCTATGAATTATTTATAAAAATATTTCAAAATTAGTGAAGGCTGAGTTAAAAAAAAAAGTGACGGGGCCCTGGCCCTCTTTGGCCCCATGCACTAACCGCCATTATATTTGCTTATTAGATCCCAAACAATGCATTCCAGTGACAATGACATAGTTTCCAGAAAGATTTTTGATATTTTTTTCCCGCCTGGTGCATTTTGAACTTCCTTCAAGTGTTCGAACTGTTAATTTTCGATTTATGGTTCAAGGCTATACAAGGGGAAAAAAGGATGATACATCTTGCCGCTCATGTCTTTAATTAGATTTAATTACCACATTAATTTACTGAGACGTTACCCTGTGTCTTTAATTAGGGAAAGCATTTATACGAGCTGAATATACCACGCCCGATACGAAAGACCTCGTATTCTAGTCCAAAACAAAATTCTAAGGGAGTTGGTGGATGCCCATCGTTTTGTACGCGACAAACGCATACACAAAGTCCTCAAAGTTGACTATATACAAATATACATGTCTAAAGCTAACACAAGATTCTTTAAAAAGTCCATGAACAAAGACTCATAATTCAGTGCACTCCTTCAATATGAGATCCTGAGTCAAGACGTTAGAGTTAGACCCTTCGCGGCGATCTACTGTCTTGCCGCGAGGATGTCCCTCCTTTAGTGGGGGACACATCAATGCCAGGTACACAGTACCAAAAATATCGTACTTGGGTACAGTACTCGTAAACAGGCACAACAGTGCCGCACTACGTCTACCCTTCAGAAGGGGTCTACGTGTGAATTCGAACAAAGTCCGCGTGACTTGGGTCACTCCACTGCTTGAACATTGCTCCCCCTCCCCGGCCCCAGGGCAAATTGAAATGTAAGACCTCCTTTTCAAGCTGAATGAAGCATTTTTGTAATGATGTTGAGAAAAACGCACGTTTCTTTCTAATTATTCACATCTGCACACAGAACTTTAGTTTTTAACCAATTTGCGATACAAATAAAATGAAGCAATTTATTGTTATATAAAACAGCAAGATAGATATTTTTTATTCTTAAATTCCAGATCTTTAAAAGTAGTAAAACACCACATAGTTTCTCTTTCCCTCTAGTTTAAACATTTTCCGTGTGCTATGAACAGTGGCGGTGTTTAGGTGTAACCCCATTTTTTGTAAATTTAAGCACCATTTCCATTGAATTGGGTATTTGCCTCCTCACTTTTAACATGCAGTCGCTGACGCCAATAAACCAATATTTTTTGTTAAACAAAAAAAGTTTTTTTTTTGCATATTTGTGGCAAAACTACTACATTGTATGTGCAATGTTATTTTTTAATTGAATTGAACCGATGAGAAGAAGAACAGTACAGGTCTAATGAAGTTCTATTGGACAAGCACCGACTTCTCACCGTTTCCATCATAGTGAAGACATAAAGCAGTTAATGATGTCGAAATAGTACGTTAACGTTTGTTCTTCCATGCATATGTAAATATAGAAAAACAAATTGCAACTTTAAATTCTTTTAATAGTGTTATTTAGATGAAATTTTTTTTATAGTGAAAAAACCCGCTTTAACGTCTTCGTGGCAGGTCGGAATGAGATATTTGGTGGACCCTGTTTTATCTTGACCTTTCGGCATTCCTTCTGTTTGCTGGTGTGTTACTCATGTAACTATTTTTTTCAAATTTGGGATTTGGTCTCGATGTCTACTGTTCCCAGAACTAGTAGTAAATCAAACAACTTGGCTATATATATTTATTTTGGAATGTTTTAAACTAGCTGGTTGAAATACTGCATTACTTTCTAAATTGCTTAAATACTGATTTTGTAGATTATTGACTACAGTAGACATTTCTTTGATAAGAAAATAAGATATAAACTATGCAACCTCTGTGAAACGTACAAATATATTTTAAAATAATCAAATATAGAGATCACTATTCCTATAGTAACATAACATAAAAAGGCGATCCTCCAGATACCCGAAGGGGGAGACCCGTCATTCTATCGCCAGTACATTTCATTTAAAGTGACGTGTCCCGTAGATGAAACAATCCTTCTCTTTTACTATTCTCTTACTACACCTGATCGATCAGAGGTCCAGGAGTTATTGTCTCCCCCACAGTAGACTTAATAATCCCCACCGCAGTCACGGAAGTTTTCCACTGTGGAAACAGGTTTCCAGCCGAGAGTAAAATAAGGTCGGGCTAGGGCTTATGATGCAACGCGGCGTGACCCGCCGCCACTTGGCTGGCTCTCCCGTGAGCTCACTCGAGTCGGAGCAGTCGAGGCACATGTGTGTGGATTGACTTGCATGTTGGTTGCTCTTCTAAAAAAGGATACCTTCCATAGGTAGGTTTGTGCATAAAGTTTAATAATCTTTGATTTCTGCATGCCCTCTTCTATTCCGATTTGGAAATTGCGTCCTATTTTTTTAAAAAAAATTGTGTGATGGGTGGCATTCGTGTTGATCAGATCAAAATTTACGACTGACTAATTCCTTTCTATCTGCCAGTCTACTTGTAAAAAAACTGTCCTCACTTTGAATCCATATTGACGATATTGATTTTTTTTAATTATCTGTTCATATCTCTGATATGCTTCAATGCCATGTGTTTTTAATTCTTTAATGTAAGGTTATCTAAAATAGTAAAATAAATATTGCTTTTATTTACTTTTGTTTAATTTTTTTGCCAACGCTGAGCACGTGACGAACGTTAGCGTTTATTACGTCACACATCCTTTGGGGGAAGAAGGTCTATCAGGCATTTGCATAACATGGAAGGGTCTCGGTCTCGGTGATTGCGTGATGTAAAAAACTTAGTTGAAAAAACTTTGAGATATGTAACTTTTTTATAGTAATCATCAATAATTTTATAGTAAGTTTTAATGACTGTTTTTAACTTTAAAAATGTATCGTGGCGTGTCATCGATGAGGAGGGGAAAGGGTAGGCTAATGTGACATAATAAATGAACACTCCGTTATAAACCTTCTATTCTAAAATTCATGTTTATTGTGTGCTTTAATGGTATTTTTGTAAAAAATAAAATTAAACTATATTTAATTCGGAACCTACTTGAAAAAACAATTATTAAAACTTAAAATAAAAAAAGAATAATGGTGTGTACAGCTGACCTTTAATTTTTTTTTTAACTTTTGCCCTAAAGGGACTCAAAGTTTGTCCACAGCCAACGTGTGTACTCGTGCCGAATTGCACGCGACAGGCAGATCACGCAATGCCATCGAAGCTTTTAGTGCGTTCTTACTATTACGAGTCCTCATGTGTGAAGGCACTGTATACACGTGAGAGGGATTTACTTTCTGAAAGTCGAATGTGTCGGGGCCTTCGCCTGGGGAGACTCGTCGATCTGTTACACTCGATTCCTTTCAATCTGAAAACTTCTGGAAGTTATTGGAAAGTTTGAACACTGTTGAGAGTTGTCTCTACTTGATCATTGTTTGGCTGTTTAACCCCGCCCCTCGTCCTGTTTGAATCTGGCCCAAACGGCAGTGGCGGCCCGTGGTCGAAAATGTTAGTGCAGCCGAAATCATGTTAATTCCCCTTCCACCCCAATCCTATGTTCCAAAAACCATACATGAACAGAAATTCTTTATTATTCACTACTCAAATCAAAATTTCCTTTCAATTTTTACAAAATGATAACATGCGAAAAAAACGGAAACACTTACTTATTTTTTGAAAATTAAAGCAATCCTGCTTTCTTTTAAACATGCGAATCGGTTAATTTTAATATTAACTTAAATAACGAAACAACAGCAGGACCATGTCCTGAAACAACAGCACACAGTAAATGTATCACGAAAACCATTTCCGTTTGGAGATATTCTCGTAAGTTCTCGTTTCACCCACGGCCAATCAGCATATCGAACCTCTAGTGCAGCTAAAACAAGAAAATTCATTTCGGCTGTACCTTCTCACAAATACAGTGCATTAGCATGGGGAGGAATCTCCATACTACGTAGATGTTGCCATGGCAACGATGCAGCCGATTTCGAATTTCGCTTTTAAGCTGCAGTTTTGATTGAATGGAGTTTTTTTTCCCTCCTGAATTGTTCATTACCGTAACATGCTTGCTATTTATCGGAGATTTTGTTTACAACCGTAGAAATTTCATTTTCAATTCTAATCTTCATTTAAGAAAGTTAGTAAAATACCTGATTTTAGTTTTAAAATACACTAATGAATTTAGGTGCAGCCCGGCTGTACTTGCTGTAGTGGGCGAGCCGCCACTGCCAAACGGACAATAACGAGAATTGTACTTGCCATAGTGTTTTTATGACGGTCGACTAATTGTACCGCTTTAAACATTTATTTTCGATACCGCTAGTTTTATTAATTTCATAAGGAAATAAGTGTTTTAAAAACTAGATTAGGAGTACCATATTACAATACCATACTGAAAAATATACTTTAAATAAATAATTACTGTGCAAAATAAATCATATAACTAAAAAAATAATTAAAGAGTTTTTTAAGTTTCTATACAAAAAAAAAGGAAATTTTTTTTCCCAAACCCGGAATCGGAATTTTTTTTTTCCCAGAGGTTTTGGGAGATCGGTGTCGGTGAGGTTTAGGGGGTCTTGAAAACAATTGAAAAAAAATTTAATAGATTTTTTTTATCGTAAAAGTCACATTTTGTTCTCGCTGATCTCATAAACTTAATTAGGGGGCCGTACATTAATTACGTCACGCACTTGTATCCCCCCCGCCCCAAGGGCCCTGATAACATTTTCCCCAATAACATCAATTGTCAAATCAATTGTAACATCAATTGTCAATTCTCATTCAATGTTATTTTCTAAATTGCAGTTGATTATAATGATTTCAATATTAATAAAATTGGGAGTGGCGAATTTGTTGATTCAAATATTGGAATTAAATATCCGATTTGGATGAGAATTCGTAAAATAGTAATTTCCTAATAGCGACGCCTGAAGGGCGATTTTTTTTTATGTAATTGAGATCTACTTATCGAATAATGTTTTTTTATTAATCGAAACACATATCATATAGTTCCTATTAATAAAAATATAGCCTATATGTTTCTTAATTAATCGATTTACCGACTTCATCATAAAAGGTGTTCAGAAATGTAAGGTGTAGGGGCGCAATTAGATCTCGCATCGTCACCGATAATCGTTCTCACTCGGATGGTATTAACGTCGTTAGTCTTAATTCGAAGATGAGTTATAGCTGCAGTAATGATTTCCTGGCTTATTTTTCAAATCGACGTAAAAGTCACATTTTGTTCGCGCTGATCTCATAAACTTAATTAGGGTGCCCTACATTTATTACGTCACGCACTTGTGTCCCCCCGCCCCAAGGGCCCTGATAATCGGAGGGTTGTGAGTTCGAACCTCGTTGTGCAACCGAACATTGCCGTGTAGAGGGAGACGGTGCACATTAGTCGTGATCCAATGAACTCACGTTAGTTGTGGTGTGGAAGTTTGAGGAGTGGCGTGTCATTTCAGGATTTGTCCTCGTTATATAACTACGATGGAGTGTTACCCGGCAATTTCCTCCAGGATAGATCCTCCTAAAATGACTTGGTTTGTTTTGGTTTTGTTAATTTACGTCGCACTAGAGCTGCACAGTTGGCTATTGGCGACGGTTTGGGGCTATCTCGATGGAAAGACCCGGGAACGATGCCTTGTATTTTTTAACGATGCCTAAAATGACTTGGAAGTTTCACGTTTGTACTATCGTGTTGCTCAATGCTAATTGGTACTTCTTAAAAATGCGAATTTCCTCGTCCAAATGTAAAATCTCCCATTAACACGCTCTCTCTTTCTCTTTATGTCTCCACTGTTTGTGAAACTCACGAACTCCTCGGTCGCCCCGGGTCACGCAAAGAGTTCACCTGGGCAGCCTGAATAATAAAATATCGCTTGTCAGGTCTCTCTCTGGCCTACTTCGCAGCCGATCGTTTCTTATTCATTAAGTGCCCATGAATGCTGCAACAACCCAAAGTTTCAACTTGAATTCCGACGCTTGAGCAACTCTCGCGGAATTTCTCTGCCGCTGTGTTGACGGAAATGCACGGGCAAACGAGTAACTGCGCCGCTCTCGCATTCGAGGCCGGGCTTCTGCGGCGCGTTTTCGTTATTTTTACGAAGCAGTTACTCGCCGATTCTGTTCTTTTCTCGAAAATCTTTGGATGACAAAAATACCAAATTAGTGAGAGTTCAAGATAATGAAAGAACGTTCTTTTTTTTATGTAAATAAACGAGAACATTCTAGTTTATTTATATAAAACAGAACAGGGGAAAAAAGTATGTCGTTATTCTGTTACCTGTATGTTGTGTAATGTTCCACTAACACTGCCCGATTTGCCACATTCGGGGCTCAAATCACAGTGTGAATTTGGGGACCTCCTACACGTAAAGTAAAAAAACAATTACAAAACCAATCAAGTAAAGCCTTAATTCTAAAATGCATAAAGTACGCTTGAGCTGAAACTAGAATAGTAGTCACTAAAAGGAAACAAATGCATACAAATATATCGAATAAAATAAATTGGTTATTTCATAACGTTAAATGTTTTATTATATTAGGTAAAACAAGTTCTGTATTTTAAAGAATTATTCAAGTTTTATATTTACAGAAAGTGAAGCACAGATAAATTTACGATTGAGATTCGTACAATTAAAATTTCAGATGACAAATGTTTTAGCATTTTAAAATTAGAGTTTCTTTCTAGACTATTTTTCAGGCAGTCTTCTAACAACATCTTCGAATTCAAATAGAGCCCCAGTTGCTCAGTTGGTAAGGCGTTCAGCTACTAATCCGAGGATTGGTGGTTCGAATCCGTAAAATGGACTTGACATAGAAAAGTAAAAAAGTAGTGATCTTGCGATTGGAGGGTTGCCAGCTTCGCTACAAAAATACTAGAAAGTCGTCCAAAATATCCAACAAATTATACTGGCGTGTACGCGGGACTGGTGCACGATACATCTGATCGAGGTCCAAAGTCCCGACGTCTATTGAAGGCGTTGGGTGCCAGTTCAGGTGTTTCCTCGTCATCTGACCATGGTTCTAAAATAACGAGGTGCATGTATCGTAGTATGTGTGTGTGAATGTGTATGTGTTCCCGGGTCTTTCCTTCGAGATTGACCCCGAACCGTCGCCAATAGCCCACTGTGCAGCTCTAGTGCGACGTTAATTAACAAAACAAAACCAATCGAATTCAAATACTAAACAAGGTATTCCCAAAATTTATGGGGGCGCAAAGCATGTGCTTTGTTTGCATGTTCTAAAATCATGCCCAGTTCACCAGCTATTTTAGACACACTTTAAAAACTTTATTGTTGGTTTAAACAATGGGCATAGTACGCAAACTCGTATCTTAAAGGATTTCTTCGTGTTTGTTCAGTTATGTTGCGCTCTGCATGCAAGAATAACACTTATCTTTTGTTTTCTTTGCTTTTAGCCGAATGAACATATATTTTTTATAGCACTTTATAACAAAAGCCAATTTTGCCTAGATATTGGTCAATTAAAAAATAAAAACCTTGGACATGATATAAAAATGTGTGTAGAAGTGAGGGTGTTTGGGATATGTTTTATTTTTAAAAAGTGCAATATTAAAAAAAAGTGAGGGGGCAACATCCCAAAAAAGTGCGGGTGCAACCTTAGAGGTGCAACCGCTCCCCCTTGCCCCTCCGAATCGCCGCCACTGGTTGCAAAGATATAAGCGATAGTAGCGTAAAATGTGGTTATAGCAAGCGACCCTCTATGACTGAAATAAAACACATTTCCTGTAAAAATATGCTTTTTTTGTAACGATAATTCTTTTTAAAAAATCCGTACAAGAAGGGGATAATCATAAGAAATAATCATACAATTTTATGGAAATGTAAAAGCAACGGTAAAACTATACAATTTAAATTGTTTCGTATGACGAGACATTTCAAATTGCGTATTCGTTTTAAACATTTCATATGACGAGTTTTTATCTCGTACAATGATAACCCGGCAGTAATTAAAATCTAAGTTGTCTAAATAAATATTAGAAAAATGCACTGCAGAACGATGATATCATTGTACCCAACATGAATTAACAGTTTTCCTTCATACAATGCAGTTTTATTTGTTTTTACCGTGTCATTTTTCTGTATTGCAAATTTAAAAATAGTCATTTTAAATGATAATTCATCCTATAGTAATAAATCAAAGATTTTGTGCACACTTACTTCCCCTGCACATTGGTTAGTTTTTTAACCCATTTGCGGTTGATATTTACGTTCTTTTTACGGAACTGTTATATCTCTCGTGTTCCTGTTCTTTGCCCTGATGATACCCAAGTGATGTCATACTTCTAAATGGAGTTAAAAAAACAACTTTTAAATGGAGAACAAGCTAACGAAAGAAAAGCGTTTTTTATGTTCAAGAAACATGCAGTTTTCGTTCAATTTGAAGAACAGAGAATAAAAGAACAAGTCATTATTTTTGTGACTGAGAGTCGTACCTCGACCGCAAAGGGTTAAATGAATATTATAAAAGGTTTTTTATTTTAGTATTAAGCAGGCACGTAGATATAGATTTTTCATGGGGGGTGGTTCAGTAACTGAGCAACGGATTTTTTAGGTAACTTATCCCCCCCCCCCCCCCCCATTTTTTTAAACCCCATTTTTTTATTCAAGTAAACAGAAATACGTTGGCATATAAATATCGAAACAGCAAAAGTTATCATTTATTTTTTATGAAATCGTTACCAATATCAGTCATTAAATATTTTTAAAATTAGTAAATATCACTCCGTAATCGCGAAATCAATTTAGAGAACAAATTTCAATTTTAAGATTTCTTGTTTAGAATAATATATTACTTTGGTTACAACTTGTTTATACGGCACCGTTTCGCGATCTTTTCCCTTTGCCATCGAAATTCAAATGCTATATAATGAAACACGATGACGTCATGTTATGCTTAGTTTGAAATAAAAATGCCCTCAAATCATATACCAGATTTTCCCTCATGCAACTCAACAAAAAGTATTATACTAGAAATTGAAATTTTTCTAGTTTTTAAAGTATTTTTATGATTTTTACAGTAATTCGAATTTTATTTTTTTCCCCTTGACTTTCAATGTGAGGGGTTTGAACCCCCTGAACCACCCCCTTACCTACGTGCCTAGTATTAATTGAAAAGAGGTAATCAACATTACTATAAGTTGTTGTTCACATAAGTTTACTAGGTAAAATTAGTATTGTTGTTATTTGCATATGTTTCCTTTTCCTTGCCTAATGTCTTCGATTGTTTATAAAAACGAACAATTAGTACAATAATAACTTCAAATTGTATGTAAACTTATTATAAGCAACGAAAACTTATTGGTGAACTTCGTATGGTGTGACTCCGATGAATTATGGCTCTTGGGTAACTCCCTTCAATCCAGTTTCAGCGAAACCGCAAACGAGTCTGGAAGAGTTAATCAATTGGCTTATCTTGTACCCTGTAAACAATGTGACATCAACAAAAGTAATGCAGCCAGTGACTTGACATTCAATAAACACACGATTTCACCAGGAAAGTTCTCGATTATTGCTGGTGGCAAATATTTTTACCGCTAGATCGTTGATTACCATTGTAATTATATCCGCAAGTGAAGAATAGTCTCGTTTGAGAATTTTGTGCTTATCACATCCTTCACCCCTATAACAAATGATGTCTGATGCAATAACTGTAATCATGATGTAATGAGGATTTTTATTATTGTATGCCTTGGAGCTTAGCAATTCGTATGAAGCCCGAGCAGGGACGGTTCAAGGAGTTTTTGTAACACAAATGAGTATGAGTTTGGCGCCCTTATTTGTACAAATCATTTCTTAGGTCAATTTTGTAACTTGAGACATATTTTTTATGAATTTTCTAACGTTGCCAAAGAAAAAACTTTTGTTGTTTTCACTAAGGTGTAAAATTTAAAAAAATTGTGGGAAATCACTGTTCTGCAGGGTCAATAGTTTGTTGCGGACTCGCCGGGGTTAATTATTATTATTATTATTATTATTTTTTTTTTTTGGAGGGGGGGGGGGCAAATTTACAGTATAAAATTCTAATAGCTGCCTTCCAACGACCCTTTTCCATAACAAAAGCACAGAGCTTAAGGAAAGTGAAAAAAAGACGTCAGAATGCAAAGAAGATATCATTTTCCATGTTTGGTAAATCAAAATTTATATTAATGAAAAATAGATAAAACAAAAATTGTCAACACTTTTAATTTTTAGTTTGATTTGGGCTCTGCATAAACGGGCTCATCCACATTTTCATCTCCTTTTTCGTTATACTTTTATGATTAGAAAATTTTAAACAGGAAAGTCCTATATGTTTTTATTTTTCCGTAGAATTCTGGATAGGATAGGATAAAACGGAATTCGCTTGGACGTTCCCCATTTCTTTTACAACTAGGTGCCCAAGGTTGATTGAAGAGAAGTTGCACCAAGTGTGTAAACCACATAGTTTCTTTCGTTGATAGAATGACGTCAGCATTTTCGAATAATTCAGATTCTCCCTATTACAAAAAGGGTAAAAATGTCAAGCAAAGAGTATTGAGGGCTATAAAGAGGAGACACTGCATAAAAAAAATCATGAAGCTTCGCTATGATGCTGCTAAAATACGGGTGTCAGCCTTTCCCTTTTTTAAAGTAATATCGGTTATTAGCAGAATAAAGTTCTATGTATAATTAAAATGTCGCTTTTAGTTAGGGTGGAACATTCTGAAATGTTCTTTTTGGTAGAGCATATACTCCCAGAATGACTTCAGTTCTTTCATTCATTCTATACTCCTTGGTGTCAAGTGTAGGGTCATAAAGCTTATAATTAGGGGTAAGGGGGTGAGAAGCCTTAAAATTCCAAGTAAAATATGGGTTTTTATCAACTTTTTGGAGTCGGGTAATTTACCTGTCTTTTCCCGCTTGAATAGAAAAGAATTAGTTTTGGATACGAAATTTCGAAACCAGAATTAAAACTTATTTTAATTTTGGAAGTGTTTACAATGATTTACCTAGGCCAGGGGTCGGCAACCTGCGCCTCGCGAGCCGCATGCGGTTCTTTTGATGTAAAGTTGCGGCTCTCCAGTTCCATACGAAAAAAATAATAATTTATTATCAAAACCCTTAAAAAATAAGAAAATATAGTTTTAAGTACCTAATTTCTCAATAGTTTCTATTTTCATAATCGTTAATTACAAATCGCTACGCTTAACATGACGTAATGAGATAAATTTGAACTATTGTTTTGTTCTTAGAGATGAGACTCCGTGACCATTTTTATCTTTCAGCATCCCGAATTGGAAGAAAACAAATGGCTGCAAAAATTCAAGTTCATGGTAGATACCACAATGAAACTAAATGAACTAAATCTAAAACTGCAAGGAAAGGGCAACCCAGTCTACGCTTTGCTTTTTTCGAAAAAAAATTACTTCTTTTTATTGAAGACATGGAGAGCGGTAAAATATTTTATTTTAAAAATCTGAAGCAATTTCGCAATGAGACCAATGCAACTATTAACACGAATTACTTCAGCATAGCTTTAAAAAACATGAAGGATGGATTCGCTGAGAGATTCGAGCAATTTAAAACAAACAAAAGTACTCTCGCGTTCATAGTAAATCCTCTCAACACAAATACAAATGAGATCAACATTGAGCCATTTGGAATTGATGCTGGATCGTTCCAAATGCAATTGCTAGATATGAAAACCAAAGACTTGTGGAGTGGCAAGTTCACAGAATTCAAGAGCAAGTTGGAAGAGTTGGAGGTCCAGAAATGCATGCACATCGCGCAGCACAAGTGGACAGCTCTAAAAGAAATTCCGCGAGTTGAGGCCCTCATATTCGGCGCATGGAATAGTCTTCCAGAATCCTACAGTGTGGTGAAGAAGTTGGCATATGGAGTACTGACGATCTTCTGGTCGACAAATTCGTGCGAGCAAGCGTTCTCTTGCATGAATATAATAAAAAGTAAAGTTAGAAGTCAACTAACAAATAAAAATCTAGAGTCGTGCTTGAAACTTAAAACAACAAGTTATAAGCCAGATTTAATCAAACTTTCAAAAGGCATGCAAAGCCAATGCTCCCATTGATGTAAATATCTATATTTGTGTTTTTATATGAATAAATATTATTCCGTATTTAAAGCCGTTTATTTTAAATCAAAAATCAAATATATATAAGCAAATACTATAATATTGAAACGAACATTTTAAATGGCTCTTTAAAAACTGTGAAATTTTGGCTCTTCCGTTTCAATAGGTTGCCGACCCCTGACCTAGGCTCATTATCCCATACAGTGATACAAACGTTCATTCATTGATAATATTTCATTTCTATGACATTCCACGATTAAAACTACATTCCATGAATGATCTGTTCATTCATTTATCTGCTATTATATTAAATGAATCGGGACACTGGACATTCATAGAGTAGTGATGCTCTTCTTGATGATTTACTCCCCAACATTTTTCATGGCTACGCAGACCGTAAGAACGTTGGTCTGTGGATTTGGCAAAATTACAAACCTATTTGGCTTTTTTTAAAGGTAAACTATTTTTTTTTTTTTTAAAAAAGCCGAATGTTTCACCAGTTTGCCAACTAGGATTGTCGTTTTGCCTAGACTACAGGAATTTCCAACATGGAGGAAGGAAGAGGGGCTTTGTATAGTCATCAATGTATGTATACCGTTTAAAATAATATAGTCGTTTTGGTTTTGAGTACAGATATTTTAGGACGGTTAATGATATTATTTATTAATATAAATATTTTTTTAAATACAAATTGTATATTTACTAAACAGTAACCTGTTTAGTAAAATTCCTATTAGGGTCTGCCCATGTCAGCCTTCTCTTCCTATATATATGACCCCTCCCTCCCTCCCTCCCTATGTCACAAAAGCAGTGGCGGCGATTGGGTGGTAAAAGTGGGGGGGCAAGATCAAGATGAAACAAGTGTGTGTGAAGCGGAGAAGGTGAGGGGGGGGGGGGGGGGGGGATAGTAATAAAATTTTGAACGAACACCAAAACAATAAATATTGCACATTTATATTTACTCTCTATTTTGAGTTATTTGAAGGAAAGAATACCAATTTAAAATAGGTACGAGACGCCCAGGTCGACTATTAACCCATTTTCGATTATTTTCCAATTTTTTTTTATTTTGGAGTGATACGGACTGTTGTAATGAATCTAATTAACATACTTATTGACCGACCTCCAAAGGGATAGGTATCCTTTCAATTGGTGTCAGTGTTGAAAAAGAAATGGAGGAAATTTTCTTTCCTCACCCTCCCAATCCCTAGAAAATTTCCAGCACCATTCACAATTCTACATTTGTGGTGTGACGTTTGGGACCCTGAGACAAATTCTTACAGTTTGCAGGCACGTGGGTATAGATTTTATGTAGGTTGAGTGATTGATTATTTCATGGGGGTTCAGTGACAGAGCAACGAATTTCTTTAGGCATCTATCCCCCTCACCAAGAGAGGGGAATCCTTAACCCCACAAAATTTAACAAACATATCTCACAAACCCCCACCAATTTTTTTTATTAAAACAATTATTAATTTTCGTTCAAGTTAACATGAATACGTTGGCAGATAAATAACATCAACAGTTATCATTGTCATTAACTATATTTAACAGTTGTCAATAACTATTTTTAAAATTAATAAATCACTCCCTAATTATGAAATCAATTTAGAGAACAAATTTAAAGTTAAAGATTCCTTATAATATATGTGTGGTAACGAACAATGAAGCCGCCGTGTGCCAGCTCAAGTGTTGTCCTCGTTATATATGACCATTGTTCAAAAATACGAAGCATTGTTCCCGGGTTTTTCCTTGGAGATGGGTCCCGAACCCGAACTGTCGGCAATAGCCCAATCTGCAGCTCTAGTGCTACGTTATTTAACCAAATCAAACTTTCCGATTTAAATTCCCCCCTCAACAGTGCTAAACATTCCCAGTTCCAGTTTATATACATTTTCAACATTTTTATAAATTATGTAATATTAAACAGTTCTCTCAAAAAGTATTGGTTTTGTTGCAAGCATTTTCCAATGCAGTATCCGTTCAGAGGTCAAATTTAATCTTACAAGTTAGGCAATTTCTAATCTTCCCTCGCTTTCATTTGCAAATAATATTAATTTTCTTCGGACATAACACGGATTTCCAACACGGATTTGTAAAATTCTAAACCAAAATCATAATAATAATCACAGGGTCTCATTGTCGGATAATTATTACTATTCTTTTTAAGTGGATATTTTGGAAAAAGCAAAAACATTTCATCCGTGTATGAATAAATCCATATTTAAACAAAAGTTTTCAAAATATATCTATTCACGATTAAATTAAACTGTACCTTCGTTACACATTTTATGAAGTGCAATAATATTCGAAATTTACAAATATCAATGATTATTGAAATACGAATAAATTTTCCAATAATAGTTTGAAATTAAATTATAAATTGAACAATTAATGCTAAATTAAATTGAAGAACAATCGCATAATATGAATGATGTAAAAGATTTCGAAATATGATATATAAATGCTAAAAATCAAGATAATGGTATCTTTAAACGTATACTTGCGCGATTTTGAAAATTCTGTGGCGTAGATTGCAAGCAAACAGACAAGCTTTCTTGAATGGAAACTGGAAACAGTAGTGCTTGTATTGCTGTCATGTTCAACTTCACATTTGTTCTTTTTATTAAAGTAATTTAAAACTGAAATTTGTAACATTCGCTTCATTTTGCTAAAAAGCAGAGCAGACGAAGATCAAAACAAAGACATTAATGGCTAACTCATGACCCCTTCCCTCCTATCTACAGATTTATAGATTACGCAATTGTTCGGCGCCAATAGATTACACAATACTACATTTTAACGCATTTTATTAAGACCGGATACTATTTTAATGTAAAAAAGTTGCAGATAGTCATAAATAAAAGAAGGGGGTTTGATCTATTTTTAGAATTGAAGGTCATACAGTTGCATTTTTCTATGTAAAGAAAAGATATGCTATTTCTTTTTCCGAAAAAAATAAAAACAGAATGAGTAATGGACCTGGAATGAGTAAGGCATGAGTCGCCAATCAATGGATTAAGTTAGCAGCTGTCTGTCTGGAAATCTGAAAACGAAGCTCCTCAATTTAGATAGAGAATTTATTTTATTTTTTAAATGTTGAATTTTTTTTTAAAGAATAACGATACCACATTAGTTAAAAAAAAATTTCACTTGACTTTTAATGGAAGGGGTTTGAACCTTAGTAGTGGGAGGAAGTTGGGGTTCAAAATTTTTCCATTGTTCGGCAATGCAATAGAAAAATTGACTTGTAATATAGTTTTAAAAAGTGCAATATTAAAAAAGTGCGGGGGAAACCGCCCCCCCTTGCCCCCCCGAATCGCCGCCACTGCACAAAAGTGTCACACTTTACTATACCCCCACTGTCACATACCAAGGTATCTGCTACGTAAGATTTAAAGAGCCTATCTTTATCCATTGCGAAAATTCGCGTGTTTCCCAAATTTGTTTACATCATCCTGTCATAATCGATTCAAACCGGAAGCAAAATAGTTTATTTTTTAAAAGTATTTTGTTTGTTTGTTTTGTATCGATTACAATATTTTTAGGCGATGTGTGTGATATCACATTTCTTTTACCTCCTTCCCTTGCGTGACATCATTTGTGGACGGCCCCTTTCACTTTTATTTCCTAGTTTAAATGCACTTTTATTTTCCTCAACGCGTGATTATCGTTCTTTTCGTTTTCAGATAACTCCTCACAGAACCCACCATCTAACTCCGATATGAAGAATGGGTCCACCCAAAAAGGTTACAAAGAAGTAAGGTTCTGTATTTTATTGTTATTACTTAGTGCTCTACATAACCGAGCAGGTTTTGTGTCTCCAGTTCCGATTCCTAAAATTCCAATTATTTTAAAAGTGTTCATCTAAATTCACACACACACATTTTAAAAGCGGTATTTAATATTATTATTTTTAACAGCTTTGGCAGGGTGATATATGTATTCGACTTGTATATATCGTTCACTTCGAAGAAGATAAACTGAACGTTTTGATATTTTTATACACTTTTATTTTATCGTCGATGTTGTGGAAAGAAACGTCAAATTTTGCTATACAATTTGTCAGTCATTCTTAACGTCATTGACTTGAAATTCATAATCTCGACGAAAATACAATCGTCATGCCGCTTTTTCATACCCCATCGAACCCGGAGCCGGTGAGACCGCAATGCCGGAACGGACTGCGGGAAAAAGTTATAATTGGATTCTCCTTCACCAGTTGTTGCAATGCTGTTTTCGGCTCCGATTTTGCCAGTCTTAGTAATTTCTAATTGTTAGTATAATTTTATACACGGATAAATTAGACGAGTGCAAGGACAAGCGATTTCCACAATACTCTAACTAAGTGGACTATGGAGATGTGCAATTTTTCTTCAATGAAATATTTTGCCTTGTTTCACACTAAAATAAAAAAAATAACACGTTTTCTTAGAATTTCACTATAACTGCACTAGCCCTTCAACTTAAAACGTTCGCTTGTACAACTAAAAATCCTTACACTGCTTAGTTCATCACCAACAATACTTTTTTACTTTGATTGATTAAAAGTATTTTTAAACAATGCCTTAACAGCAATGTTTTTAGGTGTTTAGTTAGAAGCTGTTTCAGAGGGTCCTCTCCGTTTATATAAATATAACTTCATCCGTGTGTACAGAAAAAATGTACTTGTCTTTTAGCTTTTTTTCCTAAAGTTTGTATTTTTAGGATGACACGAAATCCACGTCCGGGCCAACCGTGCTTTTCCTTTGGGTGTGGAACTGGTTTGCTGCTCTGCCCCAAACTATCACAAATTTGTTCGCAGACCTAAAGGTATGTTCATTTGCAATTTAATATTAAAATGAATTGTTTTTTGAAAGTCAGTTAACGTCGTGGGTATGTTAACTGACATACCCACAAGTATGTGGGTTGTGGGTATGTTCACATGTAATTAAAAATTACAATGAGTAAAAATGAATAAAAAAGAGCAGTTGCTTGCCTACATAGGTTGCCTTCATAAATCACTTTCAATGAATATGAACAATTACAACCAAGATTTACCGGGAATCGGAACCCATATCCTCAGGCACCGCAGTCTAGGGCCCTTATCCGTTGTACTACCAGATTTACGTGAAGAAGTTATAAACAAAAGAAATGTTAAAATTATGTGCCAAAAGACGGGTTGCGAGTTGTAATAACTCAATTTCCATTGAAGCAATCGACATCAAATGATGTGGAAAACCATTTTCTGAGCAAATATTTTATGTCTGTCAGGTCGCTTTGTTAAGATGGCTTGAACAGAAGTTGAAATTAGCGATATTAAATGACACTGCTCATTTTTGAGAAAGTACGATTACATGAATTTGAGTACGTCATCGCTCATTTACGCGATGCAATTGTACTCAAAGAAAAGCGAGTGTATTCAGGTACTCATTTATAAGTACCTTTTTTTTACAGTGTATGACCCTGATAATAGGCAGCGACCCTGACAATAAGATGTATTTTCATGTCATATAGAAATATTAAAGAGCTTGAATTATTTTTACAACTTATTACGTTTCTTATATGTTGTCTCCTCAAATCATGGCAAACTAAATTTCATAGATTATCAATAACAGATATGACGAAATTTAAGTAATGTCTCTCAAATATGTCATGATAAACTATTTAATTATCGATCGATAGTGCATAATGTACAATTTAATCGTTGAAGTTAAATATTCATTTTGCTAACAGGAAATATCGAAATATCTAAAACTGGTATTGTAAAAATACAAGATTTCTGTAAGACCAAAAAGAAAATATCATCTTAGCATTGTATTGAATGATATTTTGATTTTGAGCAACCATTTTGCTGGTTTTTTTTTTCATCCTTACGCCCCTGTATATATAGGCGTGAGAATATTCCACTTTTTTTTGTGTTTTCCTAAAATTTTCTCTTTTCAAAAATGTCTTTTTTCATAAATTTAGTGGATTTTGTTTTGTTATGACCTGATTTTCAAACAATAATGAATTTCTTGATATTAGTTGTTTGAAATGGGTGTACATATACATTAATTCTGACGAAAGGTTTAAAAGAGATCAGAATAGGAAGAGCGGGCTCAGGGTATGCGTTTTTTGACAGTTCATTTAAAAATGAATTTTTTTTAAAAAATTGAAGCCATTTCAACGTGTTGAATCAAAATTTTCTGTGAATAAAAATTTTAAATTGTTTTCCACACAAGTTTTTGCCAATGTTCTTAAATTAAAAGTTCAATACAATAAGTATATATTATCAATATATCAATGTTGTAAACAGTATGTATATATTACCAAATTTGTATGGAGAAAGAATGTCAAAGCACAATATACTTTACTATTCACTCGTTTGTGTGTGCAAAGGCATCGTATTTCGATTTTCCTTTTTTTTTCTCAATAGCACTAAGCCGCTGGTTATTTAAAAGGCACACCACTGTGAGATGGAGTTATTGTTCAAATTTAAATAAACTCAATTCTTCTGAAAATGTTCGATTTATTTCCGAGATGTAAACATCCCTTTGTGGGCGAGAGATCTGTGTTATTATATCAAAGATGCAAGTTTTCAATATTGGAAAACTTGCGCATGTTTGTTTTAGTTTTGAATTTTCACTGAGGTTACTTTTTATTGTATTCAAAGATGGCTGATGACTATGCCAAGTCGTCACAATAGACGTATCTACATTTTTGCAACTTGACACAAGGATGTTTTTAAGTTTTAGCTGCCCATTAGAAAGCTTTACGTTATGTAATATTCATCTCGAGTATAGTTACAGATAGAGATACAAAATTTTTCACAATGCATTTAATTAAAGAGAATTTGCTGACTGATGTTTCAGATGAAAGAAAAGTTCTAAAAATTCAGTAATTTTTCAAATCACAACTTTCCTTGTGTTGTATTATTTCGCATGATAAAGTTCATTCACAAAAAATAATAATTTACCTCTTCTTCAATTCTCGGGCCCACAACCTTCCATTTCAATTACTTTTGATTATTGAAATCTATGTGAAAAAGCCGTAATTTTCGAATAATAAAAAAAAATTCTTTAAACAAAATTTCTAGTTTTTCTTAAAATGAATATCTAAAATCTCGAATATGCAGACTTTGAAAATTATTGGGAGGTGGAGACCACCCCCCGTAACCCCCCTTGGCGACGGCCCTGCTTGTGAGAGACGATGTAATCGATTAATCTTTATAAAATGTTCCTTTTGAAATTAAATATTCAATTATCCCTTTTCAATATCTTATAAACTGTGACCATAACATCAATAACGTATAAAAGTTAATATTAGTATGGTAATAATATACCAGTATTTCTATTAATATATATATTTTTATCTTTACTCAGAATGGAGAACTCCTGTCTAAATTTTCGTTTTTGGATGCCATGCTGCAGTTTATCTACGCAGTCGCCACATCTTGTCATCCTCAAGGTAGTAACTTTTCTAGTACCTTTTTTAATTGTTGTATACTTTGTAATTTATATGTATAAAAAATTCATATACTAACTAATTTATTAACATTAAATATTTTTATGTAATTTGTAATGTTGTCTTTTTATATAATGTCGTTCGAATTAGAATTTAAGTTTAGAAAAATGAACTGAATGTTTGAATATTTAAAAGAAGCTTATAAAATTGCATTCTATCTAGATCAGTGAAGCTTTAAAAGAAATACTTTAAATAGAATTCGTATTTAAAGATTACATTCTGTTTTAAGACAACATCAAATTTTTATCAGACAACTGTAATTCTTTCACACATTTTGTATTTTATGTACAGTATATTACTGACGCATTTGACCATTATCATACTGCTATTTTCTCTATATTACAAAATATATTTTAATATTAAATTAAGAATAAATAGAAATAATTTTACTCTCTGCAAATGTATAAAGCAGCTTTCTGGTGTTTAAGGCATCGATAACGTGCTAGGGATTTTTTTTAAATATGCACCCTGTAAGCATTTAGTCGCATTGTATTTCATTTGAAGGTAAATAAATTATTTTTCACCCCATTATGCGGAATTTTTTGTAAATGTTAACTAAAGGGTCTGTGGCCAAAACAACTTTATACCACAAAATTTGATTAAAAAACCATTTGAATACGTAGAGTAAGATGATTTTTTCTCAGTATTCCGAAACTTAATCTCTTTTTACGGCTTTAAAATGATTCTACAACAAAAACGAATGCATGTGTTTATACAGGGTGGTAACATAACCTGGAAAACCGGGAAGTCAGGGAATTGTCATGGAATTTTTTTTTTCTGGAAATATCAGGGAAATTTTCGAAATTTCACAAAAAATCAGGGAAATTTCAAATTTAGATCATTAAAACGGCAATTATCCTCCATTATGCACTCTATTCTTGGTAATTTAATTGTCAATATTTCCTTTTAGTTCTGAAAAAGAATTTCTTTTAAAAAGTATGGTTATGCACATTTTCATATTTTCAGTTTTATTTTTGTAAAAACGTGAACCACTGCTGAGAGAGCAGCAAAAGCAAAGTGCATTGGACCTTGAAATTGTGAGCAACATGTGAGGGGCTAATGAATGGGATTTATTAAAGATTGGAATAGGAAATATTAAGCATATAAAACATTTAAATTTATCTCCAAAACAAATAGTTGGAAAAATTTGCATTCTCTGCTTACAGAGAACATAATTAATTACTATTATGCCTTCCAGAATTGTATAATTTGTGTATCCATAAATTATTATTTTAACTGACAATAAGTATTGCTTATAAATTTTTATTTATAATGCAGTAAATTTATTGTATTGTAGCGTGGATACTTTGTTTTTATACAAAGCATATATTTCAACGTTTCAATGTAATTTTAAAGTCAGGGAAATTTTGTGACACCATCATGGAAGTCAGGGAAATATCAGGGAACTTTTTTCCCAGAATTTTGTTGCCACATAGTACTCCTTGAAAGCTACAAAATGGTATCACTAGATCATTTTTGAAAAAAAAATTATGTAAAGTGGTTTTACCCTTGACCCATCACCTAATTTACAACCAAATTTGTTTTATGAATTGTTATTTAAACATATTTGGATTAAAATTTACAGAATTGTATGCTTATGGCCCTGTTTTATTTTTCAGAAGAGGGATTTAATGGAGAGCCAGATGAAGTAAGTGAAATAAATTTCTAAAGTGAAATAAATACAGAGTATTTATCATTTATAAATTTTATTAAATTTGTGACTATCTTCCAATTGTGACGATTTTAATAATTGTTAGATTATCTCTGTGTGTGCACATAACTGCCTTTAAGTCTATGTAATTGTTTTCGTTAAAACTATTTTGAGAGAATAGCATTTCTTCATATAGAAAAACCTCAAGTGTCCTTAAACTTTTCTTTTTACAAACTTTGGCTTGACTTGAAAGACAGATTGTTTTTTAATAAATAAATCCTTGTATTGCCTTGAGTCTTTTCTCATTGCTCTCAATGATGAATGCAGATATTCATTAAATATTTTTAAATTATAGTATTCTTTAATTATTAAATTATTTTTAAATTATAGTCTTCAATGACACAGACAAGTCATTGAAACTTATTTCCAATTAGGGTGCTCCTTTTGGTTACATTGCAGTGCTACTGCTTAGAAAAAGATATATAAATGGAATGCGAAATCAATCCTGAAAAATAATTATCTTTTTCCTCATCAAATAAATATTTTTTTTTAAATTGAATAATTTTATTAGTGATAGAAAATGGATGTTCAAATATCATAGACCTGGTTAATTTTGAAAGTGATATACTTTAGTAGCATTATATTAATTATAAAGTTGCTTTGAAACCTTTGCAACACATTTTTTTTATTTGATTTTATACATTTTCAATGGAAATTATTTTTATGCAAGTTTAAACTTTAATCGAGTTTTTTATTAATAATTTTAATCTGTTAATTTTTCAGAAACCAGAGACTTCAACCAAAGATAAAGATATCAAACCATTTGGAGGTAAATACACATGATCCTAACATATTTTGAAATCGTGGCTTTGTGTAGGGTCAACATTAAACACTTTAACAACACAATGGTAGACTGCTTAAATGTTTAAGCATCTCATACTATACACTCTAACATTTATCTCAAATGCCATTAATCACTATCATCAATGTATTAATCATGTACTAATACATTTCATTGAAAAATTACAGTTTATTTCAATAATATTTTTCATGTAATACTTTACTTCTTTAAACTTCTTATATATAAGTAAACTTGTACGTTTTATAAAACTACTATTAATTATAATGTATTTAATAATAACTTTTTCTTATATACAGGCTGTGCACTGAAGTTCTAACTCATCCCCTTGTTTTTGTTTTTTTTAAAGTAACAGCTATAGTGGACATCTAAAGTGGTTTATGCACATTTATAGTGCCTCCTAGTGCGACATGAAACATTTATAGTGCCTCGTATAGGAAAAGTCGGGAGTTAGCATACCTATCTCAAAAACTATACAAGATACAAGCAATTTTTTAATGATAATTTATTTCTAAAGATTGTATTTTTGTTTGTTAAAACCAACAGATGAATAAATAGCACTGCCAAATTGTAAATAGGTTGTACCAAAACTAATGCCAAACTTTTTTTTTTCAATTTTTAACTATATGTTCAGATTTTTCAATCTAACTACATATTTGGTTTGATAGGGCTGAATATTTCAAAACGAAATCTGAAGATTCTATACACAATTCACACATCGTACATTGTAAACATCGTAAATATATTACTATTTATTCTTGTCTCTTAGAACAGCGGTACAAAAACTTTTGGTAACAATATATATATTTTCTAATAAAGTTATCAATAACACACCATATTTGCATATTAGATTATTTATCCTCATTTGTATAAACTATGAAAATTATAATTTAATTTTTTTTATACCTATTATGAAGCCTGTTTTTTCTATATTGTAGGTACTGGAAGGACATTACGCCCAAGAACAGTAGCAACGAATTCCTAAACTCAGTCCATCTTAAAGTGCTTTCATTATTCCTTTTTTGGGATAAAAGTTAAATTATAATTTATAAGTAGTATTTAAAAAATTACTCCTAAACAAATAATGACTTTCTATTCTCAAGGAAACTGTTTTCAAACTGAACTACTTTTGTCATTTAGGATTATTTTTGTAATCCGCGTTTCAATCGTGGAAATGTATATTTTAATACTCTCGTCTGAACAACAAAAATTTTATATTGTGTTGAATATAAGATGCTGTAACGTGTGCAATTCTTAGGTGTGTTTTAAAAAATACATGCCACATTTTAACTTGTTAAGACTAATATATTTTTTTCTTTAAAATTAAATATTAAAAAATACCAATTACGTACGATGTATATAACAGGAGTACTTTCAGAGGAAGTTTGTACAAGGCTTTGTTTTTATATTTTTGTCTCTGCGATTCTGTAGCTTTATTAGTAAATAATCACCATTTTGCTATTAATAATACTTAGTGGTTAGAACTTTTTTTAAATGTACTATTTTTTTTTATCATTGTACTCTAAATAAAATTTCATGGTAAAAAAAAAATATTTATTAGAATTACAAACTAATTTGACAAAACTTAAAACTATTTTAACTCACTCGTTTTAGTGTAATTAAAAAAAAATATTAAATAATTGTTCAGAGTTTTTTCTTCCAAAATTCTGTGCATGCAACAATACTTGCTTTCAGAGTACATGTGCCTCTTAGTATTTTGTAGTTATTTCCATTACATTAAGACCGATGCCTTTATTAAAACACTTCGAAACTCTTTCTGATATTCTATGAAAGGTCTGAATAAATTATGTATATTTTGTCTATCGTATTTTTCAGTTCTTTCACACGGGCACATCTATTGATTGGTAATAATGAATAGTAAAACTCTTTGGCTCTCTGTCTGAAGACTTTTTACATAAGAGGTGGTTGATCGTCTCTACATTAGATGCTGCAGCACTGTTTCCAATTTATTTTAAGTTAAAGGCTGCAATTTATTAAACTGAAAGGAAAACTGTTCAGAGGGATCGCAATTATTGCTTTACCGCAAATTGGAATACAGATTTTCCCTTTACACTTTTTAATTTAAAATGCAGAGAAATAAAAATCCTGAACTGCATTTTTACTGCCCCAAAATTACTAAAGGATGTTGCCGGAATAGTATGTTAGTAGCCACACCGTAGTCTCTTATCCCTAGGAAGAACAAACCTGTTATGGGGATAATTGACCTACCATCGTGTTGCGGAAAGTGAAACAGATTGACCACTAATCCTCATCCGATCTTTTCATCACGTGGCCGAGGGAGGGAAAATGTGTCAAATTTCAGGCATATTTTAAAAGGTTTAACTGCTGTAATTTCAGTTCTAATCGAAGGATAGTGGCGAGTAAGTGCTTAAATTGAAGAGAACAACGATTTCTTTACGAGGTTTCACTATGATGTAAAAAATATCACATTTAAGTTCAATTGTGGCACTAAAAACAGGTTAAAAGAGCAGTTCAAGACCAACAAAATACCAAGAACTTGTGAATCAAAACTTGAGACAAGTGCGGCGAGATCTAGAGCTTACCGAAGTCAAACCCTATGATAAAATTGGGTTGAGACAGTGCCTAACCGATCTTTTCAGACATTTTTTTTAATTGCCTTATATACAAAAAATTAAATATATGCTGGTTGGTCCAAACGATTGGCCATTTGAAGAGAGCAATTGAACTTGGACATTAGCTACTTGTCTTTTTGTCATCGATTCCAAAATAAACTTTTTTTTGTACGGCTATTTTAGATTCCTGCCACTTTTAAATATTCAAATCAGCAACCAAAAATTCATTTTGTACTGCATTTAATAATTTATGCTGAATTTTATTGAGAGCGGCAATTGACATTTTTACTGAAAATTTGCTCTTTTCAGAGATATTAATGGCGCTGTAAAGTAACTTTAATGATAAAATAGCAGGAATTCATTTTGTCCAAGTTAAAAAATACTATTGTGCTCTTTTATGTTTCAACTTTGAGACAGGAAATTGCACACCCAAGAAAACAACAATGTTATACATAAAACATTTATTTTTCATGAAATTATTTTTATACAGTATTAAAAAATATACACAAAATTACAATTCTAAGCTGCTTTTAAACTCAACTAGAAAACATTGGTAAAAACAGTAAACCTGAGAAAAGTTAAAACACCTGACGAATGGCCTGGATAAAACGAAATGTACACAGAAAAGTAAAAAGGTTAAAAAGAACCGCCATGAGGTAGAACAAAATCTTCGAACGCTCTTGTTTAGTAGTCGCACTCAACTGAAATAACTGGTGCCACAGAAACCATAGGTGATGTCCATGTCGAACTAATTTTCTTTCGTTTGTAAGGATTCGTAAGTATTAGAAAAATACAATTGTCAGAGTTAAAGAAAAGAAATCCCTATACGAGTTTTTGTACTTCGAAACTAGGAGTAATGTGGACATTCACCTATGGGAACTGAAAATATTTACAAAGGGGAGAAGTATTTGAAAATTAAAACAGGAACAAAACCATTTTTATGGCAGTTCGTAACGACAAACACAAAATTGAACTGTCTCCGGTTCGTGGCACAAAGTTTTAAAACCAACTTAGGGTAGATAAGGCAAAGAAATGTGTTTGTTCTGAAAACAGAGTAGTAAAAGTACAATATACAACCAACAACAATCAGTGAGTAATTGAATCCAAGCAAAGTAAAACTACTATGATTTGTGTAAATGGGTAATAAAATGCAGTTTAAAATGCAACAGAATAAAAACATACTAAAGAAGTCAAAAGTATAATACACAGTTCAATTGGCATCCATAATTTTTCGCCAAGAACGATTTTATTGCAGCTTGGCAACCCAGGCTGTGATACCATTTGGAGTGGCTAGGTTAGTAATTTGTTACAGCTCTAGGGTTTACTGTAACTTGAATTTATATATTTTTTTGCAATTGGGGAACTGTATATTTAACTTTAACCAATGGATATATCTATATGTTGTAAATTTAAATAAAATACAGTTCACCGGGGAATACTTATGCATCTCTTTATTGGAACAGCAAACATACTTAAAAGAACAACTTAAATGCACACAACTACTAGAATAAAAACTGTTCCATTAAAAGATTTTTTTTTAAATATCATAGACTTCTTTCACTTACATAAATAATGCAATTAATTTTTTTTGTCTACTATTAATCCTTTTAGTCCCAGTGACGCCAATTGAAATAATAATGAATTGAGTCGGTGAAAGAGTAATATACACCACATTGGCTCCAGTTGCGTTCAGTAACCAAGGAGTGAATTGTTGACAAAACCAGCAGAAAAGTGTTGCAAGCCTGACTGACTTTTACCACCTCAATTGGAACGGAAAAAGTTACAAATATGCAATGCATTTTAGAATAAAAAAAATTCTTTTAGAAAGCATCAAAATCTTTTCCTCATCCAAAACTCTAAAAAATGTATTTTTTTAATGCGAATTTTTGAATCTATACAATCTTTAATTATTTTTTAAAGTTTGGGTTTACAGTAGATACCAGAAAAGTTTGTATTATAAGCTATATTCCATAAAAAATTTATTTTTAAAATATTTACAAATTTATTAATATTTTTGTTTTTAAATTACATTAATTACTGTCAAGTGAATGAAGTCTAGAATGATAATTTAAAAAAGTGAAAGAAAATATTCAAATTTGAGGTGCAAATCCTAAATTTATTTACATTTCAAAGTAAACTAACAGTTGTGAGCTATTTGTTAAAAATATTTGTACTTTACCCTCAAAAATAAATTTGAGGAAAGACACTTAAATCTTAGAAATCAATCTAAATTTGCATAGAATATGAAAATTATCAATCCCTTCCTAACTTTATACATTCAATGATCAATTTTACATCATGTACAATAAAACACATCAATTGATGTAATAGTATTACTATGTCATTACTAACATTTCATTTTTCTAATTCGCCAAACTCAATTTAAAATAATTCACAAGAACTAAAACTCAAAATATTTGATGAAATTTACAGAAGTAGACTACACTTTGTAGAAAAAATATTTTCAGTAGCTTTTTTTAATTTACAAATTTTTTGCATCCTTGTAAACAACACGATTAATTTAACCTATAGAAAGATTTTTGATAGTACAGTAACTGCAAAGTATATAATACCCTGACAGCCCAATAAGTATGAGATGTAAAATGAACGAATTGCAAATAAAGATTCCGAAGACAGAAAAATTATTACTACTAAGCATTGAATTATAAAAAATATGTTAAATTAGGGCGTAAACCAAACTTCCTGCTAGTATTGTTCCTAAAAGGCTATTGGACATGGATGATAAAACAAAGATTTTCTTCAACGAGTTTAACGATAACACGAGTTAAACTGTCTTGACTGGGATTCAAAGAGCTAGGAGGCTATAAGTTTAATGACTAAAGTGAAGAATAACAGGATTACAAATCCATTTTAGTAAAAAAAAACTAACAAAGTGTAGTCTACTTCCTAGAGCTAAGGATTCAAATGAGCAGTTGGCTGGAAAGTGGCAACGTTCAGAAGTCCGAAACAGCGAAATTGGACAACTTCATGACTAGGCAGAAAGATCTGTCATTTGGCCAAGTGGTGTGGGGGGGGTCCTAGTTCAATAGGTTGCTCAATAATGAGTAGAATGTCACTCCACTAAACATTATAGTCAAGCCGAGTAGCAAACTTTAAACACTCTTCTGAAGGAACTCTGCGTTTGGACCTGCACCACTTTGCAGCCAACCCTCCCAAATATTAACATTAAAAACATGAAATAATTTACACACATTTCTAATCAAAGATAGAAAAATACTTTGGAAGCTCACAACTGCTGTTTGAAGTCTGCTTTTATTAAAAAAAAGAAAAAGAATGTGTCAATAAAAGACTATCCGACCTACTGCTTAAACCACTTTTACAATGTAACCTCTACGAGTATCAACTATGCACAGAGTGAAATGGAAGGTGAAGGCCCCCCTCCCTCATATATAAAAAAAGATTCCCTTCTTCTGCGAAGTAGAAAAAAGGGAAACCATTGAGCATCTTCAACGACAGATTCGCAAGAGGAAGAAAGGCTTGGAAAAAGACAATTGTCAACCCTCGAGCTCACAGAAAGTACTTTTGCATATACTATTTATGTACATATATATTGTATTTCCTGCAAATGCTTCTGCCCCTTTTCTGATGTACAGGAATTTCTTATGTCATTTATACAAATTTACATACCTGGAATAACATGCAAGATTTTGAATATTCAATGTATTATATACACTATACACACAAACAATCACCCAAAATTGGATGATTTCGGCATTTTCGTTTTTAAAGTAGTTACGGATTTTTCGAAACCCTACACTCCTCAAAAAATCCTTTCCCATACAGAGAGCAAATAGTGTTGAACTAGATAAGGAACTGCACAAGCTGAAAATATAACTACAGGTTTTGTACTAAAAAATATTTTGGAGGCGCTAAAAAATATTTTTAACCTAAATATTTTATTTCGAGTGAAAAAAAAGCGTATATTATTGAAATAACATTCAATAATAAAGTATCAAAAAAATATAATAAAGGTACCTATATTATTTTAACAATGTACAAAAAATCTCAATATACCAAAACAAAGACGACAAATTACTGCTTATAAATATGACAGTATTTAAGATGCTGAATCCTACCAGTAGGTCTGCAGAAGATCTTATGGGCAGAGCAACATCCGCTTTTATTATAATAAGTACGTTAAAAACATTACACGCAATTGGGTGCAGTTTCCTTGCATATGCCTCAGGGTCTTGCTCTTGGTACGAGATTTCTGATTCGACACTTGGGCCTGGTTCGAGACGAGTACAAAAGTGAATAAATTAACATTAAACTAATCTGCAAGCAAATTTGCTATTTTACCAATAACAAAACAGTGATACCCAGGGCACATTTTAAAGAGTTTTCTCTTAACAACAATTTAATTTTAATATAACTGAAATTAAATTTTGTTCAGATCACATTAATTAAAAAAATTCTTTACCTGCAATTGTAATTTTTAGTTATTAGTACACCTATAGTTTTTTACTATTAGGCTGCTCGTAGTTAAGTTTTTCACTGGGCGCCAGGAATTTTCACAATGCGACAAAAATGTCGCCCAGTTCCAATATTAAAATATTTGCTGGTGGTTTCGAAACTCAAACCCCCAACTGGTCTTTTTCTTGGAAGTTTCTACGAAATCTTTTAAAATTTTAATTGAAGTTTGGTTTGTATTTGGGACAGATTGTGCAGTTCCTTAGCAAAGTTCCCAATTACGTTCCACTGGATGTCAAATGCATAGAAATTAATGGCAGGAAAGAAAGACGAATTCTTTCTTTACGGTACCTGGAAGTCAAATTAAAAGTCTCCCTGAGGTATGATCTTCCAAGTAGCCAATCGTTCGGGCGCACAAACAGGACACTGAGGTAGGTCAAAAAAAGGAAAATAAAAAATTAACATTTAAAAGAATCGTTCATAGCTAAATTCTCAAGAGGGAGAAAAGTAATAAATTTTTTCAGATGCTGGTTCTCTTTTTTTTCCCCCCATGGAAACTGCTTGATGTGCACAAAGAGAAATTTATAAAATCAAAAAAAAAATTATTACAGGCATATACTGAAACAGCAATAAAAAAAAATGAAATTATAATAACAAAGAATAACCACCTTAAAAGGAAGCATCACAAACATGGAAGGAATATTAAAAACCTTTCAAAAGTTTTGAGTTAGTCACAAAAACAATTTAAAATTAAAGGTACATTATGGTTATTATCGTACAACAAAAAATCCCAGTCAATTCGAATTTAAGAATAAAGATAACCCAATTCGAAAACAAATATATACAAAAGGTTAATTGCAAAATAAAAATTGAGTAAAACTGATAAAATTTGAAGTAATATTAATATATTAGAAAATAAATCAAATGTTCTATTATTCAAAATTGAAAAAACCTTAAAATACTAGTTGAAAATAATGCAGAAAATCCACAATAGCCATTTTGGTTCTATTCAGGCAATATGCTTATGTAAAATTCTTTTTGAAAATAACTTCACGAATAAATATTGAAATAATTTTTTAACATTTGGACGATTTACTGGAACTGGCTATAACGAATACTTTTTGGAGAATACATATATATATAAAATTAAAAAAAACGATTTTTGCAGCCCATTTAAGTTAATATATTGTGTTAGATACAAATTGTAACATACTTTTGCCAATTTAAATTAATATAATAATTGAATACTTTTTGGAGAATACATATATATAAAATAAAAAAACGATTTTGGCAGCCCATTTAACAAAGTTAATATATTGTGTTAGAACAAATTGTAACATACTTTTGCCAATTTAAATTAAATGTTAAACTACTGTCAGTAAAAATATTTTAAAAAAAAATTGTTATAAACCAATTTATAATCCTTTTTAAAATAAATTAATTTTGATCATATAAGAAATTGCAGATATTTCCCAAATACTGGTGAGGAACGCTTAAGAACAATATGCAACTAATTAATATAAAAATATTGTCCTTAATATTAACTTGGAGAAATTGAAAAAAAAATACAAGATAAGGTGAAATTTGAAATCCAGTGGATAGGATTTTAAAACTTCTATAATACAAAGCTACTCAAAAATAATTCATCCAATTTCTAATTAGTAAACATCATTAACACAAAAGGAAGCCTCTCCTATTATTGCACCAATATTATTCTTTGAAAAGAAGGCTAAGGTATTTACTAAGTAATTCTGGGAATTTTTAGGTTTTTTTTTAACAATGATGTGATAAACTTGGCATTGTCAAACCATAAATGTTGTTTAAATGTTTAAAACAACTCTGAAAAATAGGTAACAATTTTCTGCAAAACAATTCCAAAAAGATTAAATTAGGAGAGATTAACATCAAGATACAATTTATGGCGCCATCTTTCTTTAGTTATATCAACAAAGTGTAAAAGCCAAGAAAAATAAACGACGATTCAATTTTACGCATAGCTCTAAAGTTTCAGAAACATACTTCCATGAAATCAGATGAATCATTTTAAAGAAGCCTGCACAACAAAGAGAGATAGAAAACTCCCAGAAGGAATGTAGCTAATAGAAAATTATGAATTTCCTATGTCTGACAACCAGGCATTTAAGAGTATGCTCGCTATTAACTACCACAAGATGGAGGCCAAAGAGGTGTGATTCTATTGGCAGGGAGGTTGAACATGCAGAATCACAAGCAAACTTCCTCTCAAACCTGAAAAAACTTTAGCTCAAAATGGAAATACAGCAATGAATTTGTACTTGTAAGTATATTCTATACCCTAGTATACTATGAAAAATAACTATACACACACTTGTTCATGGATGGGAAATAAGGGGCTGTTCAAATATTATGTCGCATCATTACTTTCGCTCTTCACTTAGAAATTTTGCTTTTTGCCGTGTTTTACAGTCCGACTTAATTATATTCAGACCTAATAGCGGTTTCGGTGATTCTTTTGAGAAAAAGCAATAAAAAAATTGACATTTCCACTTGGGTTCAAGCAATATTAATTAATTTTCAGTCATTTTGTCTGCCCTTTATGCAGACCTGATATTTTTTCACACAATAAAACTCGTTTAAAAAATGGATATCATGAAAATAGATTTTAAACAAAAAGGAAACTTTTACGAGGATTTGTATTAAACCAAAAATTCCTAAGCAATAACCATTACATGCCTATAGAAACTCCATTAACAAGATAAATAATGTGGGACTACAATATGTGTCTGGCCAAACGCATAACTAATTTTACACAAGCAAATTTTGGTCCAACATTATACCTAACGAAAATTTTTTGTTTAATATAAATATAATTGAGGTGTAACTTGAAATTTTTACATTTACAAAAGCAGAATAAAATCGTATGAGACAAAAACACAATCTAAAAATCAATTTTGAATTAGACAAGAAACATAATTCCTTTTCCAAGTTCCACAATGATATAACATAAAATATTTGAACAGCAGATTTTCTTTTTTGCGATTCACCTTTGTAAAACTTAGACTCCGATACAAATTCTCATTGTCCTACTCAGCAATAGACTTTACAAAAACAGACTCTGCCCTTTAGAAAGACTATAGAACTAATTCCTTTCCTTTGTCAAGCACGTATACTCTCAAGCCTCAGTGTATAACATTTTAATTAGGTATTGAATAAGGCAATACCACGTGAGGTGGCTATGTTTTGAAGGGAATATCAGGGACAATCTAATCGAAAAGCACTTTACAAGTCAACGAGTTACGATACGGAGTGGACAGTTTGGAGTGAAGGAACTAGCTTTTAAATATTAGAAATATTGGTTAAATATATTGTACAAATGGTCGTGCATTTATTTTTGAGATTGTAATAGACATCAATTTATATTTTGCTGTTCAATTTAGAAATTGTATAACTTCAGAAATAAAAAAATATTTATTAACTAATTTAAATTCTTATAGCGAAGGCCATTTAATTTTTTTGGCTATACACTTTTGGCAAAGTGCGCTCTAACCCAAACAACTTATGCAACCTAACCAAAGCTCACAGGAAAACAGTGGATATTCATTACATAATTATTAATCAAAATTTAGGTTTGTTATTTGAACAAATGGAGGGATAACAGGCCTATATGAAATTACAAGTCGGGCTCCTGTTATTCACTTTTAGCCCAAATCTTTGACACGTTTGACTCGTTGTTAAAGGTGAAGGGGTTACATGGATATATATAAAAAAGATTTGAATGCAGCAAACTTAAATGTGAGAAACACTTTTTAGTAAAACTCGTTACATTAAGAATTTTTTTTATAATTATTGGTGATCAATTAATGAGCATTTCCATTTTTTTCAACAACAAAAAATTACATTATTAAAAAACCCATTTTTAGAACAAAAGGAACTAAAATGCAATGCACTAACCTCAGATATACATAATTTATTAAAAACTTCGTTCCTTCACCAACAGTCCGAGCCCATGATAAAAATTTGTACTTTTTTTTTTGTAGAATCCCAACAAAAGTGTGATGAGAGTCTAAACGAGTGCACAGAGAACAGAAAGAGAAAACGATTTTCCTTCGAGAAAAACGAAGCCGCTGTAAAGTTCTACGATGATCTTTCATTCTGATTTCTCTTTTCAAGAAGAAGGCACGAAAGAAATGAATAAGGGATGGATGGAGCAGATGAAGAATTATTGTCGATGAGGTAAAGCTCAGAAACGTTAAACTGCCTACGGTGGAATATATTGCATTTGTGCTGCAGCCTCATGCAGTAATACATTATTCTAAAAAACAAACTGGAAATAACTGGAATTCCTAACCTTAATTTGATCATGGTCTTAAACATACACCGAGGAATCTTAAATGTACATTGATAACCCTATTGCCTAAGAAAAGTACAATGTATTTTACGTTAAGTATTCCTACAGATCTACATATAACGGGTTAGGAAATAGACATTTTTAGTAGTGCCCTAGTCAGACACATCATAAAACGGCCATTATTCTAGAAGTATTGAATTACTGCAGTCAGCAACAACAGATATATCCACAGCAAGCTTTTTAAAAAACTACAAATTCTAATTGTTCAAATAAAAACATCTTATTTCCAGATGGATTTCAGTACTTTTTAATTGAAAAAAAAAATACAACTTTCTTCGTTTGAATTAGTAAAGATTGAGAAACAGATGGCAGAAATCGCGAAATAAAGTTATCCCAAGTTATAATGCTTTAACATGAACATTTCTATAATTTATTTTTGTACTTTTAAACCAACATACAGGTTTTGGCCAAGCTACGGCAAATTAATCAAGGATTTAAAAAAGCTTTGTCATTTTAATGTCGATTTGAATTTGTCAGTTTAAAATATTCATATTAAGATATTTGATTTAAAATCCAATTTAAAAAAAACAAGAAAGATTGAATGTAAAATTTTGTAACATCATTCTAATAGAAAACATTATTTTACATATAGAAAAATACTTCGTATTATTGAAACAATTCAGGTGCTTGCATCCAATATGAGAGACATAACAGAAAATTGACAATTTACTCTATGATATAAGCAAATCCTGCATAATTTGCAAAGTTTTAGAATCATCAAGTTTAATATACAAGCTGTAAGAAGTTGAAATAAGTTCATAAATGTAACCATACACAGCAGGTGAAATATGCACTATATGTCGTTTAAAATTTTGTTTCAATAAATACTTTACACTAAATAAAGTAATTCAGCATATGTAAACTAATTAATAGAAATGTGTTTAAAAAAATCAAAAGGAAAAAAATAAAATTTAGTCAAGCATAAACAAATACTACTGAAATTGTAGTAGTACAAATAAATATATATATATATATTTGCTTAACATTGCTTATAACGTTTCATATTGCAACTTAAAAAAAAAAAAAAGGAATATAAAAAGAACGTAAAAAAAATTCAAAAGGTTAATATATTTTAGTATCTGAAATGTGAAAATATAATTTTCATATTTAAAGAATATCACCCATTTTGAATGCAAACTCCTTCACCATTTTTCTATCAACGTACATAAAATAAAATTCAATTACAATCTTAATTTTAAATTCATGTACATTTTTAGCATATTCACATATCTGGTAGACAAAAAATTGACAACTTCCTATTCTTACTGAAAAAAAAAAACTTTACCGCAGTAAGCATTTTCTTAAGCCTTTCTCTTTGTCCCATTCCTCATGAATCTTCCAGGAGTTCACCATTTGCAATGAACCAATAAGAATCTAGAATTCTTATCCACAGGAATCTAGAGTCTTGACCTACAATGGAACAGGGTGAGAGAGATGCAAAAGCACGAACAGTAATTAAAAAGTACTGAAGAGTTTGAAGTTCCTTAAAAAAGTCAAGCACCAATATTGAACTTTGTACATAAGGATGCAGTACTTTGTAAAACTACAGAAAATAGTCACAATGCTTTGAAATGTTACGAGGACATGAGAGTCATAGTAAAGGGTGATATAGTCTGAAGTTAGAGTTTTATGATGGAAAGCAATCAGTCAATCGACATTGAAAAGAGAATGATTGATTATATAAACAATGCTCAAAACCCTCAAGTGACTTGTAATACATTCCATATTTTTACTAAGTTTAAGCAATAATATTTTACAGAAGCATACAAAATTTTTAAAGCAAATCACTCATTAGTTTTCCAATTTTTAAAATATGTTAAATCCATTTAACCTGCCAATACTTAAAACTACAAAATATATTTTGTTTTTGCAAATAAAAGCATATTTTTTTTTCTATGTGAAGGCTGTAAGATTACGGCTACAAATGTTCAATGATTAAATTGAGAAGATAAGTACATGTTTTAAAATGTTTAAAAAAATTCTAATATTGTTTAATATTTCTTTTTTAAATTAAACCAAGATTTTACTATTTATAAGTGTATAAATATATATTTTAATACGAAATTTTTAATAAACATTTGAACAGAAAAAATTAAAAGCTTTCTTAGCAAAATAAAAAATTCTAGGAAACTGTCTATACATATAAAGTTAAATAGACAATTTAGAAATTTAACACAATAATAAATTTACTTAGAAACATATTTTATTTTACTTGATCTTAATTTATTTTTATTCAGCAGCCAGCCACACATGGAAAAACTCTCTAAGGAACACATAGGATTTATAATGGTTAAATTTTATATTCATGTATGAACAATAAAAAAAATTAATATATAAATCCTAAAGTTGGCAGGAGTATACAAATGATATCAGCAATTAAAACGTCTGCAGATTTTTTTTTTTTTTTTTTTAATAATTGTTATCTTTGAGCTCTGATATCCATACCATATTGAAAGCAATACTATTAAAGTTAAAATCGTTTTCATTTCAAATTCCAACTGTCTTGCATAGTTTTCAAATTCGAAGTAATAGTGAATAACTATATAAAAATACAACTTGAACATCAAAAGAATAAATAAAACTTCCAGTTTGCTGGACCACTTCTTTAAAGAATCCAAGTTTCAATTCTTCTTAAAAAAGGGAACCATTTTGTGATAAATGTTATGCATAGTTTATGAGTATATACATAGTTTAAAAACATATCAATTAATGATTATAGACACTGTTTAAAAACATTAACCATGGAGCATTTAAAAGATGTCACTATGCATGTGTCTATGTCAACTTACAAATGGGAAGCTCAACATAAAGTGGTGAGAAAATGACATACAATTGTAAGAATTTGGACAAAATTGCAAGCACTTTACAAAATTATATGATTGTCAAAAATAATCTTAAAAACTCAATTATTATTAAAAATTAATTGTAGCATTTTCCATTTAAATGAATAGGAACTTGCAGGTTTAAAAATTAGAGGTATAGGGCACAAAATGTAAAAAAAAGGGAGATTTTCTATTTAAAAACTTTTCATTATTTTAAATATAAATGACAAAATATCAATCCCTTTTTCTCAATTTAGATTTATTAATTTTACCAAACGTAATAGATCACTTTCTATGCTAACTCACAGCTGTCTTTTCTCAGCAATTACCTAATTAAAATACATAAAATCTTAATAAGGATGTTCAAACTGATTATTTCTATTTGTTTTATGAAATTATTGGTAATAAAATAGATTTTAGATTAAAAAGTTAACAAATAAATCATATAAAATTAACACATTTTTGCTTAAATAATTTGGAAAACACTATTATTCATAAATAAAATATTTTTACTTCATAGATTTACTCTAGATATATCCTTAAATGTACAAAATTTGACTTAAAAATTTCTTTCAAATGTCACTTATTGCTATTTTGAAACCGAATATATACAACTGTATGCTTATAACATACTGTGCACACATTTATGAAAAAAAAGACTACCATAATCAATTTAAAAAAAAGTTAAATGTGCCATATACCTCTTAAATCATTCACAGATGAGCAATTGCCATTTTTTAATTGATATTGTTATAAGATTTTAAAATAAGAAAACATCCAAGAGGAAAACAAAATAACATGCTTCTGAATGACAACATTATTATTAAAATTTATTTAATGGACAATGAACAATATTTTTCTTTTATAATGGTCATTCTTTTAATTTAAAAATAACATAATACTAAAACTTAATTCAATTCCTTAACTGCAAACGATTAAACAATTTGAAATTGTTAATTATTCCATCTAATCCTACGCTCAGTGACTAAAACTCTACGATTAGGTTCAGAAAATACGACAAAGTATAACAAGTACCAGAGGTAGTAGTACACATTCTGCATGCAAATTAACACAAACAAAAATACTGAGTATTAAAAAATATATTGTATAATATGGAATGCACTTCACTCTGACATGAAAATGAGAATTGCATATTTCGATTGGTAAATTATTGTGTGAATGTCTACAACAGAAGTATTGCATTGTTTTTTACACAGAAAACAATAAATTACAAATGCGTTATGATTTCACCGATGAAATGATTCAGTATAAACAAGTAGTATGAGCCTTTCCTATTGAGAGTTCCGTTGTAAATAGGCTGCCTATTGCGTTGCAAGACCGTTCAAATCGATGCAGTTTTTTGAACCAATCAGGTACAAAAGTGGAACACAACTGTGTGTAGATGACCCAAAACAAGATTAAAACGCCGGAAAATGGACATTACAAACGAATAAAACGACAAAAATCTATGTACAACATACACTTAGTAATAATAATAATAATATATAAAGAAAAAATGAGGTAGAAGCATCTAAGTGTAACAGAACCCAAAAAACATTTACCTTCGACATTGGATTTATTGAATTTTTTTTTAAAATTGTGTTAGTGTGTACAATTAAGGTCATTGAATGTCCATGTCACCTAAAGTTGGAAATATAGATTTAGAGTAATAATTTTAAGGAATGTCATAAAAACAAATTTCACAATAAAAAACATAAATTCCCAAAAATTGAAAATACACTTTCAATAATTAAACGAGAGGTCATATTTGAAGTAGGATTTTTTGAGCTCTGGAATACTAGCATTCCATTCAAAGTCTATAAAAAGTATTTTAATAAGTTTTGTGTAAATAAAGGTAATAATTATTAAAATTCTAAAAAAAATCAAAAAACATCCATTTTTTAAAAATTAGCATTTTTTTTTTTTTTTTTAAGATTATGACTTTCTATAATTTTAACTTTGAAACTTCAATCAATAAAAAATTTTCCTACATTTAAAGATAATTTTATAAATTAAAGTAGCTGATTAAACCCGAATTGCAAGTATCTAAGTGTAATAGTACCCAAATCATTGAATATCGGTTTGGGTTATATAATATAGGCATTGCACTAAAATGCAACAAAAATGTTTATATGATTTGAACAAGCAAAATAATACGAATAATTTTTTTTATTCATAAATCCAGTGTCGAAGTTTTACCTGTAGGAGATTCAACTGGAGAAGCACGGCTTTTCATTTTTCAAATAATCTTCGAGAAATACTTTATGCAACCTTACTGTTTATCAGGACAATTGTCAAGTATATGTAATATTTGAGCTCTTGTTCAACATTTTATCTAACTATGCCTTCAAATAGATATTTTTTCATGCACAGTCACTCAAAACTCTTTTGTTTTCTTTCAAACAAATAAAGTTAGTACGACAAATACATTACGATAAAAATTAAACTTATTAGGGAGAAGTTTGATGTCAAGTGATAAAAGTCAACAAATTTGAAAATGGACAAAATGCCATTTTCCGTTACTAGATAGCAATTACTAGATCTATCATTTGGCCAAGTGGTGTGGGTCCTAGTTCAATAGGTTGCCCAATAAGCAGTTAAATGTCATTCTATATGCCAGTTGCAAACTTTAAACGTTCTTATTTCGGAACTCAGATTTTGGACTTGCGCCACTTGACAAGCAAAATCGCCCAATTGTTAAAGATATGTCTCATTAAAAAAAAATTCAATCCCGCACATCCAACTACACATTCTTTCAAGAAAATAATCTATGCAAAGGCAAATTTTTAAAAATATTTGCTTTTGCCACCCCCTTTTAGAATGGAATGTTGGCCTTCCATAATACCCTCTCCCAAACAGTAAGGCCACGGCTACATTTGTGAATTTTTAAAAAAATATTAGTGGATAATGACAGTGTACAATTTTCTGCAACGTAGATTTCCTGATGACATTCGGCTTCATCCACTGCTTAATACTAGAACAATATGTTCATGATCTTACTTACAGTGAAGTAACTAACGTTAAGAGTTAAGACTGACAGAATGCGTTTGTTAACGATACCAAATAATTTGGTACACTTTGCATAGTTGGTATTAATATACAAAAGCTTTAGCACATTGCAGCCCTTGTAAGAAAGGAATGAAATGCTATTCCTTTGGCCCCATCCGTGGTCGCAATACCGCCAAAGCCAAATTTCCCTATGGCCATAGCCTAATCACGTTGAAAACACAATGCAACTCCGGTAGAAGCTCCCTCATCACAGGCGCCATTTTCACTTGCTCAAGAATTTATCCAAAATGGTTGATCTTATAATAAAACAAAATATACATGAATTGAACCTAAAAAACACGATAAAATTTAAATACGTATCTATGGTACAAGTGAAAAATATTGGTGAATGCTTTCGAGTTAGATAAACATTTGTAACATAACTACAAAACAGTCCATAAAAAATACCCGCTTCTGTGAAATCTATGAGACCCGCGAGTGTGGGTACAGGTGGATTGGGTCGAGATTCGTCGAAAGGGCTAATCTACATTTTGAACAGCTGCATCCGTATTGCTTCTACCTTTTAGTACAAAATAGAATTCTTCTTGTAACAGCCAACTAACGTAAAACACAAGCTCGTATTGTACAATTCAATTATTAAAAACATTTACATGACCTGATTTAGAAAATACTTGGGAAATAGGAGCCCTCTTCCACTCTCTCATTCTATATATATTTTTAAAAATTAAATTGGCTTAATGAAAAAAATATGTAACTTGTTAGTGATTAAACAAGTTGAGGGGAGAAATATAATTATACAAGCAAAAATTTAGTGATATAAGGTTTAAAATAAATTGCATGTTCTTAAATATTTAATAGTCTATTCATAATAATATAATTAATAATTTAACCTACAAAGTATGGAATGTTGCATTTTCATAAAATATAAAATAGTTTATATTTGATGGCCTCTACAGAGAGTGTATAATGCCAAATGCGAAATTGGGTCTCGCATATTTCTGCAGTTTTTTAAGCAATTGGATATTTGTTAATTTGCAACTCTTCAAACAAATGATGTAAATTCAAAGCAAATTTAACTGAGTATTGAATAAAGAAAACCAATACCAAATGAAAGCTATCAAATGGTATAAAGTTAATCAAGGTGAGAGGAGACACCTTTTACATGAAACGAAACAATTAATTAATTAAACATTTTTAAATGTTAATTGGTATTTTGTACTTAAGTATAATAAGATTTGCAAGAACATGCAAACCTTTCCGAATTGTCATATTAGGCATGAATAGGGCTTCTTACAACAGGTGGTTATATACAGCTTTGAACAAATGAACAATTCGACAAGTTAGCCAATAAATTCGGCAAAGTATGGTAACAACCAAGCGTTACATTGGCCATTCAGTCGGACTGCCAAAGATAAAAAACGTATTGCGTAAAAATATTGCAAATTTAATTCTGGCGTCTAGAGAAGTTAAAAATTTACCAAAAACTTGTTTCCCTTTCGACAAACCCGCCCCCGATTCCCTTCTCCCTCGACCCACGGGCGTTAGTAATAAGTTTCATTTGCACTGTAATAGGTCTGCGCTCCGGTGTACAGTCAGATCTTAGGTCGGTTCTGGAGCCTCGTTCTCGCCGGATGACTGGGCGAACCTCGGGCCGGCGAGCGGCGACATGAATGCGTTGACGGAAAAGGGCGACGCGGCGGAAGAGTTTCTGGATGGCACAAGATTTCGGTCGCCCCCTCCGTCGGAGGCGGAGTCTGTAGGTGGCACTGTTGAGGAGGATGGTTGTGGGTCTACTTCGGGGTTGCAGGAACTTGCGTTTGTAGCACCGTTTGGGAGGCAGCTGCCCCTGGTGGGGGAAGGGGACGTTGTTTCGTCCAACAGGACGGTGGAGGAGGTGATATCGCCAGCCTCGTCCGGCCAGCCGTCGCCGGGGGCTTTGCGGTCGTCGGTCGTGTACCTCTTGTCCTTTGGTACCGAGGGATCGGGAGTCTGGATTGGAGTGAAAATCAATCATGAGATAAACGAGAATACAAATCCCTTTTACTTAATTCTAATAATGGTTTTGAATTTCTAGTCAGAAAATGTTGATGTCTAACAAATTCTGTACTTGCATTATGACGATTCCACGTTATTTGTCCCTTCTACAACTTTTTGTTATTATTTTATATGTTAATTAAAGTAAAATTACCCCAATTTTGTTTGTAGGATTAGTTTGTTTTTAAAAAACTGAGTTTATTTTATGTTATATAACATGTTATAAAATATTAACAAAAAGTTGAGGAAGGGACAAATACGATGGAATGGCCTTTAAATAAAAGATAAAAATTCAATAGATGTTGTGGATACTAAGAGATTTATACTTTTAGCACTCTCATCTTTAGAGATGAGAGTGCTAAAAGTATAAATCTCTGCCTTTTAAAATGTTACAATTAAGCAATACACTCATCTGGACTAAAATTATAAGTAATCATACAGTAGAATTCCAATTATCCTGATCGCTTTGAGAAAAAAATAACAAAATCTGCATTTTTAAAAGTTTTTTATCGGTGAATGATAAATCGGTGAATAAATAAAAAAGTATGCTAATGTAGCAATAGTGGATACTTTGACTGATATGTTCAAGTAATGATACATTTTAATACAGTATGTCAGTATAAATGTAAATGAAATTGTCTTAATAGTCAATAAATTACATTACATTCTAAAGCAAAAAAAAAAAAAATTCACCGAAATAACTTTATTTATACAGAATTATTTAACAGGGTGGTAAGAAAATCCTGGAAAAAAAGTTCCCTGATATCCATATAGTATCACAAAAATTTCCCTGATTTTACAATTACATTAAGAAATGTTGCCATACATGCTTTGTATAGAAATAAAGTATCCACGCTACAATAATAAAACAAATATATTGCATTATAAATGAAAAATTATAAGCAATACTGTCAGTTAAAATAATAATTTATGGATGTAACACAAATTATAATATTGCGACAGGCATAATAGTAATTAAACATGTTCTATGGAAGCAGATAATGCAAAAAAAAGCGTTTTTCCAATTATTTCTTTTGGAGATAACTTTAAATATTTTATATGCTTCATATTTCCCATTCAAATCTTCAATAAATCGCATATTCATTAGCCCCTCACATATTGCTTACAGTCTAATGTCCAACACACTTTGCTTTTGCTTCTCCCAGCAGTGGTTCGCATTTTCACAAAAATAAAACTGAAAATATGAAAATGCGTATAATCATGCTATCTTTTTTAAATTCTTCTTCAGAACAAAAGGAAATATTGACAACTAAACTACCCAGAATAAAGGGCATAACAGACGATAATTGCTGTTTTAATGATCCAAATTTGAAAATTCCCCGATTTTTTGGTAAAATTTTTAAAAATTCCCTGACATGATAATTCTCCGATTTCTAGGTTATGTTGCCACCCTGTCCAATTAACTGGATGGGATCGGGTTCCAACGGATCTGAATAATTGGAGTTCTATATTTGTAAAAATATTTAGTGCTTCAAAAAATTTTAGCGCTACAAGCAATAATTGGAATAATACAGGTATACAATAAGCACCAATTCATCCTTTTGGAATTTGGAACTTTTTTTTAAAAAAAAAAAGCAATAATTTTCTATGCCTTTAAAGCAGATTGATGACAAAATGTGAATAAGATTTTTAAAATTTCTATGCTGAAATCAGTCAGCTAGAAAAATGAAATTCGGTAACTTGTGCGTAAAAACAATACTTTCATTAATTCATATTTCATGTGAAAAATAACTAAGAAAGGATGTCACTCACAGCACTGCAGTCTACTACACCTTCATGGCTCCCTGTCGATGAACGACTGCTCTGCATCATCTGCAAAGGGGCCCCATTGGCCTTACCATTGCACATCCCATAACCACCCTGCAACACACACAATAGTTACTACAACTTCAAAAAAAATATTCAGTGTTTCCCAAAAAGGTGGTATGTGCACCTCTTAAAGGCTCAAGAGTTCTCTAGGGGCTCAAGAGTTCTCTAGGGGCTCAAGAGTTAATGGTGTGTGGGGGGAGGGGGGCGGGGGTCTATGGGGTCACAAAGAAAAAGCGGTTAAAATGCAGTGATTTAGGAGCGAAAATATCAAACTTGCAGCTGAACTTGGATGAGATTATGAATCATCAAAAAGAAAGATTTCACTCATCCCATACAGTTTGAAATTCAGTGTAGTAACGAACTTAAGTGAATATTATGTTTTTATGAGTTTTAAAAGTGTTGAGTGTAGTGAATAGGAGTAATTAAACTTCTGATTGTGGTGGTATCTTTACTATGTATTTTTTGGATAAATTTATATCCATATTCTTAAGTAAAAGTCGAGTAAAATAGAAGTAATAAAATTAAATTTAGAATTTTTACTTCCATTCATTTTCATAATTAAACAAAATTGAAAATGCTCAGGAGAACTTCTATAAGCATACATGAAAAAAAGGGTCCTTGGTCCTATTTTAGCTTTAGCTAGGGGTATGTGGCTTAATGCTAATTGGGAACAGCTGTTATAGATGGTGCCCCATTTGCATAAGTTTAGACTTTTTGGTATCGTCTTGAATTGTTATTTTAATGTGTTTCAGTTAAACATGCCACAAGTAAACTTAGGTGTGATATTTTGGCTTCATAGTGAAATCTTCGATAAATCGTTATTTTTCACTTCACACAATCTTGCACACAAATAATTTAAACAGTCAACTAGTCAAATGTAAATAGCCATTTTTTTTCAAATTAATAGCATACACTCGGCACAATCGGTCGATTATAGACTCGACCCTTGGTACGTTTTGATACATTAAAAAACGAATAACATTTCGCCATTGGATAGGCGCACAGCTTTTATAAGAGTGTAAAATTATAAAAATTTTACCCTCTATAAAATATAGTATTAAAAAAATAATAAAACACAGTATTAGGATGTGCTGTTGCCCCGTCCTAAAATCGACTGCTCAAACAGCAGTTCATTTTGTTATTAATCGACTGCTCAAAGAGCAGTTGACATTGCCATTGCACAATTTTTCTTATTTACTATCAGAAGAAAGATAATGAAAGGTTAGCACATTTTTCTTGGTGGCAATAAGCTCGTGAAGGTCACAAAAAAAAAAAATCTGCGGATATTTACACATGTTTGATAACGGCTTCAACAAATTTTTACATGTCGTGAACGGATTTTTGTATAAGCCTGGAACTACAGCTGAAGTAATCTTAAACTAAACAGGTGACATTTAACCTCTCAATATATGATCCTCATGAAGTGCAAAACATAGTTATTCCCCTTGATTTATCATTTCCCGTCCACATAAAGAATAGAAGATTTACACAAACTAAAATAAATAAGAAATAAAAAGTTTCGCAATAAGTGAAATGTGGTTGTCTTTCTCTCTTAGATGACAGAAAACACTGTTTCCACAAATTTAGCTTAGAAGCATATTTTAATGGGTTTTGTAAATAATTTTAAATGTGCATTAAAAAAATGAAAAAAGCATTAAATAAATGAAATTTTTTCCATTTTAGATAGTGTAGGTTGTAAAATCTTGGGGGTGAGGCAATTGCCGCTAGTGCCCTACAGCTAGATCCGCCACGGATGATGCCTAACTTTTATCTCCTAACTTCAAACCCTGGACAAAACATGTTATTTAACAGGCTAAATTATTCCTATACTAAAGAGCAAGCAGATATTTCTACCTTAGTGTCCAGGTGCCGGTCATTAGACCCATTGGGACAGGTATTGAGCATGGGCGTGAAGCATTCCATCTCCTGGCTCTCGATGTGACGAGAGGAGCGCTTGTCCGAGCCCCTCGCGTGCCCGTTGAGCTGGGGGAGGAACCCGTTGCCCCTGCAGGGAGCGTACCTGGCGTCAGGTGCAGATGGATCCACCGGGGGAGAGGGGCAACACCTGGAATTAATTATTTTTAATTTGTCAGTATTGTTTCTAGGGATGAACCGGATAGTGGTTTTGCCGGATACCGGATAACGAATATCCGGCGCACATTACAAACCGGATATCGGATATCCGAACTGGATTTTGCCGGATATCCGGCAGTTTATTTTTTATGAAACTAACTTCTCATACACACTAAAAAAAACGGAAATCGGTCAAATATTGAAAAATATTTTTTTATTCTGTAATATTTCCCAATTCTTTATCTTTAAAGTGATACCAAAATTGAATAAACATTCAAAAAACTTTTATATTTACAAAGGGTTATTCTAGGGTGCTGCTAGCAATGGTCGTACGTTTTGTACATTTTACACTTAATTTCTGAATAATTGTAATTTTACCATATGCCCTTTCATTCCAAACATAAAAACTCAAGTTTGCTTAAACTTTTGAGAAATTTATGTTTTAATTCAAATTTATATTAGTTGTGAGATGTGATGGCCCTCCACCATAACAATTCGTTAAAAATATAATTTTAAAGTTAAAAATTTGAAAAAAAGTGGGTTTTTTAAAGTCTCTATTGGTTAAAGGGAGAATCTGCATACTGTAAATACATTGGTAGAATTTTCAGGAAAATACTTAAAGCAAGAACAAAGAAAATTGATCGCCACAAAAAAAATCTTCGATGTTTTATTCATCCAGATATCCGACATGGAAAATCGGATATCCGGCACTTTACTTCCGGATATCGGATAGTCACCGGATAGTTAAAAAGCAGCCGGATAGGCCGGATACCGGATAGTTACCGGATATCCGTTTCATCCCTAATTTTTTCACAGTATGTAAAATGGAATGGGGATATTAAACTTTATTTCAACTATACTGTTGGTGGTATGGTTTAAAGTTTGAAAAGGATGAAAACAACGTAGACTGTCAGATGTATTTGCAATTGATGTACAATATTTATTGGTCAATGATTTGGTTTTGCTTATATATACATTTTAGGCATGGAAAACTGGATTTTTATATAAATTACTGGTTACAGTCCCGTGAAGTTAATGTTAATTAGGTCTTCACTTTAAATATAAACTGTGGAATCTGTTTCTCGAATTTTTCCTCTTGAGGAACTATTTATTAAATTTGCGATTTAAGGTTAAAATAAACCATGCATTATAAATCAAGCCTAAATTTTTGTGGTACTAACAATAATTTAAAGTACTAACAATGTAAAGATTTGTAGATTCAGCAAAGTGAGTGTGCTGTTAATCAATGGTGAAGTGAGAAAGCAGTACAATTTATAAATTGTGAACAACAAAAAAACCTCCACCTACATTGGTTTGAAGTGTATTTAAAGAAAATAATAAATTTTAAACTATTATTTTAACCCGTTCTGAATGCTATAACTACTTTTGAATTAATGGTGTATATGAAGATCAAAATGCACATGCAAGGGTGTAATATTAAATTAAGGAATGGTTTCCGAAAATTGGCTTCCTAATACTTTAAATCGTATATCAATGCCTTAGTGAAGAGCATCAGCATAAATAAATGCAAGTAAACTAAAAGTACTCACCTATTTCTACATTTGATGATAACAATACACAAAATGAAGCAACTCAAACCAATGACTGCCCCAATAATTATTCCTGCATAGTCTGGAGATTGAGTGCTTGAAGCTAAAAGATAATTTTAACAGAGAATTGGTATTTTTTACATGCCATTTACTAAATAACGATTGGGTATAACTTTCTACAAAAAGAACAAATATGCTCAAAATTTGTTCGAGTGCAAAAGGGTAAAGGCAATAAATACACTTTCCCAGTCTCTTAACAATTTATTTGAATAAAAAAAAATTACACAACAGAACTTTTTCAGACATGTAACATTTTAATTTGGTCACAGTTTAGCACAACCTAAATAAAACATGTATGCTTAAAATGCACATAATTTTTTTTATTTTTGGTAAATAAAATTTTAAAAAAATTATATACTTTTAAGCTAAATATTATTATAGTACAAGTTTAGTGGGGTCTCAATTTTATTTTGACCAAAAATCAATAATAAAATGTTAACTAATTTAACTGTGCATACGAATGACACTCAGGCAATGAAATAACGACCTGTTCTTTAAAACACATGAGCAGAAAGTTCTTGAGTTTCAAAAAAAAAAAAAAAAAATGTATTCAAGAGAAAAATGACTAATTCCTCTTCTATTTTATTTTCCAGAAAAAACAAATTAAAGAACAGTTTTCTAAAATAGAACAGGAATATGAAATAACTGTTATTTTTAAAAAATGTAAACTTCAAAGGTGCTTTCGAGTCTATTGGGTTAAGTAGGAGTGTACTCACTTTCTTGACTAGGGAGCTTTGTGTTGTTGTGCCTGACGGGGATGTTAATGTGCATGGGGTGGGTGGGGAGGCTAAGTCCCGCCCCATTCTCCGCCTTCATCCGCAGGTAGTAGAGGGTGTTGCTGGACAGCCCACTCAGCAGGCTGGTCGACTCACTCCCTGCAACACACACACAGGGCATATTTATTACACGATTCACACTTAATTTAAAAATCAGGTGTGGCTGTGTTGGAGCATAGCCAAAAGAGTATTATATGTGAAACATCATTTCAGCAGATTATAGGAATTGGTTGTCATTCAAAGCCTCACCAGCAGAACGAAAGTAAGCAAGCTGTTAAGCTCAACTCTACAGGCGTCAATCCATGCTCTGTATAATATTTTATTTATTCTAAGATTTTACATTCATTGGTGCCTAATTTTCTATCAAACAGGAACCAAAATCAATGTATCAATGAACCAATCAATCACAAAGTTATAGTGTTCGAATGCATCCCCCTAAATTATTAACATGGTGTTTCTATCCTTATATCCAATGTAGATGACTTAAATGAGTTTCACATTAGAAAATCTTATGCTCAATATCACATTACTTTCGATTAGCCTCCATCGAAAATACAAAAGCTACATAAAAATAAACTACATCAAAATTATAATGCTTCACATCATAGATTAACATTGCTAATCATTTGTCCCCTGACACTCCTTGCAAAGGGGGTATGTGTGGTCACTTTAAATAGCAGATACATTCCCATGACCTTGCCGATCTTTTGATCACAAGATGAAGTATCCGACTATCAGGCTAGAGGACACGAGTTCGTTAATTCAGTGCACAACATCCGTTTAATTAATCAATTCTCAGTTATTAATATGGAATCAATTGTTCGTTAGCCCCAAAGTAATTATTTAGGTATTAATAACTGAAAGTTGATGAATTAGATGGGTATTTTTTATTTTACAAATAATGCAGCCAAAATATTAAAAATTGAAATTTATGAAAGCATAAAAGTGTACAAAGAGATAACGTTGTAAGAGGAAATATTTGGTTAGTCTTCCACTTTCTCTAATTCTTAATTTTAATAAACAGTTGCCTCTACATAAGATCCGAAATACAAACACTAACCTTTTTCTTCCTTGAAATTCCAGGACTCAAGATTCTTCGTATTCCGAGTATTCCATAGAATCTTGTAGGCTATGATGATGCCGTTCGGGAACTTAGGTGGTTGCCAGTTCAATCGGATGGAATTTGCATCTACTGGAGCCCAAGTTAAATCTTGAGGAGCAGAGGGCACTGAAAAACAAGAAGTTTTTTTTTTTTTTTAATTCTATGAAAATTAATGAAAAGCACATTTTTAGAGAGATAGACACACAAGATTTATTTTTACATTAACCCACTGATGCTCATGAGATTTTCACAGTTGGACAATTGTTTTCTATGCTAGGGGGCTGTTCATTTATTATGTCATGCATCTTTAGAAAAGGGAGCATAGCTAAACTTTTATATATCTTTTTTTATAGAAACACTTTCTTTACAATGGGATTGTTGACAAAATACATCAAATGGAATTTAATGACTGTATTTTCAACTGCAAACATTTATCGTGACATGATATGGGCGAGTAAGGCTAATATGACACTGCATGGAATGGTGTACAAAAGGATGAAAATTACTGTAATATAATATCCCTTTCCTGTATCTATAAATAATTTTTCTTGTGCAAGCATTTTATTATTTCTTAAAAAAAAATTAATAAATTTTAAAATAACAAGTTTTATGTTGTATCTCAAACCATTTGATTTGAAATATAGACTATTTAAAATATAGAATATTTTAAAATGGAGTATTTTTATAAATGTAAAATAGGAAGGAACTAACAGAAAAACTGGAGATCCCTGGACGTGATATCACGTTTGTGAGCGCATCAGTGGGTTAAGATGAAAAAAGTTAATACAGTTGTTTCAGTTCTTCATTTATAATCTTTTAACAATAGCACTGGCCTTATCTAAACACACAAGCATGGAAGGTGCATGAAGTTAAAGGTTAAAAACAAACTTACAGGCTTCTTTCGTTTTGCATTCCACCGAGGGACTGAAGGGACCCTGGTGTTTATCCACATCGTGTGAGCGGACAGCAAACTCGTAGAGCATGAAAGGCTGCAAATCTGTGATTATGACTTCATTGTTTGTACTAAAGGAAATAAGCAATAACAAATATGGAAATTTAATTTTTAAAAACATCAATCACTAAAACAGATAATTTATTAAAATATATTAAATACATTATAAAGATATTAAATCTTAATACTTTCTTGTTTAAAGATGCCACATGCACCTTTAAACAAAAAATAAACTTATTAAAACACGTTAAGAAAACCTAAGAGTTTCCAAAGTATGCATTGCTCAGCTACAGCATTTAAAGCTTGAATGAAGACTTTTCCATTGATTTACTTAAGATTGCTACTTTTGTATATGCATGTATGATGATCCATCCCATCATTCTATGCAATGACTACTTACCCCCATTTCTCTGGTTGCCGGACAGGGTAGGAAAAAAAATTCCATCACTCTGTCTATGTTTCTCCATTGCGGCAAATAAGTTTTATTGCAGCAAGGTTAAAGAAAATTAGCTTCAGTAAGCCAGATTAAGTTTGTTTTCTTAAGCTACATAATTTTGAGATTAGATTTTTAATCTCAGCACCTTATTCAAGTCATTATTTAAACAACTTACGTTATCTACAGGGCTGTACACTCATTTTACCCAGCTGCAAAGTAATACAAACGACAATAGTCCATAATAAAAAAAAAATTCAAGATCATAATGCTGAAAAGGTCTATGCAATATTAAATTGTGTTTACGTTTTCTGCAAAATCATTCCAGATGGACTGTCATCATTCTCTTCCCTTGAATTTTCAAATTTAATTGTAGATTATTATAACAAATGGAACCGTTTGAAACCTACCTTCGAATGTATGAGCTGAGTGACTCATTGACTATGCCACTGGCCAAGACCGGATGATAACGGATGGTGTAGTAGCTGATGTTTCTGCTCGTCTGGGGAGCTCTCCAAGTGAGGCGAATGACAGTTGAGCTGGTGGGGTCAGCCTCAAGTTGAAGGGGTGGCTCCACAACTGGAAAGATAAACAATAATTGATATACAATTGATTAACAATCAAAAACCACTACAATAAAATTTATTGAATTAAAATCGTTAATTAAAATTTTTATAGACATGTCACAAGATTAGATATTTATTTTACCTTCAACAATTTCAGCATCAGGATTGTCTCCTGAAGATGTGATGATCTTACGGACAGCTTCTTGACTTTCCCCCTTCTTGTTGAAAGCAACAAGATACACTTCATACCACGACTGGGGGGCTGTAAAATAAAGTAAATTAGCAATGGAATTTTTTTTTAATTTTAATGACTTTTGGAAAAAGTAGACTTGATTGGTAAAATAACACCAACCCAATTAAATTTTTTTTCTATGCTAGTTATTTCTAATTTGAGTTTATTTTCAGTGGTCATTTCACATACCCAAATCCTACTTTATTGAAAAACACTGAAAACATCCAAGTCAAATTCTTTAGGTTGGAATCAGGTGGTTTCCATAGAGCACAAGGCTACATGATTAATATGAACTGCATACAATTTCTACCACCACATTCTTCACAAAAATGCTACCTACACATACCTATTTTTTTTCCTGAGCAATTTTTAAAAGTTCTCTATATGAATCACTGAGGTGGAAAGGGAGAACTTTATTCTAAATAGATAATGCATAATACATTTTTAGTTGTTACAGTTATGGTTAATGAAGTTGTTTACAGTTGCAGAAAATTCTATTAAAAAACATGCCTGTTTAACAAGTTTTGAATAAAAAATTAGAACAAAAGCATCTAACATAATAGTAGCTCTTGAGACTTAGTATAGACCCGACTATAGGTATCTCATGTATATTATTATAAGCTTATTTACAAACAAAATCACTAGATAACTAATTTGATACAGGAAATAAAACAATTCTGCAATCCAATATTGTCTTACCTAACTCATTCAGGAGGAACTTAGTGGAGATAGCCGGCAAGGTTACCCGAGCCGATAGAGCCTTGTTCTGCTGCCTATAGGTCAGATAGTAACCATGCAAAGGGTATGGGTTGTCAGACGGCATGCTCCACTCCACTTCTATGGCTGTGCTGTTTATAACAGTCAGGTGCACAATAGGTGGATGGGGCACTAAAAATATAAATCAATTGGTTAATAGATATATAGACCAAGAGTCAGATACTTGCTAATCTCAATTGTGACTGTCGATGGAGGTCACTTCATATACCTAATATAATCCCTCGGTGTACAGTAATTACTTTGGTCTAATGGATTAAGTATCGGGGTTCCGGATTCAGTCACGGTAAACCGCACTTCGCTACATGTCTATGGGTGCTGATAGACAATCTAGATTATACAAAATTAATGTTCAACATAAAATTCCTTTTTAATTTTAATAAATTTTAAAAAATCATTTTCTAGCTAGGAAAAACAGTTTATTTTTTACAAATATCACCAGAAACTATCCAAATGCTTTGCACATATGCGTTGGCTTAAGTAATAGTTGGTGTAGGTCTATTTTGACTCGCACCACTCGACTATTACTTTCAACACAAACTGACATTCCCTTAAAAAAGGACAGTTTAAGTTTGCGATGAAAGAGTGGTGTTGGCGGGTCAAAATGGAATTCCCCAATATTAATTTAGCTGTCTCATATTAATGTTTCACATCTCCTTTACAAAATTATGAATTATACTCAGAATATTTCGGTTTTATTTTTTCTCCTTAATTCATTTTAACACTTTATATTTATTAGCAAGGATGCACCTGGAATTTCCATTTAGGACTAAACCACATACTTTAAAAAATATATTAAAAATACTCATGGTCTTAAGAAATAGCTAATGTCATTAAATTACAAAATGTAAATTAAATATTGGTTACACATAAAAACCATTTGATGGAGGAATTAATCAAAAGAGTATAACATTAATTGCATTTATAATCTAATTTGTAATAGGGTGGCTTAGATGTTTTAGAACACATATTTTACTGATAATTTCGAAGCATTCTGTTAGAAAATACTCATTAACCTTAGCTATTGAGATAAATTTCACAAACTCCTGTCCTACCTTTTGAACTGGAAAGGGAAGGCATCTCATGCACAACCCAAGGGAAGGCATCGTCAGAGAGACTCGGGAACCCCGCTTTGGTGCCGCTCAGGACACGGACGTCGTACTTCTGCCTGGGTGTCAGACCTGAAAGGAAGATGAAACATAATTCAAAGATAAAAGGAAAGTTTGCAATAAGCTTTGAATAGAAATTTTTGGTTAAAGTTTATGAATTTTAAAGTTTAAACTACCGAACCTCCCCATGGAATTTTTGTCATATCAACACCTGTTTTGTCAATATCAAAATAAAAAAAATACTGTCTAGGTTTAGAATGTTTTTTACAATTTTAAATTTAATCGCTAATTAAAAATGGTGTACATCTAAAAAAAAAAGGCTGTGTTTCTAAAAGTGATTAAAAAATGGTACATTTCACAGAAACTTGTTTCAAGCAAACAGTATTTCAAATCTGAATTTTTTCTTCCAAATTCTGTTTATACACCTGTGACAACTGTTTAGCTGATGATGGCCGAATATCAAAACATAACCGAATATTCGACATCTGGGCCGAATACCTAATATCAAATGAATATTTGTCCACTGTAAACTCTTTAAAGGACAATGGCATGCAAATTCAAGCATTTTAAGGTTCTAAACTTTTTACTAATTACAGCATTTTTAAAGTTTTGTAAACAAATAAGAACTATAAGTTTATCTGCATATTGCCAACTATAGGACATGTAACTAAACTACTTAGTAGAATGCAACTGGAAAAATCTAAATTGTATCCACTGACTGAGCAATTTAATTGCACAAAATATTGTTTCACTTGATAGCAGCTTTGGCAAATAATTGACAATTTGGAAAGATTGTGGTTATGCGAGTTTGGCGATTTTTCACCTTCAATTTGCGAAATCCAAGATCTGGCAGCCCACAGTTATATGCATTTAAATAATCAGTTGATGTGTGATTGTTTAGTTGCTTAAAAATTCCTATGCAACTTTTGCTAGAGTGAGGCTAGCTTTAATCTGAATAAAACCCTACATTGTTGGAGAAAGTCAGGAACATTAATTTCATAATTATATAATATAAAATACTTCAATTTTTATGTGACCAAAACACGTAAAAATTTACAGCTATCATAATTAAAAAAAAAAAAAAATCTGGATTATTCTTAAAGAATGGGTAAAACGTACCTGTGATCGTGTACTCGGTAGCAGCCGAGTTCACAGAGCGGACAGTTGAGGAGGCTTGTTTATGCTTGCGATAGTAGATGCGGTGACCTGTGATCACACCACGTGCTCTGGACAAAGCGAGCTCATCCCACTGAACATGAAGCGTTGTTGGACTGATGGCAGAGAGCGTTATTTTTGGAGCACTCAGGGGAACTGCGGATAATTAGAAAGAATGAGAACAAATTATAACAATACAATAAATCAATCTCAAGGACTAAATTTCCAGTGAAGCCCAATTAGAAAAATAAAATATTATTGAAATTTAGATATTGTTAAATTATTATTTAATAACAATATAATTTATTTGCTTAATGAAAAAATAAAGGGAAAGCCTTGACATTTGTTAAAATAATTTCCATGTGTGATAAAATTAGTGTTCCTGTTATGCGTTTTTCAAAGGGCGCCGCGCCCTGCCCTTTTTTTGTAAGTGCCGATGCGTCCTGCCCTTTTTAGAAGTGAAAATGTGCCCTGCCTTTTTTCAATATCTTCTTTGCGTCCTGCCCTTTTTAGAAGTGAAAATGTGCCTTGCCTTTTTTCAATATCTTCTTTGCGCCCTGTAATTAAAAAAAAATATTTTTCCGCAAAAACGTAGGTCTGTAGGATTGCCTTGGTATCCCAATCGTACCCTTTGCCCTTTTGCATAACAAAAAGTGCCCTTTTTGACAAATCCCCCTGCCCTTTTTTAAAACTATGTGAACACTAGATAAAATACTCTTGCGATGCAAAATCTTTTAGCAGAAGCTTTTCGAACTGCTGAAAAATATTTCTGCTTAATAATATGTAAATAAAATTTTGAAAAAAGATTTTTTTTAATATATTTAAAAGATAATTAAGAAATAATTAGATATTCCTTGGTAAAATCAAGAGTATATACACATTTAGAGTTTCTTAGACTGTTTTAGGTTAAACGAATCTTTATTAGAGGCTTGGAGATTCAATTTGGTTGAAACCTCCGATGAAGAAATCAGTCGGTTTTCCTTGCTTTTGTTGTAATCACTATTAATTTTAAGCTGGTTTAATTATACATTTATGTTGTTCCACAATTTTTTTAATAAGTTTTAGACACTAAACTTCAAATAATAATTCATAAATTTATTGATTGTAAAAACATTATCTGTTAGTTACAGTTGTTTTAGTGCAGATTATAGATTTGTGTTGATACTCTAATGTATTTGTGGCTATGTTTATATTAATAATAAGTTACTTACCCAGTATATGCTGGCCATTGTTTGTGTATTAGGTATAATTAAACAAATCAGTATAAGACTTTGAGTAAAGTGAATGAATATTTAGAGTTGAAATTGGTTAGAGTTAAAAAAACATTTAAGTTTATTTAGCTCACCTTACAGTCATGATTTACAACATCAAAATTCTTTATTCAATACACTTGAAATATGGAAATAAATCTGCATATAAATATATAATAACTCACCATCTTCCCCCGTCATTTGTACTATGGGTTGCGAAGGCTCGCTTGCACTCTTATTGCTGTACGCCCTCACGTAAAAAGTGTAGTTTGTGTAAGGCTTCAGACGTTCAATCAAGAGAGAAGTGTTCACAGACACGGTATCTTGCTCCAAGCCACCTAGTTAAAAGAGAAGGGGAAATATAACATTTCCAACAAAACAAGCTGAAATCTAAAATATCATGAAATCAAATGTCAAGATTAATAAAATTTCTATTGGACAAACCATTGGAAGGGACGTAGTGCACAGTGTAGGCTTGTATTGGAGCTGACGGTAATGCAATAACTGGTGCCCAGGATAACATGATGGCACTGCTCGACATGGTGAAGGCGTTCAAGCCAGTGGGTGGCTGGGGTTGATCATCTAAATACAAACATAGATTTACAAAATGGCATAGGTTTCGTTTATATAGGGTGTTAAAAAACTTATAATTTCTGCATCAATAAATCAAAAGACCAATTCTATAGAAATTTCACAGCTGCCACAGAAATAACAAAAAATCATTAAAATAAACTCTTGAAAGTTGGACACTCAATAAATAATAACATACTGGTCTGGCAATAAAGTTATTAAGAAGAAGAAAAACTAACTTTTTTTTTCCAAAAGGTTATTTAAAAAATTCATTCCAGATTGAGAATTGCATACAGATATTTTTTATATACAACTATTGAAGCCCCGAAGAATAAAGTGCCCGTAAATATTAACATAAAAATCTTAAATATGATGTTTTTAACAAATTTATATTTTTTAAGTAATTTTTACACTTGCATATTTTTTTAAAAATTATGTCTAAATTATAAAAAGAATACATAGAGTTAAATTTTAGAAATATATTCTCACTTTTTCAGAAAATTAAAAACAGATTTTTTTTATTCTTTACAATCTCCGGATTCCCAATTGCATGGCAACCTGATTAATGGCAAGTGATATATGGTCACTAAAACTTTCTACTAATTTCATGTTCCTGCAAAAACCTTTATTTCCCCCCCAAAAAAACACAACCAGGGGTTTGTATGCATTTTCTGAAAATAAAATAAGTAGTTTCCAAGAACTTTTTAAGGATCTTAAAAAAGCAATTTATAGGGAATGACCTTATTTTTTAATGCAAAAAAATTGTATATAAAAAGGGAAAATAAGTGCAATCTGCTGAAAGTTATTAAGTACAAAGATGAGAGATTTCCACTCGGATACAAAGTTGTGTTTTATTCACATTAGTATCACACATTTTTAATAGAAGTTTGGCAAAATGATTTAACCCTTAACGCTCGGGACTTATTATTATAATATCGACCAACAGATCGAGGGGGTGCGGCTAACACGGTAAGTCCCAAGCAAATTTTTGTGTCGATTCTTTTCACTGACGGCAGTCTTTGGTGCTTTATTACAGGGGGCATAAACTAACATATGCACTAATTTTACATTATAAAAATGATTCATTTATCTATATAAGAGATAACAAAAATGTCTCCAAAGCAGAGCTTTCCGATTTATACAACATTAATACAAGTCTTCACACTGATTAAGGGTTAAATGAGAGTCGTTCCTTGGACTTCTTAAGAGCTTCCTGTAACTTGAAAGCTTTTAAGGACCTTATGAATAAAAATGAGGAGTTATAAAGTACTTTACCAGAGCCCTTATCGACATGAAAATACTTAAGGACCTTAATACTTAAGGATAAAACTTTTAAGGACCATATGATCCCTGATAATTTTTGTAAATCCCATCATATCAATAGTCTGATAATAAAGAAACACCCAAACTTATATATTCATGAAAACAGAGTAAAATATATTTATCCATTAAAACAACAACATTAATCTTGATGTACTCACTGGAAGCGTTGACCTGCAGCCTCGCTGCTGCAGTAGCCGTGCCAACTCCATTGGACGCCACGCACTGGTAGATTCCGGAGTCCGAAGTGACCGTCTGCGACACCACCAGGGTGGTGCCACCCGGACCTTTCAGCTTGATCCTCCCATTGATGTAGACATGCTCCCCATCCTTCAGCCAGTGGAGGGAGGGGGAGGGGAGCCCCTGTCCCGCCTCGCACTCAAAGCGGACGGTCTGGGACGTTGGGATCACCTGGTTCACAGGGACTTTGGTGAATGAAGGGGGCACTGAAAGAGGGGATAAAGAAATGTGAAGGTGGTACTTAAGAATGATTTTCTTTATGGAAACACATCAAACCAGAAGGAATTACAGAAATGATTCTTTCTAATTTTATGTATTTCACAATTGAAGACTGGTTGGAAGAACCACACAGCTTAATTATTTTCTGATTTACACTTGTTTACTTAATCCTATAAAGAAAATATACCTCTATTGATTGGTGCAAGAATGAAATAACTGCAAGAAATGGCTATAGAGATATAAAGGAAAAGGAGCTATACTGTTGTCTCGTAAGGTGCAAGTTGCCTCCAGGCACTTGTTTTTGTACCGAATTATTTCAATGTTTGGTCGCTTGGTTGGATCGCTTTCCGAGTAGCATCAGACTGTCGTTTGCCAAACTCGTTTGTTGAACTAGCTAAAAAGGTGCGTTACACATCCGAAATTCCATTAAAGGGGTGTTATTCCAAGGTTGACTATATTTATATGTAGTTTATTATGCAATCCTTAAATTAAACGAATATTTTTTGCTGTTTAACCACCTGACGGATATCAAAGTGTACATCCGTTCGAGTATCTCCAGTTCTTCCAGTAAATAATATAAAAGTTAATAATTTTTTTTTTAATTAAAAATTTAAATCATGAGGATACCTTTCGAAAACGCTTTTCTACTGATATAATTAAAATAAATATTTTTGTAAAAAATGGAATGCGTTGAAAATATAAATTAAAATTTCCTGCAGTAAAAACAAACCTACAGATTCGAAATTTTGCTTATCCATCAGAGGGTTAAAGTTCACATTCGAATTGAGGATTTCAGAAGTATCTATATAAAGATTTTATTGGTAACCCTGGCCACAGCTCTATTATTTTTTTTTCAATAAAAAAAAAAGACAAAAAAATTGAAAAAGTTAAACCGGTGTTTTGATAGAGGAATGTATTATTTTTTTATGTTTTACCCAAATTTGATAAGTATTTTGAAAGTGTTTTTCGCCTTTCATGAACAATTTTGAAAACTGGAGCTTTCTGGTTCTTCCACACATGTCTTCAATTACCTAATTTGTCATCATGATTGGAATTTCTTGCGTATTCTGGTTACTTAAGTTTGTAAGGAAGCTTCATCCGAGTTTCTTCAAAGTTAGAATATACTTCAGCAACATACAAACTCAAACAATTAATGAAAATTTCCAAATTTGAAGGAACCAATTTATTTAATATCTTAAAATGACAATATTGCTTATAAATCTAAATGATAAAATTGCATTAAAATATACTCAAAAGAAGATACAGGTATAATGACACACAGAACTTTCCACTTGTTCTTCAAAATAAACTTTCTATTCAAATTTTTTTTAAGGTGAATGAAAGGTCCCGAGTGTCATTATAACACCCAGCAGTGTCGTCCCCAACACCCAGCAAAAATATGACAGGATCATTTTAGTTGACATTGTGCATTTATTCCCTGTACCCTTCCTACATAAACGCTTTTTATAGAAAACAACTGTATTTTAAGCGATGTAGAGTACACGCTTGAAAGAATTATTTGCATACTGGACTTTGATTATATACTGGACTTTGATTACATACTGTTACATACTGGACTTTGATTAAAACGAACAACCTGTAGCCCTATTAGGCTGTTATAATGAAGTTCTACTTTAGTTTATAAAATATTTTATCACTGCTGAATTTTTTTTATAATTTGATGTAGTATTTTCGATTTGCTGAATTTGTGCCATACATAAAAACATTGAGAAACGGCCTATATTTTTGGGGACAAAACAGAACTAAAAGAAGTTGAATAATAACATAAAATTAAACATACGTTTGATTCTAAGGAAATGCCAGCTGTACAGTAAAAACACTTACCGAGAACTGTTAATAGTATTTTTTGTACTGCAGTGGAGACTTCGTTTGCATCTTTATTCAAGACTTTAGCTGTACATACATAGGAGCCACTGTGATCAGTTTGCACTTCAGGAAAATGCAAATTTCCATTTTTCACAACATGGTCCAACATTACTTCATCATCTGTGCAAATAAGAAGAATTCATATATAGTCAATAAAGTAAATATTCAAATGCAAATAAAGACAATGAAATCCATAATTCTGTGTAAAAAAACTATTTTCTATGTATGTGCTTTTATTTATAATTTTTTTTTTCAATAAATGCATCATATGTTATACAGTGATTAATTTAGCTTTGTGGAGATTTTCAAACTGTACGAGACGCATGAAATCTTTCATTTTGGTTTTTCGGAACATGTTATGTATTTCCAAATCTAAATATGGAGTAGTTACGAATAGCGACACTAACGGACAAACACATTTTGATATCTGACTTGTAATTTATGTTGATATGTTCCTGTAATGCAAACTTTAATGAATACATTAACATGTTGAGTGCTATGGGCTGAGTGTAGGTTGATACGCTGTGCCCAGCTAACAAGAACAAACAAATGATCGATTCGACCCAACGATTTCGCTCATAGGGAGTACGAGAAAAGAGTGACCAGAGGTTCCTTCGGTTTTTGGTTATCAGGAAATATGCATAGGCACATCCTTGGCTCAGGGTAATAACCACTTAGCGCATGTTGGCACAGAGCTTTTGTTTGCTACAAATTTTACAAAATTCAAAAGCCTACAAAGGTCATACAGTTTTATAAGCAATTTGTTGATAATAGCATAAGCGGTGTTTAAGTAATCTGTAATCAAATATGAGCTTACCTTCTCTTTTCCAGGCAAGCTCAACTTCAGGAAAGCCTTCCGCAACGCATTCCAAAATAGCAGGCTTACCAGACACAGCTGTCACTTCACTTCCTGGACTCAAGAATACAGGTGCCTGGAACTCTTCAGTTCCTGAAGAAAAAAATCAGAAATTGATGTCATTAAGAACATTTACAACACAACAAAAACATAATTAAAAAATTACTGAGCAATTCTTTTTTATAAAAATGAAATGTACTGCTACATTGTTCCTATCTAGTACAAAACTACTTTTATCTAATATATTTTTTGTAATTTTTCTAATCTAAACACAAAATACAGGAAGGGACATTGCAGTGGTGTATTGTTATTGTTACTAATAATTATGCCATAGGAAATTGCTGAGCCAGATCAATGAAATCCAGTAGTCCCAAAAGTGTTGCTGCATTTATTTTAAATTCTTTACTGTCATCTGCAATAACCTATTGTACTGGTTACTAAAAATAGTCAAAATAGCATATTTGTAATCGGCGATTGCTTTAGCTTGACTTACAAGACCATACTGGCAGGTCCTATGAAGTGTTGTCTTTTAGCTAGTGAAACATTAAAAATAAATATGGCTTTAGTTTAGTGTTTCAGAAACTGATGAATTCTGGTAAACCTATTTTATTAAATTCAAGTGAAAACATGGTTGATAAATACATTTATTCTGACTTTTACAACTTTTGGTAAACTCTCTCTAGAATGTAACTAGAAAATAAGTTATCTAATATATATTTTCATCGATACATAATACGATTTAAATATATTTTTTTCATTATATTTATGTTATGAATGACAATCTTGCCAAACAATAAATCATTCCTTAAAAATTCATTTTCAAAAACTTATAATTGAAATATAACCAAATCGAAATGTAAAAGTATAATACTGAGTTAATCGAAAATCCAGCGACATATTTTATAAAACCATTTTTAGCCATTCTTAAGTTTACACAGAAAGAAGTCTTCAAAGGCTGTAGAATTTATACTTCTTTAATATTTTTTCAAATTGGCAGATATTCAGTAAAAGTTTTTAATTTTTTCAACTTACTAGGCAGTACAGTTAAGGTAGCCTCCGAGCTGTCCTTCTGCCTTGCAATGTTGGCGCAGTGGCACCTGTAGTCCCCAGCGTCGCTGAGTGAGACCCCATGGATTTGCAGAGTACCTGAGGATAGGAAAGTGTACCTGCATCGAAAAACAAAAAATAAACATACATGCAAGAACGTAAAATAAACTCACTCAAATTTTACCTTCTAGTACACTGGCCAATGAAATAGAAATGTGGATATTTTTTTTAACAGGCCACTGTACATTTTTCATTAATAGGCACTTAGATCTATCATTTGGACAAGTGGTGGGGTTGCAGGTTTCATAGGCTGCCTAATAATGAGTTGAACGTCATTTCCTTTTACATTATAACCAAGGCCTGTTATAACATTTAAAAGCTTGTATCTCAAAACTCTTGTTTTTTTTTACTCATGATGGGATTGACAAGCCATGTGCAAATATGGTGTGCTTGTTTGTTAATTTTCTGAGCAAGTAGAATTAAGAAAATGACAGAATCCTTTGAAAAATACTTGTTATAATTGGAGCCAGTTTCACATGAGAGGGGGGACATAAATATTCACTAGGATTTTGGAAGTGTTAAAAAAATTGAACACAGTATCCACATAAAAAGTAGCATTGGTTCAAAAACACTTGTATTCAAGGCTACGATCAGTGCAGTCTCAGCGGATCATAAAACAAAATAAGAGGTTCCACTGCTAACATCCTAACCAAGCAACTGACAAAAATCCTTTAACACGTGAAGTAGATCTACCAGGAAAAATAGGATCTCTGCCCGAAGGTATACACGCAATTATCCTAGCGAAAGCAGGTCCAATAGAATACTGATGTCCCATGTCTAATGCATTGGCCAGTATGTGTATGTAACATAGCCCACCTGCTATTGTTGTGAGGTAGTTGCACGCCATCCTTGTACCAAGTGATGAGTGGGGGAGGCGCAGCGTAAATTTGGCAACTGAAGCGAGCCTGTCCCCCTTCGGTGGCAGTCACAGGCTGAGGTTCATGAGTGAACGCTTTGGACATGCCTAGGAAACACACAATTAGAATTTTAAAAAATATATCATTTTTTTAAAATTAATACATGGGATTTATTTTATTTAAAGTAAACTTTTAGCCTTAACCAGACATAAATGGCCTAAAGCTAAAAATACACATACATCAAAAGTATTTTATTCTCGAAAAGTTTTTTTTAAATAAATTGCCTCATAAATAATATTTATAAACAAAATTATAAGAACTTTTTTTATAGTAAAATGTTTTGTATTACTGCAGTTCACAGGAAGTGTTTATTTAAAAAGCATTAGAAAGTTTTGTATATGTTTTTGTGTTTCCATCTGGAGTTTTGAGCTCCAATATGAATATTACTGTGGAATTATAAGGGTATAAATAAAAACGTTTTTATGTGATTTATTATATTTGAATTGAATCGAATATATTTTCATGTATCATATGTTTGACATTTCATTCTTGGGATTTCAAGATTTCGTCATCTGTTTTAGGTTTAATACCTACTGATAATGATAATCAAGAAAAATTCCGGCTAGGAGTGCCTACTGAACACTCAATGAGTATCTCCAAATAATAATTTATTAGTATGTACCTCTTGGAAAATTAAAAGACTTTTCCATTATTTTTGATTATAAAATTTAATTTTGTCAGGCTTTATATATTATTATATCTTAAGTTTGCATTTTCCACATGAAATTGTATTTAATTATTTTTTGTTTCAAATTTGTATACATTTACAATATTGCTTTGTATAAACTAATTTAAAAACACTAATGAATTTTTAAACTTGCTGACCACCTCAAATTTGTTCTCATCTTAAAATATGTAGTAACTTATTCTGGTTAATCTTAGAACGTACAACATTCTTCTGGACAGACAATTTGCATTGCCAGCAGGACTCACCTTTGTAATAGTATAGAGGTTTTTCCTTCCTTGTGACAGAACAGAAGTTTTTTTAACAAGAATGTTCTGAAAATTCTGAATAAACCAAAAAAAGGTTTAAAAATTCAAACACTAATATTTTTTACATACAAAAGCGTTTCACGAAGATCATTTTGAAGGACTTCTGCTTGTACATTCTAAAGCAAATCAAAAACTTTATTGAGTCAACAAAAAACTTCCAAAATAGAAGGATGTGGTTACAGCAAAGCACTTGCATACAGCAGATAAAATTGTACATAGTACAAAACCCATACAAGTTAATTGGTACAACATAAAAAAAATAATCAAAGCCCACTTCCACAAGTGATGGGGTTCGTTCTACTTACGAGCAAAAATCACTCGCATGGGCCTGCTAACAAGACTCCCCAGTCTGTTTTTGAGCAGGCAAGTGTAGTTCCCTTCCCAGCGGCGCTCCTTCTTCTTAGGGACTGCTGCTCGCTCAGCATACAGAGAGCCATTGGGGAAAATTTGGAAATGTTTGTCCCTTATCAGAGAGTCCTGGAAGTAGAACGACAGAAGTTTTATATTGTGAAAATATGTGTGAATGTAGCCATGTGCGGTCTGTTGGGATGGAACCCAGGACCTTTTGCAAGCTACAGCAATACTCTATCTGTATCCGTTAGGCTAAAGTAATTACTGTACCTCGATAGTATCAAGTATATGAACCAACACAATCTATTAAATAAGGAGCAAACATTCCAAATATGTTTGGTACAAAATTTCTGAAAACTAGATTTTTATTTAGCTAGAATTAATATACTAATTTCTAATAAAAAAAACTATATTATTTATACAAAACACATTGTGTCCCATTGAAATTAATTGGATCCCAAAGATTGGAATCTGTATAGGGTTAGAGAAAAGTTATTGGTGTTTTCCACAAACCCCTTCAATGTGACACGTTTTGAATGTTTACTCTCAAAATAAGGGATGTACTTGCGACAAACAAAATTTAAGCAAAACCTAAAGTGATATTCGTACATACTTAATGCATACTACAAAATGTTTTAAATATACAGGGTGGTGACAAATGGTTGGGTGATGGTCACAGTTTGGCTGGATCACATTTAGCTTTTTTGGCATAATAAAACATTTTTGCTCAACAACTTTGTTTATATTTTAAACAAGTTGCTTGGCTTTAGCAGCAACCAAGCCATAAAAACCTAGCTAAAAGAATAGTTTATTATGTGTCATTAAACAACAAAACAATAATTATAAACATATTGGCCAACAATTTATGGCCACCCTTTATCTTTGGAAATGAATTTTAATCATTAAAATAATTAGGTTATTATGGATTGGCTGTGATAAAAAAAAATTCCCAGCACCACATAAATGACTCCACTGTATCCTGTTGGAATGGCTGCAGGATATCGAACTGACCCTTTCAAACTTGCTCTCAGCGTATGAAACATAGCTTGTTTAAATGATAGGCAACACCTCCATTTTGTATGTGGTAGTCCAATGCAATAAAGAACATGGGCAAGTTTTTCCAGAATCTTGATCTGGATGTAATCGAGCAGTTGGAAATACTCCAAGTACAAGGCGCGAGTTAAAAGGACCCAAACTCGTCCAATCACGACAAGATATGAGAGGATTATCAAACCATTAGTTAGATTAAATCTCTCAAGAGTAATGAACAAAAAAAGATAAGGAACTATTTCAACTTGTACACAACTTCTTCAAAGCCAACACACTACCCTCAAAGTTGGTTCTTATTCTTAAAGCATGCTTCATTTAAATTACAAGTAACCAGCTGTTTCGCACCGGGATGCTGGTTAACCAGTTAAAGGATATAATTTTTTTTTAAGAATGGAGCGGCTCCCGTCAGGACTAGAACTTGTGACCTATTGCTATCGATTAAACTACAAAGACACGTTCTATCAAGATCTTGGAAATATTTTGTAAAAAGATGTTTCCTTATGCAATATTTCAAAAATTATATTTTAAAAAAACTAAATGAGATTTTACAAAATACAAATTCGAGCCTCAGGTGCACATCTTGAGGATGAATAGTGATTATAAATAAATTTTCTGCTTTTTATACATACATAGAGAAAGTAAGTTTTTTGCAGCCCACAGAGACACTTTTACTATTATTATTATAAATATTTACACATAGAGGTGTTCTGACCTGGTATTTCCAGAAGACGTGCAGGGGCCCCTCCTCCGAGTATCCAGTACAGTTGAGCAGCAGTGGCTGGTTTCTCAGCAGGAACACCTCAGGGGGAGAGAGAGCGGAGAAGCCCACGCCCAACGCACCTCCTGAAACAACACAACAAATTAGACTTTCAAAAAATTAAAGCAAAGTAACAGTTACAAACAAGACCAACGAAAATCTTTATCCCTTTGCACTTTAAGAACACATTTGTATTTTCTCTACGGAACAGAGATTCCTCTTTTTTTTTCCCCAGAATATTTATCATGCTAATAAAGGGGATAAAATCATAATCAGTTTTGGATCTGCAAGAGAACAAGGGGTAAAAAATAATTAATGTTTTTTAAACACAAGATCATGCTGGTTTCATTAATTTTTAAAGAGCAGGGAACCAAAAAAAACTGGTTGTTATGTTGTGGCCTGAGAGGAGACTGCAAAGGGTTAAGCATGTAAGGGTCATTTTAAATAGCCAAAACAGTACTTAAATCGTACTGATTTCAGGTAGAGTATCTGACTGTGGAGTGAAAGGTCACAATCTAGTAAAAAAAAAATCAGCACAAAACCATCAAACAAAATTGTGAAATTGAAGGTTTTATGCAGGAAAACTGCAGTTTTTTTTAAAGATCTATTAAATTAAAGGTTTTTGTGTGTGTTTCAAATCCCTTCATAAAAACTGTACATATATATAAAAGGTACGATATAGCAGACTGTAATTAAATTTAGTTTTGAAGAACAGAAGACACACGAGTCAAGTTAACATAGAAATTAAGAATTCCCATTTAAAAAAATGTCACTGGGGATCTTTATTCATGGTCATTTCTTCATTATTCTGGTCTTTTCTCAAAGGTTTATTTTTCATTTGTCCATTCTCATGTATTCAAAATTCTTCCCAGCATTCTTTCTTTACCCTGACTCAGATGACAATTTACCATTATTTGTCTAAAAGCCATTTTTTTTAAAAAAGTTTTCTATCGAATGGACATTCAAAGTTGCAATTCCTTCCTATCCTATGTTACAATGTGCTGAGCATGAGTGTTAAGACCTTTGTTATTGAATTATTTTATTTTGCTGTGAAAGACTAGCTTAAATTTTAAAAAATATCTTCTGGAAGGGAAAAAAAATCAAAAATTTGGATTTATTTTAATGATACATTTAAAGTAGGTAAAAAACGAATATGAGCGATTTGTAAAAAGTATGGAATTTTTATAATAAAACTATGTCATAAGCTTGTTTATAAATATGTAATATGAATTTGTTTAAAAAACAAATAGGTATAACTTAAGAAAATTCAGATTTTTCTTTTATAAAATGCCAGGAATATGTAAAAAAAATGGGTAACTACCAAAATATGGTTTTAGAATGGTCTGTAAAATATAATATGATTTTTTTTTTACACTTTGGTAGGTATGAAAGTAGCAGGGAAAGAAGTAAACCCCAAAATTATTCATTGACTGCATGAGAAATGATACACTACATGTAATGAATGCACGGAGCATGTAATTTGGGAAGGGTGTTTACATGAGGTAGAGGTGAGTAAATAACTATTTTTATTTCTATCCACCGAGTATTTTAACAAACCCACATGTGTAGAGTAGTAAAACATATTAAGAAAAAACTTATTTAAAATTTGTAAAATCGTTTTTAAATAATCGATTTAAATTAAATAAATCCCGATTTTTTTTATTTAAATAAAATAAACACCCTGGTTATTACATCGTACATCGACATACTGATTCTGGCCGGTGCAGGGAAAGGTGTAGCGATCGGGTAATATCGGAGGGTTGTCTATTCGTTTCTTTCCCGCATTAAAAATAATCCGACGCGTAGAAGTTGGATGGTTGGCTAATTAAAGACGCATTAGAACTGCACAGTGCAGACGTGTAGAGAAGACTGGTGCACTTTAAGTCTGTCGAGGTCCAATGTCCTCAAGGCTATTGCAGTTGCGTGCGAGTTCAGGTATTCGTTTGTGACCATGGTTCAAAATTACGAGGCAGTGTTCATGCGTCTTTTTTTCTTCTGGATAGAACCCGAATCGTCGCCAATAGCTCATTGTGTGGCTCTGGTGCGACATTCATTCAACTTCATCAATCCACTCTGCTTGTGCCGTCTAGCGCACAATCTGCAAATTCCTGCTACTGTGTAGAAGAAGTTAGAAAAGAACGCCATTTCTTTCAATCAAGTTTTAGAAAACAATGAACTTTAAGGAAATGAAAAACCAACGTCAATGAGCCAGTTCTTTCTGCGCGTTAAAAAGTATGTTATTCGCCAAGCCCCACGTGTCTTGCGGTTTTCTTTCACTTTTTTTTTTATTCTTTCCTTCTTACGGATTAAAAGTCGCTCTTTTTCTTTTATAAAAAGGTCATTAACCAGCCTCACTTCGAAAAGCGTAAACACACTAGGCTGAGGGTGAGAATGCCTCCACCTGACTCCGCCAACGCCTTCGTGGGAATCGAACATTAATTGTTAGTTGGTAATTAATGTCGCACTAGAGCAGCACATTGGGCTAATGGCGACGATTCGAGATCTATCTCGAAGAAAGGTTTGGTTAATTAACGTCGCATTAGAGCTGCACAGTGGGCTATTGGCGACGGTTCGGGGCCTATCTCGAAGGAAAGACCCGGGAACGATGCCTCGTATTTTTGAACCATGGTCAGATGACGAGGACAACACCTGAGCTGGCACCCAGCGCCTTCAATAGACGTCGGGACTTTGGCCCCGATCAGATTTATCATGCACCAGTCCCGTATACACGCCGTTAATTTTTTGTGGATGTTCTGGACGACATTCTAGTATTTTGTTAGCGAAGTTGGCAACCCTCCGATCGCAATATCACTACTTTTTACTATTCTTTAGTCTAGTCCATTGCAAGGTTTTGAACCGGGGACCCTTGGATTCCCAGCTGACGCCTTAATCGATTCGGCCACGGAGGCCTCTCTCGAAGAAAGGACCCATACACAAATGCCTCGTAATTTTGAACAGTGGTCAGAGAGAACGAGGACAACACCTGAGCTGACACCGGACGCTTCCTCAATAGGTGTCACGTTATTGAACCACAATCAGATTCAACATGCACCAGTCCCGTATACACACCAATGGTAATTGGAGATATTTTTTGGAAGACTTTTGTAATTAAGGAGCGAACCTGGCACCCATCCGATCGCAAGATCACTATAGCTTAACTTTTGTGAAGTCCACTTGGATTCGAACTCACAATCCTCTATTGCTAACTAGCCGGATACTGTTCCTTGGACCCACCAACCCCATTTTTGGCCAACAGCTTGCGTGACCGCGACCCATGATGCTTGACTTCGACGATCTGACATGAAGGAACCATGCTCGAAGGTCTGTACTCATTCTGTAAATGATTAAGCCATAAGTATACTACGTCTTACGATATTCCATGTTCCCGGATGGGCAAGTGACCGGGTGATGCAGCTGAGGGCATTAGGAACAATTGCCCCCTCCAACATTTTCTACAAGAAATTGTTTTTTTTTTTCGTTTGGAATTTTTTTTTTTTTGTAACTGGTAAATCAATATAGTATACAATATTTATAATGACGAGCTTTTGAAAATTCTGCATTCTAATTTAAAGCGACAGACAGATGATACAGACAATGTTTGAGTTGCCACCCCATTCTATAAGCTTCCACACCAAAAATCAAACGTCGTGTAGACGGTTGTACATTAAATGTGTCAAAATCCAAATAATGGTTTTGAAAGTAGGGTACCAGCTCAGGTGTTGTCAACGTCATCTGGCTGTGGTTCAAAATTACGATGCAGTGTCCCAGGCATTGCCTTTGTCCTAGGTAAAGTGCATTAGATATTTCTAAAGAAGTTATTAGAGGAACTGTCTTCCCTATTTTTAGGAATCAACAGTACATTGACTGGCGTAGTGCAGTGGACCAGACAGGCCAGGAAGCTAAATAGTGTCTGTAATAGCTCTCGTTATAAGGAGCTGTTAAAGCTCAATTGCTCTGGTATTCGTAAGGCCATTGACTTACTGACTGGACACAGTACTCGTAAGAGGCATCTAACTATTATGATAGCTACGGATGACCCTTTGTGTAGGGGATGTAGGGGTAAAGATGAAACCGTCGTATATATTCTTTGTGAGTGTGACACCTTTTCTGCTCATAGGTTCGAGCACTTGGGGCGTCACTAAGTTGAGCCTTGGAAGCTCCAAGACATTCTTATTAGGTCTTTGCTGAATTTCGCTTCAGCTACGGGTCTATTTTCTTAAGTGATCAAGGGTTTATTTTATTTCTAGGGGACAGTACAATAGACCTCCGGTGACAGTGATTGCTCCACCAATAGCCCCCCCCCCCCATCTACAATTCATGGTTCAAAATTATGATGCAATGACCCAGGCATTGGCTTTTTTGATAGATCAGGTCCAAGATCCCGAAAGTCCCCAATAGTTAGCTCATTGTGTAGCTTTAGTGCGATGTTAATTAAACCAATTATCCAACTAATCATAACCAACGTTGTAACAAATAACATTGAACTATTTGCATTAAAATTAAGTAAGTAATTTAACACATATGCATTAATTATGGTAAATATGAATTAATTATAAAATCTAATGATCGTCATTTACTAATAACAAAAATGTACAAAACTGGCAAGAAAAAATATTTATTATCTAAACTCCTAATAGTATTAAAAATTACCAATAATTGCCACCCGTTATGAATTCGCCCCTAGTCCAGCCGAATATTTAAATAAAGTTCAAATATTTTTTTTAAATGTCAAAGCATACTTTTTTATACAATAAATTAAAGTAAAACTATTGAAACATAAAAAGGAATACAGTATACTCTTACCTCATACAATAATTATATATTTACTTGTTATAATAACGACCCCTCTTATTCATTGAAACCCTCACATATATTTAAATATAAATAAAAAAGGATATATTTAAATGTTAGAAATTTTTCACAAGTTTAAAAAAAAATCACAAAAATAGGACTTTTGCTCACAAAAACCTGGACCGACCCATGTATATTAGACATTAGAAAGATAATTAACAAAAACAGAAAAATAGTTGATTATCGAAACTCTTAAAATTTTATTTCTCAAATTTCACACGCCATTAAACATAGTTTTAATGGAGTGCATATAAATAACATCAAGCAGCTATTTACGACAATCAAAATTTAATAATCAATGGCGAGTGGTTGGGGCCCGCGGTTTTAGACGGAATAGCTTGTTTATCTTAGTTCTGTTTGATTTTTTTTCCCTCGACCCATTCATTCCTATAAAGGGTTGACGTTTCGCGTAATACCAATCTCGCCGTGCTCTGACACAGCCACACACGATTTTTGAACTACATTAAAAAAGCAAATGAATGCTCGGGATTAAAAGAGTTTCCCAACGGTCGAGTCGAGTCCACCGAGATCGATGGTGGCAGACGTATCCCCCCTCGGGATTAGGAGGGTGCGAATGACAGCTAGTCAGTACATCATACCCACTGTCCTAACGAAAATACCCCTCGCAACAGCTGATAAAGGATTAAGATTCTTTTCTACGTCGGAATAAGAGATTTTCGCTTTGGTACGGCTAGCCGCGTAATAGCAACAATTGCACTGCAACTTTTAATCAACTGAGCAACTGAAAAATCACCAGCCAAACTGATTCTGATTATTTAATTGCATCCAACTAGGGGCTGCCAGGTCTCAGATATCGCAATCGTCAAAGGGAAGGTGAAATATCGCCAAACTTGTATTACTACATTCCGTACAAAATCGTCAACTGGGCGCTTATTTTGCCAAAGCTGTTAGAGGAGAAGCGAATAAAAATATATTTTGGTCAATTAAATATTACTGAGACGATATAATTTAAATTTACCTCATGAAACTTTACTAGAATACACTAAAAAAAATTTAATACTAAAAGAAGAATACACTAAATTTAAAAATGGTCGCGTTAAAATTTTAATTTTTCAAACAAACTATTCTACAAATTTCAACAGATATCAGAAAACGATTTGGGGGTTTTCAGTTTTATATATAAGTTACAGATTAGTCTTAACATGCATTCCGATTTTTTTTTTCTTTCTTCTTTTAAAGTTGATGCGTAACTACCCATTTTAGTGAGTAATATCCGGCAGCAGTGTGCAATTTTACAAGAATGCACTTCAAACTTATTTCCGGTATTATTCAATTAAGGAATAATTATATCTGTGACCCTAATCTGAGTGGAAAAGGAAAGGGGTGCGCAGGGCCCTATTAAGACATTGAAGCAAGGGAAGCCCACCTTTAAATGGGGCCCCATTGCTCGCAAACAGAATTTGGACCATCAAATCAAGCTTTCACATCCACTAAAATCCTTGCCCCTGAATGACGTTAAAACAAAACATATTATAACAAAATATATTAATAAGTAATGAGTATTCCTAATATTATGTATGTTTTGAGAGTTTTTTTCCGATATTCGAATAAATTTCACACCAATTTTTTTAAAGTTAAATTTAGTAGCAAACTATGTTAGGGGTGTTAAATATATAATAATAAAAGAGTGACTGTGTGTCTGCGGCACGCAACACTCTACCTTCTACTGCCCAAATATATCTGAAAATTTATATATCGGTATAAGTATAGTTTGTACGTGCGATATAGCAGACTGTAATTAAATTTAGTTTTGAAAAACAGGAGACACACAAGTCAAACTTTAAGAAACTTTCACTGAATGTGTTATCTAGTTGTCATCATGGTAAAAAAAAATCAAGCAGGCACAGTTCCAACTGTTCCTTAAGGTTTGACTCGTGAATATTTTATACTCGCGCCTGCTCGCCCTGCGGCTTCTCTGGTCGAAATGTCACGTCCTCCCATCCCCACTACGCGGTACAAAGGTCCGAGGACAGAGCGGATTAATCGCCAACCTGGTCGAAGTGGCCCAATGTCCTCTACACGCTGGTAGGTTATCTATCTCCATACGTTGGTTTCCCCTGGAGTTATGGGGCCGGAAGCGCATACTGCAGCCACGGGCGAAATTCTCCCCATCCGGTACAAAAGTCAGAAAATGGAATGTGTTAACAATCGGTCAGGTCCACTTTCCTCTACACGATGGACATTTATCCTCATAGGATGATTCCACGTGAGGATTTTACAAATGTCGTTATTACGTTGCGACCCCGGGCAACTGTGTACACGCACCGATTTGAAAGACGTATTCACGTCAGGAAAGTCGGAACAGTAACCACGATTTTTTTTTTTTTTAAATAAGAGTAAAAACATCTGAACCAATGTAACAGCACTTGGCCATCAAACTGGAAATAAAAGCTATAAGCGCACCTCCCAAAACTGCCTAGTCCGTTTATAGGAAAACACGGTACTCCTCGTACACGGCCATGCCCAGGTAGACCCAGGTGATAGAAGAAGAAAAAGACAATTGTGTTTTGAAAGATACTTTCCGATAGGCTCTAGAAATAGTCAGGCACCCCAAGGATAGTGGAGACTATATATAAAAGGTGTGCTGGTACTCGCTCTTGCTGATGGAGGGCGGGGAAAAGGATTCTTTTGACGTCATAGTGACGCCTTCCTCCGCCTTCAACTGTCTGTGGGCGTGTCTAATGCTCTCGACAGTCGTTTTAAGAGTAATTGTCGCTATTGTCAAGGAGTACTTAATTTAACAAGAATTCTTGTTTTTAACTAATCATGAATTTATTTAAAAGAAAACAGTTAAAATTTGCTTCAAAAACCTAAGTAGCAATGCTTGAAACATACAGCCAATGAGAATGATCAAAAACTCATAGTACGGCGGAGCTAAAATGACGTCAAAAGAATTCTTTCCTTGCCCCTTTCAAAAAGCGAAACACGAGCACACCTTATATATATATATATATATATATATATGGTCTTCACTATCCTTGCAGGCACCCTGCATAACCCAGGGGAAACAAAACAACAACAAAAGCCCATTGACTTAAATCTAAAAATGGGTCGAAAACTGTCGTAAACGCAGAGCATTCCCATCTTACAGTAGAGAGGCCCCTGCCAAGTATTTGCGTCCCTTCAGAGATGCGCTCGCTTCCTTTAGGCTGGGGGCCCCCTGAAAGGGCCCCTCACATCCTTTCTTTGGCAGGGGCCCCGCACTATTTATATGGAAAACGGGAAACCCGCTTAGAAGCTTCAATTAGGCATTTGCTAGTTTCTGACAAACATGTTCGACCTCATTTTTTGTTTGTTTTGTTTTTATTCTCATGGTTCTCCCAACCTTTGAATGGCGGAATACCAAAAGATAAATAATATTTCAGACGTCAAATAACTTTTTTTTTAATTCTTCAGATATATAAAAAAAAGCATACTTTTTTTTGGGAATAAAATTATTAAATAAAAATAATTATCATATTTAACTTAAAAGTATTGTCGTTATACTTAAGATTACTCGGTATCCAAAAAAATTGTAAAATTATTTAAAAAAAAAAAAATTTACTAAAATGATAGTTCGAAATCTTTTAAATATACTTGCATAATTCTAGAACTATGTTTTTTAATGACATACTTCAGATTTCATGCTGGATGACAAGAGAGAAAAAGTAAGAAAATAAAACTTTAATTCGTTGTTTTTCTAGTGTTTAATTTCCTCTGATATTAAGTTTTTAGAAACGCTAAGGCTTTATTATTATTATTAATGGAGAAATGGAGAATTTTTAAGCACATTTTAAAATATGTGTATATTATAAATTAGTATACGAATTAGCACTGAGCAGTAGTTTTTTCTGCTTAAATTACTAAAGACAAGCAATTTGAGATTTTAGGAAAAAAACTTGTGTTATTTAAAATATATATATATATATAAAAATCAAATACATACAGTATACAAAATTTTAATACCTAATGTAAACTGATACAACTTTGTGCCACCAACGTTTTGTGAACCTCTCCACTCTCTATCGGTTCCCCGATTAAAGTTTTTATTGTAACAAAATTCTCTCGTGATGCGTTGCTGTTGAGGAGGAGGAGCTTATTCGACTCAACTGGTGTTTCAGTAACGATTTTCGTGATCATTTCAGGGGTCGGTCCAGGTTTTTTTTTTAAACAGGGTCCGTTATTTGAAAAATTTGTGAAAATTTTTATTTGTGTGGATTTTGAATTAATTTTGTGAAAAATGTCCAATATTTATGTGAAAATCCTATGTGATAATAAAAAAAAAACACCTGCTGACATTGCGTCCTCCGATATTTATTTACCGAAATACACAAAATTTAAAAGTAAAAGCAGTTTAATTTCACAATTATTCAAATTCCATTGGAAGTTTTGTTCATATACATTGTACTGGTTGCATTTTCCTTGCTTTTTTTTTTTTTACAAGAAGTTTAGGATCAGGATAGCCTGTCCCCCAAGTATAGATAAATATTGCACGTGCCTCTCCGCATGTTAGAGCCTTCCCGAAAAAAAACAAAAGGAAAAAAAAAACACGTTTTATCCTCGACCTTGGAAAATAAGTGCTCTTAGCCCCTGCCGATGCCACCGACAGGAGAATGACAACTTACAAAAAAGAAAGATAAAGATAATAGGAAAAGCATTAATTCTTAATGCGGGTTCCCTTTTAATATTCTCGCGATAACTAGAAATTAACCTCAATTGAGCAATAAACTTGGCGGGGAGATACAATGTAGCGAGGGTTTTTGTTGAATCAACCTTTTCACTTTTTCTACTTTAAAAGAATGCGGATGCACCCGAGATTCCAAGCTGGCTCTCGGCACCCTCTTGTGATTTTACTTGTGTGCGCGAGATTTTATTATGAGTGTTTGCAGAGTTTTAACCTTTTTCGGATCCCCCCATCAATGGAAGCAACAAAAAGATATTCGTAACAGTTAAGGGGTCGTTTATTTATTGCATTATGCTACTTTTTCACCCACACCCTTAACCCCATTGCAGCGGCTTTAAAAGTCCAAGCGACACAAGCAATCGCTTGGAGGGCGCCAAATTTGAAAGAAAATGTAAATGATTTGAATTGAAAATTTCTTGTCAACATTGGACATTTTTCTACGTTTATATTTTTAATTAAATGATATATTATAATTAAATTATATATTATAATTAAATTACATATTATAATTAAATTAAATATTATAATTAAATTATATATTATAATTAAATTATATATTATAATTAAATTATATATTATAATTAAATTATATATTATAATTAAATTATATATTATAATTAAATTATATATTATAATTAAATTATATATTATAATTAAATTATATATTATAATTAAATTATATATTATAATTAAATTATATATTATAATTAAATTATATATTATAATTAAATTATATATTATAATTAAATTATATATTATAATTAAATTAATTACTTTAAGATACATTATTATTATTATAACTGTATATTACTTTATATAGTGGTTGTATAGCTCGGATTTCATTTTGTAAAAGCGCACCCTTGTCTTATAGACTAGGGATTTTTCCCCAAATTAAAAAAAAAAAAAATTGTAACTTTTAGAGAACCCAGTGCAAGTTTTTTAGTTCAGAAAGCTAGATAATTCCAATATTAAAAAATATGACTAAGTTTCAAAATTGGCAGTTTGACGAATACAACAACACATGAGCTGCCACCCCCATGCCGGAGTGAGATCGTTTGGACCACGACAGATTTAACGTGCACCCATCCCCTCTACACGAGTCCGGTATTCTATCGCGTAGTCCACCCGATGGCCATCGCCGGAGATGCGTTCGTTTGAAGTGCCGTACAAAGGTGTCATTATTTAAAAAGTTTCATTATTATTTTAAGGAAATATATTATATTAACATTTTATTATGTATACATTTTCTATAAAATACTTTTTTGAATTTGGGCAAAGGTCTATGTGCAGTGGCATGCGTCGCACACCCCTAAGGACGGCCCTGCTAGGGAGTTCACAATTTAGATGTTAAATGACCGTAAACTTCAGACTAACGTGGATGAAAATCTTTTTCATCTGATTTGTCGAAAATGCGGAGTCGTGTACTTGAAGGGTTACGTATGAAACAAAGCAGCTATGGAAATATATTTATCAAAAGTTATAAATGCCATAGTTTTATTGAATAATTGCTAATTTTTGCATTTCTAAAGTTATTTAGTGAACTCTTTACCCCTTTGAGTTTTTTTATCATCTTTTGCCGAATTAAAGCAAGAAGTCTCTATAAATTATATCTAACTACATGAAGCTTTTATATTCCAACCCCTGAAATACACTTGTTATATTTCTGGGGCATCTAAGTGCCCATAAAGTGCAGTGGCGGCCCGTGGTCAAAAATGTTAGTGCAGCCGAAACCATGTGATAAAGGAAGACTGGGCGAATGGCATGGTATGGGGTAATGCCGTCATTCTATGTAAACAGCAAACTATAACCGGTGGAGAAGTCATGATAACTGCTGCACTCTAACAAGCTATAAGAAAAACTGTCACAATATCGTTAAGATTCCGACTAGAGCAGTTCGTTAGTAATTGATGAAAATTTTGTTGTTTTTTTTGTCACAATTTTTATCTGTAAGCGTCTCACTAATCGTGAATTGGGATCATATGCCATTGTTCCACAGGGGTAATGGAGCATTGCAGTTGAAATTTGCCTAATATGTGCAAATTATGACACAAATGAAATGTTGTAAAGGTACACTTTTCGTGGAAAGTGGGCTATGCAGATTGCAGTGGGTTTGACTGCCGAGAATAATATATATATGTGACTTGTCAACGCAAATAGTTTTACTGATGAGTATCAAAATGTAATCAATCCCTCAAACAATTTTGTAACGTTTTATAAAACCTTTAGTTTCTTGTTATAATTTATTTAAAAAAAAAAGTATATACCTTACTTTTAATTGCTGTTAGTTATTGTGGAAATTTTTGAAGACGTGGGTGCAAGAACAAGGCAGCTCCAGTTTTCAAATTTGTTCAGGAAGGACGAAAAGAGTCAGAATTTAAATAAGACATTTCTAAAACGCTCCGAGAGTGACGCGATTACTCTAGTATCGGGTTAACCACGTCATTGTAAAAGTTTTGAATATTGAAGACGTGGGTGCAAGAACAAGGCAGCTCCACTTTTTTTCTGATTTCTATGTTTTCTCTTATTTCTATAAAGGAAGAAATCCTCTATCGATTAGTGCAAAAACTGGACATTCTCTAAGCATTGGCTAAAGAGATATAAAGGAAAAGGAGCTGTACTTTTGTATTATTATTATACGATGCAAGGGTTTTTTGCCCTTCCTGAACAAATTTGTGAACTGGAGCTGCCTTGTTCTTGTCTCCAATTGCTTTTTAAATAACGTTAAAAACCCATTTAAGCTTTGTTAAAGTATTTTTGCAATACATAAGAAACTGTAAAACTAAATAGTATCCTTATTTAAAGTTACATTGCTTTAGATTATTTATATTAAAATAATCAGTTTTCCCTTAGGGGGCGTGTCCCCCCCCCCCCGGTCTCCCCCCCCCCCCCCCCCCTAATACCGCTGCCGCTCACTGGCCACCCACTGGCCTTCAAAAATCACAATGTTATTTAACCGAAGTACTCGGAGTATTTACGGAACACGTACAAAGATAATAAACACTGGTCAAGTGCGAGTTAGGCCCATTCTACACAAACGAGTAAAACGCGCGAGAGCTTCTCTGTGATTCGAGAATTCACACCACGTGGTGTAAATTGTTAAATCACCGCGAAACTCACGCGCGGTTTACTCGTTCGTGTAGAATGAGCCTAACTCGCACTTGACCAGTGTTTATTATCCCGACCTTCTTCACTCGGAAGCGGCGCTGTTCAAACACGATAATTGGCGATTGTTATCATCCTCCGTGAAGTCAAACAAAACACGAGTAGGGGGGCTGTTGATACAGCTCGTCCATTCAGCTGTCTCTTTCTGCCGCATTTCGTCTTTTTCTCTCTTTTATCGGCAATTAGATTTCCACTGCGCGCATATTTACCTCTTCGAACCTCATGAGGATGTTACGCGGTTTAGTTCCGCGATTCCGAACCACGTGGTCTCCGCGAAGGTTTGGTTTGGTTAATTAACGTCGCACTAGAGCTGCACAGTGGGCTATTGGCGACGGTTCGGGGTCTATCTAGAAGGAAAGACCCTGGAACACATACATATTCATACATGCACCTCGTTATTTTAGAACCATGGTCAGATGACGAGGAAACACCTGAGCTGGCACCCAACGCCTTCAATAGACGTCGGGACTTAGGACCCCGATCAGATGTATCGTGCACCAGTCCCGTGTACACGCCGTTAATTTTTTTTATTTAATTTGATTTGGTTAATTAATGTCACACTAGAGTTCGTCGCACTAAACGCACTTTATTTCAGAGTCGCAAAAGGGTTTATTTTGAGTCCAAAGGGTAAACAAATCAATAAAAAAAAATTGTATCCTTATTTTCACTTTACCACTATATATTTGAAGCGGTTCTATATTTGGCGTCTTAGTTAATCTAAATATATATATATTTTTTAATTACACCAATGTTGAGTTTGTTCCGTTGTAAGAAATAACTTCCATTCGTTTATATTATTAAACAATTTCATTATAATAAAAAATTTCAATGTAGAAGAAAAGAGTCCGTTGAAACATAAAGGAACCTTAAGTATAACTAAATTGATTAAAACAAGAAAATTTTATTAACTAGATTACATTTGCTGTAAAACTTAATTAACCACTTAACATTATTAGCACGTCGTTTCAGTAGCAGTATGAATAAATAATAAGAAAAAGTTAAAAGCTTCTTCAAATTGAATTATGAATTAAACGCTCAAACCAAAGCTGTAATTATTAAAAAAGCACGTTAAATAACTTTACTATAGTTTAACTATGACCTTTCTGAAATAGTCGTGAAATTCAGCTGCCGATATTTTTCCCAACTCAACTTCTAGCGAAGCAGGCCTATAAAATTTTACATATTTTAATATCATTTATGAATTTTGGGAAACACATTTTTGTAACGTTCTGTATTCTTTTTTTTATATCCTAGTGGTTCACAACCTTTATGGCCACAGACCGCAACCTTTTCACATTGAATAAAACCCATAAACTATTTGAATTTATATACTATTAAATGTATTTCAGGTATAAATTAACGCAGTGATTCCTAATTAGTATTAAGTCCCGGATCCCTAGCTAAAACACGGCTGGTGACACCTTTTTCTGTATGTCTTGATTCCATTACTTAAAACAACTCATTTACCTTTTCCAAAATAATTTCGGTTGTTAGTAGAATAAAGTGCTGCATTTAAAATAGCTTTCAGTCAAGGTGTAGCAATCTAACTTGTTGTAGTTTCCGAATGGCTTCAACTCTTTCACTCCCATGTCAACCCTCAACTGCTTTCGTACTCCTAGCTAAGCTACCTAATAAACTGTTTGACCACGCGTTGCACACGACTCAGTGGCCGCTAGTCGGGACTCGAACCTGCGATTTATTGTTTCGAAGACCCACGCGCTTCCTTCTAAGCTACCAAGTTATTCTCTACTTACTCTATATAAAGATCTTGGGGGAGGGGATTGTTATTGTTTCTTTATACAATAAGTATTTTAAACGCATTTTTTTAAAACAAACCGTTAAGATTATCCCCAAATGTGATATAGAGCTCAAATCGGCAAATTTACGTAATATGCAATGTTTTACGTTAACGAGTTCCTGCTTTCTCTCGACCGTTCGGCATTTCATCTGTGTATCTATCTTTAAATGTGTTTGTTTTGCAGTTACGAGCAAACGTGTGAGGGACGTCTATAATTAAATCGGAAGATGTAAAAAGGGGATCTGTTACATAGACATAACATAGCACATATCCCATTTCTTTATCTTCCGATTTAAATGCCCATGTTTCTTCGATTTTTCCAGGAATACACATTTAAATTCATAAAACGCCACCCTATGTTAAAATATTTTTTTCAATTTTAAAGCGTTAGAATATTTTATGAGAGAAGAGGGGGGGGGGGGGGGGGGGGAGTTCATGAAGTTTTAACACTTAGGGGCAGGGGGAGAGGGTGTGATATCATACAACATCATATATGGGAACGTCCACCAAAAATGAAACTTTTTACTGAAATTCAAATTTTAACCAAACTGTAAGTGTGGTATATCAATTTAATCCTAGAGAGTTGCTGGATATGAATTTGTAAGGTATTATTTCATAAGAATAATAGTCTGCAGTGAAATTGTTCTGAAAGTAGACTTATTTCTTCACTTTTATTGGGGCCAAAAATGTCACTTCGATAATAGTATATTATTTTCTTAATTTTGTTCATTAATTGAAATCATTATATATACAAATTCATAATCCATTTACATATTATATTTATCATATATATATAGTTGAAATATTTTAGATTAGCTTTTGAATAAAATTTTAACTCTATTTAATAGTGATGTTTAATTGTCACAAGAGTAACAAAAAACATATAAAAGTTTCAAACTTGTAAAAACTACTTAACATTTTTACTTGAAACCTTTTAATCTCTGATTTGGTGGAATAAGACATATTTTACACCATTTATTTTTTGTGCGTCATGCATAGAACATCCTCTGTTGTGTTGTCACAAGAGTAACAAATGACTGTGTCACAAGAGTAAGGCACAATATTTCTGGCAAGTAAATCAAATAGGTTGTCTTTAGACCAAAACAAAAACAATATTTTAAGTTTATTTGGCTTTGCCCTTTTTAAGAATAAGTTCTTGAGTAGTTTTTCCATAATTAATTATATTAATAATTAATTTAAAACAAATTAATTTTCATTCATTCATGTTTTTAAATTGAATGAACTTAAGTTTTTTATTTACTTTAAAATTACAGAACAATTATGACAGCAGGTCCTCAGAATGTGTGTATTTGTGGTTTTCATAAAAACTTTCAAAGTAATTCATAGGACAGTTGCAGATTTATTTTCTCCATTCCTAAAGATTTATTGATTTAGAGTGCTGTGCAGGCCCGTTGCACCGGGGGGAGCACGGCCCCACTATAATCTGGAAACCCTGAAAGTTGGGAATTTCTACTTCTAAAGATCCCCAATTTGAGAAAATTTATGCCTGAAGAAAATTAATATTATTAGCAAATGAAAGCTAAAGCAGATTAGAAATAGCCTAACTTGTATCATTACATTTAAATTAGACCTCAGAATGGACATTGCATTGGAATATGGGTGCAACAAATCAATGCTTGTGAGAGAACTGTTTAATATTACCTAAAATGTATATAAAAAAAGATGAAAAATGCTGATAGTTGTAACTGGGAATTTTCAGCACTGTTGAGTTGGGAATTTCAAAACGTTAAGTTGGGAAATTTGTTGTTTCAAGCCTATTTTGTCAATTTTGTTATGTCGCTGGTCTTTGATACTTTAATTGAATGTTGGTAGACATCCAGAATGTGCATTTTGAAAAGATATCATAGAACGACTATTATATAATACAAGACTGTAAATGTGTTTGCACAATATTTTAATGCAGCATCTCCAAGAAAATACATCGGTCAAAAGTGTATCCAGTTTTTTCTGATGGTTGCACAGGCCAATTTAAACAAAAATATAATTTTGTAAACATGTCAGCATTTAAATATTAACAGTTTTCATGGACATTTTTTTTCCAACAGCTTATGATACGAGTGCTGTAGATGGAATCGGTGCTGTTTTTCTTTTTTTAAGTGATGTCTATGAAATGAAGTGCATGGTAAAAAGCAATTATACAAAAAGCTGCTGATTTTGCAGAACTTGTTCATGGTGCAACAAAGGTAAACATACTTTATGTACCAAATGAAGAAATCATAGCCAAAGAATTCATTTGCGTATTGCTCTTGGAGAAATTGTATAGTGAAGAGCACACAAAAACACACTTTGTCGAAGCTACCAAAAATGCCACTATCTACCATTGACCATAACACACGATAATTCCTACAAAGAGTTCATATTTTATAAAGGAAACGGCAATAAAACTGCAAGTGAAACCGATGATGAAGGCGAAGAGCAATTCTGCTCAGTAGCAGAACGCAAAGGAGCCGAGAAATTGCAATATAACCAGTAGGTGAATGTAAACTATGTTGTGGTCTGTTAATTCTAACAGTATATGATGAATATCAAATAAGGTGCTTTAATACACACAAAAGTAAAAATAATTCAAAAGTTTAAACCTTATGATCATGCTATTTGATACAAAAGAAACCAAATTGTGGCTAATTTTGTTGCTCTTATATTTGTAAAATATTTTTTTAGTAAACTATTTTTTAATATAATAATTCTATACCCTTTTAAGCAATTTTAGACTCCTATCAATGTTTAAAACTGTTGTATATTAAAAAAATTGAGAATTAGCTCATATATTAATGATTTTTTGAGGTTTTTAAGCAGAAATTTAATTGTGGACAAAATGTCACAAGAGTAACGTCACAAGAGTAACGCTTAGCCTTTCACTTAAAACAATGCCATTAATTCAGATTTTGTCAAGAGAGATTCAAAAGTTTTTCCCTTTTGAAGAGATATAATTGCTCTATTATATTTGTAAATTTAAGTTTTGTATTCTCATATAATTCACAGGAATTCTACCCTAAAAACACTTTTTGTATTTTGCCTTTTCCAGTAGTCACAAGAGTAACAAAATTTTGATTTATTTCCTAGACAACAAAATTATACTAAATTACATATTAGATATGTTTTATGAAGCGGAATGACATGAACTTTTAAATAGTAATTTTGAATTTTATCCTAAATATGCTTAGTTTTGTAAAAAATTTACGTTTTTATGAAAATTTTCTCTGACCGTCACAAGAGTAACAATGGACGTTCCCATATACTTTCTATGGTCTTAGTCTAAAATACATTGCAAATCAACAGTAAATCGAAAAAAAAAATCCATATTAATAAACCATTTTAATCGAATTTGAAGTGATGTTATTAACAAATGTACTGAGTTTAATACAGTTGAAAAATAAAGTTGAATCGAATTTGAAGTGATGTTATTAACAAATGTACTGAGTTTAATACAGTTGAAAAATAAAGTTGAATCGAATTTGAAGTGATGTTATTAACAAATGTACTGAGTTTAATACAATTAAAAAATAAAGTTGTAAATTAAAATTTAAAATATAATCTATAACTTAGTACTCTGTTTCTGAACTGCCACACTTCACCATATATAATTTGCTACGTGCTAGATTGATATGGTTGGTAGGAGAAACGTGACAGAAGGGGTTGGGTAAAGTGTGACTGCTTGTGACATGGGGGGTCAAAAATATGGAGAAAGGTGTGACATTTATGGACAGCCCCTTAACAGACTAAATAATTTTTTATGTTTCCCTCACCCTTTAAAAGGTTAGGAGAAATTCAATATTCAAAAGAAAACACCCACAAAATTTCATCTTGTTGAGCACTTTATTATTTCATTCGCTTTTTCTGGAAAGCAAGGGGCCTTTCTAAAGCTCAGGGCCCTGTGTGGAGGAGGGGAGGGGGTCGTCGCTAGAAAAACATTCGAAACCACTATCCACAAAAAACCAGGGCCTATCCAACAGTGATAGTGATATCAAATAATAAAAATATTGTAGATCAAATCAGAAAGGAAGAAAAAAAACATTCTCTCGTTCTTGATTCCTGGCGCGGTGCCAAATGCGCAAAAAAAAAAGTCGTACTACTACCTTTTCATATTCCCACGAATTGCTCAAGAATTAAAGCAGTATTAACAAAGACATGCGATCCTCTGAGGAGTAAACAAGGGGACACTGGGGAGGTTTCATTACGACAAAAATAAGTTAGGGGAACGTTTTTTTCCCGCATCTTCTGAAGTGTGTTTTGGAGAATCGCGCGGTGAAAACGAATTGAAACAAAACATAGATGAACAAAAACACGTAACAACGCTGCGTTTTTATTTTCATCTGCTTAGGGGGCCATCCATAAATGATGTCACACCTTTTCCCCGTACTTTTGATCACCTTCCCCGTGTCACAAGCTGTCCCAATTCCCCCAAAACCCCCCTTTCCCAGAGCTATTAGTAAATAATTTTTAATTCTTATAATAAAGCTAACGTGATATAATACTAGTTTGTTTAAAAAACAAATAGGTATAAATTAAGTAAATACAGTTTAAATTCTTGAATAAATATAATCATAATAATATACTAAATGAATATATACATTACATAAATAAATACATCATTGCGATTTTTTTTTTTTAAGAATCATGATTTTTTTTTTTTAACATATTGGTAGGTATGAAAGTAGCATAGAGAAAAAGTAAACCCCAAAATTATCCATTGACTACATGAGAAATGAAACACGACACGTAACGAATGCAAGAAACATGTAATTTGGGAAGGCTATTTACATGAGGTAGGGGTGAGTAAATACCCATTTTTATTTACCCTAGCTATTGGGTATTTTACCAGAACCATGTCTGTAGAGTAGTTAAACGTTTTAAGAAAAAATCCGAACTTTTAATATTCATAAAAAAATTTAATTCAAAGAAATTCGCTTATTTTTATTTTACACCCTGGTTGTAATGAGTAAACTCTAAAATAAAAGCCTGTAAGTGTCATCAATTTGAGTCGTTTGATGGCCAACTAACCTAACATTACTTGCCTAACAAAAGCAAACTTTTTATTGTGTGCGTAGAGGGATGGGTGAAAAGGATTATGAAGATGGTATTCATAAAAAAAAAAGTTTATCAAAGGATTCGTGAAAGAAAAATAATAAAAACCACTGCATTAAGTTATAGATGGTATTTGAAATTTTATTGTACAACTACTTGTTTCAGATTTATTTTTTGTTTGTTGTTTTGGATTTCCGTTGATTTGCAATTTTTCAGGCGATGTGTGTGTTGATACTACCCCCCCCCCCTACCCCCCACATCTTTGTCACAGCTTCATGAAAAAAAACATCTATTTTAAAATTTATATACACTCCGATCATAATTATGAGTGTAGACTACACACTTATCACTCTCATCTACGTTTTCCTTTTATCACGAAAATTTGAGGCCCTTCTTAGTCTGGCGCCCCAAGCGGCACTTAAGTTTTGAGAAGCTCATTTGTCAGAATTCGTTAGGACGGTCAGCAAGCCTTGCACAAAGATCAAGAATTTCGGATGCATACTAAGATTTAAAAAGCACCTTAAATACCCAGCTTCTATTGTACCCATTGTTCTTGCGTCTTCGGTAGTAAGCTCTAGATCTCTGCGCACTGATTAGACTCGTTTAGACTTCCTCAATCATTTTATTCGCCTTGAACTCTCCTACAGCTTGTAAAAGTGTTCTAGGCCGCAATCGAACTCTTTAGTTTCAAAGAACAAAAATTCTACAAATTGACATTTTAAACGCCACACAATGTTCAATGAAAACAATGGTTTAAACTGTCAGCTAGTCGAATGGAATTGTATAACTCATCGTTCTCTTCAATTATAGCACACTTGCGATGAGCCGTCGATTAGAACAGAAGTTACAGCGGTTAAAGAAGCCAGATCATGCCAGAAATTCAACTCATCCTGTCCCCCTCCCCACATGATACAAAATTCAGAGAAGGATTGCCGTATCATCGGCGATCCTTCTCTGAATTTTGTATCATGTGGAGAGGGGGACAGGGGGTTATAACCGGCCTGGTCGACGCGACCCACTTTTCTTTACTCGGATGGTTCGTCATTTATTCCCGAGAGTTTTGGCACTTCGAAAGGTCACCACTTTTTATGTCACTTTAGTTTCTGCCGATGACCGCTGTACTAGGACCAAATTTAAAGACGTGATAGATATTGGCGTCAAAATTTAAATACGTAGATATTGGCGTCAAAATTTAAAGCGCATGTTAAGAAAGCGCTCCGGCTTCTAGTACTGTTCCACTGTGCGTGACTAAAAAACTTAAATTATAAGAAACAGCAAAAGTTCAACCGGTCCATAGTTGATCCAATCTTGATATCGATACTGCTTTAATTACCTAATAGTATTACGCTATAAATAATCTAAAAGTTACACACTAAAAAAAACATTCTCATCAATGAAGCAATTCCAGCAAAGAATAAATCGAACAAAAAAAAGCAACGTAAATAGCGTTTATTTCCGCAAGTAATTATCGAATCCAATTATTTTTATCCATTAAGCGAAATTCCTACTCTTTTTCAAATCGTTCTGTTCCGAGAGCAATGATTTCCAACAATTAAGACAATAGGTAAAAAAAAAATGGAAACAAAAAGTTCGAAAGAAAAGAAGCCCATTTGCCTATTCGCTGTCATCTTTCGGAAGTCAAGAGAGCCCATCGAAATAATAACCAGGGAATTTGGCAGGGCGCCAAAACGGAGGAAAAGATCAGCTTCCCTAGCCTGCCTTTCCCGCGTTTTGCCGTCCAATAAGATTTTAGGAAAGAATCGGCAGTCATTTGTAATGTGGTTTCAACTTAAAGAAAGTATTCGAGTGAAAATAGTTATTTGTAAATTGAAATAAAAATTTTAATTTGAAGTTAATATTGATGTATCCGAACTTTTAATCTTTTGAAAATACTAAATATTAATTCCAATTGCAGCGTTCATTCATAACGTCTGAAACAATCCATACAAAATGTGTTTATTTTTGGAAAAAAACAGATAGGAAATTAAATGGTTTTATAAAAAAAACTCGCGCGCTTGTTTTACAGCGCGCGAGTTTAAAAAAACGATTTTTTTTAAAGATAAATAAACATGAGTATTAAAAAACGTGTTTCACCATGATCAAACGAAAACACAATTTTTACAAAAACACAACAAAACGTGTTTTACTATAACCTTTTCCCGGAAAAAATAAACAAGATTAATCAAAAAACGTGTTGTTACGTTTTTAATTCCAGAACAGTAACCGTCTACTGCAATTGCAAACATGTTTACTATAAAACTATTAGGTTGATCTCAATCAAATCGAATTAAAAATAAATTATTAGTCCACGAATCACCGAGTTATAATATAGCTTGTTATAAAGCCTAACTATAATTCAAGTATTAAGTATTGTATTTTTGGCAAATGAAATTATTAAATACGCAGAAATAATAACTTATTTAGCTTTAATTATTTTTTTAGATAACATTTCAAATTAATTATTTACATCTATTTTGAAATAATGAGGGATATTTGAGTGCGATCTTGCACTCTTTCACCACTTCAGTATTTTTTAGTGCAAGCACGAGAGTAGAAATTAAAGATACGCTCTCTCAAATCTATAAGTGGATGAATTCTATTTAAATGGTCTTTCGAAGACTTCTAACGGACCACTTTGAATCCTCTCAGGGAACACCAGCGGTCCGCGGACAGCGGATTGGGAACCACTGATATAAGCAGTGTTCATTGTAGGAGGTATTTTTTTGCTTAACTATTTGAGGCACACTGTTTAAACGGAGAAAAAGTCCCAAATTGCACAGACAGCAAAACAGTTTCAAGACCTTAACAACGGGTTTTTTACTTGATTTTTTTCGAATTTACCGTTAGTTTACAATGTAGCTAATTGGATTAAAATCATAATAAAATATTAAACTGTAATTTCTAGTGGATTAAAAATCATCAGAGCGTCCCACCATGTATGAAAAGGTAAGCAAAACGTACGTTTATTAACACACCTAACCCTAAAGAGTTAAAGGGACTACTTTGTCTTTTTCGCTTTTCCTTGAAAATAGTTATCCTTGTTTTTCCTGGAAATCGCCACCCAAAATATGTACAGTGTGATTGCAAAAGAATATCACAAATTCGAAACTCAACCAAACAACTTAATGCGCCATTCTACATATCATCGTAAAGAGGACCTTTTGAAGTTTCTTTGATTGGCGAGAGATATCGCTACAAATTTTCTTCGTCACACTTTTGATAAGAACTTTTTGAATTTGCAAAGGCCATCTATAAGACAAATTCCGTATTGGCGAAAAATACGCATGTTGAACCCGATTCACTTTTAGAAAATACATTTCTCTGCATTCCAAACAAATTAAACTCCAAAATATCCCACACAATGATTTGTAGAATGGTTGCTTAGTTGTTGAATCAGTTTATGGTGATAAATGACACGCCATCGTGTAGAGGAAAGTGAAATGTTTTGAACATGCCGACTGTTAAACGATTTTTTTTCTTACTCTTACTTTTGCACCACGTGGGGAGAGAGTATCACCCATAACTGCAGTATGTACTTTTACCCCATAACTCTACGTGGAATCAGCCTATGGGAATAAATAACGTACTATCGTGTAAACGAAAGTGAACGCGTAAACCAAATTTGCTGTTTATTTTCTCTCCATTCTAACTTTTGTAACGCATGGAGTGCAAAAGTATTTGTTGCAAACCGGCCCACTTGGGGCATGATTCACTGTGCTGAGAGGCCCCATTTGGGTTTGGAATGTGGCATCTTCCACTTGAGAGGTTTCGGTTCGGATTTCGAACAGAGAGAGCACTAGGCCGCCATTGAGTATGGTTGGATAAAAATCAGCTCCTCCACAAAAAGTATTGTTTGGGAATGTAAATAAAAACTAGTTAAGTTTTTAAAAGATGTCTCTTCTCCTTGAGTCTTCCGAACTACAGGAAATGCATCGAACCTGGTAGGTTTGCATTTGCATTTACAAAATTATGGCGCCCGAACAGGGACTCGAGGAAAAAGAGACAATGCAATCTCTCAAACAAAGACGCACAGCCGTGCGAGGTTCATTCACAAAGGCCGTTAAGCTCTTACGTGAGCTTATAACGGAAATGGCTGAAGCCGTGAATGTCCAAATAGCTTTGAAACAGCTAGAAGAAAAAGCCAAAAAACTCTTTGCCCTAGACGTTGTGTTCCAGGAACTCCTGCAGGATCAGGAAGAAGGATGCAGCCAAGAAGACTTCAATAAAGAATGCTATGCTGCCGAAGTATATGAAGAGAAGCTTATAGCTTGCCGTGTCCGAGCTACAATACATCTAAAAGCACTGACGATCTCGTCGAGGGATGGAGATTGCGTTCGAATCCGAGGAGATTCATTCCCGGCCGCGGTTGTGACCCACTCAGCCGATTTCATCCCCCCCGTCCCAGTATTGAAGGTCTCGACGACAGATGAAGATGCTATTCGAATCCGAGACGATTCCTTCCCGGTCGAAGTAGCGACCCCCTCAGCCGACTTCATCCCCCCCGACCCAGTGCGGCGAATGCCGGAAAGGCTTGTGTATGATGCAAGTTGTAAACAGAAGGGATTATCGTCTCCGAATCAATGTTTGGAAAAAGTGCCAAACCTTCTACTTAGTGCATCTGATAGTGTAAACTCGGGTAAGTCAATAACTTATCGTCATACAAATGTTTGTTTTGGTGTAAAATGCTCACCATTTCAATTAAGTGCCACCATAAATCATCATTTGAATCTAGTGCCCCGTGATCTTTCTCCAACTGTCAATCATCTAAGTGTTGATGATTGTATCCCAAGTTTATGTGACTTGGGGATCGCTGGAATTCGTCCATTCTATTCGATGGACACTTCTACAGCTGTTAGAAACAGTTTCTACAGTTTTCGGAGTACGATGACCGAGTGGTGCACATTAGTGATAAATCGAATTAAATACATTCTTTCTGTGACTGATCCTCCTCAGTTCTGGCATAATATACCAGGTGTATAAAAAGCTGCCGACCTCGAGTCTCGTGATTGTTTTAATGAAAAGTTGAAACAATTAAAATGGTGGGAGGGTCCATCTTGGCTCTAAAAGTCAGAATCCAAGTGGCCTTCTAGTGTAAATATTCTAAATGAAGAGATAATTAGTTCTGAGTAACTAAAAAATGTTAACTGTACATAATGATGTAGTGAAACTAAACAAATTGTATTTTGAATATGTCTCTTCTTATTTAGAAATTTAAGACTCTTTGTATCTCACAACAAACTCTATCGCTGATAACGTGCCAAAGTGGTCGAACTATGAATGCACCAGATCGTTTAAGCTATTAAGAATGAAACTTAAGAGAATTTAATATTTAGAATATTTTTTTCAATTTATACTTTTTTTTGCATTTAAATTTATATGTATATATATTTTAGCATTAATTAGTAGGCATTCTTTTAGTTAGCAAATAATTCATTGTTTTTGTGTTCAATGAACAATATGAGTGTATTTGTATATATTTTTGTATATTTGACTTTGCTTTTGTGGGGAGAGCTGTAGTAAGTAAAATTTGAGTTTACAAGTTTAAACTCAAAGGTGGGAGAATGTTGCAGACCGGCCCACTTGGGGGATGATTCACTGTGCTGAGAGGCCCCATTTGGGTTTGGAATGTGGCATCTTCCACTTGAAAAGTTTCGGTTCGGATTTCGAACAGAGAGAGCACCAGGCCGCCATTGAGTATGGTTGGATAAAAATCAGCTCCTCCACAAAAAGTATTGTTTGGGAATGTAAATAAAAACTAGTTAAGTTTTTAAAAGATGTCTCTTCTCCTTGAGTCTTCCGAACTACAGGAAATGCATCGAACCTGGTAGGTTTGCATTTGCATTTACAAAAGTATTCGTGAATCAAACCTTGCGGTACAATGTGGTCTTTTCCTTAGCAAAGTTTAATGAACGCAAAATCGATTTTTGCTAAAATCGACATTTTGAATAGCTAATTATAATTAGATACCTGAAAAACCCAATCAATATTGAAAAAAAAGCATATAAATTTCAACGTTAAAATGTCATGAAATCTATTTAAACGTCCGAAAGGAAACAAGCTTTTTAATCTCCAAAGTCGAAAAATTACGTTTTTAAATGATGAGCCGAAAAGGATGAGAACGGATATTTTCGTAAAATGTTCAGGTGAATTCGTGGGATTTTGGGTAGGCAAGAAAGTCGGTGATTCAGTTATAGCCCCATTGCGGCCGAAGGGAGCCGGGTTTACCATATTCTCAAAGAAGAAAACATTTGTTTATGGCCCAGACAAAAGGTTGCCATGGGCCGCAATTGGAACTTTCCGGGTGATTCGTACATTAAAGAGCAGGAGGGTGTAATTTTCATTGTGAAAAGATTGGAACGGCGGATCGCCCTTAAAACTCCCAGAGTAAACACTTTAGGTTGATTATCATCAATTAATCAGACATACCAGGTTGATTACAGTGGCGGCTCGTGGGGTACATCAAGTACAGCCGGGCTGCACCTAAATTTATTAGTGTATTTTAAAACTAAAATTATAATTTTACTGATTTTTTTAAAAGAAGATTAAAATTGGAAATGAAGACGAAATTTCTACGAAAAGTAAAAAAAATATCCGATAAATAGCAAACCTGTTGCCGTAATACACAATTCAGGAGGGGAAAAAACTCCATTCAATCAAAACTGCAGCCGAAATTAGCCGATGTTATCATTTCGTAAAAATTGAAAGGAAACTTTGATTTTAGTAATAAATATTAAGTTGCGGCAAAAAGGGGGTTTCACGTGATTTCGGCTACACTGACATTTCTGACCACGGGCCGCCACTGGATGATTATTATTAATTAATCAGAAATCCCAAGTTGAAAATTGAAATTTTTCCGCTTTTAAAGATGACAATTGTAAGTTTCCTGGTGAATTTAACGCAAATATTATCTGTAATGGTCACTCTTTTTTGCAATGTCTCCAACTTTAAAAATTTGCAGAAAATAAATTGAATTTTTCTGAGGACTGTGTCTTTATTAAAGTGCTCTTAAGGTTGAATGTTCATTGTAACCAAACGATGTTAAGAATTACACTATTGGAGTTACACTAATAAATTACAAGATATCTCAAACCCAAATAAAGATACGAGAAACAAATTTGAAATACTTTAATGTTCTAGTAAGGTACTTTACTGTTCAATATATAAATAAGCAGGGGGCATGACAGCAAGGCTATCACTGAAGTTCATAAGGATGACCATTGTTTGATTTTGTTTTTGCACCAGAAAACAACTAATCAATTTGCTATGGATATCGGAAACATTTTGTGCAGTGGTGCATTTTGAAATAATAATTATTAAATGCTAGTGAATTACAAAAAATAATATTATACAAAATTTTCCAAATAAAGTACAAAAAGTTAGTTAGAAGTCTTATTTTCATAAAAGAATTTTTTTCCAAAAGTTTTAATAAAAAGAAGCTTTGATACTAGGCAGTAGTTATATTTTGTTTATTGATTTTAAAATAATCAGAGTGTAAAAGAAAATTTATCTAGCATCAAAATTAATTAAGTAAATTGGAATTGAATAAATGTGTGAAGTAACACTTAAAATGTAATAAATACATTTTATTTATAATAAAATTATGCTAATGACTTCTGTAATAAAATTCAGGATCCATATTATTAGTTTTCAAATGAGTTTTTTCTAAAAGAGCCAGGGACTCCAATCAGTACAATATATATCCTTTTTTTTTTCCCACAAAAAATATGCCTAAGTTGTTCAATTAAAAAATAATGAAATTTGAAACTCAAGTGTTACATATGGAAAATCTATTGTTTTAACTTTAACAACAAATCGAGTAAGCTAGGGAGCTGTAATGCAAAGTTTGGTGAGTGAATATTTTGTTAATGTTCGAAGGTTACAGTTTCCTATGTTGCAATTGATTTTGGCTTTGTAGTTAATCTTTGACAAATCATAACTCTTCAGTCCACACAATTTTTACACAAATGGTTTAAACTGCCAATTATTCATGGAATGGTAGAACTCAGCTCCTTTAATTTTAGAACACACTTGCCACAATTCATCAATAAGATCTATAGTGGTTCAACAGACCAGCATAATGCCCAAAATTTGACTCATCTCCCAAAGCAGTGGATTAATGGCCGACCTGGCTCACTTTCTACTTCATAATGTTAATGTCGTTTATTCCAATAAGATGATTCCACCTGGAGTTATGGGGCTTCAAAATATCAACACTTTTTTTATGTTGTGCAAGTTTCTGCCTAAGACCACTTGTACCTGGACCGATTTTAAAGACAAATTCACTTCAAAGTTCCTGAATTGTTTCATTGGTATTTAATTTATTCCCAACTTAAATTATACAATGTAAATGTTTAGATTGCTTAAAACGTCCAACTTTAACTTAAAGAAGTTAAAAAGCATTTTCAGTAACAAAAAAGTTATACCATGAAATTTTATAAGTTAACATATTTGAAAGATTTATTGTTATTATAGCTTAGTGGTAAAAATAGCATTTTTTTAAAACATTTTTGCAAAAGAAAAAAAACTTTAGAAACTGTAGTGCAAGGTTTACAAAAATTTCATCAGAAAAATACATCTCATATTCTTTTACCATGATTGATGAAGTCTTCATTGTTGTTATTTGCTTTATTTGGTGAAGATGTACATGGCACATATTTGCCTCGCCAATTTGTACAGATTGTCTGTACAGTGGAAGGAATTTAAAAATTTTGTATGATTATCTTGTATAAAAAATAAATGCTATAATGTAACAATCGATTTTACATAACGTATTTAAAATCTTTCAATGATGTTAAATAAAATTTTATTATCAATAGAAATGCTCGAAGTCAGCCGGAAAAAAAAAATTATATCTTAAAAAAGAATTGTTGGAAATAGAAAAATTAAATACTAACATTATTTTGAATATAAAAATCATGATAATTAAATATTTAATTTCCTCATTATATTGAATTATCTATTGCTGCAGGGACATTGGAAATGCAGAATATTTTAAATCATAAAAGGCGGTATTAGCATTGAAAGCTTTATGTGCCTTAATGTTCTAGAACTGAAAATAATTGTTCGCTTTATAAACAGTTGCTGCACTTTTCTACTAATTCCTTAAAATTTTGGCTACCGAATTATTAAAATTCAGGCATGAAAATATGTCATATTACCATACTTATTCAACAGTTCTTCAAATTTAAAATTATAATAATTTATACACTTTACGGATAATAAATTTCTAAAAATTGTAATCTAGTTTATTTTTAGTTACAAATTTTAAATCTTTAAATTCTATGCCAAAGTAGATAAAATAAAGATTATATTAAAGATGCAATAAAGATTACAACTTCATCAGATAAGGGTGAAAAATGTTAAATCTTAAATTAGTGAATTAAAGCTTAACATTCAGCAAGAGAATGAGTTGTGTCATTTGACCTTTTACATGATTTGAACGATTGTCAGCGACATACAGCATTAATTATGTAAATTGTTTCGGTCCTGGACAAAAATAAAAAAGATGGAAATATGTCTCAAGATGGAAAACTTTCAGCCATGAATTAATAGTATATTTGTAATTGTAACAAATGAAAAAAAAAATAGTAAATTTGCAATATTTAAATACATTTTTTGGGAAAAAACAAATTTGTGCACCGTAAAATTTGAAATTTATTTTTAAATTTTTGCAATGTGATGATTTATAATTAAACCAAGGGGTACAAATTCCTTTAATATACAAAAAGGTTAAATTGTTGAATTAAAATCATAGTAGAGTTACACAATGGGCTATCGCAACGGTTCACCACCTATCCTAAAAGAAACCAGATGTACCAACTCTCCTACCCTCTAGCATGCGTAAAAACATAAAATGTTGCACATATCGAGGAGCGGGATCAAAAGTTGGGAATTTTTCTCTTAAGTTTGGGGACTAATGTGTATATTATAGTTCAATTTGTAAAAATGAATTGTATTATTACAAAAAATAAAAACAACAAGGAAATGGCTTGTACACCTATGACTTGTCTGACCTAGTGAACTAGCCAGGATTGGCAAGTCACTTCAAAGTGGATAAAAACATATATTTACTAGGGATGAACCGGATAGTGGTTTCGCCGGATACCGGATATCGGGCGCACATTACAAACCGGATATCGGATATCCGAACTGGATTTTGCCGGATATCAGGCAGATTCTTTTTTATGAAAATATCTTCTCATACACACTAGAAAAAACGGATATCGGTCAAAAATTACAAAATATTTTTTTATTCTATAATATTCCCCGATTCCTTACCTTTAAGGTGATACCATGATTGAATAAACCTTCACAAAACTTTTTTTTATTTACAAAGGGTTAGTCTAGGGCAGTGGTTCCCAAACTATTTTGGTCGTGGAACCCCAAAATTTTTTGCCAATGGTCGCGGAACCCCAAAAATTTTTGCCAATGGTCGCGGAACCCTGAATATTTTTTAATCAACGACTTTTCAAAATTTAATATCTGATATTAAATGAAACAAGTATTATTTTGGTATTTCAGATTTTATTGAATTGAAGGGACATAGACAATCGCTAAAGCAGTAACCAGGAAAAGAAGTTTGGAATATGCCACTATGGCCATCTATTGGTAGGATCGAAAGTTTGATCCCGGTTAAACATCCATACACCGGTATATTGCACACAAAAAAAAATTACATAAATTTTGGGGGTCAATTGTAAACTTTCCGAGGAAAATGTGAATATATTAAACACCATTCTTATTTCTTTTTAATCAAATAAAATTTGTCACGCGGAACCCCTAAATTTTTTTGTGGAACCCACTTTGGGAACCACTGGTATAGGGTGCTGCTAGCCAATGGGCGTATGTTTTGTACACTTTAAACTCAATTTCTGAATAATTGTATTTTTACCATAGGCCCTTTCATTGCAAACATGAAAACTCAAGTTTGCTTAAACTTTTGAGAAAATTATTTTTATTTCTACTTTATATTAGTTGTAAAGTGTTATAACCCTCCACCATTACGATTCGTTAAAAAAAATTAATAGAATTTTGAAGTTAAAAACGAGAAAAATTCAAGGGAAAATCTGCACATTGTTAATACATTGGTAAAATTTTCAGAAAAATCCTTAAAGCAAAGATAATTGACTGCCACAAAAAAAAAATCTTTGATGTTTTTATTCATCCGGATATCCGGCTTGGTAAACCGGATATCCGGCATTTTACTTCCGGATATCGGATAGTTAAAAATCAGCCGGATAGGCCAGATAGTTACCGGATATCCGTTTCATCCCTAATATTTACCATGTAAGTTGCAATTTGATAGATACAATAATTACTTATTTCGGTACTTCTCTGTTAAACGGCCTCAAATAGTCGCCAAGCAAAAGTTTGTCGCTGTATTGATTATTTACAATTTTAATGTTGCCACTCACAAAATAAAATGTTAAAAACACTCGTAAATGATTTACGATTAGATGACGTCGCTCGTCAGCGGATCTGGATGTATTTTCAAGTGAACATCAAACGACCGGATGCGTTGCGCATGCGTCTTTTTTTCTGATCTTTATGGTTACTTAAGGAGAAATGCACAATTACGGTTAATTACTCAAACGCTGTGTCTTATTTTCGAACCACGGTGGATGACGTTCACTGCGTAAGGGGCTAGCGGTGACGGTTCAAAATTATTTCCGAAAGATTTCTTTAAGGTCTGCACGATTGAATAAAATAACGTCGCACTTGAGCTCCACAATGGGCTAATGTCGACGGTTTAGAATTCATCTCGAAGCTTTGGTTTTGTTAATTAACATCGCACTAGAGCTTCACATTGGGCTGTTGGCGGCAGTTCGGCGCCTATCTCGAAGGGAACAATGTCTCGTATTTTTGAACCACGGTCAGATGGCGAGAACATCACCTGAGCTGGCAATCCTTCCAGCATTCGTTTAGGGCATTTCGACACCACTCTTAAGCGCACGCGCGAAACGCGCGCTAAAGTCATAGACTCCTGACGTCGATTTATGGTCCCGGGCAGTTGTGGTCTCCGGCCTTCTGCCTCCGACTACTCAGGATTACATCCATGACCCCCTCCGGGCAGTCGATCATGGTGCTTACAGGCAATCCTTCGGGCAGTCGTTTGGGGCATTGCGACAGCACTCTTAAGCGCATTCTAAACAAATTCATTTTAATAGCTATCCTTACAATCAAACATGTTTCTAAAATTATAAAGTTAATCAAAATTATTAAATAGTTCGCATAGTCGTGCAACCAATCAGAGTTCGTTAAACACTTATATATTCTAACCAATCAACAATCGTAAGGAAATAGACGTTTACTGTCAGATCGCGAAGGAAAATGCGCACGCATCCAATGCACGTAATCCAAACAAACTTGTCGCAGAAAAAAAGTAAATATATAATACGAGGCACCCGTTTCCGGGTCTTTCCTTCGATATAGGCCCCGAACTGTGGCCAATAGCCCACTGTGTAGCTCTAATGAGACGCTAATTACCCATACCAAAATCAACTCCAAAGAAATTGTGTTTTAACTATTTTGAGCAATGACACTAAAAAAGGCACGTTCAGTTTACTCTCCCGTTTTTATTTAGCTCAGTGCTCCTCAATCATACAATCAACTGAAATGCGATCTTTTGTGTATGGTAATCCCTAAGGTAAACAACTTTGGCGCATTTTCGCTCGTTGGCATACGAGGCCGTATAACCGAAAAGAACCCTTATTTCTTACAGATAACCTTAAGTAAATTTAATAAGATAAAAATGTAATTATAATGTTAAATTAATAATTAATATTTTTAGCCAAAATCAGATAATACACCAAACTAAAGTTTTTCATTGGGTAATTGAACAATGGAAATTATATCCAAAATACATTAAAAATTATCCATTTTAATTTAAACTGCATATTTTTTTATGTAAACTTCTTTAACTGGTGATAAATAGTATTATTAATTATTGGCATAATTAAATAATAATAGTTGTTAGGTAATTTTTTTAGAGAAATGGCAGAAATAGTGAAAAACAGTCTTTAATAAAAATTTTAAAGATATTAAGTTGATTAGATTATTAAATTAGCAATAAATCTTTTGTAACAAATACTAACAACTTCCACAAAAAAAAAATTATAATAATAATATAAAAATTTAGAAATATTCAAAATATCAAAATTATTTTTAGATGTTTAAATTTTTTTTCAATTAGAAGGAAACAAATAATCATAAATTTATAAGAAAAAAATAATCCATGCATATTTTTAAATAGATATTTTGTCAAAGTAAATAAAAAGATGGCATTATCAAGATAGTCAAGTATATGGGAATTTGTCCCTAGTTTTCGAAAACAATATAAATAGAATATAATACCGATTGCGAATTAGTTTTATTATTGCACACGGAAAAAAAAAAAGAGCATTCTCATTTTATATGTGCGATAACAACTATCGTAAATGTGTGCCGATATTTTGTAAACAAGGCATGACGGAGTGTAAAAAAAAAATGAGAAAATAATAATATAATGAGCAAAAAAAAAACTGTTGGCAACAACATCGAGAAAAGATGCAAAAATATATTCAGGAACCTTTTAAAAAAATAAAAAGAGGAAAAGAATACTAACAAAGGAAAGAAGATCAAACGGTGCGTCAAAATACGAGTCAGGGTAAACAAACAAAAAAAATGAAAACTCTTCAATAAAATAATAAACACTGCTGGAATCCATACTGATTTGTTAGATAACTCGTCGCAATCAGATGGATCTGGTTTCGGAGTTGTTAAAGAAGAGTGATTAGAGCCGGAATGGAATGTTCGAAGTTTACGAAAATCGTTTGCTCCCAAAAAAACAAAAACAATTTCGGAATATTTCCTACGTTCGCGCACTCTTATTGAAGGTTTGAATAGAAAATATGAAGCATAAAAAATATTTAAAATTATCTCCAAAAGAAATAATTGAAAAAACTTGCTCTTTTTGCATTTTCTGCTTCCACAGAACATGTTTAATTACTATTATGCATGTCGCAATTGCATAATTTGTGTTGTATCCATAAATTAATTTCCTCCTAAATTAATTTAAATTCCTCTTTTTATTTTTTTAAAAGGTTCCTGAATATATGCCACTGATCCGGGAAAAACCTAGCGTCAAGGCCCATGCGCAATCCCACTATTTTGAGTGCGATGATAAACCATTACTGCAGAACTAATGTTAGTTATCGGTAATTGTTATGATCGGAAAGGGGGAGGGTCAGATGTACATTCCGAACGACATTCCCCGCAGTGTATGAGGCGGCGAAAGGGTAGGGGGTCAGCCATGATAGGTTGACCGACCAAAAACACTTCCGTTCGCGGACGATGTGAGATCGCGGCGTGGACTACATATACACGCAGCAGGGATTAGAGTCAAAAATCATCTGCACTCACCTTCGCTCGAACTTGTTAGCAATCCAATTAGAACCAAACAGCAAAGTGTTGATATTCTGGGCGCCATAAATTCTGTTTCTGGAGAAACTCCATAGAAATAGTTTGTTCACTTTCAACATGAGGTCCTGTTGAGGGAGTAGGGATACATTGACATGACGAAAACGGCAACCGACCGCGTCGCGCGCTCCGTAGTAGTTGGCACATGCGCCGGGCTGTTGCGTCATCGGCGACTCGCGCTCGGGAAATAGTCCTTCTATTCTATTTTCGCATTGTTCTTATTTTTTCTGAGATTCGAATGTTCGAAATCGTCATCTGTGGGGTCGGAATGTAAAAATCATTTGTTATAATTGAGTGACTGGGTGGGAGTTCAAGTCCGCAGTCGTGACGTCGTACGTTCGTAGTAGGGGGGTGGGCGGAGGTAAGTGGATCAGCGTGAATGGGGAATGTAAACGTAAGGGAAGCTGCATTCCCGCCTAAATGCTACACAACAAAAGCGCGTGGGCTGATATTAGTAACTATTTTCAATGAAAAGAATACAATCTCGTTCCCCCTCCCCCTTTTGTCAGAATAAAAGTGATGGGAAGGGTTCGAACTCGGGAAGATTAACCGAATGTGGTTCATTGTATTTGTAATATTTATGCAAAGATATTTAATTTTAAATCTTAGTTTTTTTTACATTGTTAAGAGACTCTCATGACTTTTTTTTTTAACTTTTAGGTAACTTTGAATAATTTTCAATGAATAAAAGTTATATTCAATGAAAAATAATAAAGATATTAATACATAAATAAAATTAAGATGTGATTTTTTAGATAGGTAGTATATATTTCATTGAAATTAAATATTTTAATTATTTTATTTTAGTAATTTAATAAATAATTTGTTTAAAAAATTATTTGTTGAAGGATGATAAACAAATTTGATGCTTTATAAATAAAAATATATATATAACTTATTAATTTGTAAAAAAAATGGAAACCAAACCACTTTAATCTGCAACGTTGATGCCATATTTTTGGATAATATCATAAAATTGACAAAAAAAAAATCTTTTTACTTTTAAGTTAAAATCGTATAATCCGTGTCAGCCTTTATAATGAAAATAGTAAATACTAATACAAATACTCTACACAGCTGAAATTGTAAAAAAAAAAAAAAAAGATTAAATTAAAAAAAAAAATTATTTAAAAAATACAGCCACTGATTCTTGTTTAGCTTGAGAAATTATTTTTTATAATTTGAGTTAACTTAATTGCATAGTTTGAGAAACAGCTGACTAAGAGAATAAGCGGCCCTGAGTTTACTCGTGGCGCCACCTACTATTAAGAAGAATATGTGGAATCATGATAGTGAGTGTTGCAATCTTAGATTTTGTCTAATTCATTAAGGAATATTTTACAAATGGTTAATAGTAAATCGCATTTGATACCGTGCTCCATTTTTTTCCTCGAACTTTAGTAAAGTGTTTCAGTATCATGTAAGTGCATCTAAAATGATGTTCTGATAGATATCAATATATTCTGTGATGATAGCTGAATATTCTGATAATCAATCATTTTTTTTTATTTAGACTTGTTTACTATTTTTATTTTATTTTCTCTGTGAAGTAAAGTAGGAAGTGAGGGAAATGTCAATTTTTTTTATTTTAATAGTAAAACTTGGTTTGAGTAAATTAAACTATTTGGGTCTTATTAAGCATCATTCAAAATGTATGTTCTATTTTTGCTCTCAAAAATTCAATTTCCACTATCAAAAATATCATCTTGAAAAACAAAAAACTTTAATGATTTCTAAAGTTCTCTTTTTATTTCAGAACAATTTGCGAATTCCGATTGATTTAATCGTCCAAATTTGCTCGTACACTTCAGTTAGGCAAATAAAAATACATGAGATATAAATTAATAGAAAACTCAAAACACATTTTAATGCGAATTCTTCTTTTACGACAAAACATGTCAAAGGAGAGCAAACAGAAATCCAGTATTTTTATAACTAGTAAATTAGAAGGACATTTAAGTTTTACTTTACTAGTGTATGATTAACTTTGACTGGAATGAGGTTGGTAAGCAAAATGGTTTGTTACCTAAATTAGAAGATAAAGATAAGTAAGTCCATTGATATACTTTTAAATTGATTTTTGCATAACACAATTGTCCACTTATTCAGGGTACTGGTACACGTAGTTAACTTAAAATATACAGGGGGGGGGGGGGGGGGGGTATGCTTCTAAAATGTCAAGGTCTTCTAAAATGCGGGATTTTTTTGCGTTCATCTTTTGTATTAAGGATGAAAAAAAAGCCCACAGTTGAGTTCGCATTGGATGCGTAATAGTTAAAACGCATTTTCCTCAAAAAACCGTTTGTTTAGTTCGCCATTCATATCCGCAGCACCTCACATGCATCTGCATGAATCGCCTAGGGCGGCTTGCCCATAATAGCATAAGCGGCCCTTTACAGAATCTGACGCCACAGCTTGTTTATCTTCTGTTCGGGAGATTGATGTTTTTGACCAATCCCTATTTCATACTCTACTGAAATGATTTTTTTACTTAAAACCCTTCAGACCGTTCCCCGACGCAGTAACACCCAATATTTATTTATGAAAAGATTAACCCATTTCTTTTAACGATATTGGAAACATTTTTTTAAAAAAATTGTTTGGGCAGGGTGATGTTGTAGGTCTCCTTTCGATCTCATCAAAATACTTTTTGCGCAACCCAAAACACGCCGATTCACAATTCCGTGAGAAAGCAAGCTGATCGCAGTTCTCATGACTATAAGAAATCAGCAAGTGTTTATCATTTCACTGTTGACGATTTTCAATATAAGTTGGCGTTGTTACTCTATACAAATTCGCCAGTGTTTGAAAAACAAAATTAATTTGTAAGTTAGGAGTTCAATTAGTGAGTATTGCCACACCCTTTGGTCTATTTTTTAAAATCATTTCGTAGGCACAATCAGGCCCGTCCCATCGCAACAGGGGGGGGGAGAGGAAGGAGAGAGGGTTAGCACAACCCCCTCAATAATCTGAAAACTCTAAAAGTTGAGAAAATTTATGCCTAAATAAAATGAATATGAAACGAAAGCTAGGGAAGATTAGAAATTGCCCTACTTGCAAGATTACATTTAATTTAGACGTCAGAATGCATGCTGCATTGGAACATGCATGCGTGAAACAAATCAATGCTTGAATGCAATATGAAAAGTGCCGATAAGTTGGAACTGGTAATTTTCAGCACTGTCAAGTTGGGAATTTCGAATCGTTATATTGTGAAATTTCTTGTTTCAACCCCCCCTCTCAAATAAATTTTGTGTGACGGCATAATCCATTCCAGACTGTTTAAGATTATAACCATAATTCATAATAATTATCCAATTCTACTTTCCGTTAAAACACATTATCGAATTTTTCTTTTAAATCTGAAGTGCAATATGCAACAGTACGCAAGTTTAAACAACTCACAATGCGATTAACTTAATTTTGATAAAGGATTAACAACCTTCCCCATCAAATGCGTAGTTTTACTTTTATCTTAAACCACTGTATTGAATTGACGGAAATGCGGCTGAAATATATTTTTTTGAGTACATTTATTTGTGAAGATGGTGAAATTGCAGCTACTTTTTTTTAAAGCTTACACAAAAAAAATCACAAACGAATTTCAACACTCTTATTATTAAGAAAACCTAAAAGTAAATTAATATAATAACTTTCAAATGCTAAGATTGTCTTTCGATTTTTTTTAATGCCTAAAAGTTGTAATCGACCATTGGCTAAAAATTCTTTACGAATGTTCAATATAACAAGCTTATCCAAAAGAATGTTCTTAAAAAACATAGCAAAATTAAATTTTTAAAAAATATTTATATCATAATTGGCAGTTGGGTAACTCCTTCAAGATTGGTATTAGCGAATCAACAAAAAAGTTCAAAAGAATTGACCAATCAGCTTATCTAAATGATGTTAACAATGTGACGTCACAGAAACCATTTTGCCAGAACCGAACTATGTGCATCCATTCTTCAAATTTCCACACTAAGACCGATTCGAGAACATTTAAACCATGACATAATAAGTCTTTTTATGACACAAGCGAAAGTAATTTATGCACCGATACAAATAAATTTTTTGTCGAATCTGCAACCTGGTTCACATTTTTTTTTCTTTCTAATTTTGGATTTAAAAAAAAATTTACATCGATTTAACTAGGTTATCAAATTGCAAACTTTGGAATAAATCGTCGGTCTGCAGTGACAAGTTCTATTCTCAGGCAATAAAAATAAAATTCAAGCTATATCTTCTGCAAAATAATACACAGAAATAAATAACGTAAAAATAAAGGTCAAAAGAAATTTATTTAAATATAATAACTGTGAAAAACTTTATATACTTACTACTATATAACTTTATAGTAGCTCTGGGAACAGTAGAGCTCGGGACCAAAAAACAACAACATATACATCGATTTTAATGACTTCAAGGAACATTCGTTCCAAATGTGAAGAAACTCGAACAACGCGTTTGGTCGTAAATGCGTAACAAACAAATTCACAGAAACAAAAATAAAATGCCGAAAAGGTCGAGTTAAAATAAGGATCTCACTAACGCTAGAATTCAATTCCATTAAAATGACAAATTTCAAGAACATTTGGCGCCTTTTTTTTGGCTGGCGCCCCAAGTGGTGGCTTGTGTCGCTTGGACCTTACGCCGCCTCTGAACTGGCGACTAGAATCGAACTCGAAATCCTCCAATCATGAGCCCGCTCCTCTTCCCACGACGTGGATTGAACTCATTACCCACCGTATACAAGTAGTTCGTCACTCTTCCGACACAGCAATCGCGGACTCCCGATTATTACGTCGGAAATCTGCCTACACAAGCGACGGAAAACTTTAGCTAAATAAAATATGAGTTTGGTTTGGTTTGGTTAAATAACGTCGCACTAGAGCTGTACAGTGGGCTATTGGCGACGGTTCGGGGCTATCTCGAAGGAAAGTCCCGGGAATACATACACATTCACACACACGTTCATACATGCACCTCGTTATTTTAAAAACCATGGTTAGATGACGAGGAAACACCTGAACTGGCACCAAACGCCTTCAATAGACGTCGGGACTTTGGATCCCGATTAGATTTATCGTATACACGCCGTTAATTTTTGCGGATGTTCTGGACGACTTATTTAGTATTTTTGTAGCGAAGCTGGCAACCCTCCGATCACAAGATCACTACTTTTTTACTTTTCTTTGTCAAGTCCATCGCACGGATTCAAATGACTGTAGTAGACAAAATAGTAGCTGAACGCCTTTAACCGCTCAGCCACGGAGGCCTTAAATAAAATATGAGATTAAGAAAATTGTTTATGAAAATGAATTTCATTAATTTGTTACAACTTATTAAAGAAATAGGCCTCAGATAAGGGTGTAATTAAGCAACTCTACTTAAAGTTGTTTGTTATCGCGATTACGCATCATCCTTAACGTTATTCCGTTTGTTTACATTTCTCCCGTTCCTCCCTTGAGAAAAACAGAACGCAATCGTAAGATCCAATTAAGAATTTTCAAGAAAGAGAACGACTTTTCTTCCGTAGAGAAATGTGTGCTGTTCGTATGTGAGAACTTCAGGTTAGGAATATATGTTTACACTCACAGTTAATTAAGATTTTGTTTTTCTAATTTTTTAAAGAGGATAATGAAGATATTATTTTAAGGTCAACGTTACGACTCAAGGGACATATGAAATTGTAGAAATGGTCAGGAGCGGTTCAAAGAACTTTTTGAGCATAAGCAGGCATAATTTCCAGTGGCGTAACGTAGGGGCCCGCAGAGACTGCAATGCGGTTAGGTCCAATCATGGCCGTCCTTTTAGGGTGTATGACCCGTGCCAACGGACAGCAACTTATAAAAGTAATTTAGAGGTAAAAGAACTATTTTTTAAAACCCCATTAGAAAAATGTTTTAATTTGTGTTTTCGCAAGTATCTGTCAAAAGTTCAAAACAAAAACTTTTTTTTTATTGTTTTACACATCCATAGATTTTTAAATGTGCTGTAGATTTTGCATAAGAATAGAAAATTGCAATATTAAAAAATATTATTCATATTGCAAAATTGCTTTAAAAAATATTTGGGAAGCAAAAATTACGCTCGCTTGTGCTGTAAGACAACAAATTTTAACAAAAGAGTTATTTTTAGAGAAGGCAAATGTTATAGTTTCTCACAACAAAAGAATGGTATGGGAAGAAATACAAAATTACGTAACTCTCTTAGAACGACGAATGACAACTCACTTTTTTCATTGATTAGATACATTACTCTTTAATTAGGCCATCTATTTCTTGTACGTACAATTTCAATCTATAAATAAATGCGCACTAACATTTGAAGGGTAAATCATTTTTTTAAATGACGAATACAGTAGAGCTAGAGGACGACTGAGCTCTAATATATTTACAAAGTTACTTGGGAGGGGGAGGGGAGAGCATAGGATTGCCCTCTTCTCGGATACTAATTAGTCCAGTTTTGATGACTTGGTAAAACTATAGTTTTCGAACGGAAAAAGGTTGTTTACTCTCTGTTTGAAACTTGGAACTCTTCAAGTTAGCACGCACTTCACGCACTACCCATCATTTAGAAGGAACCGAATAACATTTTACAGCAGATTTTAAACAACAGTCCTCTCAAACAAGGCCCGGTTGCCGAATAGGCCCGGGAAGCCCAGGCTTACACTTTACATTTTTGAGGGGCCCCCAAATCATACATTTTATATAAATATTTAATTGCCCTAACATAGTTTGCTACTAAATTTACCTTAAAAAAGTGACATTATTAACTTTAGCAAAAAAAAGTTGCCCCTTGGGGTACGTTTGTTTAAATATTGGAGGGAAATCAAAAACATACAGAATATTAAGAATATTCATTAATTGCTAATATTTTTTTAATATAATTTAATAATGTGTTTCGTTTGAATTGCATTCAGGTGCAAGGATTTTAGTGCATGTAAAAGCTCGATTTGATGTTCCAGGGTCTATTTGAGAGCAATGGGGCCCCCTTTAAAGGCGAACTTCCCTTGCTTCAATGTCTTAATCGGGCCCTGCTCTCAAAGGATCTCTGAAAGCACTAATCGACGCATTTATAAAGACAAAAGAAGGCCCGACGAACTACTGATGGGGTGGTCACTGGTCATATTACTGTGGACGCTCGATATTTTTAAGTAAATAAAAAACTTGATACTTTTAATAAGAATTTTCAATACTGAAATTGTATCAGTAATAGAGATTTCTACAATGCTTTGGATGTGGGTCAATGGGGATAAATGGAGTAAGGCTTTGAAATATCAACACTTTTGAGTTGCGCAAGTTTCTGCCGACGCCGTTGTACACGGACCAATTTCAACCCTGCAGCGCTCGCGCTCCTCAATGCAAGGTGGATCTAACTAGAGGTGAGAGACGAATTGGAAAGATTCTTACTGGAGTGACATTACTTACAGACCCAGACCCGCACCAACTCGGTCTGTGAGGACCTTAGAGTATACAGTACGGGCCGGGAGGAAATGCCCCCAGCACTCAGACGCCCAACCGGCACCCAGCCCCCAGGCGGGGAAGGCACCGGACGGTCCCATGAGTGACATTACTTACTATTCTTAGGTTAGAGACCGTCACTTGAGCGGCCCGTAAGAACTAACAAATGATCTATTCGACCAAATGATTTCGCTCGTAGGGAGAAAAGCGTGACCATATGTTCGAGTGATTGCTTGTTTATTTTCTTTATAATGTTATTGTACCTCTCGAGGAAAGTAAGAAAAAATATGGTTTTACCTCGCGTGAAAAGATGTATGAAAATTAGACAATAGCTTTCTGCTGTGAAATATGTAAATATATTTATGCGTTAAGATGATCGTTTCTTATTATACTCTTGACGAATGTGTTCCGGTGCTTGGAAGGGTTTAATGAAAAAACCAAAAGCGGATTAAATTGCGATGCGTGGCATAATAAGTGAAAGGACCCTAACAAGAATACCCTATCCCAGTATTGTATCTCCTCCTTATCTTTCCGGTCCTCCAGTTTCCCAGTGGATTAAGTCGTTCAGCTGGTAATCAGAGATTTACTAGTTCTAGCCCGTGCGGTGGACTTAAAAAAAGTATATTTAAAAAAGTAATAAAATTTTAAAAAGTTGTGATCTTGCGATTGGAGGGTTACCAGCTTCGCAACAAAAATACTAGAATGTCGTCCAAAAAATCCAATAAATTATACTGGTGTGTGTACGGGACAGGTGCAGGATAAATCTGACCGGGGTCCAATGTCCTGACGCCTATTGAGGTTGCGTCGGGGTGCCAGCTCAGATGTTGTCCTGGTCATCTGACCATAATTCAAAAATACGAGGCATCGTTCCCGGGTCTTTCCTTCGAGATCGCGTGGCCGAGCGGTTAAAGGCGTCAGCTGGGAATACGAAGGTTCCCGGTTCGATGCCAGGCAATGGACTTGACAAAGAAAAGTAAAAAGTAGGGATCTTGTGATCAGTGGGTCGCCAGCTTCGCTACAAAATACTAGAAAAGTCGTCCAGAACATCCGCAAAAATTAACGGCGTGTATACGGGACTGGTGCACGATACATCTGATCGGGGTCCAAAGTCCCGACGTCTATTGAAGGCGTTGGGTGCCAGTTCCGGTGTTTCCTCGTCATCTGACCATGGTTCTAAAATTACGAGGAGCATGTATGTGTGTGTGAATGTATATGTGTTCCCGGGTCTTTACTTCGAGATAGACCCCGAACCGTCTCCAATAGCCCACTGTGCAGCTTTAGTGCGACGTTAATTAACCAAACCAAACCAACCTTCGAGATCGACCCCGAACCATCCCCAATAGCCCACTGTGCAGCTCTAGTGCGACGTTAAGTAACCAAAAATAACCTTATCTTTCCAATTTCAACCCACCTCCAATTCGTTTCGCCTTGGATTGTGCCTCGATTGTGCCTAGAGTTAAAGGCGAATTCACAGACCTTATTTCTGCGACCACCATCTCCCCGTGTTTCGACATCCCCCTTCCCACGGCGGCATGCAAGCTCCTTAAATAAGCCCCCGATATTCCGGTCACGGTCTGCCAAGCGACACCATCAGAGGCAATTCCGAGAATCTCCTCCGGTCTAGATGGGAGATTAAAATAATAATCGCATTCTCCTGTTTCTCGGATCCCAGCACAGATGAGCATTTTCCCGGGAATCTTTCTTTTCCGTTTCCATCGCGTCCCCTTTTTTTCATTCGGAGTTCGTTCATCTTTAAGGGGGTCCAATACCCAAAATTCGCAAAAAAAGTCATTTTTTTTTATATTTAAAAAATAATATTCAAACTTATCTTAATAACTCACAAAAAACTGCTTCAAAAAATTCCTATTACTTTTTTAGTTATGAATGTTTTAATGATGTGTTCCTATAACATAGTTGTATCATATGTAAACTTTAAAAGCAAATATCTCTGTTCGTGGTTTTGAAATTTAATGAACACTAAAAATGCTAAGGCTTTTTTACTATTATACTTAAAATCATAATTTTTGTGTGTATAGCAAGATAAATATATTTTAAATAGATGTATGCATTCAGATTTCCTATTTTTACCATAATTTGTTTTTTAAAACCACTTAAAATGGAATTTTATTTTTTTTCGTCAATTTTTTTTCCAAAATTTCTAATATATTTTATTTTTTTAAAGTGATGTATCTGAATCAAAATTTGAATGCATACATCTATTTACATATTATTCAAGATCTTAAATAAAAAAAATTGCTTCAAAATATTGAAAAACAAAAAAGGAGTAGGAATTTTAAAATTGTTAAAAAATTTACTAAAATTTTAATTTAAAAATAAATGTGCAATTTAAAAAAAAAATTGAGCGTCTTAAAATGGTTTTTTATGCATATTTAGAAAGAGGAAAAAAATTGGATTGTACAAGTATAAAAATAAAGAAAAAAATGTCGAAGGTATCGGACCCCCTTAAGAAATATTTTTTGGTTCTCTTTGAAGAGGACACCGGCACCGTCTAAACTTTCATTTTTTGGCTTTTTGAATTGACGTTCTTTAACGTATAGTATTTAAATTAAAATATTTGCAATATTTCAACAACAAAAAATCCATAATTGATTGTATTTTTTTCAAAATTTAAACTTTTTAAAATGATTCAAAGCTTTTTTTAAAAAAAATGCTTAGGCCTTTTTTAAATAAATATTTGTAATTTTTCTCAGATGCTTAAAACTATAAAATATGGGCATTAGCATTAAAATTTCGTATTCTACTTTAATTTTATTTTTCTATAAATAGTTATCCATAATAATACAAAATTTTCCGTAAAACTCTTTTTTTTATAAAGCTATAGTAATTAAAAAAAAATACTACACATACAGCTAACTCGCATGCTAATTTATAATACACATATATTTTAAAATATGCTAAAAAATTATACATTTCTCCATTAATTATAAAAAAAAACCTTAGCATTTCGAAAAACCTAATATCAACAAAAACCAAACAAAAAAAAAACGATTTAAAGTTTTCGTTCTTGAAAAACATAATACATCATCCAGTAAAAAATCTCAAATAACTCGTTAAAAACGTAGATACAGTTCTACAATTTTGAAAGCATATTTAGAAGCATAATTTTAGCAAATAAAATAACTATGTGTGAGAGCAGTGGCGGCGATTGGGTGATAAAAGTGGGGCAAGATCAAGATGAAACAAGAAGTGTGTATGTGGGGAGGGGGGGGGGGGGGGATTAGCAATAAAAATGTTGACCACCCTACTTACTGTTGGAATAAAAATAATCAATATTGCATATTTATATATACTCTTTATTTTGTGTTATTTGGAGGCAAGGATACCAACTTAAAATAGGTACAAGCCGTCCAGGTCGATTATTAACCCATTTCCCATCTAGCACCGCATGAATGGGAATTTCGCCCTTGGCTGCAGTATACGCTTGCGCCCCCATGGAGTTACCCTATTGGGATAAATGACATACCACGTGTACAGGAAGATAAGACGTCTCGACCATCGGAAATCGGAATTAACTTTACGGTGCGTCGACCGGAGGTCCTTACACCTTCATCTAATTAAGCCCAGTAAATAGGATAACTTTATCGGGTTTTAAATTTAACTATGAAGTTACTAAATTAAAATGTTAGGGTGGGGGCCCGAAGGCTAAACGCGAGTTCGTTATAAGGATTACGTCTCGACCAGGCAGATTGATGCTAACTCATTCCCTTTCTGATCGATGTACCATGGGAGGGCAGAATGTGCCATATGCTTCCAGTATGCGCTTCCTCCACGGGAAATCAGACTTTGAGGGTAAATGGCTTACCATCCTGTAGAGGAAGGTGAGCCGCTTCAACCAGTTCGATCATTTCTCCTCTCTCCTTTTCCTTTCCTTTGTACCGCGTGGGTCCAAAAGTATCAGCGAATGAAACCATGCGGTACAGTGCGACTTGGACCTACTCAAGTTTTTTTTAGACGGATACGACCTGTTGCAAAGAATCCAATTGACATTCCTATGGACCTACCAAGGCCTTCTCTACCTTCAAAGGCCTTGGACCTACTTTCAAAGTCAAAGGGATAGGTATCCTTTCCATTTGTGCCCAGTATTGAAAAATAAATGGGGGACATTTTCTCCCCCCCCCCCCCCCCCCCCACTCCCCCTTCTAATTCCCAGAAAATTTTCGTTGTGGTGTGATCCTGAGAGAAATATTTTCAGTTTCAACCTGTATAGAAGTGGGAGAAAGTTGGGGTTCAAAATAGTTCCTCTGTTCGACAATGCAGTAAAACAATTGATTTATAGTTGAGTTTCAAAAACTGCGGTTGCAAACGCCCCCCAGCCCCCGAACCTCCGCCACTGTGTGTGAGGGAGGGGGGAGGGTTCATCCACTGCCTCCATATCTGTACTTTAAGTAAAAATATTTATTTAAAGTATCGCATAAATATTGATACCTTAGTGCACAGAAATGTTAAACGCATTTTCCAATGAATTTGAGGTTAACAGCTCATTTTGATCAACAAATCCTTTTTGACGAATATACACTGTAAAAAGAAAGGCGTTTGAAAATGAGTACATGAACATACTCACTTTTCTTTGAGTACAATGGCATCGTAAATGAGCGATGACGTACTCAAATTTAAGTAATCGTACTTTCGCAAAAATGAGCAGTGTGATTTAATATTGCTCATCTCAACTTCTGTTCAAGCCAATTTAATTTAACAAAACGACCTGACACAATTAAAATATGTATTCAGAAGCTGATTTTCCACATTATTTGCTATCGATTGCTTAAATGGAAACTGGGTTATTACAATTCAATTATCTTACTTCTGATTCTTTTGTAGGAACACATTTTTAACATTACTTCTGTTTATAACTTCTTCACGTCGCTCTGATAGTTTAACGGATAAGGCTTCGGACTGCGGCGCGTGAGAATCTACGTTCTATTCCCAGTAAGCCTTGGTTGTAATTTTCGATATTTATTGAAAGTGATTTATGAAGGCAACCTATGTAGCCTAGTATTTGCTCCCTTTATTCATTTTTACCCATTGTACTCATTTTTAACTACATGTCTTTTTCAAAATTGAAACTTATGTATTCAGAGCCATGATAAGCTTCGAATGTATTAAAAAATTAGCACATTTTACTTATTTGTGAATACTTATTTGTAACAGTGTAAATCTAGCGATTTCTAATCTTCTACCGATTCACCCGGTATACATGTCAAAACTAAAAATATTTACATAAAGTATACTAAATGACATTTTGTTTATTTCAAATACACATTTAAGTGAATGGTTAATTAACTTTAGAATTCAGTCGATATAATTTAAAAAAATATTTACTCTCCAAGTCGGCGTGCTTGAGATATAGGAACTTCTTTCGGAATGTGCGAAAAGAAAAATTAAGTGATATTTTCGTACTCCGAATATTTGTGGTTTTAGTGCTGCAATTATCTTCAATTGCCCATAGCTCCTTTTCTCTAACAAGCACAATTCCCTTCCCCAGACACAAAGAGGAAACCGCAGAAAAAGAAATTCTTTTTTTTTTAAAAAGAATTTCGTTTTTTTTAGAGAACAATTCGAGAGGAATTTTGTTGTTCTCGTTCGAAAAAGTAAAAACGCAAACGATATAAAAAACGTCAAATGGAAACAGTATTTTTAAAAAGTATGTTTTGTATGTTTCTGGAAGCAGCGCGTGGAATGTTTTTGTGTAATATTTATTTATACAAATCACAGGAATCATTTAAAAAAGTTAAAAAAAGTGAACCGTGATTATGCTGTTTTCGTTACGATATTTTTTTTTTCAGTTTTCGACGTGTTCGTGTAAGTGTTCCACGTATACGTATGAATTCATGTATTTTTGTGTGAGACACAAACACTTGTAAACAGGGCACAAACAACCAAAATCTAAGTTTGCCATCCTCGGCTTCTTCTTCAAATGTTTGATTATACGTATTATGGCCAAAGCCGCCCTTAGCTTCCGCAGGGCCCTGTGCGAACCTAGCTGCGAGGCTTTTAAGTACTTTTAAAAACACTAGTACTCCTCCTTCAATTTTTAAACTTAAATGAATTAATTATTGTTCCAAAGTATATATACAACTTAAGTATGAAGAGTTTTGCAAAGTTGTGTTTTAGTTGTTTACAAAAAAAAATTACTTTATATTCATTATTTACCTAAATTTCTTTATAAATATTTTAAATTTTTATGTTCATTAATTCGGTAAAAAAATTGTATAACTTAATTTCAAAAATCCTTCCCTTCGTATATACAACAAATATTAAACATGCAAAAACTATTAACAGTTTAGTTTTAAGTAACTTTTTTACAAAGCTTTAGCATTTTACACGTAACCAAAATTCCAAAAATTTGATTTTGAATAAAATGGAATCACAGGTAGGTGGTAGGCATACGATAACTGGTTTCTATATATTGAGGTATATAAATAAATAGTATATAAATATACGTTATATAAATATATGGTATATAAAAATCTGGTATGTAAATATATGGTATATAAACAAATGAACATGTATAAAACATATTCTCTTTCTCCTACTCTTTAAAAATGTTACACACTTTCTTAAATATATAAAGCAATGTTTTTTGGTATTTTTTGCCAAGTGAAATGGTAAAAAAAATTAGCGATATTTTCGGAATTTGGCGCTTGGGTCCCCCTTAAACTCATGAAAACATTCTAAAAGTCATGTGCCAGCGTTGTGAACATCGCTTTTTCAGAAAAGTCGCCAAGGTGACCGTTCAGTGCATTTTAACATTTTTATTTGTGACCTCGCAGAACCCCTAACATCGATCCGCGGACCACCAATTGGGAACCACTGATTTATAACTTACCAAAGACCCAAGAAAGAGCAGACGGTGCCTACCCCCCGATTTTGCAAAGTGCAAGGAGCCCGCAATTATTTTGCTTCCCAATGGGTACGGAAATATGCAAATTATATTCAAACGTTAACCGAAAGCAATCGGCACGCATTCGATTTGTTTGTATTTTAGCGCCAGAAAGTCTTTGGGGAACTCTGACTATTACAATACACCAACACTATTTTATGTGAGCTGATAGTTAGACGCTCTTTATAACACTTCATAACCACAAGAGACATTATATAGCTCCTTTGACACCCATTTCTGGATGTTGAATTATTTATTCGTCTTGAAGCATTATAATATATATAAGAATACAACAGACATTTAAATATGGTGTCCTATTTCCAGGTCGGTTTTATGGAAGCTCATAGTAAGTTTTATCTGTATTTTTTGCGCCAAGAAAAAAGTTTTTTTTAAAAAAAACTCGCAGTGTATAGTTAAAGTTTGGAGAAATAAAAGGACATGGAGTTGTCTCATAAATATGCGGCGCATATAAACTGCCGCTCATAAATACTGTGCATTGCGTAAAATAGTCGTCGCTTTTTAGCATATGATTTAGGCGGAGACGAAATTGAAAAATATGAATTGAACACTTTGCGGGTCTTTATTTATGTTTATACTACATCATGTGCGAGAATTTTTTTAAAGTATGGGTTTCATTCGCGAAGTTCAGTTGAAACTGGTCATTTTTATATTCCCTTTTCAGCTTGCTATTCCGACCGATTCTTTTTTAATCTTCCTTCATTTTTATCGCATTTTGTGATTGAGTAGCCTAGATTCAAAAACATTTATATCCAAGAATTTAGATTTGGGTATGATTAACTATTTTATCATTTAGACTCCAATTTCAACCTTACAATAAGGGAAAAATAAAGATTAGTGAGAAGCAATTAATAAATGGCCGACTTGGTAGACGCAACCTAATTCGATTAGAATAGAAATGCTGACGTCAATCCAGTCCGGGGCCATCACTTACTTAGCAACGCACCACGATTTGAACAGTTATCGGTTCTAATGTCAAGTTTCGAGTTGAAGACCGAAATTGTTTGCTCGAATCATTAAGTTATTGGTTCTGATTGTATTCTACACTTTCAGCTAGTTGTAAGGCACTTCAAGTCAATCTTTGTTTAGTCAGGTTTTACACTGAAGTTCTTTTAGCTTAGTATTTGAAGCAATTAAACCGTTTATTTTCTTTGTGCGATGAAATTTTCGTATTGTGCGTAATTGCTTTTAATTGATAAATGTTTCATGGCACTCACTAAAAAACTATACTAATAATTGTAAATAAAGTTAAATTGCCCAGTAAACGTACTTAAAATTTATTCATTTTCTTATATTTGATCATCCTCAGAAATATTTATATGTTTATACATCAGTTTAATTAGCAATTATTTCGACGTTTAAAATATCGCAACCACGCATGAAGTGCCGAGAGGAACCGCGGGGAAAACAGTTTAGTTAAGAAAGAAAGAAAAAGAACCGAATTGCGTCGCAGCATGGCGTAATAAGTGATGATCCCTGAACTGGATTGACGTCACACTTCTCAGTTCGTCTCACTTGCTATTCAAAACATCTTGGAAGGTGCAATCTTCCTCTAAACCAGTGGGTTCCCAACCCGTGGTCCGCAGACCACGGATTCGAAATGCGTGTCATCACCGTGCTTACATGCTCAATGACTATCTACAAATAAAGATATGGATTGACCAGCACACACACACAAACTCTACCAATCCGAACCAGATAAATTTTGTGTAAGACGATGTATTAAAATAAATTATATCGTTACTGCACCCAAGAATGATCCGTAAAGACCTGAAAAATGATTCTACGCCGGGCTTGGCATTCGTTTGCTACACAGCGTATTTATTAAAATTATTCAGGGTATGAATACTCATTGCCCGATTTGCGTGTGTTCAAGAGGTTTTTACATCCCACGATAAAGTTTTACTTCAGCGTTTTAATTGCTTTATTTTCACTAATGTATGAAAACCTGTTTTAGTAGCTAACTTTTAAAACGCGATTAACTTTTTTTTAAATAATTATATTTCATATTTATCTAGTATTTATATTGCATTAACCTTTATATACTTGTGTATTAAGTTTCACTTGATTACGATTAGGGGTTTGGGAAATATCTCTGCAGGTAGGAGGTATCCTTTGGCTTTGCACATCAGTGAATATATCTTGATGCGATTTTGCATCTGTAAAACGCTCTTTTCCTTAGATGTAAAGTAAATGCAGCAAAACAACGTTGCAGGGAACATGCACATAGACACAACATGTAAATCCTCAAAGTGGTCGCACTCAAAAATCTTAATACATACAAAAAGTTCTTTTAACCGACTGAAAGCGCGCCAACCAATAAGGCCAAACGCACCAAGGAAGAGGTTATCAATTCGACGGTTATGGTTTGTTTATGTGTCTTTGCTCACAGGGGTGCCCATCCCCCCCAAACCCAATGGCGCAAATCCCCCCTAAAAAATGTCTCTACCCTTCCCTCCCCAAGGAGGTAGCCAAAGGGGGGGGGGGGACCGGACCCCCACCCCCCTCCGCGTAAACTCGTATTGTGTCCCCCCACATCTTATTTACATTATGTAAATTCACTCTCCATTTCAATCTCTAATTTTCCTTTTTTTTTAATATTTAATATGTACCAGAACAGCAACTTTTAGAAACTACAATAATCTCCTGGTTGCATATCCGTTTTCAACAAACGCATTTATATAAGCAGGGCCACCATTAAAGGTGTGCCACAGGTGCCGCTGCTTTATGTGGGGCCCCGCGTTGACAAGGAAACAATTTCTTTAAAAAAATTAGGAAATCGGTTTTGAAACGTATTTAAATCATTTGCATGGGAAATCGGGATAGAAATATTATGATAAGGTGTCCATTTCGACACGTGACGAATAGCACACTACATAGATTTAGCTTCGTTTAATAGGAAATAGGAGCTCATGCGTATAAAATCATGATACAAACAAAACATACGAGACGTGGGAGGAGTGGGGGGGGGGGGGGGGGGGGGGGAAGGGGGGAGACGAAACAGCTTGTTTATCTTCCGTCTGTTGGCGACCAATCAATACAATTAGCTATAATGACATGAGTTGACATAAGAGTTGATGAATTATAGTATAAAGTGACAGGCCTTTTTTTTTTGTAAAATTTTGTTGGACATGTATTTGAGATCAAGAGGTCACAACGTGTTGAAAACAAATTTTAAACAATAATCTTTTCATTTAAATTACAATTTTTAATGCTTCTATTTGGTGCTAAGTGAGGAAATTAACTATTAAAACACTTTTATAGTAACATTGTTTAATCATATTATATGTTAATTGTTTTATTTAAGGAAAAATATTTTCGTGATGATGTCAATTTATATTTTGCATTTAAACTCTAGAAGTTTTTGTGGCATTATAAAATTTTATCAAATATATTTTAAAAGTAAAAAATATATCTGTATTGAAAGTATTGAATTTACCAGAAAATCAAATTATCGAAAGTTAAATAAATAAAGTATAATTTTGGCCAGGCACGTAGGTACAGATTTTTCATGGGGGCGGGGAGGTCCAGTGATTGAGCAACGGATTTCTTTAGGTACTTATTCCTCCCCCTAAAGAAATCCGTTACTTTTTTGGGGGTCCCCCTTGGAAGAGGGAATCCTTAACCTCCCCCCCCCCCCCAAAAAAAAAAAACATCAACAAACTTCTCCCCCTTAAATTGTTTTTTCTCAAACAATTTATTAATTTTCATTAGTAAAAAGGAATACGTTGGCATTTGAATATCGAGGCAGCAACAGTTATCACTGTCATTAACTACTTTTAACAGTTGTCAATTACTATGTACTTTTAAAATTAGTAAATCACTCCCTAATTATGAAATTAATTTAGAGAACAAATTTAAAGTTTGATAATCCTTATAATATATGTGTGGTAACGATTAATTAGATACTTTATAGTTATGATAGTTTAAAGATCTAATAAACGTTTTAGTTGACAAACACTGGTAAAGAGTAATATAAATTATAAAGGCTACATTATCTAAACTATAGTGCGAGTCAAAACACTCGAAATTGCATAGTATATTGTGCAACCCAATCGCCACTGCTAATTTTAAATTAAACATTAAATATACATAATTTAATTCAGAGAAAATTATTTACTTATTACCCATGAATATTAACTTCCATAAATTAAATTTAAATTGTAAATGTCATTTTTATTCAATGATCTAAAAGAAACAAAACATTTACCAACTTAACGGCGCCAGGTGTTGTCCTCGTTATCTAATCATCGCCATCGTTCAAAAATACGAGGCATTGTTCCCGGGTATTTCCTTCGAGATGGAACCCGAACCGTCGACAATAGCCCTATATGGAGCTCCACTGTGACATACAATTTTTTTTTTTTTTTGGTTTTGGTTAATTAACGTTACACTAGAGATGCACAGTGAGCTATTGGCGACGGTTCAGGCCCTATCTCGAAGGAAAGGCCCGGGAACAATGCCTCGTATTTTTGAACCATGGTCAGATGACGAGGACAACACCCGAGCTGGCACCCAACGCCTTCAATAGACGTCGGGACTTTGGACCCCGATCAGATTTATCGTGCACCAGTCCCGTATACACGCTGTTAATTTTTTGTGGATGTTCTGGACGACATTCTAGTATTTTGGTAGCGTAGTTGGCAACCCTCCGATCGCAATATCACAACGTTTTACTATTCTTTAGTCTAGTCCATCGCAAGGTTTGAACCGGAAACCCTTGGATTCCCAGCTGACGCCTTAATCCACTCGGCCACAGAGGCCCCGACGTCCAATGCAGTGTCCGTTCGGAAGTCTAATTTAAGTTTAATCTTACAAGTTGGACAATCTAATCTTCTCTCGCTTTCATTTGCTATTTCTTTGGGCTTAAATTTTCCCAAATCAGGGATTTTTAAAACTTGCAGTTCCCAACTTTTAAGGATTCCAGATTGTTGGGGGGGGGGGGGAAGGGGGGTCGACCGGAACAAAATCGCAAATCACAAAGAGTAATAAAACAAGTTTTATTATCGAAATAACGCCAAAAATGCTCAGACGCGTTCGGCGCCTATCGATTATGCAATACTACAGTTAAATATAAAAAGTTTCATAGTCATTTGATGAAAGAAAGGGTGTCTGATCTATTTTTAGAAAGAAATAAAAATAAAAAGGGTGATACGAGCCGACTGGTCTGCGTCTGAGTTGATTTATACAAAAAATAAGTCATTATAATTACAATAGGAGGGGTTTGAACCCCCCACCCCCACCTGCGTGCCCGATTTTGGCCAGTATTTTATAATATTAACTAAAGTAATATAATTATATTTTGCATTAAATGATTTTGTAAACTTTTATAGTGACTGACAAAAATATAAGACCACGGACTATTTTGAAATGGCATTCGCGCTTTTGGAGAAATTAAAATATTTTTTTTGTAAATTTATTTCATAGGTTACATTTAATTGAATTAAAAAATCGGCCATATCTCCGTTATATATAATGTTTCATTTCTGGAAAAATGGAGGAAGGGGAAAAATTCTCAGCAATTTTTACGATTTGAAATGTCTTATGAGAATTTAATTCTTAAAGTATATAGATATTTTTACTATAATGTTTAGATTTAATCAATAATATGCACTTTTTTTTCGGTTTTGCTTCGTACTTGCTATTTTGAAAGGTTTTAAAAATACCATTTGTAAATATAATTTAGAAGAAATTAAATTTTATTTTTAAAATTTATATTGTTAAAAACAAAATTAAATTGCACAATGAATAATGTATATTTTTAAATTAAAGGCATTTAAAAAAATTATTTCATAAAGTTGTAAATCACATATAAAGTTTATCAACCATATGAGTTCATTTTGGAGGATTTTGGGGTGCCTCCTAATTTTAGTTTTTATTTTAAAGCTTATTATTCAATATCTAAGAATTATTACACTTTAAAAAGTAATTTACAAAACCTTTACTATTTTGTAAAACTTTCAATGTCAAAAAGCAGAGAGTTATAATGTACTAAAAATGTAGTTTTTGAGCTGATTAACTGCACATAATTTTATAAACAGTTTTATAAGGGGCTACGAAAATAAATAACAAAACTATTTGCTTTCTTTTCCCATGCCCACCTTGGAATTATTTTAGCTCTTCCCGGAAATATTGTCTAACTACAAACCTGTCTTGAGGTTGAACGAGTTGTGTCCCTTTTTTCAAAAAGTTTGAAGTTTTAGCATTTAATAGTCATATTTAAAATATCCAAATATAAGAATGGGGGAAGCTAAATTGTCTTCCAGTGTTCAGAAGACAATTTAGCTCCCCCATTCTTATATTTGGATATTTTAAATATGACTATTAAATGCTAAAACTTCATTTTATCGAATTTTAAGAAACCTTATAAAATTAAACTTTAATTTAAAAATGATGTAAAATATTTATCCACTTGCCACTACAGTTTCTCAAACTCAAAAAATACTTTTCATTAAGGTTTTTTCTTTTTTACAATTTAAATAATTGTAACATTTCAACAGTAAGTTCAGAAAAACTAAACATTCTTGTTGACTGAAATATATTATCTGTTCTTTTGCTGTAACACCATTGAAGTTATTAAAACTTATTCGAACGGCCAAGACGAAACCCAAATACAGTAAAATCGTCTACACTTACTAGTAAACAAACGTATGGAATGGAAGTAATTACTTTCTAGTGGAGTTGTATATAAAAATCGTAATTTATGTTATACGTGTTATTGAGATGAGGAGACAGTCTGCTTCATTGCAGGTTTTTTTTTAAACGTATGCCTCATCACAAGCGGAAAAGTTAAATTTGTTGCAACAATTGCTTAGATGTTTTGTAATGTAATCGTAATTTATGATATAAGGATATGAAATGAGATTCCAGGTTCTGAGTTTGTAGCACTCTTCATATTTATTATTATTTATACATTCTTGCTAATGGAAAATTTATTGCCTCACAGCGTTTTTTAATTTCAATCTCAACACTGAAGTGTATTCTGAATGTTTGAACCGGACAAAGATGAGTAAACGTGTTTTTTACAATGTCATCCAGCTTATGTGCCGAAGAGGCGTTTCTCGAATTCGCTGGAAATTCCAGTAATTGAAGGCACATTATATAATGTATTATACTTATTAAATAATTGTTTCCCAAAACAATTCCCCCCTAAAACAAAATAATAATTAAAAAGCTATGTAAAAAAATCCCCCCCAAAAATTTTGATGGCGCACCTTGCGCCATGATCCCCCCCTGTGGGCACCCCTGTTTGCTCATAATTTCAGTTCTTATTCAAATATTTGGATATTTTTTTGTTGGATAGGGGATGTCTCACGTTTTACTTTTGTCACCTTTTGTAACAAATATTCGATAATCCGATATTTAACTATCCGTAATTCTCAATTAACCGGACTGTCTAAAGGAAAGTATTGTCCCATTTCGAAAATATTTTTTTTAGTTAGTAGAGAAAAACTCACATTGGCATGACAAACAAAATAAAATTGGTTATCCGGCTTTTATTTATCCGGAAATAAAGATTAACCGGACTTTTTTTTACAAATTTTCTATGATTTTTGTTGGATAGGAATTGCCTAACTACAATATAATTTTGTTTACCCGATATTTATTAAACAGGATAATCTCAAAATATACCATCCTAAAAGTAGGAAAAAGTGATAGAAAACTTGAGTTTCCTGGTTGAACTATAGCAGCCCCCTGCTATTATTCACCATAAGTTTAGTTTTTAATTTATCAGAGAGCGAATCCCTCTGTTAACATAAAAAATAATTTTTAAGTTTACGAATATGTTGAATTGTTTTAAATATTTAATATTAGTTTGATACTTATCACAACTATTGGTGCCAATTTACAAAAACCATACCAAAGATTCGGCAAAGATTTCATAAAGTTGTAATAAGTATAAAATCAATATTAAATATTTAAGTTTGTTCGAATTGTTTGTAATATTAAAAATTATTTTTTCTTTCAGCGTTTTTTTTTCTTAAGTCGGTTTTCCTATTTAAAAAATATATTATTTTTAAAAACTTTATTATTACAATGCTCAAGGCAACACTGCCTGGAAGAGAGAGTGCTTTTGTAAAATGTTTTTTCTTTTAGAAGCATTGAAAAAACGTTGCAGGGAAAATGCATAAAGGCGAAACATGAAAATTCTCAATGTTTGTCTTATTTGTCGCATTCCTAAATCCTAATGCATAAAAATAGACGTTTTTATTTATTTTTAATTTTGCTTATACAATACTCAAGTCAACAATAGCTTGAAGCGATATTGCATCTGTAAAATGCTCTTTTTATTTGCTATTCGATAGATGCCAAAAAACTACGCTGCAAAAATCTTTTCGCGCATTCTCGGCATCTGTTGGACCGATTTCGACAAGTTTAAAATAGCTGTTCTGAAGAAGGCCTTCCATTTTATTTTATGTCACTATGTTCATGAGGAACCGAGTTATTATAACATGATTTTGTTACTTTATACTATCACCACCTAGTTATTAAATTTTTAATGATATAGGGCGATCCCTTGATGGTGTAATGCTATAGATTTTTCTTGAAAAATTGAAAACTTCCAAGAAATAATAAAAATTTTAAGAAACCGATATTATGTTTTCCATTTAGTTATGGTATGTTCCTGTGGTGCATTATTTAAATTTACTCAATGTAAAATTTTTTCGCTACATATAAATCGTCGGCTTGATTCATAAACCACATAACTACCATGGTAAAGATCTAGCAGCTGTAGTGGATTGCCATGTTTTTAGAAAGTCGCCAAATGATCCTAAGCGCAAAAACGCATGTGTCGTTATTTTCGCTGATCGCAATGGATCCTTATTTTTCAACGGTGACGTTCGTATCCATAGCAAAGGAAAGCACATGGTAGGGAATCGTGCGTTGTTAATGTTACGTGTAACACGTAGGGATACATGTTGTTTCGGAGCTGAGCATCAGTCACTGCGAAATCACGTGACTCTTTAAGCTAATCCCTCATCTACAATCTAAGTTCTGGTATTCCGATCACTTCTTATTCTTAAACAATTCCACATCCAGAAGTGAATCGCTTGAATTTCATATGTGGTGCAACGTTATTTTATCCAGCCAACACCATTGGGTGGGTGGGTGTTGGTGGTTGAATAAAAGTGGCCCTAGAGCAACAAAACGGCTATAGGCTATGGTTCGTCAGCTATCTTGATATTAAGACCAAGAAACATTGTCTTGTAATATTAAACCATATTCGATATGACAAGGACAACACATGAGCTGGCATCCAACTATTCAAACTTACGCACCACTATCAATATAAGGGCATTTGGATCAACTTGAAAAGTATCAAGTCAAATATGAGATTTTACCAGCTTTTTTAGAGTCAAATTACCAACTTTTTTAAGAGTTTGATATTTTACCAGGTTATTATGAATCAGGCAGTGGGTCCAGTATCACATTTAATGGTGTAAACGTTCATTCATTGGTAATAGCTCATCGCTGTTACATTCAATGATTAAAACTACATTCCGTGAATGATCTGTTTATTCATTGATCTGCTATTATATACAATGAGTCAGGGCAATTGGTCGTGATGCTCACTGGTCGGTGATTTACTCCCAAACATTTTCCATGCCTACGGGACCGTAAGAATATTGGAAAATTCTTGTAGACTTGGCAAAATCACAAACACCTAGTTCGCAAATTTGTGAAACATCTGGCTTTGTTTTAAAGTTAAACTTTTTAGGTTCATTTAAAAAAAAAACTCTAAATGTGTTGCAAGTCGCAAAATCAAGGTTTGTGATTTTGCCTATCCTACATGAATTTAAAAACATCGGGAGGGGGACCTTCCCCCCTTAGCGAGGGCCCTGGGTCGATTTATTAAGAACCAACAGTATATAGAATAAAGTAAGGAAGGACAATATGCATGAACATTATGTTTGGTCCTTTTATTCCCAATAATATTTACAATTAAAAAAAGTGGAGTAATGTTTGGTAAAGAGGGTTTAAGGCAGATGTTAAGTCATATTGATTATATTAAAATAATTATACACCGTAACAATAGCACGGGTTCATAATGGTTGCATGGTTCAACCACTGATCTCTAAATGTAACTTCTGGATAGGGCAAGACATTTTGTTGACTTGAAGCCGATATGGAGGCCGCCATGATGGGGCACACTTTTCTTGATACCGCAATATTTCGTATATTTTTCATGTTAAAATACGCCGACAGATATTATTTTTGGGTAAGTTTTTATTATTTTCTTTTTAAACCAATTTTAAATGTAATCTGCTATTAAAATAGGAAGTCATTTGCAAGTCAAAGTAGAAGTAGTTAAAAAGCAAGAGCAAAAACTATCTGTTTGGCAATATAAAAATTAATTCTATAAAAAGAAAATATAATATTTATATATATTTAATACTTCTACAATGCTTTGGTAAAAAATAATCTTTCTAAAAAAAAGGAAAACCGACTTTAAGAAAAATGCGCTAAAAAGTAAAAAATAATTTTTAATCTTACGAATGAGTTGACAAAATTGAATTATTGAATATCAATTTTATACTTAGTACAACTTTTTGAAATCGGCGCCAAAATTTAGATATGATTTTTGTAAATTGGCACCAACTTCCAAAAGTTGTACTACGTATAAAATTGATATTCAATAATTCAATTTTGTCAACTCATTCGTAAGATTAAAAATTATTTTTTACTTTTTAGCGCATTTTTCTTAAAGTCGGTTTTCCTTTTTTTTTTAGAAAGATTATTTTATTTTTCCCTTTTTAGTTTTTAATTTAGCAGGGGGCTTCGCCCCCTATTCACCAAGAAATTCTAGTAGCAACTTGTGCTCAACAATGTAAATTTTAAACAATCCCTAACAAAACCAATAAATGCATGTTAAACGAAATGTCATTGTTGTACAACTTCCGTTAAACAATGAAAATATTTTGAAATCGGATAAATTGTTTTAAAAAACTCCGTTTAATCGGCATTTCCGGATATATAACAGCCGGATAATCGATTATTTTTTTGCAGATTTTGCCTAAGTGGATTTTTCTCTATCCAACAAAAAAAGAATTTTCGAAATCGGAAGACATTTTTTTTTAAACGGTCCGGTTAATTAAGAAATCCGGATAGTTAAATCCCGGATAACCGGATATTTTTTTCAAATTGCTCCCCTTTGAAACATCCCCTATCCAACAAAAAAAAAATTGTCCAAATATCTAAAGTAGAATCGAAATCCCGCGCGCATACATAAAAAAAAAAAAAAAAAAAAAAAAAAAAAAAAAAAACATACAGGTCTAACATACTATCTATAACCTCTCGACTTGGCGCGCGTTGGCGGTTTTAATTTAAATTTTCTTGCGGTTTTATTTTGGAGTTTTGGTGAGCGCGCTGGGCAGTCGGTTAATAAAAAACAACACTAAATCATTTTTAAAAAAATGTTGGGGCACAGTATGGCAGCTGTCAATTGGTTTCAACGCGCCCGTAGAGGAAACAAAGTTTGAGCCTTCCAGCAGTTACAGTTAGAGTTCAGTGGGTTCAACATTGGCCCTCCGACGATTCGGGACCTTTACCGAAAGGTTAGAACAGGCAACACTGCCTCGTAATTTAGAACCATAGCCAAAAGACATGGATAACACTTAGAGTTGACACCCCACGAGTAGGCGGGGGGGGCAATCTTCCGATTACAAACTCGCTAAACTCTCAAAAGCGAGATTCAAATCATAACCGTTTTATGTGTTCGTTACTGTAACCATTCGGCCACCGGGGGCTCACGTATTTATTTATTTTGAAAATTTATTTAATTCCAAACAAATATTTTTCTTTACCATTCGCGCTCTTCCCCCGTCAACAGCGCCCGGTGTCTGTGGCATGGCCACCGGAGCGCGTCTAATAGACAACACACAACCGTCAACGTCGCGTGCGACATCCTAACGATGTTGATCCAACTCAAACAAAACCCGAGACGTGTCCAACTCAAATCGCGACAGCGACACTCTCCCGACCTTTTAACGATGTCAGACCGCTTTGCATGAGCAATTTGCAGCGATGTTATTAGAAATCGCTACCGGGCTTTTCTGCTTGCTTTAGGAGGGGGGGATCTTTTATGGGATCGTTATTCATATTTCGTTATCTCTCGTTTTCTTTTGTCAAGTTTCGCGACATGCTGGTTGACAAGGGTTAGGGTGGTTACGTTTGTCTCGTCGCGGTCTGTCTTGTTCGGGTGGTAGTTAGGAATGGTGGAGCGGAATTTCTCGGAATCTGTGTTTTTGGTCTGGAATGAGATGTCGGCTTTCGCTTTTGGTGCGTCTGTCTGCTTCCGGATTAGGGCGATGGAAGATTGTGGTCGGTTTTCGACACCTTTATTGCTGTAAATTTGATTTTTTTTATGTATATACAAAAGACATAGGGTTCATACAGTGAAAAAAAATGTTCCAGGTGTAAGAACGGTTCAAAGAACTTTTGTGACACAAGCTCACATTACAAGAGCATTTTAATTGGGTGATGAGTAAATATCGCCAAAACGTCACCAAAGGAACAAAATTATCGACAAATGAATAAAAATATTATCAAATAAATGAAAAAATTCGCCAAATGAATAAAAATATCGCCATGTGTGAACTAAAACATGGTCATATATATAAAAATAACATGAAAATGGCTGAATTAGTCTTAAAATAATAAAAATTATTGTCAAAATGGTGAAAATCATGGGATATCCCGTACTACAACAACTATAAAGATAAAATTAAAAAAAAAAAATTATATTTAATTTTACGAACGCATTGAAAACATTAAATTTTTTAATGTCAATTTTATACTTATACTTTTTGAAGTTGGTACCAATTTACAAAAATCATACCTAAATTTTGGCGCCGATTTCAAAAAGTTGTAATAAGTATAAAATTGTCATTAAATAATTCAATTTTTTCAATGCGTTCATAAAATTAAAAATTATTTTTTACTTTTTAGCGCATTTTCCTTAAAGTCGGTTTTCCTTTTTTTTAGAAAGATTATTTTTACTCCATGTAAATGATTTCAATAACAGCAGATTTTATGTTAACCAGATTGTAGAAATATGAATTGTCGCCAACGCATACCTCGCCAACATAATGAATATACACAAAGTGTTATGTCTGCGGACACTCATTTTAAAAATGTAAGGCTTTATTTAAAAATTTAAGCAGATTGTCTAATATCCTGTCGAATGAGATGAATATATAATAGTGCTACTTGTTACACAAAGTTATCGTGTCGGAATAGACCTCCCGAAAAGCGTAACGTTTCTATTCTGAAGTAGATGATGTTTTTTAAAAACGATTCACATCAAACAATTTCGTTATGAACAATTTACGCAATTTATTTGAGAGCTGGACCAAATAGATGGTTATGAGGGCTAAACTACTTCGAACACAATCTTATATATAGAGTAATGAAATTTTGATTTATGGTCGAAAATTCAACAAATGCTTTTTGGTGTTTCTGTGTTTTTTAGTAGATAGCCTTGGAAAACACAGGCCACATGAACTTACCCATAGGGTGTGAAGTTAGCGCTGTGTGGCCGAGAGGTAGATAGCCCAACAGAAACATCATCAGCATAAAATGTTAACATTTCAAAGACTGATAACTTAAGGGAAAATTAGCCTAAAGAGATAAACAAATCTGGCATTTTACACACTGTAACTTCGTTCTAATCGAATAATCGTAGTGAGTGTATGCTGAAATTGAAAGAACGACCAGTCCCTACGATTCTATATTACTATTTGATAGTTTAAACTTTTTAAAGAAAATTGTGTAAAGTAGAAAGTGACGATTTGTAGAAGATTTCGCTAAGAAGCCAAAATATCATTCTAAAGTGCAATTCCGGCATAAGAAAATTAAATAGGCTGAAAGAACAGTTCAAGACGAACAAAGTGATACCAAGAAGTCTAAACTTGTCTAGAAGTCTTGACAAGTGCGAATTCAAGCAGACAAGTGGGAATACAAGATAATATACCACACAATTCCAATAATTTCTAATCACTGCATATAAGTATATTAAAATGTATTTCTAATTCTAAAATCTAGTTTTTCTAACGGAAAAAAGTTTCGCATTTTAATTGTTACAAAACAAAGTTATTTTTTAATCGTCTCAACAAAGCTAACATTACAACAAAGGTATTCAATGGAATACCTTTGTTATAATAACCTTTGTTGTAATAACCTTTGTTGGAATACCTTTGTTATAATAACCTTTGTTGTAATAACCTTTATTGGAATATCTTTGTTGGAACACCTTTGTTGTAATTCCTTATATAAATAGAATTCCATGAACGTGATTTGATTTGTTCATTAGCAGAAAAACTTTCACGACTGAAGTGTGCAAGTGAATATCTCAAGTGTATTCCCAAGTGAGTATTTTCAAGTAAGTATTCTGAAGTAAGTATTCTCAAGTGAGTAATCTTAAGTCAGTGTTCTTACGATTTGTATCATGTATTCGATACAATTTACTGCTGACAAGGCTAAAACAAACTTACGAAAAATGCCTTCTTTGGTCGATTTGTCCGCATTGGATTCTAAACTTCTTCCGAGGAATCCCTTCGAGTATCATGAAATGAGAGTAACATCCCCGTTTTGTAGTAACTTGTCTTCCAAATCATTTTCTGCTGCATGCAGCATGTTGGAGTCGCAGACTGACTATGTTGAAGTCGAGTCAAATTTGTTGGCGACAAAGTGTGAAGTAAAACCTCATGTTAGTGAGCAAATCTTTGATCCTATTGAAGTTGGTCAAAAGTTACTTCCAAACTTATCTCATGAACTTGAAAGGGAAACCTATCTTAATATAAGGGAATATAAACAGCAACTTCAGTTTCATTCCAATCTGGAGACTATTCCCGAAATGAACGAAGAGGAGGAAGATGAACTAAACCATAGAACTGACAAATTCCATAAGAAGACTATTGGTAGGAGAATACGTCATTACTTTGGCAAAAAGTTCAGTTGCTTAAAATGTAACTATCAGTAGAAAGTTACTAGCATGAAAATAAATATTGATATATCATTAGTGTTTGCTTATTTATGATTTGGTTATCATTCAAAATTTTGTGTTGAAATGGAATTCGAATGTATCATTAGTCTTCTTATGTAATGTTTCGGACCTCTTTCTAAATTGTGTTGTTTTGAAATGATATTTTCAGTGTGTCATTAGTATTATTAGGTGATGTTTCAGACCTCTTTCTAAATTGTGTTGTTTTGAAATGATGTTTTCAGTGTGTCATTAGTATTATTAGGTGATGTTTCGGACCTCTTTTTAAATTATGTTGTTTCGAAATGTTTTAGTATATCATTAGCGTTTTTATGTGATGTTTCGGACCTTTTTCTAAATTATGTTGTTTTGAAATGATGTTTTAGTGTGTCATTAGTGTTCTTAAGTATCCATGTGGCTCCTTGCGTACTTGTTTAAGTTTTACAGTTGAAGCCTTTTTCCTGATGCTATTCCTAGCGTACAAAAACCTTTTCAATAGCCCAACCTCCGTCTCCATAGCTACAACCCGGTAAAAATAAACCAATTAGTGAAATTACCAAATATTTAATTAAGGATATTATCAATTATTTAATCAATAAATAAATAATTTTATAAATTATTTAATCAATGAATAAATCAATTAATCAATACATTATATAATCAACGAATAAATCAATTAATCATGCGTTCCTCCCAGTAATTGGGGGATGAGAGGAGCCAGAACAACAGGCTCTTCGGGAGGGTCACTTGTCCACTGGAGAATGGTAAGATCTGGATAAAAGAAATAGGGGGACAGTGAAAAGTGGACAAGAAACCCTCTTGGGGTACGACAGTAGCCCACCTCCTCGCGGTGTACCCCGGTCAACGGTGTGCTTTGTCTTGCACAACGGCTGAGAGGCTACTAACTACTTACATTTTTCAAATACTCACTTGTATTTAAACTAAGTAATAAAATATTTTTTGACGGAGTGGGAACTGAGACTTTTCTACTATGTTTTTGAACCAAAATCTGGAACTAATAAAAAAACCAAGAAATTTTGTTTTGAAGAAAATGGAAGAAATCATAAGCATTTTAAACGTAGGTCTATGAAACGCTTTCTCGACAATCTATAAAAAACTTACTAAATTCTTCACTTTCATTTTATACAATCTAATATTAACTTTTACACCAATACAAAACTAATGTACCGAGTATTTTTATAATTCCATTTGTCTAGATTTTTCATCTTAGATCATTTACTTGGTCATGGTCTCCATGTTAATTTTATGGAAAGGTTTTTAAATAATCGTTATATTAACAGTTTGAGTTCGAATTTTTAAAAATCCTTACTTAGTGCACCCCCCTGGGCCCAAGATGAATCTGTGTTCCACATTTCAGGACTCTGGGTATTTTGGATCTGTTTACCAACTGATTCCCAAACTAACTTCCCTACGAACATCGAAAAAGGGGTTTTAAACACCGTAAAATACGTTCCATCGGAACAAAAATAGCTATTTAAGGTATAAGGCACAACTTTGCCAGATTTCTTCTTCATGGGTATACGGGAAGTTGCAGAAATAGTGGTGAATGGCTAGGGATTTCGCATTTATATATATTGTAAATGCTGGAACTGACCAGGTATGCAATCCACCAGCCAGAGCAATAATTAAGAAAATTTGAAAATGTTGAAACTTCATAAACAACCGCTATACCATACCCAACCCATGTTGTACCAAAACAAAACACCGAATCGAGAGTTCAGAAGTATACTCCTTCTCCAAGCAGGAAGGAACGCCTTGTTGGCTGTATGTTGTGCAAGACGGATTTTATGTATAGAGTTAGATATTAATTTAATTTTAAGGTCAGCAAATAAAATTTTACCTCAATAACATTCGATCTCACAAGTTTTCACCCAACCTGGCATGAAGTAAAGGATATATGCTGACGCCTGTAATATAATGAATAGAAAAATAAGTTTTACTCCAAAGTTAAGTTTGCTACTTCCAAAGTTAAGTTTGCTACTCCCAAACCTTAAGTTAGAAACCTGTGGTTTCAGCCATAAAAAGTAAATCAGATATCAAAGATGAAGTTTTAATTCTAAAGCTTTTCCAGGGATTGTCCCTGGACATTAAAAAAATATCAAAAAGGTTTCACAGTAAAAAACTGTTCATATATAAAAAAATATGTGCCAAAGAATGAACATGAAAAGTAATTATTTAACTAGATAAATGTCATAATATTATGTGTAAAATTACAAAAAACATTTGCTTGTACTATTTTTTAAGCATGCCATGTTTTATTAAAATCAGCCAACACATGCCGAGATTAGCACCAGCAAAATTTAAACTTTCATGGAAATCAGAAAAATACTTAAGGAAAACATTTTTATAGTTGAAGGAGAGAACATTCTCTCAAAACATGATTTACTTCATGAAGGATTCAAAATGCAGTACATTTCCCTAAATGCATTGACTCATGCACAGATTACAATATTTGCAAGTTAGTTTCAATGGGACAAAAAATGTTTTAGACGATTAAAATAGATTAGTTTGATAGAAAATTTGAAAGCAAATTCAACGATGTAATCATCACACTTTTAAGAATTTTGAACAAAAAACATTTTGAATATTTGCTTATTAAGTTATAACTCATTATTTAACTAAGAATGGAAGAAATGTGATGTTGAAATCTTTTATCCTATCGAAAAGAATTTCTGAATTTTACAAGGAATAGCTGCTCAATTCTAGGCATGATTGTATAAAATGCAGCTAGGTACCAACTCTATAAAGAGAAAAGTAATATAAAATTTGCCAACTTCTACTTAATTTAATATTTATACTAATAAATGAATTTTTGGTTTGTTTATACTGCATATCAGACATGACACGTAAAAGCTACAAAATTTAAATCCTTACTAAAAGTAATGCTTTTATGTGATAGAATATTTAAATAAAAAAACACACCAAATAAAAATACTGATTTATATCGTAAAAATAGTTTTACAGAAAGGTTGTTAAAAACAATATGTACAAAAATTGAAATTATTTTGTACAGATAAAATATAATTTAAAACTATTGTATCCGAGAGCTTCATTTACAAAGCTGTTTTCTTCAACCTAAAAAAAAACAGTATAAAGCATAAAAAATATGTAAATATATTACATTAACACAGTTATAAAACTTTTTTAAAAAAAACTTACATGTTTGGCAGTGTAACAAAATATATTATTATTTCCCCCTTTCTAATCAACTTCCCTTAACCCATCCATATAAAACTTTACTATAGCAAAATAAATTTAAAAATTGTTAAATTTTGAAAATATTTAAAAATAAATATGAATACTTAATTTGGGTAATAATGAATCAATCTGCATGTTCTTTTTAAAATTGAATGATTTATAAAATTTTATATACAACCATTTATAAATTAATATGTCCAAAATTAGATTGTTGCATTCGATTCCCCAAAACATGTTGCTGACATTGATTGAGTATATAACTATGTGCAATATTGCTTAATCCTGTGCACTTCAAGTGCACCTTTAATCCTCTAGTGCCGTATATTCAAATACACATTTAAGAAAATTCAGGGAGTATTTCTGCATGAATATAGAACAAAACTGATTTTTTGAATTTTCAGTTCTCTTAATACTAATGCCTGAATTTTTTTGTATATATATTTGAGTGTATTTGAATGTAATTCGCCTTAAGGCAGACACATGCATTAGAGAGTTAACATTTATGTTACTGCTACTGAACAGTGGCAGCTGCTACATGTGCTATGGAGCGGCCACATATTTATTTTTTAATTATCATATTATTTGAGTAGCAACATTTCCTTAAATTTGTAAAAAATATAGTTCAAAGTTATCACAATTACATTATTGCTACTTTAACGTAAATGTCAACTTTTCTTTTGAGTTTTCTCAATTGTATGGAGAGAAAAACTTAACTGTTTTCTCATGAGAGATTAAGAAAGTCTAAAAGGAATGATGTATGAATAGAATTCTAACCATTTAGCTACTGTGGTGACTGCCCACCTGGTAGAAGGTGCTAAACAAGCAGATGACATCACAGCCACGACTCAGATTAATTGTTGACTTCCAGCGGCGGTGTCGCCCTACAAGACTTGAAAGGAGTGGCAACGGATATCGGAGCAAAAACATTGAAACTGGCATCGCATTCAATAGACAACCTGATTCTGTCGTTGGATTAACTAGAGCTACACAATGGGCAATTGGTGAGGGAAAGACCACAGAACATTGCCTCGTAATTTGGAAACATGGTCAGATGACAAGGATAATATCTGAGGTGGCATACCACTCTCCAAACTTCTACACCACAACCAGTTGCATACAACAGCCTTACAGGTGCATTGTTTTCAGGTCTGTCCTTCGGGATATCAAACCCTTGGTAACAAGAGATTAAGTATATATATTAGTATGACTTTAATTCAACCAACCATCTATGATTCCTTCAATAGAAGGGTTAGGTTGGTTGGGGAGTGGTTCAGCTACAGACAGACCACTAAGCGTAATCCTTACATAGTTTGATATTTTAAAATATCTAAAGGGTTAAGTAATTACAAATAGATAATCTTTTCTCGCTTTTATCCTGCACAGATAACAGAAAGAAGAATAAACGGTTCAGGAAAACAAGTGCCTTCATTTCTAGTTATTTTTTTAAAACATCTGTTTAATTTTAACCAGTTCTTCTGGAGATTTTTTTTGCCAGGTGCGCAGAAAAATATCGACCCTTCTCCTTTCTTGGTATGAAACAAACCAATTGCATTATTTTTGTTCAGCTATTTTAAAGAATGGGTGTTTTATACTCACTCATCCAAACTTTTTTTTGCCATTACATTTGAATGAAAACAAAAATATTACATTATATTTAATAATTATCCAGTGAAAAGAATTTGTTCCGCAAAATACATGGAGAATGTGTGTTGTTTACAAATAAATTTAATTCTTTAGCTACTATTGATTTTTTAATTAAAGTGGAAATCAATATTTAAATTTACGATTAACACTGCCTCATTCCCACCTAACGAGCTGCCACTGCATTTTTTTTTATGGAACAGTTATTCCAGTTTCTGTCTATTTCTCCAAAATCTTATGTGCTCCAAGAAGACTAAACATTATAACATGTTTTGGAGTAGCAAGGACAGCAAGCTAACAAAATAAAGGCATATTTTAAGCTCAACAACATGCCCGTCTTGTTCATTTTAAGAAGAGGGAAGCAAAAGAATAAGTCAATATGATTGAACAAAATTCAATACCTTTTACTTTGGCTTGGATTTGGCTCCTTTTCTGTGCACTGATATTCTTGCAGCATTTTTCTTTTTAGAACAAATTCTTCGATCTAAATAAAATTATCAATTTAAAGATTACATTAGATAATGATTTAATTTTATTTAAAAGTTAATAAAGATTTATTAAAAGGTTATCAAAGGTTAATAAAGATAGAGTTCATTAATTACATCACTATTATTAATAATTACTCCCCCTCCCCATGTCATGCTAGCTTTCCCCCATGTCATAATTTTTAATAAATCATAAAAATTAATTAATAGAATTCTATAAATTTTTGCAGTTGAAAATAATTTATTAAAACTTACACTATAAGAATTTTACCAAATGTTCCATTAGAAAGATTGTGATTTCAGTAAAAATTTACTTACATGAAACAAGTTTCAGCATTTTTTTTTCAACTGCTAAGTAACCCAACCCCAGAGGCTATCTCCCCCCACCATAATAGACCAAATCCCCCCCCCCCAGGAGTCCATGATATAATTTATGAATAAGATCAGTGGTATGTAGCGTTAAAGTTTAAATAGTGCAATTTTATTTCGTGTTCGCTAAAGGAACCAATATTATGCGAATAAATATGTTAAATGAAACAAACCCTATCCTTTCAAGCAATTTAAACAAAAAAATATCTCAAAATTTAGAAGAAAATTGTAGCATAACTACAAGTAACAATTTTGTGGAATGACATTCAACACATTGTTAAACAACCTTACCTAGTGAACTTGGAGTCACTCCATTTGACCAAACGATAAATCTAGCTGCCTAGTAATCGAAAATAGTGGTAGCTCATATTCGGATTTTTGTGACTGAAGACTACTGGGCAAACCTCCTAACCAATTAAAGCTATATCATCATATTTAACCCTTTGAAAGGCAAGGGACATTGTAAAATTGTTAGGACAGCAACATAGTTTAATTCGCATTTCGAATACAATTACTACATATTGTCAGCTTAGAATGAATACCTCGTAACTTAAAACTACAGCTTTAGCGAAAGCTGCTTGAAATGTGAAGGGGTATATTTTTACGACTAGAATTTTGTAAAGGATCCGTAAACAGACTCAAAAATTTTATGGACAGACACCTGAAAGCTGGAGGTACATGTGCAGATATATACGTCCAAACCACTTAGGAATATTTTATACACATCCTTTTTCTCATAGTCACATAAAAATGAATAAATTTTAGTAAGTACATTATTTAAATATAAACACTTAGAGTGTTAAAACAGAACAATAGTAAATAACTCAAACATTCACCAGAATTGAAGAAGAAGTAAATATGTAAAAGTTTCTTGTAAATGAGAAAGATTGTGTGGAGGAATATCATTTCACCATGCATGAAATGGTCTACTTACTTCGTCATCTACTACAGTTTCTACATCTATCACAGATGAACCATTAGATGAATCATTTTCTACTAAGGATGAGCTAGCTGAAAAGTTACAAAAGAAACCAAAATCAGTACCCTTCACAAACATCTCATTTAAAGGACAAAATACTTTTTTTTTTGTGATTTAAAGAGTTTCTACGGATTTGGAGGAATAAATTTTATATAATTTTCACTGGTACCTTTATAAAGAAATACCTAATAAAGATACCTTTTAGCAACTTTTAAAGAATTTTGTTTTATAAAAAAAAGTATGATGTAAAAAATAATATAACAAACATCAGGTATGTGCTTTAAGTGAAGTCATTATTAAAATTTAGAAAAGAAAGACATATTAGAAGAATTCAAAATTTGTGGAATAGTCAATTAATACTTATAAATTCTAAAATGACTAGGCAGAATTTTTTTTAATTTAATTAATCAAAGTAAAAACCAAAATACAATTAGTAAATTTACATGTATTTTTTAATTAAAAAATTAAAGGATTTAATAATTATTAAACAAGTTTGGAAAGTGACATAAGGATTGGCTAAGTGGTATAAGAAAAACAAATCTAAAAATGGACAAACTCTATTTTTCATTACTATTCAGCTAAATCTATCATTTGGCCATTTGGTGTAGGTCCTAGTTCAATAGAGAGCCCAATAATAAGTTGAATGTCATTCCACTTAACCTTATAGCCAAGGCAAGTTTTAAATGCTCTTATCTTGAAACTCTTTGGACTTACACTATTTTGCAGCCATATGGAGAAACAAATACTTTGAAAGAATAAAAAATTAAGCTTTGAAAAAACAATTTGATTTTTTTTTTTAAATATATAATTTTTTTATTGCTCAACTTTCCATTAAAAATTTAATTTAATTATAAAAATAACATGCAGACTACATATGTTTCAATTGTATGGTAAAAAATACTGCAGTCAATTGCTTATTTCATTAGCATTATTTCATCTCATGTCAATGTTCACAATTTCAATAACTTCAAAAACAATTCTACGCACTTGATATCAAAGCTCCAAAAAATAAAAACAAAGAATGCAGTGGCGATTAGAAATCTAATGTAACCCAAAATCAAATGCATGATGCAACTGACAAATACCAAGTTAAAAGTATCGCAAGATCAAATTTTAAATTATATTCAAAATAAAAACAACAAATGATCTACCTGACTAATTTTTACTTCTACGTCAAAAAATATATAAATATTATTAAATTAAAAATTCAAAGATGTACAAAGCACAATATATACTAAGAATACAAGTCCTAGGTGCCTCAACATAAAAAAAAAAATGACATTTAAAAGTAACTTTGCATAAAGAAATCTATTCCCAAGTTACACTGTGCAAAAAATAGTTGAATTTCAAAGTGTACATTTTTAATTTACTAATATTTAGAAAGTTTAATATGTGTTACTTCTAAAGCAAAAAAAATCCCATTTTTTTCTCTTAAGTCGTTTGATTGAAATTTATAAAAGACTGTTAATATGTGCTGCCTTCATTATGAAAACCTTAATCCTGTGTCTTGACAACTTTTAGATGGGTAGCACAGGTGGATTATATGCATTTAAGACGTACAATCAACAAGGCAGGGCCAGGGTTCAAAATTAGGAGAGAAAAGTTAGGTATCATTGGCACATAGAATATTTTGTTTTAGGTGTCAAAATGTTCTGCTTAGGCATAATATTAAAATAATTCAAATTTCTTAAGCAGAGCTGCCGACTGATATGATATTTTTGTAATTATAAAGCTTCTTTAGAAATATGTTTCAATCTGTACTCTAAGTACAAGAGCAATTAGGGAAAATCCATGTTAGACGTAAAAAATGGCTGCTGGGTGTAAAAATATGGTGATCAAACTAAAATTTGTATAAAAGTTAGATGTCAAAAGTGACGACTGGTTATAAAATTACATTACTTAAACTGAAATTTTTAGGTATAAAATACAATTAACAATCGCTATTTTGGGAACGATTGAGATCCAAAGTTCGATGACTCCAAAACTCAGAAGTTTCAATTTCCAATTCTAATATTTACACCATAAATATAATTAGCAACTTTATATTACAATTTAAATTTATTGGAAAGTAAAAAAACAAAACTGGTTATTCAAGCTATTTACAGTAAAAATTGTCCATTAACCCTTTTCGATATATCTGCATTTTAACTTATAAGAATTGGAACATTACACGCGAATAAAACATACATACCATTGTGATTTATCCTTTCTGAACTTTCACTCACAGAATGGTTTTTGGTTTCAGGAATACCTTCGAAATTATGCACACTGTTCGTTTGGTCCGAAACATCGAAAGAAAAATCCTCCACATACAAACCTGGCCTCAAGTTATTAAACTTGGGCAGGTTCTCGTCTAAAATGACCTCGACTTCACTGTACAAATTCGATGGGGATTCCCTCCCTTCCGAAGAATTTGGCCATTTTGAATCTCCATCATCTGTACTGTCCATTGTTCTATAGGAGTCTTTCACTTCAGTTTCTTTACTGTTCAGTTCCGTTGTACTCTGATTAGAATAGAGACCGTACTTCAGACCGGAGCGAGTAGTCTGCGCTTCGAAATTGCTTCCGGGCAAACTTGACTTGGTCTTGTTTGCCTGGACATAGCGGAAAGCACCGCTCGAAGTCCTTGAGAAGGGCTCCTTGTTGTCGAGGAATTTCCCAACACCCTCCATTCCGTCAATGTTCTTTTTCGAAGAGACGCCCACCAAGATATCAGTCTTGTCTGGTTTTGAAGATTTCTTGGAGAAGTGTCCTCGTCGAGTGAGGTGGTAGGGTTTGGAGAGCGTTCGGTCAGGTGGAAAACGCTGCAGATTCGATATCCGAGCAAAGTCCAGGTCTTTGATTAAATCAAAGACTTTCGTAGAATAGTCTTCTTCAGTGTAATTACAAGGTTCCTCCTTAAAATCAAATAAAAAATTATTATTTGATGAAAAAAATATTTTTAGTAAATTTATACTAATGTATGAAAAACTGCCACCAAACATAGTACACAAAACTCTTTTCTATTTTGTAGTTCCCTGCTTTAGAAATTAGGAAATAGAGGAATTCTGTGACAATTTTTTTCATACCTTAATGGATAATGAAGTTAGGAAATTTGTAGGAATTTAAGACCAATTTTAATGGGGGGGGGGTCTTATTTTAGGGGGGTTCCAATTTTAATGGGGGGGGGGGGACTCTTGTTAAATGTGATTGTAACTGTCAAGTATTTATCAGCAAAGGCTATACTGTGATGACAAAAATTTTATCATAATGGCAGACATTTTAATGAGGCAGTTTCTTCTACTTTGATGATAGAATAGTTTATTGAAATGTTTCTAGCTGTACATTAGTCAGTTAAAAAAAAGAAGAAAAAACAGAAAATAACAGACATACCAGCTATTGTTGTGAGAATGGATATTTAAAATTGTGCTGAAATTTTTAAGCAATTATATTAAAGGACCTCTCAAGAGCATCAAATATTCTTTTTTATAAAATATGCATTATGGCAATGACATAAAAAAACAAATTTATATTTTTTATTATTTCTAAAATAACAAACTGCAACTGTTAAATGATCCTTTGTTGGTAGCAAGTTTAGACAGAACAAAAACCACACCCGGTGAGGAAATGCATATCGTTAACCCATTATGAATTGACAGAAAATGAGAAACAGTGGTTAGAGAATAGCCAAAAAGATGTACAGTTCCTTAGCCAACTACTAAAAAAATTAATTCAACCCTGCCGTGATTATTTAGAGTTTTTTAAAACCATCACTGATTACACTTGGTGAATCGGATCAAGTGCCTGGTAACATGTGCTTACCATTGTGCACAATTAATGGCAAAAGGTCTTTACCGCTTAAAGATTGTGTTTCTGGGAGGAGTTGGATAACATTTTATGAGGTCCAAGCGTTAAAGATAATCCGTTTACTCACATTGACAATCTACGTAAAAATGTAGTTCCATGCCTGCAATGAACCATTAAATGACTTACATCTCCTACAAACGTTTCTAATTAAAGTGTGGAGTTACCACCCAAAAAGTACTTAAAGAATGAAAAATATTTTGTTAGTATTGATTATTATTAAAAGTAAAGTATAATAAGAAAAGAAAAAACTTTTGTGTTGCATTAATTTTTGTAAAATTTTGCAAATTGCAAAAATTACACAATAAATAACTTTTTTTAAACATTTGAATGTGTGACTTAATATGCTTCAAATAATTAAAAAATTTGCAAGACATTTATTTTGACCAAATGTTACAATAATCAAGGTATGAAAGTTGAAATTCTATTAAAAAAAAAATTTCACAGAAATTTGGAACAATCTACTGTACATACCTTTTTAAATTACAATTAAGTTCATTGGGTATTCGATTATCAGCAGTCAAATGGATATACCAAGAGTATTAAAAAAGAAATTTTGCAGCCTGATTTAATTCTTCACTATTGAAGATAAAGATTTAAAATTTTCTGAGAAATATAATGAAAATGATCTCACCTGAAACTGATTAATTTTTATTTTGGTTCCAGAGTCACTTGATTATTAGAAATGTCAAGTTTGACAACAAATTTCCCTTAGCATTAGTTGTATCCCAAATAAAAAAAAATTATGAATGCTTTACATTCTAATTCAGGTGCCATTAAAAAAAAAGCTGATTGTTTTTTAAGTGCCTTGTCTCTTTATTTTTAGAATGAACTTAGTTAATAATGAAGGGCAATTGAAAAATTCCATGTTACACAGTTACATTGTATTCAGCAGCAACCTACTGCATTTCACAAGTATAGAAATGAATAAATGCTTGATTAGAAAATTTATTTTAGCTAAGAGCTTCAATCAGTGTTAATAAATAAGAAAAAATTATTTACCGGTTCAGTTAACCATGGTTTCCTGAAATACAAAAAACAGATACATTTAGAAAGTACAACAGACATTTAATTATGTAGAATATTTTAACCTCAATATATATATATGATTGATTAACAGAGATGCTTATATTAAAAAACAACAATATTTCCACAAAAGGAAAAATTTTATAGAAAATTATGAAGCTTCAATATAGTACATTAAGACTCACTATAGTGCAACAACAAAAATAACAAAGCGATTTACTTACAACTTTCAGCGAGCAAATAACTCTTAAATACATTCTAAGCACTAATTTAAAAAGTATCACAGAATATAAATCTTCTATCAACATTTTATATATACAAAAATTTTATACAAGGTATATGTAAAAAATTTAGGCTAACATTTCTGAAGTTTAATTTTAATTGAGTGCTAAAAACCATTACGATTTTGATAATAGAAATGGTACAACATTGAGATAATATCTCATCTTTTACTTATGGATCTCAAAAATATTAAATTTGTTTTATATTCTACAACTTTATATACTTTTAAAATTAAGGTAAACTAATTTCAATATGGAATAAGATGCCATTTTTAATGATTTTATCAAGCAGTAAGATGTAAATAAGAATCAACTTCTTTTTAGTACTACTCATTGAAATAGATGCTAAAATGTATATTTTTGTAATTTATTATCAACTTCAAAAAGTGATAAGTGTAAAATAAATATAGTTATATTTTACTTTCAATTACACACATTTAAATTAAATATTGTCAGTTTCTTCCAAAAACCTTTGGCAAGAGAATCAAGTTAAAAAACAAACATTATCCTACCATTTAACATTTGAGTGAATTTACTCCAAATGAACTCATTTAATGAGTGAACAGTTTATTTTTGGAATTATTTTAGTAGAAATTTATAAAATAGCTTAACTTGCAATATATAACACTGATAGAATATATTTAAACCTAAAATGGTAATAGATCTTTTGAGCAATCTTACTTGGGACAAGATAAAGGAATATCTTTTGGAGATAAACATGGTTTCCATAAGGAAACGCACTGCTCTTCGGATTCATTCTTTGGCTGAAATAACGAAAACAATATTCTTATTAAAAAAATGTCCTTGAATGAAACTTCCTTGAATGAAAAAAAAATATGAAATTAAATTTATTACAGTGGCTAAAAATACTTTCTCTTAGTTTAAAAGAATGTTATTTTATAACTGATCATTGTACACTACTTGTAATATGGACAATATTGCATTTATTTTTTTTGGTTTAATTAACCTTGAATAGAGGCTACTCATTCTCGAAGGAAAGACCCAGGAACGTTAATCGTACCTTTAAACTATGGTCAAGTGACAAAGACAATATCTGAGGACAGTCGCTTTGGCCTAAAAGCTGGATAACAAACAACATTTAGCTTACCTGTTTGTTGAAGAGCTGACTGTCCTTGACTCTTTTTAGGTTGGTTGTCGACTGAGTGCTAAAGACATCTGATGACCCTGCAGACTGTTTGGGTGTGTTTCCTCGCACCCTCTTGCCCCTTCCTCTGCGTGAACGACCCCTTGATTTTCCTTGGCTAAAAAGGAATGGAAATGTTTAATTGTAATGTTTATTAAAATAAATGAATAATTATAAATTCTTGCTCAACTTTCTGTTTTTTCTATTTCTAAAGTTTATGGGCTAATTTTTGGGATTTGGTTTTCAGAATTACAACCTTCTACTTTGCTTGTTTTCTTCAAAATTTAACTAATTTGTCACAACTTTGGATCTTTACCGATTTTCATATGGTCTTTAACACAGTATGGGTACTGAATTTTCTAGGTATAATTTTTTTATATCATAAAATATTCAGTTCCTTAGATCTGTAGTTATATGTATCTAAATAGGGTATCAAACTTTATTTGTTTACCATAGAGAATATTCGATAAAGAAGCATTTGTGTTTTGCTAGAAAAAATATTTTTATGGCAACGTTGTCAGTCTGCTGAAATATTTATGAGTTAACGTGTGTTTTTAGAAAAAAAAAATAGTAGTTTCAGTAGTTAAGACTAAAAAAATATTGAAGTTGATAAAAAAAATGCAATCTCCAATATCATCACTTACCTAAACAATTCACTAATTAATACATTAGATAATTAAAATACTTTAAGTTAAACACAATTGAATTTTTATTAATATATGAAATTACAAGAATACCATATTTAATACCTGAATTATATTTAACAATAAATAAATATTTGACACCTGAAATTTATTTAGTTCTAATAAAAAGTGGAGGTACACTTGATCTAACTTTTAATTTGGAGGTCCATAGCCATATAAAGCGTAGGAATCACTGCCTTAGACAATTCCTATGCAAAGCACCAATATCATTTAAGAGCATTTAAAACATCTGAACAAGACATTTAGAGCAAATTTCTATTCATTCTTAAACAAAAAAAAAAACAGCATTGAATACTCAATTTGGACACCAACCTTGCCATCATGTCAAATAGGCTACTAATTTGTCATTTATTTAGATTACTTCAAAACATGAAGAAACATTGAAAAACTGACATAAAATGTTTGCCTTGTAAACAATATTTTCATTACCTTTATATTACATGCAGTGCAACTGAAAATAAAATGTGTACTATTTACTGAATTTGGCAGTCAATGAGCACAGCAGTCTATGACTTAACAGTTAATGTAGAAAAAATATTGTATAAAATAAGCATTATAAGTAATAATTACCTTGTGGCGAAAAGCTCCGAAGAAGATGCAGCACAGTTCTAAAAACCAAAAATGTTTCATGAGTATGTAATCAAAATTAAAAACAATCGGTCAGGAAATTTAAAAATTGAATTTACAAGAAAAAAAATCTATTTTGCACACAATGTCAGAAAAATATAAATTTAAAAAAATTAACTACTTGAGGAGAGACTAAAAAATTATTTATTGGGCACATGACTGGTCAAACAAAAAATCATATATTATTTCTGCAGTAAAGATCCCTTTTACTGAACACATGAGGTGTCAAAAGAAAGAGAATTTTCAGGAACTGAAGGGAATTGCATGTTAATCTAATAAATATCAACGTTTTTTTTTAAACAAACAGTTGACAGTATGAATAAGCAGAAGCCTTAAACTTTTATGATTTTTTGGCTATAAGATATAGGTTAATATATTAATTTCGGCCTTGCAACGAACGTGTGTGTATGGGGGAAGAGGTGGGGCGGGGGAGGGGGGTGTCTTGTGATAATAATTGCACAGGTATGCTAGTTAACTGGAATTTAATTCACATTACTTGACTAACATCAGTCGTACAATAAAATAAAATTCGCAGATTCCTGCTAGTTCGTTTGGAAAATCACATACCCGATTTTTAGTATCAAGTCCTTTTTATTTCTGAAACTACTACTAAAACGTTCTTAATAATGAAATTGACATTTTAAAAGTTTGAATAAAAAATAAAAAGGTTAAAAATATCAACAAAAAATATAAAGATGTATTTTTGTCGTCCCTTTTACTACCTAGGTTGTTAGAATATTTTCAATTAGAACATGTTTATAACCCTCTTTTCAGGACAAGCAGCAACTTATTTCCCAGCAAGTTTTTCTACTCCAATCTTTTTTTTGCCTTAGCAACAACTTGGCACTTTAATCAATGTACATTTATTCCCTTACGGGACACATCCAATGTTCAGGAGAAACATAGATAATTATAATTCAGGAAGATAAAAAATTTATACACAACTTATTTGTTAAATAAAATCAATAGAAAAGTATGAATTTCAAGTCGAAATAATTGAACCAACCAAAGTAACTCAATACAAATACATGTTTGTAAGGATTTTCTATTTTAAACACTTACCATGTCTTCACAATTATCTAAAGACGAATCGGAAGCAATATCCTCCTGTTCTTGGCTGAGATCTCCATTTGGTTTCAAAGATTTGGTTCCGGTATCATTAGAATAAGAATCCTAAACAAGAAAGAAATATTTAAATGAACTACTTTACAGCATCATTGAGAATTTCTTACAGTGATGGCATGCTAGGGGTAATGTTAAATGTTGTTAATAAATTGGAAATTTAAATACAGATTTCGACAAAACATTAAAATATGAATAGTAACTAAATAATTCAATTTACTTAAAAAATTAAGTACAATCTGCATATTTTGGCAAATTCCTTTCACTGGGTAACATTACATTTAATAAAATATTTTTTATTTTATTCAAAGAAATTGTAAAAAAAATAATTCTGCAAGTATAAAACACTCATTATTTAAAATAGCTAGATACTTTAAAAATAAATGCAATGGGTTCGTTTCAGATAGAGAAGGGGAAGGGTTAAGATTTTTTTTTTTCATAATTCTAGGATCCCACATCCACCAGTACCTGAAAGAGAAGACGTTCTCAAAAAGAACAGGTTCCAAAGGAACAGATGTTTTAAAAGGTAAATGGAAGCAATTGTTTTCAAAACAGAATTTATCTCCCAGTGGTTGAAGACTGTGCATGGCGAAAAAAGGGTTAACAATTACTTCACCAATTAGTTAATTAGTCCTTATGACTGAAACATTGCTCCTTTTAGGAATTCTTGAACTATCAGAAAACCAGTTCATTCACTCCCCCCCCCCCCCCCCCTCCACACACGCATTTGTGAAAACGTAAAAGGACAGTCCCCATTTCCACTTGTGTTAAGGCAATAATAAGTTATTTGTGATAGCCTTGGAACGTTTTCATCAAGATTTGACGAAATTTTATTATACAAATAACTTTATATTTAATAAATAAATAGCAGTGTAGCACATATAGCCGAGTCACAGCTGGGCCTTTATGAGGTTAAAGTACTCTTACTTACACTAGGGCTACCAGGTGGCAAAGGTATGTCAAAAAACTGTGACGTTGCATTGTACAAAGACGGTTGATTCGAACACTCGGGAGACTCTTTGAAACTGAACTCGATTTGGTCGTTGCAGAATGCTTCAGAGGCATTCACATAGTCCTGGTAGAATTGCCTCCGCGTTTTTTCTTCCTCCGCCGTTTGCCAAGATGCGACAACCACAGCCTGAAATGAAACAGAATAAAATAAAAAAATTATAAAGTTATTAGTTAAAGAGATAAGGTATTGTTTGTGATATAACATAGTTCAACACGTCATTGTTTTCATACTATGGAACAGGAACTATTCTAACAAGCAAATGTAAATTTAATGTAGATAGAAGTAAATTAAAGCGTATTAATTGAAAGCGCATACAGATAGTTGCTAAATAGATCATAATGTCGCCAATATGACCTCATAGTGGTGGGCTTTTGTGAAGCGGACTAACAGATAAAAAGCAATTGGGCGGTTGTAAATTTTGCTTAGAATACGTGGAATACAGCTGACAGACAAAATAGATGTACATATAAAAGATGTAAAAAATATACACTTAAGAAACAATACAATTTTGTTATTGTATAATTATTTTAAATAAGATATTTAGTTTTAGTTATTATTATGAAGTTTTTATTATGATTAAAATAACCATGTGTAATTACCAAATAAAAAATTCAGATTTTTGAAAAAGAAAATATATGTGGTATTTATTTAAGATTCAAATTCTGAAAATTGAAATCCCAAAACTTAAATGTATGTTTAATAAAGCATGTACCTGCAAAGTATAAGCAGTTGAGTATTTGTGTATAAGCAGTAAGCACTTGTTAACACTATTAAAATCGGAAGCTAACTTTTAAAACATATTTTTTTCAATAATTACCAGCAATTCTTCTTTCTGCTGAATAGTCATGCCGTCTTCATAAAGACCTAAATCTGGAGAGGAAAAAAAAAAATGGAAAGATTAACAAAAGAATCAAAACATTCCTGATTTACATAATATAAGTTTAAAAGTATAAATTACCATGATTCTTTCCCTAAACATATGCGATTTTAACCCTAAATGATGCATGGGGTGAAAGGGACCCAATCCAGAGTCATTTATCTTTGGAGCATATAACGAAGGCGGTGCGACTGGCAACAAGGTAGCCAATGTGCTCAGAAAGGTGTTGCACCCAGCATCAGGATTATCTCCAGTGGAAGCGAAAGCATCACACATGGGTTTGGAACAAAAACTGCTTTTATATCAATTAAAATCTTATATTTTAAATCAGTGAATTTTTAGGAAATAAACATGAATATAGATTGCGTAAAACTGTGTAACTTTTATAAAATACATCTTATTTTTCAATAATTCATTTATTTTTTACATAAAATATAACATTCAATATTTTAACTTTTCTTTTTAATATAACATTTTCAAAAATAATTGGATTTTATATTATGTCAATTAATAGGAATTTCTATACTTGTTAATGTTTATAAAAGTTAAACAGCATAAATTGTATCTTATTTATACATTATACATTGAGTCTGGCGATGTTTAGCCAAGTGCTTGAAATAAAATTTTGAATCTGGCAGCAAACACTGCTGTGAGCTTTTATAAGCTCTCAGCAAAAGCTATTGAGCTCACCAAAGCTATTGAGCATACACATTATTTATAAGCAAGGTCTATGATAACATGAAGAGAATCATTTTTTAACTGCTTGACACTGAACAACCTTTCTACAATAGATATTGATAAAAGAAGAATTTAAACTATTCTTGCAAAATCTTCGAACAACAGTCTTGAAACAAAAAATTTCTTTGGAAAAAAATCCGGATTACAAATACTCGCAGCAGTGTTTGCCGAGAGAAGCAATAATTTTAGGGCAACTCTCGGCATTGCTGCAGCTTATTTCGAGCCATGGGTTAGCCAGTATAGATTTACTTAGTAAATTTCAGAAAGGGGGACTGTTTCAAATATGGAAAAAATATGCGACATGTAAAAAAAAGTTTAAAAAAACTTTTTATGCTTTACAACACTTCAGTTTAATGATTAGCAAGGATAGCTATATTTGTTCATAAGGGAAAACTAACTTACACTGAATTTTTTAAAAGCGGGAAATTAAAAAATACCTCTGAGTTTTTCATTCAGCCGTGCCTCGTAGGGCTGAGAATCGGTTTCCACCTGTTCTTCGTCCGAGATCAACACTTCTTCAACTTGAGGGGTCGGTGGAATGGCGATCATCTAAAAAAAATTTATTGCATCAAAAGGATTTGCATTTCAGTTATTGTGCAACAAAGGATTAAAACAAACAAAATACAAAAGAGAAATATTAATATTTTATTAAGAATGTGACGAATAGCCATTTGCAAAATACCGAATATTCTCTGACTTTTGAGGCCGAATAACAATTTCAGAAGCCGAATAAAAATTTCCTTTAAAATTCTTTATACAGGGTGCGTTCCATAAGTAATGCGACCAAATTCATAAAAAATCGTATATTGGACAAATTCGTACAATTAGTTAAAAATATTCAAAATAACATCCTCCTGCGTCAATACACTTATGGAGGCTGTGTTTCCAGGCCTGGAAGGCATCCTGGAAAACCTTCTCCTGGAGGTCCTTTAGAGCCGATGTAACATGAGCCTGGATGTTTTCAATCGTGTCCCAATGTTTCCCTTTCAGGGCTCCTTTTAAGTGGGGAAACAGAAACAAAGTCTGGGGGGGAGCCAGGTCAGGCTTGTAGGAGGCTGAGGAACCAGTGGGGTATGCGTCCTGGCCAGGAAATCGTTGACAACGAAGGAGCTGTGGCTTGGCGCGTTATAGTGAAAGAGTTTCCATGTGTCCTTGATGTCGCTTCGGCAGCGCGCGACCCTCCTTTCTAGCCAGGACCCATACCCCACTGGTTTCCCAGCGTCCCTACAGTTCTGACCTGGCTCCCCCAGACTTTTTTTGTATTTTCCTCGCTTAAAAGGAGCCCTGAAAGGGAAACATTGGGACACGATTGAAAACATTCCGGCTCATGTTACATCGGCTCTAAAGGACCTCCAGAAGAAGAAGGACCCCTCCAGAAGAAGGCCTTCCTGGATGCCTTCCAGACCTCGAAACACCGCCTCCATAAATGTATCGACGCAGGAGGGTGCTATTTTGAGGATTTTTAACTAATTGTACGAATATGTCGATTTAATTATGTTTTATGAATTTAGTCGCATTACTTATGGAACGCACCCTGTACAGTACCCGAGATAAAGATTTAGGATGTAAAATTATCATAATATATATGTAGTATAGTATTTATATACACTATATAATAACAATAAATATTAAATCTATAGTCAATATAACTTAAACTTAAAATACACAAAACCTTTTTTTTTTTTTTTAATTTATAAAGCTGACAGGTGATGTTCATTAAAGTTTTTGACAACCCATCCTATCTACACCAGTTTTGTCATGACCGAGATAAAAAAAATACTGTTTAGGTTTAATAAGTCTTGTAATTTTTTAAAGATATTTTTAATTTTAATCACTGATTTAAAAAGCTGCATATTTCTGAAAGTGATTATAAAACAGTACATTTTATTAAACTTAATTTAATGCAACTAAATTTTTTTACTAATTATAAGAAAAAAAAATTCAAATAATTTTTTTCCCCTTGCAAATCCTGCGTTTACTCCATGCTTTCATGACAGCTATTCACAGGATGATTGGCCAATTAACAAAAATATTCGGCCTAACCGAATATTCAACATATGATTCGAATACCATCTGAATACTCGTCCAATCCCTAACTTTTATGTAACTACAAATTATGAAGATGTTTAAAAATGTACAATACAGGTCATAAGGGCTCATATGCATTACTTAAGACAATTCCAAATCTGAAGGGGGAAAACACTTATGTTTAACTTAATAAAAGTTATTAGAGGTCATTTCAAATTAGGTTGAATAAAAGCCAAGAGTAGCCAAACTCCATACTAGTTTAGGCATAGTAAAACTTTATTCAGATGTTTAATAAAAAAAATCATTTTCAATTCTTTTCGCAAACAATTTGAGTCAATTGGTATAATCACTTCCCAATGAAATACCTGGCCCTATGTGTGTGTGAGGCTTAATCAGATTAGGTCATTTCAAATTAGGTTGAATAAAAGCCAAGAGTAGTCAAACTCCATACTAGTTTAGGCATAGTAAAACTTTATTCAGATGTTTAATAAAAAAAATCATTTTCAATTCTTTTCGCAAACAATTTGAGTCAATTGGTATAATCACTTCCCAATGAAATACCTGGCCCTATGTGTGTGTGAGGCTTAATCAGATTAGGTCATTTCAAATTAGGTTGAATAAAAGCCAAGAGTAGTCAAACTCCATACTAGTTTAGGCATAGTAAAACTTTATTCAGATGTTTAATAAAAAAAATCATTTTCAATTCTTTTTGCAAACAATTTGAGTCAATTGGTATAATCACTTCCCAATGAAATACCTGGCCCTATGTGTGTGTGAGGCTTAATCAGATTTTTTTGTTTGCTACTAATATGCATTTTTTTTTTATAAAATTTGTGTTTAACTAGACAAACCAGTATCAAATTTAGAAAGAAATTGCCAGTGTAATAAAGAATGAACCAGCGTGAACTACAATGTGGGAAGCTGAGTAAACAAGCTAGCTGAGTAAACAGAGCAGCCTCCAGCAGAGTAAACAATAAACAAAATATAGAATACAAATTCACATTTTAAAGAAGCTCCTACCCTAAAATTGTGTAACTATCTGTAACAAAACTAACTTTAATTAATTTAGCAAAGTAAGCCTGCTACATTATCCCCCCCCCCCCATCATTTTCTAAAACTTTTATTTTGTTTGATAAATATATAACTTCTATTTTTACCCATTTCAACACAAACATGAATATCATATGAAATATAACATGAACAGGTATTGCAAAGAGGGGACACTTATATAAAATATAATTGTGCCTTTAATCAAAAAATGTATGCATGTTCATTAATATTTTTTTCAATGACTAACTGTCAATTCACATGGAGTTCCAGAAGTGGTATAAGGATCAAATCAATTTTTTGCATATAGGCAATATGCAAATTAATTTTTTTAAGTTAACAATCTTTCTTATCTACAAGTGTTTTTAAGGCTTTGTGGTAGTTCTAAACTATATTTGCCCCATTGTTAGGCCACTTAACATTGCATTAACTACTTACCTTGGAGTTACTATTATCTTTATGATTCAGTGATTCGGATTCCTTTGGCATCTCTATGAAAGTTACACGTCCAATTTACATCAGTCAAAATACATTCAGACTAAACACTGAAAGAAAAAAAGAAGTTTATGGTCATTTAAGGAATGCTTGAAGCGAGTTAAAAAATTTGACTCTGCTGAAGCTTGTCAAGGTTTTTAAAAGGATAAATAAATCTTAGATATAGCAGTATTGGAATCAGCTGTTAAAGAAGGTTATACTTTTTAGTATAAACAATACTCAGGTTCTACACATAACATGGATCATATTGCTGAGATGCCTTGTATGACGCAATACTTGCAAGGAGACAAAGCATGGCCCTTGCCGCTAATTTTCAGAATTGGAACACAAATAAAATAATAACAACAAGGGGTAACATAAGTTAGGAATGAAACACAAATCCATGAAGGACGAAAGTATCTTCCCTACATGTGCATTTTACAATATATATTATGAACGACCTGTCGTATGATCCGGCCAAATTTATATTCATTCAAAGAAATGTTTGTTGTTTCTATAGCACATTAACTGTACAATAAGTATGAACCTTAATAAATACACACTAATTTTTTAATGATTCCATCACAATAGCTCAGTGGCAACACAACATCGGCCATAAAACTTTCCATTAAAAATTATAATAATTATGGCATAAATAGTCTATCTAGACTAATTCATTATAACTTAGAACTTTTAAAAGTATTTGGAAATTATCTATTGTAAAATGTCAAAATAAACCATCTCAAACCAATTTACAATAAATTCTTGATGTCAAGTGTTTAACATTCTAAATATTAAAAAAAAAAAATCAAATCACAGTGACCACGCCTCTCTTACCATATGATAGCTACTATATATAAGCTGAGAAATGCAAATCAAACTTTTTTTCAAAAGAAAATTCATTTCATCCCTAGTAATCAATTAAAAAAATTTAAAATATTAAAAATTAAAAGAGGAGTAGTGTGCGGCGGCCCATTTAGGTTCGGCATCACCAGTGCGGGAGCCGTTGTTGTTTGGTTAGGCCTCGCGATGGTCGACTCCAGTTTCAGAAGGTTTAATTTAATTGTGATGGACAAATAGATGATAGCCATAGTATTTAGGAAACAACTAGATGGCATTACAGTTAAGATGAGCAGCATGAGAGATTTGCTTCTTAAGAGTTAGGTGGAATGGCTGGGAATGTCTTTCTCTCCGTCAGGGTTATTCGCATTCGGCCCGTCCCCTGGTGGGCCTCATGCGTTGGAGCTCTCTCATTGGTTTGAGATATTTTTCCCTGGTTGAAGTGGAAATTCTTTCCAGGAATTGTATGGAAGAGAAAGATAGGTTGAATGAACTCCAGACGCTGCAAGTGTTTTTAAAAAAAGTCTTTTTAAGCTTAAAAAATACAAAAAATAACAAAAATAATTTTTTTAAATATATTTTTGTTTTTGATTATTGTTTAGAAAAAGATGTTCTAATAATATAAAAAAAGGGTATGTCTGAATTCATTAATAAACAATTTAGGATTTGGAACTCGGGGTCTCCCTTGGAGAAAAGTGCTCCTTTTCTTAAAATTGCTTCCTGTCCCTTTTCCTTTTAAGTGTGAACACTGCAAGGTATGTAATTTTGTCATTGTAACTACAGGAAATTCCTCAGGCCTTTCTTCTTCAATATTTAGTATAATTCTGGTCATATTAATTAAAAAATATATATTGATTTGTTAGGAATTCAATACAAAGGTACGAAAAAAATTCAAGGTACACTGAGAATAAACAATGGAGTAATTAAAATATTTATGGACTTGGACAACGGAGGTCTTTATGGGACCTTGCAAAATATTACCATTGTAAAAAAAAATGAAGACTAATAACAAAGAATGAAATTTGCAGTTACATTTTAAAGATTAAACATCAAAAGTTAAGTATTACAAATTTAGGTACTTTGGGATAATCCTGTCGACCATTTTCGCCAAACCCAATATTATCGCCAATAGGTAGCTTTTGCGCCAATAACCTTAACTCTGCTGCAAAATTATTCGAATTTGGGATTTGCCTAGCACCGAAGAGAGTGCAGTGGCATATTTTCAAGAGTATGGAATTATTTCTTCTAAGAAAAGGTGCTTTTGCAAAATGGCGGAACAAGAAACACTGTGGAACTACCCGAAAACACTTGGATTCGTATTTAAACGAATTTATGCGGCGGCGATTGCACAAGGTTAATGACTTGTTTGGTTGCGCTTTAAAAGCTATCAAGGATTTTTGGCCGCCGAAATGATTTATATAATAATATATATGGTTATTATTTATTTTTAATTTGTTTATTATTATGGTTTAATAAATTTATTGTGTTTACAATGTTTATTTTGGAAAAAAAATTCATGGTAAAACTAGCACCGAAGGATTTGACGAGCGTTGGCAAGTCGACGGAAAAACTAGCGCCAAAGGATTTGGCGAGTGTTGGCAGGTCGACGGGATAATTCCAAAAGTACCCAAATTTATTTACTGAGTGCATTATCATCTGATGTAAAACAATAAAAAACATATCTTAATTAAACTCACCCTCCTTGCCATAAACACTTCTTATCGCCATCAGTGATTCAGGATGTTTGTCTAACTCCTTCACTTACATGCTATAAAAGAATTTTATTTAAAAATTATGCCTCTTCATTTGGTTTCATTGTTAAACACATAAAAATGATTTAAATTGATAAATACCAGCAAAAATCAAATACATGGTTTTCAAAAAATAATTAAGCAATTAATAGTATTGTATATGAATTAACTCTCGAAATGACCGACTCTTACCTGTCAACTTTTTAAAAATAAAATCTGTTTGAAATTAAACTTCTTTAGCGAGGCAGTGAATCTAGTAAAAGATTTATCTATAGGGCATTAGTGGCGATTGCCACATCAGAGGTTTTCTAACTTACACTACGTAAAATAGAATTTTTAATGATTTTTTTTTTTTAAATACTCAATTTCTAAGCTAATCCTCTCTCTAAACTTGTACACCATGACCATTGAGAGAACATTGGGAAAACAACAAATTACACCCTGTAAGTCATGACATAGCATACAGAGACATAAGTTGACTAGACCTTCTTTCCCCAGGAACGTTCCCCTCTGTGTTCCAAACAACCGGTTGCAAAACCCAGAGTAGTAGTACTACTTGCCATACGAATCTTAGAGCGAGACCGGTTATTGATTCTGCAGGTACATACCAAAAGCGATTTGGAGCATTCAAACACGACATACTGATAAGATTTTTCAGCACATTTTTAATTACTTTGACATTAAAACAACAGCAATTTTGGGAAAAACAAATTGGTATCTTGAGATATAATTAATCTCATTGGAAATTTCTTATGTAGCATGAATACAAAGATGCAAATTTTAAATTTTATGTGACATATTTAACGGGTCACACAAGTCACAAAAAATTACCTTGTAAACTTCATTAAAAATATCAATATTTTAACTATTGCACTACAATGTCTTCAAATCATTGATTATTTTTTTAATTTAGTATATCATTTAGTAATAGTTAAGTATAGAGCAGTGGTGTAGCCAGGATTGTCCATTGGGGGGGGGGGTACATAAATTATTTTTGGTCCGACCAAAACCAAATATTTTTTTTTTATTAATAATTAATTTGAACAATTTTTAACTAATAATTGTAATTAATCATTTTAATTTAATTAATAATTTGAATTAAATTTAATTAATAATTTTAAAATATCATAATAGTTTTTAATTAGTAAATTTAATTTATTTTTAATTTAAACAGTAGTTTTAAATTAAAATTCTAATTAAATATATATATATATATATATATATATATATATATATATAAATTATAAATAAGATGTAAATTAAAAGCTTAATTTTCACAGGTTAATCTTCAGTCATTTCCTAATTTAAATTACTAACAAACCTGACTGACATTTTACTGGGATTTAAGTCTGTAGCTAGATATTGATGATGGGTCCGGATTGAAGCAATTTTAAATTAATAATAATAATAATTTTTAAGTAGTAATTTTAAATTTGTAAATAATTCTTTATTATATAATTAAAAATAACAGAATAATAATCATTATTTTCCGGTTAATTTTATCATGCTTGACTGTGGCGTGACATGGGGGAGGAGGTTTCATTGGCTGCGTGATGCAGCAAAAGGGCGCATTGCGTCAAAATCATAACAGAAAATGGTGTTGCTCGTAAAAACGAGATGCAGCGCTGCAGAAAAAAAATCCAGAAAAAGGATATGAACACACATTTAAACGAGAATCTGTTAACCCCACCCTTTTTAAATAGAACCAACTTTTCCATTATGTGCCCTTCGTATTTATAATAGTTGAATATAACTTCTTAATAATCCCCCATAAAAATTTTCAAACAAATGTGCATCAATCTTGGGAATGATCAAAACCCAAATTAAAAAAAAAAAAAAAAAACGGACAACCGCGTTTTCGCATGAAAAGTTACACGTCTGAGTGACAGAAAACTAATTTGTAAATGTAACTGAATAAAAAATTAGTTAGTTTTGGGTATTTTCAATAATAATCGCAATAAACAAAAAATATTTGAATTTGAAAAGAAGTACATACTTTTAAACATATCAGCTAATTTGTTTGCACAATGCTCCTTTCTTTTGTCTTGAATCTTCCAATAGTTTATGTTTTCATGATGGCATACCGTGAAAACGGTAATTCAGATAAGCTTAGCAAGCACGTGTAGTAATGGAGTGATTTTCAAATTCAAATGAGAAATACAACCTCTCAGAAAACTGATTTTTGAGAAGGGGATAAAATTCCACCGATATTGTGAGGGAGCAAAGAGGATCACAATTAGGGGCGTTATTTTTTTTTTACAGGAGTCATTTACAATCCTTTCTTAAAGCACGTAGGGGATGAATGGGTCTTTTCAGGGAAAAAATCTTACTTCAAAGTAAGCAATTTCTGGATTGATGCATTTTGAATTTCGGCTCAAATGCCGCCCCATTTCAAGTGTTAAGAAAAGTAACCCATTACATGTACAAACAACCTGCAATTATCTTTTATGTCGCCAACTAAATAACAAAGACTTCTTTACTCCCATGTTAAGGAAATGTCATGTAGGTTGAGATACAATTGAGACACCCAAGTCTATCATACAGACCTACTACCCCATCGTCCCCCCACAGAAAGTCGCATTTTCTGTCTTCAAGGTTGTTTGACCACTGTTCTCCTTAAAATCATCCCTTCAGAGGACAGAAGGGAAAGGAGCAGGAGATACATGTGAGTTAGGAAAGGAAATGCAACGTGTGTTTTCTCTATAGAAATCGTAGAATTTTTTTTATTTTGCACTTATTTAAAAAAAAAATTGATTTTAAACTGGCTATGGGGGGTTCTAACCCAAAGTAACCCAATGCTGGCTACGCCACTGGTATAGAGCAATAACTCACTGACAATTTAATTTTAATCGCATTTTTCAAGTTATTCCTTAGAGAATTTAAATTGTGTTTTTCGTAATCAGCCTTTTTCAAGTCGTGAAAAGTTTATAGTATTTTTTTTTGTTTTGTTTGTTAAAGTATTAAAAATGCTACAATGAAGGTTTTATGGTTAAAATGCATTGAACAGTCACCGATTTCTCGCCAAATCTATGAACCCTTTTCGACAACTCAGAAAGTGGGAAAATGAAGGATATATTTTATTGGCGATAATTCATGTTTTTGTTGCCAAGAATCAGTCAGCATTGTGAATATCAGAAAAATCACCAGGGGTGACAGGAATGCATTTTAACCGGTTTTATTTATTTTTTGATTGCTTACAAGTTAGAAAACGGTCCAGCTTACTGGTATTATAAATTGTAACCCCCTCACAATTTGTAAACAGTCTTACTATCGGTTAATCTGTCTTATATGGTCGCCCATGGCGACTTTTCTGAAAATCCTATAGTCACAACGATAAAACATTGCTTGGTGATAAAAACCGGTTTGGTTGGCAATCAAAGAATTCCTCCATTTTCTCCCTGCATCGCGTTTGGCGCCGGGTTGCCAGATTTGGTGAAAAATCGGGGCGACCGTGAAAGACAGATTAACCTTACTACTTACTACACTTAAGTATAATTTGGCATTTTCAATTAGGCAATAAACAAAACAAAAAATATCAATATGAAACAAAAAAGAGGGTTTAATGTCATTTATAAAATATTTACAGGATTTAGATTTTCAAGAAACATTTATAATGTAGTAAACATTGATTTTACATCTGGGTCATTCCATACGAAAACACCCAATTGAGAATTAATTTGTTGCTCCATAGTCACGGATTTTTTTGAAATTTATACCACTGTTGGATATCACATTCAAACCACCAAATCTCAAATATTTTTACATTTTATTGAAAAGAAGCCGAGTTATAGCCATTTGAAAATCAGCCTTTTTTCTGAAAAAGCGGCCATCTTGGATTTACTACAATGTCTAAAAATGCTTGTAATATGAGAACCAGAGGATCAAATTCAACAAAATTGGTGCCAAATTAAAGAAAAATAAGCAAAGAACACATATTTAATATTTAAACAGTTTCAGTTTTTCATTTTAATAGATTTTATTATACTCAAAGTTAAAAAAGTGCTTTAAAAATTGGTCAGGTTTGAGGGGCCATAAAAAAAATGGCTCACTTTTAATTTCGCTATAACTTGGTAGATATATTATTTGATATATCTACATTTAACAGAAAAAAAATCTAGAGGGTATTATTCTTCATTGCAAAAACAAGTCATGCCAAACTTACGGCCATAATTCTGGAAAATGTTCGAGAATACCAATTACATTACAATTTTTAAACAGTAAAAAATTTAATAAAGCTAAAAAATAATATTTAAACATACTTTTTGTAATCTTCAAAAGTCAATATATTCAATCTAGTTACAAGATTTGAATAACATTTCAATTGATTTATTCTCTATGTCTGTGATCCGATATGTTCTGCCTGTAGTCGTCATTGGAGGAGTCACAGGTTTTATTATGTGTTCATATGGAATCCAACATACATCCATGTGATTTGGCCACATGTATGAACTACTTGGGCCATGAGGATGCATGAATATAATTTTATAGTCATCGTATTCTTCGGAAAAATCCAAAATTTTCCCAATCCACCAGTTATTTCCATAAACAGAGGCAACATATTGTTCTTTTTTCAAATGTAATGGCTTTATATTTTCTTCAAATGCCATAGTAGCTATGAATGTTGACGATGAACCTGATACCCTGGAAATCCTTAATTGTGATTGATTTATCGGTACAAAACAGTGATTTGTTCTAGTTCCTGGGATTGTGTCGGCTAAAGCATATCTTTCTTCTAATTTCCGACTGGCAACTTCAATCTCAGATTTTCCCACAAAGAACACTGTAACACCTTTAATAGATTTCTTTGAAAAGTTAAATAAATCTATTGGGTTTAGTATTGTGTTTTCATCGGGATGCTGAAGACTTGATCTGGTGGCCAAACGTTTTATGGTACCACCAATACCATCACAAGCACCCTTGCCATGACAAGATGCAAAAAAATGCCATTCACCCTTAACACCATAGTCATTTTCATGATGACACAGATTTACAAAGTTTTTGTAATTTTTATACTGTGATGCGGCTCCATCACTAAAGTATTTTATACATTTTATTCCTGGTATTAAGCTTAGCAAATGATTAACAATAACCTTCTGGAAAGCCCAGAATGTTGTTGTGTCATGTACAAGATGGTCACTGATTATGCACATAGAAATAGTTTTTATAGTTCCTGTACTATCTTTGGTATAGACGAGAAAAGGGTGGATTGTAGCCTGTTCTTTTTTCCAATGGAAACTTTGAATAGCATCTTGCACAATACACGTATAATTTTCGGAAAAATCTGCAACAATAATGGCATTATCTGGCAATAACTCAGCCTTAGATTTCTTAAAGTAGTTACTCTGAGCTTTTGTAAAAAATTGATGTGCACACAAAGAAATCAATTTCGCAATTAAAGTATCAACAAATTCATCAACTGATGTAGTAATTGTTTTCAACTCGGCACGATCAGTTTTATCCCACTGTTTGTAAGTTACTTCAATACTGGTCTCTAAATCATCATAAAGCATTAACTCTTCCTTCAAAATGTTTGGAGAGGGACACTTATTACACCTATGTACCATACATTTTTCTGATTCTGTAGAACATACAAGTTTTTTCAATAATGAGATATAGTCTTTGACATGGATGACATGGAGCATAAGTTTGACATTTTGATGATAAAGACAAACACACACAGAATGAATACCTTTACTGGAAACCGTAACACATTCTCGTGGACGTAGGTTACAAAATTTTGATAACCCAATGATTAAATCAAGATTCTGTTCCTTAAAAGCAATGTATAGTTCTTTTAAATTATGCAAGATTAGTCTCTTTTGCTTTAATATTCTTCCATTTTCAGTTGGAACAGAAATGCAATCTTTCTTTCCGGGGCATATCCGACTATTGCTGTCATCGTTATAAAAATCAATTACCTTATTTTCAGTATCCAAACTTAATTTGACACTTTTTCTCCCACTGGGTATTGATAATAGACCTTGTCCTTTTTTTAAGTATCTAGATTTTTTCACTAAATATTCTGTAGTGCTAAAATAATTTTTTATTTCTACCGTTGTCCACGAATCTGGAACTAATGTTAAAATCTGAACCTTTTCGTTAAAAGATGCATTCCTAAACTTATGCAATAATTTTTCCATCATACATATGCAGTCTGAACATTTACGTTTGTTTGGCTCAAGTTCATTTTGATCATTAATATTCTCGATTCCTAGTATAGTGGCTGCTTTAGTAGCAACACATTTCGTTAACTTTGTAACTTTATTTTGCATGTAATTATATTTTCTCTTAGAGCTCATTCTACTCACCTTTACTGGTGATATTTCTAATATTTCACAGCTTTTATCCAATTGCTCTAGCAACAGTAAGGAATCATTGAAATCTTGATCATCGGTGCTTTGTTTTGCAGGGTTAGGAGTTGTAGACACTATGTCAGCTGATGAGCTATAATCCGAATAACAAGTAATACATAGTTTTTTCCCTGGTATCAGCTCTTCCGGATTTGACTCTGCTAATTCTAGGGAAATTGTTTTTAAAGATTTTGTTCTGTAGTTGCCAGGATGGTTATTAAGTGGGTCACAACATGTTCTCTGTCTCAGTTTGTACCATTTCAAGTAATTATCTTTATGAGTCTTGCAGATCTTTCCACTAACATAACATTCATTATCGATTTCCAAATAATGTAATCTCCTTTTTAGTAATTCCAAATCATTCGACGACAATTTAAGCACTGAATCGAACTCATTATGCAATGTCACATTAAGTTTCTTACACACAAAACAAGCCATTTCTGCATTACACTTAATATTAAACTACAACACTGTAATATCTAGACAACATCACACCTAGACAGAACTAATTCAAATGAGCTTGATCAAAAAGGGATTACTCACACTTTGTGTAAAAGATGATGCAATATTGATCTGATTGGTTGCAATGTGAACAAAAAATTTTCCAAAACAAAAATGGTGCAATGAGACTTTGACCTTGCAATATGTTGTAGAATTTCATCATATGTAATGTATAGCATACTCTCATAGTTGAAAAATACGAAAAGTGTTAAAAAAAAAGCCAGATTTAGCAATAAATAACCAGAATGTATTGCAAATAGCACTATTTGGTTATAAAATGGAGAACTTTTTTAAATCAACTTTTTTTTACAATGAAGAATAATACCCTCTAGATTTTTTTTGTATTTAATATAGGTATATCAAATAATATATTTACCAAGTTATAGCAAAATTAAAAGTGAGCCATTTTTTTTATAGCCCCTCAAACTTGACCAATTTTTAAAGCAGTTTTTTAACTTTGAATAGATTAAAAACTATTAAAATGAATAAATAAAACTGTTTAGACATTAAATATGTGTTATTTGCTTATTTTTCTTTAATTTGGTACCAATTTTGTTGAATTTGATCCTCTGGTTCTCATGTTACAAGCACTTATAGACGTTGTAGTCAAATCCAAGATGGCCGCCTTTTGCGAAAAATGGCTAAATTTCAAATGGTCATATCTCGGCTCGTTGTCAATAAAATTTAAAAATATTTGAGATTTGGTGGTTTGATTGTGATATATAATAGTGGTATAAATTTTATTAAAATCTGTGACTATGGAGCAACACCCATTGGGTGAATTCACATGGAATGACCCACCTGCAATACACCAGGGCTACGTAAATAAACCGATCCGATTATATCTGTTACATTCATAATAAATCTTATTTAAATCGATACTCTAAACTCAAAATAATTTATTAATAAATTGCCTTGTGTGTTTGAATTTTGTTACCATATGAGGTGTTATCAATGAATTCCTATTAGGCATGCTTGGGGATAAGTAGCGCGAAATTTAACCAGACCAACATATTGTAATTCGACCAAATATTAATGAGAAAAAAACTCACAAATTAACTACAAAAATAGTCGTTTAAGAGCAGAATATGAAGTCTAAAAAATGAATTTAAATGATGGGACTTACCTATAAGTTAAAAACTGGAAATATTTTTGTTGAGACAGCATTTGCCGATATAAGTTTAGGATACACAGATTGTGCGTCAGTTAACTTCAGAAAGAGAAAGTTTATTTATAATCTTCTAAGTATTAATCAATATAAAGAAAATAATAACGGAATAATTTAAAATGTAAAGTGTATTTTTAAAATATCAAAGCCTTTCAGGGCACATCTAAAGAAATCGAAAGTTTACATTCCAGAGTTTAGTTGTTTCATACTTTCTAATTCTAATTTGCCAAAGGCTTAAACTTAGTTGCAATGCGCAGTTCATTATTTAAAAATATTTAGTCATTAAGCATAGAAAGATAAAATTTTTAAATGAATAAATATGTACTATTATAATTTTTTAAAAGTTTAAATATATGAACAAGGGAAAATTTGTTAAATCTATATTATCATAAAAGTGACGTCAAACAGATTGTATGATTTATAAACATTTAAGATTAAGGCTTGGTTTGATTAATTAACGTCGCAATAGAGCTGTACATTGGACTATTGGCGATGGTTTGGGGCCTATCTCGAAGGAAAGACCCGGGACCGATGCCTCGTATTTCTTAACCATATTAAGATTATGGCATATTTCGTTGTAGAGTTCAGTGGCTGTTGATAAGGGCTTTGTATTTATCTCGATGAAATAACTAGAAACATATTGAACTGGTCGGATGACGAAGTTAACATCTGATCAGGCAACCCATATAACTGTAAGATTGTTTGGTTTGGTTAATTAACGTCGCACTAGAGCTGCACAGTGGGCTATTGGCGACGGCTATATAACTGTAAGAACATTGAATCACGACAGATTTAACGTTCACTAAATAACTCCCAAAAGGAAGTCAGCGGTCAAATGGTCGAAAATCCGTGAAGGAACTTAAGTGACTATATTACAGCGGCATCGGAACTTATTTCAAAGATGTATGGCAGAAGAAAAAAATGGTATTTGACGCTTATTAATTTTTGTGAAATATTTTGTTTAAAAGCATTATTTGGAAGAAAGTATAGCAACAGCCATACTGGTGCCGGCACCAATGAACTTATATTTTCATTAGTTTAAACAAGTGCTAAATGTACTGAGACTGATAGTAATTTTTAAAATTGTGATATCTTTTTTTATGTATTTGATGTGTAAATTATAATTTAAGATTTTTTTTTCTTTCCTTCATTTTATGATGCAACAAAATTGAAAAGTAACGACTGGCGCTTTCATTAGCATGATGCTATATTCGTCGGGGAGAACTTAAAAATTACAAAATCATTCGCTTTAGTATAATACCAAATAAAAACTAGGATTCAAATTAAATTCAGATCAGTAATGAAAATATAATGCCCGTACAAGAATTTAAAAAAAAAACATTTAGTGCATTTTTACAAAGTTTATATTATTAGTTTCTCAATCACACGAAAAACATTAAAAAGCGGAATCTGTATGGCGGCTTTAATGGTGTATAGTTTGGAGGAGATAAAAAAAAAACTCATTTCATTCAACTAAAATTCAAAAGAATAAATTTTACAGTTGGAAAAAATACAACTTTACTACATTTTAGTAGTAAAGTTGCGCTTATATTCCCCATAATCCTAGCCATACATTACTTCTGCATATGCTAACTTAATTTTCAAGGAAACCACAACTGACAAGTCTTTTTGGATATTCTTCCAATGATGCTCTTGCTCTTCATTTATGGTGCAAAAAAAATAATTTGATTGGTACATTTTAATTTTATAGGCAAATATAATTTAAATGCAAATTCATTTAATCATTATATTGTAATAAACATTATTGAGATTTTAAATTAATTCACAAATAAATTTATTTCAAACCAAACAATTTTCTTAAGGTTCTACATCTGCTAAAATTGTTTAGAGAATATTTCAATTTTGAACAAAATGATTTTTTTCTCTTTATTAGTCAGTAGATATATAACGATTCACTTGTATAGATAATATAAAAAAAGCAAACAAATGTTCCTACAATTTTTGTACACCTTTACATTAACACAAAGCATTCTAAGGTATATAGATGTTAAAGAACTTAAACCAGACACAGATATTTAAAGAAACAAAAACTGTAAATGTAATTTGCAATAAACAGAATAAAGTCTTTCGAGCAATGCTATTATTCATTAAATAAATTGTAATGCATTTTTAATCTTAAGTATTTTTCTAAATGAGAAAAAAATAGTTTTTATAACAAAATTTAATGATCATCAGTTACACAAACAATATTGAAATAGGACAATTGATGTATTAATGAGATTTATTATAGTACATGTACATATGCATATGAATGTATTAAAATGCATTTATTTTTCTTTCAATTTGGCTTAATCAAGATCAGAGGAGGAACTTTTCTTTTTCTTCTTCTTTTTCTTTTTTTCCTTTTCTGGTGATTGCTATAAAAAATAATTAAATTTTAAAAATAGGTCAATCAGGAATTAATTATTTAAAATCAAAAGATTCAAATCACAATTTAAATTAATTGATTAAAAAAAATCATTGATATAGAATTTCTGTTAATAATATTCTCATTGGTGGAGCCTTTTTTAACGTTACTTCAACTTTCTTCCTTATTCTGGTCTTTTAACTATTATTTTTCATTTGCCCATTCTTATCAATTCAAAGTCCTTCCCAGACCTCTTTTTTCCTTACCATACACGTCTCTTAGATAATGACAGTTTACTACAATTACCTGTCTAAAAACCAGTTTTCCAATTTTTTACCTATAGCTAGAGTGCACATTCCGAGTTGCATTTCCTTCCTATCTAACGTTATAATCTGTTGAGCATGAGTGTTAAGACTTTTTTTTTACTGAATTTAAATTATTAAAATATGTGTTCTGGAAGGGAAAAAAATATAATTTGGTATAACTTTAATGATAAATTTGAACTAAAAAAGTAAGTAGAGTTATCTGTAAATTTTTAATTATTATTATAAGAGCTAGCTTATAAATATGTAATATGAGCTTGTTTAAAAAACAAATAGGTATAACTTTAAAAAATTCATTTTAAATTGTTAAATAAATACATATATATAACTTGAATAACCCAGTAATTTTTTCTTTCAAATGCCCGATATATGCAAAAAAATTGTATTTATAAAATATAGCTTCAGACATGCAACGAATGCACATGTAATGAAGGGGGGACTACATACCCATTTTTATTTACGCTGGGAGTAGTTAAAGAGTAGTGTAGAATAGTTAAACATATTTTTTTAAACTGAAATCGTCATGTGAGTTGAAAGCTTTTCAGATTAGAATATTTAATGCAGAAGCCATTTGAAATCAAAACATGTATGGATAAGAAATAATGAAAAGATTTTTAAATGGTTAAAATCTTCCAATTTAAAAAAAGTTTAAAAACAATACAATTTGATTTTACTCTTTGCAATCATTCAAATGTAGAAACTAAAAATAATGAAAATTTACTTAATTGTTTTTTATTTGTGGATCTTTTTTTTAAATTTTATATGAATAAAAACATATGCAGAGTAACTAAAAACAATTCTTTAATAATTTAATCACATTGTTTTCAATGAGACATCACCATTATTTACATTTAGCAATTAAATTACATCAATGCACATAAACAATTTAAATAAACCACAAAAACTTTAAATTACTAGAAGATATTTTTAAAAAAAAAAATGCAAAGAAAAAAAAAAGGAAAATGTCTTGTTTATTTGATTACCTAACTCATGTGATAAGGTATTTATAATTTGTAAGTTTTTATTTTATAAGTATAATAAACTTTTTATATAACTATGTTAAGATAATTAATTTTCTTACTGTTTCTTCTTCTGCATCTGAGCAGCGCTTCTGTTTCTTATGCTTGTGCTTCTTCTTGGTTGAGGCCTCGTCTCCACTTGCTTCGGACGACGACGGACTTGCAGCACGCTAAAATAAAACATACAATTCATGTAAAAAACAAGTAACATAAGAAAAACTACTTACATTCAATACAGCTCAAATACAGCAGCACTTTGTTTTACAAAGATATTTAAGTAATTTTAGGAATAAACTTTTAACAGCATTGCAATTTAATATTAATTTTTAAATTATTTGATTTTCAGGTTTTCCAAAAGATATACACATATACCATATACACCATATTATTTTAGTACATTTTTACAAAATCAGGGTGTCCACAGGGAAAGCATTTTGAATTTCCCTGATAATTCCCTGCAAGCCATACTTTTTTTTACGGCAATATTTTAAAAATGTATTATTGTTCCTTATTATGCAAGATATGCTTTGATATTATCTTATTATTTCCCAAAAATATATTTATTTTTAATATACAAGTTTACTAACTATTTCGCTTGATTTTCTAACTCCCAAAAAAGTGCAACCAAAGTTTAACATCCAAAAATCAATGCATAAAAATTTAATGTACCCCAAATTCAAAATTCCAGAGCATTTACCAAATATGTATCAATAATTCAAAATGCTAATTAAAAATCATAAAAGTCCAATATATCTCTTAGATTATTACATGGTTCATACAAATTTTCCAAAGTAAAAATTAAGCAGTTCTTAAGGACTTTTTAAGGACCTTTTCATACTTTTTAAGGACCTCTTATATTTTTTAACAATAGTGGATATAGAATTACAAACCGAGCTACCATCAAAGCAATGTTAAACAATAAAAAAAAATATATAAAATCAGAGGACTTAAAATTAAAATGAATAATAAAAAGTTTACGCTTGAACAAGATTGTAGGTTCTAAAATAATAAAGCAAAAACCCTATATGAACCACCTGCGAAAACAACCAATATAAACTAACATTGAATTTCCAATGTTATGCTCTAAAAATAATAGTACTAAGTACAATAAGATAGAATTACTTCGACCTATATTTAAGATCAAAATTACAATATATTTCTAAAAGTATAATGTCCTTCAAATGTGAGCAATTGATTTTAAGTATCCTGAGATTTCAGTGTAGCCAAAAATTATTTTTTTTACATTGTCCTCACATTAAAACCTAAGTTTAATGTACCCTAATAATTAATCTTAAGATCAATGATTCAAAAGTATCTTTAATTTCAAAATTCTAATCTACTTCTAGTATAATACTTAAATACACAAAAATCAAATACCAAAAATCAAATTCAATGTATTCTCTGCATAAAAATTGAATGCATCTGCATAGGAAAAAATTAACCCCAAAAATATATTTTAATTTACATCTATTATTTATTTTAATTGAAATATCCATTGAAAAAATCTTATATATATTTCTCTTACGCGGTGATCGAAAAACGCATTATTTCTATATGTGGAATGGCAACACGAAACTTTTGTTTACATCAACAATCGCGGTCGCCATTGAATGGCCGCGCTATTTAAAAATGAATTTTAGGATTGCCTAGCCATTTTGATGTCTCGATATTTTAATGTTTTTCTAAGAATGAGTTGAAGCTGTGCTGCTGCAGTGTATAAGAAAGCGTCTTCGATGATCCAGCGAAAGCTATGTCAGACGAACTTTTGTTTACAAAATCAACAATCGTGGTCGCCATTCAATCGCCGCGCTATTTGAAAATGAATTTTAGGATTGCCTAGCCATTTTGATGTCTCGATATTTTAATGTTTTTCGCAGAATGAGTTGAGCAAGAAAGCTTCTTCGAAGATCAAGCGAAAGCGTAGATGATAGCTATTTGTAGAAGTTGATAATTTCGGGTGCATGACGGAAGTTAGCGAATTTTGTGGGGCCTTTTTCGGGAAAGTTCGCCTGCCACATTTATTAAAGGATTTGTTATCTGACAATACAGGCAAAGGAAAAAAACTATCGTCAACATGGTTTCTTCTTTATATGAAACTGAACAGAAATGGACTGAAACAACTAATCGACGTATGGATAAAAATAGTGGATGTTTCCACAGCATTATGGATAAATTAGATGTTTTATTGAGAGAAGTAAATCCATTTGCTGAACCAGATCTTCAAATGCACCAATTAACCAAAAGTAATCCTACGGCAGACGTCAAGTTAGTTTTTTTGGAAATTCCAACGACGGTACAATGCATCTATCCTATAGGTGAATATTGCCAAAGGATATCGCCTATGAATCAGTGCCCAAATCCTATGGTATATCCCCTACTTTTTCTCGAGGAGAATTCGGTTGGCCGAGCAAGTGGAAGAAAGACGCACTGCCAAACGTATTCAAGTTACACAATTGCAGTATTACGCTTACAGGCTGGCAGTGCGAGAGGAATTTAGTATTTTGCTGAAAAATAATTTAGTTAATACATTGTTGATGCCTACGTGAAAACAGAATATTCCCGTTTAAATTATTGCACCTAAACCAAGAGAACTTGAGAATTGAGCTGTGCCAAGGTCTTTTGGATGCTTTACTGAAGTATGTAATAGTTTTCAGCAAGCATGTAGAGAGCTTGGGTTTCTGGACTGTGCTCAACATTGGCATGATACATTAAGCGAGGCATCACAAATTAGAATGCCACGTCATTTACGAATGTCCTTTGTTGTTATTTGTGGGTTTGGAGAAGTAGAAGGTATACCTTCACTATGGATACAGCACTGCAATGTTCTTTGTGAAGATTTTGTGCACCAGTACTCGCAAGAAACTGGAGTACAATATGCCTCTTCTGAAATTAATGAACAAGAAGAAGCTGAAGGTCGACTCAACGTTGAAAAGCTCGATGCTGAACAGAAAATTGTTCTTACAATAGTTCCAAGTGCTGTGTATGAAAAGAAGACGTCTAAACTTTTTTTTTAGGTGGGCCAGCAGGAACAAGAAAGACTTTTGTGTATTCTACTTTATTGCATATAAAATAGGGCCAGAGGAAAGGAGACCAAGCAACACACGTTGCATCTACTGGAATTGCTGCTACGTTGTTAAGTGGAGGACGAACTACTCATATAACTTTTAAGATAACCCTTATCTTGAAGCAACATTAACCTGTAATTTAAAACCCAATACACCTGAAGCACGAATATTCAAATTAATTATTTGGGATGAGGCATCTATGTATATGCCTTTTCGGCTGTTGACAGACTTTTGCAAGATTTGACTCATTGCTCTGAGCCATTTGGTGGAAAAGTTGTGCTCTTAGGCGGAAATGTTCGTCAAGTGTTACCTGTAATTCCTAGAAGTTCCCGTGTTTTGACAATTGCTAGCTGCTTGAAAAAGCATGCTTTGTGGACTGAATTTCATGTTTTGTATCCGAAAATATGCGTGCTCTTCCTCATAAAAGGGAGTTTGCAAAATGGTTGTTCAGTTATCTAGCAATACAAGATCCAATTAAATAACTGTATGATGATCTTGATTTTTTAACAGATTGAATTTCCATCGGACAACAATATGCCTTTTTCGTTCAGAAGAAAATAATTTCCAATACGTTTAGCTTTTTCTATGTCACAAGGCCAAAGATTCAACGAAACGTGTTTAGTTTTATCCAAACCTGTAATTTGTCATGGGCAATTGTATGTTAGTCTTTCAACAGTGCGATCATTTAACCATGTTTCAATAATAGCTACACATTCAGAGACATACAATTGTGTGTGTTAAAGGTTCTAACGTAAGTAATTTTCTGTTTAAACTATAAAATTGAAAATTTTGGGAAACTTTTACGAATTTCTATGTAGTATCTGCCAACAGCCATGTTTATATGTAGTTTTTTATTATATTTCATTTTAAATGTTGCATTTCAAACAAACAGTTATGTCATTAGAAATTGTAATTCATCAACCCATTGTCAACAAAGCATTCACAACAAATCTGTTTAATCATGTTTTTTGTTTACATTCTTATTATAGGTACCTTTGAAAAAAATTTCAGCTTTTTGAGTTTCAAATTTGATTTATATTACTAAAAATGTTTTTTTGCTAGGACACATTATTATTGTGTCCCACCTTATAGCGAGCGAAGCGAGAATTGGTTTGCGAAGCAAACCAAAGAGGATTGCATAGCAATCCTCCGGGGGTTGGCGGAGCGTCAGCGGAGCAGGGGGCAGAGCCCCCTAGTAAAATTAAAAAGGCTAATGTCTCCTAAAATCCAAAAACAATGCATTTTAAAAATGTATTTTCAATATATAAAGGCAAAAATTTTTCAAGTGCACAGAATAGTAAAATACCAATGTACCCCAAGAATAATAGCCCTCAGTTGCAAATCCAGTGTGAATTACTGAAAGTGAAAGTTTAATGTGCCATAGATCACAATTAACCCCAAAAAACAAAATTAATTACTACTGAAAAAAAAATCAAATGAGTCCAAAGGAATCTCCAAGTCAAGAGTAATAAGAAATAAAAGTGCAATGTGCATTGAGTTAAAAAATTTCTAAAAAATCAAAATCTCTATGCACTACTCGACATCCAATATACCCCCACCAAGTTATTCCCTTAAAAACTAGTTTAATAAGAAATTTGAAAAACTGTAAAAAAAAAAAACTAAATAAAAGGTATGTATATTTTAGGGGGGGGGGGGGGGGGGGGGTTATAATAAAAATAAACTAAATGTAATAATATTTATAAAACTTCAAACAAAATATAAACACATTAGAATATTTTAATGCCAGTCAAATAAAAAAGCTTTAAAAAAAATACATTTTAACACTCAAAATAACTCAATACTCAAATATTCTAAACTTCAATTTCGTAAAATAAATTATATTTTCGAAAAATTTAATAGAATTTTGTTAAGTAGCGCAAGTTAAATCATGATAAAATAGGTAGTAGTGAAACATAAGCATTTATTTATCAGATGCAAAAGGATTGTAAGTCTTTCAACAGAGATCGCAGCAGATCGAGTTTCGTGAACTTTTACGATTTCAAGATTTTCATGAATGAAAAAAATTCTCAAAAGTGCGCCATTTGGAAGTTGCATTCGCCAACAGAAATGGAGTTATAACCATCTCAACTTTCGAGTGATATTCCCCGTTTGACGAAGATCGAAAATATTTCTAAATGTTGAAGATGCCACATTCTTGTGAAATTCTCCGTTTTTCTAGAATGAATATCGATTCTTTACAAAACAACAAACGAACTGATATTTCTAACAATGAAGTGTCCATATGATGAAATACCATTGACTAAAAAATCGGACAAAAGTTCACTTTTTCGATGCTGAACCCATCTATTCATGCCTTTCTTTCTCTTCTTGCCGATTTACCCTTCCGCATAACGATCAAAGTAAAATCCGGAATTCTACATTCCAATATTTTTAATGCACCCGGGTACCGAAAATTTTAAATCCCTGGAATTTCGAGTTAGAATCAAAAAGTACCACCCTTGTGAATTATTAAAGAAAATCCCGAGGGACAAAAAATAAGGACCTTAGTTGAAAATTAAGGACTTTAAGGGCCCTTAATTAAGGGCCCACCTAAATTAAGTAGTTCTTAAGGACTTTTAAGGACCGTGCGAACCATGTATTAGTGATTGTACTTTAAGATCAAAGTCTAAAGTAACCTCAATATTAAAAAAGAAATCCAACATACTCAAAAAGTAGAAACCCAATTTATCCCTATCCCTAATAATAAAACTAATTTATTAAATCTAATCCAGTATCTTTAGATATACAGCTTAGTACACAAAATATATTTCCTAAGATCTAAAATGTACCCAAAAAATAATAAAGGCAATAGTTTCGTCAAGTTTAAAAAAAAAAAAATCATTTTAGGGACGTTCAAAAGAAATTTGAATTTTACTAGAAACTTAGCAAATTTTAAACATTTGAAAGATCTATTTTTAAAATAAATTGAGTGGGCGGGCAAGTACCTAGTTACAGATAGCCAATTGATTTGTCAAATTTTAAACATCAGCATTTTGGTGCAGTTGTTTCTACGACTTTGAAAGAGAAAATTTTCACTTTTACTCACTTTTAAAAGTCCCATACGCAATTTCCCTTTTTTTGATTGCATTTAAAAATTATTTGAATATTTGTAACCAATCAACGACGTTTCACAGCCAGAAATCAAGTTAAAAATATTTTTTTTTGACCAATTCCCTGATTTTTTCAAAAAAAATCCCAAATTCCCTGATATTTCCAGAATGGTCAAATTCCCTGTTTGTGGACAACCTGAAAATTTCACCATTTGTCCAGAAAATATTTTCACTGACCCTCCTCGACTTTTTTTTTTAGACCATTTCTTCTGACAATTCCAGGATTTTTTTAGGTGTGCATGGCGTGCTGCCATGCACACCTAATTAATTGCTTAACCTAATTAGTGCTTAATTGATTGTCTTATGAATGTTTGGTGCAACATTTTTATCATTAAGGAATGCATTCACAAAATGCTTTGTACACTAAACGATTAATAATGAAAAACTGGCAGTAAGTATGGAAATTATTCTTATTATAATTTATACAACCCAGCTACGAAGTCTTTTTTTACTTCCAATTCAATTATGCTCATAAATAAAGAAACATCATTATAAAATAAGCAAATAGAATATTGCAAAATGGACCATGTCCACACTGTATAACTTTTTTAATTATTTTATAGAATTTTTTGCATTAAAAAAAACTATTAGCACACCTTTAAAGGTTCTGGAGACATCATTTCTCTTTTGATGTCAGAAAGAGGTTCTTTAGGTTCCAACTTTACGTTTCTGTAAAATAATAGATTAAAATGCATTAGAGTTTAAAAATTGGCACATTACTATAAATATCCAGACATTTTCATGAAATATTAAATATAAATGTTTCATAAGACTTTATAAAGACTTAAATTATATTCCATACATTGAGTAGAGTATTCCTATACATTGTTCTTTCATTTATTATAAAATTTTAAACTTTGTATCAGTCAAATTACAAACATCTCTAAAGATTTTTACTTAGTTTTCAGAATTCATGAATCATCAAGGAATATTTCTTTGTTATTTAACTTGTCAAAATTAGAAATTAAATACATTATGAATTTAAAGAAATCATATTGAAAACAAAGCATTCCATACCAAAGAATATTAAATGTGAATGCCAAACAACTTCAACAAGAAGAAATAGCATATAAAAGAAACATCATAAATAATAATTCTTCAGAGAAAAAAGACATTAGGCAGACAACTTCCAATTAAAACAAATGTTTACAAATAACCAAATTACCCTTCAACATATTTCTCACTCCAGTCTGTAGGAGTGCTGGCATTTGGTCTGCCATATTTATCCAACAATCCTTCCTTCACCATCTTCTTTTTCAAGGATGCCTGGGAACAAAAATGATTAAAAAAAAAATTAAAAAAAACATTGATTATTGCGCAATAAGGATCACTAAAAATTGGCAAAAAAAAGTTTTTTTTTTTTTGCAATGATATTCATAAATCTCACATGTGCTTATAATTAGGGATGAAACGGATATCCGGTAACTATCCGGCCTATACGGCTGATTTTTAACTATCCGGTAACTATCCGATATCCGGAAGTAAAATGCCGGATATCCGATTTACCAAGCCGGATATCCGGATCATCAAAGAAAGAAAACATCAAAGATTTTTTTGTGGCGGTCAATTATCTTTGCTTTAAGGATTTTTCTGAAAATTTTACCAATGTATTAACAATGTGCAGATTTTCCCTTGAATTTTTCTCGTTTTTAACTTCAAAATTCTATTAATTTTTTTTAACGAATCGTAATGGTGGAGGGTCATAACACTTTACAACTAATATAAAGTAGAAATAAAAATAATTTTCTCAAAAGTTTAAGCAAACTTGAGTTTTCATGTTTGCAATGAAAGGGCCTATGGTAAAAATACAATTATTCAGAAATTGAGTTTAAAGTGTACAAAACATACGCCCATTGGCTAGCAGCACCCTAGACTAACCCTTTGCAAATAAAAAAAAGTTTTGTGAAGGTTTATTCAATCTTGGTATCACCTTAAAGGTAAGGAATCGGGGAATATTATAGAATAAAAAAATAATTTGTAATTTTTTACCGATATCCGTTTTTTCTAGTGTGTATGAGAAGATATTTTCATAAAAAAGAAACTGCCGGATATCCGATATCCGGTTTGTAATGTGCGCCGGATATTCGATATCCGGCGAAACCACTATCCGGTTCATCCCTACTTATAATTAATTTTGACTATCTAGTTGACACTACATTTCTAATAGTGGTAATGGAATAAATTAAATAAGTTAACAAAATAAAAGCATTTTCTTTTGTTCACGAACATGCGGTTCTCATTCAATTTGAAGTACAGGGAACAAAAGAACTGGCCTGGAACTAAGGGTCACATTTAGAGTGCAAATTATTAAAGAACATACAGTTTCTATAAATAACAACCTAGCAAGTGAAAAAAAAACCTGAAACCAACGTTTCTAGAAATTATTATTTTCAAAAAGAAAATTATACTATTAATGATTGAAAAGAATATGACATGCACATTCAACAAACATTTTAGAAAAATTTATAAACTTTTCCAGAAAACTGGTAAAATTATTCATTTTCCTTGACTTTTTATGTCATTTTTCTTGATAATTCCGGATACTTGGCAACCCTGGTTTTATTATCATACTTGCCAACATTACAAAATTTTGTAGTTAAATTAATGTAAAATATGAAAAATTACTATTTTATATTAACTTTTAATACATACATTTCCAGTAACCATTTAATTACTTATTTTTTGAAAAGCATTTTTAATTTGTATAGTAAATTGCACTTGTTAAAAGAAAAAAATTTAAAGGGTATATTTAAACAAAACATTTTCCTATGGAACTTTTGGTTGTTAAATAACAATGCAAATCATTGTAAAAATAAATAAATTACCTAGAATTCATAAGGGGTCAAACCTGTACATTGTAAATATAGTTGGTAGGGGTGTATAACAGAACATGCAAGAACAGCTTCCAAGCACCAAATTGGGACCACTGACGATTCTCAAGCGTGTTTATATACAATACTTTTAATAAAATATTAAGTAAAACTTACCGTTGGTCCCAAACCCCACCTGCGTGGGTATGTGTCTCTTTCCATAACAACTCTTTTGATTTTGGCAATCATACCGTGATTACAGCTAGCAATGGTAGAGGTCTCCATCAAGGCAATACCTAAAAAAAATGACAAGAGCTCATTAATAAGAAAGAATATAACTTGAAGCAACTGAAAATTAAGTAAATAATTAAACATAAGGAGCTTTAAAAAACGTTTTTAATGTGTAAATTAAAGAAAGCTTAAAAAGCATAAGAAGAAAATGCAATACATTTAATAAAAGTTTATAATTAATAATTTTAATATCTATAATTCTTAAAATAATATAAATCTATAATATTTAATTAAAGGTTCTTAACCAATAAAAAGATTATAAGTTGAATGATCAGATTCCATTTAAAAAGAAAAAACTGTGCAAGTTATACATTTACTAAACTTTTATTTAAAAACAGTAATGATAATTATATAATTAGTAAATTCTTTCATAATAGTAGAATTTAGTACCAATTACTTTAATTTTTTTTAATTAATCAGTCAAAGGAAAATATACTTGGATTTTGCACAAATGAAGCATATTTAAAGGTTAAAAAATGCATTTTAACTTGATTTAACTGACTTGCAACTTATAAAAATTTTGGCACTAAATTCTACAATTACAAAACATGTATTTGTGAACAGCATACAAGATAATATAAAGATTAAAAACTAAGAGATCTAGCAACAAAAACAATTGACACAAATGAAACTAATACAATTGAATAAAATGTCAAAAGAACATTAATGCACAAAATGAAGAGAGCCTTCATTTCCCTTTGGTAAACATTCTTTTGGAAAATTAATTTGTGAAGCTCACAGTGACGGGAATAGGACACAGATGTCTTACCCAAAGCAATAGCTTCACCCTTTGTAGTAATAATAACGACCTCCTGATTCAATGCAATGTTATCTTCAAACTGCACAACTCCTGGCAACATGATCTTCGCGCCATAACAGATGGCATTTACCTGTCGGGGAATCGACTTGTAGTTTAATACATAAAAATTCAACATTAAAAAATATACTGAAAACATGTGTTGAAATATTAACACACATTTTCATTGCATAATAAAAGTAGATGTAACTAAAATATGACTTCCAGTTAAATATAATTCTAGGAAAATACATAAAGTACTAATATAAGTTGGAAAGCAAGCAATAACATGACAAAGTTCCTTCTAATGTTCCATTGCTCTTTACTTACGGCTGTGTCTTTCACAATGATTCTCTTGTGTGTAGTGAGGAGGGCCTCTAGGGGTTGGACAACTCTCCTGAGGTAGGATTCATCGTTGTGGTTCTTGTAAACATAATAGGCATCCATCACATCATGCATAGTGTACAGGTTTTGCTGAAAAAAAAATTACACAATTAACTTTTTATTATCTAGATTCAAGACAAGTTTGCCTAAGTATGCATTTATTCAAACTGTTTACCAAATCTATTGAACACTTTTCTGTTTCATGTTGCTTTCAAAATCGGAATATTTTTCATTGCCTTCTTAACTTGTTTACACAAGCCTCGTAAGGAAGAATCTGACTTATTAAAGACTGTGTTTACATGATTGGCTATACATGAGATTCTCTTCCCCCAGCATACTATTCAGCGGACCAATCAGTGACCAATGCTGCATAAGTAATGGTGAGGCATTTGACTTGGTTTTTAAAAGGACTGGAGTGGTTGGAATAGCAATCCCAATCAAACCAAAATAAGCTGTTTCTTTTAAAAAAAACTTTGGGATTGAGCCGCGAAACAACTGCCATTTTAAACAGTTCTAACATCTTAAAAGTAAGTCATGTATTTAATTAAATAAAATATTAATTACTAGTATCGTAGTTTTAATAATCATTGGCAATTCTCTGTTATCCGACTTATCTACCAACTGAATTAGGTCGGATAATCGAGATTCTACTGTATATAATAAATTTAGTTCTTTAAAGTACCGTAGAATTCCAATTATCCAAATCGCTTTGGAAAGAAAATCAACAAAATCTGAATTTTAAGTTTCTTATGATTAAAAAAAGTGTAATAGTGTAGCGGCGATAGAGTATACACAAACGATGAGTCACTTTTAATAGCCATTAAATTACATTGCAAACTAAAAATTTATATTTTTAATAAGAAATAATCTTTTTCATGCGTTATCCAGATGAGGTGGTCTGATCCTAATTAATCCAGATAATGAAGTTTTACTGTTTTTTACATGCTTTGGTGAAAGAAATACATTTTGGTAACAGTTAAAATCTATTAAAAAAAATTAAAATGTCATTTTCAAGGGCAACTTTGAAAGATTCCTTTCTTACATTTTTGATGGTCAATTAGCAAATAAGAGTGCTTTAACAAACATACTTAAATTTTCGAATCAAAGAAAGGTTTTATTAGCACATCACAAAACAAAATTTGGTACCTACTTTTGTTTTAAATAAACAGAAAAGGTTAACATCGATTCTCTCTCTCAGCATCAAACAAAATTCTATTTCTAATTACAGCAATCATAACAAGAAATAAATAAAACTAACATGAAACATGTATGCCCAATTCATTATGTGCAAACAGCCTAATATATTTTTACAAGGGTTTTAAAAAATAGCCTTTTTGGAATGAAAATAATACATTTTACCATTTAAGGATGAACTAGAAATATTAATAGACTTTAAAAAAAAATGTTAAAAAAAACTAAAGGGCATTTAAGGGATCTTCTAAATAAATCTTAAAAATATTCTCGAAAGTCTACCTATACTACTCTTAAAACACCTGTAACGACCGACTAGTGTAAACCCTAAAGCAATCAATCATATTTCTAGCTTTTCCATTATGGTCCAATTCTAAATTTATAAGACTTACCTTTTCACTTTGTATTCCTGATCGGACTCTCCTCAGTTCAACCATTTGTCCACCCACCCCAAGTGTTAGTCCAAGATGAACACACATGGTCCTGACGTAAGTTCCAGCTTCACAGCTTACCCAGAAAATACCTAGAAGTAAGAAATAGAATGAATATCAATTGCCAAGACATTGGATACGAAAACATAAAATATAATCGAATTTTTCATTTATTCCCTTAAGTTTTTCAAAAGCTCTACAACAATTAACGTCAAACTCTACAATTACTGTTTAAGGCATTTGGAAATGCCTGTTAATTATAAATACTATGCAAATATTAATTTATAAAAAGTAAACATACTGCAATTCTGAAATTACAATTTTAAAAGCCATTGCAATTGAATAAATTTCTAAGGAAACTTTCAACACAAATTAAGAGTTTCCAAGTACTTTATATAAAGTTTCTGCAAAACATCAAAAAATATTTTTTAAAAATAAAACAAAAACTCTTTACGTACCTAAATTTTTTTCATTGTCAAATTGAAACATCTTTACTTCATAAATTGTCCTAACACGTAGCTGACGTTTTACAGCAGATATTAAAGGCGGCCTTTGAAATAGAGCTCCAGTTAAAGTCTCAAGGGCCTAAAAATAATGTGTATAAATACATGTATAAAGCTACACATCAAGCAAAGCAGTATATAGTATGGTTTGTAACGTCTGAAAATAAAATAAGTTTTTATGACATTAATATACCAAGTTAACCAATGGTGTCATGTGCAGAAGTTTCTACAAGAATGAATTATTTTGTGTACTATTAAGAACATACAGAACAAGATCTTTTATAAACATAACTTTTTTTGAAAAATCTAAAGACATTTATTAATACCTACAACAATTGTAACAGAGCTTCTGTGAATAAATACGTATCACCGATGTTTAGCTACGCTTTTTGTATTTGAGAATTATTAAGGAAAATGTTATATTGGATGCACTCTTAATAACTCAAAGTTAATATGCATTTTTCAAAATTAAATTAATGTGTACTTAAGGACTTTTTAAGCACCTTAGAAGCAATATATAAAGACCGATTTTTTAATGCTATTAAATTGTATACATTTGTAACAAAACGTTAACTCTCGAGTCACAAATAGGTTTCTTTGTAAAAAAAAACTATACAATTTAAAAAGTAAATGAATATAAAAAAGAAAAATATGTGCAATCAGCAAAAAGCTGCAGCAACACTGCAATTCATTCGCCTTTCTATCTGCAACAATTAACAGAAAGCATTTCCACTCCAGTGTTTATTCCTCAGAACCAATGGGACATGTCAACATTGAGGCTCTCTGAAAGGAACGGCTGATTCCGATAAACACCGACTCAACAAAAACATTCCTAGTCAAAAACCTGAGAGGAGAAAGACGTTTCTCTTGCTGCCCAATTTCTTTAGCATTTTTAATAACAATTTTACTCTTAAATGAGGGATGATGAGGGATTTATTCAACAATAAATTTTATTTGTTTTCATCAACTTATTTATTATCTTTAAACTTAACCTTCCAGATCACAAATCAAATGAAGTCAACAATGGCATAACAGATATTCTTACATCGGCAGCTCGTAAGCTTTTGGCTATAAAGATTTGGTACATGCATACAAAGTTGCGTTTAAACTTTGCAAATCCTGCAATGATATCATGATCAAATATGTTTACGTTATATAACATATTTGATCAAACTTTAATAGAAGTTTAGTAAAATGATTTAAATGATAATCATGTTGAGGACATTCTAAGAGTCTTAGTACCATAAAAGTTTCCAAGGACCATTTGATCAAAAATTAGTTTCTATTTACTTTTTAAGGGCAATTATGACCATGAAAAAAATAATAATAATGTGTTCAAAAGAACATCCAAGGACCATACGAACCCTACGACCCGACTCATTGACAAGCAAATTATTAACAAACTGCTGATAACCAAGTTAAATAAATTTTTCAATTAGCAAACAACAAAAACTCACCCTGGGCACCCTACAAGGGTCGTCCACTGCGTTGTGCAGCTTGAAGATGCAGACGTACTCCTTCCCTGCCCCCTGCTGAGACTTGACCAGCCGGGTGGCCCGACCAATACACACAACCAGACACCCTGTGACTTTGGGGTCGAGTGTCCCACTGTGGCCAGTCTTGGGAACATTTAGGATCTTCTTGATCCATGCAACAACTTCGTGGGAAGACGGGTTCGAAGGTTTGTCCAGGTTGATGAAGCCAGAGCTGAGGTGGTCGGTGATCTCTCTGTTCAGGGGAGAACACCCATTCGGAATCGGGACAAACTGCTTCGTTTTCACATTTAGTTTGTCAACTCCCTAAAAGAATTATAAATTACATAAACTTATTTTTTATTGAATTAATGTCCCACTATACCCGGAGACAAAAAGAGTTGAGCCTAGAATATGTAAAAAGGCTCCATTGCACCAATTTATGGCTCCGATTAGCTAAAAAATAATTCTTCCCCACTGACGCTTAAACGATTTTGGCCATTTTAAAGTTGATTTCGTGGTTGTTTGGAAGTTTAATTTCTCCTGTATATGCTTCTCAATCTTTTTTTAAATTTTGTAATTAATTGTAAAGAGATAGCTTATAAGTTGTACTTTAATTATTTACATGTAAAAATGGTATATTTTTATGAAAATAAAAATTAGGTGCATTCCAAGGCATCATATTACATCTATGAATGCAAGGGGTTAAAAAAAAATTAGAAAATGTATCAGAGTTGTCACATTTGGCGTCTTTATCATAAACTGTTAAAAAAGCATCATTCATAATACACTTTCCCCATTTCTCTTCAAGTTTGAACAAATTCATTGCTAAATTCAAGAATTAATAGACATATACAATCTAGAGCTTTTTAATCCTTAGAGCATACACTATTTAATCCGATAGTTAAAATACATAAAATTTAAAAGCAAAAATTAATTTCACAATATTTCAATTCTAATGAAAGTTTTGTTCACTATTGGATGCATTTTTTCTGCATTCTTAAAAAATATATTTCTCAGTCAGCATCTCTACAACATACTTAAGATCATGGTAACGAGTCCTGAAGAATAGAGCTATAAAATGGGCTATTGCAATAGTTCAATAAACTTGGAAATATTGTTAAAATAGTTTTAACCATGATTAAATGACAACAACAGGGCTAACATAGGAGCTAGTAAGACAAGGATTAAACTCACAACTTAATTAAGAAATAATTAAAATCGTTTAGGTAGAGCTGTTATGACAGTTTTGTAATCGTTAAAACTTTTTTTTCCATAAAATTAGAAGCATTTTTCATGTACTATAAAAATATCACCGTCTCACTGACAAAATTATTGAAAAGTACGAGAGCAATTATTGAAAATCAGTTGGCAGCTTTCCCTAAGTTTATGCAGATAGAGACACTGTAAAAGCTTATGATTATAAGCAAAACAAAGGCATTTTATCACATACAAGGAAAATTTTCATTAACAAAATACATTAATATTTCAAGTCTGGCTGTCTTTTTCGGACACTTTATACATCATTCGGAGTGAAGTAAAACATGACGTGTGTAAAAATTAGGGATGAACCGGATAGTGGTTGTGCCGGATACCGGATATCCGGCGCACATTACAAACCGGATATCCGAACAGGATTTCGCCGGATATCCGGCAGCTTCTAATTTATGAAAATATCTTCTCTACACACTAGAAAAAACGGAAATCGCCCAAAAATGACAAACCTACACCCCCCCCCCCCCCAAGTGAATTAGAAGGTACTCCAAAATAGCTATAGTGGCTGGTTCCGAAAGTCTGCAACATATCTTTCCTTACTATCTATTCTCTGTGACCCACAGTGTTTGAAACGCACTTGGTCAGGCTTTAACGAGAAAGTTATTACTTCCCACCTGAATGTCCCGTGAAAAATTCGAGGGAGAATCTGCACACTGCAGAATACATTGGCAATATTTTCAGGAAAATATTTAAAGTAAAAACAAAAAATAATTGATTTCCACACAAAAAAAAAAATCTGCGATGTTTTATTCATCCGGATATCCGGTATAGTAATCGGATATCCGTCACTTTATTTCCGGATATCGGATACTTACAGGATAGTAAAAATCAGCCAGATATCCGTTTCATCCCTAGTAAAAATACAGTCGTCAAACTGAAATTTTTATTTAAAAAAGTGACGTGTCAAAAATGACAGTGTAAAAATTACGGCCGTCAAACTGAAAGTTTTAGGTGCGAAATACCACTAATTTCAATCAATTGATGTTTAAGGATTACTAAGTACAGTAGTAAAAATTGTATGCAGAATAATGGAATCATAAGTAATATAAATGCAATTAACATCAAGGAACTTGTATTTAAAATTGAATTATTTCAAGTGAAAATGTTTTTTAAAAAAGACTAATCTAGCCTAGATCAGCAACTTCCTTCAGGTTTGGTTTTGTTAATTAACGTCGCACTAGAGCTGCACAGTGGGCTATTGGCGACGGTTCGGGGTCAATCTCGAAGGAAAGACCCGGGAACACATACACATTCACACCTCGTTATTTTAGAACCATGGTCAGATGACGAGGAAACACCTGAACTGGCACCCAACGCCTTCAATAGACGTCGGGACTTTGGACCCCGATCAGATTTATCGTGCACCAGTCCCGTATACACGCCAGTATAATTTGTTGGATATTCTGGACGACTTTCTAGTATTTTTGTAGCGAAGCTGGCTACCCTCCGATCGCAAGATCACTACTTTTTAACTTTTCTATGTCAAGTCCATTTCACGGATTCGAACCACCAATCCTCTGATTAGTAGCTGAACGCCTTACCAACTGAGCAACTGCGGCTCTCCACTTCCTTCAGAGGAAAGGGGGTATCAAATATAGGGTATTCAAATCGGAAGCTGTTAAATGCATACTTTTAAAAGTAGGGGCCAGTCTTCAGAGTTGATGACAGGAGGTTTACTGGATGGCTCCACTGCGAAGGTCTCTTCATGTTGTATATCCTGCAAAGAAATGAGAAAATATGAATTTTTTTAAAAACATTTTGGAAGCATAACACAATACACTTCAAAGCTAATTAATAGATTCAAAAAAATTTAATATAAAAACGACATACCTTTCAACATTTAGCAAATTAACCACAAATTTAGATAAATTATCCCTTGACACTCTGATAAGCAAAATATCGAATCCCCAGGTTTTTTTTTCACTGCAGGACAGTTTCATTTACATTCTTTAAAAAAAATTACTTCAATAGGGAAGGATTTCAAAAGTCCTCCCACTCAATTCAACTTTGAAAAATATTTTAAAGTAGAGAGATTTCGTATGAACAAATCAAATGCCTCACCATTGATACTTTTTTTCAACACTCCTCTTCCCCCTGCTTTTTCCTCATGTCCTTTTTTTTTTCTTGAATACAAGAAAATTATTTACTTATAGCGCCTAATACCACTGATGGTGTAGAACTATAAAAATTAACTATGACATCACAGCAAATCATATTAAATTTTTCTACTTCGGCTGGGAGTGTTCTGAACGAAAGTGAGCTGAACTATCGATGTACAATATCTTTTGGCACTAACCTATAAATTGTAATTTCTGAAATGCTTATAAACAGTTTCTTCTATGGTTGGGGTTGAAACAATACTGTAACCCCAACCAATTTTTAAGGGATTTTGTGCTCAAATCGTTATAAAAATGTTAAATATGTTCAAACATTTTATACATATAGAATCAATTTACGTATCACCAAAAACATAGTTTTTTTGCTACTTATCCACTTAATATTGGTTAAAATGGGTTTCAAAGAACAGGCATTTAAAGTAAAATTAAAAAAAAAAAAAATAGTCAAAACACTACAAATTCAGCATGAACAGTACATGAAATATAGAGGTAGAAACTGCATCAAATAGTTTAGAAAATTGTTTAGATACAATACTAAAATTATAAAGGAAAAGTTTGTCTTCATATTGTTGTAACAACGGAAATTAAACCTTCAACCATATAAACAAAGAAAAGTAATGATTACGAAAGTATAAAATATAGAAAACAAAAATGTATTAAAATATCACATACTGCAAGGGATCTTTTATCCTTCTTTTTCTTGTGTGACTTCGGAATAGGAACTTCTGGAGAAAAAAAAAACATAGTTTATATATGATCGACATGCGTCGTATATCACAGATTTTTTCAAAGGTCTGCAGAATTTTTTTTGCCATAATTTTTTCTCTTTTGGATTTAGAGCTAAATTTGTTTTTTTATAGCTCCTTTTTTTATTACTCATTCTTATCTCATCTATTTGATATTCAACAGGGTAATCAATGGTGCAAGTTTTTCAAAAATCGATTATTAATTTTTGTCTAGCTCCTGGGTTTCTTAAATTTTTATATTGAGTTTGTTATGAATTTGATTATTACAAGTTAGCCACAGTTGACAATTTTATCCGAAATTGGCGTTTTAGCCAGGTGGCTTTTCTGATTTTCAAGACAGAAAACTTGTTTTACTACATGTTTAAAAACCAGTTTTCTCGTTTTGAAAGTTTTAATTTATTATTGCAAACCAATTAGTTATACCAAGTTTGTAAAAAAATAAGACTTTGCTAATTTCTCCATCTTTACAAATTGGAATATTTTAACATTCCTGAGAATATTGTGTGAATTCTAGTATTTTAAAATAAACTTATACTGCAAAATATGAGATTTTGTTTTATGTCAGACTCTTTTACATGTAAAATGATAGTTTGATCATTAGTTTACATTTAGTTACTTTGCTTTAAATTTCATTCACTATGCTATTTTTCAATGAAAAGTAAAGCATGGTTTATCAGACTTGCATGTTATGAAACTTATATAAATGTTTAAAACCATAATAAATAATAATTTAAATTGTTTTAGAAGTTAATTTTTGAAATTTTGAGACTTGCATATTAAAAGCAGATAAAAAGGAAATGCCTCCTTTTTGCACACTTCATTTTTTTTATTTCTAGTATGAACTCTGCAATTCATTTAAGTTACCATGCTTTAAAGTTATAATTTTAATTTTAATTTACCAAGGAAATTCAGAAAATAATCTTTAACTTGTTTCATTTATAAATATTTTATTCAGTTTGTGGTTGAATTAATGTCCCAGGGTCTTATAACAAGGACAAAACCAGTTTACACAGTCCAACCAATGCAAGGAAATTTTAGCCACAATATATTCGATGTACACCAGCCGACTCCACACAGTGAGTCTTCGTTTAGACTAACCTGGACTCGCACTCGAGTAGGGTTGTAGAAAAATTACAACAAAGATATTTACTTACAATTTTTTCATGTCCCTTTCGTAATTATCAAAAATATGTAGTATTCATCAATAAATACCTAAAACATAGTACGGCTTCGCGTGATTCTGAAAAGTGGCACCAAGTCAAAATGCCGGGTTGGCTGATTAAATATCCTTGCACTAGAGATGCACAATGGGCTATTGGCGTTTTTTTAGATTATACAATTAATCAATAAAAAATCTTAAGTGTATTGTGAGCTAATGTTCCAACTCGTACAGCCAGGAACATTGACCTCTGGCCTACGACTACTAAGGATCAAAGACGGTACCCAATTCTAGGAGTTGATTATGGAGCTTATATGCAATCCAACAAGCAGTCGGTTACGTCGAAAGTCATTGGAAACATCCTTAGGTGGAGCATCTATTAGATAAACATCTGCAGCAAACACGCCTTCCCTCACATTCATAGCAGATATTAGAACCGCCATGTGTCAAGCACAGTGAATAAAATGCCAGAATAAACCATGTGCACAAGGCTGACACATAAACCTCTGCGCAGGGTGTAATCAAGTTTATTTACGTCATAAATTAGGGCTGCCGAAATACAAATTATTGCTCACCAAATATTTCATTTGGAGGTAGCTACGCACCACAAACTGGAATACATCAAAGTTTTATCTTCTGTATCTTCTGCTTTCCAAATCGGTGAGATTTACATTTTCTGTGGGAAATACGTACTAACCCTAACAATTTTAGCTGGGTAAATTTTTGTTTGAAAAAATGTGTTTGGGGTAAATTTTAAAATTGTCTGCACCCTTGGACTGGAGACCGTCCAATCCTTGATCTGCATTTGTTCAAAACTGTGAGATTGAGGTGATGACAGCCAAATACTTTAAAACAATTAGAATTACAGTTTTTAAATAATCCAATTTATTCCTGCTATACCACTACATTTAGATGATATTAGCAAGCAAGATATTGACTTTCCTATATAATGTATCATTTTAAAACATTCTACAGTTTTAACACATAATTCCTATATAGCTATTGGTTTTTAAGGTATACAATTATATAATTTATAAGAATAGTGACTAGTTAATTAAGAAATAAGTCATTTTTATGGGAAAATTGAGAAACAATTCAATAACTTGCTAAAATGAGTTTAGGCCATGAAATAACCATTTTATCATTTATAGCTGTTTACAAAACTAGTATTTTTTTTTTCATGCATCTCACACTAAAAAATAATTTTCGACGCCATGCGATCTTATAGTGTCGGTATGGGTCAAAACAAAGTGGTTAATAGTTTAAAGACACCCTTTATATATATTTCATTGTGTACACACTAGAAATTATAAACAAAATTAGTATTTACCTTGATCTAATCCTAACACGTCTGTGGCTTCCATATTGTTAACAAAAATAACTAAAATTTAACATTAAAATATTAAACTACACACGTGCACACCGGGCGCATTGCTTTAAAAACATAATATAATGGTTACAGTGAAAAATCTTTTGAAAAAGCAACACAATTTTATTTCACAAGTATCGGAAAGAATTTTATTTAAATAATTGCATAATGTCCATAAAGCTACGCAATTATTAATTTTTCATGAAATTATATACCTCACATATTTTCACATTTAATCAGCAGTTATCAAAATGTCTTGATTTCGATTGTCATGGTGTGATTGTTTGGGGTGTGGAGTGTAAGCTCATATGCTTTTGTTGGTTTTAATCAAGGGTACGGTTATTTGAAGAAATTATGAAGGATTGTTTATGAGATTGTTTTATACTATAGTAAATCTTCCATTTTTTATTCATCCGACTAGGTCTTTTTGAGTAATGAAAGCTCACTGTGCGATTACAGTTTGCCAAAAAACTTTCTGAGTATTCCCAAACAGTCGCAACACATGTCTATTCTGCACAGGGATGATTCTGATTCTGCAGCTATACCATTTCAACTGCCCTCAAAGCAGTGGCGGCTCGCCCACTACAGCAAGTACAGCCGGGCTGCACCTAAATTCATCAAAAACTAAAATCAGATATTTTACTAATTTTCTTAAATGAAGATTATAATTGGAAATGAAATTTCTACGGTAGTAAACAAAATCTCCGATAAATAGCAAACCTTTTTGCCGTAATGCACAATTCAGAAGGGGAAAAAACTTCAGTCAATGAAAATTGCAGCTAAAAACCGAAGTCAGAAATCGGCTGCATCGTTGCCATGACAACCTTACGTGGTATGACTTCCCCTTCACGTTAAAATGAGGCTGTGACGTCACAAACGCAGCTCAAAAGGATTTTTTCAACTCGAGCTGTAGTTAGGAATTCTGTGAATTGATTGGCTCCCGTGTTTGAATCGGCGGGACGTGTGGGGAGGGGACCGAGTATTTTACTAGCATCTCTAGACCGCTTTGCCTGATGGAGGAAAAGCCCCTTGGCTCGATAATTGTTTCAGCTTTGGCGGTATTGATAAGTGCTGTTTCGCAACCCTGTGGAAGGAATGGCTGTTGAGGGAGTGAATGGGAGCAATTCGATGGACAAATGGATTTCTGAATTATTTTAATGATTTTGGATTCACACTTTTATCTTTAATTTTTGATTTTATTTTTCAACAAACAGATGTTTTATATGACATTCTTCAAAAAAAATCTTTAGATATAAATTATTGTCTTCAGCAAGTCAAGGTAATTCAGAACATTATAAGACAAAACCATAATGAGAACACGTTCAAACGTATTTTTGAAATTGCGAATTCGAAAACAGAAATTGTTTTCAAAAGACAAGATGACTTCCGAACTCACGAAGATGTGTTTAAGAAATTTAAAATGTTATATTTTGAAATTTTGGATACCATAATAATGGAATTTGACGTAAGATTTAAAGATAGCGAATGTTTATATTTTTTTTGTTTTGCCGATTCCTCAAAGTTTGAGGATTTTTCGATATATATCCCAGAAATGGCTTTTGAAAGTTTGAAAAAGTTTTTTTTTTGGGAGGGGGGGAGGGGGTCACATGATTTCGGCTGCACTAACATTTTTGACCACGGGCCGCCACTGCCTCAAAGGAGAGAAAATACTTTATGAAATGAAATTCTGCTTTGTAATTTAGAACAAGGTTAAAGTCATGATGCATGGTCATGAACAGTGGCGGCGATTCGGGGGGGCAAGGGGGGGCGGTTGCCCCCGCACTTTTTTCGGATGTTGCCCCCGCACTTTTTTAATATTGCACTTTTTAAAACTATATTACAGTCAATTGTTCTATTGAATTGCCGAACAAAGGAAAAATTTTGAACCCCAACTTTCCCCAGATTTCACCACTACTAAGGTTCAAACCCCTTCCATTGAAAGTCAAGTGAAATTTTTTTTTGAACGAATGTGGTATCGTTATTCTTTAAAAAAAATTCAACATTTAAAAAAAAATTCTCTATCTAAATTGAGGAGCTTTGTTTTCAGATTTCCAGACAGACAGCTGCTAACTTAATCCATTGATTGGCGTCTCTTGCCTTACTCATTCCAGGTCCATTACTCATTCTGTTTTTATTTTTTTCGGAAAAAGAAATAGCATATCTTTTCTTTACATAGAAAAATGCAACTGTATGACCTTCAATTCTAAAAATAGATCAAACCCTCTTCTTTTATTTATGACTATCTGCAACTTTTTTACATTAAAATAGTATCCGGTCTTAATAAAATGCGTTAAAATGTAGTATTGTGTAATCTATTGGCGCCGAACAATTGCGTAATCTATAAATCTGTAGATAGGATGGAAGGGGTCATGAGTTAGCCATTAATGTCTTTGTTTTGATCTTCGTCTGCTCTGCTTTTTAGCAAAATGAAGCGAATTTTACAAAATTCAGTTTTAAATTACTTTAATAAAAAGAACAAATGTGAATTTGAACATGACAGCAATACAAGCACTACTGTTTCCATTCAAGAAAGCTTGTCTGTTAGCTTGCAATCTACGCCACAGAATTTTCAAAATCGCGCAAGTATACGTTTAAAGATACCATTATCTTGATTTTTAGCATTTATATATCATATTTCGAAATCTTTTACATCATTTATATTATGCGATTGTTCTTCAATTTAATTTAGCATAAATTGTTCAATTTATAATTTAATTTCAAACTATTATTGGAAAATTTATTCGTATTTCAGTAAATTTCGATATTATTGCACTTTACAAAATGTGTAACGAAGGTACAGTTTAATTTAATCGTGAATAGATATATTTTGAAAACTTTTGTTTAAATATGGATTTATTCATACACGGATGAAATGTTTTTACTTTTCCCAAAATATCCATTTAAAAAGAATAGTAATAATTATCCGACAATGAGACCCTATGATTATTATTATGATTTTGGTTTAGAATTTTATAAATCCGTGTTGGAAATCCGTGTTATGTCCGAAGAAAATTAATGTTAATTGCAAATGAAAGCGAGGGAAGATTAGAAATTGCCTAACTTGTAAGATTAAATTTGACCTCTGAACGGATACTGCATTGGAAAATGCTTGCAACAAACCAATACTTTTTGAGAAAACTGTTTAATATTACATAATTTATAAAAATCTTGAAAAATGTATATAAACTGGAACTGGGAATGTTTAGCACTGTTGAGGTGGGCGTTTAAATCGGAAAGTTTGATTTGGTTAAATAACGTAGCACTAGTGCTGCAGATTGGGCTATTGCCGACAGTTCGGGTTCGGGACCCATCTCCAAGGAAAAACCCGGGAACAATGCTTCGTATTTTTGAACCATGGTCATATATAACGAGGACAACACTTGAGCTGGCACACGGCGGCTTCATTGTTCGTTACCACACATATATTATAAGGAATCTCAAACTTTAAATTTGTTCTCCAAATTGATTTCATAATTATTGAGTGATTTATTAATTTTAAAAATAGTTATTGACAACTGTTAAATATAGTTAATGACAATGATAACTGTTGATGTTATTTATCTGCCAACGTATTCATGTTTACTTGAACGAAAATTAATATTTTTTTTAATAAAAAAAATTGGTGGGGGTTTGTGAGATATGTTTGTTAATTTTTGTGGACTTAAGGATTCCCCCCTCTTGGTGAGGGGGATAGATGCCTAAAGAAATTCGTTGCTTAGTCACTGAACCCCCATGAAATAATCAATCACTCAACCTCCATAAAATCTATACCCACGTGCCTGCAAACTGTAAGAATTTGTCACAGGGTCTCAAAAGTCACACCACAAATGTAGAATTGTAAATGGTGCAGGAAATTTTCTAGGGATTGGGAGGGTGAGGAGAGAAAATGTCCTCCATTTCTTTTTCAACTCTGACACCAATGGAAAGGATACCTATCCCTTTGGAGGTCGGTCAATAAGTATGTTAATTAGATTCATTACAACAGCCCGTATCACTCCTAAATAAAAAAAAATTGGAAAATAATCGAAAATTCGAAAATGGGTTAATAGTCGACCTGGGCGTCTCGTACCTATTTTAAATTAGTATTCTTTCCTTCAAATAACTCAAAATAGAGAGTAAATATAAATGCGCAATATTTATTGTTTTGTTGTTCGTTCAAAATTTTTATTACTACCCCCCCCCCCCCCCCTCTCCCCGCTCCACACACACCTGTTTCATCTTGATCTTGCCCCCCCCACTTTTACCACCCAATCGCCGCCACTGGTCATGAATATAGGTCACCACCAAATGCTTGTATACCGTCGCACTCAGGGACCGACTTACAAGCTTAGAGATCCAGGGCAAAGGAACATTAGGGGGCCCCTCGACGTAACTCAAAATAAAACTGCTAAATTTATTATAATGTAATTTATGTATATAGGCACACAATGCGAAATGACGTAATTAATCAGCTTTAATGCAAATTTAAATACTGAGAAAAAAAAAATTTAAATGCTACATTTTTACTTTTGAGAATTTGAATTAACGTTAATAGTCGGTACTTCAATTCTGAGTTTCTTAGTTTGTTTCTGTTACTTTTAACTTTTTTTAGTTGAGCCAGATTCGCACGTTCTGCCCATTTTATAGTTAGAAAATCCCTCATGATTACAATATCAGAAAATTTGGTATAGGAAAAGTAACCATAAACGCCTATGGATACTTTTTTTCCTGTACCAAATGTGCAATTAGTAAACCCCCAGTTTGTTTATGGTCTTCGACATGAATTGAATTTTGCAATTAATCCAAAAGGGCATTTCTTTGACAAGCGCAATGAAAAAGGCGACATACATCTTGAATGTGCTGAAAAATTTCCATTGATTTAATTGGATGAAATAGTAGAAGTTTTACAAAATAAATAACAATTGATTTTAAAAAATTGATTAAAACAATTTTATAAACTAAATTTAATTGATTTTTAAAAAAATCGTTAGTAAATTTATTTTTAACTTTTGCACATATATTTAGCATTAAATCATTTTTGGGGGCCCCCTTAAAATGGGGGCCCTGGGCAAGTGCCCCGAATGCCCTGCCGTAAATCAGTCTCTGCACGCACTTATATTGTTAACATAAAATAACTGTAATAGCAAAAATAGTCATGTAGGAAACGTTTGAAAGATTGTATATATATAACGTGCATTAGTACTCCCACGGATGTTTTTACAGGCAACGAGGTACCAAATTGTCAACCCTCCGATCACGAACTCTCTGTACTCTGAAAGCCGCCTGATTTTTCGAGGTCCACTTAGTCCTCAAAAGCAAAGATTTTATGAGAGGGTTCCAAATTGCGTTCGATATCCCGTTATTATATTTGAAAATAGATATATTGTTAATTCGAAATGTTACGTAAAAAAAATCGAAAATATTTTAAGTATAGAACAATCGCCAAACTCATAATACCATAATCCATACATAAATGGCCAAATTTTCGAATTTGTCAATTTGCCAAAGCTGTTGCCTTAAAATAATGTAACAATTTGTATGCAGTATACCGGATATTAATATTTGCAGAGTTTATTAACAACATTGCTATCCAAATTAAAATATGCTAGAGCATAAATTACTTTAAAATATCAACGTTTAGATTTTTACAACTAATATGATTGTCTTCGTTGGGAAATATATATCTTTTCTTTTCTGACGAGGCGAGAGATATACAATGGTATTTGAAATTTTATTTTAGAACTTTATTTTTCAACTGCAATTATATCAGTTTTTATATTTAAAAAAAAAAAATTGTTGATTTGCAATGTTTTTTAGGTGATGTGTGTAATATCACACTTCTTGTAACCCCTTCCCCTCTTGTCACAATTTCATGAATCCCCCCTCCTCTATCACCCATTATAGTTATATATACACCTTATTATATTACTTAATACACATGGATAATGAAAAACTTGTATCCTTGATTTTTCTGTCTAATAACAAAATTAAAAATTTCGTGTTTTTAAATCTAAAACATTTTAGAAAATCTCCTTTGAAACTACTAGGAAACTACAATATAGGTGCTATTAACCTGATTTTACATAAAAGCTACTTAATCCATATCCCTTTATTAGGTTGGATCAAACGTTTAATTAAATTAAGGGGGTCCGATACCCAAAATTCGCAAAAAAAGTCATTTTTTTTTTAATATTTAAAAAATAATATTCAAACTTATCTTAATAACTCACTAAAAACTGCTTCAAAAAATTCATATTACTTTTTTAGTTATGAATGTTTTAATGATGTGTTCCTATAACATAGTTGTATCATATGTAAACTTTAAAAGCAAATATCTCTGTTCGTGGTTTTGAAATTTAATGAACACTAAAAATGCTAAGGCTTTTTTACTATTATACTTAAAATCATAATTTTTGTGTGTATAGCAAGATAAATATATTTTAAATAGATGTATGCATTCAGATTTCCTATTTTTACCATAATTTGTTTTTTAAAACCACTTAAAATGGAATTTTATTTTTTTTCGTCAATTTTTTTCTCCAAAATTTCTAATATATTTTATTTTTTTAAAGTGATGTATCTGAATCAAAATTTGAATGCATACATCTATTTACATATTATTCAAGATCTTAAATAAAAAAAATTGCTTCAAAATATTGAAAAACAAAAAAGGAGTAGGAATTTTAAAATTGTTAAAAAATTTATTAAAATTTTAATTTAAAAATAAATGTGCAATTTAAAAAAAAAATTGAGCGTCTTAAAATGGTTTTTTATGCATATTTAGAAAGAGAAAAAAAATTTCTAATATATTTTATTTTTTTAAAGTGATGTATCTGAATCAAAATTTGAATGCATACATCTATTTACATATTATTCAAGATCTTAAATAAAAAAAATTGCTTCAAAATATTGAAAAACAAAAAAGGAGTAGGAATTTTAAAATTGTTAAAAAATTTATTAAAATTTTAATTTAAAAATAAATGTGCAATTTAAAAAAAAAATTGAGCGTCTTAAAATGGTTTTTTATGCATATTTAGAAAGAGAAAAAAAATTGGATTGTACAAGTATAAAAATAAAGAAAAAAATGTCGAAGGTATCGGACCCCATTAATAAGAATGACATTTGCAACATTCAGGAAATTTATATTATAAGAAAAGATGATTTCTAAAACTAATTAAAACTTGAAATATATTACAAAAAATAAAGTGCGAAAATATTATCCGTAACAGGGTGTTTTTTGTTGGGGATAAAAAAGTAAAACTAGAAAAAATTAAGAAATTTTTGTAATCAAAATTACGTAATAGGATGGGTTGAATTTTTTTTCTGAAAAGCTTATTAGTGTGGAAAAGTTGCCCAATGTAATAAGAAAAACAACGTAAAAAAATTAAAAATCGGAAGACATCTTCCGTTCGTAAATTTTAAATTCTTCGATTGACATCACTCCGTGATTGACATTTATAGTTCAGTAATTTACAAAAAAAAAAAATTAAGTTTCATTTCGTTTATTTAAACTCAAAATAAGTATAACAAACTATAGCGGATCGATCGTAAAATATTAAAAAATATATATAAAATATTACAAAAAATTTTCAATTTCGTAAACTGGGTACGATGCGCGAAAAGATGCCAACAGGTTATTAACTTTAACTTTTTTTTTATTATTATTACTATTATAGGAGTCAACTTTTCCACATTAAAGCTTTGGGGATAAGTATTAAAGAATTATGTGTATTTCTGAAAATTCCAAGACACGAAATCTCGGCCTTTAAGAATCAGTGAACTGTTGAGGCCAGAATTTAGAAGTTTTTTCAACTCGATAGCGCCCTCGTGCCCCTTTTTTAAAAATTCCGCCAATCTTATCCTTTTCAGTCAAGCACAAGCGGTTTTGCTCATAGAGTAATGATAGAAATAGAGGGAGAAAAATGCCGATTTACGCATATCCATCATCGAATCACGTGATCGGAGGACAGATTTCCTCGCCCACGCGAAAAAGTTTCTTCCTCCTAATAGAGTTCCAATAGGAACAGCGACGATTCACGGCGATCCGAAACAAAACATAACAGAAAATGGTTCATAGCTGTGCCGCTTATGGATACAAAGAAATATTTCGCAAAGGAGGTCCATATACCTTCCATTGGTAAGTTTTCCTGAAAATTTTATTTCAAACCAAATTTTAAAATCATGTAAAATAATCAAAATTACTTTGTTTAACATGAGGTTTACGAATTCTTTTCTTAATTTTTATGAATATAATCTGTTTCAATTGAGTAAATATTTATAGGAAATTAGACTACACTCTCGTATTTCCCTTGGGTAGCAAATTCAATGTTTCGTAAATATTAAATTTTGTTTTTTTAAGGTTTCTAATACTTTATGAACTGGTTATGGAGCGCCGATGTTACTTGGCGTGCCTTGGCATGCTTTGTCGACTTTCCAAACTAAATGAAATCAAAAGTATTGTTATATGGTTTTGTGTTTAATTTTCTATTTAAATATCTCTTCTTGAAGAATGATACTTTAAAGGAATTTAACATATAAATTAAAGAGGCCATTTCGAAATTTACTAAAAATAGCATATAGCAGTTGTACAACAAAATTCTGTAATAGCTTTCATTTATATTTTGTTATTTATTTTAATTAGAATTAAATAGTTATTTTTTCCATTTTCGAATGTTGCGTTTGTCTTTGTTATTTTCTAATTAGGGATGTCATATAAATATGTACATATATTTTCAAATTAGTTTCTGCAATGTTATCAGTATAAAATTTACTACATTAAATTTATAATTCAAATGTATTCAATTAACCTTAATTACATATAGTTATTGAAAAGTCAATTATAAGTTCGAATGCTTCCTCTTTAAATGACGTATAGCCTTGAAACTTTACATACTTACGTAATACTGATGATAATACGATATTTAGTCAAATATAAAACTTATATATATTAAGTAGAAGATTGTATTTAAATAGTGCAACGTTAACCCGGGTTATGAGCACTATGATCAGGCAAAATGCGCTATTGAAAAGCGTCTTTTGGAAGGACGACTTTATATAGAATACTACGAATTGATACTACTTATTTTCGGACAAAAAACAATTTAATCCTAATTGTACAATAAAAAAAAACGTAGTTTTTTTTTAAAAAAAATTTGTGTGTGCGGGGGAGGTGGGATTACATTTCTTACCTTAAATTCTTCAATAAATAGTTGCAATTTAACATGTTTTTTTTGTTATTTATAATTTAAATATAATTATGTATTTTACTTGTATATTTGTCTGTTTTTATGTAGATGCACAATAAGCGTAGTTCTTTTAATTGTTATTTTGTATATTTCAATAAGAAAATATGAACAATAAAACCTTAGAAATGTAAAGAGATTCGTTTCTTAGAGCATTGAACACAAACAAATGGATATTTTCGTTTCGTTAATGCAAGGAAAATATTTAATGCACATTGTTTGAAAATAAGTAAATACCTACATAACTTATGTTTAGAAGTTCAATACCGACGGAACACTCTATCGCCGAAAAGAAGAAACTGCGCCAATTTCGGAACTTCTGCATGTAGGGTGTGGCAGCGCTAAAACCACGTGATGGGCATCGGTTCTTATGTGTGTTGAGAACGCGGTCTTGCCAGAGCCTGACATGGAGAGCGCTCTCTATTATATTTATACTCTTTGGTTTTGCTTCCCTAGCTGTCTTTAAAAAAGGCATTGATTAAGAGTTAGGTTATTTTTAAAGAGAAGATGGTTTGGATTTAAGTAGCCTTTTCATCAGTGTTGTAATGGGGTCCGATTAGGGTTATTTACAGATTTGGTTTTTAGGGAAAACATTAATTTTTAAATGTCAAATTTTGGTTTTAAGTAGCATCTTCATAAAGAGATATCAATTTTGTACGGGTCTTTTCTTTGAAATAGGCTCAGAACCGTCAACAATAGCACAATATGCAGCTTTAGCGCAATGTCAACCAACCAATCGGAATTTTTTTTTGTTTGGTCATGGGTCCGATGTGTCAACGGAAGGCTACGCCCCCCAACTTTTTTTTAAAACAAAAAGTGCTTTTTCAAAAACGGGGTGTTTTTTTACTGCCAACAGCGCCCTGCCTCTTTTTATTTCTAGAGTGAACACTGTGTATATCATTAACTAAGAAATACAAATAAATTTACGATTGAAATAAAATGCTTAATATAGCCATACCATGAAGTATTTAATTTATAGAATTCTGGAAATTGCGTCAACTGTATCAAAATAACTCACAAAACTTAATGCTTGCAGTAATGTGCTACAAAGAAAAACTGCAGATTTAAGAGTGAAAATAACAAGCCTAATATAATAAAAATACCTAAAAACCCTGTTAAATTTATGTACAAGTACATAATGGAAAATAGCATAATCAGCATTAATGCAAGGAGTAAATAGCAATTTTTTTTTAATTATTAGTTTTTTTCAGATATAATTGAAATTTGTACAACTATAAATTAAGATTATTAATAAAGAAGACGATTGGAAAATATTCAACAATATAAAGAACATTATCTGGTGTGTATTTCATGTAAATCTAAAAATACTAGTGTCCTCCGATTTTAACTCCAACATTGCTGTGTATTTCATACATCAGCAACTTGCAAGTATGGTTGTAATAGTATAATATATGTTCATACGGTAATTAATTTACAGATAGACCATTTCTTAAAATTTCAAACATACAAATTTTACATAAATAATACTTTCATCGCCATCTCACAAACAAATAGAAAATAAAAACTTAAAATAAAGTTTAATAAATAGATTTATTATTCCAATTGAATGAGTATAAATTTACAGACGTATTCAAAATATAAAATAGACAAAAGCGAGATAGTATCAAAGTTAAGTGGAATCACAGGATAAATTTGAATACTGTAGCAGAAAGTTTAAGCGGTTTCGTTTACAGGGTCCTCTTCTTCGAAATCCCCTTCATCCTCGGCAGAAGCCTCCTGGTACTGTTGGTACTCTGAGACGAGATCGTTCATGTTAGATTCAGCTTCTGTGAACTCCATTTCGTCCATGCCTTCACCAGTGTACCAATGCAAGAAAGCCTTGCGACGGAACATGGCTGGAATAAGAGACATTAAATTAGTTATACAGGCATCATACAGCTTTACTAAATCTTATTTGAAAGTTTGTAGTTGAAAAGGCTTTTTAACTTTAAATATGAATCCTGGCAAATATCTCTAACTTTTTTAACAAGTTCAATTTAAAAAAATAGTGCTTATTTATTCTGCTTGGGGTGTACGAGTAACAATCAATGGCAATTTTAGGCAGAGCTAAATTTTGTGAAAATAATTGCCAAATTGGCACAAGTACTCTGCATTTATACAATCTTTGATTTAGTAAAAGGGTTTTCAATCAATATCAATATAAAAATTCAGACTTTCCCCCCAGTAGGTTCCAGTGAGAAATGCACGAAAAGTAATTTTTTTAAAAAGATTAACAGTGGGACTTGTACCAGAAAATAACAACCTTACAAATTAATTTTTATAAAGGAGAAAATGTTATTGACGGCAAAAAAAATATAAAAAGGCACTTTCCTCTAACAATTTTAGAATTCCGACATTTCTAGAAACTTAAATGTTTTTAATATAAATATGACTTGTGCCTGGATGCCCCCTAATCCCTCTCACAACAACTTTTCTACAAAAAGCCGCCTCACCAGTGAACTGCTCCGAGATACGTTTGAAGATCTCTTGGATGGCAGTGGTGTTGCCAATGAAAGTGGCAGCCATCTTGAGACCTCTTGGGGGGATGTCGCACACAGCAGTCTTCACGTTGTTGGGGATCCATTCCACGAAAAAGCTGGAGTTCTTGTTCTGGATGTTCATCATCTGCTCGTCAACCTCCTTCATGGACATGCGGCCCCGGAAGATGGTGGCGACCGTAAGGTACCTGCAAGAGAAATTTTTTTTTATTTCCTCAAGTCATCGATTAATATTTTAAGCAGACATCGATTAATATTTCAATACACAGCAAAAATGGAAAATATCTTCATGAAATTTTAAACTAGCTGTGTAATTCTACAAGGCAGGAGATATTAGAAATGCATAGGCCTTGGAAATTTAAAAAGGGTTTTTATTGTTAATGTTGAAGTGTTTTATGTATTAATAAAAAGGCATTTATTGTACAAAAATATAAGCCATAAAATTCCTATATAAGGTCCATGTAACATTAACCAACATTTTTTTATTACCCAACACACAATATCAGTGATCCATCAGGCAACAATTATAACATGGCGTTTGATGCTGGAATATCTAATAAGGCATTGCATTAAGGAAAAAATTTAATGAGTGGCCCCCTTCAGGACACGAACCTGCGACCTAGTGTTCCAAATTCCATACAATAACGACTACGCCACAAAAAGCACATGTTAATTAGATCTTTTAAATGTTATTTATCTTTTATTATTTTTTAAGGAAATTATCTTTTGATACCTCACTTGATAAAAGGGACTTGTACTATGTAAACATATGATAATTTAATTCAAAAATATGTTATGATCATATTTGAAATAATGTTTATTAACCATTGACCTCTGCAGATATGACGAAAGCTAAAACAAAATTCGCCTACGCGTCAAAACGTCTTTTTTCGTAATATAAACAAAAAGAAACCTGTTTTGTCGGTCACAGTTAATGAAGAAGGCTTCGCACTTGTTCACATGAGCTCATATATAATACCTGGAAGGAAGACTACCATTCGAGGGAAATAGACTTTACCGTGGCGCGCGGATATAACAGCACTTACTGTAAAATATTACACCTACAAAATCTACAATTAAAAACTTGCAGCGTCGAGTTCATCAACCTCTTTTTCTCTACCATACTATTCCTGGAAAGAATTTCCACTTAGACAGTGTTTACATCTAAGAGCCAATCGTATTGCTCTAGCGCATGAGGCCTACGCAGGGGACGGGCCGAATGCGAATAACGCTGATGAAGAGAAAGACATTCCCAGCCAAACTGCCATAGTAACAACCAGCAATCTCTCATGCTCTTCATCTCATTGTTATGCCTTAAATTTAACCTTTAAATGTAATTCCTTAATTGTTAAACTTGCATAATTAAATATCATTTGTTTTTTAACTACTATGGCAATCATCAATTTGTCCATTACCAATTAAATCAACCTTCTGATCAATGGAGTCAAACTATCGCTGGCCTCACCAAACCAGCTCCGACCCTCGCAAACTACATATATTACAAAAGTTTGTATTATACCTTCCATGTCGAGGATCACAGGCAGCCATCATGTTCTTAGCATCAAACATTTGCTGTGTAAGCTCAGGCACCGTAAGCGCCTTGTACTGCTGGCTTCCCCTGGACGTCAAGGGCGCAAAACCTGGCATAAAGAAGTGCAGACGAGGGAAGGGGACCATGTTCACAGCCAACTTCCTGAGATCAGCGTTCAATTGTCCAGGGAATCGCAGGCAGGTGGTGACGCCGCTCATGGTGATGGACACCAGGTGGTTGAGATCGCCATAGGTGGGGGTCGTCAGCTTGAGGGTACGGAAGCAGATATCGTACAGGGCCTCATTGTCGATGCAGTAAGTCTCATCAGTGTTCTCAACAAGTTGGTGCACGGATAGGGTGGCGTTGTAGGGTTCGACAACCGTGTCCGATACCTAGGAAATAATAAGCGTTTATCGAATTAAATTTGTGGCGCGATTTGATCTAACTATTTAACAGAAAATGGTTGATTAAATATACTTTTAAGTGTTTCAAACTTTAATGACATTGATTAATGCAGGGCATAAGTATTAGGACTGCCCAAGTGCTCAAATTTTACGACTGCCCAATACTTACTAAAAGTTTAAAGTAAGTATTTCAAAAGAAAATGTCAAACATATTATTTTTTTAAAGTTCCAATACATTTGAGTTTTATTTGTATGGAATAATTTTCCTAAAAGAATTTAATTGTACTTTTTTATTTTATAAAGATAAACTTGTTATATTACACGACTGCACAATTCAGCCATAATTGGGAGTTAGAATATGACATGCTTTAATGAACAACCGACTACTAATTTAATCAACAAATTGATAAAGTCTACCTTTGACAACTTTTAATACAAAATTTGGAACACAACATTTATTAACAAATACTAAAAACAGAAATTTTTAGATGAAAGCAATAATTTAATTCTATATTTAATATTGGTTAATAGAAAGTGCAGGCTTATGCTTTAAGAAAATATATTTTGTAATTACTTTCCAAACATAAAAATTTGCATGTATTATTAGATATGGGACATGAATTTGTTTCTATTTCTTGACAGCCTTCAAGTTTTCAGTGAATGTCAGTCACATACCCAAAACATGCTCACCATAAAGCAAATATACAAAAACTCATAAAATGTCGGGCCCCAAAATATGCAGCAAAAGACTTGCATTAAACTTAAGAGCTTGCTTATATGAAGCTCAACATAATAGCTTTTGTGAACAACTAATTGGCAAGAATACTGTTTCAAAAGTAATTAACTTGACAATTAAGAAATTTCCATGTCTTTTGTTGTTAATCTACTTGCAAGCTACCTGAAGCATTTTCAACATCCAATGAAAATAAGTTATACCTAACCAGTGGCGTAGGAACTTCTTTTTTTCAGGGGGGGCTGAATTTTTTTTTCAATATATATATTGTTATACAATATAAAATAGTACGGAGTTGCGAGCTATTAAACAATTAAAAAACAAACAATGCTTTAAATTTTTACAAACAAGTGTTTAACTTGTATCCGTTTTTGTTTGGACAGCTTTAGAACATAAAGTAACCAGGAAAAGGTTAATAGTAATTTCAAATGTCCATACGCTAAAATATGATTTTTTCCAGATTTGAGGAATTCGTCTTTATTTAACTTTCTTTAACAAAATGTAATTTTCTAAAAAGAAGAAATTTCAACTATATAAGCTGTTAGAAAATAGTGCATGAATCTGATGGTTTATTATTTCAAAGGAAATAAATTATAGGAAATACGATTATAATTTATGAAATGTCCACAAATAATATTTTTTTATTTAAAAGCGTATTTTTTAATTATTCTTAAAATTACTCTTGAAAGCTTTAGCGTTGTAGCTTTCAAAGCAAATTCCCCCCACTTTAAAACACGATTAGAATAAATAAGGGGCGCTTCCTTTTGAATGCCTCTTTATATGAATTTTCTATTTCTACAATTTGGTTTTTAAGTAATTTTTCTAAAAAAAATAGTATAATATTAGGGGGGGCTGAGCCCCTTCAAAATAATTCCTGGGGGGGCTCGAGCACCCCCAGCCCCCCTACTTCCTACGCCTATGTACCTAACAACTCGAAGATGTAAAGAGATAAAGTTAAAATACTAGTTGTAAAAAAAAAGAGGGGGGGGGGGGGGGATTTATGTGGATATCAACTGTATTGTTTGCGATTAAGAAAACTCTACTAGAGTTTAATAGCAGCACTCACTGAGATTATTAACTCAAGAGCCATTATTGGCCATACACACTCACTTTTGGAGACGGCATGACACTGAAGGTGTTCATGATCCTGTCGGGATACTCCTCCCTGATCTTGGAGATGAGCAGCGTCCCCATCCCAGATCCAGTTCCGCCTCCGAGGGAGTGCGCCAGCTGGAACCCCTGGAGGCAGTCGCAACCCTCTGCCTCTTTCCTCACCACGTCGAGCACAGTGTCCACGAGCTCAGCACCCTCCGTGTAGTGACCCTTCGCCCAGTTGTTGCCTGCCCCACTCTGGCCTGCACAGGACTCGCATTAGTAAGCCATGCTCAGTATTGCAGAAAAATGGATATATAACATTATACAAGTTTTATTTATTCTTCAGGGTGGCAACAATATTATGAAAAAAAAGTTCCTTGATATTTCCGAGATTTCCATGATGGTGTGACAAAATTTCCCTGATTTTACAATTACATTAAGAAATGTTGTCATACATGGTTTGTAAAGAAACAAGTATCCACGCTAAATAATACATTTCATTATAAATGAAAATTTAGAAGCGTTCCTATTCTCAGTAAAAATAATGTATGGATACAACACAAATTATACAATTGCGACAGGCATAATAGTAATTAAACATCTTCTCTGGAAGCAAATAATGCAAAAAAAGCAAGTTTTCCAATTTTTTTTTTTTTTGAGATAATTTTAAATGTTTTATATGCTTCAAATTTCCTATTCCAATCTTCAATAAATCTCGTATATTTATTAGCCCCTCATATGTTGCTTACAATCTTAAGTCCAACACACTTCGCTTTTGCTTCTCCTCTCCAGCAGTGGTTCAAATCTTTACAAAAATAAACCTGAAAATGTGCATAACCATGTTTTTTTTATTTCTTTTTCAGAACTAAAATGAATTATTGACACAAACTACAAAGAGTAAAGGGCATAATAGACGATAATTGACGTTTTAATGATCCAAATTTGAAAATTTCCCTGACATTTCCAAAATTAAAAAATTCTCTGATTTCAAGGTTATGTTGCCACCTTGTTCTTTATTAAACCATGAAGCAGTAAAAATTACCAATAGGAGATTCTTTTGCACCCTTTTCGATCCCTACAGGTAGTATAGTAAAATACAATATACCCAAAATTAATTTTCTGCAGGTAAAAATTATGTCCTTTCACATTGATGGGGAGAGGGTTAAAATCTATTACAAAAGGATTCTTCCAGTTGAACCAATGTTAATCTAGAATAGCGGATCCAAATCGTCAGAAGACTGACTACCTAGTCGAAATTTGGGCACTGAACGTTAAATAAAATTTAATTAACATTTATAAAGTCAATTTATTTAGATTAGTTTAGTAACGGAATTACATATTCTTATTTTAGTTTATTATATCATTTCTAAACTCTGGTACAGCAGTTAATTTAAAAATTAAAGTAATACTAGTTCAGAGGTGTCAATTGAAGGATTCTGCTACATATTTCAAAAATACTTTTAATCAAACTAATATATTAGCATACTAACAATGGCATTATTAGAAAAGTGCTTTTAAGCAACATAGAATTTGTTTTTTAAAAAAAAAAAAAAGCCTTTTTCTATTGAAAAAAGTAAAATATTTTGGTGATTGGACAAATGCTCCCCAGGCTTTTTTGGACCTTATTACAAGCCACTACAAGTTTGTAGAACACAGGTTAGAAATCACTGGACTAAAACAATTCAGTGGGCTACTGGTGATATTTCAAGATCCATTAAAAAAAAAAAAACTCTGCCTTTTAAATTAAAAAAAAAAAAAAAAATTAAAAATGGCTATTTACAAAAGATGACTTGAAGATTAATGCAAGCACATTTGAGTTTTATTTACACAGCAAGTCTTCAGTTTGTTAAATTGGGTATTCCGATACTTTTATATAATCAAACCCATACTACAAATTTGTTTTACATTAAATAGACAATCCGCACAATTTGTTTAAGTGCTATATTCCTATGATGAAAACACAAATATTACCAAAAATGTAATTATCAGGTCTGAACAGTTGTCCGAATGGTCCAGATCGAACAGAGTCCATGGTGCCAGGCTCCAGATCCAATAAAATGGCCCGAGGCACATATTTGCCACCTGCAAAGTAATATATTTTAATATATGATATATCATATTGAAATATAAAATTTTAAATTACATTTTATTCTTATATTTATGCTTTAAAATTTACATAAATAAAAAAATAGAAGGGAGTTTTTTAGTCATACTAATAATAGAAACTAACGATTTGGTTTTGCAAGTCTTAATATAATTAGTTTCAGCAAGGTTTAAATGTCAAGTTTCTTTGGTATTTTAATTGGAAGACTACTTGCAACTAACCCTCATTATTTTTTAATTGATGTGAAAAGTAAATTTTATTCAGTATTTGCCTAATCTTACTTTCTATTAAATTTAATATATTTTTCAAAGAAAGATAAGCAATCTTACGTCTATTAAAGCGCTCACAAAAACAAAATAATCCCGAATTCAATCCCTTACAATGCTAAATTTGAATACAAAATTATATAGCTAACCTGATGCTTCATTATAATATACATTTATTCTTTCCAACTGCAAATCAGAATCGCCACGATAAGCTCCGGTTGGATCGATGCCATGTTCATCAGAAATAACTTCCCAGAACTAGAAAAAAACATAGAGCAATTAAATTATGCATGTTTCATCAAAATTAGCCACATTGAAATTTTATGCAATAGAAAAGTAGGGATGAACCGGACGCACATTACAAATCGGATATCGGAATTGGATTTTGCCGGATACCCGGCAGTTTCTTTTTTATGAAATTATGTTCTCATACACACTAGAAAAAACGGAAATCGGTCAAAAATTACAAAACATTTTTTTATTCCATAATATTCCTTACCTTAAAGGTAATACCAAAACTTTTTTATTTACAAAGGGTTATTCTATTTGGAATAATTGTATTTTTACCATATGCCCTTTTATTCCAAACATAAAAACTCAAGTTTGCTTAAACTTTTGAAAAATTTATTTTTAAATTCAACTTTATATTAGTAATCACATGTTATGACCCTTCACCATAACGATTCGTTAAAAAAATTTAATAGAATTTTAAAGTTAAAAATTTGAAAAAAAAAAGGTTTTTTTTTAAAGGAATCTTGAGGTAAAAAATTTTATAATTTTTTTTTAATGCTATAAACTTGTTGGAGGGTCATAACTTTAAGAAAGATACTTCAAGAAATTCCAATAAAAATTATGCTTCTAGATGAATTACAACTTACATAATCATGTTTAAAAAAACCATGATAATTAGCATTTGACAGGCTTTTTTATAATGCATCGTGATTTTTAAAGTGTTTTCATACATGAAAAAACTATAGTTTTAAATTTACAATTAAAAAAAAAAAATTCAAGTGTATAGGTACTTTAACAGTTCTTTAATAAACTATTCATATTTATACAGATTTTGAAACGGCACGATCTGTATTGTACAATGCGTTTGAAAATATAATTTTGAAATATTTCCAAATTGCTGATCTAAATTGTGCCATACTTAAATGCTGAAACTAACTTTTAGACTGGAGAATAAAACAATTTCCAATATACAACGAACAGAGATGTAGCTATGCACTCTATGTGAATTGTTCAAACTCTAAGATACTCCACTATAGTGCCGTGGTTCGAATGTCTGCTGCATATCTTCCTTGCTATCTATTCTCTGCGACTCATCGCGTCTGAGACGCACTCCTTACCCCACCCGAGTAGCCCGAGAAAATTTCAAGGGAGAATCTGCACACTATGAATACATTGGTAGAATTTTCAGGAAAATACTTAAAGCAAGAACAAAGGTAATTGATTGCCACAAAAAAAATCCCCGATGTTTTATTTATCCGGATATCCGGCACTTTACTTCCGGATATCGGATAGTTAAAAGCCGGATACCTACCGAATATCCGTTTCATCCCTATAGAAAATTTTAGAAACAAAACTAAAATGTTAATTGATATGCATGTTTTATCAAGAATATTAGCCACATTGAAATTTTATGCGATAGAAAAGTTTAGAAACAAAACTAATATGTTAATTTAGCAAATCCTTAACCTAAGTAGAATTAGCAAGTGTTTTAATTTAACCCCGAGAGCAACACAAGCTGCTTCAATCATGCCTCCTTTATATTCATAAATACCTCAAAAGGTCAGTCGTGCACATCAGCACTCTGCTCAACAAACATATTTAGGTACAGATGTAGTATAGGACATTTGGCGCTCACATTTTTTTTTGTTGTGTTTTATAGGGGCGATAAATAAATAGTATGGCAACCCCACCCGACATTGTTGGTATTTTCCTTAGAGCATGAATGGACTGTAGTTGAGCGAATATGACGTCATCATCGTGATGCAAACATCTTAGACCTGATGGCACCAGACATGTGACTGCCTTTCAAAATTTATGAATGAAAAAAACATTCACGATTGACTTGTGATTTGGAAATAATAGTAAATTTGTTACTTCATGAAGTACAGGATATTTTTATGAACGAACTAGATAAATTTTATGAATGGATGACGTAATAAATCATGTGTCTGAGGCCATACATGTTGGCCTTACTTTGATGCTAGCAAGATTAAAACCTAATGATTTTTCTACTATGAGGGATCCATGCTCGAAGGTATTTTCAGATTCTTGTGGCGACTTTCAATCTGGCAACCCTATGCTATGTTTAATCGCAAAAAAAAACGCGCCAAATGTCCTATACTACATCTGTTCCCATATTTAGTGCGAGTACTGTTTATACTGTAGCCCAAACAAATAGTTACTATTAGAAAATCGGATAGAGGAGTTTAAAATATTCGCAAGATTAATTAAATATATGGTTACACATTGTTAGTTTAACCACATCATATTGCACACCAATTGTGAAAGCAAAAATTGGGTACAGATGTAGTATAGGACATTTGGCGATTGAGGTTTTATTTGGCATGTTTTATAGAGGCGATAAATTTATAATATGGTAACCCCACCTGACATTGTTAGTATTTTCCGATTATTGTGGCGACTTTTAATCTGGCAACCCTATAACGTCATAGCGCTGTTTAACGGCAATTTTTCGTCGCCAAAAAAAAACGAGCCAAATGTCCTATACTACATCTGTTCCAAAAATTGTTTTAAAATTTAATTACATGATACTAAAAATTATTTTTTTATGACTAAATACAAGCTTTAGGCTCAGCAAGGTTGGCGAATTTTAGCAAATTCTATTGCCATAATACTTTCCACCTTCCCGCTTAAAGTTTGACTTAGTAATTTGAATCTATGACTTCATGTTTAATAATTCTAATTAAAATTTAAACTTTCAAGATCTTGTTTAGCAATTCAATCTCTTAACGCTTCTCTCTTCCGAAGAATACGTATTGTAAGTTCCTCGTAGAAAGTTGGAATCGTTTCCTTTTTTTTTATACCGATATACTAAGTTTTATGTTACATTGTCGTACTTACTGTACTAATTAAAAAAATAAATTCCAGTTGCATATACAAAACATCCTATATTTAGTACGAATTTTAACTGTTTTGATATTTGTGAGTCGGCTTAGGCCTGTAACAATTCTGGCAGCATGGATCACAATTAATTTTAATAATCAAATTTCATTCGCAATTCCTTTTTTAAATAAGGATAATGCCTTACATTTTAAAGAAATGATCTTAGTTAAATTAATGATGACAATAAAATAAAAGTTAAAAATCTATACATAGCGCCACACCCTAACAAGGCAAGTATTTCTTTTAAGTTTAAAGCGAAGTTTAGGTGAATTAATGAAAAATACCTTTGCTCCAATTTGATTACCGCATTGGCCAGCTTGGATGTGAACGATTTCCCTCATTTTTAAGTAGATATATAACTACAAAAAAATTAATTAAAATTTAAGGCCTCCGAAGTTGACAGAAACTTTCAGTCAAAGAGGAACTTAAAAGAAAGGAGCCGGTTGGCGGTACTAACATCTAGCGCAAGTATACATATTTATTACTACGCATGCGCATGAATAAAACGCGCGCAGAGGGTTATCAAGTTGCCTGACCTGATGTGTGTTTCAGAACTGGCAGTGATTCAGAACGGTGTTTTTCAGTGGCTAAACACTGGTGTTGGCGTTTTTTTTCTCTCGAATCCTCGAATAAAAACGAATATGACGCATAATCCTTCTGGCGGAAAATTCACAAATCGATTAAACTTCTTAACAAATTTATTTTATTAAACATTGAATTAGTTTTGGCAACTTAAACTATAATGAGCATAAAAAAAGTCTCTTCCCTCAAGGATAATGAAACACAAACGGTTTAAAAAATATATTTTCCCATGTAATGTCTTCAAGGAGGACACTATAATTAAAAAAAATAAATCAAAATTCTTGCTTTTTTTGCTTTTGACCCAACTTTGTTGGTATCATGCTTTTGATTAATATCATTAGGGATCTCCCTACTATTATTCACCAAAAAATTTAAGCTGTTTATTTATGCTGGGTAAACAAAACTATATTGTCTCAACTATGTATATTGTAAAACAATCCTCATGTCTGTTAATAAATGCGTGATGAACGAAATGTCACTGTTGTAAAATCTTTATTCAACAATGAAAATATTTTAAAATTGGAGAAACTGCTTAAAAAAAAAGTCCGGTTAATCGATATTTCCGAATAACTGATTATTTTTGAAGCTTTTGCCAAAGGCAGTGGTTAGGATTACAGCGTTTACTGTAATGCTACATAAAGTACAGAACATGCCGGTGCGTCCTATTGGTTGAAACGCTCTTGGACCGGTTTTGGAGTAGTGGGGTGTCTTCTCCGGTTTGGCGATGCCTTTTAACGTTGGCTGCCTTGAAATGATTTCATATAGAATCTTGCAAACCTTAATCCTGTAGTAAATGGCAAACTGGTCGAGGAAACTAGAGATAATTCCTGTCTTTAAACAGCATGGAGGTAAGAGTAAAAGTCCCATTGCCGTTCTCAGCGTGGGGAGGACAGTCATAGAGGCTCGGAATAAAAATAATAATAGAAAATGTAGGCTACGTATTCAAAGTGTATTAATTTTTTAATTGGTATCATAAATTTAAAAGTGCTGGTTAGATGTACAAATATACAAACCTAAGCATAATACTTCGACTTGAATTATTTATAACAGTCTACTAAGTTATTATTCATATTTTTTCCATAAAATCTTAATAGATGAAACGTTTACATTCTTGTATTTTAGTATAGTTTCTCTTTAATATTTCACAAAAATTTCACGCTCTAGAGAAACTTTATTTTTTTTCACTAGCCACTTTTTAAATTCGTGCAATTTGACTTGTCTGCACAAACCCACTTTATTCACGTTACCGATGCTAATTTAAGTGTATTTCCGTTGTATTTTGAAATAATTTAAACGTAAAATATACTGTTAATTAAAAGAAAAATTGTTAATTAATAATTGAATTTATAAAATGAACGTGTTTATTATCGTTAAAACATATTAATTTTATCAACTATTAGAAAATTTAAATCTCGATTAATATAAATAAAATCTTGACAGCCTGTTAGTAGTCCGCTTGATTTTTTAAAAAAAAAATATTTAAGACTTGATAAAACCGATGTTTTCCATTTGTGAAAAATGCAGCTCTTTTTAACGATGTTGTGGTTTATTTAACGTTCGTGATTCGTGGGCAGTGGCGGCTCACGAGCATAAAAAAAGTTTTCCTAAATTACAAAAGAATCCAGCCTTCAATAGCTAATAAGAACAAACTATGGTAAAATTCACCGTGTAAATGTGAAAACTTAAATGAAACTGATAATTCCTCCGAATTTAAACAAATAATGAAAGTTTAAAAGAATAAATATATTAAAAGGAAAGAATGATTAAAGAATTTGATTTACAATGGATAACGTATAATAAACGGGGAAATATTTGAAAAACAATATTTTAATTAGTGAAACATTTACTTTAAAAAATTATAGAGTTTTGACCATAAAATTCTATGTAAAAATTATTCAAAATTAGGGCCAGGATTCTAAAAATTTTTTGATAAGGCTCGGGCCTCCTACAGCCATGATCAGGGTATGATTTATCATTAGGGCCGTCATTTAAAGGCCGTTTTTTTTTTATCCCCCTCCCCTTTTTTTCGGGGAGGGGGATAGGGGTTCCAGTGTTAGCGAGACGTAGTAAATAAAAAAATGCTGAAATATTTTTGAACTGATATATGAGTCTCTTTTTTATAGAACTCACACTTTTATAATGCGATGTTTAATAAAATATACAGATTGGAAGTTTTATAAATTTTTTAACTGGAAAAATTTATGTGGCGTAATATGGGCAAGGGGTGGTGTAAGGCTATCGTGATATGGGGAGGAGGGATACAGAAGGAGAAAATAGCGTGGCATGACTAATAAAGGCCCTCGATTTTAGGGACCTCAACTTTAATTTCATTGTATATAAATTGTACAAAATTTACCCTTATACATTCTTTAATATAATATTATTATTTTTATATGTATTATTCTTATTGCAATCTTTTATAACTTTAAAGCTTTTTTTTCAAATTTTTTTTTTTTTTTTGCTTGAATAATAAACATAATGCAACGAATTTAATTATTCCAGACCATTTTTTTTACAAAGGGGGCCCCATCAATGACGCTATGCTTATAGTACTGAACATTTTTAATCTAGTTCTGGCCATTATCTTAGGAAATTTGAACACTGAATTCAAGTTTTAAACTTTTTATTAATATAACGAATTGAATCTAATTACTACGGGGCGTTTTCGAACTTATGCATTTGATATTGAAATTTAGGAAGCAGGAAAAAATTAAATTTAAAAAAATGAATAAAATAAATTAAACTCAAGTTTTTCAACATTAAAAGATGTATAAGCACCCGCTAGAAAAAAATAAGAATACAAAATAATTTTTAAACATCAACAAGGACTCTTTCAAGAAGTGTTATAACAGTAATTTTAAATTTAATGTAATCATAACACAGTATCTGCATGTTGGGTACTTGCACAGATAAACGTAGTAAAATAGACTAATGAATATAATAATATGCACTGCTTCAAGAAAATTCAAGCTGTTAGGCCTTAGCTGCTGGAATATAGGGTTCCATCAAACTACGATTTAAATATAATGACTTAGGAGGGCTAATGATCGGAAGTTTGCAAGATCGATCCCGTAATCTCAATAGTAAGACCATCATCTATATCAGAATGTTGAATATTTGTTCTCGTGTATTTCCTTTAGTAAGATATTAAATCGTTAACGTTACCAATAGCCCGCCTATATATAACAGTATGTATAACAATATTTAAAAAAAATCGTAGAAATAAAAGATACACAATTGATTACTTTTGGTCAAAAAAAATTGATAAAATATGTGATGTATGTCACTTTTCAAAATATGTAAAAGCAGCGAATAACGGAACTGTATTTAAACAATATTTTATTCTAAAATTAATTAAACTAATTAACACTTCTACATTTTATTCCGTTATAGATTATCGATTAAAAATAGAGAGCAAGTTACCAAAAAGTGGAAAAGCATTTAAATTTATTAGTCAACACAAATCAAAATCTTACCTTCGCGGCCTGTTCCAATTACTTTCAATTAATCCATTAAGGGAGTGTTTATTTATTATGTCACGCTTTTTTTTTATTCTTCTGTACCCCCTCCCCACCCACTGTCACGTTAGCTTTACAACCTCCTCCGTTACTATAAATTTTACATTTAAAAAGCAGTCCTTAAAATTTACACATTGTATTTTACTAAAATAGCCACTGCCATTTAAAAGATTGTGAGTTCTATTAAAAGGGACTCATATCAGCGTTTAAGAAACAAATGTCAACAATTTTCTACAAAATTTTGTTACGTCACGCAACCTCTGAGCCATATCAGTGTGCGTGATGTAATAAATAAACACCCCTTAACTTTTTAAGTTATAGTGGTAATTATTTTTTTAAAGAACGAAATAGTAACTAAGAGATATATTCGCATTTGAACTTTTTGGCAAAAGGGAGAATAATTTGTTATTTTACTTTTTGTAAAAATAGTATGAACATCCTGTGTAAAGAAAAAATTTACTATGTGTCATTTCTTTTAATTCCTCTATTAAACAGACTTTAAGTGATTTGCGATGTCGTTTTCTCCCAAGTTACAAATGTATTGAAGTATCAGTGCAGCGTCCATTTAGCTATAAGTACTTAACACTTTTCAATTTACATTTTATATTTATCTTCAATAGCAACGCAGCGCCATATCCAGATAAATATTTAAGACAAGGTGCGAAACTTTAAAGTTAAATTATACATCTTAAATTTGTTGAAATACTTTGCAATGCGACCATGATGTTTGCTAACGAAACCTTCACTGAATTTTTTATATCATAAATCAATTATAATATCTCATTAAATGTTAGTATTAAACATTGATATTTTATAATAATTTATATAATAATACATTTAACTTCGAAAATTTGTATCATTGTATAAATTATTGTGTTTCATAAATGTTTAAAAACTAAAGAATTGCATTGTATGCCCCCTCGAGTGCGACAGACATCTTTTTTCTGAGAAAGACTCATTAGCCTAAGGCGCGTCTACCCTCTCTGGGTCCACATTCTTCAGTTTCTGGACAAAGGGACCAGACACCCCCTAGCCTATGCTATGGACCAGTCCTGTGCAGATAAGACGTGTGCTCTTTTGGAAAGCTGGGAAAGCAGTCACAGTTTTTTTTTACATAATTTTAAATCATGTTCTAAATGAAGATACTTTTACTTTAAAAATATATATATTAAAATAAATAGCTTAAGTTTAGAAAGACTGGCAGATATATTTTAAAGATATTTTGAATAAAATGTTTAATTTTTCAAGATATATAATTTTAAAATGTTGAGATAAATTATGTCACTTTAATCAGTTACAATTGAACTGATATTGACCAGAGATAGATTTTTTTTGGTAAAATTCCACGTTCAATCTGAAAGTATTAAATGATATTAATCAAAATGTTATTTTTAAAAAAATTAAATTAGAATTAAGTATTTTTTTTTTAATATTACGATTTTAAGTACCGGAAGTGCGTGGATCCGCCATTGCATAAACATAATTGCATGCATTAGCGGATTTAGGAGTTTGCAATGGAGTGCAGTGAGCTCATGATAGGAGGTTTGCCAGCTTCGTTACTCGTCATCTTAAAAGACATTTCTTCGTGAATGGGTTCCTGCGCACCAGAAATCTCTAATGGTCCATCTCTAATTACGGCTACACAGATGCCAGCTCAGGTGTTATCCTCATCATCTGCGCTGGCTGGCCAGTGTTATCGGGTCTTTCCTTCGGTTAAATCTCGAAGTGTCGCCAAATGACCAATTATTTAGCTCTAGTACAACGTTGATTCGATCAATCAACCTAATTTTATAGGATTATCCAGTCCTCACTGAAATACACATCTCTTGATATCAATAGCCTATGTCAGTTACTTTTTTTTAAAAAAGGAATTTCAACCTTTAACTTAGTTATTATTTGAAAATTCACTTTTGTCAGCTTTCCCTTGAGTAATTTTGTCAAGATATTTTGCATTTCCCTAATATCCCTACCCTTCCCTCCTGTGTCTATCCTTAATGTGTGGACACTTAATATTTATTTTATCTTATGCTATTTCTTTAATAGCCAAGACATCCAAAAGTCGAAGGTATGGATTTACCTGGTGTAAAGTTAAACTCAAAGAGGGTGGCTATAACCCATGTCAGCTTCTACTAAATTAGACTTGCACTGACAATATAAAATTCTTACGTTTACTTTGAATTGAAAAGTATGAGAAGTCGGTAAATTGTACTTAAAATAGTTTATTAACCGCCGTGATTAAAAAGCAGTTTTCGTAGAACGTTTGTTACAAAAAGAAAAAAAACAATATAATAACTTATTTTATTACAAAATACATTTTATAGTTTTTATCATGCCCTAACGTGGATCCACACTTCCTTACATTTGTAAGAGAGCTCTGTACCCAGAATAAAGAACCGTATATTCCTCTGTCACCATGTCATAACACAAAAACGAAAACTGTTATTATTAGTCCCACAGACTTAGCAATTAAGCTAACATGTGTATCCCATCAAGTATTATCGAACGGTACCATTACCAGAATCATAAATAATCTTGCTCGAACATTATACTTTTAGAATGCATCCTTTATATTAAAACACTCAAATTAAACAAATCCAAAGACTAGGCTTAATAGTTTCCATTTGCTAAAATATGTATTTAACTATTCAGATTTAGGTTTTTATTTATTGAATGTCATTAGTTTTTATAAGAAAAATAGTGGGCTCTTAAAAAAAAATGTTTTATGTCACTCTATTTTTCTTTTAAAATATGTCAAGCTTATACTCATGATATATGCACTATGTAGCGCTTTATCTTATAGCTAATTTTTAAATTAAACGAGACACATTGTTTGCGTGATTGCGGTATCTCGAAAAATACTGAAATGATATGGACAAATTTTGAGCTATTGCAAAGTTTCTAACCATGGCACAATAAGTAAAATTTACTGGCCATTCACTCAAGGCTTTCTCATTAGAAAGGGCACGACGCGTACCGCCGCACAGGGCCTTGCGTTTTTGGAGGGGCGCTGCCCCCAGTTAAAGAAATACGATAAAAGTGTCTTAGAGAAAAATGAATTCCTATTTTTTAAAACCCCACTAGATTTTCTTTCAATTCAATCTTGTGAAGAAGATGTTCAAATATTCTAATTTATTTATTTCTGTGTATATAAAAACCCTCGACCAATGACCGTGTGATGAGGTTGCAGTATTCAATAAAGATGTTCCTGTTCAAATGTGTGCTTGCTTAACTTCTTTCTTTACCTTCACCTGCGTTTTGCCCACAAATCTGGGTTTATTTCTAGAACATCGATTGCTAACATTTGTCCCTTTTTGTAAGCATTTACAAAATACAAAAAGAAGATTTCGTTTCGAACTTGGGACTTTTTCATACTTGCTTTCTTTTTTAAACCTGCATCACAAAATTATTTGGAAAGGACACGCGCAGTGTTTGGAAAGGATTGCACATCGACATACCTATGTTTACCGATCGTTTGTGCTGTGTGTCCGTGATGGGGGGGGGGGGGGGGGGGGGTAAAAATTGAATCTATTACACACTTTAAACTAATAGGGTACACCCCGCGGCACTTAAAGGCGGCCCTCAGTGACGGACTGGCCAGTGGGTTGATCTGGAATTTTCCCGGGTGGCCGGTTAATATTTTTAAAAAGTGGCCGGGTGATTTCTTGAAAAAAAAATATTTAATGATTTAATTACTATATAATATAAATTTTATATTAAAAAAACTTCTGTTTAAAAGTTAAAACAGAAACACATGGAGCAATTTGTGATCGTTCAGCGGCCCGATGATTTTATGTCCATGTAAAAAACATATTTTTCTAATTTTTAAAATATATATATCTAGTACTTAAATGAAATTATAAATAGTTTAAATTATATATTTTATGTAAAAAAAAAAACTCCTGTTGAAGAAATTAAAACAGACACTATGCATCAAAAATAGTATTGTATGGTCGTTTAATTCAATAAAAGCAAGACCAAGCCAAATTGCAATATCTGAATATGCTATAGCTTAAATTTTACATTAAAAAAATTAGATGATATCGTGGTAAAAAAGATTTGATTAGCAATAGGCAGGACTATACATTGCATAAGGGCCCCCCTTGAAATCATAAGGGCCTAGAGTATTATGTCCATGTAAAAAAGTTTTCTTTTTTTTTCTAATGTTTTTTTAATATACTTACTAAATATATATTACTATAGCTTAGTTTCTATTACTATATTTTTCATGCTATGTTGATAGATATTTCCTTCGTTTTTTGAAAAAAAAAGCTTTGTTTTATAAAAAGCACCAAAGCTCTTTCACAAAAATGACGAAATGTCACTCGGCTCGTTTTCTGGCTTTTTATTGGGTTGGTATCTGTTCTAGCGAGTGACGACCGTTTCCTCCGTGATCGACCCGACAGACATCTTTATTTGTGTCCTCTTTAGAATTAAAAAAAAAATAATCACATGTTCAAATAGAGGGTTCGTCGACTAACCTTGACAAAGTTATCGCTCGAGGCATCTGGTCATTTGAACTGAGAACGGGGGACTTGCAGGACCAGTGCATGGCAGGACCTGGGGGACTTGTGAGAATGGCTGTGGGGGGGTTTTCTTAGAAATCGGCCCACCCTGTTTCTAAACACATTTCCCTCCACTGACCAGAGGCTAATTTGTATTTCGTGAACCGTGGTTACTTTGTTGCTGTTACTATGTGAGGTGATAAAATATTAACTATACCACCCGTTCTTAGCAATAGATTAATTACAATGACGCACCATAGCTTTCTGTTCGTTCTTGAAAACATATTCAATAATTTGTTTAGAGATTTGCAAATATAAAAACTTTTTTTTTATTATAATTTTTTTCTAAAAAACCTTTTTGGAATGTTATAACGAGTTAACGTACACTGCATAGTCTAATCTTAACGCTGTTAATACGAAGAACAATACAAATGTGTAAATTTCATACCTGTATTGTGTACCTATTATAGTTATTAAAAAAAATATTTTGATTAATCACTTCATAAAATTTAACATATATTCAGTTTATAAAAATAGGAGTTCAGCTTCAAAAAGTATGTATGCACCAAACTAAGTGTTTTAAGAGGGTTATTAATACAATTTTAATAAAATTCAAATATGATAATTAAAAATATTATATATTAATACATTTAAAAAATATATAATAAATAAAATGTTAATACATGTTTTATAAATAGTTAAATATTAATATTATTTTGTTTTCAAATTATGGGCTCCTTATGTTGATAGCAAACATCAATTAAAAATTATTTTTTTTGGTGGCCGTAATTTAATACTTTCCCGGGACCGTTTTTGAGTGCCAGTCCGCCACTGGCGGCCTTACATTAACTTACTTCAAATTTTACTATTACATCACAGTCAACCCCAATACAAATAGACACATATTCAGTCTTAAAAAAAATCTGTAGTGCAGATTTATTGTTTGCACAATAATATATGTGTTTATCTAGTTATATCCTGCACGTTGAAATAAGTCAGAAAAAGGGGCAATATATACTTTGTGCATTGGGCATATTCGCACTTGAAAGAAGTATGTAAATTTAAAAAAATGCGCTAACTAAATAAAAGCAATTTAAAACAATGAACAATATTAGAAAAATTGCTTTATGATCAACGAAATTAATTGTCTCACAATAACAAAATACTATGGTAAAAACTACTTTTATCTTTATGGTTTATAAAACCTTCGTTATTTTAGCTTTGAAGTAAAAACTTGCCATTTAGCATTTTTTTTAAATTATAAACAGATCTAAAATATTAAATATGTTTAATGCTGACTTTTTTATTTTACTAGGTAATAACCCCTATACACATTTTCTGCGTACGCCACTGAACTATAGTAATTAAAACGTTTAAGAGCTATCTTTAGAAACTGTAAAACAAAACAAAAAATAATATTTGGACCCTTACTTTGCTTTTCTACCTTTTACTTTTGATAGATGATATACCTTCATAAAAAACACTTTTATATCATAAATTAATAGTAAATTCCTACTTCTAATTATTAAAACTTTTTATGATAGACGGCAAGATTTATGTACTCTGACTTTTGAGATTAATGAGAGGAATATACTTGGATAGTAATAGCAGATCTTAAAAATAGTCAATTTAACGACCATATTTTACAAACAAAAAATATTTTTGAAATCCAAAATAGTTTATTTTCTAAAAAATATATAATTAGTTAATGTTTATTACTAAAAATAACCCTCAAAATAAAAAAAAATATTGTTTCATAGAAAATTTCCATCTTTTAAAAAAAAAAGACCAGGTCAATAAGTGTGGTCCGCGCATGAACTCACAAGTAAAATATAACTTGAAATCTAAAATTTATATTGTTACTTTCCACAGCATTTTAAGAACCTTCTTACAATCAATATTCGATATATAAATAATGCCAAATTGCGTATTTCGGAGTTACTAATAGTAAAAACTATTAGTTCTAAAAAACACACCCATTCTAAATTAGTAATAAGATCTCATTTAACAATACGTAATGTTCCGCAACTTTTAAAACATCTACCAAGGGAAAAACTTCTTCCCTTAAAAGAGTATCAATACAATTCCTCGAAAACACATTTCCCCCCTCCCGAAGCCCGTTCAACTGTTTGCACTAAAGTTTTATTTGTCGCATACCTCTGCTACTTTCCAGAAAAAAACGTCACTGTTCATGGCGATATTCAAAAACTCGCCAATCTTTAACAGTTGGCGTAAAGCCACCTCCTCTTCCCACCCTCCCCTATAGACCGTATTTTTTCTCGGATTACGGCTGATGTAATGCTAAACACGGCCTTTGCCAAAGGTGATTTTTCTCTATCCAAAATAAAAAAAAAATCGAAATCGGACAATATTTGTTTTTAAATGGTCCGGTTAATTAAGAATTTCGGATATTTTTTTCAAAAGGTGCACATCCCTTATCCTACAATAAAAAAAAAAGTCCTAATATCTGAATTGGAACGGAAATCTTGCGCGAACATACATAAAAAAAAATACGTAACAGTCGAATTGCTAACCTTTCTTTTTTTAGCGGTTGTTGGCGCGCGTTTCAGTCAGTTAAAAAATATACTTAAACAGACTTTTACATGTACAATGGAATCGGGTGAATAGCAGCAGTTTTGAATTTCACAGCCATATTAAGCCTTCCTGTACACTTTAAATCACGAGTAAACCTTAAAAGTTCGGTGGCGGTCTGTTTTAGAAGCCCTCAATAAAAAAAAATTAAATTTTTGACTGAGTGGAAAAAAATTAAATTTATGCACTGCTGCTATTCAACCGCAAGTACGCGTGAATAGAAGCAGTCGTCTTTTTTCCATTCTGTCTCAATTCTGAAATCTCGCTACTTGATTTTGAAGGTGATTATTAACTTCTGAAACGACCTTTTCAAGATTTCAAACAATAAATAAAAAAATGTAGGTACCTATAAAAATATCTAATGGCAAGTCATATGATTGTACAATTTCTCATCTCAAAGAACAAGTTAATTCATTTATTGACATATTCTTAAAATAATATGAAGCAAGACCAAAACGACGTTGGAACAAGAGAGTACGACAGATTAAGAATTTGTTTCTAGTTTTTACAATTTTTAGCACCTTTAAATTTACACTTTTAACCTTAGGTAGACCCTAATAGAAGCAATGCGCTTATTCATTTGAAAAAATGCCTAAATACAGTGAAAAATTCATAATAAATTAATGAAAAATGATAAAAAAAAAAGATATACTTACAGATTCTAAATAGTATGAGTTTAGGTGAGGACAAGCAAAAAATTCAGAAACATATATGCAAGCACCTGTTTTGTTGTAAATGGGGTTCTCTAATCAGTGATGCCGGAAATATACGTTATCAGTTGTGAATGTAAACTACCTCTGATGACACAGTTTGCGCCAATTTTAGTCCAATGGTGAATTTATTTGATCTTCCAATGCCCAATATTAAATAGTATTTTTTTTTTCATAATTTTTGCAATAAGCAAGGTAATGCTATAAGCCACAACTTTTTCTGCAAAGCTGCTTCTATTCACCCAATTCCACGATATATAAAAAATTCCACACATTTTAATCACACTAACAGATAAGATTTTTATTACATCTAATAGTTCTTGATGCATCAGGATCAGTTTAAAAGGCCCATGTAGAAAACAAGCTTTCCCTGCTTTGAAGGGTTGAATATAAATACTATAGCACCAAATGACAACACAATACAAAGGGGATATAACTTTCAACAGATCTTTATTAAAAATCTCTATGAATGAAGGCAATTGCTGTTATATGACAATGAACAGTTCAGAGTCCAATAGTGTATGACCTTCCGCAGGGGTTGTGGATGTTACCCACGCTGGGTTTGGAGACCATCCACTCGTACCAAACATTGCGCGAGGATACGCAACGCCAGAAGTTCACTTCCAGCTCTGCATTTGAGTTCACGTAAAGGGGGTCCTACAACCAAAATAGAAATAATGCTACAATAGACAATTAAGGACAATAATTCGATTTTTATAAGCACAATTTAGAAAATTATTATACAAATGTACAGTACTTATCTCAAGTTTTTCATACAGATAACAGCAATAAATAATGTTTTTTATAATTTTTTTTTTTATAATAAAAATTGTGTTATAAATGTTTAAATTATTTTATTTTAAAATTTATTGTATTATTAATGAAAATAACTCCTATTTCATATATGGTTAATTAAAATGATGCACAATGAAAATAAATAAGTTTATGATCTAATTAAATTAATACAATATATTGGGAAATTATGTTTACACTTGCACATAAAATTGACTTCCAAAGCCTGTTTTTATATTTATTAAAAGTTCCTGTTAATATGTTTAATTACTAATTATATGTTTTGCCTGCAAATTCTTGGATTTTTCGACTTTAACATAAAATATCTTCTAACACAGGTATTCTAAAAAAACTCAGTAAATTTCATGCTTATCTGATAGGACGAAGGAGGTTCACTGTTTGTAAGTGGCAGCTACTTTTTTTTTTTACAATAGAGATTACATTTTCACAATTGTAAAGCCCACATACTACAATAATTAACATAATATAAATAGTTTTTATGTTCTTTCGCCCCAGAATTTTATTTTAAATATGAAAATTTTACTTCTAAATGATTCCAAAATAAAATAAGTTCTATAAAATTTAGCTTTTTTTTTAAAAAAAAAAAGGATATAAATGAAAAAAAAAAAACTAATGTAAAGATAAGTAAGTAGCTCTAAAATTAAATAACAAAATGAGGAGATAGTTTACCTTCAGAGGGAAGAAGATAGGAAACCAGCTGAATAACCCAGGAGAATACGATGAAGGATGAATACCTAAACAAATAACTCAAATTAAGTAAAATAAGCCAACTATTACATGCTAACACACCATAACATACTTCATTAAAAAAATATATGATGGATAAATTTTAAAGAGCATTCAATCCATGCTTGAAATGTTGTTAAAATATTTACTTTCAAATTGAAAGACTTTAATAATTGTTTGATGTTTTAAAATTCATTTAAAATGCAGTAACATTTATATATTAAAGCACATTTATACAGATCCTTCTATTACAGGGAGTTTCCAATGCATCTTTTTTTAAGTTAAAATTTGTTACTTACTTCTCACCCTTGATTGACCTTCTAGTAGTACCTCCACCTCATGATTATATAACTTTTTAAAAAGAATAACTGGTTTTTACCACCAAGCGAACAATTTATTGTTTAGTCTAAGTTATTTGTTTAAAAATAAGTTATATTCAGAGACAATTTTTCACACATTTATTTTGGTGCAGTATGGTCCTAGTGTTACCTTTATTTTTATTAACCCTAGTGGCATATGCAATGGGAGGGGTTATGAAGGGTCATTGTCCGAACCCCCCCATGATTATTTGTATTACTTATACAAATAATTTGAATATCTATACACAAATACTCCCCTTATGTACGCCGCTGATTATCCCTTTCCCCTATAATGTAGGATCGATTATCAACAGCAAGGTCGGTCCCACTTTGACCCATTTCATGGTTCGTCTAAGTCAGTGTTTCTTAACCTGTGGTTCATGGACCCCTTGGGGGTCCATGGGTCATATTTTGGGGGTCCACCGACTGATCCTAATTTTTAAAATGTTTGCATCAATATTTAGCCAGCAGTGGTAACCCGGACCTACTTCATCCTTAGCGCGCTCTGTATGGTAACCCTGTTTCTTTTTCCACTCCTCCGGAGAAGAGAATTTGAGGCGCGTTTTCGCGCATGCTCATTTATTTCTCTTTTGTTTTAGCCTTTTTATTGGTCGATAATTTCTTTGAGTTTGAAATAGCGGTATAATTTTAAACTTAATTCACGATTTTATTTCCGTTGGATCTGCCCTGGTGGTAAGACGTACATTTATTTTTGTCTTTCATCTGTTTGTGAGTAGCATATTTTTTTGGTGTTTTCTTAGCTTATTGCTAAATGCTTGATTTCACTATGGAATTAGCTCTTGCCGAAGTTTTGAATGCGAAAAATAAATATTCAGTTGGCTATTTTAGTGTTTTACCAGTCATGGGTAAGAAAGCGTTATTAGAATAATATATGAAAGAGGGAATGATTTCATCGATGTATAAATGTCCAAAATGTGGATCACAAATGAGTTTGAAGCCGAGACATAAGGGTATATCCTCCATCGATACAAGATTCCTTGCCGCTTTTTCAAGTGTTTTTTTGTGTCTTAATGTTTGTTCTTAATATTTCATTTGATTATTTGAAATAAAACTATTACTATTACTATTGAAATAAAAATATTAAAATAATTAAATAATAAAACAGAATATATTTTGTAATAAATGATGTTTAAGCAATTTTTTTTTCACAGAGGGGTCCGTGACATATTTAAAATTTTTAAAGTGGTCCATTGTGCCAAAAAGGTTAATAAACACTGGTCTAAGTGCTCTGTTCCCAAACCTACCGCTTTGGTGAATACAAAGGATATACATTTATTTAGTCAATTACAAGACACGTGCACTTGCATATGGTTTTAAATTGAAGGAGAGGGTAGTTACAAGTCTATGCCACAAAAAAATAATACTGTAATTCCAGCTTTTCCCTGTTTTTCGAGAGCGTGGCAACCACGATAAGAGATGCAATTTTAACTCTCAGATGGAACTGAACGACTTAAGTCGTCCAAGAATTTGCACATTTTCTAGCAATACAAGTAAATTTTAAATTCACAAAAATATTCAATGTTGAAGTATTTTTTAGAAAAGCTATATCTACTAAAATAATAAAAATTAATATATATATATAATATAGATGCATTGGAAATATAAAGTAAATTATTTTGCAGTGAAAACAATTTTGGATTCTATTTAACAACTCCAAAGGGTTAAAATACGTAAACATTGAACAAATGCTCAATTTTAAGCATTTTCAGATAAGTTAAGATAAAATACATCAAAGAAGATTAACATTAATATTTTGGCATTCAATCTCAGAAATAAATATATCAAACCTTAAAAATAACAAAAAGTTCCAACTTACTTAGTTTTATATCTTTATACAGTACTGTGTCAAAGTAGCCAGCGAATCCATGAATGGCGCAATTGTACGTGATTCCAAACGTAAGTTTTCCATACCTTGTGTTATCAGGGACTTCCACTGTATAGGAAACAAGGGCATTCATTAATATATGGTTACAAAATGCAATCAGGAAATTGTGAATACATTTACTTTGAAGACCCATAAACAACGCTTACCCCTGTTCGGATGAACGAATGTGAACAACGGCTGGGGACTAGAGAGAGGGGTATGATTGTGAAGATGAACAACGTATGGCATCTCGAAAAAAGTCTGCAATAAAAAAAAGTAATAGTCATGTTATTTGTGTTAACAGGATACTATACAAATAAAAAAGAAAATGTTGATATAGAAAAAACTATGGATAATGCAATATATAACTTTTGTGGAGACAATTTCATGATAAAAGAGAAGGAATATATAAATTCTCAAAGATGGAAGAATTAAGGTTATGCATATTTCATTACATATGTTGGTAAAAATAATTTCAGGCTGAGAATTACACACTGAAATATGATTTTTTAAAAAACATTAGTGTCAAAACTAATAAAAACTATGTGAATAATGAATTTTAAATTGAAACATTTATCTAATTCTTTTAAAGAAATATTCCTTAACTTTACTAAAATTTTTGAAAATTGTGTTCATTTTCATCGACAATTTCAGGTTGCCCTTGACAACTTACCTAAACAATATATTTTATGAACGGATTTGGATTTTGTGTGCATTTACTCTTTTAGAAGCCAAAGCGGTACATTTTCGTGAAAGGAAAAACATCTCTTAAAATACGTACAATTTCATAAACTAATTGTAAAATCGTACAAAATTGTTAAATTTTATACATTGTATGGAAATTCAAAACAAGTTGGCAGACAAGAGATATCAATTTTTTAATAAATAAATTATATTTTTATTAGCAGAAGCATAACTGCCATATTTAAGACACATTATTGCCATATTTTATTTTCCAGGCACAGAAACTAAATTTCGGGTTTACTTACAAGCGGATGTTTATCTTTTTCACGCATCTGTGCGATTTCACTGTACAATTTGGGAGCACTAACTGGAACCACATAATTAGTGTAACTTGAAGGTATGCTAATACCATCATCTGAAAGACAAAAAGTAATGGTTATTAATTTCTATTATTCTATATAGTATACAAGTAAAGCTTTTGGGTTAAATTTTTTTGTCAGGCTTACATTTGATCTCCTTTTTGTCCCTGTGTGACAAAAATATTTCAAGAACACATAATTCTAGTATTATCACAAATTCAGTATTTAAGTACTAGTTCAGTGGTTTCACCCATTTTACATTCCAAAAAGCCTGCAAGAGTGGTTTGCGGAGAATTGTTTTAAAAAATATTTATTGATATAAAAAAAAATAATGAAAATAATTGCGATTAAAAAATAAACTTTACAGAGATATTTGACAGACCATGAGCTTTAGATCAAACGCCCCATTGCATTTTTTAATGAATATACAGAGACAATTTGAGTTGGTTGAACTTAATTTATCCAACTCCTCAATTAGGTAAGTCACAGCATTTATCATCATCAACAACACACAGTTTTCAGATGTTTGTTAAGAGTGTGGACCGTGAGCAACCAATCATAATCCTACAGTAACCAGTAATTGCTAGAGCTAGAGGAACTCTTAACGAAGTGTTTAGTTTGTCTCATACCTTTGCAGTAAGTCCATTTTTTTATCTATCTCATTAAATAGTCCCAATTACCTTTCAGAAACTTCTGTGCCCCATCCAGGCACTCAGGTGACAGCTCGTTGTCTGCAAAGGACCCTAGAAGTTCAGAGACTAAAATGTCGGCCTTCTCCGAGGGCTGGAATTCTCGCATATCACAAGGGACGACCGTCACCTGGTCACCCCACATCTCGTCCTGCTGGGCGCATAACCTGCACACAAAAAAAAAATAATTAACAAACTATAATACTCTACTATAACTGATAACATTGAATTTTCAGATAACTAAAATTGAATTCACGAGGAGAAGAAGAACAGTACTAGTCCATTGGACTTGTACTGTTGTTCTTCTCATGATTCAATAATTTTTAACCCACTAATGAAGTTACATTTAACCCCTTCCTGCTCGCCGTCGTATGTCATACATCCAGCATTGTCTGGTCTATACGGGCCAGACAATGGGTAGGATAGAACAGATAGGGACCTATGGGCAAGACAATAGAATTCAACACAGAATGTACAAGAAAGTCTATTTTTTTTTATTCTTGAAAATTAATGTAACAGAAATAAAAATAATAATTAAAAAAAAATGACCAAGAAGGGGATACATTGATATAAATAACCCATTTAAAAAAATATTTTTTAAATCCGATAATATGAGGTACAATTTAAAATCTATTTGACAATTAAATTTAAAAAAATGTATATAAAAGCATGCACAGGGTGAATTATTTAAATTTTCAAAAATGAAAACTTTACAAATGAAAAAATGGCTTGAGAGATAGTGGGTAACAATATTAAAAAAAAAAAAATTGCCTCAGGGTCATTCCATGTGAAATCACCCAATGGGTGTTGCTCCAGTCACCGATTTTTATAAAATTTTAACAGTTGTTGGATATCGCATTCAAACCACCAAATCTCAAATATTTCTAAATTTTATTGAAAACGAGCCGAGATATAGCCATTTGAAAATCAGCCATTTTTCTCAAAAGGCGGCCATCTTGGATTTACTACAATGTCTATAAGTGCTTGTAATATAAGAACCAGAGGCTCAAATTCAACAAAATCGGTACCAAATTAAAGAAAAATAATCAAAGAACACATATTTAATATCTAAACACTTTCTGGTATTAATTTTAATAGTTTTTACTATATTCAATGTTAAAAAAGTGTTTTAAAAATTGGTCTAGTTTGAGGGGCCATAAAAAAAAAATGGCTCACTTTTTATTTTGCTGTAACTTGGTAAATATATTATTTGATATGTATATATTTAATACAAAAAAAATCTCGAGGGTATTATTCTTGATTGCAAAAAAAAATTTATATAAAAAAGTTGTCAATTTTATACCCAAATAGGGCCATTTGCAACAAAATCTGGCTATTTATTAATAAACCTGGCTTTTTTGGACACTTTTCAAAGTTGGGAACTATGAGAGATAGTATGCTATGCATAACATATAATGAAATTCTGCAGCATATTGCAAGGTCAAAGCAATGACTGTCTCATTGCATCTTTTTGTTTTAGAATGTATACTTCATCATACATTCTAACCAATCAGATCAATATTACATAATCTTTTACACTAAGTGTGTGCAATTTCTTTTCGCTCAAGCTCATTTGAGTTTGTTTTGTCTAGATGTGAAGTTGTCCAGATATTAAAGCGTTGTAGTTTAATATTAAGTGTAATGCAGAAATAGCTTGTTTTGTGTGTAAGAAACTTAATGTGACATTGCATAATAAGTTTGTTTCAGTGCTTAAATTTTCTTTGAATGATTTGGAATATTAAAAAGGAGATTATATTATTTAGAAATCGATGATGAATGTTATGTTAGTGGAAAGAACTGTAAGACTCAAAGATAATTATCTGAAATGCTACAAACTGAGAAAGAGTACATGTTGTGACCCACATAATAACCATCCTGGCAACAACAAAACAAAATCTTTAAAAACAATTGCCTTAAAATTATCAGTCATCCGGGAGAACTGATATCAGGGAAAAAACTATGTATTGTTATTCCAATGTTCACTCTAGAAATAAAAAGGGGCAGGGCGCTGTTGGCAGTAAAAGGGCACTCCGTTTTTAAAAAGGCATTTCTTGTTTTTAAAAGGGCACTCTAAAAAAAATGTTTGGGGTGGGCGTGGCCACAAATTGACACATCGGACACGTGACCAAACAAAAAAATCTTATTTGTTTGTTGACATTGCACTAGAGTTGCATATTCGTCTATTGTTGACTGTCGGGGCCTATCTCGAAGGAAAGACCCGTACGAAATTGATGTCTTTTTATGAAGATATTACTTAAAATCTAAAATTTGACATTTAAAAATTAATGTTTTCCTTAAAAACCAAATTTGTAAGTAGCCCTAATTAGACACTGTACAAAACTATTGAAAAGGTTACTTAAATGCTCAGGTAAATCGGGATCGCCCCGCCCAAAACCATCTTCTCTTTCAAAAACCATACAGAAAAAAAAACCTTAACATTTCATATGAGGGCACAGGCAACCAATATGATCCATAGAATGCCCCTTGCTCAAAATTACCACGGAATCATCGCGATTTTACAGCACGTGTAGTTAAAAAGAAGTTTACTTATCTACTGTCATAATTCACTTAATTCCAATTTACACACAAAAAATATTCAATCGCTGCCTTTTTTAAAGACAGCTAGTGAAGCAAGGACGCTTGTGCTGGACTGAAAAGGGCGGAATTTTTGAAAAAGGGGCATGAGGGCGCTATCGAGACGAAAAAAGGGCGAGCAAGGGGGGACTGCCCTTCAAAAAATGCCTAGAGTGAACACTGTTATTCACATTATAACTCATCAGTTGATATAGTGTCCTCCTTACCCTGCACCAAGGATCAATATTTCAATGATTCTTTACTGTTGGTAGAGCAATTGGATAAAAGCTGTGAAATATTAGAAATATCACCAGTAAAGAGGAGTAGAATAAGCTCCAAGAGAAAATATAATTATATGCAAAATAAAGTTTAAAAATTTAGCAAATGTTTTGCTACTAAAGCAGCCACTATACTAGGCTATCGAGAATATTAATGATCAAAGTGAACTTGAGCCAAAGAAATGTAAATGTTCAGAGTGCATATTGTATGATAGAAAAATTATTGCATAAGTTTAGGAATGCATCTTTTAACGAAAAGGTAGGAGATTTTGACATTAGTTTTAGATTCCAGAACAGTGGTAGGATTAAAAAAAAAATTAGCACTACAAAACATTTAGTGAAAAAAAATGTCAACTAACTCAAATGAGTTTGATCGAAAAGAAATTGCTCACACTTAGTGTAAAAGGTTATGTAATATTTATCTGATTGGTTAGAATGTATGATGAAGTAATACATTCTAAAACAAAAAGATGCAATGAGACAGTCATTGCATTGACCTTGCAATATGCTGCAGAATTTCATTATATGTTATGCATAGCATACTATCTTCCATAGTTCCCGACTTTGAAAAGTGTCCAAAAAGCCAAGTTTATCAATAAATAGCCAGATTTTGTTGCAAATAGCCCTATTTGGGTATAAAACAGAGAACTTTTTTTATATCGATTTTTTTTGCAATCAAGAATAATACCCTCAAGATTTTTTTTGTATTAAATATATACATATCAAATAATATATTTACCAAGTTATAGCAAAATAAAAAGTGAGCCATTTTTTTTATGGCCCCTCAAACTGGTCCAATTTTTAAAACACTTTTTTAACTTTGAATATAGTAAACACTATTAAAATTAATACCAGAAAGTGTTTAGATATTAAATATGTGTTCTTTGTTTATTGTTCTTTAATTTGGTACCAATTTTTTTGAATTTGAGCCCCTGGTTCTTATATTACAAGCACTTATAGACATTGTAGTAAATTCAAGATGACCGCCTTTTGAGAAAAATGGCTGATTTTTAAATGGCTATAACTCGGCTCCTTTTCAATATAATTTAAAAATATTTGAGATTTGGTGGTTTGATTGTGATATTTAATGGTGGTATAAATTTCAATAAAATCCATGACTATGGAACAGCAAATTAATTCTCAAATGGTTGTTTTCGTGTGGAATGACCCCCCTAATTTAGATTCTTTAAAAAATATATTGTTATTATTTGCGCCCAACTTGTTTAATAAACTAAACACACAACATATGTCCACATAAAATTTTTTTTAAGTTCTTAAGTTAAGCTCTTCAATATTATGGAATTTTTAAAAAGGCTGATTCAAACTTATCTCTGACATTCATAATCACATTATTACTATTGACATGTTATTATTTTATATGCTAGCCAATTCGTTCTTGTTTAAAAAAAGCAACACTGTTGACCACAGTGACTAATTCTTTCTACTAATTTGGAATTCATCATCTACATGTGATATAATTTTTTAGAAAATTTCTCTTCTCCCTAGGTAAAATAAAATGAAAATGTGGATCCAAGTTGACAAAATGCCAAAAAAAACCATTGTTTTATGAAAAATTTTGCACTAAAATTATATGTTGCACAAAAATTCCATGCTTTGTCCTAACCTAGGATTAGTCAAACCAAAAGCTGAATATTATTTAAGGATGAAAAGTATGTTTGCAATTTTGTGGAATATCTGAAATTCCTCGAATTTTTCAATTCTTGGTTTATTTAAAAACCATATAATAATTATCAAACAAACCTAGACTGAAACATATATGTAATTGGGTAGCTTGGCTGCTATGTGGTTTAAGTCCCAAACCACAGTTATGGGTTAAAAAGCGCTTAACGTATGCAACTCGACTTGGCTATAATGTTAAATGGAAGGACATTCAACTCATTATTGGATAACCTATTGAATTTGGTGTTTTCACTATTTCGCTAAACAATAGATCCAGCTGTCTAGTAATGGGAAAATGGTGTTAGTTTATTTTCAGATATTTGTATACCACTTGGCCTAATTAGTTTTACACATGCAAAATTAAAAAAAAAAAATATGTGTAAAAAAATTATAACTTTTTTACAACAAATAAACAAAATACACCAATTAAAAATATAAGTTTATAAAGAAAAGGGAGAAATTACTATAAATATTAATAATGAATTTGAAGAAAACACATACATATAATTGGATGGCTTGGTATAATTCCAAACCACAGTTCTGGGTTTGTCAATTATAATTTAAGTACCATTAAAATTATCAATAATTTTAATGGTTATAAAGCAGATTGACAATTATATATAATAACAAACAAAAAAGTTTGAGGAAATTGGTTTACAAATAAAATGAAATTTGTGGATTTGAATCATATTGCATTGATTATCAATTGATTAAAATAGAGTACATACGTAACAACAGCATTTGGGTTCTTTTCAACCGCATACACTTTGACTAATCTTTGGGCATTCAAAGCAGCAGACAACGCCGCCCTAACTAAAGGACCTCTTCCGGCACCTACCACCATTATGACACTGAAAGTGAAAATAAAGATGTTTGCAAATTTAATACAGCCTACATTAATCTACACATACAGTATGTATTACCCTCTTTTCAGCAGTTTATTTGCATATAAAATACATATTAATTATTATTTTTTAAAAGCAAACTTCCTTAAAAACTGTTAAGTTTTACACAGTTTTGAGGGATTAATTACTTTTGTATGCCCAACTTATAATATAAGTAAAGTATATTGCAAAGACTGTTATAAGTTGGGAACAAAGGAAAAAGCACTTTTTATAATTGCTCCAATTAAAAAACGAACATTATAGAGAACATTTTACTATTCATCACTATACACACATACAAAAGCTTCTGTAGTTTTTATTCACAAGTTACATGATCAGGGCTCGAAATAAGCCATGGGAATGCCGCAAGCTACCTTGAAATTGTTGTGACAATTATTGCTTATCCCGACAAACATCACTGCGAGTATTTGCACCTTTAATTTTTTTTTTCTGAATAATTTTTTGTTTCAATCAAACTTTCCGCACCTTACAGAAATAGTTTTAGTTCTTCTTTAACAACATCTATTGTAGAAAGGACGTTCAGTATCATGAAGCCTATAAAATGTGACTAGAGGGCTTCTTTAAATGAAGACATGCTAGGTGCCTTAATTAGAATAAGCACCAGCAGCCTTCCACTTTCAATCAAGCAGTTAAGAAATGGTTGTCTCATGTAATTGTAGACCTTGATTATAAATGTTTGTCTGCATTCTGCAATATACTTGTATGCATTTTAAGTGTTATAGTTTTCTTAAATCTAATGTATTGAAATTCAAGTATTTTTTTTTTATCTAGCATGTATTTTTGTGTTTCTGGCAAAATATATAGTTCACAAACTAAGTTAGTCAAGTTTTTCATTATTTATTTATTCAATTGCTTTAAAATTCATAAAAAAGAAACTGAAAATTACAAATAACAGAATCGGTTTTATTTTGAGTTTTGCTGTGAACTCAATAGATTTTGCTGGGAACTTATAAAAACCCAAAGCAGTGTTTTTTGTCAGCTTCAAAATGTTATTTAGAGCATTAGAGCTGCTTCATAATTTTGAGTTATGTTCAGCTGTCAAGAATATTTGAGCTGGCATTCCACTCTCAAAGCCTTTCAACCCTCTGATAACAAACTCTGCTCTTTCTCAAGATGAAAATTGAAACAACTTTTCAATTATGTGCTTGGCATTTTGATGACCAGGCCATTTATGCTCGTCCGTGCTATGTATTGGAGAAAATGTAATAGACAACTAAAGTATGCTTACACAGTTTTAGTTTCCTTTTCCTCTTCACTCACACGGTCTATAAGTGCACTATATATAGCCTGTAAAAAAACACCACTCAAAATCAAATAATTAAAATCACAAAATATTGCAAATACTGATTGCTAATAAATAATTTCAAGGATCACAAGTACAAAATTTCAATAACTTTGACTTAAAAGACGGAATCTAAAATAGTGGAATTAAAAAAAAAAGTAATAAATATGAGCTTACTCGCTTGTATTCCGTGTACTTTGTTGGATCTTTTTCAAATACTTCATATGTACAGGATTCTAAGTTATCCATAAGTGGCTGAAATGTCAAGAATATAAAATTAGGTATTCACATAAATTATCACGGTGTGCATGAGGAATAAATCAATTTGATAGCACTGTACCTGCAGAGGAATCTGGAGATAGTCCTCGTAGCCCTTTGCGTAGCACGAAAGAGCATCTTCCGGATCTTGAGTCTGAAAACACAAAATGCAATTAAAGAAGGCTACATATCAACCAGAATTTTGAGGATTTTGGAAGTGTGGTGAGAATTCATGATATGTAATGATGAAAGTTTTATTATAACTCACAGCATAATTGTATTAGCACAGACATAAAGTTAAAGGGTTACCTCTGAATAAGATCAAAATTACCTGACTTTTCCAGAAGGTTATAAAAAAATTCCAGACTAGAATTTTGTGGGAAAATAACCGATTTTTTCATACATCAAGAGACAGAGTACTCAAAAAATTGTACATTTTTTTTATTTGCTAAAATTTTAGAACTGTATTTATGTTTTTTAATGAGTTATATGAGATTTTATGCTGGATGATAGGAGAGAAAACATAACACAACTTTAAATCATTTTTTTTCTCAGTGTTAGGTTTTCTAAATATTAATTTTTTAATTTTTTTTTTATGGTTAATGTAGAAATCTATAATTTTTAAAACAGGCTGATGTCTCCTTAATGCAAAACCCGAAAAAAAAAAACTGTATGTAAATATGAAGTACAGGAAATCGAGAAATCGGTATTCTTAAGAACTTATATATATGTAAAAGAAAATTTATGTCAAAAAGATAAATCAAAATATATATTGGTGTATTTGTCTGAAATTTGCGGAAAAAAAAAAAAAAATCCTTGACTTTTTAAGCCATTTGAATTTTTTCTCACAATTTCAGGTAGTCCTAGGTGTGTGGCAATCTCAAATTAGGAACAACATCAGCAAGACTCCTGTTTTGGGCTTTAGCGTACAAATAGAAGTAGAGAGATCATCTCAAATCCCTTAACAAGTAGAAGAATTTCAAGATTTTTTTATGTGAGGGTCAACAACTGATCACATCTCATAATTACTAAACTTAAACACTAGAACACCGAACGAACTAGGATGTGCCCGACTGATATATATATCAATGACTTTAGTGCGCAATGTATATATTTTTTTTGTGTTAAATGTAGAGGGTTTTTGACATGTACTTAACCATATGTGTTTTTACAGAAAAATTAAGTAATCAGATAGATTTCTAAATTCTCTTTATGATGTTGCCACCATGAATTTTTAAGTTTATGATATATTTGAAATTGGTATTGGAGATAAATTTTACATCAATACAAAATTGTTTCCCGTTTTATGCTGCTCTTATAATCAACAAAAAACAATTAAAATAACAAATAATTTGCAGTTTGTGATTATTTTTATTAATTATGGAACTTATAGTAATGTTAGCTATTTCATTGTTAATTTGGCTAGAAAAGTCCTTGTGAGGCAAGCGGCAGACAAAAGTTAGTGAAACTAAATAATAAATAAAAATCTTACAGTCCAGAGATGATCCATGTATTGATGATATTGCCTCATGCTCCCATGCCTATTGCTTCCATAAATCACAATTTGAATATCAAGCTGCAAAAACAAATGTGTGATTTAGTAGATTAACATTTTACTAATTAAAAAAACTACATGTTTGAATCACAACACTTTACTGAATAAAAATGTGGTTTATTTTTTACTTTAGTATGGAAAGCATCATTACAATGCAAATTATCTAGTGCTTAAAATTACAGACTAGCATACCTGAATCCCCGTTGGGTTACATTAAAGTTCAAATGAAATTACAACAGAAAAATTTACCATAGCAAAGGAAAATATTTACACAAAGGATAAATATATTACACAAATTGGGTTTGAAAACAAATGTTGAGGCACAAAATGTATATAGTTTATGTTGTCAATTTTTAAAAACTATAAGTATGACAAAAGTAGCAACGTCTAGTTTGGAAAAGTAATTTATATTAAGTTAAATAATTATATGAAAACAAAGAAGGAAGACTAATAAAGGCCGTGAATGAAAAAATCTTACTAAAAAACTTTGCGTAAATAACAATGAAAAGTAGTTTATAAATATTAATACTTATCATCGGCTTAGAAGTAAAGCCACATATATTAAACCAAAGATTTACTACCTGTAGTTGGCGAGGAAATCTAATATCAATGTTTTTTCCTATCTAGAATCCAATACCAAGCTTATTCACATTTTAAAGTTTATCGCTTTGATTTTGTCCCCAACAAATTCCGGTTTAAATATATGTGACTTCTTCTAAACTGACTTTTTATTATTAAACTCTATCAAGTATGAAGAAAACATATCACTAAGAAAAATAAAACAAAAAATAGAAATTCTAGATTTTTTATGAAAGTTTAAATGAAGTTACACACATTTTTTTATTTAAAAAAGAATCATCAAAATCAGTCAAGCAGAATTATAGCAGACAATAAACGTTTTTTTAGCATTCCTGAGGAAGATTATCAGGACAATTGAATTTTTATTCATTGAAAACAAGTTAATAATTTCAATTGATAGGCGAGGCATTATAAAATCATAAACATTAACAGTATTCACTCTAGCTTTTTTTTTTGAAGGGCGGTCCGCCCTGCCCGTTTTTTTTTCTCATCTCGATAGCGCCCTCATGCCTTATTTTTTTAAAAAATTCCGCCACACTTGCCCTTTTTAGTCAAGCACAAGCGTCCTTGCTTCCAGGGGTGCCCACAGGGGGGGATCATGGCGCAAGGTGCGCCATCAAAATTTTTGGGGGGGATTTTTTTACATAGCTTTTTTATTATTATTTTGTTTTAGGGGGGAAATGTTTTGGGAAAAAAATTATTTAATAAGTATAATACATTATATAATGTGCCTTCAATCACTGGAATTTCCAGCGAATTCGAGAAACGCCTCTTCGGCACATAAGCTGGATGACATTGTAAAAAAAATTACGTACACGTTTACTCATCTTTGTCCGGTTCAAACATTCAGAATACACTTCAGTGCTGAGATTGAAATTAAAAAACGCTGTGAGGCAATAAATTTCCCATTAGCAAGAATGTATAAATAATAATATATATGAAGAGTGCTACAAACTCAGAACCTGGAATCTCGTTTCATATCCTTATATCATAAATTACGATTACATTACAAAACATCTAAGCAATTGCTGCAACAAATTTAACTTTTCCGCTTGTGATGAGACATATGTTTAAAAAAAAACTGCAATGAAGCAGACTGTCTCCTCATCCCAATAACACGTATAACATAAATTACGATTTTTATATACAACTCCACTAGAAACTAATTACTTCGATTCCATACGTTTGTTTACTAGTAAGTGTAGACGATTTTACTGAATTTGGGTTTCGTCTTGGCCGGTCGAATCAGTTTTAATAACTTCAATGGTGTTAAGCAAAAGAACAGATAATATATTTCAGTCAACAAGAATGCTTATTTTTTCTGAACTTACTGTTGAAATGTGGAGCAAAGTTACAATTATTTAAATTGTAAAAAAGAAAAAACCTTAATGAAAAGTATTTTCTGAGTTTGAGAAACTGTAGTGGTAAGTGGATAAATATTTTACGGCATTTTTAAATTAAAGTTTAATTTTATAAGGTTTCTTAAAATTTGATAAAATGAAGTTTTTGCATTTAATAGTCATATTTAAAATATCCAAATATAAGAATGGGGGAGCTAAATTTTCTTCCAGTGTTCAAAAAGGGACACAACTCGTTCAACCTCAAGGAAGGTTTGTAGTTAGACAATATTTCCGGGAAGAAATATTTTCAGGGATGGGAAAAGAAAGAAAATAGTTTTGTTATTTATTTTCGTAGCCCCTTATAAAACTGTTTATAAAATTATGTGCAGTTAATCAGCTCAAAAACTTCCTTTTTAGTACATTATAACTTTCTTCTTTTTGACATTGAAAGTTTTACAAAATAGTAAAGGTTTTGTAAATTACTTTTTAACGTGTAATAATGCTTAGATATTGAATTCTAAGCTTTAAAATAAAAACTAAAATTAGGAGGCACCCCAAAATCCTCTAAAATTACCTCATATGGTTGATAAATTTTATATATGATTTACAACTTTATGAAATAATTTTTTTAAATGCCTTTAATTTAAAAATATACATTATTCATAGTGAAATTTAATTTTGTTTTTAACAAAATAAAATTTAAAAATAAATTTTAATTTATTCTAAATTATATTTAGAAATGGTATTTTTAAAACCTTTTAAAAAATTAAGTACGAAGCAAAACTAAAAAAAAGTGCGTATCATTGGTTAAATCTAAACATTACAGTAAAAATATCTATATACTTTAAGAATTGAAATCTCATAAGACATTTCAAATTGTTAAAATTGCTGAGAATTTTTCCCTTTCCTCCATTTTTGCAGCAATGAAACATTAAATATATAACGGAGTTATAACCGAATTTTTTTTTATTCAATTAAATGTATCCTATGAAATAAATTTACAAAAAAAAATATTTTATTTCTCCAAAAGCGCGAGTGCCATTTCAAAATAGTCCGTGGTCTTATTTTTTTGTCAGTCACTATAAAAGTTTACAAGATCATTTAATGCAAAATATAATTAAAGTACTTTAATTAATATTATAAAATACTGGCCAAAATTAGGCACGCAGGGGGGGGGGGGGGGGGGGGGGGGGGGGGGTTCAAACCACTCCCATTGTATTTCAAATAAAAAAAATTAAAAGCCGAATTACTCTAAAATTTTACCCCCCCCCCCCCCCAACAATCTGGAATCCTTAAAAGTTGCGAATTGCAAGTTTTAAAAATCCATTATTTGGGAAAATTTAAGCCCAAAGAAATAGCAAATGAAAGTGAGAGAAGATTAGATTGTCCAGCTTGTAAGATTAAACTTAAATTAGACCGCCGAACAGGACACTGCATTGGACGTCACACTGGAGCTGCATATTGGGCTATTGGCGACGGTTCGGGGAAGGAAATACCCGGGAACAATGCTTCGTATTTTTGAACGATGGCGATGATTAGATAACGAGGACAACACCTGGCGCCGTTAAGTTGGTAAATGTTTTGTTTCTTTTAGATCATTGAATAAAAATGACCTTTATAATTTAAATTTAATTTATGGAAGTTAATATTCATTGGTAATAAGTAAACAATTTTCTCTGAATTAAATTATGTATATTTAATGTTTAATTTAAAATTAGCAGTGGCGATTGGGTTGCACAATATACTATGCAATTTTGAGTGTTTTGACTCCCACTATACTTCAGATATTGTAGCCTTTATAATTTATATTACTCTTTACCAGTTTTTGACAACTAAAATGTTTACTAGATCTTTAAACTATCATAACTATAAATTATCTAATTAATCGTTACCACACATATATTATAAGGATTATCAAACTTTAAATTTGTTCTCTAAATTTATTTCATAATTAGGGAGTGATTTACTAATTTTAAATGTACATAGTAATTGACAACTCTTAAAAGTAGTTAATGACAGTGATAACTGTTGCTGCCTCGATATTCAAATGCCAGCGTATTCCTTTTTACTAATGAAAATTAATAAATTTTTGAGAATTTTTTTTTTTAAAGGGGAGAAGTTTGTTGATGTTTTTTTTTTGTGGGGGGGGGGGGGGGGGGGGGGGGGGGGAGGTTAAGCTTTCCTCCTCCGGGGGGGTGCAAAAAAGAAATTCATGTCATTACAGATGATTGTATTGATTGGTCGCCAACAGACAGAAGATAAACAAGCTGATTCGTCTGATGCCGCTGGCTCTCGCCGCTCCCCCCTTATGTTTTGTTTATATCATGATTTTATAAGCATAAGCTTCTATTTCCTATTAAACGAAGCTAAATCTATGTAGTGTGCTATTCGTCACGTGTCGAAATGGACACCTTATCATGATATTTCTATCCCGATTTCCCATGCAAATGATTTAAAGACGTTTCACGTTAAAAACCGATTTTCTAACTTTTTTAAAGAAATTGTTTCCTTGTCAACGCGGGGCCCTACATAAAGCAGCGGCACCTGTGGCACACCCTTAATGGTGACCCTGCTTATATAAATGCGTTTGTTGAAAACGGATCTGCAACCAGGAGATTATTGTAGTTTCTAAAAGTTGCTGGTCTGGTACATGTTGAATAATAAAAAAAAAAAGACAAATTAGAGATTGAGATGGAGAGTGAATTTACATAATGTAAATAAGATGTGGGGGGACACAATACAAGTTTACTCGGAGGGTGGGGGGGGGGGGTGTCCGGTCCTTCCCCCTTTGACTACCTCCTTGGGGAGGGAAGGGTAGAGAAAATTTTTGGGGGGATTTGCGCCATTGGGTTTGGGGGGGATGGGCACCCCTGCTTGCTTCCTTACCTGTCATTTAAAAATGCATCGATTAAAAATAATGTGTGTGTAAATTGGAATTAAGTGAATTATGACAGTAGAAAAACAAACTCCTTTTAACTATGTGTGTTGTACAATTGCGATGATTCTGATTCCGCGGTTATTTTGAGCACAGGGCATTCTACGAATCCTATTAGGTTGCCTGTACCCGCATATAAAAATGCAATGTTTTTTTTAAAAGTGAAGGGTTTGGTTGCCATATTAGGTGTTTTATAACCAAATTTTAGATTTAAGTAGCCTTTTCATCAGTTTTGTATGGGGTCTGATTAGGGCTACCTACAGATTTGGTTTTTAGCGAAAACATTAATTTTTAAGTATCAGATTTTTGGATTTTAAGTAGTATCTTCATAAAGAGACATCAATTTTGTACAAGTCTTTCCTACAAAATAAGCCCTGAATCGTCACCAATAGCCCAATATGCAGCTCTAGCGCAATATCAATCGACAAATCAGAACTTTTTTTTGTTTGGTCTTTGGGTCCGATATAATATTTTCCCCGATTTTTTTTTAAAAAAGTGCCCTTTTAAAAAACGGGGTGCCTTTTTTATTTCTAGAGTGAACACTGCTATAAATTAAAACAAAATGTCTTGCATATCAGTTGCTCGGAACAAGAAGGAATGTCATAATTGACAGTTTTGCAAAAAATGGCTACAAAGTTCGAGTTTCAGCCTTGTTGCAATGTTACAGAAATCACAGAATTTTAAGGGAATAGAAAAGCATGACAACATTGGTTTCTATTTCATTTCTGAAGTTTAAAATTGATGTATTAAAAATAATTAAAATTGTCACATGGTTCATACAGATTTTCAAAAGTAAAAATTAAGTAGTTCTTAAGGACTTTTTAAGGACCTCTAGATAATTTTTAAGGACCTCTTATATTTTTTGGCGCCATTGTCGGAGAATCGTAATTTTTTGGTGCAAAATCGCACGTAAATGTGATTTCGTAGCAAGTTGGCGCAGGATACCACTTCCGGTAAACTCTGGCGCAGAAATGTTACAGATGCTGCATTCTTGTGAATTTCTCCGATTTTCTAGAATGAGTATCGATTCTTCACAAAATAACAAACGAGCTGAGATTATCTAACGACGAAGTGTAGTGTATGTTAATGAATTACCATTGACTAAAAAATCGAATATAAGAGATCAAAAGTGCACTTTTTTTCTGTCACTAAATCTGTCCATTGACGGCTTTCTCGCCTTGTCGATTTACACTTGCGTATAATGGTCAAAAAGACACGATCAAAGTAAAATTCGAAATTCTACATTCCTATATTTTTAATGCACCCGGAATTTTGGGTTCCAAAAATTAAAAAAAAAACTTGGAATTTCGGGTTAGATATGAAAAAAAAACCATGCGAATTATTAAAAAAGCTCATGCATGACAAAAATTAAGGACCCTAGTTGAAAATTAAGGACTTTAAGGCCCTTAATTAAGGACCTACTTAAATTAAGTAGTTCTTAAGGACTTTTAAGGACTGTGTGAACCATGTGTCATTGGTCCTGCTTGTTCAGAGTCATAAAATGATCCAATACAATAAATGTAATAATCACCTTGAACATTTTCCTCAGCAGATTTTGGTGTGCTCGGGAGAGAACAGGAAATCCCTTTTTATTGGTTGAGAACAGGTTTGTCTTTACGAACACGCAGCGTACTGGCTCCCCCAGCCACCTCTCGATCTCGCAGTAGCTCGGGAGATCGGCACTCAGTTCCAAAGCAAGGCCTATTCTCTTCTCTGTGTTGCAGATGGTCCGAAACTTGTTCCACCTATGAGAAAAAATAAAAGCAACTGGCATTAGAGGTGTAATAGTTTATAGGATACCAAAATATTTAGCTTTTATTAATTGGTATATGATTATATCATATTGTAAAAAAGAAATAAATTGGACTTATACAATATTAAGACTTACTTGCGAGACTGAATCTTTTTTCATGTTTTGTTTGTAAAATACTAATATTAAGTCATGGTTTATAAATTTAAGATTTTAATAAACAACTAGACAACTCACACAATCAAATAATAATAATAAAAAAAACTTTAACTGTAATTCTCTTACTGCACGTTAAAAATTTTCTTCAACGTTAGTAGCAATGCACTGCACAATAACAACAGTTGCATTACATCTGTTAAATGAGCTACCAAGAGTCAAAATCCAACTTATTTTGATTATTTAGCGGCAACCCGAGCCCAAGATTTCGCAATCCCCAAACTAAGTCAATTCCAAGTTAAACCATGCTCACTTTTGCTGCTTTAATAACACATTAAAACATGTTCAACCAAACATGGAATGTTGCATTCACATTGAAGAAAGCCATATTAAATTAAAAAAACAATTTTTTTAATAGCTTATCATTTCTTATTGCCAATTCGAAAAAATAAATGTGTTTGAAATATGATGAATATTTCTGAATAATCCAGTATATGTATAGTGTTCACATAGTTTTAAAAAAGGGCAGGGGGGATTTGTCAAAAAGGGCACTTTTTGTTATGTAAAAGGGCAAAGGGTACGATTGGGATACCAAGGCAATCCTACGTTTTTGCGGAAAAATATTTTTTTTTAAATTACAGGGAGCAAAGAAGATATTGGAAAAAGGCAGGGCACATTTTCACTTCTAAAAAGGGCAGGGCGCATCGGCACTTACAAAAAAAAGGGCAGGGCGCAGCGCCCTTTGAAAAATGCATAACAGGAACACTATATATGCATATATATGTTAATGAGTAAGTGTGATATATATGACATCGTGTATCTGCAGATTTAGTGCATCTAGGTTCATCATCACATTTTCTAGTGAAGCTGCAGATACCCAGACAGGTACTCATGAAAGTGCAAATAAGAAAAGTGCTTATTAAGTTTATAACTTTAAAAATTTAAGGTAATAATGCAGCATTCATGTATAAACAACTGGATCGTGCCTAGATCAATACTATATATATACTATATATATAGAAAAAGAGGGGAAAAAGTTATTTTTTGGTAGTGAGATGCCAAAACAGACTGCTCGACAGGATATCAGTTGCTTTTGAACCATGCAAGATTATAAAAATGACAGATTCTAAAAAATACTGACAATTGCTGGAACATGTAATTTATTTTTCGATATTTAATGAACAAAATTTCGCGATTTGGAATATATGTCTGCATATTCCATAATGAAAGTGTGAAAAACTCATATTTTGTAGATTATTCCACACTTACACAGAACATATGAGTGCATCTCCAGATGCACAAATAAATCTACAGATACACAGCTTTTGCACTTACAAGTTTACACATACATACAGTTGATTGCAGTCCGGGGCCCCTGGTCTGCCCTGATGGTTTTCAGGTTACGACCCCGGACTGCCAACTTATCTGCATGTCTCTACACCTTTTTCCACCCGACCTTGATCGGTTGAGCATGGACCCACACTTAATATGTTACACAGTACATTAACTGGACGTGTTTTCTATTTGCTAGTATAGTATTATAATGACTTGATGTTACTGGTCTATTTATTTGCGTTTATGAGCATTTACAAAATGAATGGAATGAAGTAGTATTCCCCCCCCCCTTTTTTCCAACTCGGTTTATCGTTTGGGCTTTAAATTTAAGGAACATTAAAAAAAAACCAGACAGATTTATGAATTAGCTGGCTCACACAACTCCCTGTTTTTACTGTGGAGGAAGTCGACTAGCTTCCTCGCTCTTTTCTTCATCTCCCTATGTGTCAGCATCAGCCGTTTTTGCTTTGAGACATTTTGTCCGGGGTAACGAAAGTGAAGATGTTTTACACATGCATACATATATTAAGTTTAGAATACTGAATACATTTACAATATCTCACCATTCCCATGTGTCATTGGTTGGATTCTCAGGGGGATCAAAATCATCTCTTTTCTCGGAGCCATTCGAAACACCATTGAAAAATATCTTAGCCTCATCTTCATGGGCTCGCATTGGAATGTACACCCACACATTGTAATTGGGCTGAAAAAGACACAACATTATACTTACATTTTAGCAATAAGAAATGAACGAAGGCAAATTTTATTTGGCAAAGTCTTGTTTATAGTATATAATGGGTAAAATATAGTAGTTGTTTATTATCATCCAACTTTAGAATTTTCACATTTCTATACCTAATAAAGTAACTTACAAATAAAAAAAAATATTTGCAAAATAAAATGCGATATGTACTTTACAAATTTGAGAAGGATTCAAATTTTGAAAACTAAAATCTCAAAACATTAATGCATTTTTAACAAAAAAAAAAAGGGAGAGACCACATGGCTTTTAGCAACATCGCCTAAATAAAATTGCAAACTATTTTTTTAATGACTTCATTTTGAAAAAGACTAACATGAACAATGCATTTCCGATAAATCAATAGTAACCCTTTAAATCGCAAGGGAAATACCTAAATTATAAAGTGGTTTTAAATGTGAAAAAGTTTAATATATATTTCCAACAAGTGTCTTATGAACAGTGTTTTTTATTAATTTAGTACAGATGACTTAAAATATATCCCAATGCTTTAGATTTGAAGAAATGTTGGAGAAAAAAATGGAGTAATTCTATGAATTTAAAAATGTATGTGTATAGCTGGAAAAACTGGTGATACAAGGACACAAAAATACAAATGTAGTGGTCAGAAGGTTGATCAAATCTATTTATTTGTAAAATCTAATTTTTGTTTGACATTCCAAACTGTTTATTTTATTTCCAAAACATTCAACTCCTTAAAACATGGTCTTTTACATTTTCCCCCTATTGAAATGACAAAGTGCTTTACTATAGTTGAAGTACTAATGACAGAACTAAATGAAATAAAAGATACAATTACCTTAAAAAATACAACTCATTTTTCAATTACATTACCTGATGGCTGGATGCTCCAATTGCTTTAGTGAAGACAAATCGGGCCAAGTTGGTGCAATTGCCACTTCTAGGAGCAATCAAAACGGCTGCCATGTTAAGGTGAGCAACATAGTTCAACTCTTGTTCCAAAGCCTGTCACAAAGCATAATTAAATTATAAAAACTACTTTATCTGTAACAATCATAGAGTTAAGAGAAAGCTGGGATTTCAATAATTGCGTAGTCTCCTAGAAAGCAATGGAAAGTGTGTCTTTTATTCATGAATCCAGTTTAGCAGCACCATCTGGTGAAATTACATTCATAAAACAGCCGAAGCCTTATATGCAAGTAAAAATTAATATTTAAAGCGCTTATTTCATGAATACATGGTTCATATATACTTTTATCTATTGATATAATTGCCAATAGGAAGCAAAAATTCTACTTTAAATAAAAATTAATTTTAATATAACTCTTCTATGAAATTAACACAAGCTGTTGGAATAAATTTTATTATTTGTATAAATTGATAAAAACTATTTTTTAATTTAATTAGTTATAGTTTAGTTAATTTTATAATTGATAGATGCATTTTTCTTTCAGTTTGGATATAGTTGTCTGGTGATGCATTAGAGCCAATCAGCATAACTTTTTCTCTGTACTATAAATCGGCTTTTTCTTATAGATGTGAATCATAATAATAAAAAAAGTGTTGTGGCTTGTGACATGCATCATAAATAAGTCTGAAATCCTTCCTACAGCATGAATAAATCTGAAACTTCTGTTAAGATTCCTATTTGCAAGCCTTATATTTTTGGAAAGATATTTTTTATACATAGTTGTGAACCAGTGCTCACTCCAGAAATGAATGGAGCTATTTGTGAAAAAGGGCACTTTAACAAAGACGCAAAATCGATTTTTTTCCAAATCTTCCAAGAATATCAATGAACCTGCAGTTTCATTATTAAAATCAGAATAATTGTGTCATCAAATTGCATTTTTTCTTAGCATAATTGTATGATTGGCTCTTAATATGCAGTCAAATAACTGTAGAACAGAAATAAAACTAAAGAAAATCATTAAAGTCAGAAATGATCGTATCGTCAAATTGTATTATTTTTTTAAATCCCCATTTTTCTTGATAATTGATTGGCTCTTAATGTCCAGTTAAATAACTGTAGAATTAAAATAAAACTAAAGAAAAGAGTTCAATACAAAAGAGTGGGCAAGGCAAACTTTCCCACCAAAAAATGTCTAGAGTGACCACTGTGTGAATAATCCTAGAAACAAATCTAATTTTTTTAAAACAAACCTTAGTAATTTACAATATTTTGGGGTCTCATTATTAAAACTGCATGTTTAATTTACATAAATCAAATCTGAGCATAAAATGGAGAACTGCAAACCTTTTCAGAATTTCTCCTCACACTTTCTATAGGCGAGTCAAGGTTGAGCCAAGAAGATGTTCGGCCAACAATTGAGCTATTCCAATCTGAAAAAAAAAAGGGAAAAGTGGATGTACATAATTTAAAAGATGAGTTTATACTTCTACAAAAGGCAAACACAAATAGATAAAGTTTTAAAGTACACTAAGTATAATAGCCTTAAACTACAAGCCTCCCCAAACATTGTGACTCACCTAATAATTTTAATAATCAGGCTTTCAACTACGAGCATTGTGAATTTACGGCTAATTGTCGTTATTGTTTTATTTCGGTAATTTGGTTTACACTACATTATTCAGGCAACAAAATCCTTGAAAAAAAGTTCACCGATGGTGTAACAAAAATTTGCCTGATTTTACGGTTACGAAGAAAGAAATGCTAAAATACATGTATAGAAACAAAGTATGCATTCCGATAAAATTTTATGTTGAGTCATTTGTCATGTACCATTTTTTTCAGAAATATATGAACTTTTTTAACCTTAACATATTTTTTTTAAAATTAATGCAATGACATTTATAAAATCAAGGTCAAAGTCACTTCTTTACTTTATGCTTTTTCAGTGCTGAAAATCTACATTTTGTTACAACTATAATGCGGCTAAAATCGCTTATCAAAGTAAAATAAATAGGTTAACTTTCATACTTTATTCACGTCGTTAAGCTTGCAATTAATTTTTGTTGCAAAAAAATATTTTTTAACCTTGAAATCTATATCTTAATAAGTCAAACCATAAATATCTTTCCGTTACCCAAATACTATATTTCAAACATCTCACTAAGAAACCATTGGGTCTACAAGTTAATCAATTTTTGCACAAAGCAGACTTATGACACTTATTAATTATAAACAGTTAACATTTTATTCTGTTTTTAATGATAACGGAAGGACATTTTTGTATGACCTGATTTTGACTCAACTTTTAGGATCTCCACAATTAAACAAACCAATTTTCAGTTATTATTGAAATTGAAACATACATATATATATATATTATATATACATAATAACTGTATTCTGTATTTTGTAGATAATTTATTGTAACTGTTGTATTGTAATTGATAAATTATTGTAACTGTATTTTGTAGATAATTTTAAATGTTTTAGATGCTTTCTAACTCCTATTCCAATCTTCAATAAATCGCATATTCATTAGCGGCACAAGAGTTGTTTACAATCCAAAGTTGCTATGCTACAAACTAAAGTAAATGCTTCTTGATATGTGGATCTTGAGTGAAGGTCCTTGAGGAATAGATTGGCATGAGAAAAAAAAGCGCTAAGCTTTTCAAATTAAAAGTAATAATTTTCCATACCTTGTGTGCTTAGAACTAAGTCAGATCTGGTGAAGGCTCCTCGTCGATTACGAGCTTTGCCACCCAAAAATTCTCTACGATACCGAGGATGTACGATCGGTGACACTATAAAGGCATATCTGAAACAAGTATAAAAGTACATTATAAGTTTTAAAACAACACAAAAAGTTACAAAGATAAAATGTTTATAAAATTAAAAAAAATATTATTTGGTTGGTTGAATTAATCTTTGCACTACAGTTACAAAATGTGCAATTGGCCATGATTTGTAATCTATCCTAATGAAAAATATGGGAACACTACCTCAAAAATCCAGAAACTCCAGACTGTTGACAAGTATAACATCTAAGCTGATAGGTACTCCTTTTCTAAACTTCTTCAACATGAGTACATTCAAGTCACAAAAGATTGAATATATACCAGAAGACAAGTCTTCAGATGGACAAGCTATAACCATAACTCGAGATCCTCTAGTTCCGAGACTTACTGTATGCTTAGTATAACCACTTCCATAATATATGCCCAAAAGAGAGAAAGCCAGAGATAGGATACCTGTGCTCTTGAATAAATTTCTTTCTGTGCACTTAGTCCAACAAACTGGTATTGGGCTCGAGTATCCCCAATATTTTGAAAACTGGTTCACATTCCGTAAAGTTTATATCTTTTATTAAAAGTTAGTCATGAGCACCCCCAACAATTTTGAAAACATAACGCCTATGACTCAGTCTTGGACTTAGGTGAGAGTATCAGGTGAAAAACACCCAAGCTCTAATTGTACAGGTGTATGTGCCAATACTCTTTTTGAAAAATATAGTTTCCAAAATTGGTTGTGATTCAGAGTACAGTGATAATTAAGATTTTGTAATAATGATTTACTAGTTTGTTTATGTCATGCAGAAAGCTAAAGGTATCAGCAATTCGAATCTATGGTATTAAGAATAAAGACTATATGGCTTTCTAAAGTGCTACTGTTAAATTTAAAATTGTGTTTGAGAAATATAGCAACATATTAACTCAGAAGGGATATGGAAATGTTTCTGGCACGGGAAGTGTACCTACCGTATACGAAAATTACATAAACATGTCATGTTATATTGTTGTAGATCCAAAATAAACTATTTTCCAACATATTTTCTATTTTTGTATAAGAATATTTTTATTATTTGTGATTTGGATATCACACACCAAAATAGGTGTTTAAATTACCAATAGTCCATAAAGTTACCTAGCAAATACAGGGCCCAAGCATTTTTTGTGCAAAGAATGCATCCTTTCTTCCCTTTTGAATTTTCAAACTGATTTGCTCCTTTTGCATTCAATGTGTTAATTTAATTCATGTTTTCGGAGTTGAACATTAGAAAAGTCTTTATACTTCTTCTGTTCCAGTAAATATGATATATGCGCAATTTTTTTTACAATTTACTATGGAAATTCCTCTAAACTTTCAAAAAACAATTCATAGAGCTACTTCAAGGTTTTCGGAAACATTAGTGAGAATTCCATTAATTCTACAGCTAATCTTGATTGAATATCTGACCCAAAAAAGTTGTGATATACAGAAACAGATTTTTGAACTAATTTATAAAAAAAGTAGCTTTAATTTCTTTTGTTTATCACAAATTTTTATTTTATTTAAGAAAGAGTACATTTGTATAGGTACACAAAGGTATAAAAAACTTTCAAGTTTATAATACTTATAGAATATGTATTGAACCTTTCACTTAAATGTATTCTAATAAAATAATATACAGAGAATCCTTACATTTTTTTAACAACAAAATTATTATTATTGAAAATACGGCCTTGTGCATGCAAAAAGTGCCGCAAAATTAAATCAAAAAGAAATCTAAAATACTTACCCATCTTGAGAAGCATTTTTCAACGCATCATAAATGTCATTAACGCTGTGATATTGAAGACCACAAGAAATATGTTCTCGTGTCGGCATTTTAAAATAATTTTTGAATCAAATAAACAAATACTTTTAAAATATGTTGGTAATTTTTTTTAAGAACGAACTTTTCTCGGTTGATGCCAGTTCAAAATTACAAACTTTAGTTAGTTCGTTGAATCAAGGCCTAACTGGATAACATACGCGGACTACACAAAATCTAGTGGGCCTTGGTTGGATGTCTAAACGTCTTCCTACAGCTGCGCACATTGGGCTACTATCAACGATTGGAATGTCTGGTGTTTTTGAAACCATAATAAATCATAGCCACCTACAAGTATTACTAACTTGTAGGTGGCTATGATCAGATAACAAGAATAATACCCGACATTAAGGATAGTGGAGACTATAGGAGAAGCGCAGTGCAACGTTACAGGCTGTCGCGCTGAGCGCTTAAAGTCAAAACCAACAGAATTCCGTTGCCTTTCGCTATGCTTGCGTTGCGTTAAAAAGCGGTATTTTGTTTTAAACTCAAAATAAAAGCACACGATTAGGCACAAATACAAGTCCAATTATAGTTTTAGTTACATAAAGATTATAAAAATAAAAATTTCCAAAAAATTTATTTTTCATATTGAGAACAAAAAAAATACTGAAAATAGACGATAATGAAACTTAAACTAAGATACATTAATTGTGCACTATTATTTTATATTTGTAGCAATAACTTATAACTTTTTGTGTCAAGTTTTGTTTACGAGATACCATCATAGGTTCATTAAACACAAATAATTGAACCTAACAATAATATTGTTACATATTTAAACATTAAACAATTTTTGAAATCCATCGGCGACTTTGTTGGAATTCTGTAGTTGTAAATCATTATTTAATAGTATAAATATATAAATCGTATTACTTATATTGAATTGCTTCTTTACTAATCCAATAAATATATGCATAAAAACTTTAAGTACAAAAAATATTACACATAAATGTATTAAAAAAATTACTTCTATTCTGCAAATATGTTTTCTTGTAAAAGTAGTTTATAATTACACAGGGACGGCTTAAGGCCCAAATGACCCAATAAGACTAAGGAAGGTGCAAAATTTCAGCGGGAAAAGAAAAAAAATTAGAAGATTTATTCGACAAATTTTAGTCTACATTAGGATGTTTTTAGATTGATATTTTTTAATTTAATTGTACATTACATTTGAGTAAATTGATAATATTGAGGTTCGCAACATTAACCGTGTATTATTTTAAGACGGCTATATATTGCTTGGATTTTGTTTTGAAAAATGCATTTTTGACACTTTATAATATAGTAATTTTTCCCAAATTTTGAAATTTGTCGTCTTCATGAAACTAATAAAACAATTTTACTTGCAAATTAAAAAAATTCCTGTATTTAAAATAAAATACAGCAAAAACAAAAATTAGCATACAAATTAATCGAAGTTGTGAAATTAAAGGTTTTAAACAGACAAATTTTTAAAAAATGCAGTTTTGAAGATTTTTGTTCCAAATTCCTTCATAAAACCTACAAAAAACCTTCAATTTTCCAACTTTGATGAAGGCTTTATGCTGATTTTCTTAAACAAATATGTCAAATCATCCATAAAAGAACTATATATATTTATGTTGTTACCCGACAAATAAAACTAGCATAAAACTTGGTCAATTTGTAAAATTGAAGGTTTTATAAAGGAATTTGAAAAAAAAACTGCACTTTTTTTATAGTTTTTAATTTTTTCATGAATTAAATTTTTAAAAATTCTGCATTTCCCTTTAATAATTTCAATACTTTATAATAAAAGGTGTTTTAAAGGCTTTATTTCATGTTGTATAAGGAATTTTTAACAAAAATCTTCATTAAATGCAATTATTTTTAAATTTTAATAGCACTTAAAACTGGAGTTTTTCTGCATAAAACCTTCAAGTTCGCGACTTGAAATTTGTATGGTGATTGTTTTTGCTTCACCTTCAATTATGAAGCAAAATAATTTTCGTTTGTGCACAAAAATCCCTTGGACCACTGTAATACAATTCTCATGACGATCTTTTATAATATATATGCATTTAATAATTTTATGTTTTTAAAAGAAATTATTAATTACAATTATCTGCCTGATATTTTAATATAAGTACTAATTATGGTAATGTTTTAATCATTCTTAGAGAAAACAAAACAATGAAAAAAATTTGTTAATTTATATTTAAATATGTGGATATTATTAACAAATAAGTAGTTTTAATGGGTGACAATATGTGGATATTATTAACAAAAGAGTTGCTTAATAAATTAAGCGTATTAAAATAATATTAGCTGCAACGAGAACATGTCCATGAATTTGGAAAGAGTAAAATCGGGTCGGAACCATCATGTCAATGCATTTGTATTGGACATATTAAATGACTTACAATTCAATCAAGTAAAATACGGGGACATAACAAAACAAGGACATTAAGTATTTTTGTTAATTTGTGATAATTAATATAAGTTAATGGGGGAGTGTTCAGCCGAGATGAAGAAGACCGCTCTTCCAATTGAACATGGAGAAAATTCCGCGACGCCGAAGAAGTTCCGTAGGAATAGCATGGAACTTCAGTTTCTGTACTATAATTTAAAGTTTATGTCATTAAATAATACCTAAATATAGAAATATTTACTTCATGCACTGAGATAGATTGTACTCCTCGTTTATAAAGCATTTTTTGTGTTGAAATAAAAGTATTTTTCGTACTTCGTTGTAATTCTAATTATAAGCAATTATATACAGATATAAGTGTTTCTGTATTTAAATTTATGCATATATAGAATAAAAATATTACTTATTTGGAAAAACAAATATTATATATTAACTTTCCCATAATTGCAAGCGTAGCGACTAAATAAACAAAAGTAAAGATTTCTGCTGCAGGGAAGAAATCGAAACTACTAGTTAGTTTCCATCATGACGTGAAACTCCTGCATATCTCAATAAAAATTATTAAAGTAACATGTACAATTAATTATAATAAATTCTTAAAAAGAGAATACTATTGCATATTTTTTTATTTAATTGTTACTAATTAGCATGTACAGAACCACTTAAGTTTACTATCTATATATAGAAAAGCCAAATCCACTGACTCATTGATCACGAGATCTTCAGATCCAAAATACCTAGAGCGATGAAATTTGGAACACAGATTCATCTTGGGCTCTAGGGGTGCACTAAGAAAGGATTTTTAAAAATTCGAACTCCAACCGCCAAAATAACGATTTTTATAAACCTCTCCATAGATTTAACATGAAGAACATGTAACAATGCAATATTTCAAGATTGAAACAATGGAATATTTCAATATTACGTAATCTATGAGGAGCATTCTGATTGGCTGATGACTAAATACTGCCAAAATGTCGCCAAACAAATAAAAATTTCGCCAAATGAATAACAATATCGCCAAATTCATAAAAACGTTACCAAATAAATAAGAAATTCACCAAATGAATAAAAAATTTCGCCAAATGATTAAAATATCGCCAAATGAACTAAAATATGGTCATATATGTAAAAATAGCATAAAAATGGCGAAATTAGTGTCAAAAAATGATCAAATATATGTCAAAATGGTGAAAATATGATTGGATAACGGGATATTCCGTACCACAACAACTATGAAAATTAAATTTGTCATGGAGGTACACTTTAAGCCAAAATTGCTCACTTAGAAATGATTTTCAAAAATTCGAACTCTAACTGCAAAAAATAAAATATCTTGCCACTTATCCACTGACTCATCACTAATTCTCTAATTTTCTGTATATCCAGGAAAATGAAATTTAACAGATTTGTTACTTATATCTTACATAGAAAAAGAGAATGAGGGTGACATAGAATATCTTAGTAAAATGAAGAATAGAAATAACAACTTCAACTATGTCATTAAAATTAACCCACAGCCCTTCCAACAAATCATGGCTAAAGAGAAAATTAGTATTCGATGGAACTTAATTTGTAAAGAATACCTTTTTATAGGAACTTTTAATTGTAAAGAATACCTTAAACCACAAATCTGCGTCAAATGTGATATGTTTGGACACATCGCAAAATTCTGCAGGACTGAAGTTTCAGGTGCTGTAGATGCGGGAAAAATGAGCATGCTAATAAAGAAATTGAATGTAATAAAAATCCTAATTGCTTCAACTGTAAAAAAGAAAACAAAAGAAACAAAACGAAATATCCCACAGATCCTTCACGCTTCGACCAAAAGTGCAAATAAATTATCAAACGGAAGAGAAGTATACAGTATGAATAATATAAAGATTCAAGACAGGAAGCCCACAGCTAAATTAAAGTTTGTAATTTAGCCCCCCGCACACTATCTATTATTTATTATTTTACCTGCCGAGAGGCCAGTTATGTTACCACTCTACTGCCTGTGAGGGAAGTTCAGTGGAGTTCTGCAATAAAGTTAATAAAGGCAAAGTAGCAAATCTTTCAGTTGAGTTCAAATTTTAAAACCCGTTGTCGCCAGTGTATGTTGGTTCGCACCGCGGGTCGCTCTGGTTCATAGGCCGGGTGTTCGCCGGCGTCCTCTCGGTTGGGCTGGGTTGCCTTTACGGCGGTCGGAGCTTCGGTTTCTTTGAAACATCTTGCTGTATGCCTGCGGGCGGGCCAGTCGTACAAAGTGGACATAGAAAAAGTAAGCTATAGGGTAGCTACAAGCTACACTGTACCGTAATAATTGGTTCATGAATACTTTGAACCCCACGTGGTAGGTAGGTCAGACGGAGAGTGTATAAATGGTCAATCTGGTTGACACGGCCTACCTTTCTCTACTCAATGTTATGTTATTTATCCACGAAGGCTGATTTCCCGTAGAATTATTAGGGTGGAAGCGTATACTGCCTGTCACGAAGGGTGACATTTCCCTTAATGCGGTATAAAGATCAGAGGGGAAAATGGGTTAACAAACGACCTGATCGACGCGACTCACTTTCCTATACGACGGTAGGTCATTTATCGCCCATAGCACGATTCCCCGGGAGTAATGAGAACGAAATCGTCTGCAGTTAAGGGCGAAGGGGTACAAAGTCAGCGGCCGGAATGGGTTAATAATTGCCTTTGCCGATGCAGCCTACCTTTCTTTATATGATGCTATGCCTATACTATGAGTTATGTGGAAGGAATCAAAAACCGTTGTTGTGGATTCCTCCCCCATGTGGTACAAGTGTCAGAGGGTGAATGGGTTTGCGTCCATTGTCTGTAGTAGTCTGTAGGGGTTAGAGTTCAAATTTTTTAAAAAAAATATTTAGTTTGGCAATGCAATAACAAATTTGATTCTTAATATTTTTTATTTTAAAAAGTTCAATATTAAAAAATTGCGGGGGAAAAATTCGAAAAAAGTGCTGGGGAACCATCCCCTCTTGCCCCCCCCCCCCCCCTCGGATATTGATAGGGTTTACCGTACAAAAGAAAAAATATGAAAATCTTAAATTTGGCAAGTGAACCTTTTGAAATCGTTTTCTTTTTTTTCTTTTTATATACTCGACAATTTGGGAAACTTTACGACAAATGCTCACATAGGTGTCTAATAAAAGTTTTTCGGAGATAATTATTATTAACAATTCTAAGAGTTGTTCCCCTTTAAATATTTGGGATGTTACTAAAGGTTAAAATAAGGATGTTAATCAACTGGTGTAACGTATATATATCCAATTTATTGTATAGCCAACTACTCCATATTATCAATTTTTCTAGTTCTTGCAGGTCCTTGCTAATAAAATTTCTTTACAAATTGGAACTTTTAAAAGTTTGGTTCCCCCTGATGGGTGAAAAATTAAGAATATTATTTATTTAGCTATAATATTGTATTTGTATCAAGTTTGTAACTTATTTCCTTCCCGTGCGTAGAACGGGTATTTCAGCTAGTAGTAATAATAATTGCTAAGTAATGTTTAATAAATGGTTATTAATTTTAACAATAAATTATGAGTAAAATTATTCTGAATTAATTTGTATTAACTACTAAATTCAATTTTATTTCATTTACAATGAATAAATTAATTATACTTAATGCTGTTTACTAATTTAATTAAGCAATGATCAGTTTGGTTAATAAGTATTAATTTTTTATATAATTAATATTATTTTAAATACTCATATTGTATATTAGTAATATTATTGTAATTAATAATTAGTTATTACCCCCCCCCCCCCACACACATACACATTAAATATTAAATTACACATTAACAAAATGTGTAATTTAATATTTAATAAAAAAAACATTTTACCCCATGATCCAATTTCCTCCACCGTACCCTTTGTTTCAGTACGTAAAAGCACATTAAAGATAATATACATTTATATTTCTCATATTTTTTTAATACAATTTACAGCTTTAATTTATTTAAAATGTAATTTGCACATTTTCTCCTTGTCAAATCCCATAACATTAAGCTGTTAAAGAAGCTGCTAAACACAAAATGTGGACCTTACGTACCGAGGAGTATATTTTACTGTCATGGTCATGGTCAGTTGTCAATTATACATTATTTGATCTCAAGCGTTGGATTTATGTTTAATGGCTTTTTATAGTACTATTGGATCAAGCGCGGATCCAGGGGGGGGGGGGGGGGGGGTAAAGGGAAAATTGTATTGGATGTAATGAAGGAATGATTATATAGGAAGCTTGTGATGTAAATATAAAATAAGCCATTTAATCGTAGAGTGCTTGGACTGAGTCTGAAAGGCTAAATCCTATGGAAGATTCGCAATCCAATGGAAGTCCTCCGATTCAGACATTGAAGCAAGGGAAGCCCGCCTTTAAATGGAGTCCCCATTGCTCTCAAATAGACCCTTGAATATCAAACCGAACTTTTACATCCACTAAAATCCTTGCCTCTGAATGGCGTTAAAATGAAAAATTTTATAAATAATATATTATATTAATAAGCAATGATTATGCCTAATATTCTGTATTTTTTCCCCCTCCATTATTCGAACAAATGTAACACAAGTGGGAAGAAGTTTTGACTAAAATTTGCAATAAAATGTTTTAAGGTAAATTTTGTAGCAAACTATATTAAGTGTTAAATATTTATATGAAATGTGCGATTTTGGCGCCCCTCAAAAATGCAAAGTGTAAGCCTGGGCTTCACGGGCCTATTCGGTAATCAGGTTTTGAGTCCTCCAGAGTCTGCTGAGAGGTTTCAGGTACTTTTGACCTGAAAGGTTTAAAGAGTCCGAAAAGTTCAATTTGGATAGTTATTCGATAATTTTTTACACGTGTAAATATACCGGAAAAAAACCAGATGTAGCAACAGAGAAATAAGATTGTCAGTTCGATTCACTTTTGAATGTACGTGTTCATTTTTGAAGAACCTTTCGTCATTTTTGACAAAAAGGATGCCCCGATTAAATATTACGTCAAAAATAAGGACGATTTCAAATAAATTTAGACGGTCCGCCTCGAACCGCAGATTTCTCGGTCGGAAGTCCAACGTTCTACCGACCATGCCAGAAAGTCCCGTTTTAAGTCATGGCAATGTACGTATACGAACCAAAACCACCAGAAAAAAATTTGAGTAAATTAGTTTCGCTAAAAATGCGAAGATTTTTGTTTCGTCAAAAGTCAAGTAAATCAACGAAACTAGTCTTGATGATTGCAGCAAAAATGCGAGTGTTATTTGCAAGACGTTGTACGTTCAAATAAAAATAATTCCAGTGCAGAATAAAGTATATTTAAAAAAAAAGTTATTACTTAATGGCTTATAAAAAGCTATTTTTTTCCCCTCACTAAATAGGTGATGACCGGCAAATGATTAAATATGCACGAAATGCACGTATTTTCTCGTCACCAGAATCACTGACACAGGTGTGTACATATAATCGACCAAACAGCAGTTTTCTGGTCTGTCACGTACGCGAGAAATGCACATATTTACGGACAATGAACGGTATTAAACACCTCATGTGTAAACAGTGGCGTACGCAGGAAATTTATAAGGGGGGAGGGTTGAGTGTCAGATTACTTTACACGTATATATATATATATATATATATATATATATATATATATATATATATATATATATATATATATATATAGTATATAAGTCAGCAACAACCCGAATTTCTGATTGAACAATAGAAGGGGGAGGGGGCGCGGGGGAAGTACTCATCTTAAATTTTAAACTAAAAAGAAAAAATATTTTTTTAAAAAAACTTACTTTAAGAAACAAAATACTAAAACCTACAAAAATTTTAATTTAGGGACTAGTGGAACAAAATTAATCATCTAGAATTAATTTTGAACTTTTTACCACTTTTTAAAGTTTGTGCCAATTCACAAAAAAACCACACCTAAACTTTAGAGCCAATTTTAAAAAGTGATAATGTGCATAAAATTAATACTTAAATATATAAGAAAATTCCTCTTTAGTTCCTTAAATTAATAACGATTTTTTAAAAAACGTTTGGTCAATGGTCAATGGCTCATGGTCAATTTGCGAAGTAACAGCTGTGCGATTATGTTCCCCAATTGACATTGATTTTATTATTTGGACACTAATTTCGCCATTTTGCTGGTATTTTTCAATATAGGACCATATTTTAGCTCATTTGGCAACATTTTTATTCATTTGGTGACATTTTCATTGATTTTGCAATATTTAAATTTTTTGGCGACATTAAATTTTTTTTTGCGACATTTAAATATTTTTAGAGAAATTATTTATTTATATGGCGACATTTTCATTCATTTGGCGCTTTTTTAAATTTATTTGGCAACATTTGTCGAAATTTACTTATCACCCAATCAAAATGCATTGTTTATCCCTATCGTCAAAAAATATTTTTTGTAGCCAAGGTGATTTTTAACAATCATGTTATGAAGAGAAGATCTACATTGTAAATTTCCAATAGGAATAACGTATGGTAAAACAGAAAACTTTTGAACGCTTTGAGATATCCACATGAAACAAAGTGCAGATTTTAAGTTGAGAAAATATTGTTAAAATGGCGGAAGTTTAATAAAAATCCGTTCAGTCGGTTAAATCCGGACAAACAGACACCCAGACAGACAAAAAAATATTTTAATGTGATTTTCTGAATCCGTGTATCCTAATTCGTGAAGAAAACTCCATATGAGGTGTTTTGTTCGATTCCACAGACAGACACTCCATTCTTATATATAAGTATTGATTGATTATAATGCTTGAATTTTCTTGTAATTCGGACAAAATTAATTTTTATACTTACGAATCTGCCACTGCTTTTCACATACGCTTAAAAAAAATTGCATATGTTTGTACAAAATATAAGTCATTTGTATTTTAGCAATTGAATTTTAAAGTAAAAGCAGTACAATTGTTATAATTTTTTAAAATTAGTATGCATGGGAACTGACAATAGGAATGAAGTCTTTTAAAAACACATATGGAATCATTTCACCTTTTCGATTGATTCGTTGGGTTGTCTTTTTCTTCACTTTTGTTTTTTTTAAAGAAAAAAAGCAACTAAACTTGATTGTTATTACCTTAGCTTTCTTCTAGAAAATAATTCAACACAATCATCTAATACATGTTTCATTTTGGCTATAAAAGACAAAACAAAGCACCATAACTTTCCGAAATACTAAACAAATAAAGCCTCAAAAACTGAAATCCAATTTTCAGGAGTACAATAAGTAGAAACTGTTCAAAACATCTTTTCATTTGACCTTTATATCACCTGACTATTTTAGTCATCCTTTACTTCTATACTATAAGACTTACAAGATGTCTATATATTCTAAATGATATCGTCGACAAATGTTTTGAAACAAAATATTCTAAACTAAAAAAAAAGCGATATTTTATTTACCATTGAAAAAAAATATATTTCATATTGTCTTATTAAATTTTCAACGTTGACATATATCGGTGCCAACATTTTTCCCGCTCTGTGAATTTTCAGTCAAACGATGAATATTTTGAAATGACGGAAATGGGAAGTAAGGCGCCCAATTGGCTGTTAGCTGTCTGCCTATTGAGAAAAAATAATACGAGAAAATAAAATCGATAGTAAATGTAATATAAGTAACAAAAAGAATTAGGGTTGGGATACGAAATTTTTCTTTGGTTCGTCAATGCAGTACTAAAATTTATTATGTTTTTTTAAAGTGCAAATTTAAAATAAAACAGTGCAACAACCAAAAAAAGTGGGGTGGTGACCCCCCACCCCTTTAATCGCCTGTAGTAGTAGGAAAGTGTTGGGGTTACGTTTTATTTTTAAAAGTACAATATTGAAAAAGTGAGGGGGCAACATCCAACCCCCCTCTAGCAAAACAGTCAATGATTTTAAAAAGGTTCTTCTTTACAGAATGGATGCAAAACTCTTCCTATTTACGAAAGGAGATCTCTTTGAACAATAAAATGTTACGTCTAAGTGAAAATGATGGTGCTTACTCGGACATCGGGTCGGACTACTCAGTAATAAAATGCATAAATTGTTAGCATAAACATCCGGCTTTTCAGTACCCCGCGCCGAAATTGTGTCATTTTTCTTGCAAACAAATGTAGGGTTTTAAATGTAAAAAAAAAAAAAGTTGTATTTTTTAAAAACTTTTTGTTTTGTTTTGGAATTTTTTATTAATCGGGGAAAAAATCATTATTTTTTAACTAATTTTTTTAAAAACTTCATACCGATGGGGGGGGGGGGGTTACAACCCCCCTCAACCACCCCCTTGCGTAAGCCACTGGTCTGGGTGAATATGGAGAATGGTTTACTTTTGCCGACTCGTTAAACGCCGTTCTGGCCATGCCTATAAGCAGCTGTTTATAGAAAGCCGTCTCAGGCTCGAACACCCCTGCGACCACATTCAGTGACAAAATTCCAAAAAAAAAATATATATATATATTATTTTCTGTAAACAAAAGTAGATTCTTAAATGGAAAAAAATACATTTGTATTTTTTTTAACTTTTCGTTTTTTTTTTTTTCAAAATAAAAAAAACATTATATTTTGAATGTTTTTTTAAAACTACAGACCGATGGGGGGGGGGGGGGGGGGGGGGGGTTGTGACCCCCCTCAATCCCCCCCTGCGTACGCCACTGTGTGTAAACAGCACTGCAGATAGCATGTAAGGAAACGATAAGTTTCTTCTTTATTTGCAGAATCTGAATGATGACGGAGCTTTGGTATCGAAAAAAATACCAAATACATAACATTGAGTACCATAAAAATAATCATGGATAATGTATTCATAATGTCAAGCCAGCCATCTCAGACATAATATATTAATTTTATGAATGTAAAGAGAGACATTGGGGAGATACAGAGGAGATATACTCGTAATTTAATTTATCTAGTTTTAGCTAATAAAAATTTATAGTTACGAGTTTTGCCATTGTTGACGCTGAACCTTAAGATCACTAGAAAAAAAACATGTTGAAAACTCGAAGCAATTAGTTACAGATTATTTTCTCACAGGCAGTTGCAGAGAATTGAGTTTGTGGAATAAACTACCGCATTTCAATTTGTGGATCGATTGTAGTTCGAACGGTGTTCTAAATCATTCCATGTATTTGAGTTCTGAGGCTTTTTTCCCCTGATGTTCTCAAAATACAGCACCATCTATGGATGAAGTTTGGTACTTAAAATTATTATTTGCTGATCACAAACTTTTAATAATAAGAAGTATTTTAGTCTAAACTGCACACTTTCTCGCCAATTACTTAATTTTATATAAAATTTTAAAAGATGTCACGGACTTTTGTTCCACTCTTTATACTAATACCTACCTACATACAACCTGGAAAAAGAGAAACAAACAAAAATTAGAACAATAATAGTTTATTTATTAAACCATTATATAAATAGCAACTCATATAATATGACTCACATTCGAACAATTTCCCGGTTTTATTATTAGATTTTTAACTTTACTTCGATGACTTCAACTGATTTAACTGTTTCCATAATACTTAAATTGTAAAACTTCATTGAGTACCTTAAAAATGCTGTAACATTTAAACTGAAAATTATACATGCTTAAAAAGGGACACATTAAACTTCTTATGCTTTAAACAAAATACTCTTTAGATTTCAAAGAAATATGGCTTGTAGTTTCAGAGCCTTTCTTACACAGATATCAGGAAAATATTTTTAAGATTTTTGTTTTGTATATGGCAAAATGTTCTTCGAAAAACTCCAACAACAGAATTGTTATGAGAATATAGCTATTGGAAGAATAAATACTAGCTTTGGAGTGAGTTATGAAACCTTTTTCTTTTATTTGGCTTAAACTTAAGCTGAAATTTATAAATTTAAACTAAATAGTTTACGTCTTTTTTCTATAGCAGTGGTTCCCAAACTATTTGGGTCGTGGAACCCCAAAATTTTTTGCCAATAATCGCGGAACCCTGAATATTTTTTAATCGACGACTTTTCAAAATTTAATATCTGATATTAAATAAAACAAGTATTATTTTGGTATTTCAGATTTTATTGAATTAAGCAAAACTCAAAAAAAAAATTCATCATAGAAGTAATTAATAAAAATACAAAACATAAACTAAAATAAATAGAAAATCTTTAATGTGAAGAATGCACCTGCCTCTTTGATTCCATGATTCTCTTAAAATTGGGCGTTAGGTTTGATAACTGAACTCGCATATCTAGTGCAGAATCAAGTCTGTTACGATATTTGGTTTTTATCGCAACGTATTTTGAAAACCCAGCTTCACACAAATAAGTGGTTGCAAATGGCAATAGAATTCGAATAGCCTGTTTTGCTAAATTTGGATATTGATCGAAAATGTGAATATATTAAACACCATTATTATTTTTTTTAATCAAATAAAATTTGTCACGTGGACCCCTAAATTTTTTCGTGGAACCCCAGGGTTCCACGGAACCCACTTTGGGAACCACTGTTCTATAGATTCAAAATATCGACTCTTTTCCATGCTGTGAAGTATTAGCGTGATAAAAGCATGAATGGTTTTATATTTTAAATATTTTTATTTGAAAATAATCAGACGAGCCACGAACTCAGAAAACAGTCAGTAGAAGTAGTGAGCTAAGATTTTAGCTCACAACATACAAAAAAAAAAAAATCTTCCACCAAAGTCGTTGCTATAACTTTTAAAAGTTTAAAACAAAAGCACTCAGTCATCTCGTGTCCCAAGTCTCTTTTTTACTGATAGCAGCTTTCGTTGAGGTGAGATGTTCATCCAGCCAAGTCTTTACAATGCCATGCGCTTTGCGAAAGAGTGCTTGATTTGAAATTTAATCTCTGAAAGAAAATTTTATTGGGTATTCAAACCACGTTTTTAAAGATGCTTTATTACTCTGAAGGAAAAAGCTGTTGTGTATAATCAGTGCTGTTTTTGCTGAAAACCCTGCAGTGTTACTTTGATGAGCAAAGTTGCGAAACGTGTTCTGTCCAAAATTTCTAAAAATGAGATTATTACATCCCTGAATTAGTTTACGACTAAAAGTTAATAATTAAGCTAAACAATTTCATTTATCTAAAATACTTTTTGCCACATTGAAATTAAATTGCGCAGTTTGGAGTCTGCATTGGAGTCAATACATTAGGGATGTTATCGAATCACCACAATGTGACAAAACACGTTTTGAATGTTTGCTTCTCAACTTATGGTTGGGGCTTTGGGGGAAAATAAGCCATAGGTCTATTGTACTATCTCCAAAAGATCCCTGATCCCTCATAAGAAGAGTCCCGCAGCCGAAACAAAGTTCAGCAAATACCCGATGGAAATGTTCTGGTGCTACCAAGGCAAGTAAGTGATGCCCCAAATGTTCACATCTATTAGCAGAAAAGCTGCCACAATCAGAAAGAACTACCTTTAGTTCTACAACAAATTCGGTGACGAGATGATTCCAGCTGCCATTTCGACAGCCTATCCATAGATTCCCAAACCGGTTGTCACTTCGACAGCGGATTTTTTATATCTACTATTCAAAATGAAACCTTAGGCATTGAAGTCAACTCATCATCAGTTTTTCAGTTTTTAGCAGTGTACTCGCAAAAACTGATTCTCCAAAATAAGTAAAATTTACTCATATTTGAATACATTCGATGCCTATCATGTCTCCGAATACATAAGTTTCTATTCTGAAAAGACATAAACTCAATAAGGAATACAATGAGTAAAAATTAACAATAAGAGTAAATGCTAGCATACATAGGCTGCTTTCATAAATCACTTTCCATAAATATTGACAATTACAACCAAGACTTACCTAAAATCGGTAGTAGATCCTCAGGCGCCGAAGTCCGAAACCTTGTCCGTTAAACTGCCAGGGCGACGTGAAGAAGTTATAAACAGAAGAAATGTTAAAAAGGTGTGTCAAAAGAATGGGAAGTAAGATAATTGAGTTGTAATAATCCAGTTTCTATTTAAGCAAGCAATCGACATTAAATAATGTGTAAAACTATCTTCTGAACAACTACTTTAAGTTTGTCAGGTCGCTTTGGTAAGATGGCTTGAACAGAAGATGAGATTAGCGATATTAAATCACACTGCTCATTTATGAGAAAGTATAGTTACTTAAAATTTGAGTACGTCATCGCACATTTGCGATGTATTGTACTCAAAGAAAAACGAGTAGGTTCAGGTACTCATTTTTAAGTACTTTTTTTTAAGTACTTACGATTGTCAAAAGTCGTTGGCGTCGCAAGTCATACGTTCAGAATTGTATGGCTCGTAAAGTACTTCAGAGGCTGTACGGGCCAAATAATGCACAGAATAAAACAGATGAATGATTAGTAGTATAGAACAGATAAAAACATACGGGCCAACAATTATAATCAGGATAGAGCATACATTCGTTTTCCAGAATAAAAAAACATGCATTTTTTCGCAAACGAAAACTAGAAAAAAAATCAGACCAAGAAATGGTTAAAGCACCTGCGTATAATCAAAAATTAAGAAGTGTTTTTTTTTTAAATCGAAATACAAGTACCAAAAGTACAAAAAAAAAATACCCGAAGCTACTGTAAACAGAGGAAGAACTTAAAATTATAAAATTGTTCTCAAATCTAAATACCCAATTTTTTGCAGTAACGGTGACTATTCAAAAGAACTTACATTAATACTGTACATCAGAATGTGCTTGAAAACAGTCCCCACACTCTTCCATACAACCTCGTTTATCATATTTCTAGAATATGTGTGAAGGAAAGTGATACTAATCATAATCCCGTTCAATGTGGTATACCAAACCAAATGCTCTCTTTCTTGAAATGTGCTAGGATTTGGGGGCTGAAAATCAATCAATTTTAAGATGATAAGGAGTTTGGCGATCATATGAAATGCTCTCCATGGATGATTTTGCTTTAACCATTTTTGTATATGCCATTTTTTGGTTTGGGTCTTCTGTGACCCACCATGTTGTAAAACGCTATTCTTGAGATTTATGTTATTCTATGTCAGCTTGGGGCACCGGACTAAAAAAGGCTCACGTTTTTGTGATTGATAAATAATTAAAAAAAAATTAACTGAGTGATATATATATATAGCAATTAACTGAGTGAGATTATGCTGATTTTAACTTCTTCTTAGAATTTAATTTCTTGTCTAAAATGAAAACTCGCAATTACTAGAAATCATTTTCCGAAACTTTGGAATTTGATACCTGCAGTGAAATAGTTAATAATATTTTAGTTGTTTGGCACAAAAAAAATGCTTTGTTGCAAACTTTGTTCTCTGACTTTGGGCCGAAATCTTGTTTGTGTCACAAAAGTTCTTGGAATCGCCCTTGCACAAAGAGTATAAAAGGTTTAGAGAATATACTGTATATACTACTTCGTAAATTTTTTTTTGAAGCTTCGCTGTCACCAGCACCCGATTTATTTTTAGATCCGGCATAGGGCCCTACTTTTAAGGGTCTTCAGGGACCCCAAATTTGATTTTATTACACATAAATTGTATAAATATTGGCTATCATATATTATTTCTGTATTAAAGATCCTTTTTGTGTCGCTTAGACTCAACGAATCTTAACACAAGATATATATATATATATATATATATATATATATGATATATATATATATATATATATATATATATATATATATATATATATATATATATATATATATATATATATATATATATATATATATATATATATATATATATATATATATATATATATATATATATATATATATATATATATATATATATATATATATATATATATATATATATATATATATATATATATATATATATATATATATATATATATATATATATATATATATATATATATATATATATATATATATATATATATATATATATATATATATATATATATATATATATATATATATATATATATATATATATAAAGAGACCGCCGGAGATTACCGCCCGGACATGCTTGGGTTTTGTAAAATTCGTTATTATTCTTGCGAATTCTCATTAATTTTCAGCAACAAATCTTTTTCAAAATAATTGCTGTTGTAAATATAATAAAATGCAATGTTTAACTAAGATATTGCTCTAAATGAGGGTGAAAGAATCTCTGATGTTTGATAGCATATAGTCCTAGAATGGCTTCAACTCTTGCACTTCCATTCAACTCTATTTATTTTATACTCCTTACATGCTTGATGATTCAAAGAAGGTGACTAGTTAGTATTGAGGGGTGCAGTTCTAAATATGTCTTTGTCATTTTTTAAAAATTCAATTAGAATATCCTTATTTAATGAGTTTACAAGTTTGAAAACACAACTAATAATTACTATACAATGGCTATTTATTGAATCAGACAAGTCTTGTAAGTATAATGTAGCCTATGAAAAGAGCAGTTTTTGATCTCAGAATGCATATGGATAAGACATGATTTGAAAAGACCATGAATTTTCGAAAGCACAATCTCTTGTTCTGTAAAGGATGTTAAAACTCAAGAACTCAATATATTTTTTGCTTAATGAATTTGATGAAATCTCCTTTAATCTTCTCTTAATGAATGAAATCTCCTTTAATCTTCTCTTAATGAATGAAATCTCCTTTAATCTTCTCTTAATGAATGAAATATCCTTTATCAATACTCTTATAAAGTAAATACATTTAAGTTTTAAAACTTGTCTTCACAATCTATGTTTAAAATATACTGAATCATTTTCTTAGCTCTGGTGATTTTTTTCGTTAGAAATAATTATCTTTTAAAACCCTATGAAGGATGAGTAAAATATAGAACCTCTAAGTTTTATTTCTGTACAAGAGTTTAATTTATATTTCCAAAGCATTTTTTCCTTTTAAAGAATTATTTCAGTAGAGAAGAATTTCAAAAATTTCTTTAATGCTTCCAATTTAAAAGAAATGTTTTAAAGTACATTTTTTTTATGAACTTTTAAATTATATATATTGCTGTGGAAACTGGCGATATACTGTGACCAAAATTGTACAGACTAGTGGAGATTTGCGTAATAAAGACACAGTTGTACAGTCTCAGAAATTACACTATAATCAGTTTTCACTCTAGACGTTTTTTGAATGGCGGTCCGCCCTGCCCGCCCTTTTTTCATGTCGATAGCGCCCTCATGCCCCTTTTTCAAAAATGCCACCCTCTTTTGAAAAATTACCCCCTCTTGCCCTTTTCAATCAAACACAAGCGTCCTTGGCACTTTAAAAAAGGCATCGATTAAAAAAAAATTGCGTTTAAATTGGAATTAAGTGAATTATGACAGTAGAAAAACAAACTTCTATTTAACTACGCATGCTGTGGGGTCGCGATGATTACGCGGTGATTTTGAGTACGGAGCATTCCACGAATCCTATTGGTTGCCTGTGCCAGCATATAATAGTTTTTTTTCTGTATTTTTTTTTAAAGAGAAGATGGTTTGGGGTTAAGCATTTTATTACCAAATTTTGGATTTAAGTAGTATTTTCATCAGTTTTGTAAGGGGTTTGATTAGGCCTACTTGAAGATTTGGTTTTTAGTTAAAACATTAATTTTTAAATGTCAAATTTTAGATTTTAAGAAATAATATAATAAAGAGACATCCATTTTGTACGGGCCTTTCCTTCGAGATAGGCCCCGAACCGTCAACAATAGCACAAATGCAGCTCTAACGCAATGTCAATCAACATATCAGAACTTGTTTTTTATTTGGTCACGGTTGCTATGTGCCAACGAATGGCCACGCCCGCCCCAAACTTTTTTTTTTAAAGTGCCCTTTTAGAAACAATAAGTGCCTTTTCAAAAACGGGGTGCCCTTTTACTGGCAACAGCGCCTTGCCCCTTTTTATTCCTAGAGTGAACACTGCTATAATTTTTGAAAATCCTGCGATCGTCAAGGCTACTTTCGTAACATTTGACAATCGTTTCTTCATTGAATCACTCGATATTTGACGAAACAAGAATCTTCACATTTTTAACGAAAGTAACTCAGATTCCTTTCTGGTGGAATCTTCACATTTTTTTTATGAATATTGCCAGAATTCAAACGTTTTTTTCTGGTTCAGTGAATTATGCGCCATTTCAAATATATATCGACAATCGAGTCGGACTGTCGATATATATTTGAAATCGCCCTCATTTGTGACGAAACAAATTTCGTTAAAAAAACGATGAGATGAATTTACTCAGTTTGATGAAATATTTAATCGGAGCCTATAGCAGACGTCTGTTTCGTCAAAAATAATTCAAGTTTCTTCAAAAATGAGTATGCATCTTTAATAGTGTTCCAGATGCACAGTCGTACTGAGGGACATTTGATTTTAAAAATAAGGGTTGATTGGGAAATTTATTTTGTCAGATAGGCAGCTGTGGTTTTAGGCTCATGTCGTTGCATAAAAAGTTTCGGGCTTTATAATCAACATATAAAATTTTAAAATACTTTTATGTGTTTTAGTAAGTAAAAGTAAATTGTAGGTAATTTGCATTTATATATTTAATTTTTGTTTCTATTAAATTTACAGAGCTTTTTAATTTATAGAAATAATTTTTTAAATATAACTTATACACATTCCCCTTTTAACTTTCGTTTATTGAACACCTAATACCATAAAACTGTTAAAAAAATAGGCTGAATTCAAAATAGATCTTTAGTATTGTAGGGGCTTCGGTTAATTGGCGGATGAGTAACGCCCCTTTAATTTGGTTCCAACAAATCAACACATGAGTTTGAGAGAAGTGGCCAATGGGCTTATCTAAAACATGTAAACAACGTGACGTCACAGCAGTCATTTAGCCAGAGCCTTACTATACCAAGGGACAAATGCTATTGTCGTACACAGGAACAGGTATAAAGTGTCAATTATTATGTCATTTGAGATTATTTGATCTCAAGCGTTGGATTTATACCGAATGGCTATTACTAGTACAATTGGAAATAATGACTTATTATTATAAGGGAAGTGTTTTTAAGGGAAGTTTTGTTTCTTTAGTTTTTTTTTTCTAATACATAAGCAAGCCTGCCATAGCATTAAAACAATCTCTACTTTTAAGCAGGGATGAGTGCAACAAATCTCTTGGCGTGTATTTGTATAAAAATCTACCTTTTTGTTTTTTACTTTGATAGTATAATGTCCGTTGCTACGGAGGATGGTTTCTCCAAGCATGTTGGTCGTCGTATTAAAGGACATTTGAAAAGCATTTCTATTAAAATAAACTAACTTAAATTTAAAAATCTAAAACCTCAAGACATTGCAAGGTGTACATGATGTCATTTTTTAGTTTCATTCAAAGCAAAAATAAAATTTTTTTAAAACAAAATAATAAATAATGTTTTTCCCTAAGTATGTAGGTTCTTTACTCAAGATGACGCCTAACCAAACCTTTTTACAATCGAAAGATTACATCCATAAAGTTTGAGGAATTTTGTCCGAAATCTGAAGCCCTGTTAAAACCTAGAAGTTTAAAGAAGATCCTATAAGAGAACTTGCTGCTTACTTACCGGACAGTATGTGTGTTACAGAAACACTTCGATGCGTTTCGAAGCAGACCTCAAGACTTTTCTCTCTCAACACCCACGTTAAGTTATTCCATAGCATTATGGCAGGTGTTTACCTTAAACCTACCTACGCGCAGGTAATATCGAAATAATTCTTGTGAATCACTGCATTAATCGCACATAAGTTGTCTATGCAAGCTATAAAATCTTCAAAGCGAACGCTTCTGTTTGTCCACCCCATTCCCTATGAATTAGGGAATAGGGCGTAATTATATGCTGCGTATTTTACCTTATTTGGCTAACTTCAACTTCAGTGGAAGATGGACACGATCCTGAATTTTATTTCAATATCTAAGCGCGTTACAGCAGCCCATGCGCAAGACGCGGCTTTAAGACACGCAATAACAACAGTGCCTGAAAACACAGATTTAATTTTTTGTTGAATAATTCACACTCTTTATTTTAGACTGTACTCGACTGCTCAAGGGCAGGATTTTTTTTTATCAATTAACGATTGGTTTGGTTAATTAACGTCGCACTAGAGCTGTACAGTGGGCTATTGGCGGCGGTTCGGGGCCTATCTCGAAGGAAAAACCCGGGAACGATGCCTCGTATTTTTTGAACTATGGTCAGATGACGAGGACAACACCTGAGCTGGCACCCAACGCCTTCAATAGACGTCGGGACTTTGGACCCCGATCAGATTTATCGTGCACCAGTCCCGTATACACGCCGTTAATTTTGTGGATGTTCTGGACGACATTTTAGTATTTTGGTAGCGAAGTTGGCAACCCCCCGATCTCAATATCACTACTTTTTACTATTCTTTAGTCTAGTCCATCGCAAGGTTTTGAACCGGGGGCTCTTGGATTCCCAGCTGACGCCTGATCCACTCGGCCACGAAGGCGTCTATCAATTCACGAATGTAAAAATTAAATAGTATTACATACAAACTGTAGATATAATGTACACTGTTAAAAATTATTACGACCTTGCACCAAAATTTGGTATCCATTTAACTGCAACCAACGTTTGGTGCTTAGTTTCACCAATTTACGGTGCTACTACGGATAGCATTTAGTGATGAAACATTGCTCCAAAACTCATAACTGCATAAAACTCAAAATTTGAGTTTTCTTTGTATTTTAGTAGTAGTATTTTTGTAGTGAAGCTGTCTACTATTTTACTTTGACTATTTTACTTTACTATGACTTCTTTTTTACTTTTCTTTGTCAAGCCACCGATCAGGCTCGAACTAAGAATCCTTTGATTCATAACTGTTCGCCTTTATCCACTGGACCACAGAGGCACTTGTTCGTCGTTGTCTGTCTTGGAGGAGATTTCTCGGCTTTTTTCTTGCAGCGACAGCGAAAATTTCGTTTGCAGTTAAAAAGGCTGAACCAATTATCGGTGAAACCTGAGCTCTTTTCCGATAAAGAATTTTTGGTTCAACCTAGATTCCGCCATAATATGGTGTAATTTGCTGCAGACCTTTGTTTTGCAAGAATCCTATAATTATCGTTGAACTAAAATTTCTAAAATTGTAGAAATAGGTTTTTATCCTATAATTATTATTTATTACTTTTAATAATTACTACATTTTGATTTTATATCATGTACTGTATGCAAAATACACTTTAAAACATGTTTTTTTTTGTTTGATTTGGTTAATTAACGTCGCACTAGAGCTGCACAGTGGGCTAGTGGCGACGGTTCGGGGTATATCTCAAAGTAAATACCCGGGAACACATTCACTTTCACACACACATTCATACATGCACCTCGGTATTTTAGAACCATGGTCAGATGACGAGGAAACACCTGAACTGGCACCCAACGCCTTCAATAGACGTCGGGACTTCGGACCCGATCAGATTTATCGTGCACCAGTCCCGTAAATATCTTGTAATATCTTGTAATTTATCTTGTAAATATGCACAAACATAAATAAAACTGAATATTAATCCAAATTTAAATAAAAAATCGCAAATAAAAAGAATAATTATTAGACTTAAGTTGGAAGAATGAATCAAACATTTAATTGGCAATAATGGGTAAAGTATAACAATCAGGGAAAATATTAGAAAATAATTTATTTAACACTAGAAAAAGAAATTATATAACTTTTAAGCGACAATTTACCATTCAAATTTTTTATAAAAATATTTCACAGTTAGTGAAGCCACAGTTAGTCTTCATAGGTTCCAAAAGAAGCGACGAGACCCGAGCCCATTTCGACTGCAAAAGCATACATTGCTTATACAAAATTTTGTTTTAGGAGCTTAAAAGCTTTATTAGTAACATAGTGTGATGTGCAGAATCAAATTCAGATTATGTTAAAGAAAAAATATATAAAACTAATCGATTTTTGGGCATACTCACAAACAAAATATGAAATAGTAATATTTAGTTCTATAAACGAGATTTTTAACGATCTTTTATGTATACTTTATTAAGAATATAAAAAACCCGGATTTCTGCATATATCGACTTAAAAATTTGACCCATTTTTATTGGGGCTTGTAAAACAATATCAATATTTTTATTATGCATAGGTTTTTAATATTTAAGTCGACGTAAGAAAACGTTAAAGATGACAAATAAACGTTTATTCATCAGAACCGTTACTTCCAATTAAAGTCAAATGAAAAGTTTGTAAATTATTATTACATATCGAAATGAAATAAATAAAAATTAGTCAATGTAATTGTGAAATAAGGTATTTGAAAGAAAATACAAGTCATGAGCTTCATCGGGACACATTTAGACACCGATCATTAAATGAACCATGATTAACGCAGTACCGTCCACATGGTGCCCTGAATTGGAAGCATAGCAAATAAATTACAGTATGACCCTAACGGAAAGACATGTAAAACTTAAAGGAGGCTGCAAAGTAACAATGTGTTAGAGTTGCAGAACAACTATTCGGTTCTCTGTGCTTCCATATCAATGAAAATGTGAAGCTTCGTAATTTTATTTTGAAAAGCTTAAAAACAATCCTGATCATGTATGAAACGACTATCTATTCCTCAAAGCTCCATATAAAAAACTAATACTTTGATCAGTGGACTGTGAAATTGGAGTTATAAAGTAATAAATAAATTTCGTAAAAGTGGGCAGTCTAATGTGATTGTAATGTGTTTCATCTTCTTAGGTATTGTAGAGTTTGTTTCATTTACGTCGTACTAGAGCTACACAAATATGCTGTTGGCTCCAATATGGGGAAAAAAGGAGATTAACACTGTACAGTGTTTTTGAAATATGGTTAGATGATGCGGGCACCAATTGGACTGTATGGATCATGTATCGAATTTTCTTTTATGTATCTTAATTGAACTTTTCTTTTATGTATTTTTCGAGGAAACTTTTCCGATTTAATTCATTTGATTATATGAACTTCAAAATTAAATACAGAAAATTAAATAAATAAAAAATTAACAATAAAGAATAAGGATTTTCTACAAACGTTAGAAATTTATTAAAAAAAAATAATTGAAATAAAAAAATTCTGGGTCTCAGGTGCAAAAGTTGAAGTTGAATAGTATCTATATATAAAGTTTGAGATGGAAGAAGTAGGTGCTTTACGGCCGGTAGACATACTCTTTTTAGCAAATAAATTTAATTCTGAAGTATTTAGTTTCATAAGTACAATAGATGGCAATGGTATTTACTGGTTAAGTGGAAACCATTTTAAATTAAACGAATTTTAAAATAAAAACGTCCAAAATTCTTTTATCTTTCCAATAACATACCTTGATTAGCATCTTTGATATCATAAAAAATATTTTCGTTTCCTGGTTCCAAAAATTAAATTTACAGAACTGCTTCTTGACATTACAACAGGTGTTGTTTTTTTCACAATTTTTTCTGGAATCTCATCGATATACTGTTTACTCTGATTATAAGAAAAACAGGATTGCGTTAGGATATGACGAAGTGGGACAGACTTGTTTGGAGACCTGCGCGTCCCATTCAAATTCAGAATACCTAATCAGTTAAATTCGAGTATATATACACCATCAGTGACCACTGGAATTCATTCAATCGAGATATACCAAAGCAACAATGAGTTGGTCTATTCGATTTACCTTATCTTTTCTTGTGGTGCTATGCACCCAAAGTCTCGTAGTCTTTGGACAAAGTCCATGGACAGATCCAGCAACGGCTAGAAACTTCGTGAACAATTTCGTGAATTCCATGGGCATTTATGGCCAAGGCATTTTCGATGGCCCGACAATGGACGACATTTCCGCCGTCAGTAAGACCATGATGAGTTCCCTAGAAAGGGTGACCAGGAGCGGCCATCCGAGTCACAAGAAGTTGCAGATGATGGACATGGCCTTAGCCTCGGCCGTTGCAGAAGTGGCCGTGGCCGATTCCGACAACCCGCAAGCGGCTATAGGTGTCATTGGGAACTCCCTATCGCAGGCTTTCCTGCAGACGACTGGATCAGCCAACCAGCAGACTGTTAACAGCATAATGACATTTATCAACATGTTTGTGCAGGAAGCCGGAGAGAACGACATTCCGTACGGACCATCGTCGGTGTCAGGTTCCTCGGGAGGAGGACCATCGGGACCTTCCTTCAGCGTCGGATCTGGAGCTGCAAGTGCAGCATCAACTTCAGGTATATACGTTATTTGTATTTCTGATTTTAGTTATCAAAACAATATTTTAACTTCTAACTATGCACTGTAAAAAAAACTTGATAATTATAATTAAGTATAAGTGATTGATATTTCTTTTGTTTTAATACCAGCTTCAAGTACTTATGATTTAACAGTAAAATAAAAAAAAAGCTTATATTCATATGTCATTACATTCAAATAATCAATTTTAAGTAAGTTCAGTTTTAAATTTCAGGCGCAATGTCAAGCTTTTGTCGAAAATGAGAGTCTCATGCCATGTAGTAGCATCCGAAGGGAACTATTACTCTGTAGTTTCATTTTTAATAATAAAGACGTTATGCCAAGTGTAAATTACGGGAAAAGTTTTGCTATACTGAGGAAGAAGGCCCTTTTGTTAACAATAAAAACTTATTTTCTGAAAGAATAATTTTAGTCGACAATACGTCTTTATCTCTTGTACACTTCTATTTTAACAAATAAATCTTAATACTCACATACCGAAGAGGAAATTCATGTGTGCTTAGCTGTGTTAACGTTTTATAAACTTATCTTACTAGCTGTTACCCGCGGTTTCACACGCATTTAATTTTTCCCCCACTGGTTCGTTCCCTCCTTGTACTATCCTTCTTTTGTTTTTTGTTTTTGCTCTAAGGAAAAATAACTGTTCTTTTATCCAGAATCTATTAAAAAGAGCTTACTGATATCAAACGAACCGTTTCAAGCTATCTTTCCAAGAGATAGATCAATAAACAAATAATTAAATATGTAAATAAATAAAATAATCAAACTTCCTGAAATATTATGCCTTTTCATGTTTTAATACGCTGTTCCTCAAACTATTTTATTTTAAGTTCGAGTCTTCTTCATTTTAACTGAAACTTGTAAAAACCATTTCAGACAATAAAGTTTCAAAGAAAATTGCTTAAACACATCGAAAATTATTATATATTTCCCGTTAGAATTCCTGTTTTCATACACATCTCCTAATGTTAGTTTTTCCTATAGTATTCCTGATGAAACATATAAATCTCTGAATGTAAAAAACTTTGTTAAAAATGTTGTTAGTTATAAAACAGTTTCACGCCAAGACAATGTTTTTTTTAAATTTTTATAACTTGGATGTTTTTCAAAAGAAACTTTTGGTAAAACCTAAGAAAATGGTTTTTTTTAAAGCAATTTTTGTTCGCAAACCTTCAATGTATATATCAGATTTTCGTTGATTTCAATTAAAAATTTACTACTTTTTCATGAACACAATTAAAAAGATTGCTTACTTTACACTGAACTTAGTGGTTACACAGATTTCATTCACCGCCTAGTTGGCTCAAAATAAAAACACACAAGAATGCATCCATATATTTTTTATAACCATCCGTTTAAAATCAAAACAATTAACAAGGCCGCAGCGTTAAATTAGATTTTATATGACCACTAAAACAATTAAGTAATAACTATCTGGCGATATCGCGTATTCCAGTCAGATCATAATGCTAAAAATGTATGTATTTAAAATTTAACAAAAATATAATTAATAGTTTTTCTAGTTGATCAATTGCGACTAACATTCTGTAAAACAAGCTAACCTAAAAAAATAAACTAACAAGAAATATAATTGGCATTACATTCTGAATTGTATTGTTCATGCGTTCATTTATATGTTGCACATAAATCATAAGAATAGAAAGATTGTGCTTGTTTATATTTTGGTCAATTTCGACATATTTATACAAAAAGTAATCACACACCAATTTTGGTTGGATGGCAAAATAAGAAAGCACAAATTCGACATAAAGATACACAATTTACATATAAGAAATTAAACATAAACTATAAATGAAAATTATTTCAACGACATTGGTATCTAGAGGTAATTATTACATTTATATATGAAAAAGGTGGAAATGGAGCGGGAGGTGCAGGAAATAATGGATATGGACTTGGGCAAATAGGATATGGACCTGGACAAACAGGATATGGACTCGGACAAGGGGCACAGCAAGGTGGTAATAGAGCAGGACAAGGTGGTGGAAATGGAGCAGGTGTAAGTGGTAGTGGAGCAGGACAAGGTGGTACTGTAGCAGGACAAGGTGGTACTGGAGCAGGTCAAGGTGGAAATGGAGGTGCCGCAGCCGCTGCAGCAGTAGCGGCCGCCGCAGCTGCAGGAGGTGCTGGAAATGCAGCAAATAATGGATATGGACCTGTACAAAACGGATATGGCCCTGGACAAGGTGGTAACGGAGCAGGACAAGGTGGTAATGGAGCAGGACAAGGTGGTAATAACGCAGGACTAGGTGGTAATGGTGCAGGACAAGGTGGTAATGGAGGAGGACAAGGTGGTAATGGAGCAGGACAAGGTGGTAATAACGCAGGACAAGGTGGTAATGGATCAGGACAAGGTGGTAATAACGCAGGACAAGGTGGTAATGGAGGTGCAGCCACCGCAGCTGCTGGAGGTGCTGGAGGTGCAGGAAATAAAGGATATGGGCTCTTACAAACAGGATATGGACCCGGACAAGGTGGTAATGGTGCAGGACAAGGTGGTAATGGAGGAGTACAAGGTGGTAATAGAGAAGGAGAAGGTGGTAATGGAGCAGGACAAGGTAGTAATGGAGCAGGACAAGGTAGTAATGGAGCAGGACAAGGTAGTAATGGAGCAGGACAAGGTGGTAATGGAGGTGCCGCCGCCGCAGCCGCTGCAGCAGCAGCAGCCGCCGCCGCAGCTACAGGAGGCGCTGGAGGTGCAGGAAATAATGGATATGGGCCTTTACAAACAGGATATGGCCAAGGACAAGGTGGTAATGGAGCAGGACAAGGTGGTAATAACGCAGGACAAGGTGGTAATAACGCAGGACTAGGTGGAAATGGTGCAGGACAAGGTGGTAATGAAGCAGGACAAGGTAGTAATGTAGCAGGACAAGGTGGTAATGGAGGTGCCGCCACCGCAGCCGCTGCAGCAGTAGCAGCCGCCGCAGCTGCAGGAGGTGCAAGAAATAATGGATATGGGCCAGGACAAGGTGGTAATGGAGCAGGACAAGGTGGTAATGGAGCAGGACAAGGTGGTAATAACGCAGGACTAGGTGGTAATGGTGCAGGACAAGGTGGTAATGGAGCAGGACAAGGTGGTAATAACGCAGGACAAGGTGGTAATGGCGCAGGACAAGGTGGTAATGGAGCAGGACAAGGTAATAATGGAGGTGCCGCTGCCGCAGCAGCAGCCGCCGAAGCTGCAGGAGGCGCTGGAGGTGCAGGAAATAATGGATATGGGCCCGTACAATCAGGATATGGACCCGGACTAGGAAGTAATGGAGCAGGACAAGGTGGTAATGGAGCAGGACAAGGTGGTAACGTAGCAGTTCAAGGTAGCATTGGAGCAGGACAAGGTGGTACTGGAGCAGGACAAGGTGGTACTGGAGCAGGTCAAGGTGGAAATGGAGGTGCCGCAGCCGCTGCAGCAGTAGCGGCCGCAGCAGCTGCAGGAGGTGCTGGAAGTGGAGCAAATAATGGATATGGACCTGTACAAAACGGATATGGCCCTGGACAAGGTGGTAATGGAGCAGGACAAGGTGGTAATGGAGGTGCAGCCGCCGCAGCTGCAGCAGCTGTAGCAGCAGCAGCAGCAGCTGCAGGAGGTGCAGGAAATAATGGATATAGGCCTGTACAAACAGGATATGGCCCAGGACAAGGTGGTAATGGAGCAGGACAAGGTGGTTATAACGCAGGACTAGGTGGTAATGGTGCAGGACAAGGTGGTAATGGAGGAGGACAAGGTGGTAATGGATCAGGACAAGGTGGTAATAACGCAGGACAAGGTGGTAATAACGCAGGACAAGGTGGTAATGGAGGTGCAGCCGCCGCAGCCGCTGCAGCAGTAGCAGCTGCCACAGCTGCTGGAGGTGCTGGAGGTGCAGGAAATAAAGGATATGGGCTCTTACAAACAGGATATGGCCCAGGACAAGGTGGTAATGGAGCAGGACAAGGTGGTAATAACGCAGGACAAGGTGGTAATAACGCAGGACTAGGTGGTAATGGTGCAGGACAAGGTGGTAATGGAGCAGGACAAGGTGGTAATAACGCAGGACAAGGTGGTAATAACGCAGGACTAGGTGGTAATGGCGCAGGACAAGGTGGTACTGGAGCAGGACAAGGTAATAATGGAGGTGCCGCAGCAGCAGCCGCCGCAGCTGCAGGGGGCGCTGGAGGTGCAGGAAATAATGGATATGGGTCCGTACAATCAGGATATGGACCCGGACAAGGTGGTAATGGTGCAGGACAAGGTGGTAATGGAGGAGGACAAGGTGGTAATAGAGCAGGACAAGGTGGTAATGGAGCAGGACAAGGTAGTAATGGAGCAGGACAAGGTGGTAATGGAGGTGCCGCCGCTGCAGCAGTAGCAGCCGCCGCAGCTGCAGAAGGTGCAGGAAATAATGGATATGGGCCAGGACAAGGGGGTAATGGAGCAGGACAAGGTGGTAATGGAGCAGGACAAGGTGGTAATAACGCAAGACAAGGTAGTAATAACGCAGGACTAGGTGGTAATGGTGCAGGACAAGGTGGTAATAACGGAGGACAAGGTGGTAATGGCGCAGGACAAGGTGATAATGGAGCAGGACAAGGTAATAATGGAGGAGCCGCTGCCGCAGTAGCAGCCGCCGCAGCTGCAGGAGGCGCTGGAGGTGCAGGAAATAATGGATATGGGCCCGCACAATCAGGATATGGACCCGGACAAGGTGGTAATGGTGCAGGACAAGGTGGTAATGGAGGAGGACAAGGTGGTAATGGTGCAGGACAAGGTGGTAATGGAGGAGGACAAGGTGGTAATGGAGCAGGACAAGGTGGTAATAACGCAGGACAAGGTGGTAATAACGCAGGACAAGGTGGTAATGGTGCAGGACAAGGTAATAATGGAGGTGCCGCCGCCGCAGCTGCAGGAAGCGCTGGTGGTGCAGGAAATAATGGATATGGCCCCGTACAATCAGGATATGGACCCGGACAAGGTGGTAATGGTGCAGGACAAGGTGGTAATGGAGGAGGACAAGGTGGTAATAGAGCAGGACAAGGTGGTAATGGAGCAGGACAAGGTAGTAATCGAGCAGGACAAGGTGGTAATGGATTTGCCGCCGCTGCAGCAGTAGCAGCCGCCGCAGCTGCAGGAGGTGCAGGAAATAATGGATATGGGCCAGGACAAGGTGGTAATGGAGCAGGACAAGGTGGTAATGGAGCAGGACAAGGTGGTAATAACGCAGGACAAGGTGGTAATGGTGCAGGACAAGGTGGTAATGGAGGAGGACTAGGTGGTAATGGAGCAGGACAAGGTAATAATGGAGGTGCCGCTGCCGCAGCTGCAGGAGGCGCTGGAGGTGCAGGAAATAATGGATATGGGCCCGCACAATCAGGATATGGACCCGGACAAGGAAGTAATGGTGCAGGACAAGGTGGTAATGGAGGAGGACAAGGTGGTAATAGAGCAGGACAAGGTGGTAATGGAGCAGGACAAGGTAGTAATGGAGCAGGACAAGGTGGTAATGGCGGTGCCGCCGCTGCAGCAGTAGCAGCCGCCGCAGCTGCAGGAGGTGCAGGAAATAATGGATATGGGCCAGGACAAGGTGGTAATGGAGCAGGACAAGGTGGTAATGGAGCAGGACAAGGTGGTAATGGAGCAGGACAAGGTGGTAATGGAGCAGGACAAGGTGGTAATGGAGCAGGACAAGGTGGTAATAACGCAGGACAAGGTGGTAATAAGGCAGGACTAGGTGGTAATGGTGCAGGACAAGGTGGTAATGGAGGAGGACAAGGTGGTAATGGAGCAGGACAAGGTGGTAATAACGCAGGACAAGGTGGTAATGGCGCAGGACAAGGTGGTAATGGAGCAGGACAAGGTAATAAGGGAGGTGTCACTGCCGCAGCAGCAGCCGCCGCAGCTGCAAGAGGCGCTGGAGGTGCAGGAAATAATGGATATGGGCCCGTACAATCAGGATATGGACCCGGACAAGGAAGTAATGGTGCAGGACAAGGTGGTAATGGAGCAGGACAAGGTGGTAATAGAGCAGGACAAGGTGGTAATGGAGCAGGACAAGGTAGTAATGGAGCAGGACAAGGTGGTAATGGAGGTGCCGCCGCCGCAGCCGCTGCGGCAGTAGCAGCCGCCGCAGCTGCAGGAGGTGCAGGAAATAATGGATATGGGCCAGGACAAGGTGGTAATGGAGCAGGACAAGGTGGTAATGGAGCAGGACAAGGTGGTAATGGAGCAGGACAAGGTGGTAATAACGCAGGACAAGGTGGTAATAACGCAGGACTAGGTGGTAATGGTGCAGGACAAGGTGGTAATGGAGGAGGACAAGGTGGTAATGGAGCAGGACAAGGTGGTAATAACGCAGGACAAGGTGGTAATGGAGCAGGACAAGGTAATAATGGAGGTGCCGCTGCCGCAGCAGCAGCCGCCGCAGCTGCAGGAGGCGCTGGAGGAGCAGGAAATAATGGATATGGGCCCGTACAATCAGGATATGGACCCGGACAAGGAAGTAATGGAGCAGGACAAGGTGGTAATGGAGCAAGACAAGGTGGTAATGGAGCAGGACAAGGTAATAATGGAGGTGCCGCTGCCGCAGCAGCAGCCGCCGCAGCTGCAGGAGGCGCTGGAGGTGCAGGAAATAATGGATATGGGCCCGTACAATCAGGATATGGACCCGGACAAGGAAATAATGGAGCAGGACAAGGTGGTAATGAAGCAAGACAAGGTGGTAATGGAGCAGGACAAGGTACTAATGGAGGTGCCGCTGCCGCAGCAGCAGCCGCAGCAGCTGCAGGAGGCGCTGGAGGTGCAGGAAATAATAAATATGGGCCCGTACAATCAGGATATGGACCCGGACAAGGTGGTAATGGTGCAGGACAAGGTGGTAATGGAGGAGGACAAGGTGGTAATAGAGCAGGACAAGGTGGTAATGGAGCAGGACAAGGTAGTAATGGAGCAGGACAAGGTGGTAATCGAGGTGCCGCCGCTGCAGCAGTAGCAGCCGCCGCAGCTGCAGGAGGTGCAAGAAATAATGGATATGGGCCAGGACAAGGTGGTAATGGAGCAGGACAAGGTGGTAATGGAGCAGGACAAGGTGGTAATGGAGCAGGACAAGGTGGTAATAACGCAGGACAAGATGGTAATAACGCAGGACTAGGTGGTAATGGTGCAGGACAAGATGGTAATGGAGGAGGACAAGGTGGTAATGGAGCAGGACAAGGTGGTAATAACGCAGGACAAGGTGGTAATGGCGCAGGACAAGGTGGTAATGGAGCAGGACAAGGTAATAATGGAGGTGCCGCTGCCGCAGCAGCAGCCGCCGCAGCTGCAGGAGGCGCTGCAGGTGCAGGAAATAATGGATATGGGCCCGTACAATCAGGATATCGACCCGGACAAGGCAGTAATGGTGCAGGACAAGGTGGTAATGGAGGAGGACAAGGTGGTAATAGAGCAGGACAAGGTGGTAAAGGAGCAGGACAAGGTAGTAATGGAGCAGGACAAGGTGGTAATGGAGGTGCCGCCGCTGCAGCAGTAGCAGCCGCCGCAGCTGCAGGAGGTGCAGGAAATAATGGATATGGGCCAGGACAAGGTGGTAATGGAGAAAGACAAGGTGGTAATGCAGCAGGACAAGGTGGTAATGGAGCAGGACAAGGTGGTAATAACGCAGGACTAGGTGGTAATGGTGCAGGACAAGGTGGTAATGGAGGAGGACAAGGTGGTAATGGAGCAGAACAAGGTGGTAATAACGCAGGACAAGGTGGTAATGGAGCAGGACAAGGTAATAATGGAGGTGCCGCAGCAGCAGCCGCCGCAGCTGCAGGAGGCGCTGGAGGTGCAGGAAATAATGGATATGGGCCCGTACAATCAGGATATGGACCCGGACAAGGAAGTAATGGAGCAGGACAAGGTGGTAATGGAGCAAGACAAGGTGGTAATGGAGCAGGACAAGGTAATAATGGAGGTGCCGCTGCCGCAGCAGCAGCCGCAGCAGCTGCAGGAGGCGCTGGAGGTGCAGGAAATAATAAATATGGGCCCGTACAAACAGGATATGGACCCGGACAAGGTGGTAATGGAGCAGGACAAGGTGGTAATGGAGGAGGACAAGGTGGTAATGGAGCAGGACAAGGTGGTAATAACGCAGGACAAGGTAGTAATGGAGCAGGACAAGGTGGTAATGGCGCAGGACAAGGTGGTAATGGCGCAGGACAAGGTAATAATGGAGGTGCCGCTTCCGCAGCAGCAGCCGCAGCAGCTGCAGGAGGCGCTGGAGGTGCAGGAAATAATGGATATGGGCCCGTACAAACAGGATATGGACCCGGACAAGGTAATAATGGTGCAGGACAAGGTGGTAATGGAGGAGGACAAGGTGGTAATAGAGCACGACAAGGTGGTAATGGAGCAGGACAAGTTAGTAATGGATCAGGACAAGGTGGGAATGGAGGTGCCGTCGCCGCAGCCGCTGCAGCAATAGCAGCCGCCGCAGCTGCAGGAGGTGCAGGAAATAATGGATATGGGCCTGTACAAACAGGATATGGCCAAGGACAAGGTGGTAATAGAGCAGGAAAAGGTGGTAATGGAGCAGGACAAGGTGGTAATGGAGCAGGACAAGGTGGTAATGGAGCAGGACAAGGTGGTAATAACGCAGGACAAGGTAGTAATGGAGCAGGACAAGGTGGGAATGGAGGTGCCGCCGCCGCAGCCGCTGCAGCAGTAGCAGCCGCCGCAGCTGCAGGAGGTGCAGGAAATAATGGATATGGGCCTGTACAAACAGGATATGGCCAAGGACAAGGTGGTAATGGAGCAGGACAAGGTGGTAATAACGCAGGACAAGGTGGTAATAACGCAGGACTAGGTGGTAATGGTGCAGGACAAGGTGGTAATGGAAGAGGACAAGGTGGTAATGGAGCAGGACAAGGTGGTAATGGAGCAGGACAAGGTAGTAATAACGCAAGACAAGGTGGTAATAACGCAGGACTAGGTGGAAATGGTGCAGGACAAGGTGGTAATAACGGAGGACAAGGTGGAAATGGCGCAGGACAAGGTGGTAATAACGCCGGACTAGGTGGTAATGGTGCAGGACAAGGTGGTAATGGAAGAGGACAAGGTGGTAATGGAGCAGGTCAAGGTGGTAATAACGCAGGGCAAGGTGGTAATGGAGCAGGACAAGGTGGTAATGGAGCAGGACAAGGTAGTAATAACGCAGGACAAGGTGGTAATAACGCAGGAATAGGTGGAAATGGGGCAGGACAAGGTGGTAATAACGGAGGACAAGGTGGTAATGGCGCAGGACAAGGTGGTAATGGAACAGGACAAGGTAATAATGGAGGAGCCGCTGCCGCAGCAGCAGCCACCGCAGCTGCAGGAGGCGCTGGAGGTGCAGGAAATAATGGATATGGACCCGTACAAACAGGATATGGACCCGGACAAGGTGGTAATGGTGCAGGACAAGGAGGTAATGGAGGAGGGCAAGGTGGTAATAGAGCAGGACAAGGTGGTAATGGAGCAGGACAAGGTATTAATGGAGCAGGACAAGGTGGTAATGGAGGTGCCGCCGCCGCAGCCGCTGCAGCAGTAGCAGCTGCAGGAGGTGCAGGAAATAATGGATATGGGCCAGGACAAGGTGGTAATGGAGCAGGACAAGGTGGTAATGGAGCAGGACAAGGTGGTAATAACGCCGGACAAGGTGGTAATAACGCAGGACTAGGTGGTAATGGTGCAGGACAAGGTGGTAATGGAGGAGGACAAGGTGGTAATGGAGCAGGACAAGGTGGTAATAACGCAGGACAAGGTGGTAATGGCGCAGGACAAGATGGTAATGGAGCAGGACAAGGTAATAATGGAAGTGCCGCTTCCGCAGCAGCAGCCGCCGCAGCTGCAGGAGGCGCTGGAGGTGCAGGAAATAAAGGATATGGGCCCGTACAATCAGGATATGGACCCGGACAAGGTGGTAATGGAGCAGGACCAGGTGGAAATGTAGCAGGCCAAGGTGGTAATGGAGCAGGACAAGGTGGTGGTAATGGAGCAGGTCTAAGTGGTAGTGGAGCAGGACAAGGTGGTAATGGAGCAGGACAAGGTGGTAATGGAGCAGGACAAGGTGGTAATGGAGCAGGACAAGGTATTAATGGAGCAGGACAAGGTGGTAATGGAGGTGCCGCCGCCGCAGCCGCTGCAGCTGCAGGAGGTGCAGGAAATAATGGATATGGGCCAGGACAAGGTGGTAATGGAGCAGGACAAGGTGGTAATGGAGCAGGACAAGGTGGTAATAACGCCGGACAAGGTGGTAATAACGCAGGACTAGGTGGTAATGGTGCAGGACAAGGTGGTAATGGAGGAGGACAAGGTGGTAATGGAGCAGGACAAGGTGGTAATAACGCAGGACAAGGTGGGAATGGCGCAGGACAAGGTGGTAATGGAGCAGGACAAGGTAATAATGGAGGTGCCGCTGCCGCAGCAGCAGCCGACGCAGCTGCAGGAGGCGCTGGAGGTGCAGGAAATAATGGATATGGGCCTGTACAATCAGGATATGGACCCGGACAAGGAAGTAATGGAGCAGGACAAGGTGGTAATGGAGCAAGACAAGGTGGTAATGGAGCAGGACAAGGTAATAATGGAGGTGCCTCTGCCGCAGCAGCAGCCGCAGCAGCTGCAGGAGGCGCTGGAGGTGCAGGAAATAATGGATATGGGCCCGTACAAATAGGATATGGACCCGGACAAGGTGGTAATGGAGCAGGACAAGGTGGTAATGGAGGAGGACAAGGTGGTAATGGAGCAGGACAAGGTGGTAATAACGCAGGACAAGGTAGTAATGGAGCAGGACAAGGTGGGAATGGAGGTGTTGCCGCCGCAGCCGCTGCAGCAGTAGCAGCCGCCGCAGCTGCAGGAGGTGCAGGAAATAATGGATATGGGCCTGTACAAACAGGATATGGCCAAGAACAAGGTGGTAATGGAGCAGGACAAGGTGGTAATAACGCAGGACAAGGTGGTAATAACGCAGGACTAGGTGGTAATGGTGCAGGACAAGGTGGTAATGGAAGAGGACAAGGTGGTAATGGAGCAGGACAAGGTGGTAATGGAGCAGGACAAGGTAGTAATAACGCAAGACAAGGTGGTAATAACGCAGGACTAGGTGGAAATGGTGCAGGACAAGGTGGTAATAACGGAGGACAAGGTGGTAATGGCGCAGGACAAGGTGGTAATGGAAGAGGACAAGGTGGTAATGGAGCAGGTCAAGGTGGTAATAACGTAGGACAAGGTGGTAATGGAGCAGGACAAGGTGGTAATAACGCGGGAATAGGTGGAAATGGTGCAGGACAAGGTGGTAATAACGGAGGACAAGGTGGTAATGGCGCAGGACAAGGTGGTAATGGAACAGGACAAGGTAATAATGGAGGAGCCGCTGCCGCAGCAGCAGCCACCGCAGCTGCAGGAGGCGCTGGAGTTGCAGGAAATAATGGATATGGACCCGTACAAACAGGATATGGACCCGGACAAGGTGGTAATGGTGCAGGACAAGGTGGTAATGGAGGAGGGCAAGGTGGTAATAGAGCAGGACAAGGTGGTAATGGAGCAGGACAAGGTATTAATGGAGCAGGACAAGGTGGTAATGGAGGTGCCGCCGCCGCAGCCGCTGCAGCAGTAGCAGCCGCTGCAGCTGCAGGAGGTGCAGGAAATAATGGATATGGGCCAGGACAAGGTTTTAATGGAGCAGGACAAGGTGGTAATAACGCCGGACAAGGTGGTAATAACGCAGGACTAGGTGGTAATGGTGCAGGACAAGGTGGTAATGGAGGAGGACAAGGTGGTAATGGAGCAGGACAAGGTGGTAATAACGCAGGACAAGGTGGTAATGGCGCAGGACAAGATGGTAATGGAGCAGGACAAGGTAATAATGGAAGTGCCGCTGCCGCTGCAGCAGCCGCCGCAGCTGCAGGAGGCGCTGGAGGTGCAGGAAATAAAGGATATGGGCCCGTACAATCAGGATATGGACCCGGACAAGGTGGTAATGGAGCAGGACCAGGTGGAAATGTAGCAGGCCAAGGTGGTAATGGAGCAGGACAAGGTGGTGGTAATGGAGCAGGTCTAGGTGGTAGTGGAGCAGGACAAGGTGGTAATGGAGCAGGACAAGGTGGTAATGGAGCAGGACAAGGTAATAATGGAGGTGCCGCCGCCGCAGCTGCAGGAGGCGCTGGAGGTGCAGGAAATAATGGATATGGATCTGTACAAACAGGATATGGACCCGGACAAGGTAATAATGGAGGAGCCGCTGCTGCAGCAGCAGCCACCGCAGCTGCAGGAGGCGCTGGAGGTGCAGGAAATAATGGATATGGACCCGTACAAACAGGATATGGACCCGGACAAGGTGGTAATGGTGCAGGACAAGGTGGTAATGGAGGAGGGCAAGGTGGTAATAGAGCAGGACAAGGTGGTAATGGAGCAGGACAAGGTATTAATGGAGCAGGACAAGGTGGTAATGGAGGTGCCGCCGCCGCAGCCGCTGCAGCAGTAGCAGCCGCTGCAGCTGCAGGAGGTGCAGGAAATAATGGATATGGGCCAGGACAAGGTGGTAATGGAGCAGGACAAGGTGGTAATGGAGCAGGACAAGGTGGTAATAACGCCGGACAAGGTGGTAATAACGCAGGACTAGGTGGTAATGGTGCAGGACAAGGTGGTAATGGAGGAGGACAAGGTGGTAATGGAGCAGGACAAGGTGGTAATAACGCAGGACAAGGTGGTAATGGCGCAGGACAAGATGGTAATGGAGCAGGACAAGGTAATAATGGAAGTGCCGCTTCCGCAGCAGCAGCCGCCGCAGCTGCAGGAGGCGCTGGAGGTGCAGGAAATAAAGGATATGGGCCGGTACAATCAGGATATGGACCCGGACAAGGTGGTAATGGAGCAGGACCAGGTGGAAATGTAGCAGGCCAAGGTGGTAATGGAGCAGGACAAGGTGGTGGTAATGGAGCAGGTCTAGGTGGTAGTGGAGCAGGACAAGGTGGTAATGGAGCTGGACAAGGTGGTAATGGAGCAGGACAAGGTAATAATGGAGGTGCCGCCGCCGCAGCTGCAGGAGGCGCTGGAGGTGCAGGAAATAATGGATATGGATCTGTACAAACAGGATATGGACCCGGACAAGGTGGTAATGGAGCAGGGCAAGGTGGTAGAGGAGGAGGACAAGGCGGTAATGGTGCAGTACAAGGTGGTAATGGGGCAGTACAAGGTGGTAATGGAGGTTCCGCCACCGCAGCCACTGCAGCAGTAGCAGCTGCCGCAATCGCAGGAGGTTCTGGAGCTGCAGGAAATAATGGAAATAATGGTAATTGAGCAGGTTTTAACATAGGAATTTATTCTTCATATATGAAAATCGTCACTTAAAAAGTTTTAGAGTAGCATTGGTCTAGTACGATAAGATACTTTACGCACTTGAATACTGTTAATGTAATGCGTACAACGTGCGTTGTTTGTTTGACCGAAACCGTGAGATTTCTCGAATCTTTTGTTAAGTCAAACAAACAAACCTATATCAAAGACACCTTAAGGTGTGTAAGGTGTTTTTTGTACCATATCAATGCACCTCTATGGTTGTACCATATCTATGCAACTTTTTGGTTGACTATTTTCATGTATGCTGTATTATTTTAGATTTAGGCATTCTGGCTCCATAAATTTCCGCTAATGCGGAGGTTGTGAGCGGTTTCATCGTTTAGCGCATAGTCACTTTATAATTCCTAGACATTTTTTGTAACTATTACCGTGGGCGGTCAAAAAATGAGGGGGGGGGGAGAGAGAGAGAAAGGGGTTTGAAAAAAATATTGAGCTCACTCTATATCAAGATTTGCAAACTACTTTGATGTTGTCTTTTATCAGTTTCTTAACTTCCAACCTTCCTGCCATTGTTTTTTCTGTTATAAAATGGCTTACCTACTAAGGTACGAAGCACGAACATTATGCAAATGGTATTAATTGCGTTTTTACTTTTGATTATTTACATCAATTTATGCACCTGTTCATCCAGCGAACACAAGCAAGTCAGACAAGCATTTCTTTTGTAGAATCACTCAAGTGCGATGTGTTTTTACGTATTATAACTTTATGCAAATGGTATGACTTTTTTGTAGATTGGATCTCGGTCTATTAGTGTTGTATTAAGTAATTTTTAAACGTACAAAATAATTTTACAAAAAAACCTCAGAATTTAAAAAATATGCTACTGTACGACTTAACGTAACGTATAAAAAGTTTTATGAAAGTATTTTACGTTCTATCAAAAATTCAATGTTTTTGAAATTTTTAAAACCTTTTTTATAAATTTAAAACTTTTTAACGCATATTTTTTCCAATCATTTTAGCTAAAATACTTTTTTTTTAAAGATTTTAAGAAATAATCATTAAATTGTGTAATTTTTAAAAATCGTATATATAAAATATATTTCATTCTGTATGATTAAAAAAAATATTTTTCATAGCGACATGTTAATATTTTTTTATTATTTATTTTTATTAATTTTATTTTAGGTTTTCAATATATTTTTTAAAAATCGTTTTATTTATTAATTTTTAGTTTTTAAAAAAAAAAACAATTATGTTTTTTTGTAGTTTAGATATTTTTTTAATTTAGTATTAGGTTTAGTTTAAATAATTTTATTTTTATTGGAAGTTATTGTAATGGCGCTTTTTTGAAAGAATACACATGATACTGCATTGTGCTACATGATTCGCACCAAGTTACATGAACAGAGTGAAAGAATATTCCATTATCATTAGAATATTAATAACAGAATATTCATGAATATATAAAGAATCAGAGTATGGCAAAATGCTTGTTGTTTCAGAATTTTAGGAATAAAGATGGTATTCTGAATTATATGATAGATATAGTATATGTAAGGAGTATATGACAGCACGAGAGTTTAAGTGTCAGTGGCGGCTCGCCCACTACATCAAGTACAGCCGGGCTGCACCTAAATTCATTTATGTATTTTAAAACTAAAATAAGATATTTTACTAATTTTTTTAAATGAAGATTAGAATTGAAAATGAAATTTCTACGGTAGTAAACAAAATCTCCGATAAATAGCAAGCATGTTACCATAATGCACAATTGAGGAAGGGAAAAAACTCCATTCAATCGAAACTGCAGCCAAAAAGCGAAATTCGAAATAGGCTGCATCGTTGCCATAGCAACTTCTACGTAGTATGGAGATTTCCCCCCTGTAAAAGGAGGATTGGTGGTTCGAATCCGTGCGATGGACTTGACAAAGAAAAGTAAAAAAGTACTGATTTTGCGATCGGAAGGTTGCCAGCTTTGCTACAAAAATACTAGAAAGTCGTATAGAACATCCAACAAATTATACTGGCGTGTATACGGGACTGGTGCATGATAAATCTGATTGGGGTCCAATGTCCTGACGCCTATTGAGGTTGCGTCGGGTGCCAGCTAAGGTGTTGTCCTCGTCATCTGACCATGGTTCAAAAATACGAGGCATCGTTCCCGGGTCTTTCCTTCGAGATAGGCCCCGAACCGTCGCCAATAGCCCACTGTGCAGCTCTAGTGCGACGTTAATTAACCAAACCAAACCAATACTTTAAATAAGAAATTTGTGCTTTTCACTCATACATCTCCCATTTCCCACAGGTCAAGGTACAGGAAACCAAAGACCATTCAACACCGGGTCCTACGGAGGACAACCCGGCGGATCGTCCTCTTCTGCTTCAGCCTCAGCTGCTGCAGCTCGATTGGCCTCGCCCGCAGCTGGATCAAGAGTGTCTTCGCATGTCACCACACTGGTATCTGGCGGTGGTGCGCCCAACGTGGGCTCCCTGTCCAGTGTCATCGCCAACGCCGTTGCTCAAGTCAGAGCAGGCAATCCTGGACTGAATGACTGCGATGTCCTCGTGCAAGCGCTGCTCGAAATCACCAGCGCGTTTGTTCACGTCCTCGGCTCATCCAACGTCGGACAAGTCAACGCTAGCGCTGCCTCGCAATCTGCAGCAATGGTCCGTCAGTCCGTCAACCAAGCGATGGGTTGAAAGTTATACGGAAGGACATTAAAAAACAAAATATATCGTCGAAAATATATAGTTTAATGTCTTTTTACTTTGTATTTCAAATGTTAAATAAATACAATGCAGCATATTAATTTTTGTAGTATTATTCTACGATTTAACACTAACCTACCGACATTTCATGTATACCTAATCTTACTATGAGCGGTCAAATGACCGCTTAATGAAACAACAACATGCATCTTAATTTAGAAAGAGATTTTAGCCAATTGGATAGGAGATAGGCCCCGAACCGTCGCCAATAGCCCACTGTGCAGCTCTAGTGCGACGTAAATTAACCAAACCAAACCAAGCCAATTTGATAGTAAATGAAATATTTTTTTCTATTTAAAAAAGTTTTATTTACATTTATGCATTTTCAGCACATTTTTTACAAATTACAGTATTTTGTATTGCACATTTTCCGTTGCCGCCTGCGGAGGCCTCCGTGGCCGAGTGGATTAGACGTCAGCTGGGAATCCAAGGGTCCCCGGTTCAAAACCTTGCGATGGACTAGACTAAAGAATAGTAAAAAGTAGTGATATTGCGATCGGAGGGTTGCCAACTTCGCTACCAAAATACTAGAATGTCGTCCAGAACATCCGCAAAAATTAACGGCGTGTATACTGGATTGGTGCACGATAAATCTTATCGGGGTCCAAAGTCCCGACGTCTATTGAAGGCGTCGGGTCCCAGCTGAGGTGTTGTCTTCGTCATCTGACCAGGGTTCAAAAATACAAGGCATCGTTCCCGGGTCTTTCCTTCGAGATAGGCCCCGAACCGTTGCCAATAGCCCACTGTGCAGCTCTAGTGCGACGTTAATTAACCAAAACAAACCGTTGCCGCATGCCGTGAGTCGGTCTGCACCCGTGCCGTCTGATTGGGCAAACGCGGTCTGTACAGCGTTGTCTGGTTGGCCCGCAGGACGTTTGGTTTTCAGATGGCTGGATCGCCACAACACTGTAGATCCACAATTACATTGTGGACAATTTCAGGAGTGCGCTTTCCGAAGAATATAGTCGTAAATAACATGAATTGTGCAAATGGTCAATTGACCGCTCGTGGTAGACTAGACCACTGAACTCTAACTGTAACTGCTGGAAGGCTCAAACTTTGTTTCCTCTACGGGCGCGTTGAAACCAATTGAAAGCTGCCATACGGTGCCCCAACATTTTTTTAAAAATGATTTAGTGGTGTTTTTTATTACCAAAGCATTGTAGAAGTATTAAATATATATAAATATTACATTTTCTTCTTATTGAATTAATTTTTATATTGCCAAACAGATAGTTTTTTCTCTTGCTTTTTAACTACTTCTACTTTGACTTGCAAATGACTTCCTATTTTAATAGCAGATTACATTTAAAATGGGTTTAAAAAGAAAATAAAAAAAACTTACCCAAAAATAATATATGTCGGCGTATTTTAACATGAAAAATATACGAAATATTGCGGTATCAAGAAAAGTGTGCCCCATCATGGCGGCCTCCATATCGGCTTCAAGTCAACAAAATGTCTTGACCTATCCAGAAGTTACAGTTAGAGATCAGTGGACTAGACATGCTATACATTTTTTTCGGAAAGTAAACAATAAAGAAAGTTGTGAATATTGAAAATTGGGTTGTATGTATATTATAGGAAAAGTCAATAAGTTACATGGCCATACAGTAACGTTGCATACTAGAAATTCTAAACGAAATTTCAAAAACGGTCTTTTAACCGCGGGTGCTAGGATTAGCGTTAAGAAACTACAAAATGTTTCTTTTTATGTTTTTAAGTGATTTATTAAGTTGAGAACTAAAATGGCGCATTAGCCATTTTTTTTATTTTCGTTCTGTTATTTTTATTGCGATGTCTTAAATTGCTGCTATTCTACAATTGTTTATTACCATATCAAGAGTATTATTCTAAATACATATACGAAATACATATTCTAAATACAAATAAAACTGCACAACGAATGAAAAGTCATTATGTAATGTTAAAGCGTGGCAAATAATAACTTATTATAGCACATAATTTTTAATACGTGCTGGAAGTTTATTTCTCACATTTTGGGAGATTAGCACACAGAGATTACACAGAGTTTTTTTTATTTGACGAAGGTTGGAATGGTTAAGCTTAAATCAAACTACCAGCTACTCACCAACAAATTGACAAACTGTTTAAAATTTTTATTGGGTTTGATAGTAAACTGGCTCAGTCAGTGTTGGCAAAGTTAGAGACGTACATAAGTTATACTTATCAATTTAATTTTCATAGTGCTGAATAATATAACAAAAACTATTTCTAAACTAATCGAATTGGTTTTACTATGACTCACAATTGGTCAACGCCTCATGCGTGTATAGTACATGCCTCCGGATAAGGGCGTCAGCTGGGAATCAAAGGGTTCCTGGTTTTTTCCTGTGCGACGGACTTGACTAAGAAAAGTAAAAAAGTAGTGATGTTGTGATCGGAGTGTTGCCAGCTTCACTACAAAATACTAGGAATGTCCTCCAGAACATCCACAAAAATTATCGGCGTGTATACGGGACTACGATAAATTTGGTCGGGGTCCAAAGTCCCGACGTCTATTGAAGGCGTTGGGTGCCAGTTCAGGTGTTTCCTCGTCATCTGACCGGGAAAATACGGGTCAGTATTCCTGGGTCTCTCCTTCCAGATACACCCCAGGGCCTCCGCGGCCGAGCGGTTTAAGGCGTCAGCTGGAAATACGAAGGTTCCTGGTTCGATGCCAGGCGATGGACTTGACAAAAAAAAGTAAAAGTATTGATCTTGTGATCGGAGGGTTGCCAGCTTCGCTACAAAATACTAGAAAAGTCGTCCACAACATCCGCAAAAATTAACGGCGTGTATACGGGACTGGTGCACGATAAATCTGATCGGGGTCCAAAGTCCCAAAGTCTATTGAAGGGACTTTCCTTCGAGAAAGGCCCCGAACCGTCGCCAATAGCCCACTGTGCAGCTCTAGTGCAACGTTATTTTAACAAACCAAACAAACCAACCTACCGGGACCATCAGTCACATGTCACCTGCATGGTTTAGTTAATATATGTCTCACTAGAGCTGCACGGTTCGGTTTTGGTTTGGTTAATTAACGTCGCACTAGAGCTGCTCAGTGGGCAATTGGCGACGGTTCGGTGCCTATCTCAAAGGAAAGACCCGAGGCAATGTCTCGAATGTTTTAACCATGTTCAGATGACGAGGACAACACCTGAGCTGGCACCCAACGCCACCTCAATATTCGTCAGGACACTGGACCCCGATCAGATTTATCGTGTACCAGTCCCGTATACACGCCAGTATAATTTGTTGGATGTTCTGGACGACTTTCTAGTATTTTTGTAGCGAAGCTGACAATCCTCCGATTGCAAGATCACTACTTTACCAAGTCCACCGCACGGGCTCGAACTATCCATCGGGCTCGGTTTATCATTGGGCAACTAGTGTAATGGTGAGTTATAGTGAAATTTAAATGGGCCCTAACTCCAATTCGAGGCGGTTTTGATAAAAAGGCCCTAAATCTAAAATGAGTTGGCTTAGAAAATCATGGTAAAAGAAAATATAACTATTACCGAATTTAAATTTTGTACACGCAAACAACTACATTTAGACAATAAAAAAGCCTTTTAAAGATAAAAACTTTCATGCAGGTAATAATTTTTTTTTCTTGTTTCCTGTAAATTTTTGCTTTTTGTAGTTAGGGCCTTTTTCTTATGACCGCAGTATACTCATCTCTAGTCCTAGTTTGGTTTGGTTTGGTTAATTAACGTCGCACTAGAGCTGCACAGGGGGCTATTGGCGACGGTTCGGCGCCTATCTCGAAAGAAAGGCCCGGGAACGATGTCTCGTATTTTTGAACCATGGTCAGATGACGAGGACAACACCTACAACGCCTTCAATAGACGTCGGAACTCTCTCTAGTCCTAGAGTATTAGGTTAAACCTTCGAGCATGAATGGACTGTAGTAGAGCGAATATGACGTCATCATCGTGATGCGAACATCTCAGACCTGATGGCACCAGGCACGTGACTTCCTTTCAAAATTTATGAATGAAAAAACGTTCGCGATTGACTTTTGATTTGGAAATAATAGTAAATGTGTTACTTCATGAAGTACAGGATATTTTTATGAATGAACTAGAAAAAAATTATGAATGGATGACGTAGTAAACCACCTGTTTGAGGCCATACATGTTGGCCTCACTTTGATGTTAGTGAGATTATAACCTTATGATTTCTCTACTATGAGGGATCCAAGGGTTAAACACACCCATACTCTGTCTAGCTGTACAGTTAAAAGTGTGACTTGACCATTACTCCTCTTTTGAAGAATAGTTTAATTGATTAATGACCAGCTGGGAATCCACAGGGTCCCCGGTTCGAAACTTTGCGCGGACTAGACTAAATAATAGTAAAAAGTAGTGATATTGCGATCGGAGGGTTGCAACTTCGCTACCAAAATACTAGAATGTCGTCCAGAACATCGGCAAATATTAAGGGCGTGTATACGGGACTGTTGCACGATACATCTGATCGAGGTCCAAAGTCCCGACGTCTATTGAAGGTGTTGGGTGCCAGCTCAGGTGTTGTCCTCGTCATCTGACCATGGTTCAAAAATACGGGGCATCGTTCCCGGGTCTTTCCGTTGAGATAGTTCCCGAATTGTCGCCAATAGCCCACTGTGCAGCTCTAGTGCGACGTTATAACCAAACCAAACCAAAACCAAACCAAACCAAACCAATTGATTAATGACCATTCTCCAAATGACCTTGGAACGTGTCGGACCAGGCTGTGCAAGAGTTTGGTTCTGGCTTAAGCCTTTTGATTGGTTTGGTTTGGTTAATTAACGTCGCACTAGAGCTAAAAAGTGGACTATTGGCGACGGTTCGGGGTCTATCTCGAAGTAAAGACCCGGGAACACATACACATTCACACACACATTCACACACACATTCATACATGCACCTCGTTATTTTAGAACCATGGTCAGATGACAAGGAAACACCTGAACTGGCACCCAACACCTTCAATAGACGTCGGGACTTTGGACCCCGATCAGATTTATCGTGCACCAATCCCGAATACACGCCGTTAATTTTTGCGGATGTTCTGGACGACATTCTAGTATTTTGGTAGCGAAGTTGGCAACCCTCCGATCGCAATATTACTATTTTTTACTATTCTTTAGTCTGGTCCATCGCAAGGTTTGAACCGAGGACCCTTGGATTCCCAGCTGACGCTTTAATTCACTCTGCCACGGAGGCCTGCGCCTAGGATCGAACCAGGAATCTTCGTATTCGCAGCTGACGCCTTTAACCATTTGGCCACAGTAGTGTAAAAACACCGGTTCTGAGCCGAGGTGCTGTGAGGAATAATGAGGAATAATGAGGCGTACGGGGAGGTGCGGCTGCACTTGAGGTGCGGATCAGGGAGGATCTCGTCTGTCAAGCCGAGGGGGCGTGGCCTAATGGAGATGACCTCAACCAATCAGGTGTCAGTAAGTGACGTCACATGCAGGGGACATGGGAACAGGTGTCGATGACTCATCGCCGCCGATGGGCATGTCGCCGATGGGCATGTCCCACCGTGTCTCAACGTGTATGTACGGGAACGGACCAATCAGGTTCTTGTGTGAGGATGACCTCATGAACAACCAATCAGGTGTCAGTAAGTGACGTCACACGCAGGTGGGGGAAGGTTTTACTAGTTCTGCTTGTAACCGCAAGACAACGCTGCATGTAGGGGAACGGACCAATCATATGCTTGTTTAAGAATGACATCATGAAGAACCAATCAGGTGTCAGTAAGTGATGTCTATGGAGTGTCATGTGACATGAAAGTTGCTTTTTTGTTATTTTGCGTTTTTATTTGGGTATTGGTGGAAATTTGCGACGCACAGCATCTACACATTTTTAATTATAAGCTGTGGGTTGTGACATCATAGGTATAATGTTAGGAATGGTTGGTTGTTGAAAAAACTGTGAGCTATGAAAGTAATGTGAAAAAACTGTGAAAGTAAATAAAATATGATAGAATTAAACTAATATTCTTATTTTAATATTTATTATATTTTAATATTTATTTATATTTTGATATTTATTTGTATTTTATTATTTATATTTTTACATTTATTTTTAATATTTAATTATATTTTAACTTCTATATTTTATTATTCATTTATATTTTAACTTCTATATTTTATTATTCATTTATATTTTATATATATTTTAATATTTATATATATTTTATTATTCATATATTTCATACATATTTTAATATTTATTTATATTTTATTACTCATTTATATTTTACATATATTTTATTTACGTATACATCTGTGCCAAAAAAATTAACTCAGTGAGAGCAATTACGTCCCACTAGAGCTGCACAATGAACTTATGTTAAAGGGAATGACAGTAGTGTATATATTTTAACTATGGTTAGTACAAAAGAAAAGAATTTTGCAAGAATGGTTTTAGAAAAATATATTTTATGTGACCAACTCCAGCATATAATTTCGCAATATAACTCTATGAGGAATCATCCTATGGGGGTAAATAACATACCATCGTGTACAGGAAGGTAGACCAGATTAATAAGTAAAGCTTTTTTTACCTTTTGACATGTGTACTAAGGGTATAAAAAATGACAGTCTGGGGTTCTATGAAAATAATGTTTATAACAATATACGTTTAAATTACAATTTATATAACGGAAATCAGTCTCAGTGGATGAAAAAAAAAGTAATTAATATGAAAGCTGATACTTTGAAAAAGAACCTTGGGAACCAAAACCTTGTATTACGGTTAATTAAACTTTTTATAAAAGTAATGTGTTCTTTAAATGTTTTTCACATCATACGTAAAATTATTATTTTAAGAGGGAAAATATCATATCGTTATGACTAGAAGGAGGGATCTCACCTTGATCACAATTGGATGCATTAGAATTGCTTACTGTTTAGGAATATGATGTAAAAGTTACTCTATCGCACTGTTTGTTGTGCTGGGCTTGATAAGAGCAGATTTGGGGTTGGTATGTAAGATAATGGATCTATTACTTGTTCTAATACGTGTTGAATAAGGGAATTTGTCTTAGATGTTGCTGTTTTAGGGGTGTTTTATAATTGGTTGTTTGATTGAACGATACAGTGCAGCTATACAAAGGGGTTTATTTATACGCTTGGTACAAGTACACATTTTTTCTTATGTCATAAAATTACACTATAACAAAACGCATAGGTGGATGGTAGAAATGAAGTAGCACCATACAAGGGGAATTATTATGGCTGGCTGATTAAATTTTCAAAGACTAAGAGGCAACAAGTTCCCATATGAGTACAATTGAGGGTGAATGTGTAGAATTTGGCGACATCAAGTATCCACAAGGGGACAATTTGAGAGGTGTATTCGTAAAATTGGCGACATAAAGTACTCATAGGGAGACGTTTGTAGGCGTATACATAAAATTGGGGTGAAAGCGGGGTTTGTAGTTGTACATTAGACAAGAATAAATGAAAAAGTTTAAGTTTGAAATAAATTATAAAAAGAATAAATGTTAAAAAAAAAAGTTAAAATACAATTTAAAAAGCAAAATGTAAAAAAAAAAAAAAAAAAAAAAAAAAAAAAAAAAAAAAAAAAAAAGTTTAAAAAGAAAAATTTAAAAAAAAAAAAAAGTTTAAGTGTGAATTAAAAACTAAAAGGTTAAGTAAGAAAAAAAAAATAACTAAAAGTGAAAAAAAAAATTTAAAAGTGAAAAAAAATATATATATATTTATATAAAAAATATTTGAAAAAAGTTTAAGTGTGAAATAAATTATAAAACTAATAAATGTAAAATAAAAAGTTTACGTGTGAAATAGATTATAAAAAGTATAAATGTAAAAAAATAAATAAAAAGTTTAAGTGAAAAATATAATGTAAAGATAAAAAAGTTAAAAAACAGTAACTGTAAAATAAAAAAAAAGTTTGTATAAAATGAACTTTTAAAAGAAAAATGAAAAAAAAAAGTAAAAACAATATATATAAAAAAAAAGTTTTAAGTGTAAAAATAAAATTTAAAAAAAAAAAAAAAGACAAATGTAAAAAAGAAAAACGTAAAAAAAAATTTTAAATTTAAAAAAAAAAAATTTACAAACGAAAAATATGAAAAAAAAAAAAGAAACGTTAAAAGAAAATTGCTAAATGTAAAAAAGAAATGTGTTAAATGTAAAAGATTAACCATCATAAGTTTTTTACCCGAATCGACCCAAAGCCATATGGTGTTACGGAACGTACTAGCCCCATATAGGCACAGATGCCCGTGGTGAGTTCTGTGAATGGTCTACCCACTAATCAAACGACAAGTACCACAATTACATTAAATAATTAGCAACAAAAAAAGCAGGAAATACTACTATAGATATAAAAAATATTAACAAAGTATCGAAAATAGAACCAAAGGTAACTAATAAATCTGTATAGAATGAGTGTCTATAAATGTATAAGAGAAACATATATATATATTTCTACTAAAATGTTGACACATATACTAAATTTTTAACAAATTAAGTCAAATATTTGCGAAATAGAGAAAATAATACATACTTTTTAAAATTGTATCAAATAGTCTATGAATGGATAAAAAAAAATATCATGACATGTATTAAAAAAAAAAAATTAAAATAATGGACTTACGTGTAACACATTAAGTTAAGAAATTTATACTTATCAAAGAAAGTAACGTAAGTCATATAAAAAAAAAAACCTGTAGTTAGGTACAATTGTTAATTGAATATGCTACAAAATATTGTCAAATTACACCATTTTTAGTGATAGGACAAGCAAACTTGTTAAAATGTCATATAATTATCAAAAATATTATACAAAGTACGAATTTAAAAAAAAAAAGTAAATGCAAAAAGAAAAAAAAGTTTAAGTGTAAAATAAAATGTAAAAAAAAATAAATGTAAAAAATAAAAAAAAAGTTTAATAAAAAAAAAGTTAAAAAATAATAAAAAAAAAATTTAAGTGTAAAATACAATTTAAAAAAAAATGTAAAAAGAAAAAAGTTTAATAAAATTTACATGTAAAAAGAAAAAAGTAAAAAAAAAAAATAAAAGAAAAAAAGTTAAAAAAGAAAAAAAAAAGTTAAAAAAGAAATAAAAAGTTAAAAAAGAAAAAAAGTTAAAAAAGAAAAAAAAAAGTTTAAAAAGAAAAAAAAAAGTTTAAAAAGAAAAAAAAGTTTAAAAAGAAAAAAAAAATTAAAAAAAGAAAAAAAAATTAAAAAAGAAAAAAAAAATTAAAAAAGAAAAAAAAATTAAAAAAAAGAAAAAAAAATTTAAAAAAAAAAAAAAAAAGTTAAAAAAAAAAAAAAAGAAAAAAAAAGTTTAAAAAAAAATAGTTAAAGTGTAAAATACAATTTAAAAAAAAAAAAATGAAAACATAAAAAATTAAAAAAAAAAATGTAAGTGTAAAATTACATTTTAAAAGAAAATGTGAAAATAGAAAAAAAAGTAAAAAGAAAATTGCTAAAAGTAAAAAAAAAATAAAGGTGTAAAATGTTAAATAAAAAGACCTTAAGTGTAAAAAATAGAAGAAAAAAGTTTAAGTGTAAAATATTACTCATCATAAGCTTTTTACTCGTATCCACCCAAAGTTATATGGCGTTACGGAGCGTACTAGCCCCATATAGGCGCAGATTCCTTGGTGAGTTCTGTGAATGGTCTACCCACTAATCAAACGATAAGTACAATAATTATATTAAAATATTAGCAAAAAAAAAAAAGCAGAAAATACTAATATAGATATAAAAAATATTATCAAAGTATAGAAAATAGAACCAAGAATAACTAATAAATCTGTATACAATGGGTGTCTATAAATGTATAAGAGAAACCAATGTTTATATCTCTACTAAAATGTTGACACATATACTAAATGTTTAATAAATTAACTCATATATTTGCGAAATAGAAAAAATGGTACATACTTTTTAAAATTGTATCAAATAGTCTATGAATGGATAAAAAAAAAATTGTATATATAATTTTTAATTGTATCTATAAATGGATAAAAAAAATCATGACATGTATTAAAATAATGGACTTACGCGTGACAGTTTAAGTTAAAAAATTTATATTTACCAAAGAAATTAACATAAGTTATTATAAAAAAAAACTGTAATTAAGTATAATTGTTAATTGAATATGCTACAAAATATTGCCAAGTTATTCCATGGTAGTGATTTAACAACCAAACACTTTGTCTTTAAAGATTACGATAACGCAGTTTTAGAAACTAACATAGGGGCAAATGTGTATAATTATCATAAAATACTTCACATTACTGTTAAAATGTCATATAATTATCAAATATATTATACAAAGTAAGAAAAATATTACTTAATATGTTAAAATATTACCAATAGTACATGCCCAACAGATCAAAATGACCTTCAGCACCCTACGACACATGAAAACTTACGGAGATTAACAGCAATCTTGCCTCAAAAAATAAAACCAATAGTGTGCTGCTAAGGATAAAATGTCAAGTACACACCCAGTGTAGGAGATGTATACAAATAATATTGTTGAATTATTAACAAAGTGATTTCATTAATACTAAAATAAGGTCTTTGTTACAATAATATATATATATATGGAAATTAAGTTCTTATTAGTGAAATTTATGTAATATTTTTAGACTGCTTTGTTCAATTTATAATATGTAGGTAGAATTTTTACATAAAAAAACCCCTTTGTGTTTATCAAAAATATTTCACAAATTAAGAAGAAGAATACCTAAGGAAGGTCTTTGCACATGATTATAGTACAAAACCATGTGGATTTACATCAATTTTACCAGGAACAAGGGGGTCAGTATACGGCTATGAGTCAAATAGTCAATTTTTCACCACATTCAGGCATTTGTGTTATTAATGCCTGAATGTGGTTTTAAAATTGACTATTTGACTCATAGCCGTATACTGACCCCCTTGTTCCTGGTAAAATTGATGTAAATCCACATGGTTTTGTACTATAATCATGTGCAAAGACCTTCCTTAGGTATTCTTCTTCTTAATTTGTGAAATATTTTTGATAAACACAAAGGGGTTTTTTTATGTAAAAATTCTACCTACATATTATAAATTGAACAAAGCAGTCTAAAAATATTACATAAATTTCACTAATAAGAACTTAATTTCCATATATATATATATTATTGTAACAAAGACCTTATTTTAGTATTAATGAAATCACTTTGTTAATAATTCAACAATATTATTTGTATACATCTCCTACACTGGGTGTGTACTTGACATTTTATCCTTAGCAGCACACTATTGGTTTTATTTTTTGAGGCAAGATTGCTGTTAATCTCCGTAAGTTTTCATGTGTCGTAGGGTGCTGAAGGTCATTTTGATCTGTTGGGCATGTACTATTGGTAATATTTTAACATATTAAGTAATATTTTTCTTACTTTGTATAATATATTTGATAATTATATGACATTTTAACAGTAATGTGAAGTATTTTATGATAATTATACACATTTGCCCCTATGTTAGTTTCTAAAACTGCGTTATCGTAATCTTTAAAGACAAAGTGTTTGGTTGTTAAATCACTACCATGGAATAACTTGGCAATATTTTGTAGCATATTCAATTAACAATTATACTTAATTACAGTTTTTTTTTATAATAACTTATGTTAATTTCTTTGGTAAATATAAATTTTTTAACTTAAACTGTCACGCGTAAGTCCATTATTTTAATACATGTCATGATTTTTTTTATCCATTTATAGATACAATTAAAAATTATATATACAATTTTTTTTTTATCCATTCATAGACTATTTGATACAATTTTAAAAAGTATGTACCATTTTTTCTATTTCGCAAATATATGAGTTAATTTATTAAACATTTAGTATATGTGTCAACATTTTAGTAGAGATATAAACATTGGTTTCTCTTATACATTTATAGACACCCATTGTATACAGATTTATTAGTTATTCTTGGTTCTATTTTCTATACTTTGATAATATTTTTTATATCTATATTAGTATTTTCTGCTTTTTTTTTTTTGCTAATATTTTAATATAATTATTGTACTTATCGTTTGATTAGTGGGTAGACCATTCACAGAACTCACCAAGGAATCTGCGCCTATATGGGGCTAGTACGCTCCGTAACGCCATATAACTTTGGGTGGATACGAGTAAAAAGCTTATGATGAGTAATATTTTACACTTAAACTTTTTTCTTCTATTTTTTACACTTAAGGTCTTTTTATTTAACATTTTACACCTTTATTTTTTTTTTACTTTTAGCAATTTTCTTTTTACTTTTTTTTCTATTTTCACATTTTCTTTTAAAATGTAATTTTACACTTACATTTTTTTTTTAAATTTTTTATGTTTTCATTTTTTTTTTTTAAATTGTATTTTACACTTTAACTATTTTTTTTTAAACTTTTTTTTTTTTCTTTTTTTTTTTTTTTTTAACTTTTTTTTTTTTTTAAATTTTTTTTTCTTTTTTTTAATTTTTTTTTCTTTTTTAATTTTTTTTTTCTTTTTTAATTTTTTTTTCTTTTTTTAATTTTTTTTTTCTTTTTAAACTTTTTTTTCTTTTTAAACTTTTTTTTCTTTTTAAACTTTTTTTTTTCTTTTTTAACTTTTTTTCTTTTTTAACTTTTTATTTCTTTTTTAACTTTTTTTTTCTTTTTTAACTTTTTTTCTTTTATTTTTTTTTTTTACTTTTTTCTTTTTACATGTAATTTTTATTAAACTTTTTTCTTTTTACATTTTTTTTTAAATTGTATTTTACACTTAAATTTTTTTTTTATTATTTTTTAACTTTTTTTTTATTAAACTTTTTTTTTATTTTTTACATTTATTTTTTTTTACATTTTATTTTACACTTAAACTTTTTTTTCTTTTTGCATTTACTTTTTTTTTTTAAATTCGTACTTTGTATAATATTTTTGATAATTATATGACATTTTAACAAGTTTGCTTGTCCTATCACTAAAAATGGTGTAATTTGACAATATTTTGTAGCATATTCAATTAACAATTGTACCTAACTACAGGTTTTTTTTTTTTTATATGACTTACGTTACTTTCTTTGATAAGTATAAATTTCTTAACTTAATGTGTTACACGTAATTCCATTATTTTAATTTTTTTTTTTTAATACATGTCATGATATTTTTTTTTATCCATTCATAGACTATTTGATACAATTTTAAAAAGTATGTATTATTTTCTCTATTTCGCAAATATTTGACTTAATTTGTTAAAAATTTAGTATATGTGTCAACATTTTAGTAGAAATATATATATATGTTTCTCTTATACATTTATAGACACTCATTCTATACAGATTTATTAGTTACCTTTGGTTCTATTTTCGATACTTTGTTAATATTTTTTATATCTATAGTAGTATTTCCTGCTTTTTTTGTTGCTAATTATTTAATGTAATTGTGGTACTTGTCGTTTGATTAGTGGGTAGACCATTCACAGAACTCACCACGGGCATCTGTGCCTATATGGGGCTAGTACGTTCCGTAACACCATATGGCTTTGGGTCGATTCGGGTAAAAAACTTATGATGGTTAATCTTTTACATTTAACACATTTCTTTTTTACATTTAGCAATTTTCTTTTAACGTTTCTTTTTTTTTTTCATATTTTTCGTTTGTAAATTTTTTTTTTTTAAATTTAAAATTTTTTTTTACGTTTTTCTTTTTTACATTTGTCTTTTTTTTTTTTTTTAAATTTTATTTTTACACTTAAAACTTTTTTTTTATATATATTGTTTTTACTTTTTTTTTTCATTTTTCTTTTAAAAGTTCATTTTATACAAACTTTTTTTTTATTTTACAGTTACTGTTTTTTAACTTTTTTATCTTTACATTATATTTTTCACTTAAACTTTTTATTTATTTTTTTACATTTATACTTTTTATAATCTATTTCACACGTAAACTTTTTATTTTACATTTATTAGTTTTATAATTTATTTCACACTTAAACTTTTTTCAAATATTTTTTATATAAATATATATATATTTTTTTTTCACTTTTAATTTTTTTTTTTCACTTTTAGTTATTTTTTTTTCTTACTTAACCTTTTAGTTTTTAATTCACACTTAAACTTTTTTTTTTTTTTAAATTTTTCTTTTTAAACTTTTTTTTTTTTTTTTTTTTTTTACATTTTGCTTTTTAAATTGTATTTTAACTTTTTTTTTTAACATTTATTCTTTTTATAATTTATTTCAAACTTAAACTTTTTCATTTATTCTTGTCTAATGTACAACTACAAACCCCGCTTTCACCCCAATTTTATGTATACGCCTACAAACGTCTCCCTATGAGTACTTTATGTCGCCAATTTTACGAATACACCTCTCAAATTGTCCCCTTGTGGATACTTGATGTCGCCAAATTCTACACATTCACCCTCAATTGTACTCATATGGGAACTTGTTGCCTCTTAGTCTTTGAAAATTTAATCAGCCAGCCATAATAATTCCCCTTGTATGGTGCTACTTCATTTCTACCATCCACCTATGCGTTTTGTTATAGTGTAATTTTATGACATAAGAAAAAATGTGTACTTGTACCAAGCGTATAAATAAACCCCTTTGTATAGCTGCACTGTATCGTTCAATCAAACAACCAATTATAAAACACCCCTAAAACAGCAACATCTAAGACAAATTCCCTTATTCAACACGTATTAGAACAAGTAATAGATCCATTATCTTACATACCAACCCCAAATCTGCTCTTATTAAGCCCAGCACAACAAACAGTGCGATAGAGTAACTTTTACATCATATTCCTAAACAGTAAGCAATTCTAATGCATCCAATTGTGATCAAGGTGAGATCCCTCCTTCTAGTCATAACGATATGATATTTTCCCTCTTAAAATAATAATTTTACGTATGATGTGAAAAACATTTAAAGAACACATTACTTTTATAAAAAGTTTAATTAACCGTAATACAAGGTTTTGGTTCCCAAGGTTCTTTTTCAAAGTATCAGCTTTCATATTAATTACTTTTTTTTCATCCACTGAGACTGATTTCCGTTATATAAATTGTAATTTAAACGTATATTGTTATAAACATTATTTTCATAGAACCCCAGACTGTCATTTTTTATACCCTTAGTACACATGTCAAAAGGTAAAAAAAGCTTTACTTATTAATCTGGTCTACCTTCCTGTACACGATGGTATGTTATTTACCCCCATAGGATGATTCCTCATAGAGTTATATTGCGAAATTATATGCTGGAGTTGGTCACATAAAATATATTTTTCTAAAACCATTCTTGCAAAATTCTTTTCTTTTGTACTAACCATAGTTAAAATATATACACTACTGTCATTCCCTTTAACATAAGTTCATTGTGCAGCTCTAGTGGGACGTAATTGCTCTCACTGAGTTAATTTTTTTGGCACAGATGTATACGTAAATAAAATATATGTAAAATATAAATGAGTAATAAAATATAAATAAATATTAAAATATGTATGAAATATATGAATAATAAAATATATATAAATATTAAAATATATATAAAATATAAATGAATAATAAAATATAGAAGTTAAAATATAAATGAATAATAAAATATAGAAGTTAAAATATAATTAAATATTAAAAATAAATGTAAAAATATAAATAATAAAATACAAATAAATATCAAAATATAAATAAATATTAAAATATAATAAATATTAAAATAAGAATATTAGTTTAATTCTATCATATTTTATTTACTTTCACAGTTTTTTCACATTACTTTCATAGCTCACAGTTTTTTCAACAACCAACCATTCCTAACATTATACCTATGATGTCACAACCCACAGCTTATAATTAAAAATGTGTAGATGCTGTGCGTCGCAAATTTCCACCAATACCCAAATAAAAACGCAAAATAACAAAAAAGCAACTTTCATGTCACATGACACTCCATAGACATCACTTACTGACACCTGATTGGTTCTTCATGATGTCATTCTTAAACAAGCATATGATTGGTCCGTTCCCCTACATGCAGCGTTGTCTTGCGGTTACAAGCAGAACTAGTAAAACCTTCCCCCACCTGCGTGTGACGTCACTTACTGACACCTGATTGGTTGTTCATGAGGTCATCCTCACACAAGAACCTGATTGGTCCGTTCCCGTACATACACGTTGAGACACGGTGGGACATGCCCATCGGCGACATGCCCATCGGCGGCGATGAGTCATCGACACCTGTTCCCATGTCCCCTGCATGTGACGTCACTTACTGACACCTGATTGGTTGAGGTCATCTCCATTAGGCCACGCCCCCTCGGCTTGACAGACGAGATCCTCCCTGATCCGCACCTCAAGTGCAGCCGCACCTCCCCGTACGCCTCATTATTCCTCATTATTCCTCACAGCACCTCGGCTCAGAACCGGTGTTTTTACACTACTGGCCACGGAGGCCCTTAAGCCTTTTGGAAAATTCGTCCAAACACGTTTGTTGTTTTGCTAAAACCAGTTTTGAGGGGCGTTATACTCAACTGGCAATTTGTGTGGACATTTTGCACCTTCCTCTGAGTTGAGTGCTGTCCTCCCTCTTACGGGTGGATCTGATTTGTTCGTTTCAAATTTAAAATTGTGAAAATTCTATTTGTTTAAAACTAGATATATTTAATTTAAATAAGATTCAAAGAGAGAGGTAAGGAAATATGATATTGCTAAGGGGAATTGCACAACATGTTATAACAATTTTACTCTTAATTGAAATCGGGACAAACTAAAACTTTTTCTGTTGCAATGGTTTCAGAGACACATAATAAAATTTAGTTTTATATAAAATAAATATACACTAGAATGTTTTAACAAGTATTTTTTATTTAGCACATAAAAATTGTTTTGAAAATACTTTAGTAATTAAGCATTTTACTCTTGAATATTTTAGTAAATACAATAACAATTACATTTGGTCATTTTCTTAAAATCAGTTGTAGAAGGCTTATAATACATCAAAGTTGTCAGAATGGAAGATTAGGTTGTCGACGCTTTTCTTCCATACAGCGGTTCTCAACTTATGGTACGTGTACCCTTCGGGGCACGTGGTGGTCCGGATGGGGGTACGTGGTGGTCCGGATGGGGGTACGCTAAAATTTATCAGTAACGGTGAAAACACCTAAAATAAAATATATATTTTTTAATAAATAAATAAATTTTAGTCGTTTGATTAATTTGCCAGCTAATCTAAGAACATTGGTTACCTATCAAAAGCCAAAAACGCATTATTTCGAATTAGTAATTACATGTTCTGTTCAAACCTTCCGTCATAATATCATCTATGTTTCTTATAAGTGAATTCGATATTTGTAAAATTGTTCTGAGCTAAATGAAATGGTATGGGGTTGTATAAGAAATCTAAGCCTAGTATCGCTGTTGCGCATTCGTTGCAGTTAAATAGGAAGGATGATAGGCTTTCGTCCGTAAAAAGCAAACACGAATCGTTACTTGTCTACTAAAAAAAACATTGACGGAACCCTGGAAGTACAAAATATCAAGATAGTTTTATGAAATAATTTCGCATCATCAACACATTAAACTACGTTCCTACCGGGACCGCGTCATCTGACCATGGTTCAAAAATACGGGGTATCGTTCCTGGGCCTTTTCTTCGAGATAGGCCCCGAACTGTCACCAATAGCCCACTGTGCAGCTCTAGTGCGACGTTATTTTAACAAACCAAACCAACCAACCTACCGGGACCATCAATCACATGTCACCTGCATGGTTTAGTTAATATATGTCTCACTAGAGCTGCACGGTTCGGTTTGGTTAATTAACGTCACACTAGAGCTGCACAGTGGGCTATTGGCGACGGTTCGGGGTCTATCTCGAAGGAAAGACCGGGGAACACATACACATTCACACATGGGCCCCGAACAGATTTATCGTGCACCAGTCCTGTATACACGCCGTTAATTTTTAGGGATGTTTTGGACGACTTTTCTAGTATTTTGTAGCGAAGCTGGCAACCCTCTGATCACAAGATCACTACTTTTTACTTTTTTTTTATCATGTCCATCGCCTGGCATCGAACCACGAATCTTCGTATTCCCAGCTGACGCCTTTAACCGCTCGGCCACGGAGGCCTTACATACAATTATTAATGAGACTTTATAACTTATTTATGACCTAAAATTTTCTTGTGGTTTTCGTTGGCAAACATGGTCGTACAATCCTTTGTTTTCCGAAACTGATGAAAACGTCCCTGACAAACTGACTCTAACATACATCGTCAAATTTAAGTAACTTAAATGTATTGGCGACAAGAACAGTACTAGTCCAATGGGATTAGTTCATTGGATTTGAATTGTTCTTCTTCTCATCGATTCAATTAAGTTTTCAAGTTTTGTCTCAAACTTTTTTTTTAGATCCGACATTATAACTCTTCGTTTCCTTCAAAAGCCTTTAAGGGAGACTCGAGCCCCAAATCCGAATTTGTTTATTAATGAATTCAGAAATACCATTTTATTAATATTATTAGAAGGTATTTTTCTGAACAATAATCAAAAACAAAAATATATTTAAAAAAATTATTTATTATTGTTATTATTTGCGTTTTTAAGCTTAAATAGATTTGTTTTTGAAAACACTACTCCTCCTTCAATTTTTAATGTTTTTAAATTTGTTTTTTGATGAAATAACGTCGAAGTATGTACTACAGACGTATGAATAGACTTTTGCAGATTTGGGTTTTAATAGTTTTCAAAAACTTATTTTCAGTTCAAAACCAAATATATATTCAAATTTTTATGTTTAATAATTCGTAAAAAAATTGCTTAATTTAAAAAAGCTATTTATACGTTTATAAAAAAAATATTAGATCTTCAAAAACTATTAACAGTTTAGTTTTAAGTTAATTAGTTACAAAGCCTTAGCATTTTAAACGTGACCAAAATGTAAAAAACAAAAATATTTTGAGTAAATGACGATTGTTTCAGACGAAAAGTGTGTAGAAAGATGATAAATGGTATATAAACATTTAAAAAAACAAATGTTCTGTTTCTCACCATCACAACATTCCGAGTTAGGACACCATCCATGTATGACGTACTAACTCGAGGCTCTGACTGACCAGATTATCGAGAGATACATCGCCCATTAAGACGAGCTCACTCGCGCCAAGATTGATGACGGACTTTGCTGACGATCCAATGAATGCATTTAGTCCATTTAGCTCTTTTTCAAGCCCCGTGATGATAAGGAAGCGGACAAAACCGGTCCCCATGGTGACTGAGGAGGTGATGCCCCCCTCGGATGCCGAATTATCGGATAGAATGCACATCCAGTCGATGTTCGAGGAGGGAGCCGCTACACCCGATCTGACGCTGTCAGATACCAATGAGTCAAATATCGCCACGGTCGGCCATGGGGTGTCAAAAAGCCCTACGCCGGCCGAGGAAGTTATCCCTAACTCATTGGTTACATCTGATGATCCAGTACCACTTCCGATTTTCCTCAGTTGCACGGAGAGTTATGTGACTGCGCTTAAGGAGCTAAATACTAAGTACCCCTGCATTTTGACAAGTACATGTGTCGGACGGCATATTAAACTCTTACTGTGCACTGAGGACTCTCACAGTTCTATTAAGGCATTTCTGCTGGAAGGAAAACATGAGTTTTTCCTAGGAAGTCGCGCACCTTTCAAAATAGTGGTTAAAGGCTTACCCACTGAAACGATGTGTGAGGACCTTAATGCCGAACTGGGATTTTGTCCCACAAAAATCACCCAGATGACTAGAAGTAAAACCAAGCAGCCGCTTGGGGTTTTCCTGATTGAATCCACCCGCCAGCCTAATTCCAATAAGTACCTGAACATCACTACCCTGTTTGGCCTCGGCGTTAAAACCGAGCCATTCAGGAGCAAGAGATGCAATGTTACAACTGTAACTGGTTTGGACATTCAGCTTACCAGTGTCATATGCTACCACGATGCCTAAAGTGCGGAGCGGAGCATGCGTCAACTGCTCCATGAGCGGTCATGTTGCATGCAGCAGGAAATGTGAGAAATTTCCCAAGTCTCCCCGGAGGCCAGTGACGAAAAAAGTCTCAGGATCTTCCAAAGCCAAAAGGCATACATTTAAAAATAAAAATGCCCGCCCAAACCTCTATACTTCCCCTGCAACTAATCTTAAAATCTCAAGCCCAAACCATTTTAATTCCCCCTCAGTCTTTACCAAAGTACAACAACCATCTGAAGTTGTACTGCTGATCGACCTTTTCAAAGAGCTATCTTTGATCTTCTCAGGAGAGAATGGACTAAAAAGCTTAATCCAACTTCTCCGAGGAAAGTCTTCAGCACTAGAAAAACTCCACGTATTTTTGGACTTCTTCGCCGGAGAGATTGCCAACGCCGATGCCCCACCCACCGGCCAATCAGGAGCCTCCAAAGCCTAGGCCCCGCCCCCTGCTGAGAGTCCGGACTCTGTTCGGAGTAGAGAATGTGTCCACCATCTTCATCTCATGAGGCAGTAAGTCATGCCATGCATCGAAGTACTGTACTACTGGAGGCGATAGCCCCTACGGGGCTGGTTGTTCATAACCCCATAACCCTTTAGACTTCATCAAATGTTCTGTTTCTTTTATTGTTTTGAAATTTTGTACACACCTTCTTAAGTCTGTATAGAATCGTTTTAGGAAGAAAAAAAATTAATAATTTTTTCGGAATTCGGGGCTTGGGTCTCCTTTAAAGCTAGTATATTTAGCCTTTAATGCATGTCTGGAAAACGTTGTTCAGTAAGGTTGACGAACATCTCAAAGGGTTTTCTCAGTTGTCATAAAAAGACATGTGTGTTTATAGTGATGTCATAGGAATTTGTACATGACTTAGCTGTGCGGCCTTTCATTGTTGAACAATGACCAGTTGTATATAGTATAAAGTAAATAGACCAGTTGTATGTAGAGTACGTAAAGCCCCTAATGCGTAAAAAGATTTTTGTACATTTGGAACTCTATATATCGACACTTAAGTATCGATAACTAGTTTCTCAAAATACCAAGTTTTATAGGAAAGAAAAAAACTTTTAAAACATACTGATTTTACTGGGTTGGTAGATGTCTCGGCTAGATGTCGGAGTATCTAGATGTGTCTGCGTGAGATGTCTGAGTAGCTATATATGTATGTTTAGTGATGCCACATGAATTCGTACATGACTTCGCTGAGTTGCCCCGCATTGTTAATGAACAGTTGTAGGTAGAGCATATAGAACAATTGTATATAGAGTAAATAGACCAGTTGTATGTAGAGTATGTAAAGCCCCAAATGCGTGAAAAGATTTCTGTACATTTGGGGCTCGGTATATCGACACTTAAGCTTCTTGTAACTATTTAAAATTATTGCATAATCTTATTAAGATTTGCTACTGCTTGAAATATGTTATTTTCTGTAACAAGAACCGTATTTGCCACAATGGTTCAAATACATAGGAAGTCCGGCATAAGTAATTTATTTTGTAAGTTTTTTTTAACTTTCAAGCATGAAACCGTACAACAGTGAAACATTTATTCAATTATTTTCTTTCAACAACTGACGAAACATCATTCACACTCAATAGATTATTACTTCTCATACAGACAAATTTACAAACACACAAAGATACACATTTCGTATGCGTTATTAAATATGCATTTTTGTTTTGGCAATTTTAGCGCCGTATTATTTTTGTACCAGGCAGCGATATTATTGCAGGAAAGTTTTATGATAAAAATATTTTTTTTTAAATTCAATTCTCGCATTTGATGTACGGGACTTTTTATTACTGATAGTAGTCATTTACACCACCAATTTCGTTGCTTTTTTCTACGGCCGACTTCGAAGACCTACTGGCCAATTAACAGACTAAAGGCTTTGCTCATGGCCTAGAAACGCGGTACTGTCTAGTATTTTCATCATTATTCCCTATGTAGTTCTCTTTGTTTCTTATAATTCATCATTCCTGTAAAAAAAGAAATATTCACGTGTAAATTGTTCTATATGTTTGTTAATAGCAGATGCTACCTTTCCCGATAAAGAGAACCCAGTATCCAAAAATATATAAAATTCTCGATTTTATTTATTAATAAAAATTATTCACGTAAAATAAAGTAGTAAATAAAATAATTCCTGTAAAATAAGAAATATTCACGAGGTGTAAATTGTTCCATATATTTGTTTATAGCAGATTATACCTTTCCCGATAAAGAGATCTCAGTACCCAAAAATATATAAAATTATCGATTTTATTTATTAATAAAAAATATTCACGTAAAATAAAGTAGTAAATAAAATAATTCCTGTAAAATAAGAAATATTCACGTGTAAATTGTTCTATATATTTGTTAATAACAGATTCTACCTTTCCCGATAAAGAGATTCATGTACCCAAAAATATATAAAATTATCGATTTTATTTATTAATAAAAAATATTCACGTAAAATAAAGTAGTAAATAAAATAATTCCTGTAAAATAAGAAATATTCACGTGTAAATTGTTCTATATATTTGTTAATAGCAGATTCTACCTTTCCCGATAAAGAGATTCATGTACCCAAAAATATATAAAATTCTCGATTTTATTTATTAATAGAAAATATTCACGTAAAATAAAGTAGTAAATAAAATAATTCCTGTAAAATAAGAAATATTCACGAGGTGTAAATTGTTCTATATATTTGTTTATAGCAGATTATACCTTTCCCGATAAAGAGATCCCAGTACCCAAAAATATATAAAATTCTCGATTTTATTTATTAATAAAAAATATTCACGTAAAATAAAGTAGTAAATAAAATAATTCCTGTAAAATAAGAAATAGTCACGTATAAATTGTTCTATATAGTTGTTAATAGCAGATTCTACCTTTCCCGATAAAGAGATCCCAGTACACAAAAATATATAAAATTCTCGATTTTATTTATTAATAAAAAATATTCACGTAAAATAAATTGGTAAATAAAATAATTCCTGTAAAATAAGAAATATTCACGTGTAATTTTTTCTATATATTTGTTAATAGCAGATTCTACCTTTCCCGATAAAGAGAACCCAGTACCCAAAAATATATAAAATTCTCGATTTTATTTATTTGCTAAAATTAAAGTTTGGAATTTTCTAAATAGGCTTGCAAAATTTTAGAAATGTATCTATGTTTTAATGAGTTATTTGAAATGTTTTGCTGGATAATATATTACGTTTTTTAGACTTTAACTTTAAATAGTTGTTTCTCAATGTTTGGTTCTCCTTGATATTAAGTTTTTCGAAAATCTAAGGCTTCTTTTATTATTAAAGGAGACATGTATAATTTTTTTTCTAAAAAAAATTACCAAATTAAAAAAAAAAAACTGTTGTGTTATATTATGAATTATTATTTATTTATATAAAAATCGAATAGATGTTGTAGTTGTATACAAAATTTTAATGCCAATTCTTATGTATTATAGTTCAGCGGATATAAAAAAAAATTTCAAGGAAAAAATATAAATATTAACAAAAAAAAAAAACCTTAGCGTTTTTTTTTAAAAAAAAAGCTTAAATAGATTAAAAAGTTAAATTTTGAAAACTATATACAAACAATTATAGAATTTTTATGTGAAATTTTGTTCTCTTATTTATATTTTAGAAGATACCGTGTCCTTTTAAGAAAGAGAGAGAGAGAGAGAGAGAGAGAGAGAGTTAGAGAGAGAGAGAGAGCACGATCTCTCGTTATGTCATCGGTATTAAAATTCAAGAGCTCAATATATATTAGTTTAACAAATTTGAATAATTGAATGAAATCTCCTCTAACCTTTCACTTAATTAAAAAGAAACCTATTAGGAATGAGTAACATACCGAATTTGTAAGTTTATTTTCCCCGGAGGATTGCTTAATTTATATTCCCAGTATATTCTATTTTAAAGAAAATATTAAAAAAAAAAAAAAAAAATAAAGAAAATATTAATATATAGTAGAGGAGAATTTCAAAATTTACGCGCAATGCCAAAAATTTGAAAAACGTTTTAAACTTATTTTTTTATATAAAATTTTAAATTATGTGTATTGCTAAGAAAACTGTCGATACACGTGCGAATATACAAGTTCATATTCCTCAGATGGTTTTAAAATACCAAAATAAAAATCAGGATTGGAAAATTATTTTTCTAAAGTTTTATACTCCCACAGTTGCTTGCAAAGCGTTTAGGATCAACAGATAATTTTTTTTAAAATGCTTTTATGTGCTTTTAGTAAAAGTAGAATAAACACAATTCATATGATTAGTTTGAATATTATTTTTTGATTGATGTGCAGCTACAATTTATTTCGAATGTAATTCTTTCCTCTTGTAAATTTTGTTTATTGAATGCCTGATTGCATAATCAAAAAGTTAGGCTGAACTCAAAACGTTGATCTTACATACTAAGGAACATATGCTATTGTCCTACCCAGGGACATATATCGAGTTTAATTATTACGCAAATTTTCATTATTTGATGTCGAACGTTAGAATTGTGTTTAATAGTTTTTGCTGTTGGACATAATGGCTGAATAATTATTATAAAGGAAGTTTGTAATGTATAATTTTTTTTGTTTGTTTCTTTACTTCGTTTTTAGCTGATTTATAAACAAGCCTAAAACAGTTATCAACTATTAAAGAGTGGCGAGTGCAATAAATCTTTTGGTGTATATTTGTGTAAAACATGGCGGTCAGGAGGTACCTCTAGCTAGGACGAACTCAAATAAACATAGTAACTAAATAATCTTAAAATACCGTGTCCTTTGGTACGGGAAATGGTGTCACCGGGAAAAGCTTTTTATTTCAATTGTGACTGGAAAACTATGCGTTCAATCTTTTTGATTAAAATGGAAAAATAGGTACAAGACGATATAGTGCGTATATTGGTGTAAAACACCGGCCGGGAGATACCTCTTGTTAGGATGAACTCGAATAAATATCGTAACTATATAATTTTAAAATAATGTGTCCTTTGGTACGGAAAATGGTGTCACCGGGGAGGATAAGTCGTCGTATAAACGGACACTTGAAAAAAGCTTTTTATTTTAACTGTCACTGGATAACTATGTGTCCAATCTTTTTGATTAAAATGGAAAAATAGGCACAAGAAGTTATAGTACGTATATTGTAGTACGTATATTTACTGGCCGGAAGATAATTCTTGTTAAGATGAACTCGAATAAATACCGTATCTAAATAATCTTAAATTGCCGTGTTTTTAAGTACGAGCGATGGTGTCTCCAGGTAGAATTAGTTATGATATAAAAGGACACTTGAAAAGAGCTTTCTGTTTCAATTATCACGGAAAAACTTTGTGTCCAATCTTTTTTATAAAAGTAGAAAAATATGCCCAAGAAGTTATAGTACGTATATTTGTGTAAAACACCGGGCGGGAGATAATTCTTGTTAAGATGAACTCGAATAAATACTGTATATAATTAATCTTAAATTGCCGTTTCTTTAAGCACGGAGGATGGTGTCTCCAGGTAGAATAGGTTGTGGTGTAAAAGGACCCTTTAAAAGGGTTTTCTATTTCAATTTTCACGAAAAAACTATGTGTTAAATCTTTTTGATAAAATAGGAAAATATGTCCAAGAAAATTTAGTACGTACACAACACCATTCTTCGGTTTTATACAAAGCAAAAAAGAATTAAAATTAAAAAAAAAAATTCCTTGTGTACGTAAATTTTTTCTTACTCTAGATGACACCTTACCAAACCTCTTTACAAAGGCAAAATTGCATTCTTAGATTAAAAAATAATCCTGATAAATCATAACATCTCAAGCGATGTTAGAAAAAGAAGTTAAGAGAGTTTACTTCTTACTTACCTGGCAGCAACGAGTAAAAGAAACGTTTCGATGTCATTCAAAGAAAACTTCAAGAGTTTTCTGTTGCTAACCATATTTTGTTATTCGACACCATTATGGCAGGTGTTTATGCTAAATCTACCTACGTGCGGATAAAATTTAAATAGTTCTTGTGACTCAATGCATTAATTTTACACATGTCGGCTATGCAAGCAGTATCATTTCAAAAGCGAACGATTTTGTTTATCCACCCTATTGAATATGAATTACAAGCTATCTACTATTCCTTACATGGTTAGCTTCAGCTTCAGCGAAAGATGGACACGAAACATGAATAATATTTAAATATCTGAACAAGTTGCAACAGCTCATGGCTCTCAAGACGCTGATTCGCCGCTTTGAGATACACAATAACAGCAGAAATGTGCCTGAAAACACAGATTTAATTTTTGTTGAATAATTCACAGTTGCAATTCTAGAATGTCCTCGACTTCTCAAGGACATACTTGCAGTCTCCACGTGCTAACTTTTAGTCAGCTAACCATTGCTTATTTATAACTTTCAAGCGAATTTAATAAATTAATTTAATTTAAAATGTATATTTTTTATACTTTACATGACATAAAATTAAAATGCAATGATTATAAAATGATAGTTATTCATATTAACTCTAAAACTTAATATACATAAACTGCAGATATATATATATATAAAAAAAATTCCTATAATTAATATTATTTTAATGAATATTTAAATTTGTGATTTTATTTTATGTTTAAGTGTATAAAATATACTTTTAAAAAATGCAAACTCATAGATAGACATAATTATAAACAATTTGGCTGTAATTTCCCAGCAAAACATGACACCTTCATCAAAATTGTCAAATTGAAGGTTTTTTGCAGGTTTTTATGAAGGTTTTTTTTGCAGTTTTTATGAAGGAAATTGAAACAAAAACCTTTAATTTTATAGATCTTCAAAAAAACTGCAGTTTTCCTGCATAAAACCTTCAATTTCAAAAATTTTATGAAGGTTTTATGCTGACTTTTTTTTATGGGTTAAGCACCTCAAAAGCTTTAAGCATAGTGTGATGTAGCAGAAACGAATTAAGATAATATTAATGAAGCAATGACACAAAACGTAGCTATTTTTATGCATACTCACAAGAAAAATTAGAAATAGCAAAGTTCATTTCTACGAATGAGAGTTTTAATTATATTTTATGCATGTTCTATTAAGAAAAAAAAAAGGATTTCGGTAAATAAGGGAGGTGGAGGGGGGTACATAATCTTTTAAGAACAAATAGAACTAATATAACTATGTAAGTATAGAGTTTGTATTTTATGTGGGACGTGGCAGCAAGGCGTATCGTCTGACTTATATACATTATCTTTTAAGAACAAATGTAGAAAATGCTTTAAGAACTATGTAAGTATAGAGTTTGTATTTTATGTGGGACGGGGAAGCAAGGCGTATCGTTTGATCTATATACATTTTCTTTAAGAACAAATGTAGAAAATGCTTTAAGAACTATGTAAGTACAGAGTTTGTATTTTATGTGGGACGTGGCAGCAAGGCGTATCGTCTGACCTATATACATTATCTTTTAAGAACAAATGTAGAAAATGCTTTAAGAACTATGTAAGTATAGAGTTTGTATTTTATGTGAGTGGCAGCAAGGCGTATCGTCTGACCTATATACATTTTCTTTAAGAACAAATGTAGAAAATGCTTTAAGAACTATGTAAGTATAGAGTTTGTATTTTATGTGAGACGTGGCAGCAAGGCGTATCGTCTGACCTATATACATTATCTTTTAAGAACACATGTAGAAAATGCTTTAAGAACTATGTAAGTACAGAGTTTGTATTTTATGTGAGACGTGGCAGCAAGGCGTATCGTTTGACCTATATACATTATCTTTTAAGAACAAATGTAGAAAATGCTTTAAGAACTATGTAAGTATAGAGTTTGTATTTTATGTGAGACGTGGCAGCAAGGCGTATCGTCTGACCTATATACATTATCTTTTAAGAACAAATGTAGAAAATGCTTTAAGAACTATGTAAGTACAGAGTTTGTATTTTATGTGAGAGCAAGGCGTATCGTCTGACCTATATACATTATCTTTTAAGAACAAATGTAGAAAATGCTTTAAGAACTATGTAAGTATAGAGTTTGTATTTTATGTGAGACGTGGCAGCAAGGCGTATCGTCTGACCTATATACATTTTCTTTAAGAACAAATGTAGAAAATGCTTTAAGAACTATGTAAGTACAGAGTTTGTATTTTATGTGAGACGTGGCAGCAAGGCGTATCGTCTGACCTATATACATTATCTTTTAAGAACAAATGTAGAAAATGCTTTAAGAACTATGTAAGTATAGAGTTTGTATTTTATGTGAGACGTGGCAGCAAGGCGTATCGTCTGACCTATATACATTATCTTTTAAGAACAAATGTAGAAAATGCTTTAAGAACTATGTAAGTACAGAGTTTGTATTTTATGTGAGACGTGGCAGCAAGGCGTATCGTCTGACCTATATACATTATCTTTTAAGAACAAATGTAGAAAATGCTTTAAGAACTATGTAAGTATAGAGTTTGTATTTTATGTGAGACGTGGCAGCAAGGCGTATCGTCTGACCTATATACATTTTCTTTAAGAACAAATGTAGAAAATGCTTTAAGAACTATGTAAGTACTGAGTTTGTATTTTATGTGAGACGTGGCAGCAAGGCGTATCGTTTGACCTATATACATTTTCTTTAAGAACAAATATAGAAAATGCTTTAAGAACTATGTAAGTATAGAGTTTGTATTTTATGTGAGACGTGGCAGCAAGGCGTATCGTCTGACCTATATACATTATCTTTTAAGAACAAATGTAGAAAATGCTTTAAGAACTATGTAAGTATATAGTTTGTATTTTATGTGGGACGGGGAAGCAAGGCGTATCGTCTGACCTATATACATTATCTTTTAAGAAAAAATGTAGAAAATGTCTTAAGAACTATGTAAGTACCGAGTTTGTATTTTATGTGGGACGTGGCAGCAAGGCGTATCGTCTGACCTATATACATTATCTTTTAAGAACAAATGTAGAAAATGTCTTAAGAACTATGTAAGTACAGAGTTTGTATTTTATGTGGGACGTGGCAGCAAGGCGTATCGTCTGACCTATATACATTATCTTTTAAGAAAAAATGTAGAAAATGTCTTAAGAACTATGTAAGTACAGAGTTTGTATTTTATGTGGGACGTGGCAGCAAGGCGTATCGTCTGACTTATATACATTTTCTTTAAGAACAAATGTAGAAAATGCTTTAAGAACTATGTAAGTACAGAGTTTGTATTTTATGTGGGACGTGGCAGCAAGGCGTATCGTCTGATCTATATACATTATCTTTTAAGAACAAATGTAGAAAATGTCTTAAGAACTATGTAAGTATAGAGTTTGTATTTTATGTGGGACGTGGCAGCAAGGCGTATCGTCTGACCTATATACATTTTCTTTAAGAACAAATTTAGAAAATGCTTTAAGAACTATGTAAGTACAGATTTTGTATTTTATGTGGGACGTGGCAGCATGTATCGTCTGACCTATATACATGATCTTTTAAGAACAAATATAGAAAATGTCTTAAGAACTATGTAAGTATAGAGTTTGTATTTTATGTGGGACGTGGCAGCAAGGTGTATCGTCTGACCTATATACATTTTCTTTAAGAACAAATGTAGAAAATGCTTTAAGAACTGTGTAAGTATAGAGTTTGTATTTTATGTGAGACGTGGCAGCAAGGCGTATCGTCTGACCTATATACATTATCTTTTAAGAACAAATGTAGAAAATGCTTTAAGAACTATGTAAGTACAGAGTTTGTATTTTATGTGAGAGCAAGGCGTATCGTCTGACCTATATACATTATCTTTTAAGAACAAATGTAGAAAATGCTTTAAGAACTATGTAAGTATAGAGTTTGTATTTTATGTGAGACGTGGCAGCAAGGCGTATCGTCTGACCTATATACATTTTCTTTAAGAACAAATGTAGAAAATGCTTTAAGAACTATGTAAGTGCAGAGTTTGTATTTTATGTGAGACGTGGCAGCAAGGCGTATCGTCTGACCTATATACATTATCTTTTAAGAACAAATGTAGAAAATGCTTTAAGAACTATGTAAGTATAGAGTTTGTATTTTATGTGAGACGTGGCAGCAAGGCGTATCGTCTGACCTATATACATTATCTTTTAAGAACAAATGTAGAAAATGCTTTAAGAACTATGTAAGTACAGAGTTTGTATTTTATGTGAGACGTGGCAGCAAGGCGTATCGTCTGACCTATATACATTATCTTTTAAGAACAAATGTAGAAAATGCTTTAAGAACTATGTAAGTATAGAGTTTGTATTTTATGTGAGACGTGGCAGCAAGGCGTATCGTCTGACCTATATACATTTTCTTTAAGAACAAATGTAGAAAATGCTTTAAGAACTATGTAAGTACTGAGTTTGTATTTTATGTGAGACGTGGCAGCAAGGCGTATCGTTTGACCTATATACATTTTCTTTAAGAACAAATATAGAAAATGCTTTAAGAACTATGTAAGTATAGAGTTTGTATTTTATGTGAGACGTGGCAGCAAGGCGTATCGTCTGACCTATATACATTATCTTTTAAGAACAAATGTAGAAAATGCTTTAAGAACTATGTAAGTATATAGTTTGTATTTTATGTGGGACGGGGAAGCAAGGCGTATCGTCTGACCTATATACATTATCTTTTAAGAAAAAATGTAGAAAATGTCTTAAGAACTATGTAAGTACCGAGTTTGTATTTTATGTGGGACGTGGCAGCAAGGCGTATCGTCTGACCTATATACATTATCTTTTAAGAGCAAATGTAGAAAATGTCTTAAGAACTATGTAAGTACAGAGTTTGTATTTTATGTGGGACGTGGCAGCAAGGCGTATCGTCTGACCTATATACATTATCTTTTAAGAAAAAATGTAGAAAATGTCTTAAGAACTATGTAAGTAAAGAGTTTGTATTTTATGTGGGACGAGGCAGCAAGGCGTATCGTCTGACCTGTATACATTATCTTTTAAGAACAAATGTAGAAAATGTCTTAAGAACTATGTAAGTACAGAGTTTGTATTTTATGTGGGACGTGGCAGCAAGGCGTATCGTCTGACCTATATACATTTTCTTTAAGAACAAATGTAGAAAATGCTTTAAGAACTATGTAAGTACAGAGTTTGTATTTTATGTGGGACGTGGCAGCAAGGCGTATCGTCTGACCTATATACATTATCTTTTAAGAACAAATGTAGAAAATGTCTTAAGAACTATGTAAGTACAGAGTTTGTATTTTATGTGGGACGTGGCAGCAAGGCGTATCGTCTGATCTATATACATTATCTTTTAAGAACAAATGTAGAAAATGTCTTAAGAACTATGTAAGTATAGAGTTTGTATTTTATGTGGGACGTGGCAGCAAGGCGTATCGTCTGACCTATATACATTTTCTTTAAGAACAAATTTAGAAAATGCTTTAAGAACTATGTAAGTACAGATTTTGTATTTTATGTGGGACGTGGCAGCATGGCGTATCGTCTGACCTATATACATGATCTTTTAAGAACAAATGTAGAAAATGTCTTAAGAACTATGTAAGTATAGAGTTTGTATTTTATGTGGGACGTGGCAGCAAGGTGTATCGTCCGACCTATATACATTTTCTTTAAGAACAAATGTAGAAAATGCTTTAAGAACTATGTAAGAACAGAGTTTGTATTTTATGTGGGACGTGGCAGCAAGGCGTATCGGCTGACCTATACACAAACTGGATTGCGCATGTCCGGCTTTCGGATTAAATGCGAAAATTGAATTCGGTCATTAGAAACCCCAGGTATAGAATTTTTAATGCTATAATGTGTTGCTATTTTAGCGCCATAAATTCTTAAGTTGAACAAAATTTTTTAAAATACTATGGATAATATTTATATCTATGCAAATATGAATTTGTTCTATGGATTATTCACTCTAATAATCTATAAATGGTTGAAATCAACCAATAAACACTTTATTGGTTTTAAAATAGCTTCTGCGGTAACTAATTGCATCGTTAAAATTATGCAAGCACCAGGCAAATTATGCAAAGTCCAGTTTGTGTACAGTTTAGTAGACGTATCGATCATTGCAAAAAGGGGCTGCCATTGTTCGTTTCTTTGTGAATTTTTCGGCTCTACGGTTTTTCTTTAAGGATAAAATGTAGGTAATTAAATAAACATATTTTTAAATTCCTATATTTTCTGAATTTCTAAGCTCATTTGCATACAGAACTGTTTAAATTTTTGTTCCAGCAAAACTAAAAGCATTTTAAATATTTTTTAAAAAACATTGAGTGGAATGTACTAAGTATACAAAAGTATTTTTTCACTAAATCCTCATTTTCTCAAAACTATGCTTTTTGCCTTTATGTGCATTTTTCTAAAAAAAAAAATACTAGTTAATTTACCCTAAAACTTTGTAAACTTAACAATCACATATATTTACACAATTTAACCCATGGAATGACATGTTTGGAACCATGCAGTTAAAAATATTTTTAGACATCAAAAACTGTAAGAATTTTGATGTTTTTTTTTTTTTTAAATAATGTACTTACAGAAATATTAAAAAAAAAAAAATCGCACTTTAAAACCATAAATGCATGAGTTAATATGTGCAAAACAATTCATGGAATGCATAAAAAAGTAATTCGTTGTTTAAGTTTAATAGTATTTTTTATATGTACCTAAAGACAAAAAACATAGTTTTGAGAAAACGAGAATTTATTGAAAACTTTCGAATATTTAGTGCAAACCACACAAAAAATTAAATAAAAAAAAATGCTTATAGTGTAGATAGAAAAAAAACTGAAACACAGTGTGTGTGCTGAGGAGCCTAAAGCTTTAGAAAGTATGAATATTTAAGAATAAATTAAAATAAATTGCGTGCACCTAGCCCTGTGTGAAATTCGAGTAGCGTTTGTCTATTAGATTAGACCAGTGGTTCCCAAACTATTTTGGTCGTGGAACCCCGAAATTAGTTGCCAATGATTGCGGAACCCTGAATATTTTTTAATCAATGACTTTTCAAAATTTAATATCCGATATTATATGAAACAAGTATTATTTTGGTATTTCAGATTTTATTGAATTAAGCAAAACTCAAAAATAAATAAATCATCATTGAAATAATTAATAAAAATACAAAACATAAACTAAAATAAATGGAAAATCTTTAATGTGAAGAATGCACCTGCTTCTTTGATTCCATAATTCTCTTAAAATTGGGCGTTAGGTTTGATAATTGAACTCGCATATCTGGTACAGCATCAAGTCTATTACGATATTTGTTTTTTGTCGCAACATATTTTGAAAACCCAGCTTTACACAAATAAGTGGTTGCAAACGGCAATATAATTCGAATAGCCTGTTTTGCTAAATTTGGATATTCATCGACTACATCTGACCAGAATATTGTTAATGAAACTTCACAATTTGGCTTCTAATTGTGTATCCGAACTCAATTCAATCAAATTTTCATAATCCATGGAATGGTAAACTTTCCGAGGAAAATGTGAATATATTAAACACCATTCTTATTTTTTTTAATCAAATAAAATTTGTCACGCGGAACCCCTAAATTTTTTCGTGGAACCCCAGGGTTCCACGGAACCCACTTTGGGAACCACTGGATTAGACTAATGCAAACATCTAAGATAAAATATACAATCTTAAAAACTATGTAAACAATATTAGTTTGGCAAAAGATCAACAAAATAGCTTTAGAGAATAACTAGTGGAAGGTTGTTGTTTCGGAAACGAAATCCAAAATACTGTTCTTAAAAATTATTTTTTGATGGAAGGAAATAGAAATATGTGGGATTTTTTATACAAGATTTATTTTGTTGATATAGCCTATAAACTACGGCTTAAAGTAATACGGGGTTACCAAAAAGTATCTTTAAATTAAAAAAAATATAGTTTAAAAAAGTAACAAAGATATGCACTTTCATCAAATTTTATTTGACAATGTTTAGAACATTGCAATGGGTACACCATTTTAACATTTTTAAAAAACTAATGAAGATATTCATTAAAGTGATTTTTTTTGGTATTTATTATAGAAAGCATCAACTTTACGTTTGACATCATTTAGAGTATTTCAATGTGCACATTATTAGCCATATGCAAAATATCGATCCTTCAAAAGATTTCCAAAGGTATTTTTTAAAAAGTAAAAAAAAAAAAACTTTTTAGATAGAAATTGAAAAACAGTTTGGTGAACATTAAAAAAGAATATTCCAAAACTATGTATTCAGTGGTATTTTTTTTTACAGAAATATGAATATTTTTTTTAAAAATGCAGCCGTGGCCACATTTGCCACGTGGTTGCATTTAATATAGTTTACCCTATATCATTTACGGAGAAAAAAGTACAGAATATTTAGACACAGTTTCTATTTTAACCCATGTTACACCCTTAAAATATTTGAAAAATAGAGTAATATTTTTTGGTGGTAAAATGGATTACAAATATAGTTACCCTGTTTTTCGCTGTCACCTTAATATATAAGTGTAATAGCAACTTCAGCTTTATGTGTAAGAAATGGTATTACTAAATTTCGATAAAGTAATATATTGTGAGAGATACTTTTAAAAGTTTTACACTCTCATCAATGGCTCAATCAATATTAAAAAAAAAGAAGATTATTGGATTTAATGAAAAAAAATATTTAAAAGCAAAAATAATGAATTTCATTTCACATATTTATTTCTAAATTGAAAACTTCACAAAAACACATAGTGTATTTGTATCGCTAAATGTAAAAAGGGGTTTCATTGTTTTTAAGGAGACATGATCCTTTTTCAACCGATTTGAAGCGCTCCAACTAACTGCTAAAGCGCGCCAAAGGAGACCGGTTATCAATTCGACTACTACGTATTTAATTTTTTTATGTATTTTATCGCAAGATTTATTGTCTAATTCAGATATTTAGAAAATTATTTTTTTTTGTTAGAAAGCAGATGTTTTACTTGGGCAGCCTTCGATAAATATATACGGTTTTTCGGCATTTAACTACCCGGAATTCTCAGTTAACCGGACCGCTTGAAAAAAAATATTGTCCGATTTCGAAAATTCTTTTTTTGATGGACAGAGAAAAATTCACTTTTGCAATTAAGAAAAAAATCGGTTATACAGCTGTTATATATCTGGAAATATCGATTAACCGGACTTTTTTTTTTAATAATTTCTCCCATTTCAAAATATTTTCATTGTCGAAAATAAAGATTGTACAACAATGATATTTCGTTCACTAAGCATTTATTAGCATAATAAGGGAGGGATTGTTTTACAATATACATTGTTGAGACAATGTTTATAGTTTTATTGTTTAATGTTTTTTTTTATTAGTTTTTATTTATTGTTCAATGTTTATAGTTATAGTTTTATTTGCCGAGCATTTATTAAATCGGATCCGGAACATGGAAAAATGTTAGCAACAACAGAAATTTCTTGGTGAATAATAGCAGGGAACACGACTTTAAATAATGCGCAAAAAAGTTTTTTTTTGTTTTAAGAAAAAGTTGAATTTAATATTAATTTATACTTATTACAACTTTTTGAAGTTGGTGCCACTTTACAAAAAACATATATAAATTTTGCCGCCTATTTCAAAGCGTAGAAATAAGTATAAAATGGGTATTAAATAAAAAAATTTTCAACTTGTTCGTAAAATTAAATTTTCTTTACTTTTTATTGCATTTTTCATAAAGACGTTTTTTTTTTTTTTTTTTTTTTTAAAGTTTATTTTATGTTTTACATTTAGCTATTCATTTAGATTCGTCACATGTGGCAACCGATATATTAATGATTTCTACAAAAAAGAGATATACATTGTTATTATTAATACTTTGAAGGTTATTGAAATTTAAAAGAATAAAATAATTTAAAGGGTATTTTTGTGTGATTCTAATAGGTTTTCATCTTCTTATGTATCATAGAGTTAATTTGATTTACGTCGTATTAAGAGATACAGAAATCTATTATTGGCCAAATATGGAATCTACTCTGAAAAAAAAGAGGGATACACTGTATAGTATTTTTCAGACTTAGTCAGATGACACGGGAATAAATAGCAGCTTAGATGATTTAGTGAACCCACACTTGATTTTGTTCATATATATTCATATTTCTTATGTATTTTCCAAGGAAACCTTTATGATTTAAATAACTTTGACCAACAGCTGGCCTCGAGCCTGTTGATAGTCGTCAAGATTTGTATTTGTGTTTGTATTGCATGAACTTCAAAATGTAAATGGTAAAAAAATTATGTTAAGACAACTTTAAATTAAAAAAGAATCAAAATTATTTTGATATTTCTATTATTATTTATAAAATATTTTGATTCGCATCTTTGGTATTAAAAAAGGTTTTTGCTTCCTTCCCTGGTTCCAGAAATTAAATCACCAAAACTACTTCGTGACATTACAACAGGTGTTGTAAGTGGCGCGATGTTTTCTGGAATCTCATCCATATACTGTTTGCTCAGATAATAAGGAAAACAGGATTGCGTTAGAATATGACGCAGTTGGACAGACTTGTTTGGAAACCTGCGCATCCCAAACGAATTCAGAATACATAATGAGTTATATTCGAGTATATATAGGCCACCAGTGACCACTGGAAATCATTCAGTCGAGATACACCAAAGCAACTATGAGTTGGTTTATTCGTCTTACCTTATCCCTGATTGTGGTGCTATGCACCCAAAGTCTCGTGGCCTTTGCAAGTAGTCCATGGGATGATCCGGGAACAGCTTCAGCTTTCGTGAGCGCCTTCACGGGTGCCATGAACAATAACGGACAAGGCTTCTTCGACGGCCCGACGCTGGACGACATCTCCGCCGTCAGTAACACCATGATGAACTCCCTGGCGAGGGTGTCCAGGAGCGGCCATCCCAGCCACAAGAAGTTGCAGATGATGGACATGGCCTTCGCATCGGCCATTGCAGAAGTGGCTTTGGCAGATTGTAATGACCCCCAGACAGCCATGGGGATCATTAATAACTCCATGCAGCAGGGATTCATGCAGGCTACCGGATCAGCCGACCAGCAGGCCGTCAACTCCATAATGACGCTCATCAACATGTTGGCGCAGGAGGCCGGAGGAAACGATATCTCTTACGGGCCATCGTCGGTTCAAGGTCCCTCGGGAGGTGGGTCACCAGGATCCTCATTCAATATCATTACGTATGGATCCGGACCGCAACAGCAAGCGCCGCAGCAACCCCAGCAGCAGCCTCAGCAACAGGCACCGGCTCCCGTCATCATCCCTTCCTTTGGACCTGGACCCCAAGCGCCGCAGCAGCCTCAGCAGCAACCTCAACAACCGGGTGCACCTGGACCGTCCACCATCACAGTCTCCACGCAGACCTACGGGCCGCAGCAAACGGCGCCTCAGCAACAGCAGCCGCAAGCTTCTGCGGGTCCATCCTACGGCTATTCCGTTACGACCTATGGCGGAGGATCTCCTGGAGCTTCAAGTTCAAGTTCTTCAACATCAACTTCAGGTATATGCATAATTTGTAGTTTTCATCTGAGTTAGCCAAAAATTAATTTATCTTATAGCCATGTACAGTAAAGTCTTGATAATTAGAATTAAGTATAAGTGATTGATATACTTTCTTCCTTCTTCTACCTACCTTTCTTTACTTCTCTCTTTACTTAATACCAGCTTCATGCACTTATTATTTAACGTTAAAAAAAGCTTATATTCCTATTTCATTTTTACGTAATATCAGTTTTAAATTTTAACTAATAAAACCCAATGCTTATATATCGAATTGGAAATTCGTGTATGCCTAGCTCTGTTAATGCTTTAAAAATATACTTAACTATCTGAAGTACCCAGCGTTGCCTGGGCTTTACGCAGAGTGTTGGCTAATTTCTTAAGGTATCCGAACACGTTCGAAACACTTTTTTTAAAATGTGTCAGATAAAATTTATTTAATGCTATTTTTAGATTGTTTGTTAGTAAAAACTAATTATATATCATAAATATTTAAAGTTTATTATTATAACTATTAAAAAAATGATATAATCATTGAAAATTTTAAGTTTTTATTCAAAAACTTGAAAACTTATACAAGACATACAAATCAATTCATATGGAAAATATTACTATTAAAATAAACTGCATGTTATTATCTAGTGTTCCAAGTAAAATTAAACATATATATAAAAAAAAAAATTTTTGGTGACACACCGAAAATTTATTATAAGATTTTTGACAATTTCACAACCTTATAGTTCAATATTTAGTCCATAAATAAAAATATATTAACGATTTTCCAACAATTTTAGTACATGCACTAGAATACACTCTACTGAATATGGACACAAAATTTAAAGACAATATAACAATAATATTTTGAGTTATGATTTTCGAAATTTACTATTTTTGAATAAAAATCAATTCTGAGAAAAATGCGTTTAAAGTATAAATTTATCTATTATTAATATTAAGAAAGTTTCAACACAATTAAAATCCCCCCGATTTATATGTTATACCCTCCTCTTGCTCATCTTTAGCCATTTTCCCTTTTTTAGCTAATCTATTTTTTTTTCTGGCAACTTTAACATTAGGTAAAGAGTGGCGCTTCGAATCCTTCACTCGTTCGATGTCCAGTTCTGAAAAACCTTTTAATGTGTGAACACCAGGATTGAGCCGAATGACCTTTCCCAATGAGTCTTAGTCCAAATACAAATGAAATATTTACAGAATGTAATTTGTTTGATTTTTCAGAGGCGCAAAATGTATTTTTGTATTCGCAGTTTTGACATTTCACTGTAATATTTGATGCCAGTCCAAAAACAGACTCTTGTAGAAAAAACAGTTTAATGCTAAAGCAATCGGGGCAGCACAAACTCTTTATCACATTGGAGAGAATTTAAATATTAATTATTTGATTTCCACTGATTTCAGTTCGAGAGTAATTGTCCAAATAAGAAGTCATAGTGAACTTCTTTTCACTTGCCGTAGGCAAGTTGTTCGACGCAGATGAATCGGTTTCAGTGGAACATGTAACATATTTATTTCCTCGGAATTTTTTCTTACGAATAAAACTTCGGTTTCTCGAATTTCCCATGGTGTTTTAACGTAAATGAAATCAAATTTGGAGAGTTATATAAGTTAGGTCTTTAAAAATAATTATTAAACAGATTATACGAAAAAAAAACGCTGCTTGTAAATAAATAAACAAGACAGTAAAGTTATTGTCATTTTTAATACAAACACTTCTGATATAAAGGAAAATATCTGGTGGCTAGATTATAGCAACATTAAAATAATAAATATTGCAATTAAAAATTAGAAAAAGTTGAAAACTAAGGAAAAAACTATGTTTCTACCTCATTTCCGGTTTCGGAATGCTACTTCCGTTTTCATTTAATATTTGTCCACTTGAACTTTAAATTACTATAACTTTTGTTCTAATTGACGCACAACTAAAGTAAAAACTGTTTTGGAAACTTAAAAGTGCAGAAAATCATATTTTTAAATAAAAAAAATTTGGTAATTTCAGTCAAAATCACCTTATTCAACGTGTATACCTTAAACGGGGTGTTATGCAAGCTGTATTAATAAAGAAGTCAATTATGTTGGAAGGGATGAGGGGCGTTTTTTCGAAATCTTCAAATTTGGCACATGAATGCTTCTTGAATCAATTTAAAGCAACGTATGTGGTTTTTTTTATTCGGTTTCAAGATAGTGGCTGTTATAATATTTGATCCTGTTTCAAAATGATGTCCATTTTAGTGGTTCTGTTTCATGTAAATGACATAACTAGTATTTTTTTTAAATCACGAGCTTTACTGTTAATAGAACTACAAGTTGTAAAAGGAAGTTAAAGTTTTCTATATCAAGAATGGCGCGCATGGTGTCCTGGAGACCGTAAGAACCAGACAATGGGCAGGATAAAACAGATAGAGATCCAGACAATTAGAACTCGGGATATAACAAAAATAAAAGAGGCATTTTTTATTCTTGGAAAATAAATGTAAGGGAACTTCAAAAAAAAAAAAAAAAATCCCGACCAAAAGAAGGGGTTAACGTTAAAAAAAAGCTTTCAGTTTTTTTCTTATTTGAAAAGATTATTCTATAAAAAAAAATGGAAGTTATATTTTTATCATGCCCTTGTATTCGTTTATTATTGTAAAATATTTTATTTAAATATTTCTATACAAACATATATTTTAACAGTTATATTTTTGTGGTTTGTAGTTTTAAATAATCGATTTCATATAAGATGTTGGTATTGTTTTAGTGTAGTGGTATTGGTCTATAATGCACAATGCTGTTAGCATAAAACCAAGCATATCTTAAGCTTTAAACTGACAGTAGTAAGTAGTGTTGGGATCACCAGTTTAAATCGTTGTGCACATTGAATCTTATGATGGGATTGAACTGAGAATCTATGGTTTGATATCCCAATACCTTGTAAACTAAAACCAAAACGGTTACAAAGGTATTAATTACCAATAGCTAACTTAGCTATTTAAATTGATCACCAAACAAATAAAAAATAAACTATCTGGTCACATCGTAGTGCTTAAAATATATATTGATGAAAATCAACAAACATATAATACTTTTTTCTAGTAAATTAATTGCGACAAAAATTCCGTTAAAAAATAATCTGTTTTCTTGTTTTAGCGCGCATTAGTTCAACGTTTGATCGCATTGTTGTTTCATTTTTCGTGTTGCATCAGCCAGTCGTTTTCCAAACTCGTTATTTGAAGGTGTGTTGTTTGTTACACCTTCAAAAAGGTGTGTTATGCATCTGAAAATCTATTAAAGGGGCGCAATTTTGAGCTTCACTATACTAACATATAATTTAGTATGTCATCTTGCAATTGAAAGAATCTATTTTGCTGTTTGAGGTTCACAGTAGATTTCGAATTGATGACTTCGAAGAAGTATCTGCAAGAATATTATTCGTAATTCTGGCCTCAGAATTACTGTGTCAAATGTAAAAAAACAGGCAGCTAAAATTTTTTTTCAATTATAAAAACTCAATGCCGGCCTTTGAAAGAGGAAGATGTTTTATATACTTTACCCAAATATAATAAACACTAAAAAACCTTAAGTTTTTAAAATATTATTTTTGTACATAATAAAAAATATATTTTGTAATTTTTCAAAAAGTGGAGATGTCTGGATCTTCCACCTACCACTTCCATTATTATTTTTCCATTACAAGGAACGAAAACGTCAGTTAGACAAATTATAATTGCACAAACTTTCAATTCACAAGAAGACAATAGGTTTAAACACTCTACCAATAAAATTAAAAAAAAAACACTACAGACACGAATCTTTTCACAGTTTGTAGTAAAATATATTAACTTATTTTGTTTTAATCTTAATACACAAGCATCTGGAGGAGGAGGGCAAAGTGGTAACGGAAATGGAGGCGCAGCCGCAGCTGCAGCTGCAGCAGTAGCAGCAGCAGCCGCCGCAGCAAGTGGTCCCGGAGGTAATGGGTATGGACCCGGACAAGGCGGATATGGACCAGGACAAGGAGGATATGGACCTGGACAAGGTGGATATGGGCCCGGACAAGGTGGAAATGGACCTGAAAGTGCCTCTGCCGCTGCAGCAGCAGCAGCAGCTGCTGCATCAGGAAATGGAGGTAACAACGGAAATGGAGGAAATAACGGAAATGGAGGACAAGGTGGAAATGGAGCTGCAAATGCCGCTGCCGCCGTCGCCGCAGCAGCAGCTGCAGCAGCAGCCGGAAATCAAGGTGGATACGGAGGTCAAGGTGGAAATGGAGGACCAGCATCCGCAACAGCAACAGCATCAGCAGGTATTTAAACAAAATAACTTCTTTACTTTTTTGTATTAGTGCAGTTGTTGTATTATGCAATTTTAATAATACTTAGAACAATTCTATAAAACCATTTTTTAACATATACAAAAATTGTGAAGAAAATTTAACATTTAATTTTTTTTTATTTTGTATAAATTGTTTTAACGGAAATAATTTTTGAAGCAGATAAGTAAAACAATTTGAAATGTTAAATAATATAAAAAAAATTCTAAAACATCAGAAGATATTTTTAAATCAAGATATTTATCCACCCTCTTTTTTTTTTCCTGCAAATTGAAACAAAAGTTGGTGTGATTTCGAAGAAAGATTTCATTTCCATTAAATTAAAGAAATGTCATATTATAAAAAACTTTTATTAAAGTGCCATTTTCACTGCAATGAAATAAAAATAAAAAATGAGAGTAAAATATGATCAAATTAATTCTTTACGCGATACGTAATATACGGCAACTTATATTATAAAAATATATACGAGTAATATCTATATAAGAAACGGTATAGCCTAGTATGTTTTTTACTGACACATATAAAAGCTTTTTAAAAGACAAATTCAAAAATTAAAACACATAATAATTTTTCTTTTCAAAAATCTGGAAATTATTTAAACTAATTATTAGATAGCCATGCCTTTAACATGCCGTTTTGCGAGGACATTTTTATTTTAAATACAGTATATGTTTTAAGGACTTTTGTCACATCAAAGTATGACTTTATTAGATTTGAGTTATATTTCGAATATTTAAGAAACCATAAGTTTTGCAACGAATTCAACTTGATTTGTAAATTGTTTATATAGCTGTCAATTTTTAATGAAATCTCAACTTTTTGAAAATTTTAATGTCCGTATTAAGTTGTTTAAAACATTTTTAAATAATAATTTTATAAGAGGTATATCTTTTAAACGAGAAATTCAAGGGATTGGTGGAAGAACATTAGTGCAATAACCAGACAGCTGTGAACAACGGCTATAGGCACACAAACAAACATGAGATGAATTGTTGCCTCACACGGTGCAAGAAACGTACAGCTCAAGTAGCTGTCTTGTTTCAGCGCTTATTACTTACTTTAATGTTTGATAGCTTTATCGATTCGCTTTCCTGTTGCATCAGCCAGTCGTTTTCAAAACTTGTTAGATGAATGTGTGTTGTTTGTATACCTTCTAAAAGGTTGTTACTTATCAGATATTCTATAAAGGGGTGCCATTTCGAGTTTGACTATACTTACATGTAATTTAGTATGTAATCCTTCAATGGAACGACAATTTTTTGCTGTTTGAAGTTCACAGTAAATTCCGAATTCATGATTTCGGAGAAGTGTCTTCAAGCAAATTATTCGTAAGCCTGGGCACAGAAATACTGTGTCAAATGTATAAAACAAGACAGTTTACATTTTTTTCCAATTATAAAATTGCAAAGCCGGTCTTTGACAGAGGAAGGTATACTGTATGTTATACCCAAATATGACAAGCATTAAAAATTGTTAAGTATATTTAAATTGCTTTTTAAGCTTCCTGAAAATGTTTAACTAGTGGACATGTCTGGTTCTTCCACCTACCCCTTCATCTAATATTTTCATCGTTGTTTGCGTTAATTTATATTAATCAAATGCAAATAATTTGATGATCAAGATACGACAAGGAACAAAAATGTCAGTTGGACAAATTAAAATTGCACAATCTTTCAATTCACAAGAAGACAATGAGTTTAAACACTCAACCCATAAAATTTTAAAAACAAATAAAAAACCACTATGGACTTGAATCTTTTCACAGTTTGTAGTAAAATATATTAACCTATTTTGTTTTTACCTTGATACTCAAGCATCTGGAGGAGGAGGAGGACAAGGTGGTAACGGAAATGGAGGAGCCGCCGCAGCCGCAGCAGCTGCAGCTGCAGCAGCCGCAGCCGCAGGAAATGGTAACGGAGGTAATGGGTATGGACCCGGACAAGGCGGATATGGACCAGGAGGATACGGACCTGGACAAGGTGGATATGGACCCGGACAAGGTGGAAATGGACCTGCAAGTGCCGCTGCCTCTGCAGCAGCAGCTGCTGCATCAGGAAATGGAGGTAACGGAAACAACGGAAATGGAGGAAATAACGGAAATGGAGGACAAGGTGGTAACGGAAATGGAGGAGCCGCCGCAGCTGCAGCAGCTGCAGCAGCAGCAGCAGCCGCCGCCGCAGGAAATGGTAACGGAGGTAATGGGTATGGACCCGGACAAGGCGGATATGGACCAGGAGGATATGGACCTGGACAAGGTGGATATGGACCCGGACAAGGTGGAAATGGACCTGCAAGTGCCGCTGCCGCTGCAGCAGCAGCAGCAGCTGCTGCATCAGGAAATGGAGGTAACAACGGAAATGGAGGAAATAACGGAAATGGAGGACAAGGTGGAAATGGAGCTGCAAATGCCGCTGCCGCCGCCGCCGCCGCCGCCGCAGCAGCAGCCGGAAATCAAGGTGGATATGGAGGTCAAGGTGGAAATGGAGGACCAGCATCCGCAACAGCTACAGCATCAGCAGGTATTTAAACAAAATAACTTCTTTACTCTTTTTGTATTAGTGCAGTTGTTGTATTATGCAATTTTAATAATACTTAGAACAATTGTATAAAACCATTTTTAAACATATACAAAAATTGTGAAGGAAATTTAACATTTAATTTTTTTTTTATTTTGTATAAATTGTTTTAACGGAAATAATTTTTGAAGCAGATAAGTAAAAGAATTTGAATTGTTAAATAATATAAAAAATTCTAAAACATCAGAAGATATTTTTAAATCAAGATATCCACCCTCTTTTTTTCCCCTGCAAATTGAAACAAAAGTTGGTGTGATTTCGAAGAAAGATTTCATTTCCATTAAATTAAAGAAATATCATATAATAAAAAACTTTTATTAAAGTGCCATTTTCACTGCAATGCAATAAAAATAAAAAAGGAGAGTAAAATATGATCAAATTAATTCTTCACACGATACGTAATATACGGCAACTTATATCATAAAAATATATACGAGTAATATCTATATAAGGAACAGTATAGCCTAGTATGTTTTTTACTGACACATATAAAAGCTTTTTAAAAGACAAATACAAAAATTGAAACACAGAATAATTTTTCTTTTCAAAAATCTGGAAATTATTTAAACTAATTATTAAATAGCCATGCCTTTAACATGCCTTTTTGCGAGAACATTTTTATTTTAAATACAGTATATGTTTTAAGGACTTTTGTCACATCAAAGTATGATTTTATTAGATTTGAGTTTCATTTATTATTTCGAATATTTAAGAAACCATAAGTTTTGCAACGAATTCAACTTGATTTGTAAATTGTTTATATAGCTGTCAATTTTTAATGAAATCTCAACTTTTTGAAAATTTTAATGTCCGTATTAAGTTGTTTAAAACATTTTTAAATAATAATTTTATAAGAGGTATATCTTTTAAACGAGAAATTCAAGGGATTGGTGGAAGAACAATTAGTGCAATAACCAGACAGCTGTGAACAACGGCTATAGGCACACAAACAAACATGAGATGAATTGTTGCCTCACACGGTGCAAGAAACGTACAGCTCAAGTAGCTATCTTGTTTCAACGCTTATTACTTACTTTAATGTTTGATAGCTTTATCGATTCGCTTTCCTGTTGCATCAGCCAGTCGTTTTCAAAACTTGTTAGATGAATGTGTGTTGTTTGTATACCTTCTAAAAGGTTGTTACTTATCAGATATTCTATAAAGGGGTGCCATTTCGAGTTTGACTATACTTACATGTAATTTAGTACGTAATCCTTCAATGGAACGACAATTTTTTGCTGTTTGAAGTTCACAGTAAATTCCGAATTCATGATTTCGGAGAAGTGTCTTCAAGCAAATTATTCGTAAGCCTGGGCACAGAAATACTGTGTCAAATGTATAAAACAAGACAGTTTACATTTTTTTCCAATTATAAAACTGCAAAGCCGGTCTTTGAAAGAGGAAGGTATACTGTATGTTATACCCAAATATGACAAGCATTAAAAATTGTTAAGTATATTTATATTGCTTTTTAAGCTTCCTGAAAATGTTTAACTAGTGGACATGTCTGGTTCTTCCACCTACCCCTTCATCTAATATTTTCATCGTTGTTTGCGTTAATTTATATAAATCAAATGCAAATAATTTGATGATCAAGATACGACAAGGAACAAAAACGTCAGTTGGACAAATTAAAATTGCACAATCTTTCAATTCACAAGAAGACAATGAGTTTAAACACTCAACCCATAAAATTTTAAAAACAAATAAAAAACCACTATGGACTTGAATCTTTTCACAGTTTGTAGTAAAATATATTAACCTATTTTGTTTTTACCTTGATACTCAAGCATCTGGAGGAGGAGGAGGACAAGGTGGTAACGGAAATGGAGGAGCCGCCGCAGCCGCAGCAGCTGCAGCAGCAGCAGCCGCAGCCGCAGGAAATGGTAACGGAGGTAATGGGTATGGACCCGGACAAGGCGGATATGGACCAGGAGGATACGGACCTGGACAAGGTGGATATGGACCCGGACAAGGTGGAAATGGACCTGCAAGTGCCGCTGCCTCTGCAGCAGCAGCTGCTGCATCAGGAAATGGAGGTAACGGAAACAACGGAAATGGAGGAAATAACGGAAATGGAGGACAAGGTGGTAACGGAAATGGAGGAGCCGCCGCAGCTGCAGCAGCTGCAGCAGCAGCAGCAGCAGCCGCCGCCGCAGGAAATGGTAACGGAGGTAATGGGTATGGACCCGGACAAGGCGGATATGGACCAGGAGGATATGGACCTGGACAAGGTGGATATGGACCCGGACAAGGTGGAAATGGACCTGCAAGTGCCGCTGCCGCTGCAGCAGCAGCAGCAGCAGCTGCTGCATCAGGAAATGGAGGTAACAACGGAAATGGAGGAAATAACGGAAATGGAGGACAAGGTGGTAACGGAAATGGAGGAGCCGCAGCAGCTGCAGCAGCAGCCGCCGCCGCCGCAGGAAATGGTAACGGAGGTAATGGGTATGGACCCGGACAAGGCGGATATGGACCAGGAGGATATGGACCTGGACAAGGTGGATATGGACCCGGACAAGGTGGAAATGGACCTGCAAGTGCCGCTGCCGCTGCAGCAGCAGCAGCAGCTGCTGCATCAGGAAATGGAGGTAACAACGGAAATGGAGGAAATAACGGAAATGGAGGACAAGGTGGAAATGGAGCTGCAAATGCCGCTGCCGCCGCCGCCGCAGCAGCAGCAGCCGGAAATCAAGGTGGATATGGAGGTCAAGGTGGAAATGGAGGACCAGCATCCGCAACAGCTACAGCATCAGCAGGTATTTAAACAAAATAACTTCTTTACTCTTTTTGTATTAGTGCAGTTGTTGTATTATGCAATTTTAATAATACTTAGAACAATTGTATAAAACCATTTTTAAACATATACAAAAATTGTGAAGGAAATTTAACATTTAATTTTTTTTTTATTTTGTATAAATTGTTTTAACGGAAATAATTTTTGAAGCAGATAAGTAAAAGAATTTGAACTGTTAAATAACATAAAAAATTCTAAAACATCAGAAGATATTTTTAAATCAAGATATCCACCCTCTTTTTTTTCCCTGCAAATTGAAACAAAAGTTGGTGTGATTTCGAAGAAAGATTTCATTTCCAATAAATTAAAGAAATATCATATAATAAAAAACTTTTATTAAAGTGCCATTTTCACTGCAATGCAATAAAAATAAAAAAGGAGAGTAAAATATGATCAAATTAATTCTTCACGCGATACGTAATATACGGCAACTTATATCATAAAAATATATACGAGTAATATCTATACAAGGAACAGTATAGCCTAGTATGTTTTTTACTGACACATATAAAAGCTTTTTAAAAGACAAATTCAAAAATTGAAACACAGAATAATTTTTCTTTTCAAAAATCTGGAAATTATTTAAACTAATTATTAAATAGCCATGCCTTTAACATGCCTTTTTGCGAGAACATTTTTATTTTAAATACAGTATATGTTTTAAGGACTTTTGTCACATCAAAGTATGATTTTATTAGATTTGAGTTTCATTTATTATTTCGAATATTTAAGAAACCATAAGTTTTGCAACGAATTCAACTTGATTTGTAAATTGTTTATATAGCTGTCAATTTTTAATGAAATCTCAACTTTTTGAAAATTTTAATGTCCGTATTAAGTTGTTTAAAACATTTTTAAATAATAATTTTATAAGAGGTATATCTTTTAAACGAGAAATTCAAGGGATTGGTGGAAGAACAATTAGTGCAATAACCAGACAGCTGTGAACAACGGCTATAGGCACACAAACAAACATGAGATGAATTGTTGCCTCACACGGTGCAAGAAACGTACAGCTCAAGTAGCTGTCTTGTTTCAGCGCTTATTACTTACTTTAATGTTTGATAGCTTTATCGATTCGCTTTCCTGTTGCATCAGCCAGTCGTTTTCAAAACTTGTTAGATGAATGTGTGTTGTTTGTATACCTTCTAAAAGGTTGTTACTTATCAGATATTCTATAAAGGGGTGCCATTTCGAGTTTGACTATACTTACATGTAATTTAGTACGTAATCCTTCAATGGAACGACAATTTTTTGCTGTTTGAAGTTCACAGTAAATTCCGAATTCATGATTTCGGAGAAGTGTTTTCAAGCAAATTATTCGTAAGCCTGGGCACAGAAATACTGAGTCAAATGTATAAAACAAGACAGTTTACATTTTTTTCCAATTATAAAACTGCAAAGCCGGTCTTTGAAAGAGGAAGGTATACTGTATGTTATACCCAAATATGACAAGCATTAAAAATTGTTAAGTATATTTAAATTGCTTTTTAAGCTTCCTGAAAATGTTTAACTAGTGGACATGTCTGGTTCTTCCACCTACCCCTTCATCTAATATTTTCATCGTTGTTTGCGTTAATTTATATAAATCAAATGCAAATAATTTGATGATCAAGATACGACAAGGAACAAAAACGTCAGTTGGACAAATTAAAATTGCACAATCTTTCAATTCACAAGAAGACAATGAGTTTAAACACTCAACCCATAAAATTTTAAAAACAAATAAAAAACCACTATGGACTTGAATCTTTTCACAGTTTGTAGTAAAATATATTAACCTATTTTGTTTTTACCTTGATACTCAAGCATCTGGAGGAGGAGGAGGACAAGGTGGTAACGGAAATGGAGGAGCCGCCGCAGCCGCAGCAGCTGCAGCAGCAGCAGCCGCAGCCGCAGGAAATGGTAACGGAGGTAATGGGTATGGATCCGGACAAGGCGGATATGGACCAGGAGGATACGGACCTGGACAAGGTGGATATGGACCCGGACAAGGTGGAAATGGACCTGCAAGTGCCGCTGCCTCTGCAGCAGCAGCTGCTGCATCAGGAAATGGAGGTAACGGAAACAACGGAAATGGAGGAAATAACGGAAATGGAGGACAAGGTGGTAACGGAAATGGAGGAGCCGCAGCAGCTGCAGCAGCAGCAGCAGCAGCCGCCGCCGCAGGAAATGGTAACGGAGGTAATGGGTATGGACCCGGACAAGGCGGATATGGACCAGGAGGATATGGACCTGGACAAGGTGGATATGGACCCGGACAAGGTGGAAATGGACCTGCAAGTGCCGCTGCCGCTGCAGCAGCAGCTGCTGCATCAGGAAATGGAGGTAACAACGGAAATGGAGGAAATAACGGAAATGGAGGACAAGGTGGAAATGGAGCTGCAAATGCCGCTGCCGCCGCCGCCGCCGCAGCAGCAGCCGCAGCAGCAGCCGGAAATCAAGGTGGATATGGAGGTCAAGGTGGAAATGGAGGACCAGCATCCGCAACAGCTACAGCATCAGCAGGTATTTAAACAAAATAACTTCTTTACTCTTTTTGTATTAGTGCAGTTGTTGTATTATGCAATTTTAATAATACTTAGAACAATTGTATAAAACCATTTTTAAACATATACAAAAATTGTGAAGGAAATTTAACATTTAATTTTTTTTTTATTTTGTATAAATTGTTTTAACGGAAATAATTTTTGAAGCAGATAAGTAAAAGAATTTGAACTGTTAAATAATATAAAAAATTCTAAAACATCAGAAGATATTTTTAAATCAAGATATCCACCCTCTTTTTTTTCCCTGCAAATTGAAACAAAAGTTGGTGTGATTTCGAAGAAAGATTTCATTTCCAATAAATTAAAGAAATATCATATATTAAAAAACTTTTATTAAAGTGCCATTTTCACTGCAATGCAATAAAAATAAAAAAGGAGAGTAAAATATGATCAAATTAATTCTTCACGCGATACGTAATATACGGCAACTTATATCATAAAAATATATACGAGTAATATCTATATAAGGAACAGTATAGCCTAGTATGTTTTTTACTGACACATATAAAAGCTTTTTAAAAGACAAATTCAAAAATTAAAACACAGAATAATTTTTCTTTTCAAAAATCTGGAAATTATTTAAACTAATTATTAAATAGCCATGCCTTAAACATGCCTTTTTGCGAGCACATTTTTATTTTAAATACAGTATATGTTTTAAGGACTTTTGTCACATCAAAGTATGATTTTATTAGATTTGAGTTTCATTTATTATTTCGAATATTTAAGAAACCATAAGTTTTGCAACGAATTCAACTTGATTTGTAAATTGTTTATATAGCTGTCAATTTTTAATGAAATCTCAACTTTTTGAAAATTTTAATGTCCGTATTAAGTTGTTTAAAACATTTTTAAATAATAATTTTATAAGAGGTATATCTTTTAAACGAGAAATTCAAGGGATTGGTGGAAGAACAATAAGTGCAATAACCAGACAGCTGTGAACAACGGCTATAGGCACACAAACAAACATGAGATGAATTGTTGCCTCACACGGTGCAAGAAACGTACAGCTCAAGTAGCTGTCTTGTTTCAGCGCTTATTACTTACTTTAATGTTTGATAGCTTTATCGATTCGCTTTCCTGTTGCATCAGCCAGTCGTTTTCAAAACTTGTTAGATGAATGTGTGTTGTTTGTATACCTTCTAAAAGGTTGTTACTTATCAGATATTCTATAAAGGGGTGCCATTTCGAGTTTGACTATACTTACATGTAATTTAGTACGTAATCTTTCAATGGAACGACAATTTTTTGCTGTTTGAAGTTCACAGTAAATTCCGAATTCATGATTTCGGAGAAGTGTCTTCAAGCAAATTATTCGTAAGCCTGGGCACAGAAATACTGTGTCAAATGTATAAAACAAGACAGTTTACATTTTTTTCCAATTATAAAACTGCAAAGCCAGTCTTTGACAGAGGAAGGTATACTGTATGTTATACCCAAATATGACAAGCATTAAAAATTGTTAAGTATATTTAAATTGCTTTTTAAGCTTCCTGAAAATGTTTAACTAGTGGACATGTCTGGTTCTTCCACCTACCCCTTCATCTAATATTTTCATCGTTGTTTGCGTTAATTTATATAAATCAAATGCAAATAATTTGATGATCAAGATACGACAAGGAACAAAAACGTCAGTTGGACAAATTAAAATTGCACAATCTTTCAATTCACAAGAAGACAATGAGTTTAAACACTCAACCCATAAAATTTTAAAAACAAATAAAAAACCACTATGGACTTGAATCTTTTCACAGTTTGTAGTAAAATATATTAACCTATTTTGTTTTTACCTTGATACTCAAGCATCTGGAGGAGGAGGAGGACAAGGTGGTAACGGAAATGGAGGAGCCGCCGCAGCCGCAGCAGCTGCAGCAGCAGCAGCCGCAGCCGCAGGAAATGGTAACGGAGGTAATGGGTATGGACCCGGACAAGGCGGATATGGACCAGGAGGATACGGACCTGGACAAGGTGGATATGGACCCGGACAAGGTGGAAATGGACCTGCAAGTGCCGCTGCCTCTGCAGCAGCAGCTGCTGCATCAGGAAATGGAGGTAACGGAAACAACGGAAATGGAGGAAATAACGGAAATGGAGGACAAGGTGGTAACGGAAATGGAGGAGCCGCCGCAGCTGCAGCAGCTGCAGCAGCAGCAGCAGCCGCCGCCGCAGGAAATGGTAACGGAGGTAATGGGTATGGACCCGGACAAGGCGGATATGGACCAGGAGGATATGGACCTGGACAAGGTGGATATGGACCCGGACAAGGTGGAAATGGACCTGCAAGTGCCGCTGCCGCTGCAGCAGCAGCAGCAGCAGCTGCTGCATCAGGAAATGGAGGTAACAACGGAAATGGAGGAAATAACGGAAATGGAGGACAAGGTGGAAATGGAGCTGCAAATGCCGCTGCCGCCGCCGCCGCCGCAGCAGCAGCAGCCGGAAATCAAGGTGGATATGGAGGTCAAGGTGGAAATGGAGGACCAGCATCCGCAACAGCTACAGCATCAGCAGGTATTTAAACAAAATAACTTCTTTACTCTTTTTGTATTAGTGCAGTTGTTGTATTATGCAATTTTAATAATACTTAGAACAATTGTATAAAACCATTTTTAAACATATACAAAAATTGTGAAGGAAATTTAACATTTAATTTTTTTTTTATTTTGTATAAATTGTTTTAACGGAAATAATTTTTGAAGCAGATAAGTAAAAGAATTTGAACTGTTAAATAACATAAAAAATTCTAAAACATCAGAAGATATTTTTAAATCAAGATATCCACCCTCTTTTTTTTCCCTGCAAATTGAAACAAAAGTTGGTGTGATTTCGAAGAAAGATTTCATTTCCAATAAATTAAAGAAATATCATATAATAAAAAACTTTTATTAAAGTGCCATTTTCACTGCAATGCAATAAAAATAAAAAAGGAGAGTAAAATATGATCAAATTAATTCTTCACGCGATACGTAATATACGGCAACTTATATCATAAAAATATATACGAGTAATATCTATATAAGGAACAGTATAGCCTAGTATGTTTTTTACTGACACATATAAAAGCTTTTTAAAAGACAAATTCAAAAATTGAAACACAGAATAATTTTTCTTTTCAAAAATCTGGAAATTATTTAAACTAATTATTAAATAGCCATGCCTTTAACATGCCTTTTTGCGAGAACATTTTTATTTTAAATACAGTATATGTTTTAAGGACTTTTGTCACATCAAAGTATGATTTTATTAGATTTGAGTTTCATTTATTATTTCGAATATTTAAGAAACCATAAGTTTTGCAACGAATTCAACTTGATTTGTAAATTGTTTATATAGCTGTCAATTTTTAATGAAATCTGAACTTTTTGAAAATTTTAATGTCCGTATTAAGTTGTTTAAAACATTTTTAAATAATAATTTTATAAGAGGTATATCTTTTAAACGAGAAATTCAAGGGATTGGTGGAAGAACAATTAGTGCAATAACCAGACAGCTGTGAACAACGGCTATAGGCACACAAACAAACATGAGATGAATTGTTGCCTCACACGGTGCAAGAAACGTACAGCTCAAGTAGCTGTCTTGTTTCAGCACTTATTACTTACTTTAATGTTTGATAGCTTTATCGATTCGCTTTCCTGTTGCATCAGCCAGTCGTTTTCAAAACTTGTTAGATGAATGTGTGTTGTTTGTATACCTTCTAAAAGGTTGTTACTTATCAGATATTCTATAAAGGGGTGCCATTTCGAGTTTGATTATACTTACATGTAATTTAGTACGTAATCCTTCAATGGAACGACAATTTTTTGCTGTTTGAAGTTCACAGTAAATTCCGAATTCATGATTTCGGAGAAGTGTCTTCAAGCAAATTATTCGTAAGCCTGGGCACAGAAATACTGTGTCAAATGTATAAAACAAGACAGTTTACATTTTTTTCCAATTATAAAACTGCAAAGCCAGTCTTTGACAGAGGAAGGTATACTGTATGTTATACCCAAATATGACAAGCATTAAAAATTGTTAAGTATATTTAAATTGCTTTTTAAGCTTCCTGAAAATGTTTAACTAGTGGACATGTCTGGTTCTTCCACCTACCCCTTCATCTAATATTTTCATCGTTGTTTGCGTTAATTTATATAAATCAAATGCAAATAATTTGATGATCAAGATACGACAAGGAACAAAAACGTCAGTTGGACAAATTAAAATTGCACAATCTTTCAATTCACAAGAAGACAATGAGTTTAAACACTCAACCCATAAAATTTTAAAAACAAATAAAAAACCACTATGGACTTGAATCTTTTCACAGTTTGTAGTAAAATATATTAACCTATTTTGTTTTTACCTTGATACTCAAGCATCTGGAGGAGGAGGAGGACAAGGTGGTAACGGAAATGGAGGAGCCGCCGCAGCCGCAGCAGCTGCAGCAGCAGCAGCCGCAGCCGCAGGAAATGGTAACGGAGGTAATGGGTATGGACCCGGACAAGGCGGATATGGACCAGGAGGATACGGACCTGGACAAGGTGGATATGGACCCGGACAAGGTGGAAATGGACCTGCAAGTGCCGCTGCCTCTGCAGCAGCAGCTGCTGCATCAGGAAATGGAGGTAACGGAAACAACGGAAATGGAGGAAATAACGGAAATGGAGGACAAGGTGGTAACGGAAATGGAGGAGCCGCCGCAGCTGCAGCAGCTGCAGCAGCAGCAGCAGCCGCCGCCGCAGGAAATGGTAACGGAGGTAATGGGTATGGACCCGGACAAGGCGGATATGGACCAGGAGGATATGGACCTGGACAAGGTGGATATGGACCCGGACAAGGTGGAAATGGACCTGCAAGTGCCGCTGCCGCTGCAGCAGCAGCAGCAGCAGCTGCTGCATCAGGAAATGGAGGTAACAACGGAAATGGAGGAAATAACGGAAATGGAGGACAAGGTGGAAATGGAGCTGCAAATGCCGCTGCCGCCGCCGCCGCCGCAGCAGCAGCAGCCGGAAATCAAGGTGGATATGGAGGTCAAGGTGGAAATGGAGGACCAGCATCCGCAACAGCTACAGCATCAGCAGGTATTTAAACAAAATAACTTCTTTACTCTTTTTGTATTAGTGCAGTTGTTGTATTATGCAATTTTAATAATACTTAGAACAATTGTATAAAACCATTTTTAAACATATACAAAAATTGTGAAGGAAATTTAACATTTAATTTTTTTTTTATTTTGTATAAATTGTTTTAACGGAAATAATTTTTGAAGCAGATAAGTAAAAGAATTTGAACTGTTAAATAACATAAAAAATTCTAAAACATCAGAAGATATTTTTAAATCAAGATATCCACCCTCTTTTTTTTCCCTGCAAATTGAAACAAAAGTTGGTGTGATTTCGAAGAAAGATTTCATTTCCAATAAATTAAAGAAATATCATATAATAAAAAACTTTTATTAAAGTGCCATTTTCACTGCAATGCAATAAAAATAAAAAAGGAGAGTAAAATATGATCAAATTAATTCTTCACGCGATACGTAATATACGGCAACTTATATCATAAAAATATATACGAGTAATATCTATATAAGGAACAGTATAGCCTAGTATGTTTTTTACTGACACATATAAAAGCTTTTTAAAAGACAAATTCAAAAATTGAAACACAGAATAATTTTTCTTTTCAAAAATCTGGAAATTATTTAAACTAATTATTAAATAGCCATGCCTTTAACATGCCTTTTTGCGAGAACATTTTTATTTTAAATACAGTATATGTTTTAAGGACTTTTGTCACATCAAAGTATGATTTTATTAGATTTGAGTTTCATTTATTATTTCGAATATTTAAGAAACCATAAGTTTTGCAACGAATTCAACTTGATTTGTAAATTGTTTATATAGCTGTCAATTTTTAATGAAATCTGAACTTTTTGAAAATTTTAATGTCCGTATTAAGTTGTTTAAAACATTTTTAAATAATAATTTTATAAGAGGTATATCTTTTAAACGAGAAATTCAAGGGATTGGTGGAAGAACAATTAGTGCAATAACCAGACAGCTGTGAACAACGGCTATAGGCACACAAACAAACATGAGATGAATTGTTGCCTCACACGGTGCAAGAAACGTACAGCTCAAGTAGCTATCTTGTTTCAACGCTTATTACTTACTTTAATGTTTGATAGCTTTATCGATTCGCTTTCCTGTTGCATCAGCCAGTCGTTTTCAAAACTTGTTAGATGAATGTGTGTTGTTTGTATACCTTCTAAAAGGTTGTTACTTATCAGATATTCTATAAAGGGGTGCCATTTCGAGTTTGACTATACTTACATGTAATTTAGTACGTAATCCTTCAATGGAACGACAATTTTTTGCTGTTTGAAGTTCACAGTAAATTCCGAATTCATGATTTCGGAGAAGTGTCTTCAAGCAAATTATTCGTAAGCCTGGGCACAGAAATACTGTGTCAAATGTATAAAACAAGACAGTTTACATTTTTTTCCAATTATAAAACTGCAAAGCCGGTCTTTGAAAGAGGAAGGTATACTGTATGTTATACCCAAATATGACAAGCATTAAAAATTGTTAAGTATATTTAAATTGCTTTTTAAGCTTCCTGAAAATGTTTAACTAGTGGACATGTCTGGTTCTTCCACCTACCCCTTCATCTAATATTTTCATCGTTGTTTGCGTTAATTTATATAAATCAAATGCAAATAATTTGATGATCAAGATACGACAAGGAACAAAAACGTCAGTTGGACAAATTAAAATTGCACAATCTTTCAATTCACAAGAAGACAATGAGTTTAAACACTCAACCCATAAAATTTTAAAAACAAATAAAAAACCACTATGGACTTGAATCTTTTCACAGTTTGTAGTAAAATATATTAACCTATTTTGTTTTTACCTTGATACTCAAGCATCTGGAGGAGGAGGAGGACAAGGTGGTAACGGAAATGGAGGAGCCGCCGCAGCCGCAGCAGCTGCAGCAGCAGCAGCCGCAGCCGCAGGAAATGGTAACGGAGGTAATGGGTATGGACCCGGACAAGGCGGATATGGACCAGGAGGATACGGACCTGGACAAGGTGGATATGGACCCGGACAAGGTGGAAATGGACCTGCAAGTGCCGCTGCCTCTGCAGCAGCAGCTGCTGCATCAGGAAATGGAGGTAACGGAAACAACGGAAATGGAGGAAATAACGGAAATGGAGGACAAGGTGGTAACGGAAATGGAGGAGCAGCCGCAGCTGCAGCAGCTGCAGCAGCAGCAGCAGCCGCCGCCGCCGCAGGAAATGGTAACGGAGGTAATGGGTATGGACCCGGACAAGGCGGATATGGACCAGGAGGATATGGACCTGGACAAGGTGGATATGGACCCGGACAAGGTGGAAATGGACCTGCAAGTGCCGCTGCCGCTGCAGCAGCAGCAGCAGCAGCTGCTGCATCAGGAAATAGAGGTAACAACGGAAATGGAGGAAATAACGGAAATGGAGGACAAGGTGGAAATGGAGCTGCAAATGCCGCTGCCGCCGCCGCCGCAGCAGCAGCTGCAGCAGCAGCCGGAAATCAAGGTGGATATGGAGGTCAAGGTGGAAATGGAGGACCAGCATCCGCAACAGCTACAGCATCAGCAGGTATTTAAACAAAATAACTTCTTTACTCTTTTTGTATTAGTGCAGTTGTTGTATTATGCAATTTTAATAATACTTAGAACAATTGTATAAAACCATTTTTAAACATATACAAAAATTGTGAAGGAAATTTAACATTTAATTTTTTTTTTATTTTGTATAAATTGTTTTAACGGAAATAATTTTTGAAGCAGATAAGTAAAAGAATTTGAACTGTTAAATAATATAAAAAATTCTAAAACATCAGAAGATATTTTTAAATCAAGATATCCACCCTCTTTTTTTTCCCTGCAAATTGAAACAAAAGTTGGTGTGATTTCGAAGAAAGATTTCATTTCCAATAAATTAAAGAAATATCATATAATAAAAAACTTTTATTAAAGTGCCATTTTCACTGCAATGCAATAAAAATAAAAAAGGAGAGTAAAATATGATCAAATTAATTCTTCACGCGATACGTAATATACGGCAACTTATATCATAAAAATATATACGAGTAATATCTATATAAGGAACAGTATGTTTTTTACTGACACATATAAAAGCTTTTTAAAAGACAAATTCAAAAATTGAAACACAGAATAATTTTTCTTTTCAAAAATCTGGAAATTATTTAAACTAAAGAAACCATAAGTTTTGCAACGAATTCAACTTGATTTGTAAATTGTTTATATAGCTGTCAATTTTTAATGAAATCTCAACTTTTTGAAAATTTTAATGTCCGTATTAAGTTGTTTAAAACATTTTTAAATAATAATTTTATAAGAGGTATATCTTTTAAACGAGAAATTCAAGGGATTGGTGGAAGAACAATTAGTGCAATAACCAGACAGCTGTGAACAACGGCTATAGGCACACAAACAAACATGAGATGAATTGTTGCCTCACACGGTGCAAGAAACGTACAGCTCAAGTAGCTGTCTTGTTTCAGCGCTTATTACTTACTTTAATGTTTGATAGCTTTATCGATTCGCTTTCCTGTTGCATCAGCCAGTCGTTTTCAAAACTTGTTAGATGAATGTGTGTTGTTTGTATACCTTCTAAAAGGTTGTTACTTATCAGATATTCTATAAAGGGGTGCCATTTCGAGTTTGACTATACTTACATGTAATTTAGTACGTAATCTTTCAATGGAACGACAATTTTTTGCTGTTTGAAGTTCACAGTAAATTCCGAATTCATGATTTCGGAGAAGTGTCTTCAAGCAAATTATTCGTAAGCCTGGGCACAGAAATACTGTGTCAAATGTATAAAACAAGACAGTTTACATTTTTTTCCAATTATAAAACTGCAAAGCCAGTCTTTGACAGAGGAAGGTATACTGTATGTTATACCCAAATATGACAAGCATTAAAAATTGTTAAGTATATTTAAATTGCTTTTTAAGCTTCCTGAAAATGTTTAACTAGTGGACATGTCTGGTTCTTCCACCTACCCCTTCATCTAATATTTTCATCGTTGTTTGCGTTAATTTATATAAATCAAATGCAAATAATTTGATGATCAAGATACGACAAGGAACAAAAACGTCAGTTGGACAAATTAAAATTGCACAATCTTTCAATTCACAAGAAGACAATGAGTTTAAACACTCAACCCATAAAATTTTAAAAACAAATAAAAAACCACTATGGACTTGAATCTTTTCACAGTTTGTAGTAAAATATATTAACCTATTTTGTTTTTACCTTGATACTCAAGCATCTGGAGGAGGAGGAGGACAAGGTGGTAACGGAAATGGAGGAGCCGCCGCAGCCGCAGCAGCTGCAGCAGCAGCAGCCGCAGCCGCAGGAAATGGTAACGGAGGTAATGGGTATGGACCCGGACAAGGCGGATATGGACCAGGAGGATACGGACCTGGACAAGGTGGATATGGACCCGGACAAGGTGGAAATGGACCTGCAAGTGCCGCTGCCTCTGCAGCAGCAGCTGCTGCATCAGGAAATGGAGGTAACGGAAACAACGGAAATGGAGGAAATAACGGAAATGGAGGACAAGGTGGTAACGGAAATGGAGGAGCCGCCGCAGCTGCAGCAGCTGCAGCAGCAGCAGCAGCCGCCGCCGCAGGAAATGGTAACGGAGGTAATGGGTATGGACCCGGACAAGGCGGATATGGACCAGGAGGATATGGACCTGGACAAGGTGGATATGGACCCGGACAAGGTGGAAATGGACCTGCAAGTGCCGCTGCCGCTGCAGCAGCAGCAGCAGCAGCTGCTGCATCAGGAAATGGAGGTAACAACGGAAATGGAGGAAATAACGGAAATGGAGGACAAGGTGGAAATGGAGCTGCAAATGCCGCTGCCGCCGCCGCAGCAGCAGCTGCAGCAGCAGCCGGAAATCAAGGTGGATATGGAGGTCAAGGTGGAAATGGAGGACCAGCATCCGCAACAGCTACAGCATCAGCAGGTATTTAAACAAAATAACTTCTTTACTCTTTTTGTATTAGTGCAGTTGTTGTATTATGCAATTTTAATAATACTTAGAACAATTGTATAAAACCATTTTTAAACATATACAAAAATTGTGAAGGAAATTTAACATTTAATTTTTTTTTTATTTTGTATAAATTGTTTTAACGGAAATAATTTTTGAAGCAGATAAGTAAAAGAATTTGAACTGTTAAATAATATAAAAAATTCTAAAACATCAGAAGATATTTTTAAATCAAGATATCCACCCTCTTTTTTTTCCCTGCAAATTGAAACAAAAGTTGGTGTGATTTCGAAGAAAGATTTCATTTCCAATAAATTAAAGAAATATCATATAATAAAAAACTTTTATTAAAGTGCCATTTTCACTGCAATGCAATAAAAATAAAAAAGGAGAGTAAAATATGATCAAATTAATTCTTCACGCGATACGTAATATACGGCAACTTATATCATAAAAATATATACGAGTAATATCTATATAAGGAACAGTATAGCCTAGTATGTTTTTTACTGACACATATAAAAGCTTTTTAAAAGACAAATTCAAAAATTGAAACACAGAATAATTTTTCTTTTCAAAAATCTGGAAATTATTTAAACTAAAGAAACCATAAGTTTTGCAACGAATTCAACTTGATTTGTAAATTGTTTATATAGCTGTCAATTTTTAATGAAATCTCAACTTTTTGAAAATTTTAATGTCCGTATTAAGTTGTTTAAAACATTTTTAAATAATAATTTTATAAGAGGTATATCTTTTAAACGAGAAATTCAAGGGATTGGTGGAAGAACAATTAGTGCAATAATCAGACAGCTGTGAACAACGGCTATAGGCACACAAACAAACATGAGATGAATTGTTGCCTCACACGGTGCAAGAAACGTACAGCTCAAGTAGCTGTCTTGTTTCAGCGCTTATTACTTACTTTAATGTTTGATAGCTTTATCGATTCGCTTTCCTGTTGCATCAGCCAGTCGTTTTCAAAACTTGTTAGATGAATGTGTGTTGTTTGTATACCTTCTAAAAGGTTGTTACTTATCAGATATTCTATAAAGGGGTGCCATTTCGAGTTTGACTATACTTACATGTAATTTAGTATGTATTCCTTCAATGGAACGACAATTTTTTGCTGTTTGAAGTTCACAGTAAATTCCGAATTCATGATTTCGGAGAAGTGTCTTCAAGCAAATTATTCGTAAGCCTGGGCACAGAAATACTGTGTCAAATGTATAAAACAAGACAGTTTACATTTTTTTCCAATTATAAAACTGCAAAGCCGGTCTTTGACAGAGGAAGGTATACTGTATGTTATACCCAAATATGACAAGCATTAAAAATTGTTAAGTATATTTAAATTGCTTTTTAAGCTTCCTGAAAATGTTTAACTAGTGGACATGTCTGGTTCTTCCACCTACCCCTTCATCTAATATTTTCATCGTTGTTTGCGTTAATTTATATAAATCAAATGCAAATAATTTGATGATCAAGATACGACAAGGAACAAAAACGTCAGTTGGACAAATTAAAATTTCACAATCTTTCAATTCACAAGAAGACAATGAGTTTAAACACTCAACCCATAAAATTTTAAAAACAAATAAAAAACCACTATGGACTTGAATCTTTTCACAGTTTGTAGTAAAATATATTAACCTATTTTGTTTTTACCTTGATACTCAAGCATCTGGAGGAGGAGGACAAGGTGGTAACGGAAATGGAGGAGCCGCCGCAGCCGCAGCAGCTGCAGCAGCAGCAGCCGCAGGAAATGGTAACGGAGGTAATGGGTATGGACCCGGACAAGGCGGATATGGACCAGGAGGATACGGACCTGGACAAGGTGGATATGGACCCGGACAAGGTGGAAATGGACCTGCAAGTGCCGCTGCCTCTGCAGCAGCAGCTGCTGCATCAGGAAATGGAGGTAACGGAAACAACGGAAATGGAGGAAATAACGGAAATGGAGGACAAGGTGGTAACGGAAATGGAGGAGCAGCCGCAGCTGCAGCAGCTGCAGCAGCAGCAGCAGCCGCCGCCGCAGGAAATGGTAACGGAGGTAATGGGTATGGACCCGGACAAGGCGGATATGGACCAGGAGGATATGGACCTGGACAAGGTGGATATGGACCCGGACAAGGTGGAAATGGACCTGCAAGTGCCGCTGCCGCTGCAGCAGCAGCAGCAGCTGCTGCATCAGGAAATGGAGGTAACAACGGAAATGGAGGAAATAACGGAAATGGAGGACAAGGTGGAAATGGAGCTGCAAATGCCGCTGCCGCCGCAGCAGCAGCTGCAGCCGGAAATCAAGGTGGATATGGAGGTCAAGGTGGAAATGGAGGACCAGCATCCGCAACAGCTACAGCATCAGCAGGTATTTAAACAAAATAACTTTTTTACTCTTTTTGTATTAGTGCAGTTGTTGTATTATGCAATTTTAATAATACTTAGAACAATTGTATAAAACCTTTTTTAAACATATACAAAAATTGTGAAGGGAATTTAACATTTAATTTTTTTTTTATTTTGTATAAATTGATTTAACGGAAATAATTTTTGAAGCAGATAAGTAAAAGAATTTGAACTGTTAAATAATATAAAAAATTCTAAAACATCAGAAGATATTTTTAAATCAAGATATCCACCCTCTTTTTTTTCCCTGCAAATTGAAACAAAAGTTGGTGTGATTTCGAAGAAAGATTTCATTTCCATTAAATTAAAGAAATATCATATAATAAAAAACTTTTATTAAAGTGCCATTTTCACTGCAATGCAATAAAAATAAAAAAGGAGAGTAAAATATGATCAAATTAATTCTTCACGCGATACGTAATATACGGCAACTTATATCATAAAAATATATACGAGTAATATCTATATAAGGAACAGTATAGCCTAGTATGTTTTTTACTGACACATATAAAAGCTTTTTAAAAGACAAATTCAAAAATTGAAACACAGAATAATTTTTCTTTTCAAAAATCTGGAAATTATTAAAACTAATTATTAAATAGCCATGCCTTTAACATGCCTTTTTGCGAGAACATTTTTATTTTAAATACAGTATATGTTTTAAGGACTTTTGTCACATCAAAGTATGATTTTATTAGATTTGAGTTTCATTTATTATTTCGAATATTTAAGAAACCATAAGTTTTGCAACGAATTCAACTTGATTTGTAAATTGTTTATATAGCTGTCAATTTTTAATGAAATCTCAACTTTTTGAAAATTTTAATGTCCGTATTAAGTTGTTTAAAACATTTTTAAATAATAATTTTATAAGAGGTATATCTTTTAAACGAGAAATTCAAGGGATTGGTGGAAGAACAATTAGTGCAATAACCAGACAGCTGTGAACAACGGCTATAGGCACACAAACAAACATGAGATGAATTGTTGCCTCACACGGTGCAAGAAACGTACAGCTCAAGTAGCTGTCTTGTTTCAGCGCTTATTACTTACTTTAATGTTTGATAGCTTTATCGATTCGCTTTCCTGTTGCATCAGCCAGTCGTTTTCAAAACTTGTTAGATGAATGTGTGTTGTTTGTATACCTTCTAAAAGGTTGTTACTTATCAGATATTCTATAAAGGGGTGCCATTTCGAGTTTGACTATACTTACATGTAATTTAGTATGTAATCCTTCAATGGAACGACAATTTTTTGCTGTTTGAAGTTCACAGTAAATTCCGAATTCCTGATTTCGGAGAAGTGTCTTCAAGCAAATTATTCGTAAGCCTGGGCACAGAATTACTGTGTCAAATGTATAAAACAAGACCGTTTACATTTTTTTCCAATTATAAAACTGCAAAGCCGGTCTTTGACAGAGGATGGTATACTGTATGTTATACCCAAATATGACAAGCATTAAAAATTGTTAAGTATATTTAAATTGCTTTTTAAGCTTCCTGAAAATGTTTAACTAGTATACATGTCTGGTTATTCCACCTACCCCTTCAACTAATATTTTCATCGTTGTTTGCGTTAATTTATATAAATCAAATGCAAAAAATTTGATGATCAAGATACGACAAGGAACAAAAACGTCAGTTGGACAAATTAAAATTGCACAATCTTTCAATTCACAAGAAGACAATGAGTTTAAACACTCAACCCATAAAATTTTAAAAACAAATAAAAAACCACTATGGACTTGAATCTTTTCACAGTTTGTAGTAAAATATATTAACCTATTTTGTTTTTACCTTGATACTCAAGCATCTGGAGGAGGAGGAGGACAAGGTGGTAACGGAAATGGAGGAGCCGCCGCAGCCGCAGCAGCTGCAGCAGCAGCAGCCGCAGCCGCAGGAAATGGTAACGGAGGTAATGGGTATGGACCCGGACAAGGCGGATATGGACCAGGAGGATACGGACCTGGACAAGGTGGATATGGACCCGGACAAGGTGGAAATGGACCTGCAAGTGCCGCTGCCTCTGCAGCAGCAGCTGCTGCATCAGGAAATGGAGGTAACGGAAATGGAGGACAAGGTGGTAACGGAAATGGAGGAGCCGCCGCAGCTGCAGCAGCTGCAGCAGCAGCAGCAGCCGCCGCCGCAGGAAATGGTAACGGAGGTAATGGGTATGGACCCGGACAAGGCGGATATGGACCAGGAGGATATGGACCTGGACAAGGTGGATATGGACCCGGACAAGGTGGAAATGGACCTGCAAGTGCCGCTGCCGCTGCAGCAGCAGCAGCAGCTGCTGCATCAGGAAATGGAGGTAACAACGGAAATGGAGGAAATAACGGAAATGGAGGACAAGGTGGAAATGGAGCTGCAAATGCCGCTGCCGCCGCAGCAGCAGCTGCAGCAGCAGCCGGAAATCAAGGTGGATATGGAGGTCAAGGTGGAAATGGAGGACCAGCATCCGCAACAGCTACAGCATCAGCAGGTATTTAAACAAAACAACTTCTTTACTCTTTTAGTATTAGTGCAGTTGTTGTATTATGCAATTTTAATAATACTTAGAACAATTGTATAAAACCATTTTTAAACATATACAAAAATTGTGAAGGAAATTTAACATTTAATTTTTTTTTATTTTGTATAAATTGTTTTAACGGAAATAATTTTTGAAGCAGATAAGTATAAGAATTTGAACTGTTAAATAATATAAAAAATTCTAAAACATCAGAAGATATTTTTAAATCAAGATATTAACCCTCTTTTTTTTCCCTGCAAATTGAAACAAAAGTTGGTGTGATTTCGAATAAAGATTTCATTTCCATTAAATTAAAGAAATATCATATTATAAAAAACTTTTATTAAACTGCCATTTTCACTGCAATGCAATAAAAATAAAAAAGGAGAGTAAAATATGATCAAATTAATTCTTCACGCGATACGTAATATACGGCAACTTATATCATAAAAATATATACGAGTAATATCTATATAAGGAACAGTATAGCCTAGTATGTTTTTTACTGACACATATAAAAGCTTTTTAAAAGACAAATTTAAAAATTGAAACACAGAATAATTTTTCTTTTTAAAAATCTGGAAATTATTTAAACTAATTATTAAATAGCCATGCCTTTAACATGCCTTTTTGCGAGAACATTTTTATTTTAAATACAGTATATGTTTTAAGGACTTTTGCACATCAAAGTATGATTTTATTAGATTTGAGTTTCATTTATTATTTCGAATATTTAAGAAACCATAAGTTTTGCAACGAATTCAACTTGATTTGTAAATTGTTTATATAGCTGTCAATTTTTAATGAAATCTCAACTTTTTGAAAATTTTAATGTCCGTATTAAGTTGTTTAAAACATTTTTAAATAATAATTTTATAAGAGGTATATCTTTTAAACGAGAAATTCAAGGGATTGGTGGAAGAACAATTAGTGAAATAACCAGACAGCTGTGAACAACGGCTATAGGCACACAAACAAACATGAGATGAATTGTTGCCTCACACGGTGCAAGAAACGTACAGCTCAAGTAGCTGTCTTGTTTCAGCGCTTATTACTTACTTTAATGTTTGATAGCTTTATCGATTCGCTTTCCTGTTGCATCAGCCAGTCGTTTTCAAAACTTGTTAGATGAATGTGTGTTGTTTGTATACCTTCTAAAAGGTTGTTACTTATCAGATATTCTATAAAGGGGTGCCATTTCGAGTTTGACTATACTTACATGTAATTTAGTATGTAATCCTTCAATGGAACGACAATTTTTTGCTGTTTGAAGTTCACAGTAAATTCCGAATTCATGATTTCGGACAAGTGTCTTCAAGCAAATTATTCGTAAGCCTGGGCACAGAATTACTGTGTCAAATGTATAAAACAAGACAGTTTACATTTTTTTCCAATTATAAAACTGCAAAGCCGGTCTTTGAAGAGGATGGTATACTGTATGTTATACCCAAATATGACAAGCATTAAAAATTGTTAAGTATATTTAAATTGCTTTTTAAGCTTCCTGAAAATGTTTAACTAGTGGACATGTCTGCTTCTTCCACCTACCCCTTCAACTAATATTTTCATCGTTGTTTGCGTTAATTTATATAAATCAAATGCAAATAATTTGATGATCAAGATACGACAAGGAACAAAAACGTCAGTTGGACAAATTAAAATTTCACAATCTTTCAATTCACAAGAAGACAATGAGTTTAAACACTCAACCCATAAAATTTTAAAAACAAATAAAAAACCACTATGGACTTGAATCTTTTCACAGTTTGTAGTAAAATATATTAACCTATTTTGTTTTTACCTTGATACTCAAGTATCTGGAGGAGGAGGAGGACAAGGTGGTAACGGAAATGGAGGAGCCGCCGCAGCCGCAGCCGCAGCAGCTGCAGCAGCAGCAGCCGCAGGAAATGGTAACGGAGGTAATGGGTATGGACCCGGACAAGGCGGATATGGACCAGGAGGATACGGACCTGGACAAGGTGGATATGGACCCGGACAAGGTGGAAATGGACCTGCAAGTGCCGCTGCCTCTGCAGCAGCAGCTGCTGCATCAGGAAATGGAGGTAACGGAAACAACGGAAATGGAGGAAATAACGGAAATGGAGGACAAGGTGGTAACGGAAATGGAGGAGCCGCCGCAGCTGCAGCAGCTGCAGCAGCAGCAGCAGCCGCCGCCGCAGGAAATGGTAACGGAGGTAATGGGTATGGACCCGGACAAGGCGGATATGGACCAGGAGGATATGGACCTGGACAAGGTGGGTATGGACCCGGACAAGGTGGAAATGGACCTGCAAGTGCCGCTGCCGCTGCAGCAGCAGCTGCTGCATCAGGAAATGGAGGTAACGGAAACAACGGAAATGGAGGAAATAACGGAAATGGAGGACAAGGTGGTAACGGAAATGGAGGAGCCGCCGCAGCTGCAGCAGCTGCAGCAGCAGCAGCAGCCGCCGCCGCAGGAAATGGTAACGGAGGTAATGGGTATGGACCCGGACAAGGCGGATATGGACCAGGAGGATATGGACCTGGACAAGGTGGGTATGGACCCGGACAAGGTGGAAATGGACCTGCAAGTACCGCTGCCGCTGCAGCAGCAGCAGCAGCTGCTGCATCAGGAAATGGAGGTAACAACGGAAATGGAGGAAATAACGGAAATGGAGGACAAGGTGGTAATGAAAATGGAGGAGCCGCCGCAGCTGCAGCAGCTGCAGCAGCTGCAGCAGCAGCAGCCGCCGCCGCAGGAAATGGTAATGGAGGTAACGGAAACAACGGAAATGGAGGAAATAACGGAAATGGAGGAAATAACGGAAATGGAGGACCAGGTGGTAACGGAAATGGAGGAGCCGCCGCAGCCGCAGCAGCTGCAGCAGCAGCCGCCGCCGCCGCAGGAAATAGTAACGGAGGTAACGGAAACAATGGAAATGGAGGAAGTAACGGAAATGGAGGACAAGGTGGTAACGGAAATGGAGGAGCCGCCGCAGCTGCAGCAGCTGCAGCAGCAGCAGCCGCCGCCGCAGGAAATGGTAATGGAGGTTACGGAAACAACGGAAATGGAGGAAATAACGGAAATGGAGGAAATAACGGAAATGGAGGACAAGGTGGTAACGGAAATGAAGGAGCCGCCGCAGCAGCAGCAGCAGCCGCCGCCGCCGCCGCAGGAAATGGTAACGGAGGTAATGGGTATGGACCCGGACAAGGCGGATATGGACCAGGAGGATATGGACCTGGACAAGGTGGATATGGACCCGGACAAGGTGGAAATGGACCTGCAAGTGCCGCTGCCGCTGCAGCAGCAGCAGCAGCTGCTGCATCAGGAAATGGAGGTAACAACGGAAATGGAGGAAATAACGGAAATGGAGGACAAGGTGGAAATGGAGCTGCAAATGCCGCTGCCGCAGCAGCAGCAGCAGCTGCAGCAGCAGCAGCCGGAAATCAAGGTGGATATGGAGGTCAAGGTGGAAATGGAGGACCAGCATCCGCAACAGCTACAGCATCAGCAGGTATTTAAACAAAATAACTTCTTTGCTCTTTTTGTATTAGTGCAGTTGTTGTATTGTGCAATTTTAATAATACTTAGAACATTTGTATAAAACCATTTTTAAACATATACAAAAATTGTTAAGGAATTTAACATTTAATTTTTTTTTTATTTTGAATAAATTATTTTAACGGATATAGTTTTTGAAACAGATAAGTAAAACAATTTAAACTGTTAAATAATATAAAAAAATTCTAAAACATCAGAAGATATTTTTAAATCAAGCTATTTATCCTACCTCTTTTTTTCCCCTGCAAATTGAAACAAAAGGTGGTGTGATTTCGATGAAAGATTTCATTTCCATTAATTTATAGAAATGTCGTATTATAAAAAACTTTTATTAAAGTGCCATTTTCACTGCAATGCAAGAAAAATAAAAATTGAGAGTAAAATATGATCAAATTAATTCTTCACGCGATACGTAATATACGGCAACTTATATTATAAAAATATATATGAGTAATATCTATATAAGGAACAGTATAGCCTAGTATGTTTTTTACTGACACATATAAAAGCTTTTTAAAAAAACAAATTAAAAAATTGAAATACAGAATAATTTTTCTTTTCAAAAATCTGGAAATTATTTAGACTAATTATTAAATATCCATGCCATTACATGCCTTTTTACGAGGACATTTTTATTTTAAATACAGTATATATTTTAAGGACTTTTGTCACATAAAAGTCTGATTATATTAGATTTGAGTTTCATTTATTATTTCGAATATTTAAGAAACCATAAATTTCGCAACGAATTCAACTTGATCTTCAGTTCTTTAACTGGAAGTTCACAGTAGATTCCGGATTGATGATTTCGGAGAAGTGTCTTCAAGCATATTTTTCGTAAGCCACAGAATTACTGTGTCAAATGTATAAAACAAGACATTTTACATTTTTTTCCAATTATAAACAAATCCGGTCTTTGACAGAGGAAGGTATACTGTATGTTTTACCCAAATATGACAAGTATTAAAAATTGTTAAATTAATTTAAATTGCTTTTTAAGTTTCCTGAAAATGTTTAAAAAGTGGAGATGTCTGTTTCTTCCACCTACTCCTTCAACTAATATTTTTATCTTTGTTTGCGTCAATTTATACAAATCAAATGCAAATAATTTGATGATAGAGATACGACAAGGAACGAAAACGTCAGTTTCAATTTACGAGAAGACTATGAGTTTAAACACTCTACCCATAAAATTTTAAAAAACAAATAAAAAACCACTATGGACTCGATTTTTTCACAGTTTGTAGTAAAATATATTAACTTATTTTGTTTTTACCTTGATACTCAAGCATCTGGAGGAGGACAAGGTGGTAACGGAAATGGAGCAGCCGCCGCAGCTGCAGCAGCTGCAGCAGCAGCCGCCGCCAACGCAGGAAATGGTAACGGAGGTAATGGTTATGGACCCGGACAAGGCGGATATGGACCAGGAGGATATGGACCTGGACAGGGTGGATATGGACCCGGACAAGGTGGAAATGGACCTGCAAGTGCCGCTGCCGCTGCAGCAGCAGCAGCTGCTGCATCAGGAAATGGAGGTAACGGAAACAACGGAAATGGAGGAAATAACGGAAATGGAGGACAAGGTGGTTACGGAAATGGAGGAGCCGCCGCAGCTGCAGCAGCAGCAGCAGCCGCCGCCGCAGGAAATGGTAACGGAAACAACGGAAATGGAGGTAATAACGGGAACGGAGGACAAGGTGGTAACGGAAATGGAGGAGCCGCCGCAGCTGCAGCAGCTGCAGCAGCAGCAGCCGCCGCCGCAGGAAATGGTAATGGAAGTAACGGAAACAACGGAAATGGAGGAAATAACGGAAATGGAGGAAATAACGGAAATGGAGGAAATAACGGAAATGGAGGAGCCGCCGCAGCTGCAGCAGCTGCAGCAGCAGCCGCCGCCGCCGCCAACGCAGGAAATGGTAACGGAGGTAATGGTTATGGACCCGGACAAGGCGGATATGGACCAGGAGGATATGGACCTGGACAGGGTGGATATGGACCCGGTCAAGGTGGAAATGGACCTGCAAGTGCCGCTGCCGCTGCAGCAGCAGCAGCTGCTGCATCAGGAAATGGAGGTAACGGAAACAACGGAAATGGAGGAAATAACGGAAATGGAGGACAAGGTGGTTACGGAAATGGAGGAGCCGCCGCAGCTGCAGCAGCTGCAGCAGCAGCAGCAGCAGCCGCCGCAGGAAATGGTAACGGAGGTAACGGAAACAACGGAAATGGAGGTAATAACGGAAACGGAGGACAAGGTGGTAACGGAAATGGAGGAGCCGCCGCAGCTGCAGCAGCTGCAGCAGCAGCAGCCGCCGCCGCAGGAAATGGTAATGGAAGTTACGGAAACAACGGAAATGGAGGAAATAACGGAAATGGAGGAAATAACGGAAATGGAGGAAATAACGGAAATGGAGGACAAGGTGGTAACGGAAATGGAGGAGCCGCCGCAGCCGCAGCATCTGCAGCAGCAGCAGCCGCCGCCGCCGCAGGAAATGGTAACGGAGGTAACGGAAACAACGGAAATGGAGGACAAGGTGGTTACGGAAATGGAGGAGCCGCCGCAGCTGCAGCAGCTGCAGCAGCAGCAGCAGCCGCAGGAAATGGTAACGGAGGTAACGGAAACAACGGAAATGGTGGTAATAACGGAAACGGAGGACAAGGTGGTAACGGAAATGGAGGAGCCGCCGCAGCTGCAGCAGCTGCAGCAGCAGCAGCCGCCGCCGCAGGAAATGGTAATGGAAGTAACGGAAACAACGGAAATGGAGGAAATAACGGAAATGGAGGAAATAACGGAAATGGAGGAAATAACGGAAATGGAGGAAATAACGGAAATGGAGGAGCCGCCGCAGCTGCAGCAGTTGCAGCAGCAGCCGCCGCCGCCGCCAACGCAGGAAATGGTAACGGAGGTAATGGTTATGGACCCGGACAAGGCGGATATGGACCAGGAGGATATGGACCTGGACAGGGTGGATATGGACCCGGACAAGGTGGAAATGGACCTGCAAGTGCCGCTGCCGCTGCAGCAGCAGCTGCTGCATCAGGAAATGGAGGTAACGGAAACAACGGAAATGGAGGAAATAACGGAAATGGAGGACAAGGTGGTTACGGAAATGGAGGAGCCGCCGCAGCTGCAGCAGCTGCAGCAGCAGCAGCAGCCGCCGCAGGAAATGGTAACGGAGGTAACGGAAACAACGGAAATGGAGGTAATAACGGAAACGGAGGACAAGGTGGTAACGGAAATGGAGGAGCCGCAGCAGCTGCAGCAGCTGCAGCAGCAGCAGCCGCCGCCGCCGCAGGAAATGGTAATGGAAGTAACGGAAACAACGGAAATGGAGGAAATAACGGAAATGGAGGAAATAACGGAAATGGAGGACAAGGTGGTAACGGAAATGGAGGAGCCGCCGCAGCCGCAGCAGCTGCAGCAGCAGCAGCCGCCGCCGCCGCAGGAAATGGTAACGGAGGTAACGGAAACAACGGAAATGGAGGAAATAACGGAAATGGAGGACAAGGTGGTAACGGAAATGGAGGAGCCGCCGCAGCTGCAGCAGCTGCAGCAGCAGCCGCCGCCGCCGCAGGAAATGGTAATGGAGGTAACGGAAACAACGGAAATGGAGGAAATAACGGAAATGGAGGAAATAACGGAAATGGAGGACAAGGTGGTAACGGAAATGGAGGAGCCGCCGCAGCTGCAGCAGCAGCAGCCGCCGCCGCCGCCGCCGCAGGAAATGGTAACGGAGGTAACGGAAACAACGGAAATGGAGGAAATAACGGAAATGGAGGACAAGGTGGTAACGGAAATGGGGGAGCCGCCGCAGCTGCAGCAGCTGCAGCAGCCGCCGCCGCCGCCGCCGCAGGAAATGGTAACGGAGGTAACGGAAACAACGGAAATGGAGGAAATAACGGAAATGGAGGACAAGGTGGTAACGGAAATGGGGGAGCCGCCGCAGCTGCAGCAGCTGCAGCAGCAGCAGCCGCCGCCGCCGCAGGAAATGGTAATGGAGGTAACGGAAACAACGGAAATGGAGGAAATAACGGAAATGGAGGAAATAACGGAAATGGAGGAGGTGGTAGCGGAAATGGAGGAGCCGCCGCAGCTGCAGCAGCAGCAGCAGCAGCCGCCGCAGGAAATGGTAACGGAGGTAATGGGTATGGACCCGGACAAGGCGGATATGGACCAGGAGGATATGGACCTGGACAAGGTGGATATGGACCCGGACAAGGTGGAAATGGACCTGCAAGTGCCGCTGCCGCTGCAGCAGCAGCAGCAGCTGCTGCATCAGGAAATGGAGGTAACAACGGAAATGGAGGAAATAACGGAAATGGAGGACAAGGTGGAAATGGAGCTGCAAATGCCGCCGCCGCCGCAGCAGCAGCAGCAGCTGCAGCAGCAGCCGGAAATCAAGGTGGATATGGAGGTCAAGGTGGAAATGGAGGACCAGCATCCGCAACAGCTACAGCATCAGCAGGTATTTAAACAAAATAACTTCTCTACTCTTTTTGTATTAGTGCAGTTTTTGTATTATGCAATTTTAATAATACTTAGAACATTTGTATAAAACCATTTTTAAACATATACAAAAATTGTGAAGGAATTTAACATTTAATTTTTTTTTTATTTTGTATAAATTATTTTAACGGAAATTATTTTTGAAGCAGATAAGTAATACAATTTGAACAGTTAAATAAAATAAAAAAATTCTAAAACATCAGAAGATATTTTTAAATCAAGATATTTATCCGAACTCTTTTTTTTTCCTGCAAATTGAAACAAAAGTTGGTGTGATTAAGAAGAAAGATTTCATTTCCATTAAATTAAAGAAATGTCGTATTATAAAAAACTTTTATTAAAGTGCCATTTTCACTGCAATGCAATAAAAATAAAAATTGAGTGTAAAACATGATCAACTTAATTCTCACTTGATACGTAATATACGGCAACTTTTATTATAAAAATATATATGAGTAATATCTATATAAGGAACAGTATATCCTAGTATGTTTTTAACTGACACATGTAAAAGCTTTTTAAAAGACAAGTTAAAAAATTGATACACAGAATAATTTTTCTTTTCAAAAATCTGGAAATTATTTAAACTATTTATTAAATAGCCATGCCTTTAACATGCCTTTTTGCGAGAACATTTTTATTTTAAATACAGTATATGTTTTAAGGACTTTTGTCACATCAAAGTATGATTTTATTAGATTTGAGTTTCATTTATTATTTCGAATATTTAAGAAACCATAAATTTCGCAACGAATTCAACTTGATCTTCAGTTCTTTAACTGGAAGTTCACAGTAGATTCCGGATTGATGATTTCGGTGAAGTGTCCTCAAGCATATAATTACTGTGTCAAATGTATAAAACAAGACATTTTACATTTTTTTCCAATTATAAACAAAGCCGGTCTTTGACAGAGGAAGCTATACTGTATGTTTTACCCAAATATGACAAGCATTAAAAATTGTTAAATATATTTAAATTGCTTTTTAAGTTTCCTGAAAATGTTTAAAAAGTGGAGATGTCTGGTTCTTTCACCTACTCCTTCAACTAATATTTTTATCTTTGTTTGCGTCAATTTATACAAATCAATTGCAAATAATTTGATGATCGAAATACGATAAGGAACGAAAACGTCAGTTTCAATTTACGAGAAGACTATGAGTTTAAACACTCTACCCATAAAATTTTAAAAAACGAATAAAAAAACACTATAGACATGAGTATTTTCAGAGTTTGTAGTAAAATATATTAACTTATTTTGTTTTTACCTTGATACACAAGCATCTGGAGGAGGAGGACAAGGTGGTAACGGAAATGGAGGTGCCTCCGCAGCTGCAGCAGCTGCAGCAGCAGCAGCCGCCTCCGCAGGAAATGGTAACGGAGGTAATGGGTATGGACCCGGACAAGGCGGATATGGACCAGGAGGATATGGACCTGGACAAGGTGGATATCCATTTTTAAACATACACAAAAATTTTGAAGGAAATTTAACATTTAAAAAATGTTATATTTTTTACAAATTAACTTCATTAATTTAAGTTTTGAAGGAAATAAGTAAAACAATTTGAACTGTAAAAGAATATGAATGTTTTAAAGTGTCAGAAGATATTTTTAAATCAAGATATTTATCCACGCTCATATTTTTTCCTGCAAATTGTAGCAAAAGTTGGTTTGATTTCAAAGAAAGATTTCATTTCCATTAAATTATAGAAATGTCATATTATAAAAACTTTTTGAAAATGTGCAATTTTCACTGAAATGGAAAAGAAAAGTCAGAGTAAAATATGATCAAATTAATTCTTCATGCGATAGGTAATATTCGGCAATTTATATTATAAAAATAATTTTTGTTTTTAAAAACCTGGAAATTAATTAGACTAATTATTAAAGTTTTGTTTTAATCTACATACACTCCATTCTTATATATATGTATAAATTACAAATCTAAAGCTACACATATCACTCGAAAGTCACATTTATTGCTTTAACTAAACGTTGTTTTCTTTACTTATGAATAAAAAAATATATACCATCATATGATAAATATATTATGATACATACCATATCATGTTTTATTCCATATTGTCATTTAATAAACATCTAAACATAGGATTCACCGCCATTTAATTTCCCGTGTTAACATATGGATAAACAGAAATTTTAAACACCGACCGGCGACATCGTTGAAATCCAACTGTTATTTAATTTAATTTTTTTTAAAGTTGTAAAAGAAATTGTTCAATTGTTTTTGCTGTTTCCTTTTTTATTATAATTAAAAACTATATACGCAACATTTATTTCGTAAACAGCATCTATCAAATTTATTTCATTAGCAACACTATTATTAAATATTTATCAACGCAAAATTGCGAATAGTTTAGACATGATTGCACAAAACCATTTGTAAAAGTATTTGTGCAAAAAATTGGACAAATATTAGTTCAAGTGTTTATCCAAATTTTCGTCCAAGCATTTGGACGAACATTAGCTTTTCCCACTGCGATTAAATTCACTGAAATCGGTCCGCAAGTAAACGGTTGCCTGGTATTCGCCGAATCGCCCATATGTGATGCCACCTTAAGACTAGTCGCGCACTGGCATTATTAGGATTGCAACTTTTAATTAACTGATACACTAATTAACCAAACATCAAGCAACTAAGTAACTGCAAGCAATTACTTAGTTGCATTCATCTCTGGGCTGCCAGATCTCAGATTTTCTCAATCGTCAAGTTAAAGGAGAAAAATCGCCAAACTCGTATTACCGCAAAAAAGTTAAGAATTGACAAATTGTTGATTGTAAGCCAAAACTGTTGACACGGTAGCGAGAGAAGCTAAGTAGTTGTCCAGCTAAGTAGTTACTAAGTGAACAGATAAAATTTAGGTTTTTCGATTGCGGTTGACTAAACAGTTTATTTGCATGTCCAACAGTTAGTGGTGCGCGGCCAGCATATTGCTTTAATTAAAAATCTGCGCGTTTCACTAATACATTTCCCATTTCATTCAGGTCCAGGTGCAGGAAACCAAGGACCATTCAACGGAGGACAACCCGGCGGATCGTCCTCTTCTGCTTCAGCCACTGCCGCTGCAGCTCGATTGGGCTCGCCCTCCTCTGGATCAAGAGTGTCCTCAGCTGTCACCACTCTGGTATCTGGCGGTGGTGCGCCCAACGTGGACTCCCTGTCCAATGTGATCGGCAACGCCGTTGCTCAAGTCAGAGCAGGCAATCCTGGACTGAATGACTGCGATGTCCTCGTGCAAGCTCTGCTCGAAATCACCAGCGCGTTTGTTCACGTCCTCGGCTCATCCAACGTCGGACAAGTAAACGCTAACGCTGCCGCTCAATCTACAGCAATTGTCAGCCAGTCCGTTAGCCAAGCAATGGGTTGAAAGTTACGAAGAACTTTAAAAAACAAAATGTCGCCTGGACATTACATGGTTTAAAACCATTTTACTTTGTATTTTAAATATTAAATAAATACAATGCAGCATATTAATTTTTGTAGTTTTATTTTATGATTTAAGAAATTACAGAATGTCTCTTTTTGTGTTATGTTCTTGATTTCACTTTTTAATTAAATGGAAAATAGACATCACATTCGCCATTGCTTTTACAATCGAATAGTTATCTTTATTGAACTTTCTTAAATAGCAGTTAATCATCAATAACAAAAAAATGTTTGTTTTGTTATCTCATATATAAATTTTTTTATTTAAATACACATACAAAATATCCACATTTTTAATTAAAAGAAACGTAAAACTAATTGATGAAACACTTAATTGAACAATGCAACTGAACACAAACAAGACAACACATGAAAAGATGTTATGAAGATTCGAAGCAATTCGTCGCAATTTTACTAGCTGCAACTGAATTTGGATTGGGTAAAATAGGTTGAATAGTAAACTAGCTAACTAGCTTTGTTAGTGTGAACAAATTTGAAGTCTAGGCTACTTTTTTCTCTACATGTTCACTATCTAGCTAGTAAATGAGCAGTATTAGTGTAATGAGGCAGTTGTTAGTGAAAAAGCACTTTCACGAAATGATGCAACTGGTGATGTTACCCCTGTAGCAAGTTGACAATTAAGCAAGCTTTGTGTAGACACCATTCTTTTGCTATCGTTACTAGCTGGTTACTTTTGCTACTTTACACGTGTTTACTATCGATACTTTTACTTTGTTACTTTTACTATTTTCCCCAATACTTAACTAGGTGGTCAGTAGCTAGTTCAGAAATTGACCCTTCAGTTGCTGGTGTTTCATGACATTGTGGTTGACTTTTGCGAGGTCTCTGAATAACACACATATGAAAACTGAATTTAAGGCGACCATGGACGTTGAAAATGTCAAAAACCTTCAAATTTAGACATTTTTTTGTTGCTAATTCATGTTCACGCTTTATTTATCTTTCATTTAAAACAAGAATGAAGTTAATCTGATACTTAGTTATAGAGTTATGCTGGTTTTTATATACTAGTATTTTGCTTTGACAGCTGTCAGAAACGTAAACAACGTTTCTACATGTGCCTTCAACAAGCCCCACATTAAAAAGAAACAAATATATTTAATTTTAAACTACGGATTGGCAACTCAATATAACTGTATCTTTAACCGAGGTTTAGCTGTGTTTGTTTACTAATTTCTTGCGCATTTTTTTCTTGTACAACGCTTGCAAAGTTCCAACCACGTTTTCAATATTACGAGTTTTAGTTTCTACATAACTTTTTTCTTCTTTATCACTTTAATTATTTATTTAATTTTAAACTTAATTTAACTTAAATATATATTTATTTTTTATAAATTAAAATTATGCATAGCATTAGTTCACGTTGGCGCAAACCAGTCTGCAACAAGGCTAAACGAAAAGCAGCTGCGATTGAAAATGCAAAAAAGCGCTGGCAGAAAAAATCGTCTGCAGTTCCTATTTCTGTTGTATCAACACCACTAGAAGATGTAGATCCTGGGATTTTATCAAGTGGGCCATCGTATACTATGATGAGTGATGGCATGTGGACAAAGCTTCTGCAAAACATTCCTTGCCAGGAATGTAAATACATGTCTTTGAGTGTCGACCAGAAGAGTAGTTTTGGATTGTCAACTATCCTGGAGCTGACATGTGGATATTGTGGACATAACTATGGGGTCATTCCATGTCAAATCAACACAGTCATTTTCCTCACCATCTCCGATTTTTATGAAATTTGGTGAACTTGTTGTACCTACTAGGAATGTAATAAATGTAAAATTTTAACCTCCTAGGCCTATTAGTTTTTTAGTTATTTGCATTTAAAGATGGCTGAAAATGAGAAATTTAGCTTCCGATGGCTAAATTACTGTATTACTGTACATTTAAATTACTGTAGCTTCTGTTCTAATTAACACAGATAAAAAATTTTAGTATTGTTTTAAAGTTCTTTAAATGACCTTTAATATGATACCAAACACATGAGATATTTTGGAGGGAAACATTTCAAGGTCATAGTATTTGACCTTTGACCTTGAATTGCTGAAAAACGAATTTCTTATTTTTTCTTATATTTTTTTCCTGGATAATACAACATCTTAACTATATGTATACCAAGTTTCAGAATGGGACCTCCATGGGATCACCCACAAAAAAAATAATTAGGAACAATAAAATACAATACTTGAATATATTGACATAACCCTTTGACAAGCTAATGCTGCAGTTTCTGATTTTGTGCATAAATGTACTATACTATTACAAATTTGACTATATACTAAGTATTAGGCATATTGTTTGATTCAGTATTTATTGGGTTGATTTGACAGTTCTCCAAATATAATAGCCTACCGAAAATAATTAGATTCCGTAAATAGCCAAATATAGCTGAAAATTAAATTTCCTAGCTATAAATCAGTCAAATGGCCATTTGGTGCCACTTTGTGTTTGCAGTTTGGGTTTTAGTTTGAATTAGAAGTGATTGGTTGATTCAGCTAGTGGTTTTGGTTTGCAGTTTGAATTAGAGGTGATTGGTTGATTCAGATGGTTTTGGTTTGCAGTTTGGGTTTTAGTTCGTATTAGAGATTCATATTAATTTACAGTTTGAGTTTCCAGTTGAAAAGTCAAACCACATATAAAGCTTTTAAATAATATTTTTGTAAAAATTTAATTTTTCAGTTAGGAAAAATTTATTATAATGAACAGTCAGTGGTTAAATAGATGTTGCAACCCTCTGGGAAAAGTGAAACATTCGTGCATAAGAAAAAATGTACGTCCTGTTTCTACTTCGATTTGTAAAAAATTTCCTGAATTTATTGGACAAATGATATGTGACTACTGCAGGAAAAAAATATGTAGATTAACAGATGACCTACCTGGATTAAGTGTCCCGCAAGTTAGTGATAATTTGGAACTAATGGATTTAGATCGTGAAGAAGCACTAGATTCTTTAAATCACAGTTTGAATATCATGGGAGAGTCACCGGTGAAAAAGAAAAAACTTAAACAACTTAAATATCCAAAAGAAAAGTCTAAAAAGATAGGACTTGCAATGCAAAAGTTGTTAGAATTAGACACGACTGATGAGGACATTAAAAATGTGGAATGTGAAATGATATGCCAATTAAAAGAAAAATTTTTTGCATCTACAAGCCGCAGTGAAAAAGTACAAATTCTTACTATTTTGCCAAAAACTTGGAGCATAAGAAAAATTGAAAAAGAGTTTAAAGCTTCTAATTTTATGGTGAGGAAAGCAAAGCAACTAGTAAACGAAAAAGGGATTTTATCATCACCAAATCCGAAACCTGGAAAGTCATTACAGGAACACGTGGCTAATATTGTGACAGAATTTTATGAATCTGACATTGTTAGCAGAATAATGCCAGGCAAAAAAGATTGCATATCTGTAAAGCAATTAAATGAAAAACGACTATGTAAACAGAAAAGGCTTGTCCTGAGCAATCTTAAGGAAGTTTATGCATTATTTAAATAAGACTACCCTCATATTAAAATTGGATTTTCAAAATTTGCAGAACTACGTCCAAAACATTGTGTTTTTGCAGGTGCAAGTGGAACACATTCTATTTGTGTTTGCACTATCCACCAAAATTTTAAATTAATGATGATAGGTGGAAAAATTGATAAATTAACATCTGAAGACGATGTTCCCTTGAAGACTCATAATGATTGCATATCTGCAATGATTTGTAATCCTCCTCAGTCTGCTTGTTACTTAGGAGATTGTAAAGAATGTGTAGAAGCTGACCATATGTCAATTTTACTGGAGAGGTTAAGAAGCTTGATGGATGAGAACATGGTTGATACTATAACATATAAACAGTGGTTATCTGTGGACAGGTCTACACTCGAAACCGTCACCAAATCTTCTGATGAATTCCTTGATTTATTCTGCGAAAAGTTACAAATTCTTATTCGCCATTCATTTATTTCAAAACAACAACCATTGTTTCAGGCCGATTTAAAATTAAAGCTGCATCCTGGCCAATATCTGGTAATATTTGATTTTGCTGAAAACTATTCTTTTGTTCTTCAAGATGAAGTACAAGGATTTCATTGGAATAATTCTCAGGCAACAATCCATCCGTGTGTTATATATTTCACTGATGAGGAAGGAAGACTGCAACATGTTAGTTTTGTAATTATTTCAGAGTCTCTGGTTCATGACACTGTTGCAGTTCATTTATTTCAAAAATACTTAGTAAGCTTTCTTAAAGATAAAATGCACCCAACTATAATTAAAAAGATAATTTACTTTTCTGATGGGGCGGCAGCACATTACAAAAATAGAAAAAATTTCATAAATCTTTGCTATCATGAAGAGGATTTTGCTGTAACTGCTGAGTGGCATTTTACAGCAACATCTCACGGAAAAGGAGCTTGTGATGGCGTTGGAGGTTCTGTAAAAAGGTTGGCTGCACGTGCCAGCCTACAACGACCGTATGATGAGCAGATTATGACTCCTAGACAGTTGTTTCAGTGGGCAGTTCACAACCTTCCTTCAATTTCATTCAAATACAGCACAACAAATGACTACTTAATCGAAGAAAAGAAACTGAAAGAACAATTTGAGCAATCATGTACAATTGCTGGGACTCAGAAGCTTCACTCGTTTATTCCTTTAACAGCACATACAATATGCACTAAAGTGTATTCTGATTCACCTATATCAAAAATTGAACGAGTTACCAAATTAGGATGTGAACTTTCGATCAGTGACATCAAAGGATTTGTGACTGCTGTTCATGATGAAAAATGGTGGGTGACATGTGTAATTGATACTGATGAAGAAAATGCAAAATTAAGTTTTCTCCACCCATCTGGACCTTCACCATCATTCAAATTTCCAAATAAGCCTGATGTACTTTTGATACCTGTGCAAGATGTATTAACAATAGTTGATCCCTTGACAGTGACGGGAAGAGTTTACACTATAACTGAAAAGAAAACTGTGGCAGCAAATGCAAAATTGTGTTCGTGGAAAAATTATTTCATTTAAATTAAGGTAAAAAAGTCATAAATTTAATTTAAGGTTGTACATAAAACTGCAGCATTACTGAAATTTTTTAATTAATTAATTTAAATAAAAAACCTGTAAAAGGGTTATGTCAATATTTAAGTACCATTGTATTCTATTGTTCTTAATATTTTTTTTGTGAGTGATCCCATGGAGGTCCCATTTTGAAACTTGGTACACATATAGTTAAGATGTTGTAGTATTCAGGGAAAAAATATAGTTAAAAATAAAAAATTCGTTTTTTAGCAATTGAAGGTCAAAGGTCAAATATTATGACCTTGAAATGTTTTTATCCAAAACACTCTAAGTGTTTGGTATAATTTTAAAGGTCTTTTAAAGAGCTTTAAAACGATACCAAAATTGTTTCTTTGTGTTAATTAGAACAGGAATTATGGTACTTTAAATGTAGCTATCGGAGGGTAAATTTTACGTTTTCGACCATTTTTAAATGCATATAACTCAAAAACAAATAGGTCTAAGAGGTTAAACTTTTGCATGCTTTACATTCTTAGTAGGTATAACAAGTTCACCAAATTTCATAAAAATAGGTGAAGGTGAGGGAAAAAATTGCACTTTCTTGTGTTGATTTGACATGGAATGACCCTATGGCTCAACTTTTGCCAGCACTCGCAATCTAAATTCCAAGAGCTTCGATATCAACCGCAAGGCAGTACAAGCTTTTTTGTCAATAGGCAAAGGACAAGCCGCAATGGACACATTCTCCATGATTTTAGGCATTCCATCAATGGACCCTAAAACTTTCGCAAATCACTTGGACACATTGGCCGAACAGTATCAAGACGTGAAAAAAGAAGTTCTAGAAACCTCGAAGAACTGTGTTCGACAGCGGTATGATGCTGATGATATACATAACAATATTGTTGATGTATGTGTTTCATACGATGGAACGTGGCAGAAGCGAGGGCATTCGTCTTTGTATGGAATAGGAATAGTTATTGAAGTTTTGACTGGGCTAGTTGTGGACTTCACAATTTTGAGTAAGTACTGTCCGGCCTGTACAGTAGCATTGCGGGATTTAGGCCCTAATTCTGCAGAATTTGCTTTCTGGTATGAAGGCCATAAACCATTATGCCAAAAAAACTACTCGGGGACCAGCAACAGCATGGAGATGGTAGCAGCAGTACTATTATGGCAGCGATCCATTGAAGATGGTAAAATGAGGTATGTCAAAATGCTGTCTGATGGCGATGGAAAGGCACACCAACACTTGTTGGAAAAAAAGGTGTATGGTAGAAAATTCATCATTGAAAAAGAAGAGTGTCTCAACCATGTGGCAAAGAGACTGGGGACAGCTCTACGCAACAAAGTTCAAGAGTGGAAGACCCGGAAAGTGACACTGGGTGGGAAAAAGAAGGGCAGCCTCAAAGAAGATACGATAAAGAAACTGACCAGCTACTATCGGAAAGCCATAAAGGACAATGCGCCTGATGTGCCCAAGATGAAAGCGGCAATATTTGCTTCTTTGCACCACTGCATGTCCACGGATAAGAAACCGCAACACATGCATTGCCCTACAGGGGAAGATTCGTGGTGTTTTTTCCAAAGATCAGTGGCAAAACACGAAACGCCAAAATCTCATTCAACTATGAAAACTACTCTTACTGAGCAAGTTGTTGAGAAAATCATGCCTATATACATAAGATTGGCATCAGTCGAACTTTTGAAACGGTGTTCGGCAGCTAAAACCCAAAACGCAAATGAAAGTCTGCATAGCGTTATATGGAGCGAGCAAATGCTCCAAAGAAGTTTTTGTGTCCAAAAAGCGACTTGAACTTGCTGTTATTTCTGCAATAAGTGACTTTAATCTTGGCTGCACTAAGTCCCTGGAAATTATAAGCGATGTCAATGAAGAAGCAGCCAGTGATGTCTCTTTCACTATCGCAAAAAAGAAAGACAGTAGAAGAAAGATGCAGAAGGAGAAAAGAAGCACGCAGGAATTCAAGGCGCAACGGCTTCGAAAAAAATATTCAAAGTCAACTACGAAAACTCGGCTTGAAAAATCTGAAGGCGTAACTTATGCAGCTGGCCAATTTTAGCACATTTTACTTTTATACAGTATCTCTAATGATGTAAAAAATATTGCATAGTATTATACTCTTATTAGTATCTTTATTTGTAATTTTCATGTTTCATATGGCTCTGTACACATACAGAAAAGGCTTGGACTAGAATTTATTCTGTCCTTGCCAAGGGTCGGCCTGTACTTACCTGCAGAAACTGACCCGCCTTATCTAATATTAGAATCACTACACGCACATGCACATTTTCTGCCATCTGAAATATGTTATATATTTAGTGATTATTTTTTTAATTAACTGCATAATTATTATGTTTTCAGTTATAAGTTTTTCTTGCCTTAATCTGGTCATTTTGAAACAGTCGTAATTTTGAGGTGCGAAAAACCAAAACCATTTTGCCCAACACATGTATCTACCATTCGATTTTATTGGAGTATGTTTTTGCAGTTTTTTTTTTTGTAAATTATATATACGATTGTTTTCATGACAAACTCTTCTTGTATATAATCAACAATTCTAACATTGTGTGTCTGTGTAGAATATAATATATTAGTTCCATAACAGTAAACACAAGTTAAAAAATTGTCCAGATTTTTAAATTTCAATCAACTTTAACATTAAAATGCTTTTTTCTCAGAATTGAAATTTAAGAAATTTTGCACTATTCAAAATGCCATCTGCGTTCCAAATTTTCTTCGAATCTCATGAAATTTTTTTTGTGGATTTAATACATATTTAAGATTTATAATTTCACATCCTCAAAGGAATTATGTTATTTATTATCCAAAAATTTTGAAAAGAACTGTTTGTAGATGAGATTTTTTCGTTGAAAATTTTGTGACGCAAGACTAATTATTATTTTTAAAAATAAATAAATATTTTACTTAAAAATTATATACAAATTACTTTTGTAATAACTTAATACTATTCCATAAAAAAATTTAAATCATTTAAGTGAAAAATAACGCGCATTTGGCATTTTGCGTAAACACGCTTTTAATTACATAAAATTATTCATATTAAAAAAAATATTTATTGAAATCAATTGAAAATTTTATATGTGTTTTACTTTGACATGTTCCACTTCCTTATAATTTTTCAGAAAGTTTGAAGCAAAACTAAAAAAATAAAATTTCATCGTCCATGGTCGCCTTAAACAGACATATCAAATTTATGTCAACTAGCTACTTGCCTGCCCAGTGAGATCACAAACATTTTTTTTAAACATTCTTACCAAATAAGAATTTACATAATAGTACATTTACATAATAATATCGAACAAACTGAAAACACAATTTCCCCCCCCCCCCGGAAACTTCGAGAATGAACTTTAGCGACTTCAGGCTTAAATATTTAACCATGTATAGTATGCACTAGAAGAGAAAAGGACTAGACGGGACCTTATTCCTGGGTTCGAAATTAGCGGGTGCACAGTGCACCTAAGTATTTTGCAGTGCACCTACATTTTTTATTTGGGTGCACAAAGTACACTTTAATTTCCTGAAAAAAGACGGTTTTATTTACCATTCTAAAATACTTAATTATTTAAGAATCCGATTTACCAGGGTGCGCACGATTCTGGATAACTCGTAAGTAATTCACCTGCAAATCATTTGACCAAAACAACCTAAGAATACAGTTTGCACCTTACGCGCGCACTACATAACGAGATAGTAATTCTGGTTATTCCAGTACTACCTCGTTGGCAGGGCATACCTGCCAAATACTACGGATTGCCCGTAGCTTCTACGGATTATTACAGACTTTATTCAAAACTACGGTATAATTGTGTATAAACCGATAAATTTAAGTCAAACATTTCATCAAAAGTCAGGAGAGCATCAAATTTTGCGACTCAGCATGAATTAAAATGTAAGATGCCTAATAATTGAAAATGGATTCGAGTAAATCCCGCCGAACACTTTTCACGATTCGTGGGAGCACAAAGTACCGATTGAAGACAGTACAACTTTACTAATCGTTACTAAGAAAACAAACAAAATAACTAAATAAAATGTATATATTAATAAGTATGATTCATTATAAGTATGAAAGAAAGTTTTTTTCTTCATTTAAGAGGGAAACCTACGCTAATAATTGAAAACAAGATTTTCCACAACAATTTTCGATTTTGAACAGGACAAAAAAAACGGTGTTTTCTTTCGGCTTTATTACTAATGTATCAGCTTTGATTTAATTTTTTAGCATCTGTCATATTCGTTTGGTATAATTATGAACATACATCAATGATGTTAATGTTTTTGAAAAATCAACAATTTTACATCGTAATTATTGCAATTTGGATGACGGAAAATAATTTTATTTGCAAATTTATTGCAGTTTTTGTAGCAATATATGTTCTTTTTCAGTTTTAATTGTAATTATTATATGGTTATCATCAGCTAACAAGAATGGCCGTTTTAGCAATAATCGGCATTTGAGCACGACGTTTTTCCGATTTTAAAGGAATAAAATTAATAATTTTCTAAATATTTAAAACTAATAGTCTCGTTTTAAAAGTATCTTGTTTAGTTTCAATCCAGTTTAACAGTCACTTGACTACATATTAACAACCAATCATTTTTTCCAAAACCAAAAAAATGACAATTTTGACACCCAGATTACTAGTTTCAGCAAAAATCGATTTTTCGTTATCATTATAGTGACCTTTAGAAAAAAACTGCCTTCTTGTTTTCAAAATTGTACCCAGCCCTTTTTAATTTATAAATTGATCATTGTTATTAGAAAGAAATAGAGTTAGTCAAACTTCTATAGATTTTTAAAATTAAATTTCACAATTTATATTGTTTATTTTAAAAGCTTCATACCTGGTTAATTTTAAATTATTATTATATTTAATTGAAATTTTACGTATAATTTATTTATTAAAACATGTAATTTAGTTAAAAGAACTGTTGAAATAAGCTTGTCAGGAATATTTCTGAAAATTATGACTTTCTTGGCTCTATATCTGGAATCTCTTAATTGATTTTTCTAATTCAAAAAAGTTTTTGATTTGATTGCATAAAAAATATTAAAAAAAAACAATTTGAATGAATGACATTAAATGCATTTGTCTAGCATATTATCGTGAACTAATATATTATTTTTCTTCCTCCTAGTTATCATTCTTGAAGCGTGATTTTTCTTGATCGCATGTTGGTTGGATATATCTGTATTGTATATTTACATCGGTGTTTTAATAAAAAAATATAAGCAATATCTAAACAAAAAAAAAATGAAAAGTAATATTGCCAGTTTATTTGCTCAAAAATAATTTGTAAATTTTAGTTTCTGGTACGTGAATTTTTTCTGCACCCGAATCAAGCGACCCGGTCGGGCTCGCAACGCTAAGCCAAAAAATAAAAAATAACGCCAACTCGTCAAAGCAGCCAACAAGAAACGAACGTCCGGAGGAACTAAGCTTATATATACGCTGCACAACTCTCAATGTTAAATAGCGTCCGTAAAACATATTCTAGAATCCGAAGTACATTTCTTTAAAAAATAAAACCAGTATTGGTGGAACCGTATCGGTGAAAAATTTAATTTAATACAAGAATATTTTTTTTAATTGAAAATTAACAGAGATACGGAGTTTTTTAATTTGCGTAAAGTTAGTCGATTTGTCACTTTTTCAAATTATGAAGCCCAAAATTTTTCAAACGCACTAGACACTATATTATTCAACCGATTCTTCTGATTAATAGCGTATATGATAGCTTTATGGCATCACTAAGATCACGTGTTACTTTTAGTTTAATATAATTTAGTTATATATGGTTAATTAGCTAAAAAATAATTAAATAATATAAGCCAAAATTTTCGCCGTCAGGTAATTATTATCCAAATATGAACTCCTTCTACTTTCCGGTCGCCAAAGCAAATTATGTTTTAGAGCGGCTTAATAAAGGTTAAAATTATCTATAAATAATACGCTCTACAAAATAAAAATTATACCTTTTGTAAGATAAAAATTCCCTTTATTCGATACAAAAATTTTCATATCACTTGGACAATTATTAATGAAGATAGAAGCATTTCAATTAATTAACATTATTGAGTATTTTCTCCTATCAGTCCTTCACGGGAGAAACACCCCAACTAGCAACCATTTTCCCTATCAACAGGGTGTGAGAAGGAGTGTGGAATGGGCGGGGGGAGGGGAGCGAGGTGACTGTTGCATCATATTCTCAAAAGAGTATTTTAATACGGCGCGTGTGGTAAATTTTTCCTTGAATTAACGGATTTAACTAATGACAGGGGAAAACAAATAGTAATTTTTAAAAAGTTTAAATGGTGATTGGTCTGACATTCTCCAAATGGTGGGTTGAAAAAAAGAACTGATATCCTCCCAAAAAAACTTTAGAAAAGTAAAAAACGCTAAGCGCCCCCCCCCCCCTTAAAAAGTCTTCGAAAGTTTGGGTAAAAAAGTTGTGATATAAAAAAAAACAAGCAAAGAGCTCAACCCTGCACACCCACTCACTAGCCTTCTCCCGGAAAAAAGCTGCGCTTTCTTTTCTTAGCTCGATTAAAAATTTAATTGTGTATAAAACCTGGTGATAGCCCTGCTAGGTCGACTTTCTTATTATTTCCTCCATTCAAATATAATGTAGGTGGATCAGATTCGTGAGTTTCTTCCAACTTAGCAAGAGTTTTGTCAGCTGAATTCCCGCCAGCCGCTGATGTTGATTGCGTGTTGGTTTGAAACGTTGAAATAGGGTCAACTCGACCCGCCTCAAATTAGCCAACCAACTCCAAACACGACTTTCAAATAAATATGGCGGAAGAGGTGACTAGACATCTCAAATTGTAGAACCTAATATACGAAAATGAAGGGCTTGGTTGCAAGTTTCAGCTGTGCTAACGGAATTAACGATATTTCCCTACATATTTACCACAGAAAAAAAATGTTGAAATACGAAAATTAACTTTCGAAATTGAAAAACAGAAATTCTGGTAGCTTCACCACCGCAGCTGGGATTGCACTAAAAACACCTGTCGAGGGTCTCGGACAGGCAGTGAAGGTCACGTGAGTTGTCACAAACCCCTCATGAGAGGTTCCAGACGGGAACCAGAAGTTGATGGCCAACCTATCTCTTACGCCAACCAGCCCCGGTCTCACCTAATAGAGAAAAATAATAGTTTCAGAGGTGTTTAATTCGTCGGGAGTTGGTAGTTTTAAAAAGGAAAACTATTTCGGAATCTAGCAACTAGTTCTAGATTGTTAGGATGCGTTAAACGGGACCAACATAGTTGGGTTTGTAGCTTGATGTCAGTATTTGTGTTTGCATAAACAGAAAAACAAATTTAAATAAAATAGACTATAGTCTTCTACGTCAGGATATTAAGTATACGGCACTGAAGACGGTTACTCGCAGACAATCGTGGCAAGAAATAGACAATTCGGCAAGAAATAAATGATCTAAACTAGCGAGTCGGCTCGATTACACTATGAGGGTTCTTACCAGCTACTCGTCGAGGAGTCAAATCGTGAGCGCATTGACTGGCATAGCAAGTAGTGATTACGTCCAACTTTGAAAGTTTTTTCTGTGGAATGAATGAAAAAAATGTGTTCTCACGGGTTAGGGGAAACACTATAACTATTCCTCCAGAAGTAAATAGTTGGTATTAATGGTAAGTTGGCACAGGGTCATCGTCAGGGCTTATGATTGGGGGGGGGGGGGGGGGGAGAGGCCTTAAAATTGCCAAGTCCCATATCGGTTTTTATCAACTTTTTTATTCAGCCAATTACCATTTTTTTACCAACTTTTTTTTAGAGTCTGGTAATTTAGCAGTTTTCCCCTTTCTTGGATGGGAAATATAGTTTTGGATGGACAAATCATCAACGCGACCAGAAGTAAAAGGTATTAAATTTGTGCAGTCTCTGTGTGTCTGTGGCAAGCAAAACACTATCTTCCACTGCTCGGACTTATCTGAAAATTTATATATAGGTACTATTCAACCTCTAATTGTGCACCTGAAGCTTGAAATTTAAAAATTCCGTTTAGTTTTCCGTTTATAACAAATTATTACTATTTTAGAAGCTATTTTTTTAATTGCCAATTTAAAATAAATAGTATCTATATTGTTATAAAATGACATTGTTATAAACTCGTAAGGTAGACAACAAAATGAAATACTTTAAAATTAATTATATATATTTATAAATGAATTGTTTTAAACAATTGAAAACTGTCGATTAAATATTGCTTTGGCGAAATAACTCTTTCTGATATTTATGCTTAAACGGAAAAACTAACTAAAGTAAAAGCTAACATTTGAGATGTCTGAACAATAACAACAGTTGTTTCGCCTTAGAGAAAATAAAAGAAAACGAATCAACGGGGAGAATTAATCAATGGGGTAAAAAAAAACTTACGCGTGTGAACCTGCAGGTAACAGCTAATATATAAATATTGATATGAAATCAAAAGGTAGATAACAACCAAAGTATTGGTTCTCTGTATGATAAAAAAACTTCTTTATTAATATAAAGTTTACATTAAGTCAAGAATTTATCGATTTGTTTGCTTAACTTGTTATCACCTAAAAAGGATTTCTCAGCTTCAAAACGAACATTCACCACTAGTGCAAGGAGGGCCACTGCTGTCTTATGGGATAAGCAACCGTCTGAAATAAAAGAGAAACTCTATAAAGTGTGTGTAGAAATGCATACGCCATAATGAGTGGTGTGCGTAGAATGTGAGTTTAGTTCATATGTGATTACCTATTGATTTGGAGTATTTTAACACGCTCACTGCCGGTGTCTAAAAGGGTAAAGGCCGACAATCGGCCTTTTACATGTTATTTGGAAGAACGTATCACGCGCCTGTGCGTGGCCGGCAGCGAAGTGTTAATCTTCATTAATAATAAATATTTTTGATAAACTAGTAATATTGGTATAGTAATGCTATTAATTCTTAAGTAATGTACTGCGATAGGTCACACATTTTTGGGCGATGGTCATTGTTTGGCTGTTTAACTACACATAGGACACTATTCTTTATAAGAGAAATAGTTGGGTAAAAAAATATTTTATTATCTCCATACAGCCAAGCGTGATACAGCCAAACAATGACCATTGCCCAAAATTTGTGACCACCCTGTATAATTGGCCACTACTACTAATGCACTGTTATTGTGTTTCAAAATTTTTACACAATCCTTTTTTTAAATAATCAAGTATCAGGAGGACTTAAGTATTTATCACTTAATAATATTTCTAATGAATTGAAATAAATGCAAATTCTCTAAAATATCCATATAATCAGTCAGACGTTTTAAGTTATATTTTATCACCTAATAATGCCTTCATTATCGAAATAACTGTAAGTTCTTTGAAACATCCATACGATTGGTTAGACGTGTTAAGATTACACAGATACTGCCGAAATTTTGCAAACGATCCTGAGCGTCTAATACAACCGTTCACACAATTTCAGCACAAAGTTTTCGTACAATTATCTGTTTGTATTTTAAGCCCTGACAATATTCTTCTTGTTTAGTTCTGTTTCAGTAGCAATTTGTAGTGATGTTTGCATATCCCTAAATTGGAAGTAACTGAACGGACTTTTAAATGCTATGCAAAGTAGCCTTTATCATTAAAAATGTTTATGGTAATGGAGATCAAGTAATTATTTCAACAATCTTTTGTCTTCAATCTGCATACGCAAATAATAGAACAATAAAGGAACGAACAACAATTTATATTCTTAATATTATTATTATCATTATTAATATTATTATTAATATTAATATTATTATTAATATTAATATTAATTATATTAACAACAACAACAACAATAATAGAACAATAAAGGAACGAACAACAATTTATATTCTTATTATTATTAATATTATTATTAATATTATTATTAATATTATTATTAATATTATTTTTAATATTATTATTAATATTATTATTAATATTATTATTAATATTATTATTAATATTATTATTAATATTATTATTAATATTATTATTAATATTATTATTAATATTATTATTAATATTATTATTAATATTAATATTAATTATATTAACAACAACAACAACAATAATAATAATAAGAAGAATAACAATAACAATAACATTATTATTATTATTATTATTATTATTATTATTATTATTATTAATAATAATAGTAATAATAATAATAATAATAATAATAATAAAGATTTGTAAGATAACGTTTGCAGTCCCAGTATTTCCCGCTTGTTGTCACACAATAGTTAACTCCAACAGATTGAAATAGTCTTTTTGTTTTTTTTCTTTGGAAACACTTTCAATTTCTGGGTTTATTTATTTATATTTTATTACCCAGACTTTTTCATTCTCTGCTGATGAAGGGAGACGTATCTCCCGAAACATGTCCAGATTTGATCGATTTTTATTGCGTATTTTAACGTTGTATTTGTATTTTGAAATAAAGATTTGTAGTTATTTCGAGCATATTTAAGTGTTATTCGGAATTACTAATAGTAATGAAAAAAGTTTTATCTGTGATTGAACGAAAATAATTACAAGTTTAACCAATTATCTATTAATTGGAACATCTGTGAAAATCTACCTTCGAAATAATTATTTCCTATAATCTATATATAATAATTTTTTAATTTCATAATGCAGTTATTAGTAATTTCATCTTAATCTATTCTTTTGTTGAACATATGTTTTTTAAACGACGAAGCAGCAGTTCTCGACCTTTAAAGATACATAAATATTTATATTTAGGTAAATATTTGAATTTCTTGAAATTTCTCTGTATAAAAAAATTAAAATTACATATGCTTTAAAAAATTGTTATTTTTGTCATAGAAAATTTGATATATTTTTTTAATTTTTGGGGTTTATAAATATTTTTAATAATTGTTTTCTTTTCGATTCTTCAACAGGTGAAAAAAAGAGTTAACTCATGGAATATTTGTGTACGGTATTATTAAAACGAACTGTTTAGTCAATTAGTAATTTTAATAAAATAGTACGGAAAATAATAATCAACTCTTGAAAAAACAATGCATTTATAGCTTATTAAGGAAATTTTTTTCGGGGCCCCCAAAAGTTTCTGTTTACTTACTTGTGAGGACTTCTTCCGCTCTCTTTGATCTAATGAGATTCCCTTCTTTCAAATTCTCTGAAAATAAATGAATACAAAACCAATCACTTATGAAAATTATATTATTTTCTATTACGCATATCCAAAACTCTACCTGCCTATTACGATTTAAAAATTGGACCTGATTAAGAACTCGAAGCAAAGGAATCCTGCCGTTAAATCAGTGGTTTCCAATATTAAAGTTGCCTCGGACCACCGTGTTGAAAGTTAGACATGACGCGGACCACTTAGTTAAAAGTTACACGGACCACCACTTCTATTAACAGTAAAAACATTCAGGAACCAAATATACATGTATTTCAGGTATTAAATACTTTATCTTTCAGTAAAGTTATTAATAAAAAATCGGAGTAGCCTAATTTTTTTAATTGGATATGATTTTTGGTGATCCATAACATTAAGAATGATACTGCGAGTAATTTCCAACAATTAATTATGCTTCTACATTAATTATAACTTACTTAATTCGTCTTTGAAAAAACATGTTAATTAGCTAATAAAATGCTAATTATCCAATTAGCATTTGCCTTTATTAAGAGTTTTTTTTTATGAATCATCATGAATATTAAAGTGTTTCCATACATGAATAAACTAGATTTTAAAACTGTTATTAAAATAAATTCAAGTGTGTACGTACACCTTAAACTAATGCCATATCCATACTTACGGTGACATTTATATGGTGTATTATCGGTGTAGCATCCGGTATGTTGCTGCCATTCAATAATCTTTGCTATCCATTCGGATTTGTTGAAGTCCCTAAATCCCCACATGCCACAGAATCCAACTAAGATAAGACAATTCAAAAACAATTACAATATAATTCCAATTAATCCGGATCAATTGCAATCAGATCCCATTCGGATAATCGAATATCCGAATAATTAGGTAATTTAAGAAAAAAAGTTATTTCTTAGTAATTTTTTTTTGCTTTAGTATGTAATGTAGGTTTCATGACTATATAAAATGATGGATGTCATTTTTTTCAAATCGAGCTTGATAATTAGCGATCCGGATAACTGGAGTCTGGACGATTGGAGTTCTACTGTACTGTTTTATATGAGAAATATTCATAACAGAGGATATATCGTGAGTGTCCAAAGTATTATGACCCTATTCCATATACTTCCACTTTCCCTATCCTATACGTTGAAGGTTACGAAGAATAGTGCGTTTAGAGATACTTCGAGAATATCTTTGATTTTGTTGAGTCTGACGGTGTCAGACAAGATCCACGAGACCAGTGACCCTCAGGAAGTCGAGCACAAGGAGAGGATCTCCGAAGATATCTTCCCTGGAGAGGCCCATGCATTCCATTATGTGCTCTGCAGAAGCCTGATGGTCAAGGCACTTCTCTAAGAACTTGAAAATATTACAGTGCAATATTAATGGCTTGTCTACTTTGGCAACTTGAACTAAACTCGACCAACTTTTAGAAACTGCAAGAAACAGAGATATCCAGGTGGTGGTGGCGGTTCAGGAAACAAAATTAAAGAAGATTTCAACTCTGAAAATCAAGGGTTTTGACATATATAGAGTAGTTAGAACATCTAAGGGCAAGGAAGCCTTGCCTTCTTCATCAGGGATGTTAAATATCAAAGTATCGACCCCCCAATAGTTCAATCTTCAGACCTTGAAATCCAGGGCATCAAAATTTTTTGGAGAGGTAAGCCCCTCCATATTTTTAATGTTTATCACTTTCCCAACTCTAAGCAACTGTCTGTTAATTTCTCCAATGTTATGGATAAAAACACCGTCATCCTGGGTGACCTTAATGCTAAGCATGCAGCCTGGGGATGTTCTAGCAACAACGCAAGAGGTGAGGATTTTCTGCAAAATCTGATGTAATTTGATGCACTGTTGCATTCGGTTGTCCATTGCAAACGGGAAATTTTATTTCCGCTCGAGCATTCAGTAGCTGCTAACGACCACAGGAGATTCAATGAGACCCAGTCTTTTGACCAACAGTCCAGTCTTTAAACACTTCCACTACTGCTGCTCTTGAACATTTCACAAATGAAGATAGTTTTGCTGATGCTCATTCCAGGACTCCAAGCATCCACAACCCTCCCACGTTCAAAGTCCGTCAAACCGCATTTTTTACACATACCTGTTAAAACACTTCTACTAACGTAGTACTCAAGCACCTTACCTTTTTTATACCCCTTTTGCATTCTGACGGAAAGAGTGTGACATCCTAGCTCATTTACTTAACCCTTTGGGTACATTTGACGAGTGAGACTCGTTATCTGATTACTTGGGCGAAGTTATGGTGGACGAGTCTGACTCGTCGTCTAAATTTAAGAAGCAGGCGTTGATGTTTGGGGCACCCGAGCCAGTAGCCCTTGATCGCAAACAATTTGTTTTAGGGTCGGTCAAGAATGGGATCAATTGAACCTCATCAAATCCGCCCCATGGGCATAAAAATCTTCAAATAATTCAGTACTCAAAGGGTTAAAAACGTCATATGGTCATAATATTTTGGCTATTCAGTGTATATCCAGGTTGGTATTTTTCTTATCTGACCAGGGTCATATATATTTATTTACTTATCTCAAATGTATTCAATCCAATATCAAGTCTTCCCTTTAGTAGATTTTAATCATTAGTTAATCGCCAATAGAATCGGTATATGCGATTTCGACTATCTGTCGTATAAACTATGTTACCATTTTCCGAATGCGAATCTATCTTGGGATTGGCTCTTGAATAGTTACTTCGTGATAACTTTTACACATTTGCCCAATATCCCAATTGCGTTGATTAGCGAGACGTTAATAAAATTGCATTCTTTACCCGTTTGGGATGCGAGTTCCTTTTTATGAATGGACATGCGTAAAAGTTTGTCCTTTATGCTTATAACTTTCAATACCAAAAAATTGATAGAAAAAAAAATGCTGAAGAAACAAGAGAAATTCCTAGCCAAATTTCTTGCGACATTTACTTTGCTCCATGAACAAATCTCGGTGGGATTTTGGATACGAGGCTTCGGCAGTCCAGTTGGCGTCTCTCAGTATGTTGGAGCACAGACGAACTTGAAAATCATCGGATATTCGGTCCACGCAGTTTTGCTGTAAAAAAACACATTTGTATTAAAAAAAAATTCAAGGGAGCCGTTCATATCTTACATCACGCAATTTTTTTTATATTTTTGCTCCCCGTGTATTTTCCGTCACTCTAACATCCCAGCAAAAAATGTCAGCATAAAACCTTCATCAAAATTTTGAAATTGAAGGTTTTATGCAGGGAAAACTGCAGTTTTTTTTGAAGATCTATAAAATTAAAGGTTTTTGTTTCAATATCCTTCATAATAACTGTAAAAATCATTCATAAAAACCTGCAAAAAAACTTCAATTTTTAATCATGAAGGGAAAATGAAGATATTTTAAAGGTTTTATGCAGGAAAATTAAAAACTTAAAAAAAAACTGCAGTTTTTTGTTTCAATATTCTTTATGAAACCTTAAAAAAACCTTCAATTTGACAATTTTGATGAAGGTTTCATGCTGACTTTTTTTGCTGGGATTACCTCTCTTCTCTACGTTCCCTATGTCACGGTATGTACTGTTTTATACACAAACTCTATCTATAATGGGTGTTTCACATATAAATTGTTATCGCATTAAATAAATTAATATTGCACTTAAATATTCTGGTAGCATACTGGGCTGCCACACAATGGGTCTGGGTTCGAATCCCGCCTAAGATGTTTGTAAAATATTATATAATTGCATACAAGTCTGTTTGGCAATGTGCAAATAAACCTATTACAGTTATTATTAAATACAATAATTGCAATATAATAAAATTGAAATTAATAATATTTTTTTGCTTTTTTTTAGTTGAGTTTGTGGTGTGGTCAAACCCTATACTTTCTCTCGGGTTCGAGTAATTACTTTAGCGCGACAGTTAAAGGATAGGTGTAGCACACACATGATCCCGGGTTCGATTTTGGGTGTCTACCTGTATTGCGCTACAAGATGTAGCTTAAATTATAGTTATGGTGTGTGTGTGGGGGGGGGGGGGGTGAAATTTTGCTGTAGGGGGAAGTTTGTTGATTTGGGGGAAGGATTCCCCCCCCCCCTGGTGAAGAGGGAAGGTGATGCTTAAAGAAATACGTTGCTCGTTCACTGAACCCCCCCCCCTCCCCCATGAAAAGTCTACACCTAAGTGCCTGATACCTAAACACCATTTCTATGACTATAACTGTCGACATTCAAAAGAAGGACGACATTCATTAAGGAGGAGGAGAAAAGATTTTAGTGGACACCCTGTATACACAATTATACGAATTTAATAATGTTAAAAAACCCAAACTAATACCTAGATTAGGCACATAACAGGTTTGCATTATAAATTGGTAAAAAATTTAATTAAAAATGGCAAAATTGTCAAATCTGATAAGAAAGAAAAGAATAATAATGATAATTTTATTCAAATAAAACTAATTTAAATCATTTATGAGTAAAAATGAATTCAGTCGAACGAGAGTTAATAATGGGAAAGGAGTCTTACTGATTCCATAAACTGCCAGAAGAAGACTTGGTGCGTGAGGTCGTAGTCCCTTTGCCTCTTTTGACTGTTGAACTGTCTGCAGGCACGACTGACTGCGCAACGCAAGTGTAGACTGTCCCTGCATGAAACCAAAGATCATAAATATCCAGTGTCATGAAAGTGGTATGAACCACGGACCTATGAACAAACTAGACTTCGTTTTGACCATGTATATGTGGATATCCTCCTGTGCAACTGGATATCGGCCATTAAAACCCCCAGATTACAGGATTTTGAATGCTACGATGCGCCGTCGTATTTGATTTATGAATTTTTAAATTGAACATAATTTTTTAGGATATCATAATGTATTATGATATCATAAAAAATTATGTAATATTAATATATATAAAAATTATTAATATATATATATATATATATTAAACCCATGAAAATTTGATTTTTTTCTAGAAATTAATCCTTCTAATTGTTTTTAAGAAGTTTGAAACCAGTCCGGATCAGCATCTGGACAGGTTTCATTAATGATGCCGTTCAATCAACGCGAGACAAGTTACACGAGGTCTAGTTTGTTTATAGGTTAGTTGTACAAAACAGATCTACTTGCATTATCATACAGATTGGTCACAAAATGGACGATGGTCATTGTTTGGCTGTTTACCTACATATAACAAACCATTGTTTTCGCAATGCTTTAACTACTTTGTTGCTACTAAAGTTTGAAATATAAGGGAAATAGTTGAAAAAAAATTAATATTTTGTAATACCAATACAGCGAAATGTGATACAGCCAAACAATGATTGTCGCCCAACAATTTATAACCACCCTGTGTCCTCTAAATGGGTTATAGAACATTAAACCAAAAAATGGTTTCCAATCAAACTAATACGTCCCCTTAAAAAGTTGGTGAACTTGACGATCTTAAGCTTTTTATTCGTTAAATCCGACATTACGTCATAGGATAGTTAATTACCAAAATACACAAAATGGAAAGGTAGAAATAGTTCAATTTTACAATTGTATCAAAAATATTCGAATTCCATTAAACAAAATTCCATAGTGCATTGTATTCTCTAAGATTGTATTGGGCAATGTTTTTTGCTTTTTTGAGAATCATATTTTTCGGAGGAAGGATCAAGGCATCAATACTTAGTACCAGGATAGCCTGTCCACAAGTATAAAGTATATCTTTTAAAAAAAACATTGGTGGGACAAGGGAAATATATAAGGAAAAAGAGTACTTTGATGGCTGATGATATTCTAAGGAATTTTCACTGGTGGGGACAAATACCTTTCTTTGGTCAAAGATAGGATGCTGATAGATCTTGATAAGATAGCTGAACCTCGATGTTATTTTTTTCCTTTTAGAGGAAACTGGCACTGGATGCGGGATAATTCCTAAAAGGTTGGAAAATTTTCGCTTTGGGAGGCAGGAAAAGAATTCTTAAAGCTTTATGGAAAGATGACTTGCCTTACAACAAGAGGCATGTAACTGTCTGACGGAGGGATCGTTAACAATCCTTCCTCAAACCACGCAGATTTGGGGTAGGGCTATTCAGGTGTCGAAATACTGAAAAGTGAAACCTAAGACGATCTGTATAAACCATTAGAGAAACGTCACTTGCCCGCACAGGTGTAATTTTACCAGTGTTATGCCCCAAACAACATACTCCACACCACACGCGTTTTAAACATTCTTATATCAGGCTATGGTTCGAAAGTGTTCCAAGTCCACCACTGTAGATACGCTATGGAACTTAAGCCTGCACGTAAAGGTTATCAAAAGCTTTGGGCAAAAAATGCAAAATATCATTTTTCTGTCAATTCAAACTAAATTAATTTACTTAATTTAACAAAAATTATCGCTGCTTTTCCTTTTTAGAAAATATTTAGGACACGAATGAAAAAAATGGGCTTCAAATCAAAGTGAGTAGTGGGGCTTTTCTTAGCACTGGTGGGGAAAATGCCCCACCAACTTTATGTTAAAGTATGCCCTGTTTGACGGGGTATAAAGACCATTAGTTGATAAGTAAAACAAATAATATAAAGTAAACCTACGTACATAGAAACGAAATATAGTGTTTGATTTTTTTTTTACTTTTTCTCTTTTTGAAGGATGGTCATATACTATAACTGTCAAAAAGTTTATCAAAAAGTTTGAACAAGTAAATTTCTCGTGTTAATTGAAATAGAAAACACTTTCCAAGTGTCTCTTGGTACAATGGCATATTCCCACTACAGACATGGTACTTTAAGGGTATAAAATAAGAGGTGTCGAAAAGTTTCTTTCCCTCGCACATACGCCAAGAGGTTTATTGCACTCACCACTGTCAAAAACTACATAAATACAATATTAGTACTATGACAGACAACACAAACTAACGAAAAAAAACTTGTATTTTATTTCGATGTCATAAGGTTTTCTTAAAGTCCGTAAGACTTAACACTGAAAAATAATTAGTCAGCCTTTATGTCCAATAGTACTAAAAAACCCCATAAATCCAACGATTTAGGTCAAATAATAAAAAAATACCAAACAATTGACACTTTAAATAATCTGTCCATGGGTACGCAGTAGTATTTTGATTTCATTCTTACTTTCTGACAGATTTGGGTTTGGGAATCAGGCGTTCAATAAACAAAAATCACATTGGAAATTAAATTATAGCTTTAAATTGACCAGAAAAGATATGAAAAATAAAATGGGAATGATCTGAAATCTACTTTTACTTACAAAAGCCCATATTAAATAACCTTTTCACAACGCCACGCAACTTTGTAGACAAATTCATGAAACCGTTACCTGACAAAATAGTTTGTTCCAATCTTTCCTTACTTTTAAAGTCAATTGTTCCTTGGTTCGGCCGTGACTCTCGAACGTAGGTTTCTCCTAGGGTGGTTAGAGTAAGAGGTGAGGTGAATTAAAATGCTGACGCTAACGCAGTCTAGGGGCTGTCACTTATTATGTTAGGCACTGCGACTTGAACTGTTCTTGGTTTCGTTATCAAGTTCCGAGTGGAAGGTCGAAATTGTTTGCTCGAATCAGTAAGTTTGTTGGTTCTGACTGTATGCTGCACTTTCGGTTAGTTTTGGTTGTAATGCACTTTGAACCAATTTTTGTTTAATCGTGTTTTATGTTGAATTTCTATTAGCTTAGTATCTGAAAGAACTAAACCGTGTACACTCAAACCTGTTTTTGTGCAGTCTTTTTTTGAGCAATTTTTTATTTGTGCGGTCTTTTTTCGAGTGATTTTTTATTTGTGCAATTTTTTTTGTGCGGTATATGAAAATTTCAATCAAATTGGAACATAATTGATTATCTGGCTACCGAGACATATGCAAGCGTCTAGTGAAACAACAGTCGTCGCAAAAACTGATCACCGACTACATGGTAACTGAAAATAAGTCAACTCTAAACGAGTGCGAGGTAGTATCTTTAAGTGACGAAAGCGATTTTGAACCAGTTTACCACAAGAAAGTTCGCGTATTGTCAGACTACGAAGGATAATGGTTTTACGTTTTGAAAAGTTTTGTATGTGTAAAATAAGTACATATGTAAATAAAATATTTAAAATGTTCGCATGTGTATTTTCTAAATCAGATTCCAAAAGGTTTGGCGAGATTCCAAGTAGCTGTCAAGCCTCGTGTCTTGATTTCGTTTAAAAAAGCAATTCCTAGTTATTTCGTAAGGTTTTGAGTTATTTTCTACGTGAGACTTTTTTTATGCGGTCACTATTCACCGCAAGAAAAAAAAATTTAATTGTGTTGCGAAAACAATTTTTTATAGCTACTTGTAAAGTTTTGTGCGATTTTTTTATGCGTTTTTTTATGCGGTCCCTATCTACCGCACAAAAACAGGTTTGAATGTATTTTCTTTTTAAAATGAAATTTTTGTATTTTGTGATCATTATTTGGTAAGATTTAGAGCATATTCTTCAGATAGCCACCATATGTAAAAAACAAAACAAAAAAACATCTGTTTAATTCACAATTATTTCAACGTTCACACTATTGCAACCACGCATGAAGTGCAGAGAGGAAACGTGGGAGAAAACTGTCTGGTCCGATAAAATCAGATCCGATAGCATCGGAACGTGGCGAAATAAGTGATAGGCCTTGGACTACAGTGACGTCACATTTCAGTCCGACTCACCTCCTATTCAAAGCATCTGGGGTCTCTCCTACTTAAAAAAATAATAATAAAGTAACCAAAAAAAAAGAGAATAATTATTAAAGTATGAAATAAGAAAGTATATTAAAAAATAAAAAATTCAATAAATTAAATTTTTGAACAGAATTAGTACTTTGTATTTCAGTTGTTTAAAAAAAAATTCCTAGAGGAAACAAAATAGTTTTGCCTGAGAAAATCACAGGTGCTCCCCTCACCTTTTCCTTGCCATTTGGCTGAAGCACATGGTCTCCCCGCCCCCTGCCAGATCAGTGATGGAGCACGGCACCGGTTCTTCCATTTCGGACTCTGAAATGCCTCGACTTGGGTACCAAAGAGGACGATCGCTTCTGCCCATCAAGAAACCGACAGCTGAAATCAGAGTTCGAACTCAAAATATTAAAGTACCAGCTGAAGTGCTCGGCGTTGCGCGAGTTTTACGCAGAGTGTTGACCTATTTTTTCACTGGGACGCCATCTGGCGGTTTTAATAAGAAGCCATTTCTGCATTAAGGAATGGGAAGCAGGATGGTTATGGTTTTTCGAAATCTCATGTAGACAGTATCCTTCCTCTTGTTTTGAAGGTTAAGTGATCAACATTTCATCAAGCTTTGAATAAAACTGTAGATTTGTTTAAAAAACAAACACATACACATATTCTTCTTTACATATATATATATATATATATATATATATATATATATATATATATATATATATATATATATATAAAATATTTATTAACTGCCTTAAAAGTGCGCCAACCAATTTCAAAAAGCGCGCCAAAGGAGATAGATTATCAATTCTACTGTTATGCATTTTTATAATGTATGTTCGTGCAAGATTTTTTTGTAATTGAGATATATTGAAAATTTTTTTGGGATAGAAGATGTTTAACTTGGGCACCTTTTGAAGAAAAAAAATCCGGTGTTATCCGGTATTTAACTATCCCGAATTTTCAATTAACCGGACTGTTTGAAAACAAATATTGTCGGTTTTCGAAAATTCTTTTTTGTTGGATAGAGAAAAATCTTCTTGGGTAAAAAAAAAAAATGGTTATCGGGCATTTGCTTATCGGGAAATATTGATTACCTTAAAAAAACGCCTTTTTCTCCAATTTCAAAATAATTTCATTGATAGAGGTTGTACAACAATGACATTTTGTTTAACCAGCATTTATTAAACTGGATATTCTCAAAATACACTATCCGTGGCGTGGAAAAAAAGTGAGTATAATAATTTGGTTTTCCTGGTGAATAATAGTACGGAGCGAAGCCCCTTGATAAAATAGAAGCTATTAAGAGAAAAATAAATTAATCTTTTTTTAAAAAAAGGAAACGAAGTTTAATAATAATGTTATGAAGTGTAAAAAATAATTTTTAATTTTACGAAGAAGTTGAAAAAATTGAATTGAGTTGAATCAATTAATGAAATATCAATTTTATACTTATTAGAACTTTTTGAAAGTGGTGCCAATTTTCAAAAAACATACCTAAATTTTGGCGCCGATTTCAAAACGTTGGTATAAGTATAAAATTAAATATAAATAATTCTATTTTTTAAATTTGTTCGTATAATTAAAAATTATTTTTTACTTTTTATAGCATTTTTCTTAAAGTCGGTTTTCCATTTTTTGAAAAGATTATTTTATATAGCAATTTAACTTTAAAATTAAATTTCTAAAAAGCCTTATTTTTGCGCCACTATAATAAAAGTTAATAACTGCTATACTATGGCACGAATTTATGACAAATTTGTGCTTGAATCAAGGGCAAAATGTAATCACTGTTATTTCCTCACTTAAAACGAAAACGCAATATATTCTTAAGTGATAAAACTCTATGTGTAGAACACTGGAAGTTTTATAATGCCACTATTCTTCTAATATGAAATTTTATTAGGCAAACCACTGTTTAATTGCGTAATAAAAATGCTATACTCTGGAATGAATACATGTGTAAACACACATAAGTCGGTACTTAATATTAGGGTCTGTTGTCAAAGAAATGCTTGTGGATTCAAATTCTTGCATTATCGTTTTCAAATTGAAGTGGCGAAATGTAATAAATGTTTTGTATTTTTTTTAATTTGTAGCCATAGTCGAAATATACAAGATAATCCAAAAGTAACAGAAAAAGTAAAAAATAGTGTACACTTTTATTTACGCAACAAGGCTGGGGGGCGGGGTTAGCGAATTAGTGGAGGAACTCGCTATATTAATAGGAGGAAAGGGGCATTGTTTTAATATTACTTCTTGAATTTAAATGTTATTTGTAATTCTTTTTAAAATAATCTATTCTTTTCGCGGATTCGTCATTATACAACAGAAGTGGTACCTGCTGCATAAGCAGGATCCGTCTTGGAGACCATCTCCATTCCTTTGTCCGCCACGTGCTTTGCCCCGTTCTGCAGCACAAGCAGCCAATGACGGATGCCCTGAAACACACTGGGCTGGTGTTTCAGGAATCCTTCCAGCTGTTCTGCAAACAAAAGATAAATAAAGAGGATTTTTTATACTACACTAGATTTGGTTTGGTTTGGTTTTTTGTTAATTAACGTCGCACTAGAGCTGCACAGTGGGCTATTGGCGACGGTTCGGGGTCAATCTCGAAAGAAAGATCCGGGAACACATTCACACACACATTCATACATGCACCTCGTTATTTTAGAACCATGGTCAGATGACGAGGAAACACCTGAACTGGCACCCAACGCCTTCAATAGACGTCGGGACTTTGGACCCCGATCAGATGTATCGTGCACCAGTCCCGTATACACGCCAGTATAATTTGTTGGATATTCCGGACGACTTTCTAGTATTTTTGTAGCGAAGCTGGCAACCCTCCGATCTATATTACACTAGAAAGGATATCCTTTATATACATAATGTGTACATATATAAACGTACAAACGAAAACAACATACATATGTACATACATACAATGGAGGTTAAAAGCTTGTGTAAATCTTCAAGTTGTAATCTATATTGTATCAACACTGTAAAAAGTACTTAAAAATGAGTACCTAAACCTACTAATTTTTCTTTAAGTATAATTACATAATAAATAAGCGATGACGTACTCAAATTTAAGTAACAGTACTTTCTCAAATATAAGCAATGTGATTTAGCGTTGCTAATCTTAGTTTATGTTCAAGGGATCTTAATAAAATCTGACAAACTTAAAATAGTTATTCAGAAGATGGTTTTCGAGATTATTTTATATCGATTGCTTAAATAGAAACTGAGTTATATAACTCAATTATCTTACTCCTCATTCTTTTGCCACACCTGTTTTAATCATTTCTTCTGTTTATAACTTCCTAATGTCACCCTGGTGATTAAACGCATAAGGCACTGGTCTACGGAGCTGAGGATATGGGTTCGATTCTCGGTAAGACTTGGTTGCAATTGTCGATATTTATTGAAAAGGATTCATGAAGGCAGCCTATGTAGGCAAGTATCTACTTATTGTACTCATGTTTGGGTACATGCCTATTTCAAAATTGAAACATGCATTAGGAGATTATAAACATCGAATGTACTAAAAAATGAGTACATGTTACTTATTTTCAAATAACTATTTTTAACAGTAAAATTATGGCAATTAAAATACAATTTCTTTAATTAAAATAAAATCACTGATAATTGTAGTTTTTATTCTTCATAATAATAATATTGCAATTTTTTAAATAACTGTCTTGAAAAATTAGCGAATTGTCATTTACCACATCGATGCACTTAGGCACCGATATGTGGGGTTGTCATAAATTGTTGGGTGATGGCCATTGCCCATTGTTTGCTTGTTTAACTACACTTTACAGATCATTCACCGTTGCTATATTTTAACTATTTTGTTTGTTGCAACTTAAGCTAAGTAGCTTGATTAAAATACAAGCAAAGTAGTTGGAGAATAATGTCTTGGTGTACAATACAGCTAAATGTGATACAGCCAAACAAAGACCTTTGCCCCAAATTTTATTTGTGACCATTCTGTATTGTTTCCTTATAAGCATAAACAATTTCCCTAAAATAAATTTTTTACTCATTTTTCACATCCGAAATAGTTTCAAACATGAAATGCCCGACATCGTAAATGCAATGATTTCATTTCTTTCTTCATGAAGGATAATAAAAAGTTTCAAAATATTATAACTAAAAATTATCATTTTGTTTCATCATAAAAAGTTAGTTAATCAAAGTTGTGAAATTAAAGATTTTCGAAGGTTTTATACAAGAATGAGAAACGAAAAATTTCAGTTTTTTTTATAAATTTTAATTTTCCTGCATTAAACCTTGAAAAAAAATCTGCATTTTCCCTTCAATAAGTTCAATGCCACAAATTTGAGAAGTTTGTGCAGGTGTAAGGAATTTGGAACAAAAATCTTTAACTGCAGTTTCTTTTCAAAATTTTTACAGAACTTTAAAAAAACAGCAGTTTTCCTGAATAAAACTTTTATTTGAACAAATTTGATGAAGTTTTTAGGCTATGTGAGTTTAGAATATTCTGAAAAATTTCACCTTCCACTTGCCTAACCGCCACGACAGCGTCCAAATTTATTTCCGCAACGTGCTCCTTCATATAGAACAGAGCTCGAGTCAAAGCGTCCAAAGTCATGAACAGTTGAGTGTCGCACTTCATATGTCCCACGAGAGTCACAAAAAAGTATGACCACAAAACAAACACCATACTCCGTGTACAGATAAAGTCGCTTACTGGTGAAATGTACTCCTCTAACTGGTGTACTCCCCGTACTGATGTATTTGCTGAACTGATGTACTCCGTTTACTCGTGTTACTGGTGTAATCCACTTTCTGGTGTACTCCTTGTATTGATGTATTATTCGTACTGATGTACTCGCTTGCTGGTGTACTCCGCTTACTGGTGTACTACTCTTACTTGTGTACTCCTCGTACTGATGTATTCTGCGTATTGATGAACTCGCTTACTAGTGTACTCCGTTTACTGATGCACTCCATTAATAGTGCATTTCGCTTTTCTGGTGTACTCCGCTTACTTGTTTACTCCTCTTACTTGTGTACTCCACGTACTGATGTATTCTTCGTATTGATGTACTCTCTTACTAGTGTACTCCGGTTACTGATGTACTCCATTAATGGTGTACTACGCTTTTCTGGTGTACTTCGCTTACTTGTTTACTCCTCTTACTTGTGTACTCCACGTACTGATGTATTCTTCGTATTGATGTACTCTCTTACTAGTGTACTCCGGTTACTGATGTACTCCATTAATGGTGTACTACGCTTTTCTGGTGTACTCCGCTTACTTGTTTACTCCTCTTACTTGTGTACTCCACGTACTGATGTATTCTTCGTATTGATGTACTCTCTTACTAGTGTACTCCGGTTACTGATGTACTCCATTAATGGTGTACTACGCTTTTCTGGTGTACTCCGCTTACTTGTTTACTCCTCTTACTTGTGTACTCCACGTACTGATGTATTCTTCGTATTGATGTACTCTCTTACTAGTGTACTCCGGTTACTGATGTACTCCATTAATGGTGTACTACGCTTTTCTGGTGTACTTCGCTTACTGGTGTATTCCGTTTATTGATGTACTCCGCTAACATGTGTACTCCGCGTACTGCACAGTACTTGCATCACTGTCGCCCTGGCACTGCTTCTAGTTTTACTGTAACTGCGTTCTGTGAGATTGGATTGATTTAGAAACAAATGACTTCTTTTATTGAAAGCCTAATCGAATGTTAACATACTACACAGATAAAATCAAGGATATCAAGTGAGCAAACATTGGAGGGAAAGGGGATTGTCTGTGAATCAATATAGATTTTATTCGCACTCGGGCTTTTATTTCTAACTTTGTAGAGTGTAGTATCCAAAATAGTGGTCCCCTACCCGTAGTCCACGGACTACTGGTAGTCGGAGTTCTTGTCAAATCTTCAAAATATTTTTAAAATGCATTGTTTCATGTTTATTATTTTTAAACAAAAAATATAAATAGGGAATCAACATTACTTTTTTACCATAGAAAATACTCGGCAATGCTTCGAACCATCGCAATTTTCAATACTCAAACAAATCGAGTGTTGGACTTGAATTAAACTACCTGGAAATGTATTTTTTTTGCTAAAATGCATTTTATTAAACGTAGAAATTAGAAAAAAAAACAGAAAAAGATCAAAACATAAGTATAACAATGTGCCATTTAATATTTAATTCTAAAAATCCCATTTTACTCCTTGACCCATTTTCTCATCTCTTACCACTCCCTACCAAGTATGTATTTAATGCTCTGAAAAAAAGGAGACATCTACCTTTATTACTTTCTGAGGAAAAATATACTTTAAATGTGTCAATTTACTATTAGTAATATATAGAGTACCAACTTCTATCAAAAATACACGCAGAGAGGAAACTTCAGGTTCACAGTGCATCCAGAGCCGCTCTTAGGGGATGTGACAGGTGTCTTCGCACAAGGCCCCTGCGTTATGGGTGGGGACAATTCATAATTTCTTTTCTTTTTAAAAAGAAAAATCTAAAATCGTTTTTCGACGTGAAACGTATTTAAAATTGGGTAAGTACATAAGGTATCCGGAATGAAACACTAAGCTACGCTTTTAGGGTCATCCATACTGAAACAACAACTACTTGGCAAATAGCACGATTGGCATGAAAGGAAATTAGGTCCTGATACGTGAATGGGGGCCAGCAGCTTCAGACGAAGCAGCTTGTTTACCTTACTTCTGTTGGCGACCAATCCCTAATTTCTATAATCTTCTGGAATGAGTAGGAATGTGAAATCCTTCGGGCTATGCTCCAACACATCCTTCACCCCTTCGTTTTCTTAATGCATAATTCTTTAGATTAGACTCCTGTTGTACAGCTTTTAATTTCTAAAAATATTTCAAATGATGATTAGCAAAACTTGAATATGAACGCAAAAAGAAAAGTTTTCCAATTGCTACATATATTATTTATGAGCAAGATTTTGTACAGACTTTATTGTACAGAAGTTTATTTCATTGTACACAAAATTGTGCCAGAATACATAAGAACTGGTCTAGCTTAAAAAACAACTTAAAATCTTGTTTATGGAGTTCCATGTCTAGTTGAGGACCCAGTGTCTGCTTAGGGCGATCCTGAATGCGCCCTTTCATTTCAAATCCCGATTCATAAAAGAATTGCGCCACTTACAGTGACATTTTAAAGTGACGCGTTAACAATTTGATATTTCATAAAGTTTCAGAGTTAGCCATTTAACGTTGTGCGTGTTTCACTTTGTTTTTAATCTCCCCAAATATTGGTCGCATTACAGTTCGTAGATTGCGACACGGAGAAGAAGAGTGTTTCGTGAAAACGACGAAAATATGAAGAAATTGTCAGTTTTGTCTGTTTGCAATCGAACATTAAAACACATTCCTCAAACTTCGGTTGTATAATAGTGCCGTACGAGCTGCAATACTTGATAAACATTCGCACAGATAGATTCGACAATCAATAGCTAAAGATTATTCAAAGTAAGATTTATATAATGTACGTACCTATTTATATATTTTTTATTTTATAATAATCTTATATTTCTTTCATACAACTTATAAATTAAGAGTTGGAAGTATATTTAATATTCATTAGAAATGCATAGTTTTGTATTTAGAAATTCGAAATTTTGTACATACTAGTTAACATAACAACTCACATTTAGGACTTCACTCGAATTTTTGGACAATCCAATAGCTAAATATTATATAGAATACGTACTATACTCTTTCCTTTTATTACATAGTTTTCTTATATCTTAAAAATTAAGAGTTTGAAATATATTTAATATTTATTAGAAATGCTCAGTTTTGCATTTACATGTTCGAAATTTGGTACATACTAGTTAACATAACAACTCATAGATAGACTCGAATTTTGGGACAATACAATAGCTAAATATTATATATTGTGTAAGATTTACATAATATACATAATATTTCCTTTCATTTTTTTCTTATATCTTATAAATTCAGAATTGGAAGTATATTTAATGTTTATTAGAAATGTACAGTTTTGCATTTAGAAAAACGAAATGTTGTACCCACTAATTTGAAGAAAACACATGGCTGTAGTTAATTCCTTGTTATTATGTGTGGATTGTTACTATGATATATATTTAAGTATATATATATACTAGCAAAAATACCCGTTCTTCACACGGTGGTAAAAAAAATAACGACAAATGACAGAAAATATATACATTTCATCTCCTCATTGTATTAAAAAGCCCAACGTGCGGATATTTTCAGTAATGATTAAATCAAACAAAACTTATGACGTCATTTTTATAGTGTCAATAACGAAAAGAAAATTCTTTAAAATTGCAAACGATATTGTCATCTATGTTAAGTGAATGACATACATTAAAATAGTTATAATAAGCGAATCGAACATCGTACAAACTTAAAAATTATTACAAAAAATGTCTAATTTTTCAAGTAAAGTTCTCTGTAAATTTCATAAAGATACGTTGTGTAATTATGGAGTATTTCGTATAAATATCGACATTCTAATTGATTCATAATTTTTTACATTATATTTACGCTTTTCTCCATTGATTTTAACTGATTTTACTGTTGCCACTTCCTGAAACTTTGGTAGGATATGCTAAAAAATGTCATAACATTAGAATGGAACATAGTAGAGACTCGAAAATAGTCACGTTAAAATTCTTATTTTTTGAACTAATTATTCTGGGAATTTCAGAACTTTACGTTTTGTAGTTATGGAGCTTATTTTGTACTGACAAACAAACAAACCAACATCCGGACAGATTTTGGAAATTTCAGCTTTATATATATGCCTAATGCGCAATATTCTTAGATATCTGTCTATACCTGCAAAATCAAAAATTGGAAATATCACACGCCTATTACAAATGCCTACTTATATTAGAAACCTCGAATTTTGTGCACACTCTTATAAGAACATTATTGTAGATAGATTATAACAAGACCTATAGTTAATAACCTTCTAATCATTCTCTCTTTCAAAGTAGACATAATTAAACTTCCTAATCCATGTTTGAGATGCCTTGAATGTATTTAGCATCCCTGGGTTGAACTTTCTGTAATAAGGCAGTGTATTTTTAACCGACTTCCCAGCGCGCACACCAAAACTCCAAAATTAAACCGCCAGAAACTTTAAATGAAAACCGCCAAGTCGAGAGGTTATCAATTCGTCTGTTATGTTTTTTTTTATGTATGTTCGCGCAGGATTTCGGTTCTAATTCAGATATTTGCACAATTTTTTTTGTTGGATAGGAGATGTTTCACTTGGGAGCAATTTGAAAAAAATATCCGGTTATCCGGCATTTAACTATCCAGAATTCTCAATTATCCGGACCGTTTGAAAAAAAATATTGTCCGATTTCGAAAATTCTTTTTTAGTTGGATAGAGAGAAATCCACTTAGGCAAAATCTGTAAAAAATAATCGGTTATCTGGCTGTTATATATCCAGAAATGTCGATTAACCGGAGTTTTTTTTAAACAATTTATCCGATTTTAAAAATATTTTCATTGTTTAACCGAAGTTGTACAACAATGACATTTCGTTTACCCAGTATTTATTGCTCTGGATAGAGATTGTTTTACGATATGCATTGTGGAGACAAAATGTAAGCACAAGTTCTTACTTGAATTTCTTGGTGAATAATGGCAGGGGGCGAATCTCCCCGCTAAATTAAAAAATAAAAAGGGAAAAATAAAATAATCTTTCTAGAAAAAAAAAACGACTTTAAGGAAAATGCGCAAAAAAGTAAAAAACAATTTTTAATTTTACAAACGAGTTCAGTTATTTAATATCAATTTTATATTTATTAGAACTTTCTGAAGTTGGTGCCAATTTACAAAAATCATACCTAAATGCTGGCTGCGATTTCAAAAAGTTTTAATAAGTATAAAAATCATATTAAATAATTCAATTTTTCCAACTCGTTCGTAAAATTTAAAATTATTTTTTACTTTGTAGCGCATTTTCCTTAAAGTCGGTTTTCCTTTTTTTAGAAAGACTATTTTATTAATGCAAGTTTTTATTAAACTCACTGTTGTGTTGTTGTAGCCACACAAATTTTGTAATTCAATTTAAACCCACTTCCAACAGTCAAATGAACTTAAAACTTGGCAAAAATACGTAATACCGATGACAATACAATATTTAGCCTTTAAATTATTAATTACTAATGCATATTACTAAATATTTTCCATTGGAATTTAAAAAGAGGTTTCCCACGCATCTTGAAATGACGACCCAGAATGACTTCATTACGATGAACTTGAACGTGGCGCCATCTCTCGGTGTCACTAACATTCAAGTTAAGTTTACGTACTAAAATACGTAGGGCGTAAATAATAATAATACGTAAAAGCGTAGGGCGCTCAACATTATAAAATTCTGAACCCGTTTACATGAACAGTTTCGCTTTTATTTTAGTTAATTTAGAGCAACAGTTTATTAGTACAATAACTATATTAAAAGCTTGCATTTCAAAATGTATTTGAAAAGTACTCGAGTTGTGCTGCACAGTTTTAATCAAACATATAGCGAGTCTTTTGAATGTCAACTTTAGTTTCTTGATATTATGAGTGCGCGCTTCTTTCAGTAAGAAAAATAGAACATTTACTCTGCTCAGAACAATGCTTCAAGAAATCAGCGCGAAGCTGTTGCCGATGGACGTTGACTATTTACCTGGCGCATTTCGAAAGAAAGCTGAAGTGGAACTCAACGAAACCCCAGAGAGAAGAATTCAAGGTCTTCGTGTTTTAAAAGAGAAGGCGAAAGGTACAATTATCTATATCTAAGTTATGTTGAATGTAAGGGTGGTCACCAATTGTTGGGTGATTTTCATTGTTGTTTTGGCTGTTTAAAGTGCCTTTAATCGGCGGAAATATTGATTTTTTTGTGCTTAAAATACGGTTTGATAACTACAGTTAATTATTTCAAAATTTTGAAATGATCTGGTGATTTATAAGTGTAATAAAAATAAATTTTGTTACTTTGACAGCACTTAAACTGCCAATAGGCCTTTTTATAGGCAATTTTAAAATGACAGCAGCAGTTTAGAAAAAGGAAGAGGTTACTTATGCTGTGCAGGACAGTTTTGAAACAATGGAGTAAAAAATGTTACTTACTCCAAAAAGTGTCACATAATAGCTATAGTTCGAAAAATGATACGTTTTTGCTATTGAAGTCTATTTTAAAGTGTTTTGTGATATAGAATATGAATGTGCAGGAAATTCATTTGCATTAATATGATTTCTAACACAAAACTAGTGCTATAATAATATTTTAAACATTATTTGCATTCCAACATTTTTTTCACAAAAAAATTAGCTTCATTATCATTTCAAAATTGAGTTCATAATTGTGATTTAATGCACTCCCATTAAATAATAAAAGCTGGAATTTTTAAGTAGTTATAAAATTTAAATTATTTTTGAAGATTAAATTTTTTTTAAACGAGTGATATGAGTTTAAAATGTTTTATTGCAGTTTGTATTTTTTGCATAAGCTACTGTATTTAAAATACTTTTCCAAATCGTATTCAAATGACTTGATTATTTTCCAAAAATACCTATATATCTTACTTAAAAGAATTAAGAATAGATTTTGTAATTTAGAATATAGATGTAGATTAAATCATGTATATTTATATATTTAAAAAAAATTGCATAAGCCTCTACATTTTTTCTTCAAGAATTAATTCAGTAGTTACAAATTCGATGCTTAAAGTTATAAAACACAGTATAGTGAATGTCAGAAAAAAATATCCTTACAAAATGTTAAAAACTGAAACAACCAAAAAAGAAATTACTATTAAAAATTCATTTATTAAGATATTTTTTTGCTGCTAAAATCATTTTATCTAATAATAACTCTCTAATTTTATAAAATCTGTAAAATATATATGTAAATGATTTTATAAAAAAAATTATACCAAGGGTTAATAATAAATAATTCTTTTTGCTATGCTTTAACTAAGTTGTTTGTTGCTGTTTGTTTAAAATACTCGCAAAGTAATTAAGCAAGAAAGTTTTATAATGCCAATAAACAACTAAATTTGATACGATGACCGCTGTACCCGTATCGACTTTAAAGACGTATTCACGTTAAAAACCACAGAGCTAAATAATAATAAACACTGGAGTGAGGACTCAGCGTGCTTGACCACTTTACACCTTTCTAAGCGAAGGTAGAAAAAATAGTCCTTCTGCATAGGTTTGTGTAGATTTAAAAACGCATTTCTGGCTTTCAAAAATACATAAAATGTTATACACAATGTCTTTTGACCTACTTACTTTCTTCCTTAAAGAAGACAAAAAGTATCGGAAAAAAAATCACTTTTAAATTTTTCTGTGACGTCACGTGAGTCTCCCTCAAATCGAAGGTAGAATGTTTTCTCAACCTTTCTTCCGAATAGTTTGCGTCCGCTCAGCACGGTAAAGTATATTGTCGCTCAATGGAAATACTCGATCCAGTGTTTATTGTGATTTGAGCTCAGTGTGTGTTAAAAACTGACACCGATTACAATACCTTTCAGCCGACAAGAGCACGCGCGATATTGAGTTCGTGGACGACTTCCTTCAGCAGTTCCTCCGCCACAGCAAGTACAACTTCGACCGGGCCTTTTCCCAGCTCAGGAACTACGTCCACTACAGGAGACGGTTCCCGGGCATCTTCGACGAGATCGACCCGGGCATCATGAGTCGATCGGTCAGCCACTTCTGCACCGTCCTGCCCCGGCGATGCCCCGACGGCTGCACTGTCCTGCTCTTCGAACTGGGTAATGTGCTTTAAGGAAATACAGGGTTCCGAAAGTATAATATTTTAGCTTCCAAAGAGTCATTAAAAATACAAACATAAGTATGTATTTACAGTTTTCTGTATTTGTCGTGTAGGCAGGTGATTGATCTAAAGGTTTCGCGTAGTGTTTTGTTAATTTGAATGATTGCTATTGAAAAAATTAAAAATAGTGCTTTATTTCAATGCCAAACATAAAAGTTACTAAGTACTAATTAGGAACATTTAAACGTGATAGTGAAAGAGAGAGTAAAGTGTCCAAACCAACTTACGTATATGTGGTATAGACAGGGTCCTCGCTAAAGAGGGGAAAGGAGGGGAGGGGGGTGAAGTTGTGTACAACTAATGATGCGCACATCGAAATTCTAACATTTTAAAACAAAACTCTCATCCCCTCTTTTACTAAATACAATAAAACGTAAGGGCAAATATATATAATATATTTTAAATGAATTTGTAAATTACCTTTCGTACGCCCTGTATATACGTTTGGTTTAAAAAACTCAACTATACCATATTCGTTGTTAGTAATTTCATACCTCATAACAAGCAACAAATTTGGAAAACTTTTACATTATACTAGTTGTTACCCGCGGTTTCACTCGCGTTGAAAACAATTTCCCCGTTGGGCATAAAAATGACACTTCGATTTATTTTAATGAATTGGAAGCACCCAATAAACTAATCGTTTTAACTTTTATAGCTTTTAGGTTTGGCGCAAATAGGCGACACCATTAAAGAAAAGTATTTTGAAAACAGCTCTGGAAAATTATCGACAATTTGGCAATTTATTTTGAATGTATTATGCTAATACGAGTTCGTCGATTTTTCATCTTCAGTTTGACGATTACGAAATCTGAACCCGGCAGCCTTGAATCGGATTTAATAGATTATCAACAGCAATTCACGTTCGATTTTTAGTTGTTCAGTTGACTAAAAGTTACAATGTAATTACTACTAGTGCACTGCAAGCCTTAGATTTTGGAAATAGTCACTATATCGTTGTGTGTGCAGGCAAATGGGAACCGGATGAGATCAACGACGATGACTTCAAGCGCTTCGTCATCATGACGTACCACCAGTCCCTCCGCCACCCGATGGCCCAGATCAACGGATTCAAGACCATCCACGACTTCACCAACACCTCCATCAAGCACCTGCGACGCATCCACCCCAGGAACCTCTACCACCTCCACTACGGAGGCGTGGTGAGTCACTCCACTGTGGGATTCTTTTCGGCAAACATTTCTTGACTTGTCTGCAGAAAATTGACTTCGACTTCTAAGTAAACTGACATTCTTCAGTAGGTTTGGGCGCTGATGACATTTTGCCATTGTGATTAATCGCAGGCCAATAATTGGTATTTTTTGATTAATCGAAATTTCAGATATACCGATATTTTTCATACAGTCACATTGTTGATATATTTTCGATGTATCGATATTTTCGATGTATCGATAGTTTCGATATATCGATAGTTTCGATATATCGATATCTTTGATATATCGATATTTTCGATATATCAATATTTTCGATATATCGATATTTTCGATATATCGAAATTTTTGATATATCGATATTTTCGATATATCGATATATTCTATATATCGATATCTTCGATATATTGATATTTTCGAGCGTTAGGTAAACGTAAAGATGCGTAGAAAGAAACACAAAGATGTTATAGAACGTCTTAAACTTACCTTTCGGAACTGGGTCGCAATTCCGGGCGTTCTTTCGACCGATCGTCAAATTGAAAATTACAAAGGCGAAATCGCAATGATTTGTTACTTCCGTAATTTTGATACATATCGAAATATCGCCTAAGCCTACTCTTCATAGGAATCTGTAGTTTGATTTATCAATAGACAATTGATAGCCGGAATAGCTTCAAACTTGGTCGGAGAACTAATAACAAAATGGGAACTCTGATTTCGCAAAAAAAAGTTCCAAAAGTCACTAATAGGGGGAAATGTAGAGTTGTGTCATATAAAAAAATTTGACAAAATTTACAAATGAATAAATAAATTTAATTGAAATATCCCGCTTTAATAAGCAATATCACTTCCCTGGCGAAGACACGCTGTTAAAAATGCATGCTCTTAGGAAATTCATGTTGTGTTTTTTTCGAAATTAACTAAAGTTACGCCACAAATGAAGCGTTTTGGTTCTTATACGTAGTAATGTACGTATAAGAACCAAAATCCACGAAAAAGAATCTAAATAAATTACTGTCGTTAATAATGTGAAGATTCTTGTTTCCTCAAAAGTCAAGTGGTTCAATAACAAAATGATTGCAAAAATTAACGACAGTGTTCTTGATGATAGCAGAATGATAGCCCCCTTTGCACAGCATTCTCTACAGCCGAACGTAACACATCACAAGGAATGTTAATGACAGTGAGGTTATTTGAAGTCCAAGCTCTACCTTAGTCTAGTGAAATAATTGACTATCTTAATAGACAATACTCGTATATCACGGACTGTGATGAACATTCCTTGTGATTCGTTATATTCGGCTGTAGTGAATGCTGTGTACATGGAGAAAAGTGTTGTGCACGAGAACGACGGATTTAAGGTGGGTAATTTCCTCAAAAGGGAAATGATATTGCTGATTAAAGTGTTATGTTTCAATATAATTTCGTCTTTTTTACTTATTTGTCTGTTTTATGTAATTTTTTTACATGACACAGAGGCACATATACCCCTGTTGGTGACTTACGAAACTATTTTTTTTTCTTCATGGAGTCAAACAAATATTTTGTTGTTAGTTCCTCTACCAAGTTTACAATAAAAAATTACATTAAAAAACATTACTAACTTAAAAAAAATGATAGATTATCGGAATATTCAGCTATCACAGAATAAATTGATACTCAGAACATAATTTTAACTACACTTCGTATATTTATAAGAGGTATTTGCATGTATCTTTCGTGTGGAACCATTTTCGGCTCCTCATATTCGTTTTAACGCGCATTAAAAATACTGTCTTATAAAATAAGTATAATTTAACAATGATATTTTTATTTACAGAATAGTTTTCCAACTCGTTTCAAGGAACTTCATATGGTCACAAAGTCTGTGGCTATGACCATGGTATGGTCACTTGTAAAGCATGTCCTCAGCGAAAAGATCAGAAAAAGGGTAAAATCAATTAGCATATAGTTACTTACGTTAAAGTGAATGACCAAATTCGAAAATTTTGAGGAAATTATTGTCAAGGGAGCTTTTTTAGATAAGAAAATAACATCCAAACTATGTATCATCTATAAAGTAATTTATATATTGAAATAATATAATAAATCAATGCCTAAGAAATTAGTTTATTTAAACAACAAACACATTTATTTAAGTGTAAAATATTATTTAATTTAAAATCATAAATCTAGAAACGGTCGCATTTACATTTTCCTTTTTTCATGAAAATTTGTCGCCCTTTTAGCCTGGTGCTCCAAGCGGCTGATTGTGTCGCAGTGGCGGCCCGTGATCTAAATTGTTAGTGCAGCCGAAATCATCTGAATCCACCCCCCCCCTATTTTCCAAAAACCTTACATGAACGGAAATTCTTTATTATTCACTACTCAAATCAAGTTTCCTTTCAATTTTTAAGAAATGATAACATGCGAAAAAAATAGAAAACACTTACTTATTTTTTGAAAATTAAAGCAATCCTGCTTTCTTTTAAACATGCGAATCGGTTAATTTTAATATTAACTTACATAACGAAACAACAGCAGGACCATGTCTTGAAACAACAGCACACAGTAAATGTTTCACGAAAACCATTTCCGTTTGGATATAATCTCGTAAGTTCTCATTTCACCCATTAGCCAATCAGCAAATCGAACCGCAAGTGCAGCTAAAACAAGAAAACTCATTTTGGCTGTACCTTCTCACAAATGCAGTGCATTAGCATGGGGGGAATCTCCATACTATCAGAGGTTGCCATGGCAACGATGCAGCCGATTTCGAATTTCGCTTTTTAGCTGAAGTTTATGTCAAATGTAGTTTTTTCCCCTCCTGAACATGCTTGCTGTTTATCGGAGATTTTGTTTACTACCGTAGAAATTTCATTTTCAATTCTAATCTTCATTTAAGATAATTAGTAAAATATCTGATTTTAGTTTTAAAATACACTAATGAATTTAGGTGCAGCCCGGCTGTACTTGCTGTAGTGGGCGAGCCGCCACTGTTGTGTCGTTGCGACCTGTAGCCACCCCTAATTGTCATTGCTGACGTAAATACGTTTTTAAAATCGGCCTGGGTACAGCTGTCACCGGCAGAAACTTGCGCGACATAAAAAGCATTTTAAAGCCTCATAACTCCATGAAGAATCAGCATATAGGATAAATAATCTACTATCGTATAGAGAAAGATTTACTGCTTCGATAAGCTGGCCTTTGGACCGCGTACGCTGAGCTGTTTAAACATGTCACTTCGGCGGGTTCTATTCGACGGGTCGAGGCTAGTGCGTGCCTACATTGAAGAGAGGAATATACAATTTTCCTTCGATGAGCTGTTTGATGTTTTTAAACCATTTGTGGGAAAAGTTTGTGGAGTGGAAAGTGATGATTTGTCGAAGATTTCGCTACTAAGCCAAACTATCACACTCAGTTGTTCGCTAAAAATCATCAGTTGCGGAACAGGGAACTTAAGCAGGTTGAAAGGGCAGTTCAATACAAACAAAATATTTCTTTCTAAGAATTCTAAACTTATGACAACTGAAGGGATGAATGGTATGTAACAAAAAGTAAGATTACAGATATTTGGCCTTAAATTTTTCATTTCTTTCATGCCTCCTTCCTTAAACTAGTATCTATGTTTATAAGGCTTCTGCAGTTTTGTTGTCAGTGTCAAAAAGGTCAACGCATACGTCCTTCATCTAGGACGATAACTCAAAATTTAAAAATTGTTCCAAACCTCCTTCATTTACTTACCACTACAATTAGAAACATTTTAGTGCTTATCGAAGTTGAAAAAAGGAGCATGTCATGCGTACGAAGTATTCATGAACCAAAACTTACGTGGGGACTGTGCATAACCATTTTTTTTCGAACGCTCTGTACATCCAAACAGTTTTTCTATCGGAATATAACCCGAACGTCGGAAATACCCCACTGTGCAGCAGCTCTTTGTGCGACGTTGTTTAACAAACCAAATAAAAATTTATTATAGAATATATTGCCAATCCTATATCAACTCTTGTTGTCTCAATACAATAGGTGATCTTCCATTCTGATCCTGAAGGACTTCTGAATCATTTTCCTAGATCCGTTCTCCCTGTCCAATATGGAGGAGATCTGAAAGACTACTACATGGGGGAATGGATGAGGGAAGCCAACAGACAAGAGGGAAAGTCCTCGCTCGCTGGACAGCGAAATTTCATATGAAAATATTTTTTTAAATTTAATACACCATTTCCGTAATCCTAATCAATTTTCCAATGCTGCCATCTATGGAGTTTCAAAGTAACCTTCTGGATCAGCATCGCCCTGTAAACAAACGGTTGCTTTCGACAACGGCCTGAAAAGTCTTCCTTTTACATGAACAACTATAAATTTTGGATGAAATGTTTCGTAATTTAATCAATATTTTGAAAAGAAAGGCAAATGACTTTTAGAGAATATTTGCATACTTAAATTTCTTTCCAAACCGGTCCCATGATACGAATCATAAGTTCAATGTAATCTTAAGTTCAATATCATCATAACTTCATCATGGAAAGTATTGTGAGGCTAACCATAGCAACCGGTTGATTAGAACATGAAGGAGAACGTTCAGTGGCTGTTTGAGGAAATGTTTAACACAAGAAAGCATTTTTGCACCCCCCCCCCCCCCCCATTTTTACAAAAAGAAATATTTTGTAGGCAAATATTTTTATTTTTGAATGATTTAATTCTTAATTTGAAGACGGTTTTAATGCAGATATTTTTCCAGTGATAAACTGACACATAAATTATCTGAATGAAATTTATTACTATTTTAAGTAATAAGATATTAAAGCACAATTTTATCTAGTTATCTAACACTAGATGTTTGTCCCCGCTCGCTGGGAAACCCGTCAAAGCATATACATTAAAAAACATCGAATGGCTTTCGGTGTTACTCGACCCCTACCCCTCTTGTCCGAAGTCTTGCGCTCTGTTGACTGAGATAAGGGCAGCTCATTGAGGACCGTGGCAATAATATTTTTAAAATGTTACTCTATGCCAAGGATAGTGAAGACTATATATAGAAGGTGCGCTCGTTTTACGATCTTTGAAAGTGGGCAAGGACAGGCAACTAAATGACGTCATTTTAGCTCCGCCTTACTTTTGACGTCATGTTAGCTCCGCCTTACTATCGGTTTTTGATCATTCTCATTGGCTGTGTGTTTCGATGTAAGATTGCGTATTTCAGTAATTTTTTTTTTCAAGTTAATAAATTTTATTTTATTTATTTAATTCTATTAATTACATACAGAACTCCGCTTTTTTGTTTATTTTTATTTTCGTTTTATTCTTTTGATCAATAGAATAGTTCACAGAAAAAACGAATATATGGCAGCACCATCAACCAACGCACGCGCATCTAGTTCAGCCTTGCCATTGGTTCAAACGAGAGCATTAGACACGCCCACAGTAGGCGAGGAAGGCGTCACTATGACGTCAAATAGTTGCTCTCTCCGCCTTCCGTTAGGCAGCGCGAGTACGAGCACACCTTATATATATATATATATGGTCTTCACTATCCTTGACTCTATGCAATATTTCTAAGTTTATTCAAATCATTTTATAAACGGATCACCTTCTATAATCCGGCGCCGCTTGTGTCTCCTGGGCTTCAGAGAATGCTGCTGCACAGCGTTTCTGAGCCAAGGAAGATTTAATCAACTCCCATCTCTATACACTACGAGCAATGACGTCACGACTAATAGGGTGTCTATTAAAATTATTTAAGCATTTTTCTATACATTTATTTGTCCATCGTTTAATTTATAAGAATGTTTAAATGCTATTATCTCTAAATGGCTATTTTCGAGTTTTTGGAACCATTTAATCAAAGAATATTAGATATATTTATGTGACATTTTCAACCTTTTCCACAGAAAGACTGTTTTATTGTTATATTGTGTGCATGTAAAATAAAATAATTTCCTTAATTGTTTATGGTTTCTACTTTTTCATTTATAAACACACTGAATTCTTCGTAGAAACTGAAGGGCAATAGCCAAAAATACTCAAAACTGAAAGGCGTTGCATTTTTATCACATTTAGTAATTTAAAATAAAAACTGCAAATTGTATATTCGAAATACTTTTAACCAGTGCAGCAATTCCTCCATTTATTTCCAAGTTATTAATATTCTAAGCGCAGGCCACAAATTATTAATTGTGAATAAAAAACCCGTTTAGAATGATTACGAATAAATTATTACTGCTTTAACGCAAAAGTTAAGTCGATTTTTCTTTTGCGTTTTTGAAAGTGTGTCGGAAAAAATTTGGAACTGTATTTTTAGTTTTGTATAGTTATGTATCAAAAGAGCTAAAGGAATGTCCTGAAATGACGAAACTAATGAATTTTAGCCATTTAGAGATCATATATCTCCTCCGTTTTGATCTTCATCACTGTCAAATGGTACTAAATATATTTACGTTCTTTTGAGACAGCAGTTTTTTCCCATTTCTCTTTGAGACAATTCTTTTTGAGAACCGTTAATTTTTCAGATAAGAGCGTCTTAGAAATGCGCAGAAATACTTTTTTGTATAATATAAAAAAATATAAATTTTATATATTTTTTCAATGAATTGATTCCTTTAATCGATTTTCACTTTTTAATGTTGTCATAAAAATTATTTGGAATTTAAATTTATTAACAACCTTTAGAATTGCCACATTCCTATCTTGAGAGCTGTCACTGCTTTTAACCCTTTGGATTCGAGTGGAGACAATCAGTCACCAAAAGAACTGTCTGTTCTTTTGTTCCCAGTTCTTGAAATTGAACGAGAACTTCTTCTTTATCCAACTACATTTAACAGAATTACTTCACTTGGATATCAAACTATTTTATTAACAGTTTGCACTCGAGTGTCACATTTAAGTCATCAAAATAACGACGTGTTATTTTTCTCTGTTCTTCAAAATGACAGGGAGTACAATGACAGGGAGTTATATAGAAATTATATTTGTCTACTAGTAGCACTAAGTATGTTAGCGATTTCTAAAACCTTCTTCAAACTGAAATCCTCACAACCCATGTTTTTTAAAAATAAAATATTCTACAAATAAACCGTTAAAAATATGTTTATTATACTGAGATAAATACCCAGCTTCACGCAAAACTTCTTTATTTTATAATTATCCACCTTAAACGTAAAAACAACATGCCATTGAATACCTCTTTAAAAAGAACAGGAAAGGAATATAACTGTCCCATAAAAATAACGTAAATGTCAAACATGTCCTCGAGTTTAATGGATAAATAAGACCATTTATTTTTATAACAATCACTCTATATTTGAAAATATTTACTTCTACTGGTGAACCTAAATGTCGCCTGATATCCGTCTGCTGTTACGAGTTTTTGCAACAGGTGGAGGTTAAATTGTATCGCATTGCTGACTAATGCCTACACTTTACGTATGCGTTGCATTAATTCCATTCAACGGTTTCAACTATCGGAGCCACCACAAAACTCGCCCAGTCTGATACTGTAGCTACAAATGAATTTCAGTTTGGATTCGCTTGGTTTTTCCGAATTTGCAGTGGCATAGGAAGCAAAGATGCAAATATTTCAATTGTAAGAAGAAGACAATGATTTTAAATTTTCGGCAAAAGTTGACTGGTAAGTGAATTAATATGCTTGCTCCTAAATTAAAACTAATCGTTTAAAGTTTGTTAAAAAAATAGATTATAAAATAAAGTTTTGTATTCTATAATTATGTTGATATGATCAAACATGTAAGAATAGGGAAGATGTCAGTTATTTTGAAGAATATCACTAACTAAATTTATTTGTATGAATACGATGAAAAATAAAATCAATATATTTGTTTGTCTGCTGTTTTGATGGTTTTGTTTAACCAGTTATAACTTTATCAACAACTGGAAGATTTTTCAAGAAATTTACACTAATTTAAACTTGCAAAGCTAAACCTATACAATATACATAGCCCATATAGTTCAATATATGGGCTATGTTTTGTGTTGATATCTGCAGCTATTTTAAAATTTCAATTTTATTTTTGCTTTATCACATATGAAATTTTTTACTACTATTGGAAATTTAAACATTGTCGATATCTTTTTTTTATAGCTAGCTGTATTGTTAGCATATGCTTACATTACTAACGTTATTGACCAAAAATGTTTTTCGTAAATAATACTTCTACTAATGTGATTTTTAGAGCTTCACTCAAAAACTTATTTTTTGAACATTTTATTTATTATAATTTTTTTAGTATTTGTTCATTAATATAAGTTTAAATGTTATGAATAAAATATGATAGATATAAAATAAATACTTTAAATGTCATTTTTGATATTTGCCAACTTTCTTTTTAAATGTTATTTAATTTTTTAGCTATCGTCTCTGAAAAGTAAATTGGTAGTGATCAATAAAAACAAAGGCACGAAATTAATATAATTTATTTTGCACATAAAAAATGCGGAAAAGGCAAAAATAAAATATTGAATTTTATCACCAGTTGACATCCAATTTTATATAATATTTTTTTTGTTTAGAGGAGAGGGTTGACATATTTATTTTTCGGTAGAATATTGCATTCAAAATAATATGTTTAATTATCTAAAATTGAAATAATTATATATTTTTTACTGTTATTCAAATATCGCTCACCTCTAAAATGAAAACATACTGCAATTTTGTAATTTATGGTCTTTACGAAAAAGTGAAGCAAGTTTACAAGTCACATGCTATTACAGACGAACATGCCTGTTCCCAATCACACCAGAAGTCAAGGGTAATTGGGAAGACGCGATTCATATGCACACATTATTTCAAATTTAATGTGATAAAAAATATAATGGGTACTTAAAAACGAATCATTAAAGATATTTGATATTACAGTCTGTATTTCGCATTTAAAATATGTTTAAATTATTAATCTAAGTTTTAATTACAAAAAGTGTTTCCACCCGTCTGATCTTCAGAAATATTTCTCTCAATTGTAGCGTCACTTGCTAGCAATGACTTCAGTTTGGTCTCAATTCCATCTTTACAACATCATAAAACCGCAACTGCGAAAAATATAATGGGTACTTAAAAACGAATCATTAAAGATATTTGATATTACATTCTGTATTTCGCATTTAAAATATGTTTAAATTATTAATCTAAGTTTTAATTACAAAAAGTGTTTCCAATTATCCCGTCTGACCTTAATAAAAATTTCTCTCAAGTGTAGCGTCACTTGTTAGCAATTACTTCAGTTTGGTCTCAATTCCATCTTTACAACATCATAAAACCGCAACTGCGAAAACATTACAAGAAAAAGTTTCTCACTGTTATTGCTTCCCTTAATCTCAAATATAATCGAATAACCTATTTTCTTAACCGGCAGTGTCGCAAGTTAGATGATGATGCTCCTGTTCTACAGTTGTGTCTTGACGCTATTGGTAGGTGCCGGACACTGCAATGCACCTGACGACGGCAGGCTGGCCAAGGTCTTGCACGCCTTGACTAGAGCCCTGCACTACTTGCATGAGGAAAGAGACGAAATCAACTTGGACGCAGTGTTCGCTGTCAGACAGGTGCAAGGTAAGCAAGTCTTCGTTTATTACGTCGCGCAATTTTGACGTGAAAGCGTCTTTGGCCCACTGACGCTCAAACAGTTTTTGCTATCGTAAAGTTGTTTTCACCTCATGTAGGTTGAAGTAATTTTTCGAGCACATGTTCTTTAACATTAATTTTTATTTTTTTTTAATCAATTGCAAAGAGATATCTTGTAAATTGAACCTCAAAACTTTTAAAGTAAAAAAAAGTATTGTAAATTGGAGTGTTTGTATGAATTAAAAAAAAAAATGCTGCTAGTAACATGCATGATCATCAGAGGGGGGTTAGCGTAAACCATTAGGGGGTCTGTATACTTCGTAACAATTGTAATTCTAATTTAAAAATTTTAAAATAAGGACCGAACCCTTTTTTGTAAATTAAACGGTGGGCTATCTCAAAGGAAAGGCTCGCGAATATTGCCGCATATTTCTTAACAGTTGTAAGATGACTAGGTCATCAGGAAAAATACGACATCAGGAAATTAACTTCGTGATCATATTTAACATGCACCAGTACCCCTATAAGTTCCTTATTATTGCAACATGGTGGATATTTTTTGTCGGTGAATGTGGCGAATTTGACAACCCTCCGATTACTAAATCGCTACGCACATGTTTGGGGATCAACATCCATTGGATGTTTGTCCAAGCCCATAACCATTCGACCACCACAGGTCCAATCGAAAAGCAAAAAATCTGACACAATTTTATGTTTTAGAACAGAAAAATTAACTTATTTTAATTTTTAACCGACTAAAAAGCGCGTCAACCAAAACTTTAAAATAAAACCGCCAAAAGCTTATATTAAAACAGACAAAGCGCGCCAAAAGGAGATAGGTTATCAATTCGACTGTTACGTATTTATTTTGAATATATGTATGACTTGTACACTTGTTTTTTAAACATCTTTATACGAAATTTATTTTTAAATCTTTTCTGTGAGCAAGCATTGCCTTTTCTTGTTTCTAGCTTTAAATCTGCTATTCCCTTCTTTCCCCTTCACCATAATTTTTAACTTTCTACAAATCTTATAATAGATTTATTTTTTATATCTATAACATTCCGGTTCAACTGATGGGCGATTTTTCCCTCCAAACTACTGAGCAATTTATTTAAATTTTGGAATAACTTTTTTTAGCACTTTTTAGGACTAGAAAAATTGCTATTTCGTAAAAGTTAGATTTCATAAGAAAAAATTAAATTTTTCACGCCTCTACCCATTTTGTATTTACTACAACACAATCATGCCCAATCAATCACCCAATCAAGCCACGACGACTGCACATTAGAAAAGGACCTCCCCCCCCCCCTGATTATGTCTCTACTGATGAAGGTATGTTTGATTTCCTTTGCAGAGCAGCTGCAAGCCTACCTCACTTATGACGTGCTCGAGTTCCGGACATTGCAACATTGGCTGGAGGTGCTTCGCGACAAGGCCAAGAGAATCGCCGATGAGGGCAGATACAACGTCCGGAAAAAAAACATCAGATATGCTGCTAGTAAGACAAATCCCACTCTTTGATCATAAGTAATTAAAATTGTGACCATTCCTATCAGAGGTGGCGCCACTAGGGGGGCTGGGGGGGGCTGTAGCCCCCCCGTCGGGCAAGCCAAGCCCCCCCATCGGGCAAAATTCTGAAGTTTGTCGGGGAAAAGCGTTATTTTAATTATTAAAACCAAATTTTAATGAAAAGTTGAGTCGAATTTGCTTTTTTAATTAAATGAATCTAGGTCATAAACCCGACAGAGCTAATTCCGACAAGCAGGTCACAATCCCGACAAAACTATAATTCCGACAGACCGAAATCCCGACAGCCTGTGGTGGCCGAATGGTTCGGAGTTCGGACAAGCACTCGATAAGCACAATTTTCTATCTCTAGCTTGTGTGTAGCGATTCAGTAATCGGATAGTTGTCAAATCCGTTCCTTTCGACACCAAAAAAATATCCACCGCGTATAAGGGACTAGTGCACTCGGGTTAATCTGATTGTGGTCCGATGTCTTGACGTTTATTGAGGTAGGTTGCACCGGATGAGTTGATCTCGTCATCTAACCGACCGTGGTTCAAAAATACGATCAGACAGTGTTCTCGGGTCTTTTCTTCCATATAAACCCTGATCCTTCGCCAATAACCCCCCACTGTGCAGCTCTAGTTCAATGTTAATTCAACCAACCTATTCTAACAAACTAATTTCTCGGCAATATTGTTATCCTATATAAACAAATTCTATAAACCAATATTTATTATTTTAGATAAAATTATCAGTATTTTTATTATTTCACAGCTTTTTATACAAGGTTATGTAAGGTTAAGTAGGGTTTCACGTATACTAGACTTATTGTTATCATAATTTCAATTACATTATTTGCTACATATTTTACAATAAAAAGCAACCCCAAAATTTCAAACTAAAACCCATGTTTCAAAATATCACCATTAAAAAATTTAATATTATTCCAAATAATAATCTAAAGAAATATATGATCATATAATTAAAACATCATACCATCATGCACACGATATTTTATCCCGCATATCATTGATTTTGTGCCAAAAAACAATCGCGATTTATTAAAACCATGCGGCGAAAGTATTTTTAAAAACTTTTATTAAGTCGGCCATCAATAATAATTTCAATGAAACTATTGCTAATACTCAGTGGCGGATTTAAAGAACGGTAAATATACAATTAGACAATGCCATTTGGGCCCCTGCAAGTATCAGTCAGAAAAAAAATAAGGACTTGAGGAAAAATATACTTTAAAAGTTTTAGGAAGTAAAGTGGTTAAAATGAATTTGTCAATTTATATCATTAATGAATTTATTTTATAAAAGGAAAACTTCAAAAAGTTAGCATGCGTGTCGAAAATGTGCATTAACGAAAATATTTTGTGATCGTTCAAAAATTGAAGAACACGATTAAAAATTTAATTTAAAGTAAAAGATTTCATGTTAAAATGTAAAAAATTAAAGTTCTTTTTTTAAAAATGTTCTTTTAAGACACAACATAAATCTTAACAGTGCTTATTTCACATGCCATATTTTTTTTTCTACTGTTGCATTTATTTTAAGCGTATGAGCAGGATATGATTTAGAAAGTTCAGTACTATAGGCATAAGCCCTACATCACTAAAGAGGACCCTCTCGTAAAAATAGTCTCGAAAAATAAAAAATATCGCAAAATAAGTTTATTATTCATTTAAAATACGACTTAATTCTCACTTTTTTGGATAAATTGCTGAACATTGCATTAATAATAATAACAATTTTGTCATGTATTCGCCGGGCCCCCAAATCAGTCCCTGCGTATGAGACACGAGTCATTTTGTTTTGAGCAAAGAGCAGAGCCACAGCTCAGACGTGGAACCACAAACGAAGGCCTATTCAGACGGCAGTAGCCATACGCTCATTGCCGCAAGCCTGATTGTTTGTTCCCTATAATCTCCCAGCTATCCAAAGCCGGTATATGCAAAGAGTTGGTCTATGGTCCTGGGGACAAAGCATCCCTCGTTGTAAAAGTTTAACCTTGAGGAGGTCAGCTACAAGATTTGGTAGACAAAAGACAAAATCGCCTTTGGGGGTGTTGGAGTGTTTTTCGAAGAGGGGGGAGGTATATATGTATAGCGCCGCTATCTCCCCTAAAAAAAAAGAGATGGCAGTGAATGGTCAGCTACAGGGCCGTCTCGACTCTCGAGAGTAAAAAGTGTCGTGCGTGAAGGATATCGAGACGGGCCCTACTTGTAGAAGTAAGATTATGGTCCAGTTCTATTTTGTCGTTGGTGAAAGGCAAACCGTTTTTTTAAAGAGGAAAATTGTAGAGTGTCAACATTGCATTAATATTTCAACTGTACTAATTCGGAAAGGTGAGATGTCTTAATAATTCAAGTGAAAAAAATTCTTATAAAAATTTTATTTGTGCCTGTGGCTACTTAATATTGCATTTATTTCGTTCAAAAAGAAGTCCTACCGTTTATTTATTTTTATGTTTTCCGTATTTAGAAGAACCAAGCTAGTTTTGTCATTACTATTTAAGTAAAGAAGATTTATTTAACCAATAAATTGTTTCGTCGTATGAGCTAGGTTTAGAAATGACGTTTATTTCAATTTTTGTTGCCACAAATTTTGTGCAATTTCATACTATTTGGAATTTAAAAATAAAATATAAGTATGGGAAACCTTTTTTTATCATTAATTTTTTTTCCGTATATTGTTATATATAAAAAAATCAATTCAGAAGAAATCAGGTCATATTCTAACGATGCAGTCATGGTTCAAGACGGCGGTCCTAAATTAAAAATGGGCAATCGTAAATCCATTAAATTGTCAATTAATCCTACTAGCTAAACGTCTATAAAATAAGGTAACAGGATAGGAACACCATAGTATGCTTTTAAGAGGATTGATTCCGACATTATAACTCCGTTGCAAATGACAATTTTTATTAAATACTGCAGACTTTTTACGTCATGAAGTTCTCCAATACATATAACTACTGCTGCAGCTCTATTCTCTGAAAAGAATTTTATAGGAAATGGCTCTCAATAGAAAAATTATTTCATAGGAATAGTCTCAATTTCATTGCTAGAGATACAGCCTTTTATAAGTATTTAAAAGCGTTCTCACTGTTTATAGATTTAAAAAAAACCCACTAAATTAGATGACAGAAAAAAAAGCGCTAAAACATAGCACCGTTTTACGTTGCATTGCTATCAACAAAAAATAAATTAATTTCGTAAAAGCATGGGGATTTTACAAAAACTACTTGCATAATATAGTGATTTACCACATTTCGTTTTACCTTCACTATACTTACTTTATATTTATTTTATTTGTTGCCTTCTCGCCGTCCCTTCTTTGAACAAACCTACCTCTTCAAATGGTTACATTTATAAAGGTTTTGAAAACATTTTGAGTACGATTTGTACAGGTTTTTTTTTTGGCACTTATCTTTTCTCCATGACTGCAACCCAGAATATTCAGAACACTACAATTATTTAATAATTAATATATAAATATTATAAGCCTTTTTTTTCAAATATTTATCTCAACAAATTTATTTCGTTATTTGTGAATATTTTATACTCTTATATGCACATTTTACGTCGGGGATATTAGCCCCCCTGTCGGGGAATTCTAGCCCCCCCGTCGGGCAATTCCTAGCGCCACCACTGATTCCTATATCCCAAACGCTGAAATGTACGGCGGATGGGGTTAATTCCTAGTGTCCGGTGCCCTCGCCAAATGGGATTTGGCGACAAATGACAGGGCGATAAAGTTTATATTTTGGCAACGTGCGAAAAGTTTATATAGAGAGTGCCTTCGAATACTCTCTATATCTTTTATATAGAGAGTACTTAAGAATGCCATCGAAATGCCCCAAACAACTGCCCGAAGGATCGCCTATAAGCACCATGATCGACTTCCCGGACCAACGCAATGTCCGCCATTTTGCGTCATCTGTCCATGGTTCAAAAATACGAGGCATCGTTCCCGGGTCTTTCCTTCGAGATAGGCACCGAACCGTCGCCAATAGCCCACTATGCAGCTCTAGTGCGACGTTTATTAACCAAACCTCTATTTTGATTTGGCGACAAAAAAAACACGTCATTTTTACCTTGGCGCCAATTTTCGGACTTGGCGACAACGGGGCACCGTACACTAGGAATTTACCGCGGATGGTGCGTCCAGAGATCCTTTGAGAGGATCCTCGTTTAAAATGAGATGTAAATATTTGCAGTGTTGGCCTTCCCCTACAAACCTGGACACTTTTCCGCTCGAGTATTCAGCTGACGACTACAGGAGGAATGTCGAGACCCAGTGTTTCGGCTAACAGTCTTTAGCTGCTCTAGAACATTTCACAAATGCAACGGTTTTGCTGATGCTCACTCCATGGCAATGAGCACCCATAATCATTCCACGTCCAATGTCCGTTAATTCTTGTTTTTTAAATAAACTGTTCGAACAAAACGCTTCTTCTGACGTTGTAAGGAATCATTCTTCCTTTTCTAAATATCTCTCGCACTCAAGCGGAAACAGTGTGACGTCATAGCTCATTTACTTAAAAACGTCAGAGGGTCATACTCATAGAGTAATAATACAAATAGAGGAATAAAAATGCTGATTTCCGTGTGTCCATCATTGAAACCACGTGATATGTGGAAATGCCAATTCATTCATGCGCCAATATTACTTGGCAGGCCTTGGCGACTTTCAGAACTAAACGAGATCGAAGTATTGTAATATGGTTTTGTGTTTAATTTTGTATTTAAATATAGTTTTATTTGAACGAGTGGCACAATTTAAGGGAGTTTAACAGATATATTAAATATATTTTTCTTACTTTGTACTTTTGAAATAATTGCGTTACATTTTTATGTAAAAAATTTACCATAAGCGAAGTTCTTTCAACTGTTATTTTGTATAGTTCAATAAGAAAATATGAACAATAAGACCTGAGAAATATAAAGAGTTTCGCTTTTTCGAGTATTGAACACAAATAAAATATTTTCGTTTCGTTAACGAAGAGGAAATATTTAGCGCATATTGTTTGAAGATAAGCAAATACGTACATATATGTTAAAAAGTTGAATACGGACAGAACTCCTTATCACCAAAAAAGAAGAATGTGTGCCAAATTTGAAACACCTGCAGATGTCTGAACGCCAAATGTGGCAGCGCTATAATCACGTGATGTGGGTTTTTCTTTTGAATGTTGACACCGCGGCCTTACGAGAGTCTGGTATTGAAGGCGCTCTTTATTTAATATTACAACTCTCTGGTCATACTATTTTGGCCAGTCATTGTATACAGTATGACCATCAACATCTTTCTCACCCCTTTAACTATTGAACGGTGACAGCTACAGTTATAATGGTTGTGTATAGGTATAGTTAAGTAAACTATGCGCTATACGATTTGACCGTTTACAGCACTCCCTACAAGAAATTTACGAAGTTGGCGCACCTAAATATAAAATCTTATGACATATATGAAAATATTCAATTATAAAGTAGTAGAAAAGCGTCAATTTAGTATACAAATAAATTTTGCGGACATGAATGCTAGGAATAAGAACACGTACGAAGCTCGTTTGTTTGTTGGACTCAAACAACTTACTCTATTTTTTAACCTACCAAGAATAGAAAGCGATATTTCAAGAGGTCCTGTTATTTCAGACATTGACTTTTTAAATCAAAATAACATGTCTAGATTTTTTTTTAAATTTCAAAATAAGGCTGTTTAAATGAAGAATAGATCAAAGGAGGACGGGTCACGTACGAGTAGCTCAGATGCAAAACCTGTTATATCCATTTTTTTTATATAAAATAAGATTTTGGTATCTAGCAACTTTATTAATTTGGCTACAGTTGTAAAACAAAAAAGTATCAATATCTATTATTTGCTTATAAAAATTCAAAAGCTTGTCAGCAAAAGTAGCTATATCCACGCTGGATACAGTTGCAACTGCAGTTATATCCAGAAAACGTGAGCGCTAGTTAACTTGTTTTCTGATTGGTTGGAATGTGAATATACAGCTGGTTTTGCTTCTTGAACAAAAATAAGACGGCGTTGCATACATATGTAAAACCAGTTAGGTGAAAATTAATAATATTTAGGTTATATATACAGTAATCTGAAAACTTACATATTTTAGTAATATTAAAAAAAAAAAGAGTTAAGTTTCGATAGTTTTTCGAGATTTATTCAAATTGCTAACTTGTTTTCTGATTGGTTGGAATGTGAATATACAGCTGGTTTTGCTTCTTGAACAAAAATAAGACGGCGTTGCATACATATGTAAAACCAGTTAGGTGAAAATTAATAATATTTAGGTTATATATACAGTAATCTGAAAACTTACATATTTTAGTAATATTAAAAAAAAAAAGAGTTAAGTTTCGATAATTTTTCGAGATTTATTCAAATTGCTAACTTGTTTTCTGATTGGTTGGAATGTGAATATACAGCTGGTTTTTCTTCTTGAACAAAAATAAGACGGCGTTGCATACATATGTAAAACCAGTTAGGTGAAAATTAATATTTAGATTTTATATTCAGTAATCCGAGAACTTACATATTTTAGTAATATTTAAAAAAAAAAGAGTTAAATTTTGATAGTTTTTCGAGATTTATTCAAAAGAGTTAAAAGTGCATATAACTGCTTTTGAATGTGAGAAATTCGTATTACAAAACTAAATTAACAAAGCAATAAAGTTTACCCCAGCAAAAAATGTCAGCATAAAACCTTCATCAAAATTTTGAAATTGAAGGTTTTATGCAGGAAAACTGCAGTTTTTTTGAAGATCTATAAAATTAAAGGTTTCTGTTTCAATGTCCTTCATAAAAACTGTAAAAAACCTTAATAAAAACCTGCAAAAAAGCTTCAATTTTTAATCATGAAGGGAAAATGCAGATATTTTAAAGGTTTTATGCAGGAAAATTAAAAACTTCAAAAAAGTGCAGTCTTTTGTTTCAATATCCTTTAAAAATCCTTCAAAAAACCTTCAATTTGACACTTTTGATGAAGGTTTTATGCTGACTTTTTTTTGCTGGGACACTACAATGATGATCCCGTTCATTTTAAGAACTGGTAAAAAATAAACAACTAGTTATTTTCGAAACTAAACTAAGTAAGTTAGTACACTATTTTTAGTATTTTTGCAAAGTAATCATACAATTTATTATTTCAGAAATAGGGTATTGGATGGACGACAGTCCGCGTTACGTCTGGCATCCTAGTCGTAGTACTTCTGAACAGTTCGTTGAGACTCGAGTCCAGTGTTCGAGTCCTTATGACCAGTTGGATGGAACTCTGTCAGACATATGTTTCAGCCAGATCGGGTATTTTAACATCAATTAGTTTTTAACGTGAAGTTTTTAGTACTGCTCGGTAGTTTTTGAAAAAACGAAGGTGAAAAATCGACAGTAGGCGTGGAAAATTTACACAAATTAAAAAAAAAAAATCATTAGAACGTTATTCAAATCATTTGAAGAGTACAGGAGAAAAACCCCGTCATGGCAATTGTTTTCGATAAAAATCGCAATTTAATGTTTAGCAATGAATAGAAAAACATAGCAAAGCAAATATTCAACCTTGGAAGTGCAATGATGGTATTTTTCACCGATAAGAGAACAGCATATTTTAAATATACACTTTAAAATCCAACGATTGGCACCATCTGCTCATTATCAAGTAAAAAATGTGATGACAGGGTTTTTCCCCTTTATTTGTTATATACTCTTGCACTGGTTAGGAGCCCCAGTTGCTCAGTTGGTAAGGCGTTCAGCTACTAATCAGAGGATTGGTGGTTCGAATCCGGGAAATGGACTTGACATAGAAAAGTAAAAAGTAGTGATCTTGCGATCGGAGGGTTGCCAGCTTCGCTTCAAAAATACTAGAAAGTCGTCCAGAACATCCAACAAATTATACTGGCGTGTATACGGGACTGGTGCACGATCAATCTGATCGGGGTCCGAAGTCCCGACGTCTATTGAAGGCGTTGGGTGCCAGTTCAGGTGTTTCCTCGTCATCTGACCATGGTTCTAAAATAACGAGGTGCAGGTATGAATGAATGTGTGTATGAATGTGTATGTGTTCCCGGGTCTTTCCTTCGAGATTGACCCCGAACCGTCGCCAATAGCCCACTGTGCAGCTCTAGTGCGACGTTAATTAACAAAACCAAAACCAACTTGCACTGGTTAAGTATTTTTACTCCAATGATTTTATTTGATAATGTAACAAAAGTGATGTAAAGCCATAACCTACTCGCAATGTAGTGTCACAGACCAAATGCTTTCTGTTTAGGCATTTGCTAAGATTTGAAGTGTTAAAATCACAGTAAAGGTGTTCAGGAGTTAGGAGATAGAAATGCTGTAAACTTTTGGATGGTTTTCTTTTGACCATGACTAACCATGCAGCAAAGGGTTACTAAAAAAATAATTCTGAAATACTACTTTAACCCTTTGCACTCCAAGAACACTTTGCGATTTGTGCTCTTTCTATGGAACAGTTATTCCTCTTTACGTTCTTTTTCACAGATTTTTTTTTATACTCATAAAGGGAAAAAAATCCTAATCTGTTTTGTATTTGCAAAAGAACAAGTTGAAAAAAGATTGATGTTCTAAACATAAGATCACGCTGTTCTCGTTTATTTTAAAGAACAGGGAAACAAAAGAACGGGTCGTTATGTTGGCGCCTGAGAGGCGACTTCGGAGTGCAAAGGGTTAAACATGTTCATCTCATTTCAAGAGTTGCCAACAATCTCTAAATTATTGTTCTTTAACCTATTTTGGCGATTAAAATTTTTTGAGAAAATTCATTTAACGAGCTTGAATTTTGCGTATGCAGTTGATGTGAAAGGTTGATATGCCCTTTATGTGTTAAAGTCATTCGATTTCTTCCTGTAATGTATTATTTTAGTGAAATGAATTGAAAGTCGATGTGATACTAATAAACTGATTTGTTGTTTGTATATGAAAATTCAACTTAGTAAAACCAAAAAACTCGTTTCATTTTCAGAGCTAATAAAACGAACCTTTGCAGCATGAGCCCAGAATGCTTGGAAATGGAAAGCAAGCCATATCAGCGGGATTATGTCATCAGTCATCAAATGCTCTACTGGAGAATGATGGAAATCGTAAGGACGCTTTCACACAACGGAAAAACCGATGCAATTATAACTTTTTCATGTAATCCGATCCGGCATTGTACTCCGTAAAATTGCATCGGAAAAACCGGCACCGGTTTTCCCAGTGTCTGAAAAGGTTGTCTTACTCTTCTTTATTAAACCAACGCATACTATTGAGATCTATATTTGATCAATTTTTAATTAGCACTACAGCAAAAAAACAACAACTTTATTTAACAATAATAACTCAAAAAAGAAGTCAAGCAGAAGTAGCTATATCCACGCATGGATACTAATCCAAAAGCAGTTATATCTAGCGAATGTGAAAGTGAACGTGATCTCATACGGATATAGCTAATTTTGCTACTTCAAGACGGCGACGTGTACAGCCGGGAAAAAAAACGGACCACCAATGATTATTTCGTTAGTTTTTCTAGTAAAGCTAAACTTAATATACCATGTTGTAGGGAATAAAGTCTATTACACATTGATATACAAAAAAATGCATAGGGGACTATCTTCATACTCGAATCCGCACCAACTTTAAAATTTTCAATAGCAGCACCTACTTTTGATAGTGCAGAAATGTTCCCCGCCCTCAAAATAATATAAATATAAATTTTCGTTAATTTCCTACATTTATATGCAGAGATATTAGACATTATGTATCGATCTTATTTGAGGGGCTACCTCCACATTGAACACAATATTAGTTGAACTACGAAATGAAGGACGCGGGTAGAAAATGTTTTGGCGTTTGCCGTGGTTTTTCTTTTCCCGTGGTCATTCATTCCCCCACTCCCGTATACCCCTCGCCTTTATATAAGAATTTTATGTCAACGCGATCACAGCGCTTTTAATTCTCAAAATTAGTGAAGATTTCTGTTAAGTTCTGCAGATTTTAAATTTGTGTATGACTCCTGAAATGATCATTTGATGCACATTTTAATACAGCAAAAAACTACAAAGAGGAAAATTTCGAAATTTTAGATATGCATATAAAAGTTTTTCTGAATCCATCACTATCAAAATATAGCATGGTTGTTATTCATAAATTTTATGAATATAAATTTCCTAATTTAAATAAAATTAAAAAATATACATATAAGTAATGAAAGTTAGTGTATTTTATTTGGGTCGTTTAGAAGTAACACAGATAAAAATATCAGCTTAATAAAATTATTATTTCGAAAGATATGATTAAAGGTTTAAGAAATTCATTTAACATTACGAGTTCTAAACTTTCGATATTCATAATTAAAAAACAACTTAATCAAATAACTTGCAAATTAATATTCAACGATAAATTTTGTCGTAGATTCTAAATATTGAATCAAAATTGGGTCTTGCTATTGGAAATTTTAAAGTTGGTGCGGATTTTAATATGAAGATAGTCCCCTATGCAAATTTTTTGTATATCAATGTGTAGTAGATTTTATTCCATACAAAATGGTATATTAAGTTTAGCTCTACTATAAAAACTAACGAAATAATCATTGGTGGTTCGTTTTTTTTCCCGGCTGTACATTTGCAAAAACAGTTAAATCTTTTATCCAATTGTAAAACAAGTTATGTGTAAATTAAAACTTAGATATAATAAAGAGGTAGATTTTGACTTATTCAATAATTTGAAAACTTCCCCATTTCAAGGGAAAATGAGACCGAAACTTTGAGGGCATTTCCTGAAAAAAAAACATTGTGTGAGCTGTGGTCTATTACTATTCTCCGTCCTACAATTTAGAACATTAGTTTATTTGTAACTTTTTGGGACGCTTAATGTAAGAAAATGTTTTTTTTAAAAATATTTATTATTTAATTATACATCTAAACGTTCGTTTATATATTTGTGAAGTTCTTATAAAGACCTTTTATTATTTATTACCAAGTTAATATTATTTAGTTAATTTTATTATTATTATTTAGTTAGTTATTATTACTAGTTAATATTATTTATTACCTAGAATGAATGCGTGGATGAAGTTCCAGAGAAGCTTCAGCAGCGATTCTGTTCGAATATGATGAGGGATGCCCAATTGATCGCAGCCGCCAACTACCCAGAGTCGCACCAAGATTTGTTTCTGGAGCAAAGTAAGTAAGAAAGTGCAAACACCTTATAGACGCCCACTAAACTAAGGTTGCATCGTATAAAAACGAATATGTCGTCAGTTCACAAACCCCGAAACTGGATGTATCCCGAGGGAAACCGAGCCCCAGTTACTCAGTGGATAAAGGCGTTCAGCTACTAATCTGAGGATTGGTGGTTCGAATCCGTGCGATGGACTTGACAAAGAAAAGTAAAAAAGTAGGGACCTTGCGATCGGAGGGTTGCCAGCTCGCTACAAAGATACTAGAAAGTCGTCCAGAACATCCAACAAATTATACTGGCGTGTATACGGGACTGGTGCACGATACATCTGATCGGGGTCCAATGTCCTGACGCCTATTGAGGTTGCGTCGGGTGCCAGCTCAGGTGTTGTCCTCGTCATCTGACCATGGTTCAAAATTACGAAGTATTGTTCCCGTGTTTTTCCTTCGACGAGATAGGCTGCGAACCGTCGCCAATAGCCCACTGTTCAGCTCTAGTGCGACGTAAATTAAATAAACCAAACCGAGAGAAACCACGGAGAATGGTTGGTTGAAAGCATCGCTCAAAAGCTGCAGTGTGCGCTATTGGCGACGGTCTCGTCGAAGGAAAAACCCGGGAACAATACTTCGTAATTTTGAACCATGGTCAGATTGTCACATTCGTGACCTATGCTTTTCCCTAATGCAATGAGGGGAGGTACCCTGCCTCTTGTAAACTTGGAGACGACCCCAAGAGCGGGGAAGAAGCGTGCAGAAATTTGCATAGTCTTAGGCGTGGCTATTCTCCAGGGGGGACTTTTGACCAATGGAGTGAATGACTTCGGGTTAAACAAATCGGAGGCCTGAGTGCTCACTAAAGCATTCGGACATCTTAGCGTATGGCGATCTAGGGGGTGTATTTATGAAGTTGTTGACTGGGGGTTTTGCGAGAGGGGTTTTTTGGAGAGAAGACCAGAGAGCGATAGTGAACGGATGCCAGGAGATGGAATGCAGAGGAGTTTGTTATAACGCCAGGCCCGAGAGAGAATGACGAGAGTTGCGATGGAATGTACAAATCCGGGTAAGACTTCCTCCCTTTTTGCCACCCAATTTAACTTGTTTTAATGGTTTTGACGTGTACTGAATTAAGTGTATTCAAGGAAATTGTTGATTAAAGTCTAGATCAGTTCTATTCTTAGTTATGTTATTATTGCGGCATAATCACTCATCTAATATAACCTGGGGTCACTGGGAAGTGACATTATTTGGTGTCGTGACCATAAAATTTAGTTGATTACTAATGGTCATAAGGAATTAATTAACTTTGAGGGTTTTAAGTAAACGGGAATTGATTAAATTTAATTATGGCGAGAAGAAACGCTAGACAAGCGGATCCGATCCAGATGCAAAATAGCAATTTAAATGGGCTCGCACTTCTTTCTAACACTTTTGACGGGGATAAGAATGAATGCAGGTTCTTTTTCAGCCAGTTTGAAAATATCGCTAATCTTTCACAATGGAGCGAAATTGAAAAAGTCACAATTTTGCGTAGTAAATTAAAGGGCAACGCCATTAGACTCATCACATCAGATCCCAACTTACTAGAGAGTGTAAATTATGAGGAGGTAAAAGGAGCGATAATGAATCATTTTTCGGAAGAGGAAAACCTTACTTCCAGACAGTTAAAATTTTCGAGTTGCGAGATGCGCGAAGGGGAATCGGTAAAAAACTATGCTCAAAGATTGACGGTATTGGCAAACGATTATTTATCCAGGGACGGCGAAATACCCAATGCTCAAACACAGCAGGTATTAGACAAATTAAAGGTGTCAAAATTTATCGGGGGTTTAATTGTGGAATTACAGAGGGAAGTTTTAAGGGCGAATCCGGTCACCTTTCAACAGGCATTAGACGCGGCTATTTCAGCTCAAACAGCTATGGAATCGTTCGGTATTTTACAGGCCAATTCATTTAAAATTAATTCTATGCACGCCCGGCAGGCAGATATAAAACCCGAAAATTTAGAGGAACAGTTTAACAGAATGAGAATAGAACAGCAGAGACCTGCGATATTCTGTTTGGCATGTGGAGAAAACTCCCACATTTTAATAAATTGCGAAGTGTACAGGGAATATACATGGGCTGCTCAACAGTACCAAAGAAAAAGCGACGACCAGGGCTTTCAAAGAGGGGGATTTCAAAATAGAGGAGGTCAGACTAGGGGGGCTGGATTTCGAAGATGGCAAAGTGAAGAACCAGCGGGGAATCGTGATAGAGGCGAATCAGAGTTTGAGAGGAGAAACTGGGAAGGCCCGCCGGAAAACTTCAATTCAAGAGCTAGGGGATATCGCGGCCAAAACAGAGGAAGGGCGAACGGACACGCTCCATTCAGAGGCAATAACGGTAACCGGGATTTTTTAGGGCACGGCAGGAGAGGTCGACAATAAGAACCGTCTCCTGTAGTGATAATATTGAACTCGGAGAGCGAGAGATATCGCCAGAAAGAATCTGCAACGTAACGGGTCAGAATAAAAATAGTGTCAAACTCCCTGTAATTAAAGTAAAGGCTGATTCTGTGGAATTCATTTGTCTACTTGATAGCGGTAGTTCGGTATCAATAATCAACCTAGAAACGTACAGGAAAATTCAGGCTATACAAAAGACTAAAAACATAGCATCCAACGTTAACATAAGAACCATAACAGGCTCAACAGTAAAGTTTTTGTATTGTGCCGAGTTAAAAATTAAAATAGGCAATAAAAGAATCAAACATGAGTTTTTTGTAACAGTGGACAATTTTTCGAATGAGTATTCTGCAATTCTTGGTTATGATATTTGCATGAAGTATAGGGTAACAATAAACTTACGCGAGGGCCTTTTAAGAATTGATGAGTCAGAGGTACCTTTGGGAGAAGCTGGACAGGAGTTTTCTGGTGTTTTGGAGTCTTTTGTTGCACTAAATAGAAAATGTACGTTAAAACCGGGTGAAACTAGGATGTTAGAAGTTATTTCAAGCAATAAGGAATTAAACGACCAAGCAAAGGTGAAGTTTCAACCCAAAAACTTAAAACAAGATATTGAAATATTTTCCTCTATTAATGCATTAAATGGGGACATGACCCAAATATTGGTAAAGAATAATGGTGAAAATATTGTACACTTAAATAAGAAAATGAATTTGGGGCTCATACACACGAATTTTGGAAGACAGTCGGATATTCAAACAGGAAAGAAAGAACAAATTAATTTAATTCAGGCATCTAAAGAGACGAAGGATTTGAGGGAATTGGAATTTTCTTTAAGTAAATTTGATTTAAATCATTTAAAACAAACTAAGAAAGATGAAATAGAAGAGATTTTAGGTAAATATTTTATGGTATTTTCGGGATCACTCAAAACACTAGGCCATTGTGACGCAATCGTACCGGCTATGGAATTTATTCATGAATCTCCTTTATCGTGCAAACCATTTCAGATCCCATTTTCGCTCAGAAATGAAGCCAAACGTCAAATTGACGAACTCTTAGAGGCTAACATCATTCAACGCTCTCAATCGCATTGGGTAGCTCCCATACTTTTAGTGAAAAAAAAGGATGTGGACTTGAAACAAGACCAGGGCAATAAAGTTAATTCTTTCAGATTTATTTTGGATTTGAGGTTGTTGAATTCGGCTCTAAGAAAATTACCGCAAAATTTGCCCAATATCAAGGACACAATTACAGCTTTGAGTGGATTTAAATATTTTAGTACTCTGGACTTACAGCAAGCATTTTGGCAAATTGATTTTAGAGAATATAGCGATAAGGTGGGCTTTGCAACCAATTTTGGAAACTTTGAATATCTCAGACTTCCCTATGGTCTTAAGAATTGTAGTACGATATTTCAATCGGCAATGGATCTAGTTCTGAGAGATTTAGATGCAGAAGGGATAAGGTGGTTTATAGACGACATCATAATTGGGGCGAATGATTTCCAGGAAATGGTGAAGAAAATAGGTTTGGTCTTCGAGAGATTAAGAGAGCATAATTTAACATTAAAGCCTGAAAAATGTAGATTTTTCTTGAATAAAATTACCTATTTGGGTTATGAATTATCGGAAGAAGGGATAAGCCCGACGCAACTAAACATTGAAAAAATTACGTCTTTTCCCAGACCAAGAAACATAAGAGAACTCAGAAAATTTAATGGCCTAACCAATTTTTACAGAGATAGCATAAAGAATTATGCAGAATACACGGCAATCTTGGAGTTATTAACGTTAAAAAATGCAAAATTCATTTGGACCGACGAACAAGAAAAAGCATTTCAAGGTCTACAAAGACAGTTTTTTGAAAAGCCCTTTCTTATACAAGCCAATTTAAATGAGCACTTTTATTTGTGCACTGATGCCAGCTCATGCGCGACGGCGGGAGTACTTGCTCACAATAGGGACGGAATATTGAAACCCATCGCTTACTTTTCAAAGAAGATGACTAAAAGTCAATCAAGATTACCGGCGATTGAAATAGAATTAATGGCAATTTATCAGTCGGTGTTAAACTTCAATAAATATTTATACAATACCAATTTCCCTATTCTAAGTGACCATCAACCTTTACAATATTTTTCTAAGCTTAAAAACAACTCCAATAGGATCAACAAGATGCTGCGGGAGCTATCTGAATTTTCATTTGAGGTCAGATATGTCGAGGGTAGAAACAATGTTTTGCCGGATTACATCTCCAGGATCCCTGAACAAAACACAACAAAATTAGAATTTGATACGGACATTACTTTCTCAAAAACAATAGCCAGTGGAGAACAAGTTCAATTTAATAACATATCAAATGAAATTCGTGATACACCAACAGAGAGGATCAGCAATCCAGGTAGCCTAAATATGATTAAGGAAATTTCGATGACTGACCCGTACAGTCCTTATAACAATGTGTCAGGAAATATTTTAAATAACGTTAACATTCTTAAAATGCAATTAAGTGACACTGATAATAAAAATATAAGAGATGTATTGAACAGTGAACAAGGATCTAATATGAAAAAGAAATATAAGAAATTTTACATAAACAGTAGCAATAATTTATTAATGTATAAAAGACAGATTAAAAGAAAAGGTGAATTGGAGGAATTTAACACAATTGTTTTGCCAGAAAAATTACACCTTGAAGCTGTAAAACAAGCTCATTATACACATATGGGCACACAGAAAGTTTTTGAATTTCTGAGATCAAGGTATCATTGGAAGGATTTACGCTCGGACATTGCTAATTACGTATCGTCCTGTGAAACTTGCTTGAAATTAAAGCGTAATTTTGAAAAGATATTACCTCACGGTAAAGCTGAAATTCCAAAAATGGTGGGAACTTCTTTAAGCACCGATATAATTGGACCGTTAAAAAGTGGAGAATTTGTCTTGTCAGTGATTGATAACTTTTCTAGACATTTAGAGTTATTCAGATTAACAAGCATAGGGGCCCAACCGGTAGCCGATTGTTTACTAAAATATGTGACCACTTACGGTGTTCCGGAGTCCATTTTAACCGACAACGGATCGGCTTACATTTCGCAGGCATTTCACATTCTGAACGAATATTTAGGGATAAAAATATTCCATATCCCAGCCTATACTGCTTTTCTAAATGGCAAGGCGGAATCTATAAATTATGAACTGAAGACTACGATCCTAGCATTAACAGAGGAAGGCAAGAATTTAGAGTTTGCTATAGCACTCCACAAGTCATTTTATAACTCTTCAAAACATTTGGCTACGGGATTTTCGCCGAATTTATTATTTTTTTCGAGAGATATTTTTCCCGTTTTTGACAGAATGAGGGCCACCGTCAGTACGGAAGAAATGATGAGTTATCCCGCTTACACTTCGGCGATGATTGATAAAATGACGGAAATAAAAAAGATTGCTACAGAGAATATAAATAAGGCACAGGACCGACAGGCAGCGTATGCCCTGAACAAATCGGCGAAAAGAGACCTTTTAAAAATAGGGGACACAGTTTTTCTACAAAATAATTCTAAATTCAATAAGAAGTTTAACGGCCCTTTCAAAATAATCAGAGTTATTTCCGATAATCTAGTGCAAATACAACAGATTTCCGATCCTTTGATAATTAAAATAGCACATATATGCAGACTGAAATTATCAACACAGAGATTAAAAAAATTTTCAAGCACCAACACCCGAAACATCAATATTTCTGGTGAAACAAAGTCGTATGATTTGCGAAATCGCTCGACATAAAAGGATATGTATGATGATGTAATCCAAATGACCGGGAACGCGTGACTATCACCTTCTGGAACAAATCTGAGCTCAAACTGAGAAGTTACAAGGCGCACCGCTAGGATTATGGACGGATTGGAGAGAGAGAAAGGGAGTTTTTCTTGGAAAAATAAGGGGGACTTGGATGACTGGAGACGCAATGTCCGAAGAGGGTCATCGTGGGAACGCGCCACTTACCCGGGGGGGGGGGGGGGTCCAACGCGAAGAGCCTTCATCGTCCCCAGAAGAAGAAAGCGGTCAAAATAATAGAAAGCAAACCAGTTCGCGTACAAGCGAGATGGGGGTTTTGGACGGGCTTCTTCGCCGGCTGCTGAGGAGAGAGGCGAAAGGGGGGTTGAAAAGCAAAGGGGGCTAGCAGGAAGGGTGTTTGTTTTTCGGTGCGAATTTCGACGGGAAAATTGGAAACGGGTGTGAATCATGTACAGGGAGTTTTGGTGCATTTTTTTTCGGCTTTACAATAATTAACGGGCAAAATTGGTTTTGTTCTTGTTCGGGCATGATGTAATGGTGTAAAATGGCGTGGCTAATGTCAAAATTTAATTGACTGTGATTTTGGAGGAATTAGGGTTTTCGGATTTAAACGATGGATAAAACTGACTGGAAGGGGACTGGCTGTTTCCTTTTGATAGGAAATTAAGGGAGTGTATTTTCTTTGGGTTCTGGGGAATTAAGACCTTATTAAGTTGTTTGTGTAAATTAATTGCTTTGGTTACTGGAGTCGGAGTAGGGATTAGTAAAATTTTGGATAGGAAATTAGGTTAGTTGTTTGAGGAATTAATTTAATTGTTTGAGGCTGTAATTTAATTATTTGAGGAATTAATTTAATTATTTGAGGAATTAATTTATTTGCTTGTTGCTTTAATTTAATTATTTGAAGTTAGAGTAATTGTAGTTTAATTTTAAACTTAGTGAGATAGATTTAATTTTACTTGGTGGTAAATTGGCGAAGTCTGAATCCTAAAATATAATGTTGAATGAAGTTAGTCAATATAGCCGTTTGGAGCCATCTTCAAACAGACGGAAGGAATCTGCGCAAATTCTGGAAGTCCCGTTGGAGAAGCAGAGATGGAAACTTGCAGGCAAGGACCCATCAAAGTTTATACAACAGAAGCAAGGTTCGGCTATTTAGACGACACTCAACCGATTATAGAAGCAAGATAGAAGGATGCAAGTCACCGGTTTCCCAAGGTATTTCAGGCATCGGAGCAGAGAATAAATCCAGATAATTCAGCGAACGAGGGGTCGTTGCCATTCAAGATCCGAGGAGAAGGATTACCAGTATAATCATCGCACAGGCTACATCACAAAGAGGGTTCCACTTCTTAATTCACAGATGAAAATGCCACTTCACAGATGAAAAGTTCCACTTCAGAAGTCACTGATGGAAAGCCAACTTCGCAGAGAGAAAGAAAAAAGGGCCCACTTCACAAATGAAAATTCCACTTCAGAAGTCACTGATGGAAAGCCAACTTCACAGAGGAAAAAGCCAACTTCACAGAAAAAAAGGCCCACTTCACAGAGAAAATCCCACTTCAAAGATGGAAAAGATCCAACTTCACAGATGGAAAGCCAACTTCATAGAAGAAAAAGCCCACTTCACAGATGAAAATCTACAACTCACACACAATTAGTGAGTATAAACTGTGCTAAATCTACAACTCACACACAATTAGTGAGTATAAACTGTGCTAAATCTACAACTCACACACAATTAATGAGTATAAACTGTGCTAAATCTACATCTCATAGACAATTAGTGAGTATAAACTGTGCTAAAAATATAACTCACACACAATTAGTGAGTATTAACGGTGCTAAATCTACAATTCACAGATAATTAGTGAGCAAAAACTGTGCTAATAATCCATTATTGGCTGTAGGGCACACATAACAAACTTTTATGTGGGACATGCCAAAAAAAACTTGAAAAGCAGGTGATTATTCTCGGAGGAAAGAGAAACTGAACGCTTTTCAGAAATTCACAAATCGAACAATTACGAACATTTTCGCGATTGAACCTGACTTTTTCCAATCAGGCCACAACGGACATTTCTGGACGTATTCGAACTTTTATCTAGAGGAATACGAGAATATGAGGCACGAACGATTTGAGGAATTTAGGTGAGATGGGAGTTTACGACCTACGAAGGAATAATTAATGTAAAAGTGGTCCAAAAATGTGTGTTTGTGGAAAAAGGAAGTGTTTCTACGTTAACTGTCAGCTCAATCTACTGTTCAATTGTATTAATTGCTAAGTGTTGACTCATTGTGTTTTTTTTTCAGATATAATTGTATTTTGCTTTATTAGTTGTGGTGGTGAAATTGGAGGGGGAGTCTAGCTTTGAAAATTTAAAGGGGGAATGTGATGTCACATTCGTGACCTATGCTTTTCCCTAATGCAATGAGGGGAGGTACCCTGCCTCTTGTAAACTTGGAGACGACCCCAAGAGCGGGGAAGAAGCGTGCAGAAATTTGCATAGTCTTAGGCGTGGCTATTCTCCAGGGGGGACTTTTGACCAATGGAGTGAATGACTTCGGGTTAAACAAATCGGAGGCCTGAGTGCTCACTAAAGCATTCGGACATCTTAGCGTATGGCGATCTAGGGGGTGTATTTATGAAGTTGTTGACTGGGGGTTTTGCGAGAGGGGTTTTTTGGAGAGAAGACCAGAGAGCGATAGTGAACGGATGCCAGGAGATGGAATGCAGAGGAGTTTGTTATAACGCCAGGCCCGAGAGAGAATGACGAGAGTTGCGATGGAATGTACAAATCCGGGTAAGACTTCCTCCCTTTTTGCCACCCAATTTAACTTGTTTTAATGGTTTTGACGTGTACTGAATTAAGTGTATTCAAGGAAATTGTTGATTAAAGTCTAGATCAGTTCTATTCTTAGTTATGTTATTATTGCGGCATAATCACTCATCTAATATAACCTGGGGTCACTGGGAAGTGACACAGATGATAGGGACAACACCAGAACTGGCACTCCACACAACCTCTATAGGCGTCAGGATATTGGGCCCCGATCAGATTTAACGTGCACCAGTACCGTATACACTCCGTAGAAATTGGAGGATAAGTTCGGACGACGTATTGTTATTTCGCAGCGATTTTAGCTATAACAAATTGCTATAATTTTAACAAAAAACACACACACAAAAAACGAGGATTTTTCAATGTTTTTATGTATCGTGTCCTCTTAACGGCTTTCGAACTTTAACATGTATTTTTTGTATTTTCAGTTGCCCTGTGCGGAATGTGGGGCTTCAGTGACTTCCACAAACCTGATTGGACAGATAGAATTCTAGACTGGCAGGAAGAATCCGGGTGTTATTCAGGCAAAAATGTCTATTACTGCACTGGTATGTATTAAATTAAGAAAAATACTAATTTTTAATTAACAAAATATTTAACGTGGTAAAAATAAGTAGGGATGTGCCAACGCATTGTCTTGAATAATCATATATTATCAAACATTTAAGATATGTTCGGCTAGTATTTATTAATAAATACTAAGAGAGTTAATAAAGAGTTAATAGAGAGTTAATAAAGAGTTAAAAATAAAAAATTAACTCTTTCCACTACATTGGAGACTTTCAGTTACCAAAATAACGACCTGTTCTTTTCTTCCTTAAATTGAACGAGAACTGCAAGCTGTTGAACATTAAAAACGCTTTTCTTTTGTTAGCTTGGTTTTTTTTATCAACTCCATTAAAAAGTATAGCATCGCTTGGATATCAACCTATTTTATGAACCCTTTGTTACTAGTGTGTCTTCTATAAATCACCAAAATAACGACGTGTTATTTTTTTTCTGTGTTCTTCTAAATGAAAGAAAACTGTATATTCTGGAGTTTGAAGAGTTGTTTTCTCGCATAATTTAAAAGAAATTATTCTTGTCATCCAGAAGCACCAAGTATGGAAGGGATCTAATACTATCTTCAGTTTGAAATTCCTCACAATCTCAATGTTTCTTTAACTATTGGGAAGTAGTAGTAATAATAGCGAAGGGGTACTGCTGGTTCCACATAGCACGATACATCTGATCGGGGTCCATAGTCCCGACGTCTATAGAAGGCGTGGGGTGCCAGTTCAGGTGTTTCCTCGTCATCTGACCATGGTTCTAAAATAACGAGGTGCATGTATGAATGTGTGTGTGAATGTGTATGTGTTCCCGGGTCTTTCCTTCGAGATAGACCCCGAACCGTCGCCAATAGCCCACTGTGCAGCTCTAGTGCGACGTTAATTAACCAAACCAAACCAAAAGGTTCCACACGGGCTTCAACTGCGCCCATAGAGGAAACAAGTTTTGGTTTGGTTTGGTTTGGTTTGGTTTGGTTAAATAACGTCGCACTAGAGCTGCACAGTGGGCTATTGGCGACGGTTCGGGGCCTATCTCGAAGGAAAGACCCGGCAACGATGCCTCGTGTTTTTGAACCATGGTCAGATGACGAGGAAACATCTGAACTGGCACCCAACGCCTTCTATAGACGTCGAGACTTTGGACCCCGATCAGATTTATCGTTCACCAGTCCCGTATATACGCCGTTAACTTTTGCGGATGTTCTGGACGACTTTTCTAGTATTTTGTAGTGAAGCTGGCAACCCTCCGATCACAAGATCACTACTTTTTTTACTTTTCTTTGTCAATTCCATCGCAAGGGTTCGAACCACCAATCCTCTGATTAGTAGCTGAACGCCTTTAACCGCTCGGCTACGGAGGCCTCCTAATCACTAGAGGGAAGACTGAGCATGCGCAAGGTAGAAAAATATAGTCCTTTCGCGTTGTGTTTGGCATAGGTTGGTTGGTTGGTTAATTAACGTCGCACTAGAGCTGCACAGTGGGCTATTGACGATGTTTGGGATAAGATTCTAGCTTTAAAACTACATTTCTGGATTTCAAGAATACAATAGACGTTACACATTTAAAGTTTTACCTTGCTTGTTTTCTTAGATACAAGGAAAAAATAATTAAATATTTATTCAAGACCGTCGCAACGTGACTAAAGGTGTGAAAGCTAAGGTAGAACGTTTTCTCAACTTTGTCTTACGAACAGTATTCATCCGCGAGCGACAGTACAGTATATTTTCCCGCCAATGGAAGTAAGCCCTCCAGTCTTTATTTTAGCTCAGTGGTGTCTTCATGTGATGTTAGGTCATTTATTCCCATGGGTAGATTTCCCATGATGCTTAGAAACGTCCACATTTTATGCCGATGTATCTGTACAGATTTTAAATATGTATTCACGACAAAATACAGGCCATCGGAAGAAATTGTTGTACTTTGACATTCCAGCAATTCGAATAAGGCTCCAAATTTGCATTTCTTAAATAATATTTTATATCCAGACAAGAGATGTTCCTTATATTTTCTTTTCTATAATAAAACGAAAATAAATTTATATAAAAAAATATTGTGTTTTCAGCGTGACAATTATTTTGAAGTGTACGTCTTTAAAATCGGTAGGGGTATATTTGCAGAAACTTAAATGACATAAAAAGTGTTGCTATACGAAAATGGATAATTGACATAACATCCTGTAGAGGATAGTGGGCCGCGTCGACCAAGCAGTTTATCAACCTACTTTCCTCTTTGAACCTTTGTAATGCGTGAGGGGGGGGGGGGGGGGGAGATGATGGATCGAGTTTTCGGTATAATCAGACCTTTTTAACCTCTGTAACTTCAGCTCTAATCGACGAATCGTGGCGAGTGTGTACTAACATTGAAGAAAACCATAAGTTCTACAATTGAAGACGTGGGTGCAAGAACCAGCCATCTCCACTTTTTTCTGATTTATACTTTTTCATTTATTTCCTATAAAGAAAAAAAATCTTCTATCGATTGATGCAAGAACCAGGTAGCTCTGAGCAATAACTATAGAGATATAAATGAAAAAGAGCTGTACTTTTGTTCTTACACGATTGCAAGAAACGTATAGTTATTCTTTCATCCTGAACAATTTTGAAAACTGGAGCTGTCTGGTTCTTACACCCACATCTTCAATTCCTGTGTAAACTATGTTTACGAAAAATGTGAATAGTAGAAAAGGGACGATTTGTCGAAGATTTCACTATGAAGCCAAAACATCATTCTAAAGTTAAATTGCGGCAAAGGAAACTTAAACAGGTCGAAAGAGTAGTTAATGACGAACAAAATGCTACCAATAAATCTAAACTTTTGACGTGTGCGAAGATATACAAGTGCTTTCCAAAGACGCAAGAACGAGCAGGCCGTGCTCGTTCTTGCAAAGTAATCACGCACCGAACCATACGGTACAGTGGGGACTTCGTTTACTCGATTTTCAATCTGTTTAATAAATAAATCTGTTTAATTAATATATTAGAGGCACATATTTAAAAATTTAAAATCATGGTTACAATTTTTTTGTATATGCATGATTATTTTTTTAAATAGAATACTGTGAAGATTTTTTAGTATAACAGATAACTTGTTACAAGTAAAGTGTTACAAATAGTAAAAAAAATCCTTGTCATAACTATCACGTACTAACCATATTATGCAAATATAACTTCAATTCGGAAACTTTTCCGGTTTAGTATTTAAAAAAAATTATATACATTAATTCAGATAATTAGATACAGAAATGTTATCTTAAATCTTACTCTGATTGACGCATTTTCATTGGCTTTTAAACAAAAATAACAAAGAGTTAAATTAAAAATTCTCTAACTTTAATGAAGTCACAGTAATTCAGTTATTGTTGAATAATACAACACATTTATTTTTTTAAATTTCCTAGATGACTTGCAATCAGATCCACCATCCAGAGTTAAAAGAAGGGAAAAAACGCTTTCAGGTAAACTTCCAATTGTTTGAAATAAACTATTATTTTATTTAATGAGCAAACCCGTTCGTATTTGTATAAATAACATTGTGCAGTAAAAAATACTAACATGTAAATAATACGAAAATAGTAATTTATAAAAATTTATAACTTCTGGTCTTTGTAAATACTTCGCACTACAATTTAGAACTGAACATTGAGATATTTTATTTGTTGTTTTTACAGATAACTGCTTGGCTCACAGAACTGCCGCAGGGATACTAGCATTGGTGATGAATTTACGATTTGAAGCTGAGAAAGCCTATCAAGGAATGGACGAAAGTCAAAATGGACTTAATAAACAATTAATTTAATGTGGAACAACATAGTAAGGCCCATTCTACACGAACGGGAAAAACGCGCGAGAGCTTTTCGGTGATTCGAGAATTGGTACCACGTGGTATGAATTCTCGAATCACCGAGAAGCTCCCGCACTTTTTTCCCTTCGTGTGCAATGGGGCTTAACATGTGTTTATTTTCGTATAGAGAAAGAAATCGTGTGTTTTGTAACAGCAAAAAAATCAGCATAAAACCTTCATGAAACCTGCACCAAATACTTCTATAAAATCTGCATGTTTTATATAAAAAAAAATTCCTGTATTTTATATAATTATTTCAAATTTGAATTTTTCAGCATTAAACTTGCAATATTTCCATAACGTTCGTGAATGATTTGTTCTGATTTTTTTAGCTGGGGTATATACAGTGCACGATATTCGAGAATTGTTCGACCCGCTACAAAATTATGCAATAAAAAATTATAACCAGTGGCTGTTTTCTATATCATGCATTACTAACATGATAAATAAGTTTTTATTTTGAATAGCTGTTACTTCTAGAATCCAATAGGTGGTGCTAGATAATTATTTAGGCTCTACGGGAAATTTGCAGCGCGTAGTCATGACATTGTTACGCTGCATCAGGCAATGTGTATGTGTTATGGCTTGTGTACACCGCCCAATTTCTAAAAATTGCTTCATCCAACGCTTTGTAGAATTCCTTGACGGAGGATTACAACCATATTCCCCTATTCTACCAAGATTCTACCCAACACCGACCTTCAACTTTAAGGATTGATTTGTAATTCTGCAAGCTTATGTTGTACGGATGACAATGACAATACTAGTACTACCCATTGCAAATTTTTTATACATACCTCTTATGCGATTTTTTTTATACAGCACCATCTATTGAATTCTGGGAGCCTCAGTTGGTAAGGCGTTCAGCTACTAATCAGAGGATTAGTGGTTCGAATCCGTGAAATGGACTTGACATAGAAAAGTAAAAAAGTAGTCATCTTGCGATCGCAGGGTTGCCAGCTTCGCTACAAAAATACTAGAAAGTCGTCCAGAATATCCAACAAATTATACTGGCGTGTATACGGGACTGGTACATGATAAATCTGATCGGGGTCCAAAGTCCCGACGTCTATTGAAGGCGTTGGGTGCCAGTTCAGGTGTTTCCTCGTCATCTGACAATGGTTCTAAAATAACGAGGTGCAGGTATGAATGTGTGTGTGTTCCCGGGTCTTTCCTTCGAGATTGACCCCGAACCGTCGCCAATAGCCCACTGTGTAGCTCTAGTGCGACGTTAATTAACAAAACCAACCAACCTATTGAATTCTGGAAAAATACCAACGATGCAAAATAAAAATTCAGACAGACTGTATTGAGGACACATTCGCAGTGGGGAAAGTGAAACGCCTTGTGGGTGCTGCTTCGGATGTGTGGGCACTGGATATAAAAATGACGTGACCAAATACATAACTTACATTTATTCACACATTACAAAGCTTACATGCTTTACTTTTATTGCAGCTTGTGGGGAGGGGAGGGGGAGAAGGGCTTCGTATGGAGACGGACCATTGATCTATAACTGTAACTATTAGATTGGGTAAGGCAGTTTATTGACTTGAAGCCAAATGATGGTTAAAAAAATGTACCCCACTTTGATTTCTACCTCTATATTTCTCATATTGTTCATGCTAAAATATTCTGAATTGTTGTGTTTTTGGCTATTTTTAAAAAAAAATTCCATTAAAACCCATTTTGAATGCTTATTTATTTGAATACGCAGCAAAAAAAGCACCCTATTTTTGGCGATATACAAATTGATTCTATATGTACAAAATAAAATATCTAAACATATTTAACATTTCTATAACGATTTGAGAAGAAAAAACCCCACAAAATCACTTTAAAAAATTAGTTGGAGTACGGTTATACAGAATGGCTTCAACCGCGCTCATAGAAGGAACTCGTTATGAGGGTCCCAGAAGTTACAGGTAGAGTTCAGTGAGACGGACCCATTCTGAGGTGGTTAAAGGGTTTGGTTTGGTTTGGTTTGGTTCATTAACGTCGCACTAGAGCTGCACCGTGGGCTATTGGCGACGGTTCGGGGTCAATCTCGAAGGAAAGACCCGGGAACACATTCACATTCATACATGCACCTCGTTATTTTAGAACCATGGTCAGATGACGAGGAAACACCTGAACTGGCACCCAACGCCTTCAATAGACGTCGGGACTTTGGACCCCGATCAAATTTATCGTGCACCAGTCCCGTATACACGCCAGTATAATTTGTTGGATATTCTGGACGACTTTCTAGTAATTTTTGTAGTGAAGCTGGCAACCCTCCGATCGCAAGATCACTACTTTTTTACTTTTCTATGTCAAGTCCATTTCCCGGATTCGAGGTGGTTAAAGGGAGTTGGACGAGAATAGGCATCCCTCTACCTTGCTGAGCAATTCTTCACGGCATTCCTGGTTTGGTTTTGTTAAATAACGTCGCACTAGAGCTGCACAGTGGGCTATTGGCGACGGTTCGGGGTCAATCTCGAAGGAAAGACCCCGGAACACATACACATTCACACACACATTCATACATGCACCTCGTTATTTTTTTTAGAACCATGGTCAGATGACGAGGAAACACCTGAACTGGCACCCAACGCCTTCAATAGAGGACGGGACTTTGGACCCCGATCAGATGTATCGTGCACCAGTCCCGTGTACACGCCAGTATAATTTGTTGGATATTCTGGACGACTTTCTATTATTTTTGTAGCGAAGCTGGCGACCCTCCGATCGCAAGATCACTACTTCTTTACTTTTCTTTGTCAAGTCCATAGCCTAGGATCGAACCTGGAATCTTCGTATTCCCAGCTGACGCCTTTAACCGCTCAGCCACGGAGGTTGCCTCATTGATGGACTTGAAAAAGATGAGTAAAAATTTTGTGATCTTGCGATCGGAGGATTACCAGCTTCGTTACTAAAATGCTAGGAAGTCGTCTAAAAATATACAACAAATTATACAGGCGTGTATACGGGACTGGCGCACGATAAATCGGATCAGGGTCCAAAGTCCTGACGCCTATTGAGGTTGTGTTGGATGCCAGCTCAGGTGTTGTCCTCGTCATCTGACCAATGTTCAAAAATACGAGGCGTTCCCAGATGGACGACGGAATCGGGATAGGCCCCAAACCGTCGCCAATAGCCCAATGTGTAGATCTAGTGCGACATTAATTAACAAAAACCTAACCAAATCAGATGAATAGCCATTCTTCCGAGCTAACTCTGCTTGTTTGCGCGATGGCCTGTGTGTAAGTTTTGGCTTTGTTGGTTAAATTAAGGTGGCAATAGAACTACACAATGGGCTATTGGAAATGTTCTAAACGTATCCCGAAAGAAAGCATCGGAAACGATTGTTTAAAAAGCATCGCACTGAAACTGCAAAGTGGGCTAGTGGTGACGGGTCAGTGTCTATCTCGAAGGATTGGTTTTTTTAAATTAATGTCGTACTAGAGCTGCCGACGGTTCGGGGCTATCTCGAAGGTTTGGTTTGGTTTTGTTAATTAACGTCGCACTAGAGCTGCACAGTGGGCTATTGGCGCCGTTTCGGGGTCAATCTCTAAGGAAAGACCCGGGAACACATACACATTCACACACACATTACATGCACCTCGTTATTTTAGAACCATGGTCAGATGACGAGGAAACACCTGAACTGGCACCCAACGCCTTCAATAGACGTCGGGACTTTGGACCCCGATCAGATGTATCGTGCACCAGTCCCGTATACACGCCAGTATTATTTGTTGGATATTCTGGACGACTTTCTAGTATTTTTGTAGCGAAGCTGGCAACCCTCCGATCGCAAGATCACTACTTTTCTATGTCAAGTCCATTTCCCGGATTCGAACCACCAATCCTCTGATTAGTAGCTGAACGCCTAACCAACTGAGCAACTGGGGCTCCGTAAATAAGTAGTGATCTTACAAACGGAGGGTTGCCAGCTTCGCTGCAAAAATACTAGAAAGTCGTCCAGAATATCCAACAAATTATACTGGCGTGTATACGGGACTGGTGCACGATAAATCTGATCGGGTTCCAAAGTCCCGACGTCTATTGAAGGCGTTGGGTGCCAGTTCAGGTGTTTCCTTGTCATCTGACCATGGTTCAAAAATACGAGGCATTGTTCCCGGGTCTTTTCTTCCAAACGTCGCCAATAGCGCACTATGTAGCTCAAATGCGACGTTAATTCAACTAACCATCTTAATTCCTAGCCAATTTCGTGAGTGGGATGTCAGGGTCTGTGCTGTTTTCGTAATCTAGCCAAAGTTCAAAATTACGAGGCAGTCTTTTGGATTAGTTCCCGAACCGTCGGCAATAGTCCATTGTGTAACACTAGTGCGATGGTAACTCAACCAAGCAATTGACATATTTTGAAATTACGAATAAGTGTTTCTGAAAATACGGACGGTATTGTCTTAAAGAGTTAAGGCGTGAAGACACCAACTTTTCTTTAAACTTAACCTTTTAAATGTCTATAAATCTTTTTCAACATTTACGTTCTTTTTACGAAACACTTATTTTTCGTTCTTCGATTATCAAAATAACATTCTGTTTTGGAGTTAGAAATAGAACATCGTAACAAAATAAAGGCGTTTTTTAATTTCACAAAATGTTCTGCTCTAGGTCATTTTGAAGAACATAAAGCTAAAAAAAACAATTTGTTGTTTGGTCATCCGAGAACCGACAGTAGTTATGACAGTGAGAATGGTTTAATATTCTTACAAATGACAATATATATATTAACACACATGTTGTTAATACTACAAACATTTAGACTAAAGTAATAGTTTATTAAGTCTGTTTGTGCTTTTTTCCATTCCTTGGAAAGTTTTCTCAGCTTCGAATCTCAAGTTTGCTACCAGTGCTAGTAGAGCCACGGAAGTTTTATGAGCCAAACAGTTATCTGTGAAAACAACAAATATTCATTTATTAATGAGGAGGATGTGAATATTCATTTTTGTGCATAATATAAGTGAGTATTCATTTATGTTTTTATAACAATACTAGTTAGAATATCCGTTCTGCGCACGGGACAAAAATAACACATAATATAAATTCAAAATTTATAAACGATGGAAAATATGTTTTTAATTATGAGACTATCTTTTTCTCCTCTAAATGTTCAAACCATAGATAGAGGAATAAAAATGCTGATTTCCGTGTGTCCATCATTGAAACCACGTGATATGTGGAAATGCCAATTCTTTCATGCGCCAATATTACTTGGCAGGCCTTGGCGACTTTAAGAACTAAACGAGATCGAAGTATTGTAATATGGTTTTGTGTTTAATTTTGTATTTAAATATAGTTTTTTTTGAACGAGTGGCACAATTTAAGGGAGTTTAACAGATATATTAAGGAGATTTTTCTTACTTTGTAGTTTTGAAATAATTGCATTACGTTTTTATGTAAAAAAATTACCCTAAGCGAAGTTCTTTCAAATGTTATTTTGTATACTTAAATAAGAAAATATGAACAATAAAACCTGAGAAATATAAAGAGTTTCGCTTCTTCGAGTATTGAACACAAATAAAATATTTTCGTTTCGTTAATGAAGAGGACATATTTAGCGTATATTGTTTAAAAATAAGTAAATACGTACAGCCGCGGAAAAAAAAAACGAACCACCGATGATTATTTCGTTAGTTTTTATAGTAGAGCTAAACTTAATATACCATTTTGTAGGGAATAAAGTCTACTACACATTGATATACAAAAAATTTGCATAGGGGACTATCCTCATATTAAAATCCGCACCAACTTTAAAATTTCCAATAGCAACACCCAATTTTGATTCAATATTTAAAATCTACGACAAAATTTATCGTTGAATATCAACTTGCAAGTCATTTGGTTAAGTAGTTTTTTAATTATGAATATCGAAAGTTTAGAACTCGTAATATTAAATGAATTTCTTAAACTTTTAATCATATCTTTCGAAATAATAATTTTATTAAGCTGAAATTTTTATGCGTGTTACTTCTAAACGACCCAAATAAAATACACTAACTTTCATTACTTATATGTATATTTTTTAATTTTATTTAAATTAGGATATTAATATTCATAAAATTTATGAATAGCAACCATGCTATATTTTGATAGTGATGGACTCAGAAAAACGTTTTATATGCATATCTAAAATTTCATGATTTTCCTCTTTGTAGTTTTTTGGCAATATTATAATGTGCATCAAATGATCATTTAAGGGGTCATACACAAATTTAAAATCTGCAGAATTTAACAGAAATCTACTAATTTTGAGAATTAAAAGCGCTGTGATCGCGTTGGTATAAAATTCTAAATTCTTATATAGAGGCGAAGGGTATACAGGAGTGGGGGAATGAATGACCACGGAAAAATAAGAACCACGGCTAACGCCAAAACATTTTCTACCAGCGTACTTTATTTCGAAGTCTCACTAATACTTTGTTCACTGTGGAAGTAGCCCCCCAAATAAGATCGATACATATTGTCTAATATCTCTGCATATAAATGTAGGAAATTAGCGAAAATTTGTATTTAGATTATTTTGTGGGCGGGGAACATTTCTGCGCTACCAAAAGTAGGTGTTGCTATTGAAAATTTTAAAGTTGGTGCGGATTCGAGTATGAAGATAGTCCCCTATGCAAATTTTTTGTATATCAATGTATAGTAGACTTTATTTCCTACAAAACGGTATATTAAGTTTAGCTCTACTATAAAAACTAACGAAATAATCATCGGTGGTTCGTTTTTTTTTTCCGCGGCTGTACATATATGTTAAAAAGTTGAATACGGACAGAACTCCTTATCGCCAAAAAAGAAGAAAGTGCGCCAAATTTGAAACTCCTGCAGATGTCTGAACGCCAAATGTGGCAGCGCTATAACCACGTGATGTGAGTTTTTCTTTTCAATGTTGACACCGCGGCCTTACGAGAGTCTGATATTGAAAGCGCTCTCTTTAATATTACAACTCTCTGCTTCAAACTATATTTATTAAACACTGATGGGTGAGTGTTATTTTAATTTCGTGCGCAGAACGTGTATTCTAGCTAGAAATACACAAATAGCTTACTTTTTCTTCTTAAGGTAAGAATAACAACTTTTCCAAATCTCATCTTGTTGTGTACGTATGACGCAGAAGATTGAGTGATGAGTGAATTTTATTTAAACCCCGTGCGCAGAACAACTGCTATTTCAGTTTTAGAAGTCCGCGAATAATTTACTTTTCCTGTTTAAGATTTAAGGACCAACTCTGCCAAATTTCATCTTGCAGGGTATATGAAGGTAGGAAAATTAGTGATGTGTGAGTCAATGGGGGTCAGTCATTGAGTGAAGGGTTTGGCCTTTATATTTAGATATATTTGCTTTATAAGAAACTGATGTATTCCTTTTCCTTGATAAAGTTCAAAATCCGTACAGGGGCGAATCTGGGATTTTTTTCCTTGCAAAAGGCATAATTATGAACCCTGCAGTGCCCGCGCTCCTAAACGCAAGGTGAATCGAATGGAAAGCAAGACAAATTGGAAGGATTTTTTATTAATATTAGGGACCGTCCTAACCACCATAATTAGTACTATTAGGTACCGTCGCTTATTACGAATGAGAGGCTCGCAAGAATTAACGAATGATGCGACCAGATAATTTCGCTGATAGGGAGAAAAGGGTGACCTGAGGTTCGAGTGGTTGTTGGTTTATTTTCTTTAACTTTATTGCACCTATCGGGAAAGTATGGAAAAAATTGTTTAACCTCGAGTGAAAAGATTTCTGAAAATTAAATAATAGCTTTCGGCTGTACAATATGTAAATATATTTATGTGTTCAGATGATAGTTCCTTATTATTAGTCGAATGTGTGTTGGTCCACGGAAGGGTTTAATGAATGAACCAAAAGTGCATCAAATCGCGATGCGTGTCGTAATACGTGGACGACTCCTACCTAACAAGAATACGCTTTCCTAGTCCTTATTTTCCAATTTCGTCCCACCTCCAATTCGATTCGCCTTGGATTGTGCCTCTTATTCACATTGCGAGCTCTGCAGTGTTAAATGATAACATAAAAAATTAATCCATTCTACATTTTTGGTATTTATGTTATTTTCACGAAATAGTTACTCCTCATTCAAAAGAACAGGGATGTTCTTTTCCACCAAATTCTTTGGAACTTTAAGGTTACAAAAAATCTGTTTTAGCGCTAGTTGGAGAACAGGCTATCGAACTGTGGGTTTTTTTTATTCAGAAATTTTATGATTTCGTTCACTTTTAAGAGTAACACACAAAAGAACGATTCGCTATTTTGTCGACAGAGAAACGACATTGGACTGCATAGAGTTAAAAAATTTCCAAACACAATAAAATTTGCAATAGTGATTTACTGAGAGCTCTTCTCTTCAAATAATGTCGATTCATGCGTCTGTCCAATTTTTTAATAATAACTCAATTGTATAATAATCAATGATGAATAATTAATAACTATTATTACTCTATGCGGGAGGGGCCTCCGTGGCCGAGTGGTTAAAGGTGTCAGCTGGGAATAAGAAGATTCCTGGTTCGATCCTAGACAATGGACTTGGCAAAGAAAAGTAAAAAAAAGTAGTGATCTTGTGATCGGAGGGTTGCCAGCTTGGTTACAAAATACTAGAAAAGTCGTCCAGAACATCCGCAAAAATTAACGGTGTGTATACGGGACTGGTGCACGATAAATATGATCGGGGTCCAAAGTCCCGACGTCTATTGAAGGCGGTGGGTGTCAGTTCAGGTGTTGTCCTCGTCATCTGACCATGGTCCTAAAATAACGAGGTGCATGCATGAATGTGTATATGTTTCCGGGTCTTTCCTTCGAGATAGACACCGAACCGTCTCCAATAACCGACTGTGCAGCTCTAGTGCGACGTTATTAACCACACCAAACTATGCGGGAGTCCCAAGTAACGTCACAAAAATGATAAACGACGTTAAAAACTGTTTTTTTCCGATTCATTTGGGTATAGCAGGCTGCTTTTCTTTCTCTGGCTTAATACTTGCTTAATTGCGCTGTTTTAATTTCTCAGCGGTCTAGACTCTCCCCCCCCCCCCCCCCCCTCCCTTCTTGTAAAAAAAAAATAACTGCCGATGGCGATGGGTGATCCTTTTTCCTCTTTCATATTTGGAGACACTTCTCAAAAAGTAATTATCAGATAATTATGAAATCAACTAGGTATGTTTAGAAATGTTTGGTTAATAAGTTGGAGGTATTTTTGTCACAATAGAACTCTTATGTTAGAAGTTACATTTTGTTAAAGTTGAAACACGCAAAAGTTTGAGCTGTGTCAAACAAATCGTATAGGAGGCAAATCTTAATAGGAGGCAGATACCCCTAGTAATTAAAATTATTGTTTTTAAAGTTACAAGTTAGCATGCCAAATTTCATGTGAATAGGACATTTTGAAGGAACAATTGAACTGCAAAATTCGATGATACAGCAATATTATAATAAAATAACAAAAGTGTGTAAAAATAAAACCATTTTTGAGAATAATGTTTTTTTTAATTCTTTAATATTTACCTGAAAGAAGTCTTTCACGTCTTTTGACTCTCACTGGTGGATCTGCTTGCAAATTATCTAGTAAATAATACAAATAAACTAAATTTTAGATTAATGTAAATTGAACATGCAGAATAAAGTTTATATATAATAGAATTATACAAACTATTATAAACTTTACAGACGCACAATAGACAAACCAATTCTAAGATTAGAAAAAAAATATTATTAAGTGATTGTATTAAAATCGTAGCTTTGTGGAGTCCCTAATAAGATTACGTTCCGATGACCGCTGTTCTGCCCCGGACCGACTTTAAATGTATAAAAATTTTTTTTATGGTGGTAATGCATTTGGTACATTGCTAGAGATACTCAATAATTTTTTTTAAGGTCACAATGCATTGGTACATTGCTAGAGATACTCAATAAATTTTTTAAGGTCACAATGCATTTGGTACATTGCTCTACAGATACTCAACCATTTTTTAAGGTCACAATGCATTGGTACATTGCTAGAGATACTCAATCATTTTTTTAAGGTCACAATGCATTTGGTACACTGCTAGAGATACTCAATCTTTTTTTTAAGGTCACAATGCATTTGGTACATTGCTAGAGATACTCAATCATTTTTTAAGGTCGCAGTACATTTGGTACATTGCTAGAGATACTCAATCATTTTTTAAGGTCACAATGCATTTGGTACATTGCTAGAGATACTCAATCATTTTTTTAAGGTCGCAATGCATTTGGTACATTGCTAGAGATACTCAATCATTTTTTTAAGGTCACAATGCATTGGTACATTGCTAGAGATACTCGATAATTTTTTTAAGGTCGCAATGCATTTGGTACATTGCTAGAGATACTCAATCATTTTTTTAAGGTCGCAATGCATTTGGTACATTGCTAGAGATACTCAATCATTTTTTTAAGGTCACAATGTATTGGTACATTGCTAGAGATACTCAATAATTTTTTTAAGGTCACAATGCATTTGGTACATTGCTAGAGATACTCAATCATTTTTTTAAGGTCGCAATGCATTTGGTACATTGCTAGAGATACTCAATCATTTTTTTAAGGTCACAATGCATTGGTACATTGCTAGAGATAATCAATCATTTTTTTAAGGTCACAATGCATTTGGTACATTGCTAGAGATACTCAATAATTTTTTTAAGTCGAACATTTTATTAACCCTTTGCACTCGAACAAGTTTCACATTTACGTTCTTTTCATGGAACAGATACATTCCGTTCCTGAAATTTTTAAAAAGGTATTCTGGAGAGTGTTCTTTTTACCATTTAGGTTGGATTTTTATAAAATTATAATAAGTTGTGCGTGAAGCTGTATATAAATCTCAGTTTACCAAATATATATTTATTGGTTTATGACTGTAAAGTATACCTCATTTCAAAACTTAACGTTCTTCTAAGCCTAGCAAATACATTTTGAATTACCTGGCTTTATAAGATGTTCGCTGCGTTGGACCACGCTTTGCCTTGACAGAAGAATTTTTATTAAAATGTGATTTTCTTAATAATATATTTTGAGTTTTCTATTAATTTATTTCTCATGCTTTTTTATTTACCCCACTGATGTATACGATGAAAAATTGGACGAGCATATCAATCGTAATTCGCCAGTTGTTATGAAAAAAAAAAAACTTTAGAAATCATTCAAAATTTTTTTGGGTTTTAAAAATATTTTTTTTATAGTGGAATTTGATTTTTTCGGACAGCAAGAATGGAACATACATTTTGAATGGTGTTTAATAAAACCAAATGGTTGTATTTACTCAAACATTGGAGTAAAGTATCCTACACCTGTTTCCTACTTTACTTCACAGAGAAAAAAAATAACAATAGTAAACAAGTCATTAAAAAATTATTGTGGATTATCGGAATCTTCAAATCTAACAGAATATATTGACACCTGGAATATAATTTTAGCGGCACTCCATGGTACTCAAATACTTTAGTAAAGTTGGAACATGCAAAATACTGGAGTAAATGAACCCCAGTTGAGGGTATATGCTATTATGTTTTCTAATTAGCTATACCAACCAGTGCAGTAGTAATGTCTACCATGGCCTGAATAACACCCGGATTCTTGCTGCCAGTCTAGAACTTTTTCTGTCCAATCAGGTTGGTTGAAGTCTTCGAAGCCCCAGAATCCACACAAACCAACTGACAGTAAAAAAAATAATAGACTAAGTTAATAATGGATTATTCTGCTGAAAGAGTAAACGTTTGTTCAAACCAGTTTATTGAACTTATAAATTTGGTATTTTAAATACAATAATCTCTTTTAAAAAAACAAATCCAACTAAACCAAAGGAAAATATATTTTTAATTTTACGATCAAATTAAAAAAAAATTAATATTAATTTTATATTTTTTGCAACGTTTTAAAATCGGCTCCGAAATTTATCACCCCTTTCGAGCAGTTGGTTCTGGCACCGAAGAGGATAGCAGCTGTTTTTTTAAAAGCAATGCACCATTGCCCGGGCCAAAACCGAATGCTTGGAGGGGATGAGTAGCTACAAACGACTGCTCGAAGGGGGGATTTTAAAGATTTTGTACGCATCGGCGCTTAATTTTCTTTCGAACAGCTACAAGAAATTTATCCTTCGTAATTTTTTTTTTTATTTCAATAGTGCTATCTGATAGGGAGTTATATTGTCAGAACTTAAGGGGAGTAGAAGTCATGGATTTAAGTCATACAAATGTCAGCTCATTCGAGAGAGAACAAAGCCTTACTTTTACAATAGGATAATAGAACAATGGACTATACTCGTTGACAACCTAAGTTGAACCTTGAAGTGGAAGCATGTATAAATATTCAATTGCTTTAGGCTCAACTTAGGTTGTCCCCGAGTATAGTTTGCCTAATTATGTTGTTATTTTTTCGGCAGTGGGTAGTTTTAAAAAGCGACCGTATCGGCCTTGGGGAATTGTGAGGATATGTTAGAAAGACAGGATTTTGCTGTTTACAGTCTATAGTTGGTCGATATTATTTGCATTTGTATATCTTTGGTTTGGAACAAGAACGATCAATACCCTGCGCAGGGACCAGTGACGTTGGTGGTTCTTGTTCCAAGCAACAGATATAATCTTACGTACTTTGCTCCATAAATAAATCTCTGTGCGACTCTGGGTAGTTGGCGGCTGCGATAATCTTGGCATCCCTCATGATATTCGAGCAGAATCTCTGCTGCAGTTTCTCAGGTACTTCGTCCACGCATTTACCCTAGATGTAAAAAAAAAACATATAAGGAAAATCACATCTATTATACAGTGTGTCCATTAAACTTCCCCCTTCGACACCCTTTAACGTCTGGCTATAGTAAAGTGGCAATACGATGGGACCGGTTACACAGTGTCCGTTAACGTAGTTATACGGAGCCTAATTTTACATTTAAGAAAATACATAAAAATAAATTACACAAAGTTGTAGAGGGGTATTGATTTAGTACGAATAGAATTTTACACGAATGCCATAAATAGAACGCATGGTTGTTTGAATTTTACACCACTTATACTCTCTTTTTTATACCTACCAAAAGCAGAAAGCAATATTTCTAGAGTTCCCGTAGTGTAAGGCCCGTCCTACAATGCGCGTTGCATTTTGTAAAAGCCTCTGTGATTTATGCATTCAATCCATGCGGTTTGCAGGCACTAATCACAAAGGCTTCTGCAAAATGCAACGCGTGTTTATCACGTCCGTGTAGAATGGTCCTAAGTCAATCAACGCGTGTTGTACAGTCTATTATCTTTATATTCTATTTATAGCATTCAATTTATAACATTTCTCTATATATCCTTTCTGTTTATATTTTATTATAATATCTATTTATAGCATTTTTATTTATATTTTAATTATAACATTTATATTTATAGCATTTTTGTTTATATTTTAATTATAACATTTATATTTATAGCATTTTTGTTTATATTTTAATTATAATATTCTATTTATAGCATTTCTGTTTATATTTTTATTATAATATGTGCGTATAATGTCTCTCCCCGTATTAAATCAATGCTTCTGTACAACTTTGTAATATACTATTTTCATGTATATTGTATAATTTAAAAGTTAGACCCGCTTATATCCGTTAAAAATTAAAACTTTGAGCTAAAGCTGCATTACTTGCAACTAATTATGCATATAATATCTTAACAATAGTTGTTTAAAAAAAACTTACAATTTCCATGATTCTCCAAAAGAGCATCTGATGAGTAATGACGAAATCCCTTTGATATTGTTTGCTGTTCATCGTCATGCATGCTGGACTGATACGGCAAGTGTTCGTGTCATCGGCTCTGAAAATGAAACAACAACAAAAAATGAATTCACTAATATACCATTTGAATTTTCAAATATCTGCAGCATCCTGAAACATCGTGTAGTTCAACAATCGACTCCACTTTCAATAGTTCCGTCGAAAAAACAAGTAAACTATCGATAGTATATAAAAGTGACATACTATCGAGAATTCGAGAATTTCTTCAATACTCGTTAATAATCTTAGCAAAACACCGATTGTTCAACTCGAACAATCAACTATCTAAAAATCGACTTTTCAACTAACGAGCTCTGGATAGTTCACCTCAAGCCTCGATAGTAGGTATTGTACACAAAGAAACTTTCGATAGTTTTTTCTATACAATACTGCCGACCTGAAACGTACTGCTGAGAGAAATTGAATATAGTAACTTAAGGAAGTGGTTGGTTGAATGAACGTCGCACTAGAGCTGCACAGTGAGCTTTTGACAACCGTTCAGGACATGGATGGGGCTCACAGAAACTGCATAACAGTTGCGCATCTTCCTTATGTTGGTGAGGTTTCTGTTGGTGTCCACTTTTTTAAAAACATAATTTGCTGAATTTAAAATCAGCTGCATGGGGTATCAGAATAGAAATGCCATGTCGCTCTTTGCATGATTAACAAATTTATGCAAATAGCATGATTAACAAATTTTGCCTCGTTTGATAGGATATTATGTAGCAATGTGTGTAAAATATTGAAATAAAGTTAATCACGTACGGAACGTGGATAATGACCTGACATGGAGTCTTACACTGTTTAGAGGTGCGCCTTTGTGGTTTTTAGGTTGCTGTTGCTGTGACGGGCAAACCACACTTAACTGTATAATTCGACTAGGGAAGTATGAGTAATCAGGTAAGCTTTTACGCATGTTAAAAAAAATGAAAATGATAGAAACTTTCAGTACCTGATTTCACCGAAACACAGGTCCGACAGAGTCTCATTCAAGTTGTCATTTCTATCCGAGCATCGTACTCGAGTCTCGACGAACTGTTCGGAAGTGCTGCGGCTGGAATGCCAGACGTACTTCGGGAGCTCGTCCATCCAATACCCTATTACTGATACATACACTATGTGAGAAATTTATAATAATATCCATAATATTGCACTAATAGAATTTTAGGTTGCTTACTAAAGAACTATGTGTTCTTTCTCACCAGTTTTTAAAAACGAACGTGAGGTACCTGTTCATGATTTTAATAAAAACGCATATGAAATTATGTTAGTCTGTAACAAGATTCGAAGTTAGATTCTATGGCGTTTCCTCAGGGGCGGACTGGCACTCAAAAACGGCCCGGGAAAGTATTAAATTCCGGCCACCACTTTTTTTAAAATTTATGATGCTATCGAAATAACGAACAAATAATTTGAAAACCCAATAATGAATAATATAAATAGTTAACTATTTATAAAACATGTATTAATATTTAAAAAGAATTATTAAGAATTTTTTTTATTTATTAAATTTTCTTGATTTATTATTTTTTTTTATTTATTAAATTTTCTTGATTTATTATTTTTTTTTATTTATTAAATGTTCTTGATTTATTAAATTTTTTATTTATGAATTTTTTGTAAAAATAATTAAAAAAAATAAATAATTAAAATTTATTTTAGTAATATTTTTGATTTTATTAAAATAGTATAAATAACACTCTTAAAACACTTATTTAGGCCCATACATACTCTTATTTCGAAGCTGAACTAATATTTTTATTAACTGAATATATGTTAAATTTTATGAAGTAATTAATCAAAACATTTTTTTTAAATAAAAAAATACACAGTACAGATGTTACTGTATATAGCTAGTTCTACTATAACTAAGTAAAATAAAATTTTAATGACACATTTATTGATAACAAAATCTGCAGAATAGATCACGTTAACAGCATATTTACAGCTGTCTGTATAATCTTTCAAGTGTTGAATGCACTGTATAGGCGTAAAGTTATCAAAGATATTGGAGGCTTCAAAATTTTAACTTTCAACTAAAGGCATTTGCGTATTTTTTTGGGGAACTAAATTGTCTTCAAGTGTTCAAAAAGGGCTACAACATGTTCAACTTCAACCTCAAGACAGGTTTGTAGTTAAAAAATATTTCCAGGAGAGGCAAAAATATTTCCAGGGTGAGCATGGCCCACAGAAAGAAAATAGTTTGTTATTTATTTTCGTAGTTCCTCATAAAACTATGTATAAGATTAAATTTTAATTATTCTAAATGATATTTAAAAATGGTATTTCTAAAACCCTTCAAAATAGAAAGTTCGAATCAATACTGAAATTATGGGTTAAATCTAACTATTATAGTAAATATATATATATATATATATATATATATATGAACCTATTATATATATATATATATATATATGTATGATCCTATTATATATATATATATATATATATATATATATATATATATATATATATATATATATATATATATATATATATATATATATATATATATATATATATATATATATATATATACTTTAAAGAATTGAATTCCTATAAAACATTTCAAAGGGCTGAGGATTTTTTCCCCTTCCTCCATTTTTAAAGCAATAAAACGATATATAACCGCGATATAGCCGATTTTTTTATTCAATTAAATGTATCATATGAAATAAATTTTAAAAATAATATTTGAATTTCTCCAAAAGCGCGAGTGCCACTTCAAAATAGTCTGTCTTATTGTTTTGTCAGTCACTTAAAACGTTAACAAGATCTTTTCATGCAAAATATAATTAAAGTACTTTAATTAATATTATAAAATAAATATAAATTGACATCATGAAAATATTTTTCCTGAAATAAAAAAATAATATATAGGACAACAATTAACATATATGATTTAACAATGTTAGTATAAAATATTTTAAATAGTTAGTTTCTTCACTTAGCCACCAACTAGAAACATTAAAAAGTGTAATGTAAATGAAAAGATTCTTACTTTAATTTGTTTTCAACAAGTTGTGACCTTTTCATCTCAAATATATCTTTAACAAAATAATACAAAAACAAGGTCCGCTTCTTTCTACTAGAACTATAATTCATCAGCTCTTACAACTAACTTTACTATCATTCTAGAAAATCTATCACCCAAATCCAAATACGGGTAAAAAAAGCACTTTGCTGCCTCATTGTCATATTCCAGACTTGTTGATTACTTGAGTTTTCAGGAGGTTATGGGCATCGCCCTGATTCAACGTTGGGGACCTCAGGACAACACCAGGGGGGGGGGGGGGATCTGATTATCACAGCGGGTGTGAAATGAACTGCAGAGAGGGATTGCGTTTGTTTAGGGTAGGGTTGTTGGGGCTACTTAATTTACATTTCCTAGAACGAGTATGCTCTTGAAAATCGGCGTGTTTTGGTTTCAGAGAAAGAGGAATGTGGGTAATTTGTCTGCTGTCGCCAAAGTTATCCCCCTATTATAAGTCGCTCGTCCCTTCGGATATGTCCTGTTGAGTGGTGACCAATAGACTAGGTTGGGGAGAGCGCCAGACGCCACCCAAAACAACTGTCCAACTCTTTAGAGCGTCCAACTGCTAGGAAAGGGGGGGGGGGGGGGGGAAATGGAGATGAGGTGAAGGGGTTTTTGTAGTCTCATATACAGAGCCACCCTTAGAAGATGCGAGTCCCTGTGCAAAGAAAGCCACGGAGCCCCTTTAACCAGATTTTAAGAATTTTTTTAATAGCAAGACTAGTCTTGCACCATTCTTACATGAAAATAGCGCATAAGTTGATGAAAAAAGCACATTGTATAAATTATCTGTAGCAATGGGAGAACTTTTTTTTGCTTTTAAATTAATTTTTTAATAGTTATCTAATATATATATTTTAAGTTAAAAATCCTTAACAAAGTCCTTAACAAATCCTTAACATTCTGATTTAAATAAAATTAAATTACGCATAAAAAAACCGAAAAGGAAATAAGTCAGAGCAAGTGTGTCATTACAGCAGATTGTATTGATAGGAATTGGTCGCCAAAAGAAGGATAAACAAGCTGTTTCATCTAACACCATGCCCCCACGCCCCGTATGTGCTTTGCTTTATATAATGATTTTATACGCATGAGCGCCAAATTTTCTATTAAACGAAGCCAAATATATGTAAATTGTGCTATTCATCACTTGTCGAAATGGATACCATATCATGATGTTTCTAACCTGATTTCCCATGTAAATGATTTAAAGAGGTTTCACGTTAAAAACCGATTTTATAATTGTTTTTAAATAAATTGTTTAATGTCAACGCGGGCACAACATAAAGCACGGGCTCTATGCGGCGGCACCTGTGGCACACCCCTAAAGGCGATCCTGCTTATATAAATGTGTTTGTTGAAAGTGGAGATGCACCCAGGAATAGATTATTGTAGTTTTTAAAAGTTGCTGGTTTGGTACATGTTGAATTATAATAATAATATAATAACAAAAAGAAAATTTAGATAGAATTGAAAATAATTTATTTTATTAGGGGGGGGGGGGTGCGTCCGGCCTATAACCTGAAGTGGAGGAATAGGGACCAAACTCCCTGGACTCCTGCTATTGGGAGGTTCATCAAACTAAAAAAAAGTCTGGGCCGTTATCAAAGTTATTGGAAGAGAGGAAAGGGGTTCTAAAATGACCGCGCTTTTAGCGACTGATCTTTGACGTCTCCCAACGACAAGGGGTTCCAAAATAGTCTCCTTCAATTATTATGGACAGACGGGATAGTGTACACGTTTCGGCCGTTTACTGTCTTTTCCCAATCCTAATACCATCGGGGAGCGATTTTCAAGAAGAAGCCACCAACGGTCCTATTCTAAGAAAATTATTCCTTCTTTCAACCGATAAACACTTGTCAAAAGAATACAGTGGAGGCAGGGACGGACGGCCTCCTTTACATTCTCATATTTCGACACTTTTGGAAATGGCTTCGTGTCACCTCAGCGGCCGCAGCCCCATAAATCAGAGCTGGAACGGAGTTTCAAATGAGGCAATAATTTGGCTTTTCTTAGAGATATCATGGCCTCCTGTTTTAGAATTTGATACATTTTTGAAAAAAACGGCGTTGACCTTTAATAAATTATTTAAAAAATATTTTTTTTCAAGAAATCACCCGGCCACTTTTTAAAAATATTAACCGGACACCCGGGAAAATTCCAGGTCAACCCTACGGCCAGTCCGCCACTGCGGTTTCCTCCAAATCGTGATTTGTCCAAAATGTCCATTCAGGTACAGTTGTCGCAAAAACACCGGGGATGGTTGCCAAGTGTGATAACCAACTCCTTAGGACTGGGTTTCATGAATTAAGTACCTCCGGTCTGAAAAAGTTTTATACCTGTCAAAATTGAAAAAGTGCGGGAAAATACTATTAACACTTTGCACTCCGAAGGCGCCTCTCAGCCACCAACATAACGACCAGTTCTTTTGTTTCCCTGTTCTTTAAAATAAACGAGAACAGCATCATGATCTTGTGTTTAGAACATCAATCTTTTTTTCAACTTGATCTCTTGCAAATACAAAACAGATTAGGATTTGTTTCCCTTTATGAGTATAAACAAATCTGTGGAAAATAACGTAAAAAGTAATAACTGTTCCATAGAAAGAACACAAATCGCAAAGTGTTCTCGGAGTGCAAGGATTAACCCTTAAATTGTGGCTTTATTCTATTCCTAATACAATTTTTTAAACAATTATTATTTATAATTTTCCCATCTAAATAACCTGTGACAACCAACCGAGAGTCGGGCAGATTGTCAAAAAAATTTGATCTGACAAAAACATTTTGTCTGAATAGCTATTTATTGCTATGGTCTCTAAACTGCAGAAAAAAATAATCAGCGGTACATAACTAAAGGATATTCTAATGATGGATAGTTAAACTGTAAACCCTAATTCTTTAAAAATTAAAAAATCAAAAAATGTGGCGAACGGCCCAGGTGTCTACTAGGAAGCGGATTAAAGCATAATTCACAGGCCCCGGAGCTAGGCAAGGCCATCTTTATACTGATAAAGATGGCCTTGAGCTAGGCCACTTTTTCGCACACCGAGGAAGCCGATGCCTTTGTTGCCAACGGCACCGGCACCCGTGAGCCGGCACCCGTGCCGTTGTTGTCAACGGCACCGAATGCTTACGGGTATACAATGTCGAATCGGATTACATTGGAAAAGTTCAAATAGGATAGCATTGTCTGTGGTCGCCGGTGCCAACACGGCCTCCGGCTTTTTCGGTGTGTGAAGAAATTGCCTAATTCTCAGGGTTACAGTAAAATATTCTAGGTCTACATGTACTATCCAAGTATGTGATTTGTACTACCAGCAGCATATTCGGGGTCGTTTTTCCGAACGTAGTAACTGCCCTGGTCGGCGATTCTCTTGGCCTTGTCGCGAAGTACTTCTATCCAACGTCGAATTGTCAGGAACTCGAACGTGTCGTACGTGAGGTAGGCTTGGAGCTGCTCTGCAACGGAAATCAAACGCACCTTCACCACTTGAAGCATAAGTGTCAAAAAGGGATCATTGAAATTTAAAACAAACGGAATCTCCCAAGGCATGTTCATCGAAAGCCGCCTTCTGCGTAAATTACAATTTAACAGTACAAAACCCAGCTGCCGTAAATTAATAACTTTAAACAATGAACAATAAATATTTAAAATCGTATAGTGTAAGCCGTAAGGTAGGATAAAATGAGTATTTTTAAATTAAATGCTAAATTTTGCTTTGTGTTAAACTAATGTTTTGATCTCGTTCTTTTTTTAAAAAAAATTACTTCGTTTAATGGAGTATATTTTAACAAAAAATTAATTTTCTGAGTGATTTAATTCAAGTTCAGAAGTCGATTTGTTTGAATAAACAAAAACACTTGTGATAGTTTGAAACATGAAAACCTCCATAATACTAGAAAAGTCGAATTATTTACCAATATTCCTCGGTATTGTATAAGCGATACACTTTTTAATACATTTTAATGAAAAATTATACTTTATTTAGCTTTTTTTTATATAAATTATTTGCAAAGTAGGGAAAATAGTTTGTGAGTAAATAATGAAAATGAAAAAGTTGAATTTTTTTTATTAAAGAATTATAATTTTAGATTTTTTTTAAAAAGAGAAATTGGACTTTGATAAAAAAAAATTGAGTTTAAATACCCATTTCTCTCACCTTACTCTATTTGAAAAATAGTTTGTTCCAAGCGATTTATTTTCTAAAGAAAAAATATCACAGGTTGAAAACTTGCAGTGGCGAGGCGTGACTTTTTGCTATGGTCATCGCTCCTAGCCGAATTCCACCCCCCCCCCCCCCATTTTTTTTTTAAACACTTGCATTTTTGTTGGAAAAGTTCAAAAATTACTTTTAAATTAATAATAATACTTCTAAATTCTGATATACATATTACTCAGCTTACACATTCAATAAATTAAAATTCATTGATTTCCGCTAATTTTCGAAAAAAATCCCGAGCCTGCGAAAAATGGTATAGAGAGCAAATATAAAAAATGCGGACATTTTCTCCGCAAGCATTTATATTTGCCACTTTTCATATAACTCAGGATCTTTCTAATGATTATTCTTGAGGTTTTAGGTAAAACAAATCCCAGACGTTTTATAAATATACTCAAGTACGTAACAAATATAAAATGACACGAATATACTAAAAATAATGCACTTTATTTTACAACGCAAAAATGTTTAAAATAAAATAAGCACATATTTCTAAACAGTTTTTATAAAATAAAATTTTGTTAAATGAAAATGTTCATATTTTTATATTCACTTTTAAATAATAATTAATATTCAATTTATTCAAAACATAACACATTAAAAGAAGATAATTAAAGTAAATTAAAAAGCGTTGCCCATATAACTGTAAAACATATTTGTGAAAAAAGTGTGCATGGAAGGAGGAGGGAGTAAAAAAAATAACAGGACGCGCAATAAATGAACGATCCTTTTTTTTCAATGTTTAAACAAATAATTGGCATGCTAGGTGCATAATCAGAAGGAAATTGTTTAGCTTGTCAACAAATTTCCTTACCCATGCAAACCTGGCCATACATAATATTTATATTTGTCCAGTTACGCACCTTTTATCCTGTATTATTTAGTTAAAATAATTTTTTTTTAAAAATCCTAATTATTAAATTCAATTCCATTCCATTTTTCTTATGAATAACAACATATAACAGTCAAAATACATCGTTTTTATATGTCCATGTTCTGCTATATCCATATTCGCAAAATTAATAAATAAAAGTAACAGCAGTAATAAGGACAAAGTGTTGTATTACTGAATACAATTCAAATTTTGAAACCGAAAGATTATTGCTCAATATTTCCTATTCCTTTTTTTAAGATCGACGCAAATATACGTATTAGATGGGCAGATATTGTAAGTAATTAGTTATAAAAAGAATAAAATTTATTACTTACTTGATTAAATAACAAAGAAATCTGATTTCCAAAGTCTAGCTACTGTATTACGATTGAAATACTACGTGTCAAATTAATAAAAACCTCAAAAGAAAGTGACGAAAAAAGTCATCTTCAAAAATTTCTCGAACTCTTATTAGCCGGATTTCTCAAACCTTAACGAATGAAGGGCATCCCAATACCCAGAGGATGATACCAAATACTCCAGGCAATGTTTTTGGGGGGTGTAGGAAGTAATCAGGAAACTACCATTTGAAAAGTCCAAGGTCGTCCATATGGGTACATGAGTTAGGAAATTTCGCAATACCATTCCCGAAATAAAAAAGTTTTAAAAAGGGAATGGAAGATGCATTGAGAAGGTATAGAAAAGCTCCTAAATGCTGTGCTCGTGTGATGGTTGGCATTATGGTTTCCGAATAGGCCTGCCCTTAACTATAAATAAAAAAATATAGACATTTATTTAATAAAAATATTATGACGTTATATAATGTCTTACTTAACAAGGAAAATGGCAAAACGAATCAACAAAAATCAAATCTCCCTAAATTGATAGGGCAGGCCAAATCTCCTTCTGTACGCCACTGAAAGTAGTTTCCTTTTATAACTTGGCAATAATAATAGAAATATCCAACAGGAAAGGATGTTTTATAAAATATTTTTGTATGTTTAAAAAAAATTAATAATATTTGTATTTTAAATTTTTTTTTATGATTTACATAAAAATACTTCAAATAGCATTAGTTTCTGACAAATATCATTTTTATGTAGTTGTCTTTTTAAAAATGAAGTTTTTAGGGTGTAAATATAATGTTCATTTCATAACAAAACAATTATTTGAGCAGTGAACAGCGTAATAAAAAGTATAATTTGGATAATTTAGTTGATTGCTAATTTTATAAGACAGAAAAACCATTTTACATAACTTTAAAAAAAAAAAAATCTTTTTTTTAATTCAGACGAACCTAAACACAGATACAAATGAACCTTACAACGATATGACAAGTCAGTCACACGGTATAATGAAAAAATATAACATCAGAGAAAGACAAAAACGAAAGTATAATATTTGAGTAAATATATTGAAAAGTTTTGAGGACAATCTTTTTTGCCAAATGTGACATTAATAAGCCAATCTGGCAGGCAGTCATACTGGGCACCAAAACGAATGTTTAAGGTTTTAAGGTTGCTTGAAGATTCGGAAATTTCGCAGATGACCTAAAGTAGTTTTCCATGTAAAACTCTCTAGTTAGGATGTTGGCGTGGATTTTGTAAGCGTCAACCTGATTGGTTGATGCTCTCAAATGGGTTGCGATGGATTTCACAGATGATCTGGCTGAAGTTTCACCGCCAATCTTAACTCTTGGCAGGATTTCAAATTGCGCGTGCCGTTTTTGAGTGTTTGCGGTGTGAATTTATTGGTTGGTGTAATTATTTAGCATGTTTAAAAGTTTTAATATAAGAAAAATTTAAATAAGTAAATATATATATATAAAAAAGTTTTTAAATAGCTAAATAAATAAAAAAAAAATATTATTTAATTATTTAAATTTTTTTTATTTATTCATTTGTCCGTGGTCATCGGCGAATCTACCGATGACTGGACCCCTCGCCACTGAAAACTTGTCTGAACAACTAACAAACAAATATGTTTGAGGAATTAAATGTGATACTAATTTTAAATTCAATACAGGAAGAAGAAAAAGTTGCTTAATTACAAAAAAAATTGAGCGAAATATAAAAGCTATTTCTGCTTTTATATTAGCTTTTATTTTGCTTATATATTCTTTCATATTTATAATATATAGTGATTTTTTGATATTTGTACACATACTCATATATCTTTTCAGATAACAATTTTTTTTTATATAAAATTGATAAAATAAAACTTTTTTTGGTATTTTATTGTATAAAATTACTCAACTGATCTAATGTCTTTATGACATTAAAATTTTTATAATTTTTATTTTTCATGATTTTTTTAAGGATTATTATTTGTACATCTCCGTAACTTGTTGCGTTTTTTCTTTCAACTTTCAGAGTTTAATTTTATTTGAATATGAAAACATAATAATAATTAATTTTAAAGAATAATCTGTTATAGCTAAATGTTGAATTTTCCATTTTTCACAAATAACTTTTTAAAAAAATGTAGTTTTGTCTTTGTGGCAGACTTTTTCTGTTTATAATTTTAGTTCTTCATTCGATACTACTAATTAAGGATTGAACGGTTTTTCTATACAGTAAATAGTAAGCAAACACAAATAAGCCCTCAAGTTTTAAAACCAAATAGTTCGCTTTTAAAAAAAGTTTCAAGAGAAATAAACCACTAATAATTGCATTATTTATGGAAGAATTTTATCTCCTTTTTTTTGCAAATTGGTATTAGATAGACACTTGTCTTAATCAAATTTTAGTTCTGTGTAAGTATTACTTTGAGAGAGAAAACTACGTTTTTTTGGGTGTTCTGTCTTATTTTGCACCCAACTGCTAGTTTCACATCGTGAAATAAATATTATCCAGCTGCTTTGGAATGTTATGACTTCGGTAACTGATAAATCTGTAAAGAAATTAAAAATAAATGTCATAACTTGAAAATAGCAAAGAATGGGATGTGGGTTTGCAATGAGATGGCTGAAATATTCTAAAATTATGCAAAAATAATTCTGAAATTAAATAGGAATTTGACGCGCTTTTAAAAAAGTGTAAAAGAGAGCCTTTTCTTAAACTTCCAAACATTGTGTAAACGATCGCTAAAAGGCAGGGATAATTGACGAAGAAATATATCTATGCTTATTTTTTCACAAATGCTTTTATAATATATTGTATACGTTTTCAGTTTAATCCTAAATTAACTTTCGTAAGACAAAAACTAAAAAAACGTATGCTGCGTTACGAAACTATTTTAACCATATGTATAAGATGTATATAATTATTTAATAAAATATATATATATATAGAACCACATAAAATTTCTCAAATGGTTGTATAAGAAGCACTGTCTAAATTAAATTTAAAAAAAGTTATTAACTTTTTTTTGCACACATTTTTGTTTCTTAAAATATACGCTTTCCTAATCCTGAAGTCATAATTTGAAAATTTTTATTCTTCGCATAATTTGTTTTACAACTGGAAGAAGTTTGTAACATCAATTTGCAAATGTAAGTGTCGACATCTTGTTTATGCTCAAGAAGTAAAACACGCCTTATTTCCACATTCCTTCTAATCAAAAATCACGTAGAAATCTCGCTCACTTACACATAATATGACCTTTTGCATCTGTATGATTAAAAAAAAATATATATTAATAAATAAAAATTTTTGCTCCTTTATTATGTTTTAAATTCGAAGCCAAAGTTATCACAAAATCACATTTTACGTATTTTTGTATATAACCTGTTGTGCATTTGGACTACTCATGCGTAGAACACGTAGAAATCTCGCTCACTTTCGCGTTATATGGCCTTTCGCATCTGTATGATTTAAAAAATATATATATATTAATAAACACAATTTTTTGCTCCTTTGTTATGTTTTAAAATCGAAGCCAAAGTTATCACAAAATCACATTTATCGTATTTTTGTATATAACCTGTTGTGCATTTGTACTACTCACGCGTAGAAGGTCCCTTACCTTGCACCTGTCTGACGCAGTACACCGCGTCCAAGTTGATTTCGGCTACCCTCTCGTGCATGTAGTGCAGTGCCCTGGTCAAAGCGTGCAGCGTCCTGATCAGCCTGTCAACGGAACTGCCATTGCAGCCTCCGGATCCCAGTATCAGCGTCAGCACACAGAAGTAGCTGATTAGAAACTTCATGTAACACCAACAATTGATGCTGCTGCGTCGACTTGTTCTGAAAACCAAAAGTTCAATTATCGACGCGTCCTATCGGTTGTAAAAATGGGTCGTTCTATTATAGAGAGAGTATTAAAAAGGTCGTAACTTTTTTTTCTTGTCATGTTCTCGCAGTAGAGGAAGTTTATCGAGCCGTAAAGATGGAACTGGAAAATGTGTCGTGTAGTCAGTCTAAAGCGTGGTTCATTCTTATTTTTGAGAATCCTTCGATCGTCGAAAGTGACTTTTGACGAAACAAGAATCCTCAAATTTTGAACGAAAGTCATTTACTCGGATTCGTTTTCGGTGTTTTTCTGGGTCATCAGCTCGTGTTTGATCCTTATACTTATATTATCAGAATTCGAAAGATTCTTCTTGGCCAAGTGGATAGAGCCTTGGACTCTTGAAAGAGAGGTACGCGGTTCCAGTCAGCTCATCGATATTGAATTATTATATTATTTAAAATCGTCCTCATTTTTTCAAGAATAAATTTCGTTAAACAAACGACAAAATGAATTCCCTCAGTTTGACGAAATCTTCGAGCATGAATGGACACTAGCGCTTCGAAGTTGCGATGGATTCCTATGAGGCGGGCGAATCCATTTATATCATGGGTGATTGCGCAGTTGAGGCAGTCCGCGATGTTTGAAAGATAAAATGTAAACAAACAAATGTGCACTCGTTTTAAATGTATCAGAAGGTGGTCTTAGAAGTTAATATTCATATATGTAATATTTTTATATAATTATCGATTTATGTTACAATGTTATTTTGATTTAGTGCCGAATGCAAGAATTTTGAAACTTTTACTTATATATGCCCATTAAAAGGTAATCAGGGTAATTTTGTCCAAATTAACAAAGGAAATGACAAATATTTTAAATGCGTTGTTAATGGATGTTTTTAATAAAGATTTAACAAAGGGAAATTAAACTTGTATTTTTTTTTCATGTTTCACTGATAAAATAAATTTATATTTATAAATAAAATTTCATATTTTGTGTATTTGATGCCTACAATATTTTTTTAAACACTTTGCATAAACACTTTTACACAAGCAATCAATTTATCTCATATTATTAAGAGATCTTTTCTAATAGATTAATTCAACCTTATAATATTGTTTCAGTAATTTACCAATTTGGCCTTAACATTAAACTTAAAATACATATATTTCTTTAAAAAAATTCAATGCTAATTTTTTTTTTGAATAAGTATAATTTGCATAATGTTAAAGACAAACTTTACATTAGTATAATTTCTAGAACAAGTCTTAAGTTAGAAGGAGTATAATTTTCCGACATTAAAAAAAGCCTGAGAAATAACAAAATATGGCGTAGAAATCTAATTTACATTTAATTTGAAAGCCCATAAGTCTAAAACGCGTGTGAATTAGGCGAAACAGAATAAAACATGAAATGCCATCAATAAAATATCGCTGAAATCAATTGAAAACCGATACATCTAAAAAGAGTGTACATTTGTTTGTTTACATTTTATCTTTCAAGCATCGCGACTACTCTACCAGTTGAGCTCAACTGCGCAAACACCTATGGTTTAAATGGATTCGCCCGTCTCATAGGAATCCATCGCAACTTCGAAGCGCTAGTTGAATGGACTGTAGTAGAGCGAATATGACGTCATCATTGTGATGCAAACATCTCAGACCTGATGGCACCAGGCACGTGACTTCCTTTCAGAATTTATGAATGAAAAAACGTTCGCGATTGACTTGTGATTTGCAAATAATAGTAAATGTGTTATTTCATGAAGTGCAGGATATTTTTATGAATGAACTAGAAAAAATTTATAAGTGGATGCCGTAGTAAACCGAAACTTTGATGTTAGCGAGATTAAAAACTTTTGATTTCTCTACTATGAGGGATCCATGCTCGAAGGACGAAATATTGAATCGGAGCATATAACAGGTGTTTGTTTCGTAATAAAGGACGAAACTTTCGTCAAATATGAGAATGCATTTTTAACAGCGTTCAGAAGTGAGTTATTTATTGTCTGGCAGCTGTGAAATCATCTGAAGGAACACGCCGAACGTTTACACCAGAGACGATTTTGTTATCGAAAAGCATTATATGACTTCTGCTTTTCCAAGGTCACAGCAATCGGATAGCTGTTTTCCCGATAAGAATAACTTCCAACAACTGTTTGAGAGTGAAACCCACTCGCGTGTAAACGAGGCTTAAGAAAAGTAACTATTTCTTCAACATTTAAAATGGGTCATTTTAATGTTTCGGGTACTGCTTGCAATTCTTTACATCTGCAGCACCTAAAGGCTAGTTTTAGACCTTAATCATACAAAATAAAATAATCTTTGAAAAAAAACCTTTAAAAAAAAAAGCGTTAAAAAGTAATAAATCATATTTAATTTTAGTAACAAGTACAAAAAAAATTAAATATTTAATATTCATTTCATATTTATTCCCACTTTTTGAAATTGGGGCTAAAATTTAGGATTTAATTGGCATCAACTTCAAAAAGTTGTAATAAGTATAAAATTAATATTTAATTTTTTTACACTTGTTCCTAAAATTAAAAAATTCTTTTTTACTTTTTAACGTTTTATTTTTCTTGCAGTTGGCTTTCCTTTTATTTAAAAAAAATATTTTATTTTTCCATTTTTAGTTTATTTTCAGTTGAATAAAATATATTTTTGCTCGTTACCGCCATAACAGCTTTAGCAAATAATTGACAGTTTTGACGATTTTGTATGGATTGCGTTAATACAAGTTTGGCGGGTTTTTTACCTTTACTTTAGCGATTGCAAAATCTGAGAGCTGGCAGCAGTGTGTTAGATGCACTTAAGTTATCAGAAACAATCACAGTATATTTTATTTTTTAGATGCTCGGTTGATTAAAAGTTGAAATGCAATTGTTGCGAGGGAGCAGAGTAGCATAAATATTATATTTCATTTCAGCCAAACCACGCAAAATTATTTATTGACATGACGCAACAAAATGTATAATAATGAAAACGTAAAATATGGAAAATGTGCAGTCATGCACATTTTTTCTATTTTTGTTCTATTTCCCCGGATTGCACAGTCTCCTCCCCACTGTACCGTAAGTTTTCTCTTCACTTATCATAAGTTTAAAATTCTTGGTATCCTTTTGGTCGTCTCTTTCAACTTTCGAGCATGAATGGACTGTAGTAGAGCGAATATGACGTCATCATCGTGATGCAAACATCTCAGACCTGATGGCACCAGACACGCGACTTCCTTTCAAAATTTATGAATGAAAAAACGTTCGCGATTGACTTGTGATTTGGAAATAATAGTAAATGTGTTACTTCGTGAAGTACAGGATATTTTTATGAATGAACTAGAAAATAAATTATGAATTGATGACGTAGTATACCACGTGTCTGAGGCCATACATGTTGGCCTCACTTTGATGTTAGCGAGATTATAACCTTATGATTTCTCTACTAAGAGCGATCCACGCTCGAAGCTTTTAACCTACTTAGATTTTCTCTGCTGTCGTAAAACTTTAGTATGATATTTTGGCTTCATAGTGAAACCTTTGACACAAATCTTCTCTTTCCACACCACACCACACAATTTTACCACAGATGATTTAAACTGTCAACTAGACAAATACAATTGTATGAATCGTCGTTCTGTTAAAATTAAGCACTTACTCGACATAGAGACAGATGTCAAACCGGTCAAGTGTGCCTGAAATGTGACTCATTTTCCCTCCCACGCTGTACAACATTATATGTCTCTGAAGTTTATGTCGATTTTAAAGGCATATTTACGTTGAAATATGTTTCTTATAATGATATTTTATTACTAAATTCCAAATATTTTTTTAATGTCCAAAATTTACGGCAACACAAATTGAAATGTGGTTCATTTTAAATCTCGCACTAAATATTTATTCATTAAAAAATTATTGCACTAAATGGCCTTTTAAAAATGACCATAGCGCTTCAACAAGCCATAAAAATCAACAAACGAAATAACTTATTTTTAAATAAAAAAATAAATAAAATGTGATTAAGCAGTTATGCACAAATAAAATCTCAAATAGATTTTTGTGTTTTATAAATTTTTAAGACCCATCACCTTTTCCGAATTGGCACGAAAGTTTGACAACAGTTCCTAAAAACTCTTTTGGTGGTAGATTATCGAAGTTTTTAAGAATGCGAACCATCGCTAGTTTTAATTCAATACAGGCACTTTCTACAATTTACATATTTTAAGGAATAAAAAACAACTAAACCGACCTTTCCTAAGCAAATCATTCATAAAAGACAAACGAAAAGAAGAGGAAAAAAAAGAAACTGAATTTATAACAATCCTGCTTATTCGTGCAAAAGGGCGATCTGGTCATTCTCATTGTTCCCTTCTTCTTGAAGACCTTAAATGGTTGAACACATGTGACGCAGTGAGTGCACAAGCGAGTCCTTAATTTTTCACACGAGATTTTATGGCTATGCAGATAAAAAACCAGCCCAAATGAACAAAAACAACAACAAGAGACAGTAAATAAAAATCCTTCTTTGTAAGTTTCTTTCTTTGGAGATAACAATTGGTATATTTAAAACCCTAATTGGTCTTTTTGTTCAAATAAAATAAACTTAATAGCCGTATCAGTCACACTGGATTCGTCGGAGACAATAAGTTTGAAACTTGGCGAAAGCTTTTAAACTTCCGTCGCGCGTAATAAATTGATCCCTGAGTACGGACGAAATGTGCGAAAGCAAACTGTATACGAGAGGTCCACTAATTAACTTTGGTTTAAAATTAAAATATTTTTATATATATATATATATATTTTTATTATATATATATATATATATATATATATATATATATATATATATATATATATATATATATATATATATATATATATATATATATATATATATATATATATATATATATATATATATATATATATATATATATATATATATATATATATATATATATATATATATATATATATATATTTTTATTATATATATATATATATATATATATATATATATATATATATATATATTTTTATTATATATATATATATATATATATATATATATATATATATATTTTTATTATATATATATATATATATATATATATATATATATATATATATATATATATATAATAAAAAAAAATCCCTTTCTAACCGACAGCCGCCATAGCCTAACGGTTAGTGCGTGTGCTTGTCAATCAAAAGTCACCCGGTTCGTATCTAGACGTTGTCAAGTTCGTCTCATGATTCCAAAATGTAATATAAGTAACCACACTAAAAAAAATTAAAATAGAATATGAAGGAACAAAAATATTTTTCTTCGTTGTTTTAAGAATAGATTTTTTCGTTATATTCGTATATATATAAATATTTTTAAGATAATATAGTAACGAAAAATCCGTTAAAAATTCCAATTATCACGGGTATAAGGGCGGGGTCACGTTCTTCACATAATATTCCAAAAAAAGATGTAAAAATTATGCACTGATATAAAAAAATTTAAAACAAAATATATTAATAAGTTTAATTTTATGTAAATTATATATAAACAATAAAATTAAAATAATTTCATGTAAAATAAAAATATATTAATAAATTTATTTTTCATTACAATAACAAATATTTCAACTTTACAATTAACTAACTCTCCATAAATGATACCATTTTAGCACGAACATAATTATATTTGAAATAAATCCCAGAATAAATTGTATTAACTCAGACAAATTATATAACGATCCTATTAGCCCAGTCAATAAAGGACTTGAATCGGAAAAAATTAGGGTAAAGCTGAATTTTACCCCATTGATAGACCACTACTAGAGGAGCATTTTGACAAAAGTCCCCTAAAATCCCCCTGGAGCTTTCCCCCCCAGCCCTCCTCAAAGGTTCAAAATGCCAATATTTACGGATCTGTCATTATCTCTGTTACTAATAATCGAATCAAGTTCAACTTTTTTTTGTTTTGTTTGTTATTAAATGGGCTACAATATTGGTAATCTACATATTTGCGTTAAGCCTAATATTTTTTTATAAATTAATAAAAATATGAGAAAAGTACGTTTTTTATTTTGAAATTTTTGTTTTTGGCGTTATATATTCTTTATATGTTAAATTATGTAAAAACTCTAGATAAAAAATTTATAACCTATATATTTTTAAATCAACTGATATACAGTTTTATTTATTTATGTGCGATATTAACGCGGGGGAAAGCAAAAATGTTCGGCGCGCAACGCGGCATAACCTGATAAAGTTGGCAACGTCGTTTTTATTACTATAAGTCCTGTTTCCCTGACTCATTTCTACTCCATCCTTCCACACCCTACATTGACCTTGTCTGTAAAGTACCTTTGGTGTCTTATTCACTGTAAAAGAACAGTTTAATTTTCACTTTAAAAAAAAGTTATGTGTCCTGTGCTTCATATCAAAACTACCATTCAATTTGAACTATTTGTGTTCATGAATTTTACAATGTATTTAACGTATGCCAGTCCTTGTTTTTCAATTTCTATGTGTTTAGGGATTCAATAAGTATTTTTAATTCATAAACATTATTTTTCTAAACATTATTCTTTATTGTTAGCCATAGATATCTGGAAAAAATAATTACAAACTACAAGTATATTATTCTCAAGCTTATATTTTAAAAGTTCAGTTCGTTAAATCGAAATCGGAATAAACAATTCAAATAGGGTGTGTATTTTTTGTAGAAAGAAGTTGGAGTTTTTGAAACATCAATACAATAAAATGAACAACATGTTGAACTACGAGATTCAAGAACACAAATAGATCTCTGGACCTACTAAGATTTTCCACGTGACTATAACAACACAATCCGTTCGCCAAACTTTCGTGAAAACTAGTGTCCTTGGAATTTGTATTTGTATTTGATAATTCTGTAAATTGGGGTCAAGCTTATGAGATTCGAGAAATCATAATCCGTTGTCCTATATGTATTTGTTCAATTTGTGAAAGGTTTTTAAACTTTTCAACCTTTCACAAATTGAACAAATACATATAGGACAACGGATTATGATTTCTCGAACTCTTTCAAATATGAAAAATGTCACTCACCAATGGACTTTGTTTGTGTGTGTATTTTTCTTATTAATCAATTATTTATTTATTATTTATTTTTAGTTTTATTTTGTTTTCCCTCTGAGAGTTTTACTCACAATACTGAGATATATGTAACAGTTGATTGATACTTTATGTGAAACCTCCAAGAGCGTGTTGCTCATTTCCCACTTGGAGTGTGTAAACAACCATTGTAATACCATTCTATGGAGTGTAATTTGTCACTCTACCGTGACGATGGAGTCATAATTGGCCACCTGTATATCCCTTGGGAGTGGACAGGAAATAAAGAAATTATTATATTATTATGAGATTGGGCTTAAAACTATTGACAAAATAATAGAGAAATTTTTTGAAGAACTTGAACTTTATAGGAAAGACATAGTAAAAACTCAAGCACAGAAAAAATCAGTTAAAGTTAGATCAGATCAAATCAAAAGAAGTTATCGTTAATTCCCAACAGCTCTTCATCTTCAACCGTATATTATGTGTCTGCGATAGCCCCAGAAAATTAAAATTATATCTGAGATATGAATTGTCAGCACGCCCAACATCCATATTTGATTGTGTATCTCTTCGAAAGGGTACAAAATCTTCTGTGATGAAAATGTTTGAAGAAGGTGTTGTCGACAAGTGCCTGGTATGAACAATATGCTACTTTACGTCTTTGTATTGCACATACAGTGATGTCCTAGAAAACTACTGTGGATATATTCAGAATAGGTATGGAGAAAATGCGATTGTTGTTTTTGACGGATATCCCGAAGACCCTACTACCAAGAATGAGGAGCAAAACAGGAGGGCTGCAAGACATTCATCCTGCGATATCGTTTTGAGAAAAACACCGTTTGTCTTACAGCAAAAGAGGAGTTCTTGGAAAACGAAACCAATAAAAAGAAATAGTCACTAACTCTGGGATTAGAATTTTAAAGTCAGCAATAGCCCAATTGCGGCCGAAGGGAGCCGGGTTTACCTTTTTCTCAAACAAGAAAACATTTGTTTATCGCCCAGACAAAAGGTTGTCATGGACCGCAATTGGAACTTTCCGTTAAAATCATGGATTGAAGGTGATAACAGCGGGAGCAGATGAATATGTAGACATTGAAAGGACTGCCATAAACCAAAATTAATACTAGCTCTAACGTTGTAGTTGTGGGTTCCGATGCAGATTTAAAGGTTCTGTTAATTACGCTATCTCCTGAACAGGAAAAATATTTATTTTTTTGTAAAGAGAAAGGTGGTGCTATTTCTTTAACAGTCATATATAAGATAGGAACATGAAATGAAAGTACAAGAGATCCCGACAACTTTTATTTAACCATGACTTGCTGTGATACCACTTCTTGTTTTTGTGGTATAGGAAAAATAAAAGCAATGGTCATGCTGAAGTTGCCTGAGACTCGCTTTTGTGCCAATATCTTTCTAGATGCTTTCACATAGAAAGAAGAATTGTTGGCTGAGACAAATTTGTGCTGTACTTGTACGGATTAAAAAAATATTCTACATTAACGAAGCTCGATATTTCAAATTTGAGGCTTTGACAAAGAAAAGTACGCTAAAATAAAACTTTGACCTGGCAAAATACCACCGACCTCAAAGAGTGCCAACAACGCTTACTTAGAGTTTTTTATTTACAAATTCAAGGATGGTTAAGAAACAAACTCTCCACTACAAAATGGTGACGAAAAATTAAAACTTTAAATACAATGGAATTTTCAAAAGAACACCGAAACCAATTACAACAATCAAATCATTTTCTCCATATGATCTGTTACATCAACTATCTTATGCTTGCAAAAGAGGGTGTGTCAGCTATTCTGTGGGTTCAGAAAAGCGAAGGGTTGGGTAGAGAGGAAAACAGGACTTATGGTGATATAAACGACGTTGAAAACTTAATTATGTTATGTCACGTTGCACGCTGGACATTATTTTTGCTTTCTCCCCTTTCCCCGGCGTTAATATCGCACATGAATTAATAAAAAATATATAGATTATAAATTTTATAACAAGAGATTTTACATAATCTGACATATAAATAAAATATAAAAAATTTCAAAATAAAAAACCTTCTTTTCCTCACATTTTTCTTAATTTATAAAAAAAACTTTTAGGTTTAAAGCAAATTTATAGATAACCAATATTATACCCCATTTAATAACAAACAAAACAAAAAAAAGTTGAGCTTGATCCAATCATTAGTAACAGAGATAATGACAGTTCCGTAAATATTGGGATTTTGACCTTTGAGGGGGGCTGAGGGGAGGGGGGGAAGCCCCAGGGGGATTTTAGGGGACTTTTGTCAAAATGCTCCTCTAGTAGTGGTCTATCAATGGGTTAAAAATCAGCTTTACTCTAATTTTTTTCCGATTCAAGTCCTTTATTGACTGGGCGACGTTGCCAACTTTATCAGGTTATGCCGCGTTGCGCGCCGAACATTTTTGCTTTCCCCCGCGTTAATATTGGACATAAATAAATAAATCTGTATATCAGTTGATTTAAAAATATATAGGTTATAAATTTTATATCAAGAGTTTTTACATAATTTGACATATAAAGAATATATAACGCCAAAAACAAAAATTTGAAAATAAAAAACCTACTTTTTACACATTTTTCTTAATTCATAAAAAACTATTAGGTTTAACGAAAATATTTAGATTACCAATATTGTAGCCCATTTAATAACAAACAAAACAAAAAAAAGTTTAGCTTGATCCGATCATTAGTAACAGAGATAATGACAGTTCCGTAAATATTGGGATTTTGACCTTTGAGGGGGGCTGGGGGGGAAAGCTCCAGGGGGATTTTAGGGGACTTTTGTCAAAATGCTCCTCTAGTAGTGGTCTATCAATGGGGTAAAAATCAGCTTTACCCTAATTTTTTCCGAAGTTTGATATTTTAGGGTCTTTATTGACTGGGCTATATAGCCGCCATTGCCTAACGTTTAGCACAGTTGGTTGTCAAACGAAAGGTACCATGTTCGTAACTGGACGGCTTCAAATTCTTCTCATAATATTCCAAAATAAAATATAAATAACCATATACAAAAAAAATTTAAATAAAATATGAAAGAACTAAAAAAAAAATTTTTGTTGTTTTAAGAATATATTTTTTTGTTATATTTGTATATATATAAAAATATTTTTAAGATAATATAGACACAGAAAAATCCGATTATCACGGGTATAAGGGCGGGGTCACGTTCTTCACATAATATACCAAAAAATATATAAAAATTATATACAAATATAAAAAAAAAAAAATGTAAAACAAAATATATGAATAAATTTAATTTTATGTAAATTATATATAAACAATAAAATAAAAATAATATCAAGTAAAATAAAAATATATTTATAAACTTATTTTTCATTACAATAAAAAATATTTCAACCTGTTAATTAACTAACTTTCCATATATGATGCCATGAGTTCGTTACAAAAGGCTCCCCTCTCAATACGCCCTAGACACATGAAAAGCCCCGAGCAATACAGACAGAAGAGCGACTTGGATAAGTGTCTATTTATTATGGAACTAAGGAAAATGTTCGAGTCACTCGGAATACTTCAACAGTTTTCAGGTTAAACCCTTTACTACAATGACACGTTCTTTTCTTTAACTTTTCTGTCATTGTAGGAATTACGAGAATATCTTGAGAGATTTCCGAGAAACGTGTTTGGTATTTACGTCCTTTTATGGAAGATCTGCGTTCCGTTCCTGTTCTTTTTAAAGAGATATTCATTAATGCATCCTTTTTACTTTTAGGGGATAATAAAAATTAAAAAGTTATGCGTGAAACTGAATATTAATCTTGTGACGGTGCCGTTTTGCCCGTCGCTAAATTTAGGTTTTGCGTGGCCTGGTTGGTTGGTTTCGGCGTAACCGCCGTTATTTCTAGCGAAGAAGAAGATCTGAGATGTTAATTTCGACAGCCAACCAGTGCGCATGCGTGAAGATACATATAAACGGGATCGTTCGCATCTCTCGTGAGTGCACTACTTAGCAGACGAGCCACACAACATCATACGTTACACCACCCCAGAGGAACTCACTGACATTATTACCAAATTAAATTTAAAAAAAACCTCTGGATACGATTCAATCTTCAACAAAGCACTTAAAAATATTGTCCATGCACATCACCAACATCTTCAATGCATGCCTCAGGTTAAAATACTTCCCAAATCAATGGAAAAAAGCAATCGTAATTCTCTTTAAAAACCAGGTAAAAGCCCCCTTCAACCCAGTAACTACCGACCTATCAGTCTTTTGCCCTGTTTGGCGAAAGTCTTTGAGAAAGTCATTAACAACAGACTGCAAACTTTTGGGGATTCAAACAACGTTATAAATACTAAACAATACGGGTTTAAAAAGGGTCATTCAACAACTCATCAGGTTCATAGGATAGTGGAAAGGATAGGAGAAGCATTTAATAATAAGGAAATGATAGGAGCCGTATTTTTAGACGTAGAGAAAGCCTTCGATAGCTTATTGCACAAAGGACTTATTAAAAACTAATTAATCAAAACATCCCCAAAGAAATGGTATACATGGTAAACTCATTTATTTCAGAGCGAACTTTTCAGGTCAGAGTAAACAACACACTTTCAACACTCGCAAACATTAAAGCAGGAGTACCACAAGGAAGCATTCTAGGACCAGTCTTATTTAACTTGTACATCAACGATTTCCCTACCTTCGACAACTGCATCACGGCTCAATTTGCTGATGATACAGCCATATAAACTAAATCTAAGCACGGTGACATAGCCTTTGGGAAGCTACAACTGCTTTAACTACAATAGAATCACGATGCGAAGACTTGGTGGAAAAAATGTATCGGTACTCTTCCGCAAACACGACACTTTAGTTGATTACAACACCGATCTTGAGATCTTTAATACAGAGATCAGGAGAGAACAACACACGAAATACTTAGGAGTACACCTAGACAGTAAACTTAGCTTTAAAGAACACATTAAACAAACTCTCGCAAAAGCGACTGGTGCAAGCATTAGCTTAAATCCCCTAATTGGGAAGAACTCTAAAATGACACTTAGAAACAAAGTAATTCTTTATAAAACTATGATCAGACCAGTTCTGCTGTATGCCTGTCCGGCCTGGGCTGCATTCCAAAGAACACACAGACAGAAACTTCAAACATTTCAAAACAAACCCCCAGAAGGATTACAAACGCATCGTCAGAAACACCATTCTACACAACGACCTTAAAATGGACACCATAGACACAGCAATATTAACTATCTCACATAATTACAACATGGCACTCAACAACTCTGATTCTCATCACCTTAAGGAAATCTCAAACTGCGACAGTAGTGTAAAAACACCGATACCAGGCCGCGGTGCTGTGAGGAATAATGAGGAATACGAGGAATAATGAGGAATAATTGAGGATTTCTGTCGATTTTGGCGGTGCTCTGTGGATTTTTGGTGGTGCTGTGAGAATCAGGGCGGATCTCGTCTGTCAAGCCGAGGGGGCGTGGCCTAATGGAGATGACCTCAACCAATCAGGTGTCAGTAAGTGACGTCACATGCAGGGGGACATGGGAACAGGTGTTGATGACTCATCGCCGCCCATGGGCAAGTCACACCGTGTCCCACCGTGTCTCAACGTGTTTGAACAGGAACGGACCAATCAGGTTCTTGTTTGAGGATGACCTCATGAACAACCAATCAGGTGTCAGTAAGTGACGTCACACGCTGTCGGGGCAAGGTTTTACTAGTTCTGCTTGTAACCGCAAGGCGGCGCTGCATGTAGGGGAACGGACCAATCAGATGCTTGTTTAAGGATGAGCCAATCACAGGCCAGAAGAGGGGGCAATTCTTCTTCGTCGTCGGTATAAAAGACGACGTCCGAGCCTAGCTCTGGCATTCTCTCAGTAGAACCTGCTCTTGCGACTACTCTAGTTTAGCTTTAACTTTGTTTAAAATGACTTCTTTAAAACGAAAAGCTGATTCTGATAATATGATTGAAGATATTCCACCAAGAACCTTCCGCCTTGGAGACGATATTTTTGTTTCCTGCAGTTTTTTCAACAAGCGAGTTCTGATTCATATTCGTCGATACAAGAAATGTGGAGAAAAGTACTATCCTTCGACTGATGGAGTTACGTTATCGCCATCCCAATTCTCGATTCTCCTTGGATGCGAGCCTCTCAAGACAAAGTGCTTTAGAGAGAACCCTTTTGTGGACTATTTTATTGAGAACCCATTCAAGCCAGCAAGCGATCCTGTGTCCATTTTATCGGAAACTCAACTCAGCATTAAAGATGAAGACGACGACAAAGAAATACTTTTTGAGCTGCTTGATTCCAGTATGAAGTTAAAAAGTGAAATTACGTGCCGAAGCGGTAGAACCTATACAAGGGATGTAACTGTCACCAATGACCAATGGGAAAAGCTGTTTTCGATCGGCGACTCTGTTATGAGTTCTGCACTGCGGGAAAAGTATCGTCGTGCTTCCTTTAAACAACTTTATGAACTGGTGGCCAAAACGTCTATTCCATACCATGCTCCTGTTTGTGCTTCCATGGATGAAGTCCAAAGTTCTCTGACTTATATGGTAAAGTCCGCTTTTTACGATGTTTTCTCACAAAGAAATGAATTGGTGAATCCACTACATACTTTAGACGAAACTCTATTGGCCGAAAATACAGTGAAACGTTTTCATGCAGCTGTTATGGATTTAAGACCTTATTATGTAGCGGAAGCATTTCATGAAAAATTATGTCAATTTCCATTTAATCCTGTACCTAATCATAGTGTGTTAAGTTTTGTAACCATACCATTTTTAAACTCTGTGAATATTTCAAATATGATTGAAATCGCTCAAGAAGCATTTTGTATATTTTCTACTTAAATAAATATTGTTTCATCATTCATTTCGTATTCTTTTTATTTATTTTTTTGCAAACATTAGTTACAAAAAATATTATTATAATAAAATATTTATTATAGTATAAAACAAGAAAAAAAATATTCATAGATATGACATTTTTGTAAATTGTAGTAAACTAAATTTTCCTACCAATTTAAAGGAATAGTACTTTCCGAGAAGCCGATTATATTTAGGGCGAGGATTTTGATTCACTCTCGTGGTCCTGATCATCATACTGGCTTTGCACACATGATAATTTTATATACGTAAGCAATTTTGCAAGAATGGTTTTAGTGTATAAAGAGAAAAATATATTTTATGTAACCAACTTGTGCAGTATATAATTTCGCCACATAACTATAATTAATTATACTATGGGTTTAAATAACCTTACCATCAAGTACAGGAAGGTGTACCGCGTTGACCAGGTAAATTAGCAAAGCTTTTGACCTTCTGACACGCGTACCAAGGGTATACAAAAAATGGCAGTTTGGGGTTTTATGAAAATATTATATTTATAAAATACGTTTAAATTGTAATTTATTTAGCAGATTTTAGTTCACGTGAGTGAAAATTTAAGTAATTAATATAAAAGGTGATACTTTGAGAAAGGACCTTGGGAACCAAGAACCTTGGGTTACGGTAAATTAAACTTTTTATAAAAGTTATGTATTCCTTCAATGTAATTTTACATTATACTAAGAATTATTATTGGACTAAGGGGCAACAAGTTCCCATATGAGTACATTTGAGGGTGATTGTATAGAATTTGGCGACATCAAGTATCCACAAGGGGACAATTTGAGAGGTGTATTCATAAAATTGGCGACATAAAGTATCCATAGGGATACGTTTGTAGGCTTACACATAAAATTGGGGTGAAAGCGGGGTGTGTAGTTGTACATTAGACATGAATAAATGTAAAATGAAAAAGTTTAAGTTTGAAATAAATTTTAAAAAGAATAAATGTTAAAAAAAAAGTTAAAATACAATTTAAAAAGCAAAATGTAAAAAAAAAAAAAAAGCGTGAATTAAAAATTAAAAGGTTAAGTAAGAAAAAAAATTACTAAAAGTGAAAAAAAAAAATATATATTTATATAAAAAATATTTCAAAAAAGTTTAAGTGTGAAATAAATTATAAAACTAATAAATGTAAAAATAAAAAGTTTACGTGTGAAATAGATTATAAAAAGTATAAATGTAAAAAATAAATAAAAAGTTTAAGTAAAAAATATAATGTAAAGTTAAAAAACAGTAACTGTAAAATAAAAAAAAAAGTTTGTATAAAATAAACTTTTAAAAGAAAAATGAAAAAAAAAAGTAAAAACAACATATAAAAAAACGAAAAATATGAAGAAAAAAAAAAAAAAAAAAAAACGTTAAAAGAAAGTTGCTAAATGTAAAAAAGAAATGTGTTAAATGTAAAATATTAACCATCATAAGTTTTTTACCCGAATCGACCCAAAGCCATATGGTGTTACGGAACGTACTAGCCCCATATAGGCACAGATGCCCGTGGTGAGTTCTGTGAATGGTCTACCCACTAATCAAACGACAAGTACCACAATTACATTAAATAATTAGCAACAAAAAAAAAAGCAGGAAATACTACTATAGATATAAAAAATATTAACAAAGTATCGAAAATAGAACCAAAGGTAACTAATAAATCTGTATAGAATGAGTGTCTATAAATGTATAAGAGAAACCAATGTATATATTTCTACTAAAATGTTGACACATATACTAAATTTTTAACAAATTAAGTCAAATATTTGCGAAATAGAGAAAATAATACATACTTTTTAAAATTGTATCAAATAGTCTATGAATGGATAAAAAAAATATCATGACATGTATTAAAAAAAAAATTAAAATAATGGACTTACGTGTAACACATTAAGTTAAGAAATTTATACTTATCAAAGAAAGTAACGTAAGTCATATAAAAAAAAAACCTGTAGTTAAGTACAATTGTTAATTGAATATGCTACAAAATATTGTCAAATTACACCATTTTTAGTGATAGGACAAGCAAACTTGTTAAAATGTCATATAATTATCAAAAATATTATACAAAGTACGAATTTAAAAAAAAAAAAGTAAATGCAAAAAGAAAAAAAAAGTTTAAGTGTAAAATAAAATGTAAAAAAAATAAATGTAAAAAATAAAAAAAAGTTTAATAAAAAAAAAGTTAAAAAATAATAAAAAAAAAATTTAAGTGTAAAATACAATTTAAAAAAAAATGTAAAAAGAAAAAAGTTTAATAAAAATTACATGTAAAAAGAAAAAAGTAAAAAAAAAAAAATAAAAGAAAAAAAGTTAAAAAAGAAAAAAAAAAGTTAAAAAAGAAATAAAAAGTTAAAAAAGAAAAAAAGTTAAAAAAGAAAAAAAAAGTTTAAAAAGAAAAAAAAAGTTTAAAAAGAAAAAAAAAATTAAAAAAGAAAAAAAAATTAAAAAAGAAAAAAAAAATTAAAAAAGAAAAAAAAATTAAAAAAAAAGAAGAAAAAAATTTAAAAAAAAAAAAATTTAAAAAAGAAAAAAAAAAAGAAAAAAAAAAGTTTAAAAAAAAATAGTTAAAGTGTAAAATACAATTTAAAAAAAAAAAAATGAAAACATAAAAAATTAAAAAAAAAAAATGTAAGTGTAAAATTACATTTTAAAAGAAAAATGTGAAAATAGAAAAAAAAAGTAAAAAGAAAATTGCTAAAAGTAAAAAAAAATAAAGGTGTAAAATGTTAAATAAAAAGACCTTAAGTGTAAAAAATAGAAGAAAAAAGTTTAAGTGTAAAATATTACTCATCATAAGCTTTTTACTCGTATCCACCCAAAGTTATATGGCGTTACGGAGCGTACTAGCCCCATATAGGCGCAGATTCCTTGGTGAGTTCTGTGAATGGTCTACCCACTAATCAAACGATAAGTACAATAATTATATTAAAATATTAGCAAAAAAAAAAAAGCAGAAAATGCTAATATAGATATCAAAAATATTATCAAAGTATAGAAAATAGAACCAAGAATAACTAATAAATCTGTATACAATGGGTGTCTATAAATGTATAAGAGAAACCAATGTTTATATCTCTACTAAAATGTTGACACATATACTAAATGTTTAATAAATTAACTCATATATTTGCGAAATAGAAAAAATGGTATATACTTTTTAAAATTGTATCAAATAGTCTATGAATGGATAAAAAAAAAATTGTATATATAATTTTTAATTGTATCTATAAATGGATAAAAAAAAAATCATGACATGTATTAAAATAATGGACTTACGCGTGACAGTTTAAGTTAAAAAATTTATATTTACCAAAGAAATTAACATAAGTTATTATAAAAAAAAAACTGTAATTAAGTATAATTGTTAATTGAATATGCTACAAAATATTGCCAAGTTATTCCATGGTAGTGATTTAACAACCAAACACTTTGTCTTTAAAGATTACGATAACGCAGTTTTAGAAACTAACATAGGGGCAAATGTGTATAATTATCATAAAATACTTCACATTACTGTTAAAATGTCATATAATTATCAAATATATTATACAAAGTAAGAAAAATATTACTTAATATGTTAAAATATTACCAATAGTACATGCCCAACAGATCAAAATGACCTTCAGCACCCTACGACACATGAAAACTTACGGAGATTAACAGCAATCTTGCCTCAAAAAATAAAACCAATAGTGTGCTGCTAAGGATAAAATGTCAAGTACACACCCAGTGTAGGAGATGTATACAAATAATATTGTTGAATTATTAACAAAGTGATTTCATTAATACTAAAATAAGGTCTTTGTTACAATAATATATATATATATGGAAATTAAGTTCTTATTAGTGAAATTTATGTAATATTTTTAGACTGCTTTGTTCAATTTATAATATGTAGGTAGAATTTTTACATAAAAAAAACCCCTTTGTGTTTATCAAAAATATTTCACAAATTAAGAAGAAGAATACCTAAGGAAGGTCTTTGCACATGATTATAGTACAAAACCATGTAGATTTACATCAATTTTACCAGGAACAAGGGGGTCAGTATACGGCTATGAGTCAAATAGTCAATTTTAAAACCACATTCAGGCATTTGTGTTATTAATGCCTGAATGTGGTTTTAAAATTGACTATTTGACTCATAGCCGTATACTGACCCCCTTGTTCCTGGTAAAATTGATGTAAATCTACATGGTTTTGTACTATAATCATGTGCAAAGACCTTCCTTAGGTATTCTTCTTCTTAATTTGTGAAATATTTTTGATAAACACAAAGGGGTTTTTTTTTTATGTAAAAATTCTACCTACATATTATAAATTGAACAAAGCAGTCTAAAAATATTACATAAATTTCACTAATAAGAACTTAATTTCCATATATATATATATTATTGTAACAAAGACCTTATTTTAGTATTAATGAAATCACTTTGTTAATAATTCAACAATATTATTTGTATACATCTCCTACACTGGGTGTGTACTTGACATTTTATCCTTAGCAGCACACTATTGGTTTTATTTTTTGAGGCAAGATTGCTGTTAATCTCCGTAAGTTTTCATGTGTCGTAGGGTGCTGAAGGTCATTTTGATCTGTTGGGCATGTACTATTGGTAATATTTTAACATATTAAGTAATATTTTTCTTACTTTGTATAATATATTTGATAATTATATGACATTTTAACAGTAATGTGAAGTATTTTATGATAATTATACACATTTGCCCCTATGTTAGTTTCTAAAACTGCGTTATCGTAATCTTTAAAGACAAAGTGTTTGGTTGTTAAATCACTACCATGGAATAACTTGGCAATATTTTGTAGCATATTCAATTAACAATTATACTTAATTACAGTTTTTTTTTTATAATAACTTATGTTAATTTCTTTGGTAAATATAAATTTTTTAACTTAAACTGTCACGCGTAAGTCCATTATTTTAATACATGTCATGATTTTTTTTTTATCCATTTATAGATACAATTAAAAATTATATATACAATTTTTTTTTTATCCATTCATAGACTATTTGATACAATTTTAAAAAGTATATACCATTTTTTCTATTTCGCAAATATATGAGTTAATTTATTAAACATTTAGTATATGTGTCAACATTTTAGTAGAGATATAAACATTGGTTTCTCTTATACATTTATAGACACCCATTGTATACAGATTTATTAGTTATTCTTGGTTCTATTTTCTATACTTTGATAATATTTTTTATATCTATATTAGCATTTTCTGCTTTTTTTTTTTTGCTAATATTTTAATATAATTATTGTACTTATCGTTTGATTAGTGGGTAGACCATTCACAGAACTCACCAAGGAATCTGCGCCTATATGGGGCTAGTACGCTCCGTAACGCCATATAACTTTGGGTGGATACGAGTAAAAAGCTTATGATGAGTAATATTTTACACTTAAACTTTTTTCTTCTATTTTTTACACTTAAGGTCTTTTTATTTAACATTTTACACCTTTATTTTTTTTTACTTTTAGCAATTTTCTTTTTACTTTTTTTTTCTATTTTCACATTTTTCTTTTAAAATGTAATTTTACACTTACATTTTTTTTTTTTAATTTTTTATGTTTTCATTTTTTTTTTTTAAATTGTATTTTACACTTTAACTATTTTTTTTTAAACTTTTTTTCTTCTTTTTTTTTTTCTTTTTTAAATTTTTTTTTTTTTAAATTTTTTTCTTCTTTTTTTTAATTTTTTTTTCTTTTTTAATTTTTTTTTTCTTTTTTAATTTTTTTTTCTTTTTTAATTTTTTTTTTCTTTTTAAACTTTTTTTTTCTTTTTAAACTTTTTTTTTCTTTTTTAACTTTTTTTCTTTTTTAACTTTTTATTTCTTTTTTAACTTTTTTTTTTCTTTTTTAACTTTTTTTCTTTTATTTTTTTTTTTTTACTTTTTTTTTTTTACATGTAATTTTTATTAAACTTTTTTCTTTTTACATTTTTTTTTAAATTGTATTTTACACTTAAATTTTTTTTTTATTATTTTTTAACTTTTTTTTTATTAAACTTTTTTTTATTTTTTACATTTATTTTTTTTACATTTTATTTTACACTTAAACTTTTTTTTTCTTTTTGCATTTACTTTTTTTTTTTTAAATTCGTACTTTGTATAATATTTTTGATGATTATATGACATTTTAACAAGTTTGCTTGTCCTATCACTAAAAATGGTGTAATTTGACAATATTTTGTAGCATATTCAATTAACAATTGTACTTAACTACAGGTTTTTTTTTTTTATATGACTTACGTTACTTTCTTTGATAAGTATAAATTTCTTAACTTAATGTGTTACACGTAAGTCCATTATTTTAATTTTTTTTTTAATACATGTCATGATATTTTTTTTATCCATTCATAGACTATTTGATACAATTTTAAAAAGTATGTATTATTTTCTCTATTTCGCAAATATTTGACTTAATTTGTTAAAAATTTAGTATATGTGTCAACATTTTAGTAGAAATATATACATTGGTTTCTCTTATACATTTATAGACACTCATTCTATACAGATTTATTAGTTACCTTTGGTTCTATTTTCGATACTTTGTTAATATTTTTTATATCTATAGTAGTATTTCCTGCTTTTTTTTTTGTTGCTAATTATTTAATGTAATTGTGGTACTTGTCGTTTGATTAGTGGGTAGACCATTCACAGAACTCACCACGGGCATCTGTGCCTATATGGGGCTAGTACGTTCCGTAACACCATATGGCTTTGGGTCGATTCGGGTAAAAAACTTATGATGGTTAATCTTTTACATTTAACACATTTCTTTTTTACATTTAGCAATTTTCTTTTAACGTTTTTTTTTTTTTTTTTTTTTCTTCATATTTTTCGTTTTTTTATATGTTGTTTTTACTTTTTTTTTTCATTTTTCTTTTAAAAGTTTATTTTATACAAACTTTTTTTTTTTATTTTACAGTTACTGTTTTTTAACTTTACATTATATTTTTTACTTAAACTTTTTATTTATTTTTTACATTTATACTTTTTATAATCTATTTCACACGTAAACTTTTTATTTTTACATTTATTAGTTTTATAATTTATTTCACACTTAAACTTTTTTGAAATATTTTTTATATAAATATATATTTTTTTTTTTCACTTTTAGTAATTTTTTTTCTTACTTAACCTTTTAATTTTTAATTCACGCTTTTTTTTTTTTTTTACATTTTGCTTTTTAAATTGTATTTTAACTTTTTTTTTAACATTTATTCTTTTTAAAATTTATTTCAAACTTAAACTTTTTCATTTTACATTTATTCATGTCTAATGTACAACTACACACCCCGCTTTCACCCCAATTTTATGTGTAAGCCTACAAACGTATCCCTATGGATACTTTATGTCGCCAATTTTATGAATACACCTCTCAAATTGTCCCCTTGTGGATACTTGATGTCGCCAAATTCTATACAATCACCCTCAAATGTACTCATATGGGAACTTGTTGCCCCTTAGTCCAATAATAATTCTTAGTATAATGTAAAATTACATTGAAGGAATACATAACTTTTATAAAAAGTTTAATTTACCGTAACCCAAGGTTCTTGGTTCCCAAGGTCCTTTCTCAAAGTATCACCTTTTATATTAATTACTTAAATTTTCACTCACGTGAACTAAAATCTGCTAAATAAATTACAATTTAAACGTATTTTATAAATATAATATTTTCATAAAACCCCAAACTGCCATTTTTTGTATACCCTTGGTACGCGTGTCAGAAGGTCAAAAGCTTTGCTAATTTACCTGGTCAACGCGGTACACCTTCCTGTACTTGATGGTAAGGTTATTTAAACCCATAGTATAATTAATTATAGTTATGTGGCGAAATTATATACTGCACAAGTTGGTTACATAAAATATATTTTTCTCTTTATACACTAAAACCATTCTTGCAAAATTGCTTACGTATATAAAATTATCATGTGTGCAAAGCCAGTATGATGATCAGGACCACGAGAGTGAATCAAAATCCTCGCCCTAAATATAATCGGCTTCTCGGAAAGTACTATTCCTTTAAATTGGTAGGAAAATTTAGTTTACTACAATTTACAAAAATGTCATATCTATGAATATTTTTTTTCTTGTTTTATACTATAATAAATATTTTATTATAATAATATTTTTTGTAACTAATGTTTGCAAAAAAATAAATAAAAAGAATACGAAATGAATGATGAAACAATATTTATTTAAGTAGAAAATATACAAAATGCTTCTTGAGCGATTTCAATCATATTTGAAATATTCACAGAGTTTAAAAATGGTATGGTTACAAAACTTAACACACTATGATTAGGTACAGGATTAAATGGAAATTGACATAATTTTTCATGAAATGCTTCCGCTACATAATAAGGTCTTAAATCCATAACAGCTGCATGAAAACGTTTCACTGTATTTTCGGCCAATAGAGTTTCGTCTAAAGTATGTAGTGGATTCACCAATTCATTTCTTTGTGAGATAACATCGTAAAAAGCGGACTTTACCATATAAGTCAGAGAACTTTGGACTTCATCCATGGAAGCACAAACAGGAGCATGGTATGGAATAGACGTTTTGGCCACCAGTTCATAAAGTTGTTTAAAGGAAGCACGACGATACTTTTCCCGCAGTGCAGAACTCATAACAGAGTCGCCGATCGAAAACAGCTTTTCCCATTGGTCATTGGTGACAGTTACATCCCTTGTATAGGTTCTACCGCTTCGGCACGTAATTTCACTTTTTAACTTCATACTGGAATCAAGCAGCTCAAAAAGTATTTCTTTGTCGTCGTCTTCATCTTTAATGCTGAGTTGAGTTTCCGATAAAATGGACACAGGATCGCTTGCTGGCTTGAATGGGTTCTCAATAAAATAGTCCACAAAAGGGTTCTCTCTAAAGCACTTTGTCTTGAGAGGCTCGCATCCAAGGAGAATCGAGAATTGGGATGGCGATAACGTAACTCCATCAGTCGAAGGATAGTACTTTTCTCCACATTTCTTGTATCGACGAATATGAATCAGAACTCGCTTGTTGAAAAAACTGCAGGAAACAAAAATATCGTCTCCAAGGCGGAAGGTTCTTGGTGGAATATCTTCAATCATATTATCAGAATCAGCTTTTCGTTTTAAAGAAGTCATTTTAAACAAAGTTAAAGCTAAACTAGAGTAGTCGCAAGAGCAGGTTCTACTGAGAGAATGCCAGAGCTAGGCTCGGACGTCGTCTTTTATACCGACGACGAAGAAGAATTGCCCCCTCTTCTGGCCTGTGATTGGCTCATCCTTAAACAAGCATCTGATTGGTCCGTTCCCCTACATGCAGCGCCGCCTTGCGGTTACAAGCAGAACTAGTAAAACCTTGCCCCGACAGCGTGTGACGTCACTTACTGACACCTGATTGGTTGTTCATGAGGTCATCCTCAAACAAGAACCTGATTGGTCCGTTCCTGTTCAAACACGTTGAGACACGGTGGGACACGGTGTGACTTGCCCATGGGCGGCGATGAGTCATCAACACCTGTTCCCATGTCCCCCTGCATGTGACGTCACTTACTGACACCTGATTGGTTGAGGTCATCTCCATTAGGCCACGCCCCCTCGGCTTGACAGACGAGATCCGCCCTGATTCTCACAGCACCACCAAAAATCCACAGAGCACCGCCAAAATCGACAGAAATCCTCAATTATTCCTCATTATTCCTCGTATTCCTCATTATTCCTCACAGCACCGCGGCCTGGTATCGGTGTTTTTACACTACTTGCGACTATACAGTAAACCAGAAACGCAAAAGACCCCGTACTATTCACCACAACCCCACATGGTAAGACCCTCATAGACCTGCTTGTCAAATCGACATGCCAAACTCGACAGCTGCTCCTCCGCAAGTAGCCAGGTTATGTTATTGTCCTCAATATTGTGTATTTGCATCTTATAATAATAAAACATGTATCACAAAGCATTCTGTGTCTCAATTTATTTCTTACACGCACCCAACTACTGATATTATTTTTCAGATTAACTAAAACGAACTCGTGTTTAGCCTTAAGGCCCCCAACCCCCATCAATTAATTAGTAACTTCTTAGTTAAAATTAAACCCCGCTAACATTATTCTATTTATTAGACTTGTTGTAGGGTCGGTCAAGAAAGTAATCAATTGAACCTCATCAAATCCGTGGTCGGATTTGGCGGTTTAAACAAACCAAAATATCGGCAAGTTGCCGTATGGTGGAAATAAAATGTATTTCTTTATTTTATACTTGTAAACGATTTAAGCAAATCTTTGTAAATATATTCTAGTTTTTCTTTGATAAGGATTTGTAAGAATAAAATTTTTCTCGTGTGTGAAACGAAATATCCTGGACTCTGTGTGTGTTTTTCGATTACAACTGTGTGGATTAAATGTTGAAATGGGTGTTCTGTTCGATTAAGTAGTTGAAAAATTGAACAAGACTTAATTCGATGAAGGTGTAAGGACCTCCGGTCGACACACCGTAAGGTTAATTTCCGATCTCGTGAGTGTCTCAGTTCTAGTACGCCCAGTCAGAGCATCGTAAGCTCTTCAGTGCCGTGGAGGCGTAGGGTGTGCATCGTGGTTCACCGAGGCTCGGGTGGTGCCTGTGCTAAGGATCTGGTACAGAATTAATTCTAGCTGTGAAGAAGAAGTTCCAGGTGTTCTGTACGGCTGACCAATTCTGGAAGGATCCCAGTACCCGCACGTCTTGGCCACCCGGCTGCAGTGACCCTCAGGTATTCCCCACTGTGTATGGTCAATCTGCGCCCTTGTTTGTTGTCTATTTTTATACTTTACAGAAAATAACTTATCTTTACATTAGCTACTTTAGACTTTTGTCTTCATTATAAGCAGTAGCATTTCGCAATCTGAGTATACCGAACATATATTTAGTGGTTTATGACATTTGTCAAATGTTTTAACAAAAACAGGGGCTGTGAGGAATTTCATTCTGAAGAAAGTTTTAGATCATCAACATGCTTGGTGCCTCTAGATGATAAAAATAATTTCTATTAAAGTGTGTTAGAGAATAACTATTTAAACTCACGAATATGTTGTTCACTTTCATTTTAAAAAACAGAGGGGGGAAAATAGCAGATCGTCGTTATTTCCGTGACTTAAAAAGGTTAATAAAACATTAATACCCGAGTGATGTCATATTTTTAAATAGAATTGGGTAAAGAACAAGCAACACAATGAAAACTGTCATTTACGTTCAAGCATTTGCAGTTCTCGTTCAATTTGAAGAGCAGGAAACAAAGAACAGGTCGTTATTTTGGTGACTGAGAGTCGTCACTCGAGTCTAAAGTGTTAATGACATCCGTTTGAAATGAGCTCGTAAGTGAACTTTGGCATTCCATGCGTTTTGAAACAAAGATTTTCCTGACTAATTAAAAAAATATATATAATTTATTCTGTATTGTAGATCCTAGCATAGGGTCATAACATCTGTTACATTCAATTTATTTCGGTTAAAGAAATTTAGTACTGCACGATCTGTTCAGTGCATTACAATACCTCGTATGAAACGTAATCAGGCATAAAATGTCGAACTTAAAATATGTTAATTCGTTTAATTTACAATTACACCAAAACGATAATGATAAATATAATTTTAATACATTATTTACACGTTATTTACACACAATTGTTCAAATTAACATTTTAATGCAACTAAAAGACATATTTTCATATTACACTCAGATGAAAATTTCGTATTCAGAATCAGATGCACAAAATTTATATGGTTTTGTTTGCGCCTTTCCATTTGATTTTTTCACTGACTTCAACACAAACTGGACCACTGACCCCACAAGCTCCAATGTAGAGAGTTCATATATCTTCTGATTCAGATAGCCAGGGGGATTAATTTGTAGAACAAAATAAAATTAGCAAGAATGCAATTAATATTTTTAAAATTATGGAATATTCTGCTCAATTTTAAATTTTATAAAGACAAAATGAAAAAAACCTCATAGTATAAAAATACTCCTATTTTGGGTTTCTAATGGCGGATTTGAGATTATGCAGATGAAAGCTTTCGGAAAATCGGCCAATTTAGATATTCTATTTGTATATATAAGAGTCGAATTTTTCTCAATATCCTTTAGTTAAATTCTGACTTTAATACAAAGTATTTAAATAATGGGAAATTTATCGAAAATTAAACTGCGAACTGTTAAGATCTGGAGAGGGAATCGTATTGTGTTATTTTACTTTATAGATAAGGTTACGTAAATGAATAAAAATTCAAATCATAACTTTTTTTCGCGTAGGAAATGACTGAAATTAGTTTTAACTTTTGTTAATGCCTTTTTCGACGGATTTTTTTTACGAAATTTGTTACATTCAATTTAATGAATAAAAAATTAATTGTTTTTCTTAATTATCTGAATTGCAGGTCTCCATCTGTTCTATCCTGCTAATCTCCCGTCTGTTCTGCCCCGCCTGCTGCCTGACCCGTAATTTCGCCAGAAGACCACGCGGGCCTGACAATGCTGAACGTTTGACATTTGACGCCGACCAAGACAGAGCTATTCCTAACCATGTGAGTGTGAAAATATGACTTGACAGTTAGCACGTATAATTTAAAAATTCATTCATGTTTCTAGATATCATAACTTAACGTTGTAAATTGGATACATACAATATCACATATTTTATTTTTTTTGCGCTTCCGTAAAAAGTAAATACACACTTAAATGACTTGTGTTCGTTTTAAATGAAATTTTATGTGTGAGGAATATTTAAAAATCTTTAATTGGAACAAGTTTTCATTTTATCAGAAAAAAATACGTTGATTAGGTATTATTTTTTTTCAATTTTCACTAATCAAAATATTTCTGAAAAATTTTAAATAGTCCGCATCATGAACAATATACAGGTGTCAACTAAAGTTTTAGACAACCCCTTAACTTTTGTACGCCGACATTTATGGTCATAAAAGTGGCTTCTAGATATAGTAAAGTACCATTTGAGTAAAGTATCATTGACCAATAAGGTGAGACTGCTTACAGCCACCCCTGGCGACAATATACAGAATTAACGTGCCATTCTCTAAAATTATAGGACTTGCGTGAAAATAGTCAATTACGAAGTTGTAGAGAAAACACTTTGCAAACGTGAATATAAATAGCATTCTTAAATAGTTTGCTCACGATTTCCATTGTAAAAGTACGAAATGCGCCACAGAATGGACGATTCCGCTTTTGGTGGACATAAAAAGAAAATTAAAAAGGTGTAAGTCGAAAAAACGAACGTTTTCACGTTCTTTTCATAACATTCATTTTCTCAAGGTGTCTTCAATTGATGTTGCGCTTTTTATTTATAACTGATTACTTTCGTGTATTTTGTATAATTTTAGCGTTAAGCACGATAACTCCGTATATTGTTACTAGGGGGCTCTGTAAGTGGTCTTATCGTACAGGGCTTAGTCACTTTACTACACCTAGATATAAAATTATGACTATAGCTGTCGGCTTTTAAAAGTTAAGGAGGTGCAAAAATCATTAGTGGACACCCTATATTTCTTTATGGAACGCCAAACAAAATTAGGATGTCGCCAAGCTCGTTTCTGCACCTGGAAACTTACCACAGCCTCTTTAAACAGTATTCACTACAAAACAGAAATAAAACAAATGCATACCTACAACTAAAAAAATATACTTTTATCAGGGGAACAAAACAAAAATTGTGGTTAATTGTATAGCTTCGCAAAACAACAGTTCTGAGTGTCTAAATTATTATTTATCCGAACTTAGACAAAACAATAACACGTTATCACTCGATAAATTCACAAAATGCCATTCAACTGTATTTCAAGATAAACATCGAATGAAATCTTCTTAATAATTCTATCATTTTCTGTAGCTTTTCTTTTGCAGGCAAAATGGTTAATCTGTAAAAAAAAATAATTTGATCAATAAAATATATTAAAAGAAAACTTATGATAACAAAATAGAGTTTTACTTATTTTCTACATAACTTTAAAGGCAAACATCTCTGATATAATATGTTAATAAACATAGTATATCGGTTTATTTGGGGTCCACTTATGTTTTTATATGACACTCTCAGATGGCAGCCCCATAAAAAATTGTTTTAACCATTCTGCATTTAACATGGGTGAAACAATAACAAGAATTTTAATCCAATTAAATGTTTTTAAGTTAAAATCGTAACCGCGGAATTTAGGGACTCTCATAAAGTACTCTAAAATTAGAGAGCATTGTTACAATTTTATGTAGTTAGATAGTTGAAAACGAATGGGAAGATATTTATATTTTTTTGTTTAAATATTTAATTTATAGCACTTTATACGCAATGTCTGAAATAAAAATTATCTTTTCAGTTCATTAATTCAATCCAAACCTTATTGCTAAATAGCAAGAAACATTATTAAAAAAGGAGCGATATATTACTGCACATGACAGCTAAATACCGCGAAATTCATCAAGAGAATTAAAAACTTTTTTTAATTCAATATTTTTAAGAAGTTAGAAAAATAGGTATTCTAATTATTAGTGGTAAAGTATGTAACATTGAAATGAACCTCACATGAAACAACGGTTTCGACAAATGAAAATTTTTCTTAAAAAATAAAGACTTTCTAAGCACATGGCGTTTAGCAGCTTGGACTCCCAAAAAAAGGGAATCGGGGACCAACTATCTAAACGAAAAGGGACTTAAGGGACCACCACATTTTTAACGGCACAGACTCTAAACAAAAAAAAAACTTAGGAACAACACTTTTTTAAATGACCCGCTTTTGAAAAAAGAAACTATTTTATTAATCAAAAAGGTATCAATTCACATGCATATAGTGATCACATTAGTTAAAACTAGTTCAGTGCCACATAAACTAAAACTTAATAACATTTCTAATGAATCGAATTAAATACGCTTAATGAAATATTTTATCATATATTAATACTTTTATTTATTAATTAATTATTAAAATTAATTGTTTATTAATTAATTCTGCAAATTAAGTTAATACTTATGTTCATATACTTATAAAGTATATGAACTTATATACTTATTAATTGTTATACTTATTAATCGTGAGCGTAATAATAAAATTTGGCCACACTATGCAACGTTTGGCGAAACTTGGCAATACTTAGCGAATTTGGGCGACACTTGGCGACATTTGGCGATACTTGGCAACCTTGGGCAAGTTTTGGCGACACTTCGCGAAGTTTGGCGAGGTTTGGCGTTACTTGGCGAAGTTTGAAATTTGTTGTTACTTGGCGACGTTTGGCCACCTTTGGCGACACTTAGCGACTTTTTTCGACACTTGGTGATTTTTGGCCATCCTTGGTGACACTTGGCGACGTTTGGCCATCCTTAGCGACACTTGGAGACCTTTGGCGTCACTTGGCGACGTTTGGCCACATTTGGCGACATTTAGTGTTACTTGGCGACGTTTGAACACCTTTGGCGACATTTGGCGACCTTTGGCAAGTTTTGGCGACACTTGGCGAAGTTTGACAACCTTAGGCGTTACTTAACGAAGTTCGAAATTTGTTGTTACTTGACGACGTTTGGCAAACTTTCGTAACGTTTGGCGACCTTTGGCGACGTTTGTCCACCTTTGGCGTCACTTGGCGACATTTGGACAGCTTTAGCGACATTTGGCGATATTTAGCGATTTTGGCGACGTTTGGCGATACTTGGCGATATTTAGCAATTTTGGCGACGTTTGGCGATACTTGGCAACCTTTTTTCGATTTTGGTGACATTTGGTGACACTTTGCGACGTTTGGCCACCTTTGGCGACTTTTGGCGATACTTGACGACATTTGGCCATCCTTGGCGACCTTTGGCGTCACTTGGCGAGGTTTGGCCACCTTTGGCGATATTTGGCGACGTTTGGCCATCCTTGTCGACACTTGGCGATTTTGGCGACTTTGGTGACACTTGGCGACGTTTGGCTTTCCTTGACGAAACTTGGCCATCTTTGGCGACACTTGGCAACCTTTGGCGACACTTGGCGATTTTGGTAACATTTGGCGACAGTTGGCGACGTTTGTTCACCTTTGGCGACACTTGGCGACGTTTGGCCATCCTGGGCAACACTTGGCGATCTTTGGCGTCACTTGGCGACGTTTGGCCACCTTTGGCGATATTTGGCGACACTTGGCGACGTTTGGCCATCCTTGGCGACACTTGGCCACCTTTGGCGACACTTGGCCACCTTTGGCGACACTTGGCCCCCTTTGGCGACACTTGGCCACCTTTGGCGACACTTGGCGATATTTGGCGACACTTGGCGATTTTGGCGACCTTTGGTAACTTTTGGCGAAATTTGTTGTTTCTTGGCGACGTTTGGCCATCTTTGGCGACCTTTGGCGATTTTTGGGGACATTTGGCGACACTTGGCGATTTTTGGCCAAGTTTTTTTGCAGTTCAAAATTATTCATCTTGGCGACAAAACACTTTAAAAAAAATACTTAGGGACGTTTTTATCGAATTTGGGAATTTGGAAACCCCAAATTCCCAAATGATTTTATTTTTTATTAAAGGAAAAATTAAAGGAGCTTAATGTTTTTAATGTTTGATTTCAAATTTGACGAAGGTTGCCATAACGGATTTTTTTTCTTCATGAGGAAATTCTTCTTTGTCATTTCGCAATTTTTATGATAAAACCTTTTATAAGCAAACGCAAACTGTTTTTCCTGTGTCTTTTTCTTTTGGTCTCACTTTAATGGTCAAAAGAATATGGTCATTTTAGATCATAATGATCTAAATTTTATAAGGAAAAATTGACCGTTTTTAATGTTTGATTTCAAATTTGATGGCAAATCTTATAAACAATAATTCCATGATTTAAGAAATCATGGAGAGGAAGTAAAAAGTCTCGGGCATGGTCCTCATATACTAAACTTAAAACATATTACATTGTAACTTTAAAGTATAAAACGAAATTAAGCACATAACCTTCAAATTTAAAATCCAGCTTAATCCAGCAATGGAAGCCCGGTAATCGAAGGCCGAATGTTTTTAATGTTTGATTTCAAATTTGACGAAGGTATGGCCGAGTTGCCATATTTTTGTGTGAAGCGCATGCGCACGCACATTTTCATTTTATTTCATCTTGCCAAACTGTTTTTCTTTGCACCATGTGCATTCATTAATTCAAAAATGAAATGATAGGAATTTTACAATTAGCAATATTTTAAACTTTGTCAACTTTTTTTAAAGAATGGCAGCCAGAAATTTTAAATGTTTGATTTCAAATTTGATGCCAAATCTTATAAACACTAACTTGTTTTCTAAATTGAATTATTGTTTTTGAAAATTATAGAAATTACAGAAACTTATAGAATGGTACTTTAAATATATAAAAGGTTGGATATATAACCAGAGACAACAAAAATAATTGTAATGACATTAAAAAAAAACTGTTTATAAATTTTTACAGCAAGAGTGAATATAAAAAATTCTCTAAATGACAAATAATTGTGCAAGTGGATGTATATCTGTTTGGCATTTTCAAAAATAAAGTTATTATTGTAAATAAATTTATTGTTATATTTTATTGACCCGAAATTGAAGAATATCACGTTAACCCTTTGCACTCTAAGAACTCTTTGCATTTTCCGTTCTTTCTGCGAAACAGTTATTCATCCTTAAGTTCTTTTCCCTAGAATATGTTATGCTTTTAGAACAAAAAAAACTAATCTGTTTTGTATCTGCAAAAAAACGAATTGAAAAAACATATCGAAAAACATACATATCGAAACATAGATCATGCTGTTCTCGTTTAATTTAAAGAACAGGGAACCAAAAGAGCGAGTCGTTATGTTGTCGCCGGAGTGGCGTCAACGGAGTGCAAAGGTTTAAAAAAGAACAGGGACGGGATATAACCACGGAGTAAAGTAAAAGGTGGAGATGAATTGGCGAGATTTCATGAGACGTAAGTTAGCAACCCCAAACTAGGAACAAACAAACCTAGTTTGCAGTAGTTTTCCTACGAGGGAAAAATAAATTATCGCCAAGTACTGGTACAAAGTAGTGCTTTGGAATAGCGCCAAACACTTCGCCAGTTCCTACTTTTTAAGCGATTGCTTACTTCACATTGCAAACCGGTTTTAGACTTGTTCGCACCTCCACCTTCTTCTTTACTCCCTGGATATAACTGTTTCATAAAAAGAACGTAAATATTGAACATGTTCTTCGACTGCAAAGGATATATACGAGTACTTTTCACTAATTGATATTTCCTTGCGATAAAAGACTCACCGTAAGTGGTAAGTCCCGGGAAGCTGACCGTAGACTGTTCCCGGCTGGACGCAGATTCCCGTCTCTTCCAACAGATTCAGGGCGTAGAATGTGTCCGGGCTCTGACCTTTCGCCTGTGAAATAGGATAGAGAAAATTAACGAACTTAAGCATAAGTTATTTATAATAATTAAACATGGTCTGTGACTTAAAAAACATTCCTTTTCACTGGAAGAGAAACGGGTCCTGATTTGCCATGAAGCCCATTTCAGCCGATGTGCCCTTTGTTATAGAGGCCCCAACTGTTGTTTAATTGCACGAATGAGGAGCGTGCATGCAAAAACAAAAATGTCAAAAAATACAATAAATGAGATATACAGTATTGAATACTGTAAAAAAAAAGGATGTCCTCTATCTGATTTTGCATGGAAATCTCAATTTTTCCAAACATCCTTTTCATTTTAAAAGTGGAAAACAAGAATTTCGAGCAAAAGCAAACATCCGCAAAACGCGAATTTATACAAAATCAAGCATGTTATGTTTCACCCAATTACATGTTTAAAATTTGACCATGTGATTGATCTGCTTTTGGTGAAAAAAATTATAAGAGTGTTGTAACCATTTTTTTTTGATGCGTATAAGAACCAAAAATGAATCAATAATCTATCCTTCCTTCTGAACAACGTGTGTGTGTGCGGAGGGGAGGGGGGGGGGGGGGGGGTAGGGGGGCATATGTGTAACATTTCGACCAAAGGCAGGCCGGGCAGATGCGTATACGATATTGTTAAAAGTACACGACATTTTTGTTATTTTTGACGACACAGACGCTTGCAATATATATATTTAGTCGAATTGAAGAAATTCCTTTGGTCGTGTTTCTAACGAAATTTATTTCGTCGAAAATGACGCAATGTACCTACCTCAATGTCCCTGAAAAGGGCTGTAAAGCAACCTACTTTGGTTTTAAGTAGCCATGACGATCTCAGTATTTTAAGAATTGAGAGAATTATTTCTGAGAGTGAAAGTACTTAGGACTAAACCTTACGGTACAGAAGGGACCTATTAAATTTTTAGAACTAAACCTTACGGTACAGAAGGGACCTATTGAATGAATGAATTTTTTTGTTGGATTTCGGCCTCACCTTTGCCTCTTCCACAACCTTCTGCGGCAAGTGGATCTTGGGGAAGACGAACGTGGCGGCCGTCTGCCGACTGCACTCGAATCCCTCGATCTCGTTCAGGGACGCCAGCAGGAGGGAGGCCTTCTCGTTCAGCGACTGCATGATGCTCGTCCACTCCTGAAACATGCACATCTGTTTTAATAAACACATTTGGTAAAGGTGGGATTTATACATGGAACGGTCTATAACCACTGATCTCTAACTGTAACTTCTGGATCGGGCAAGACATTTTGTAGACTTGAAGTCGATATGATGTGCCCCACTTTTCTTGATACCGCAATATCTTGTATATTTTTCATGTTGAAATACGCAGATATATATTGCTTTTGAATAAGTTTTTTTTATTTTATTTTTAAACCAATTTTAAATGCAATCTGCAATTAAAATAGGAAGTCATTTGCAAGTCAAAGTAGAAGTAGTTAAAAAGCAAGAGCAAAAACTATTTGTTTGGCAATATAAAAATTAATTCTATCAGAAGAAAATATAATATTTAATTACATTAAATATTTCTACAATGCTATGATAATAAAAAACGCCACTAAATCACTTTAAAAAAATGTTGGGGCACAGCATGGCAGCTTTCAATTGGTTTCAACGGGCCCATAGAGGAAACAAGGTTTGAGCCTTCCAGCAGTTACAGTTAGAGTTCAGTGTCTATAACACTGCAGAACTCGCGCTGTGTCTGAGAGGCACATTCCAAGGTGAATCGATATAGAGGTGGAACGAGATCGGAAAGCTAAATATTGAAATTGCGTATTTTTCTTAGGGGCCGCCACTTATTACGCTACACATCGCGATTTGATCCTAATTTGGTTTTTTCATTCACCCCTATACAGGAACAGCACACACTCGACTAGAGTATAATATAAAATGGATCATCTTATCACGTTAATATATTTACATATTCCAGAGCAGAAAGCTATTGTCTAATTTTCATAAACCTTAAAACTCGAAGTAAAACAATTTTTTTTCTTACTTTCCCGAGCAGTACAATAACACTGAAGAAAATAAACCAACAACCACTCGAACATCTTGTCACCCATTTCTCCCTATGAGTGAAGTCCTCTGGTCGATTCGATCAATTATTATTTCTTGCAAACCTTTCGTACATAATAAGGGACAGTCTCTAATAGTAATTGATGTCATTCCAGTAAGAATCTTTCCGATTGGTTACACTTCCAATTCGATTCATCTGGCATTCAGGAGCGCGAGCGATGCAGGGTTAAAATCAGTTCCGGGTAAGAGATGCGTGCAAGGCGTAAAGAACCGTAATGACATGGCCGCACTCGTGTCCAGTCTGGTCTAATGGTTATTCACAAATATTTGCTTCCAATGTTTGCCTCCCCCTGCTGCAATGAAGCACCAGCGGCATAGGTTGGCTACAGCGTTGTTTGCATCTATTGGATGCATGTAGGTCAAAGTGGGCGTAACGAAAACATGTCCGTAATGAAAGCATGCATAACAATAACATGTGTAACGAAACAACAACAAAATATCGTTGGCGCGGTTGCTTCTATTTTAAGCATGTCTTAGGCTCTCAAACGTCATTCTAGAAACAAGACACAACATAGAAAGCGTGCAGCGGTATGTGTGAAATCCAAAAAGCTGCCACTCGCTTCTTTTAGAAGTTTCATTCCTCAAATTATTCGGTCATGTCAATAAACACAACCTAGATAATTTTTTACATAAAAAAATAACATCTATGCGAAATGAATCAAAAGACATTATACAGAAAAATAAAGTCGACTTAAAGCACGTAAAAGTTACTTTTTATTGCTATTGCAGGTTACCGTTGGATCCAATTCGAACTGCTTTTGCATCTATAGCCAGCGTTAATATACTTACTTTTGTTTCTGATGACTTCTTTTTTGAGTTTTTATTAGTAAATTACGGGATTCTACTCTTATTATATTTTAAAACTGAACCAAAGTGATAAAATAGCTGAAGATACCAAAATCTAATTTAAAAAGAAAGGTTGAATATAGCACGTTTTACATCTGGGCTACCCAATGTAATTATGCAATCATTCCAATTAATAAATGATTTTCCTCACCTCCATGAATACTTGGTAAGATGGCTCCATGGGTAGAGGCGGACAAATCATGCAATCCAGGGCAATCTGAAATAATCAAAAAAGTTATTTCTTCGGTTTTTTTTTACAAGGCTCATCTAAAATGCTAATACAAAAAAAAAAATTAAATCTTCTTATGATAGTTTTTGTGCTTGTAAGTAAATTCCGCCTAAAATAATATTTATTTTTAATCAAGATAGACTATCGTTCTGCAAGCCAGGCCAGTGCAGGTGTTGTGGCCAAATGCCATACCATGATGAACGTAGCGATTCAGTCAAGTATCATCGGGAGCGGTCAGTACTAGGGAGAGTGACCACCTGGGAACACTGCGTGCTGTTGATCTAAAAAAAGGAACCGGTGGCCCCGAGGAACGGTATCCGGCTAGCAATCGGAGGGTTGTGAGTTCGAATCGAAGCGGACTTGACAATAGTTTAAGGTGTAGAAATCTTGCTATCGGAGGGTTGCCAAATTTTCTCCTACCACCGGCGTGTATACGGGACTAGTGCACGTTAAATCCGATCGGGGTCCAATGTCCTGACGCTTATTGAGGTGCGTCAGCAAGAGCCAGATCAGGTGTCCATTTGACCATGGTCCAGAAATACGAGGCAGTGTTCCAGGGTTCTTCCTTCGAGATAGAACCCGTTTCGTCGCCAATAGCCCATTGTTCAGCTCTAGTGCGACGTTAATTAACCATTTAACCAGTTCTTGTATTTTTATTAATAGTGATGAAGTCGTATTCACCTGCCCCATGACACCTGGACACATTTTGACGCATATGGATTTCTTATACACCGCGATGACGTCCTCGCCCAAGTTCACTAACTCACTGCAACCACATCGTAGACCGCACCTGCAAACAAACAAACACAATACTATAAAACTGATTCAAGACATTCAGTGACCAGCTGTTAACCGCGGTTTCACCCGCACACACAAAAACGACAAGTGCCAGCAAAAATCCTTTTTTAAATTAAAGATCTCTATTACGGCCCTTGTATGCAATAGATCTTAATACATGCGATTTCAAAAGAAAGAGAATCTTCAGGAGCAGTGACGAATCAAACATTTATCTCATAAATATTAAAGTGGGTTTTTTGGGGAAGAGGGGTTAACTAATGCGTTTCACATAATTTATTTGAACTGGTTTTTTTTAGCACATCGATGATAATGGTGCCATCTATGAAGGAGCAGAAGTGTTAAACTTTTAAGATTTTTTGGCTGTAAGAAATACGCTAATATATTTCGCCTTTTTAACGAATGAGGGGGTTGGAAGCGGAGAGGGTCCATTATGGCACGGGCATGTTAGTATATATTATTTCAGTAGTAAAAGATTGCGACGAATTTAACTTCAAAAGTAAGAGAATTTCCCGCAGCAGTGACGACTCGTATTTTTGTCTCATGATTATTACGTCGTTTTTTTAAAAATGCGTTTCAAAATAATTTTAATTTTGAAACCTATGAGGAAACTGTTAAACTTTTTTCTTAATAAGAATTTAAGGGGGATGGGGGATTGTTTATGCGAGAATTATCGCCATGGGCATGCTAGTGAAAATATAAACACATCGAAAATAATAACTAAAACTTCGAGGACAAAATTGAAAGTTTGTAGCATTATGCATTATATTGTTTGTAGATTGGAAAACAACAACAGTCAGATGTTTCCGCCATTTAAAATACTTGTTTTTACTTATCACAATTTGGTACTACATAGATTACAATTGAGTTCTTAACCTCAGATTCATGAAAAATACAATTTGCACATCTGTGTACAGCGTGATTACCAAGAAAATATTACCATTTTGAAATGTTATATCTCCGCATCCAAACAACTTAGACAGCCGCTCTACACATCCTTGCGAAGAGGACATTCGGAATTTTAATTTGTTTTCCAAAAAACGTCTCTTTGAGAGTCCTTCACTGCACTACAAAAAAAGTTTCTTGTTCATTACCTGTTTGCTTTGGAATGGCAACCCCTCAAGAGCAGGATTTCGTTGTCATTCATTGAATTTACTGAAAGTGAATCAGGTAGTCTGATTGAGTGTTCAACGTGAATATTTTTTAGGATGGGTGAAGCATCGATAGGTGAAGTATCGTAAATCGGTTTAGTCAATTGAGTGACAAAGGGAGTCTTTGTAAAGGCAAAAGTTTTAATCGAAAGTGTTGAGAAAAAGATTCTAGTTACTTCTCTTGAAAACCAAATGAAACTTTAGAACGTCTTCTTCACAATGTGTAGAATAGAACGTACTCTAAGTTGTTTGGTTTCGGAGACATAGCCTTTCGAAGTATATAGTTAAAGTAAATATAATAAAGTAATAAGTATAAATTTTATTTGTTTTTGTAATACAGTTTTATTTTAACGCAAATTCACACGCTTTAAAAAAAACAGCTCTTCAATTTTGTTATTGCCCTGGGAATTTTAAATACATTGAACGTTGAATTATTTCAATGGCACTTATTTAATTAATTATTGTTTAAAGTTTTTCATTTAAAATTACACACGCATAACTCAGATAAAATATTACGCTGTTAAGCTTCCATTTAATATAATTTCTGGTTGCTGAGGCAGGAAGGAAAATAAAAAAAAAGTTTCAAAAAAACTTTATATATCATTTAGATTTTCATTTTGTAATGACGTATTAATTAATGACGTATTTTTTTTAAATAAACATTTTATAACATACGTATTATTTTTTTTTACATTTTCAATAATTTTATATATTTTTGAAACGCACATCGTTTCAATGACAACTTTAAATTATTTAGTAAGAGATATATTTCAACAAATTTAAACAGGCCATTCAAGGTTATACCCGTAAAATGTAATTAAAAAACATGTTTTTCAATTTCTTTCAACTTCCTGGTGTTTCGGCGTTCTAATAGTCAGTCTATGCTTATTCCAGGCTGCGTTATATGTCTGTGCTAACTTTTAGTGTAATCTGTTGTGCCGTTTGTGAGTTTATCGGTAAAGAACCAACAAACGACACACTTTTGTTTTTATAATTCTACCAGCTGAAGTGTACTCTGCGCTGCTCAGGCTTTACGTATTGTCCAATTTCTTCACCGTAGCGCTATTTAGCGGTTCTTGCTTTAGAAGGTGGAAAAGTGGGTTTTTTGACACTAATGGGGCCATTTTTATGATAGTTTTACATATATGATCATATTTTATTAATTTTGCGAAATTATATTGGCGATATTTACTCAACAGTCAATCAGAATGTATCGTACAGATAAAACTATTACAACCTCGCAATGATTCAATGTGTTTCATTGTTATAATATTATTATGTTGCAATATTGCATAGTTACAGTGTTTTAAGGGAGTGGAAAAGGGGGTTGGAGTTCGAATTGGCGCAAAATTTCATCAGTATCGGAATAAAACTGTAGATTTGTATAAGAACAACTGAAGGAATACTCTTCTTTATATAAATAGATAATATTAGGTTCTCCTTACTCTCCCAGTATTCCGGTGGAGCCCGACATGATGCTGATGAGCTCCAGGCAGCTGTAGGGGGCTCCCATCTGCATCATGGTCTTCTTGAATGACTGGAAGTAGCATCCCTGAGCGAAGGCATTAAACTGGTAGGCCTGCAACGCAAACGAAAAGTTGCTTCAGACGCCGAAGGCAAACCGAACATTCTGTTATAAAATTCAAACATTTCAGGAAACGATCATTCAGTGCATTGAAAATGTTCCAGGAGACACAAACCATGTCATCTAAAGTTGGTTGAAACAAAAACCCATCCATAACATGACAGCATTTCATCTGATCCCCAACCTCCTGACTACTGCTTTTACAGCCACCAAATCCCAGCACATGTCAAGAAAGAGAACATTTGTTTGTGACTCCTCATTAGAACATTTTATGCCACGTGTGTCACTTTCCATTTAAAGTCACATAGAAGATTTAGATCGAAGTCCTTACTATAAATATATTTTATCCCATGCAAAAGTACATAAATTATATTGTGGAAAAACGTTCGAATGAATTATTTCATTTGTTGCGTTATTTTACTACGCCTCTTGTGACTCAAACCCCTTGTGGAGTCACAAAAGTCAATTTAGTTACCATTTTTTAAATAAACAAATTCTTCAGCTTTCTGGAAGGTATTTTGAGTGCACAGCATACTATTTTTTCAAGCATAAACAAAAGCATACACTGAAGAAGGGTTAATGATAATATGTCACAGTCACGTTCAATCATCGTAGCTTCACTATTCTATAGCCAAGGGACTCACGCAAAATTTATTTTATCCCCTCTCTCTCTCCCCACCCCTTTCCGCAAAATACTGATTAACATATCTTATTGGCTCTAGAAGTTTTTAGTTATCTTCATTTTGACACATTTATACAGGGTGTATGAGAACTATCTTTGAAATTTTGACGCGCAATAACACTTAAAAGAAAAAGATATAAATAAGTTATGTTACACAACACATAAAGTTCTATTGGTAAGCAGTTTTTAAAAAAAAAAAAAAAATTTAAAGTTTTTTTATATTATTAATTTTAAAATTGTTTTTTTTTAATACTTAAAATAAAACTTCATGTGTTACTGTTACATGTACAAGCGACATAACTTTAGCTATCTTATTTCCTTTAGCTTTTATTGCGGGTCAGAGTTGTAAAGATAATCCTCATCTGTCACATCAACTACCTAAGATATCCTGAAATCGGCTATTTTTTTTTTTTTTCATTTCTCTTTTCGTTTTGTTCGAATATGTGTAAGTAAAAACGAAAAAATTGACTTTTGAATGTGGAATGATTGTATTCTATCTGAATTTTTGTGAAATATTCAAGAGCAACTATAGTGAAAGTGTTTAGAGACAGGACTGCTGGCCAATAAATCTGGGTCTCAATGTGCCTCCAGTGGTCGTCAAAGGCCGATTGGAAAGAAGGGTATCCAGACTTGTAAAAGGGACGATTGAAGGGCGACAGTGCATCCAATTACTTACAGAGCAGATTTCATAGAAGGATCCTCTCAAAGAATCTCTGACGTCACTAGTCGGCGTACACTTCAATGTTTGGGATACGGAAGCGTATGGGGTTATAATATTTTGGCCACTCAGTTTATGTTGAAAAAGTTATAGAAATATGCATTTTTTTTTGTCTAATTGTTCCCTAGGTAAAATTAGACTGCATCGGTTGATGACAATAAGGATGAAGAAAGTATAGAATAATACTGCTACGTACCGCTCACCTCATCAGCCAAAAGTACCAGTTTTCTTCTCACCGCGAATCGGACGATTTCTTCCATGTTCTGGGAGCTCAAAACAGAACCTGAAAAAGAAATTTGAACGCTTTCAACACTAATCCAGAAAAAAGAAAACGTACGATGAATTTTATTATCAGGGGGATACACGTATTATTCTTAGACGAAAAACTTGTAACGCGGAAAATAGAAACAACGTTCCAAGTAAAACAGAGGTGTACACATTATTAACTCACTTTACTATCACTTGTCAAATGCAAAATAACGAATTTTTTCATAGAAAAAGAACTTTTGAACGTTACCAGTGGGATTTCCTGGATTGAGGACAAGTATGGCTTTAGGAATACAGTATCTTCCACCTGTTTCTAATGCGACAGCAAGTTCCTCGGGATTTATGGACCAGTTGTCGCCCTCTTCTAAGTAATAGTCAATCTGTAAAAGTTTCAAAATACGAATGGAAATGTAGCTTACGGTACCATCGCCAATTCGAACATGTTTCCAAATGATACTTTTGACAAAGACCGTTCAATTCAGCACATTTCGCATGGCTAAATATGCGAAAACTTTTAAATTACCAACGAAAAGTTATGTATTTTTAATAAGTGGGGGAATAGCTTATTTTTAGAATGAACATCACAAACTAAAATTTATCTAAATTGTACATATATTTTTTAAAACTTAAATGTACAGGGTGTTTTATTAAACTGGGACTACTCTGATTCATTGTTCGAAATTAGATATCGTTAGTTATATTTTGTACTTAAAGTTTTCAGTTTGACGTAATTTCACATCCAGTCAACATTTTTGTCGCCTAGCTTTTTATAAAATTTCAGTTTGACGACTCTATTTTTTACACCCAATCGTAGTACTTTAGGATATTTACTTTTTGATAAAGTATTTGAAAAATGGTTGAGCCAATTCAGTGTTTTATTTCGTCGATTGCTAATGAAAGTAAGCATCTAAAGAGTGATACGGAGAATAAAAATGAATTTGGTGATAAAACGGGAGAAAAAATAATTATAAAAATTTATAATAAAAATTTAATTTCAATAATTGCTCTCATACTTTTTAGCAACTTTGCAAGACAGTTGCTAAATGCAAAAGCAGTTATATGAGTTGAAAGAAAAATGAGAATTCGGTATCTATAGGTACTTTGGATTCAATCTTAAAACATAATAAAGGTGTAAAAACCTTTTTACATCACAAACTAAAGATTCAAAAAGAAATTGCTCGGTAGTAGCATAAGCTATATACACGCTATTCACGCTTTATACAAATGCAAGCAGTTATATATAGTAAACGTAACTACGTGAACGTAAACTGCAGAGAACGAGATTTCTGATGGGTTGCAATGTGTATATACCTGGTTTTGCTTCTTCAACTATAACAAGATGGTGTAGCACATATTTTCAACACTCAAGTTATGTAAAAATTCAAATTTAGATTACCACTGATTCAGTTATCGGAGAACTTACACATTTCATCAATTTGTTTTCATTTTTGTTAATATAGTTAAGTTTTAACAATTTTTTTGTGATTTACTTAAAAAATTGAAATTGCATAATAGCTTCTTTTACAATTGGGCTACTCAATTTGAAACATCCTTTATATCGACGTTTAACGATAATTGAATGCCTTGTAATGGAACTTTCATTGAAATTTTACTTAAGCGGGATGATGAGAGTTTGATTTAAAACTTCAGTTATTCGACGTTTTCGGAAATTCAATACAGATAACCACTTTTTTATTTAACCAAAGTGAGAACGTTTTCTTTTCCTTCTCAAAAAAAATATCTGAGTAAGTGAACGCTAAGAGGATACGGCGCGAAGTTATTAGGAAATCATTAAATGTAAAATGTCATTAAATGTAAAATGTCATTAAATGTAAAATGTCATTAAATGTAAAATGTCATTAAATGTAAAATTTCATTAAATGTAAAATTTCATTAAATGTAAAATTTCATTAAATGTAAAATTTCATTAAGTGTAAAACTACATGTTCTTACCTGAATAATACCCAATTCATCTAGAAGTGAAGTGAAGGAAGGATCCCTTGGCACGGGTACCAGCACCCCGATCCTGACGTCATCGTGAGGGAAGTTTAGGACATTCAGAATGGACTGGTAAAAAGAGAAAAAAAAACATGTAAATCATCGGGTGTGACTGTGTCTAAGCACGACAAAAGAGTTATTGTTGTAATATTATTACAACAGATTATAGAAATATAAATAAAAACTCGCCAACAAAAGGAAGATACGCAAGCTGTTGCGTCAAACTTGGCGGCCTTCGTCCACGTCCCATACATGATTCGTTTTATTTCAAGGTTTTACATGCATCGAAACTTAATTTTCTGTTGAACGGGACCAAATTCAAGTCATGCGAACTATTGGTCACGGAGTTATTGTGTCCTCTAAGCATAATATAGTTTTTTTTCTATTCTTATTTCCCATACAACTAATTTTAAAAACGTTTCATATCAAACCAGTTTATGGTAATACAACACATCCTGCTCACTAAAGCTAATGCCACACTCCTGTCCATCGTGCCCCAATAGTCATTCGCAAATATTTACTTCCAATGTTTGCCTCTCCTTTCTGCAATGAAGCACCAGCGGAATAGGCTGGCTACACACTGGTTCCGTGATGTTCCTTGGCGAATATTTGCTTCCAGAACACTCTCCAAGGATACTCCCGCCCAATTATTTTTCAGTAAGACAGACAATATTTCACAAAACATTGACATTATTTCATTAAAACAGTCATTATTGAATTAAATACTATACATACCGAATTGTGCAAAATTTGAATACTTCAAGACAAAAAAAAAAAAATTACGCAACGTATAAGCGACCCGAGACAACACAACACGATACGAGCTAATAATATACGTGCGATTGTTGGCGTTCTTCGACCCATGTGTGGCCAGATGGTTTGGAAGATCGGAAAGGAAGGCTTTTGGTCACGAGCAGGGAACTGTGCTAATTATAGTCATTTGTGTTGCCACAGTAATGCTCCCTTGTACACTCCATTAATTCGTACTAGGATACGCATATTTTGTAAAATACTTCATTAGTAAAATTTCAACCCAGTTCCATTGCGCACTGCCTAGTACTTTATCCAATCTACTTGATTTCATTGGTTTAATTTAATTTTGAAAACCACTGTATTGGGTGGCTATGGTTAAATGATCTCTGTAGCGTCTCACCATTTGGACACTTAGAAACGTGAGGGGAATACGGTAAACCCTATGCTCGCCTAAAGATATAGCCCAAGGTTTCTTCCAGTACATGCCCGACGATGTTAAATACCCAAAGCACCACTCCGGATGCCAACGAGAAACCTTGTCCAGCCGGACGGGGAGAGCACGCGGCTAAGCCGACTCCGCAGCACGCATACGGCCACGACCCATCGTTTATTAATTCTTCTTTATCAAAAAAACATTTTACATGACTTTAACATCATTGTCATAAGTTACATAAAGCCTACGTCCCATTACTTGCAGGTTTTAAATAAGCCAATTGGTCAACTTTCTCGAACTCGTTTGTTGATTCGCTAAGCCAGTTATTGAAGGCGTTATCCATGTCAATTAATAGCAGCTGTATTTAGGAATGAAATTTAATCCTTAACCCCTTCGTCTACACTATGGAGTGAGACTCGTTGTTAACTTTCACAGATGTCGGAGCCGATGTAGATCAGGCTGTTTGGCTTCGAAATCGGCATCTGAGGGAGTTAGATGACAAAAATAATCTCTATTAAAGTTTGTGAAAGAATAACTTTTTAAACTCATACAGATTTTGTTCTCTTTCATTTATAAGAACAGAGGGGGATATAACACGTCGTTATTTTGGTGATTTAAAGGGGACATTCGAGTGCAAAGATTTAATAAAATGTCCTGAAACCCAAGTGATATCATGCTTTTAAAAGGAGAAACACAAAGAACAAACTAAGAAAGGAAAAGCGTTTTTATGTTGAAGAACATGCAGTTTTCGTTTCATTTGAAGAATACAAAACAAAAGGACAGGCCGTTATTTTGATGACCGAGAATCGTCACTCGAGCCTCAATATAAGTGTTAAATCATAAGTCAAAGGGGTAATGCTTTTCGACTGGGATGTTCTATAAATGAAGAGAATGTGAGAGTGGTTGTGTACCCGTAGCGATTCAATGGATCCCGCAGACAGGAAGACGTTATCGGCGTCTGCGGAAAACCCGTCCCTCAGTTCCAGGTACTGGGCGATGTGTTCGCGGATCAGTCCAATGCCTTCGCTGTACGTGTACGCACCTGCGAAAACAGAGAAGGAATACTCATGTTATTAATTAATTTTTTTTTCTTGTTGAAGTACCTTTTATTCTATCACTAGTTCCTTCATTATTCCTTATTCGTTATTCATTACATTATTTCTTATTCATTAGTCAGTATTAATTAGTTAGTATTCATCAGCTAGTATTCATTAACCAGTAATTATTATTCAATATGCAATAGTCAGTATTCATTAGCCAGTATTCCTTATTCGTTAGTCTATTCAATAGTCAGTATTCCTTAATACGTTAGTCAACATTCCTTATTCGTTAATCAATATTCTTTATTCGTTAGTCAATATTCCTATTTCGTTAGTAGATATTCATTAGTCATTATTATTCCTTATTCATTAGTCAGTATTATTCCTTATTCATTAGTCAGTATTCCTTATTCATTAGACAGTTATTAGTTCGTTTTTGCTGAGGAAACTTAAATACTAAATTTTATTGATGAGTTGCATTTTCGAATTATATTCAATGATTCTTAGTACATGCGAAGTCATTTTAAAAAAATCGTAAAATTCTTTATCGTTAGTTTTTTTATCGTTAGTATGGTTTTAGTTTAGTGTTTCAGAAAGACATTTGGTTTTGGTGAACATTTCTTAGAAAACGAATTTTTAGTTAAAATGTGAAGCATGCAATACAAATGATTAAATTGTTAAAAAAGAATGCTTTTCTTATTTATTTTTTCTTAACAAAACACCGCTGGTAAATGACACATATTATAGGATATTTTTAAGTTAAAGTTTAGTACTAAGAGGTGCATGTTCAGTTTAGTTTTTTGGTGCATGTTAAGTCTAATTGTGGTCCGATGTTCTGATGCCTATTGAGGTTACGTTGGGTGCCATTTCAGGAGTTGTCCTCGTCATTTGACCATGTTTCAAAAATACGAGACAGTGTTCCCGTCAATTGATCAACCAAGCTTAAATTTTAAATTGTTACTGTCATATGTACAAATAGACGTCGAATAGACGACGAAGACGTCGAAGTAATATATGTGAGTGTTCCGACCCTGAAAATAAGTGATCAGTGTTCTCACCTGTGCTTCGACCCCCGCATTCGTCTAAGATCTTATCCGATCTTGTCTTTACGTCTCCATGTATATAGGGATCGTTCAGCAGACTGGGGTAGGCACACGTCGTGAGCACCTGAAAAAACAACCACTTGTTTAATATTCTGAGCGTCACAACTCTATTTTTTGTTCGTATATCTACGGGCAGTAGGTGACTCAGCGATAAAGTATTCAACTCACAATTGGTGGGTTGTGTGTTCGAGTCTCTGAGAGTGTAGCGAGCTTGTGATCGGAGGATTACACCATCGTTCCAGGTCGTAAGCAAACGATCTGCTGTGTAGAGGGCACTGTGTAGGTCCAAGGGATAGAGGTTCTTAGGACGGTTACACTAAAGGACTGAAGTAAATTAGAGCTTAAACATTAAACGCGATGAAAAATAATCGCGCGGTTAATTTTCCGTTGGTGGTAGCTGTACAGCCGCCGACTGACACTGTTTTCGAAGGCAGTTTTACCGTCGCCGTCCAACTAGTGGCGTAGGTGACAAAATTCAAGTTTACACACATTCCTGTTTTTCTACCGTTTAGTGTTGTTTTGCTCAGTGTGTTGTTTTGCTTCGTGTGTGTAACTAGACGAGTGCCATTGCACAGGGCCCCGCGCTTTGAGAGGGGCCCCGCACATAGCTAATTTTTTTTTAAAGTGTTACAGAGTCTTTTACAATTGCTTTATTTAAAACTCTTTTTGGACTATTTTTTATTTGTGTTTAATCATACGCCTAGGGAATTTTCTATAAATTTTCTGGTGCTAGTACATGAATGAATTTTTCAATATTAAATAAAAAGAAAGATTCTGTATTAAAAATGAACTCTGATTCTGCTAAAAGAAGTGCTGAGAAAGTTCTGCTCAGTAGCTACTACAACCTGATCTATACAAAGCCCAGTACAAAGACATTTATCGGATAAATATAACCTATTATTGTTATTGCAATTTTTGCAAATATTTATGCAACCCCTAGAACAATTAATTTTTCACATTGTATTTGAGTTTTACAGTAAACTTTATATGCGATATTTATAAGCCTTTCAGGTTATTTAAAAGAACAGGGTCTCTTCAGACATTTTTAAGAAAAAGGCCTTGTCTCTTCCATGACTTCCAATGAGATTTTGCTACTAGGGTATAGTATTAAATTACGGTAAGGCCCGTCCCAATTAATATCAGTGTGGGGCACCAATCTTTAAGAGAGATAGTAATTTTAACGAGAAGTATTCTTGTAGAACCGCATAACTAACCGATTCTCCAGCTATCTGAGTTGGATACTCGTCTCTTCTATTTCTGTTATGAAAACATCGCTACAGCAATAAATTCTTTTAGTCATTTGCAAATTTGATAAAATGTATTTTTTATGTAAAAAAATCGTTGATTAAATTAACAGGAGTTTATAAGTTTATTAAAAGTTATTCCGCTGGCGCGGAATCTTCAACTTCCTACAGGTCCCTATGCATCGCATAGTTTTGCCCCCCCCCCCCCCCTCGGCGGCCCTGTGCCACACGTTTACAGGTAAATAAATTTGAAATAGTAATGTGTCGTTGGCATGTTGCAAGTAACTAACCTGTCTGGTGAAAGTAACTGGTTTCTGTCCCATTGCTTGTATGTCGTTGATATCTGCGTGAATGACTTCAGGGAAAGGTTTCATAATACCCTGCAAAAAAACACAATACAAAATTTTGTTTAAAGTTTCAAAGAGAGAAACGGATTTAATGTTATAGGAAAAATGATAGGAATACACATATAACACATATCGGCTTAAAAATAGGGCGTGGCTATATCGGAGAATGGCAAGAAGTTGTTTATGTGAAACGTCTTTTTAGCAAATTTTAGAAGCAGGCATTGACCGATTCACCAACAAGAGGACGATAAACAAGCTGTTCCATCTAGCTCTGCGAATGTCTATTCCCGTCCTGTGCTTTGCTTTATTTCAAGATTTTACACGCATTTATACAGTATCGTAGGCAAAAAAAATTTATAGGGAGGATTTTTTTTGGGGGTGGGGGTGGGGGGGAGGGGAGTCATTACCCTATTAGCGGTCTCTAATAAATATTTATGCACACACAAAAAAAATGAAATAATCCATGGACCAATGAGAGGGGTTCTGCTCCCCTTCAATCCGCCTCCCCCTTGCGTACACCGTGGCATCTATGCCTAATTTCCTATCGTTCAAGCCAAATTTATATCAATCTTGCTATTTGTCACTAAATTATGACATCGGAATGGATCCCCCAAAAGCGTAAAAAATACCGTAATATCGGATACTCAATATATATACTAAATATATTTTACATCATATCAACACTTATATCCAGTGGCGGCGATTGGGTGCTGAAAGTGGGGGGGCAAGATAGAGGGGAAACAAGAAGTCCCCCAAAAGGGGGGGGGGGGACTAAAAAGAATTTGCTATTATATTGCTATAAAAAAGCTATGGTATTGCACACTTGTATTTACTCACTATTTTGTGTTACTTGAAGTATACCAACTTAAAATACACAGTAAAAAAATTTAATAACATAAATTTAAAAAAATAGAAGTTTTCATACCTTTTCGTTAAAATAACGATAAATGCCTTGGCTTCTTTCTAGAAAAAACTTCAACACAGTTATCGAGATTTAACTTCGTTTTTTCTATAGCAAGTAGCGCTAAATTTGACAACCGTTCTTGTTTTGTAGAATTCCTTAAATAGTTCTTCACTCTTCTGAGAACACTAAACGACCTTTCTGCTGAAGCAGTTGATACTGGAATTGTTAAAAACAATTTAAAAAGTTTTAAATGTTCGGGTAGACATCTTTATTGTATGAATTTTCAGCTGTAAACTTCGACATTAATTTTGAAATAAATTTTTTATCAGTTTCTGTGCATTCTTTTCCTCTGAACACACTTATTTCTGCAGACAAACTTTCACCGTCAATTTTATAAACTTCCATTACAGCGCTACAAGCCTTTTTAAATTCATCACTTTCAACAGAGTCCTGTATAAAGGGTGAAGCCAGCAAAAATTCTATCTGGCATAACAATGTCAACTGGTTTTTTTCAAAACGTGATTTGATGTTTTCTACAATATTGTCTAGAAATGGAAAATAAGCTGTTTTTAACATAAATTCTCGAGGTGAAGCAAAATCTGGATCGTTGTCTCCCCCACCAGCTTTTTTAGGTATTTTTCTTTTTCGTGGAAGGGCTGGATCTTCAAATCCATGCCTTTCGCAAAATATCAAAGCCTCGGACCAAATTTTCTCAAACTGTGTCTCATTTCGGAGATCTGAAACTACTGCTATAGTTTGGTTGGCAACCTCAACAACTCCTTGAATAGAAACTTCATGGTTTTGTATATATTTTGAGAGAATATTTGTTTTTTCAAATACTTTTTTCATAAAATATAAACCGAATACGAATTCAAATTTGGTTATGCATAATAACAAACCATGAGCCTCACCACCAACTTTTGTGTCTGTGGTCTCGATTTCTTCTAGTGTCTGTATAATTTCCAACAAATGCTGTTGGACAGCTCGAAGGCTTTCGTACCTACTACTAAACCTTGTATTGCTTAAAGCTTTTAAAGACAAATTTGATCTTGTTTGGGAATCATTTTCTGCTGAAGAATCTGAAGTTTGTTCTTTCATGTTGCAAAATACTGCATGGCGCTTGGGAGAAGCCTCGATAAAGCAGTATAGTTGTTGAATGGTGCCGAAAACATTACGAACTAAAATAATGCTTTTAGAAACATCCACGAGAGCAAGATTAAGTGAATGCATATAGCAGTGGACATACATAGCATGCGGATAATTTTCTTTTAATCTTGCCGCCACACCTTTAAATACGCCTGAAACGTTTCCTGCCCCGTCATAGCATTGAGCAACAATGTTAGAAGGATCTAATCCCACTTGATGCAACACAGCCATGAGCAAGTTGTATAAGGATTCGCCATCAGTAAGATCTGTTTTAAAGAAACCAATAAATTTTTCTTCGATTTTTAAAGCATCGGTAACATACCTAATTACAACTGTTAATTGTTCATGGTTGGCAATATCTCGCGTCTCATCAATCATTACAGAAAAATACTTGCTCTCTTTTGCTTTTTCAATAATGGCGTTTCTTGTCTGATTGGCCATTATTTCAAGCATTTCATTCTGTACGTCATGATATACGTAATTAAAATACTTTTCTCGTTCTAAAAACATCTTCTTCAAAATCAAATTGTCTGATGATCGTAGCTTTAAAAGTTCTACAAAATTACCACAATTACTTGATATTTCGTCTTCTCTATGGCCTCTTAGTGCTAGGCCTTGTCTAGAAAGATAAAGCAAGGTTTCAAACAGCAACTTAAGATATTCGCGATTTTTTGTGACTTCTTCTTTATGTTGAGAAGATATCAGTTCGGCTACGCTATTTTTCTGTTTCAGGCCTTCTTGCCATCGTTGTAAAGCACTGAGATGTGAAACTGTTCTTCCGTGCTCTTGAAAACGCTGAACTGCTTTTTTCCAGTTTTTAAATCCGGCCGTAATGAACGCCTCCTCACGACATCCAGTACTAGTACTGCCGAATAACCGGCAAGGAAAGCAAAATGCTTTATCTCCAGAAACACTGTATTCAAGCCATTGAAATTGGGAATACCACACACTTCTAAAACGTCTTCCATTTGCCTCTGGGAACTGTGACAGACAGGGTTGGAATGGGCCATCTTTAAAATGTTTGTAAGCAACATCCATGCCACAAAGAGGATCTCTACTATGAAGGGCAGGTTGCAATTTGTCATCACGTGCGGTCAGTTTATTCGTCTGATTCTCAATCGAACAATTATCGTTAACTTTAGAGGTAGATGTACAGGTTTTAGAAGTAGTCCCCATTGTTGGGCTATTGGTTTGAGATTCATCACTTTCTGGTTTTAAATTTTGTTTTTTATTAAAAAAGTTTAATAGTGTCTTTTCTGATCTACGTTTCATTCTGACTTAAAAAGGCAAAACAAAGCACGATAACTTTCAGAAATACTGTATAAAAGGGCCACAAAAACTAAAGTCCAATTTTCAGGAGAATAAAAAGTATGAACTGTTCAAAACATCTTTATATCACTTGGCTATTTTAGCTATAATCGAAGACAATTTAACTAGATCCTTAAGCGAAGGCTGTAAAAAGACTGAACCAGATTGAATAAAAAAAAATCAACGGCTAATTTAAAAACAAATAAATATCTATCGGAGTAGTCATAAGTCATATACAATTTCCTCTGTAGACTCCAAAATGACTGTTGAAACGAGTCATAAATAATATTCGGCGCCTGTTTTCGCCTTTTTTTTTCCTACTGCTTATATGTAAAACTGAGAAAACTTGGGAATGAGTCATTCTTCCGAGAGCCATTTTGTAGATTTAATACGTAGTTACAATAAACTATTTTCTTGATGTTTTCGAAATCAAAGCATTGAGAATTAAAAAAAAAAATATTAATAATAAAATAGAATTAGAAAAAAAACCTATTAAATCTTTTCTGCAAGACTTTGCAAATGTATGTTTTGTTTTGATTTAATTTAATAATTACTGGTACTTTAGAAGCATAATTTATTAAAATATACTACTTGATTTAAAATTCGAACTCGCAATTTGGCGCTCTTTAAAGCGCCAAGTTCATTACCGGGAGGTTGCAAGCCTGTTCTCCCATCGTCCAAACGTTTGGAGGCGACTAGTGCACATTAAATCTGTCAATGAGAGGGGTTTGAACCTCCTGAAACCTCCCCCACCCCCTCCCTTATCTACGTTCCTATGGTAGTGTGAGGAAGTTGGGGTTCAAATTTTTCCCTTTGTTAGGCAATGCAGTAAAACAATTGACTTGTACTTTAGTTTTAAAAAGTGCAATATAAAAAAGTTGAGGGGCTACATCCGAAAAAAGTGCGGGGGCAACATCCAAAAAAAGTGCGGGGGCAACCGCCCCCCCTTGCCCCCCCGAATCGCCGCCACTGCTTATATCAATGAACTTATTTACTTTACCCAAAATAATACTCTAGCTAAACACTTTAGTCTAACTCTATAACGATTTGGGGCCGAATGGTGTGCCGTTTGTTTTAGTTAAATGTTTTTTCATGGTACCGACCCACCAATTAAGGTGCTGAGTGCATCGGACCGCTAGTTGGACTCGGCACCTGTGGGAGCGCGGTTTCGATTCCCAACTTATGTGCAAAAGAGATCAGATTCTTTCCTTTGGCTCACCAAAAATAATCCGCCTATTTGAGGTTTTCTTCAGAGATGCAGAACTGGTTGTTTAATTCAACCAACCAATCCAGCATCTTGAGAAATGCAACCGCCGCAGAAGAAAAACGCGAGGACATATTGTGTACCTTATTTCTTTCACAAAGATAGGTATAGATTCCGAACCATCGCCATCAGCCCTCTATGGAGCTCTAGTGCGACGTTTACTCAACCAACTAACCCTAATGATGGCCACCCATTAAAACAAGGACCTCGAATATAAAATTTGTCATTCCCTGGCATCTCCATTCCTCTTTTCTCTCATTCGTCCCGCCTGTCAATGACGTCATAGACCTTCATCTTCAACAAGAAACTATGTTGCCATACCACTAAAATAAATAAAAACTCATTCAAAGATAACTCGCGGTATTTGGCAGCTCGCCGATCTACGGTCCGTATACCTTACTTTCCTCTGAGAAGGAAGGGCTGAAGAAATGTAATTAAAACATGTTGCTTTTTTTAAATATAGAAGGATGACACTGGCCATGCCTCACGATATTAAGCGATATTTTTAAAGTCTTGTTTACCTTAGGAGTGTTTGTTTCCTCGCAATATATTTTTTTTCGGCGATAAGGCTTAATGTACTTTGACTTTTTCACCGTAATTTTTTTCTATTTTTTTCTAAGAATGTTTTTACCGTGAGTCACAGACTCAAACTTTAATCTCTCTCTTTTTTTTTTTTTTTTTTTTTTTAGATATGGCGGGTTGGTTAAATTAATGTCGCCCTAAAGCTACACAATGGACTATTATCAATGGTTCGGGATGTATCTCGATGGATAGTCATGGGAATATTGCTTCGTAATTGGTTGGTTTGGTTTGTTTAATTAACGTCGCACTAAAGCAGCACAGTGGGCTATTGGCGACGGTTCGGGGCCTTTCTCGAAGGAAAGACGAAAGAACGATGGCTCGTATTTTTTAACCATGGTTAGATGACGAGGACAACACCTGATATGGCACCCGACGCAACCTCAATAGGCGTCAGGACATTGGACCCCGATCAGATTTAACATGCACCAGTCCCGTATACACGCCAGTATAATTTGTTGAATGTTCTGGACGACTTTCTAGTATTTTTGTAGTGAAGCTGGCAACCCTCCGATCGCAAGATCACTACTTCTTACTTTTCTTTGTCAAGTCCATCGCACGGATTCGAACCACCAATCCTCTGATTAGTAGCTGAACGCCTTTATCCACTGAGCAACTGGGGCTCTTCGTAATTTGGAACCATAGTCAAATGACGAGCACAACACTTGAGCTGGCACCCGACGCAATCTCAATAGTCGGCAGGCTATAGGACTCTTATTAGATTTATCGTACACCACTCCCGTATATACACGCCAGTATAATTTGTTGGATGCCAGTACAATTTGTCGATCAACTCCTGAGGGGAAACCAAACTTTCGAGGGGGGGGGGGAGGGGGGAGAGCCAAACATAAAAAAAGGACAAACAGATCAAGGTCATCCTTTGATCTCTAAACTTCAAAGTGAAAGATCGGAAAAAAATTATACATTCAAACCTGGAAAAAAATGTCATGATTGAAAAATAAAATTCAGTACAATTTTTAAATTTTCAAGTAAATGAATCTTTAGATGAATCGATTCATGGCCTGCCGCCGTGTAATACTGGTTTACATTGGTGGAATGGGAAAACATGTTTAAATTAAGGAAAGGGGACGAGGTTGATTGACCCCGTGTCACACTTGTGGACAAATATGGCTTTGACCATCCTTAGTAATCACGTTAAATAAAAGAGTGTAACGATAAAAAGACAAATATTTAATCATACAAATGAGGAGCTTAATTTCGAAAGAGATCGTTTTCCTAATTGAGTCCTAAGGTCACAAGCGAACGCTGTTGGCGACGAAATTCAAGCGATTCACTTATGTTGTCCCAATAACACATTTAGAAGTGAAGCGTGTGAATACCACCGCCAAGCAGCGTTCATTACGGCTACTGTATATCAGGCAAGGAAAAGTTCCCTTTTGAAAATAATAGTTCCTCAAATGTGATGAACAAATTCGTTTTTAACGCCGTGACCGAGAAATTATTTGGACACATGCGCTATCAAAAAAAGTACTGCTATTTAATTTTGGAATTTGGAATGTGTTAGTCCGTGTGTGAAGTGATGAGTCAAATACATAGAAAATAAATGATTTAAAGCGGTACAAATAATCAACAATGCCCTATAAATACCATGAAGAGTGCTTGCTACTCGTCATTTTCGTTAGGGCCAGTTTCAAGCAGAACGAAGGGCACTCGTCGTTTCAAGGGGTTTAGTTTACAAAGCTTCAGACTTTACTTTAAAAATATATCGTAAATTAAGCGTTATTTCTTTAATTTAAAAAGTCCAATTTTTTTAAAAACTTGTACTAAAATATTCTTTACGTTCCTGAAAATTATAATAATCTGTTGGTAACGCCTTGTGAGGGAACATTATCACAATGTGTAAAAACGGTTAATTTCTAGAAATTGTAGTAGTTACTTTCTAACTTTTTTTTAATTCGCTAGAAACTAGCAAACCATTTCAAATATAAAATCTAGACACGAATATATTTAAACACCGAATGACTGTTCGTAGAATGAAATAAAACATTTTAATTTAGAAAAATAGCGGTTTATAAGCATTTTTCAGAAACATCAGACATTTATTTTCTTTAGAATACTTAGTGTTGCCATTCCAATTTATCAAAATAAATTAGCAATGAACTATATTGATAGTTGAGTGCAAAGTTCTAACTAAATTAATTACGAACAAGAAACTAAATAAATAAAAAAAATTAAGAACATGGGGAAAAAGAAAGTGGTTTTTTGTTCAACCCCCGAATATCGAAATTGAGTCATCCATCCAGAGATTTAAATAAAACAACCAACAGTTGAAACTCAAAATTGTGACTTTTTCAACGAAATAGCGTGAAAAGTTTCCTGATACGTGTGGGAGGGAAAGTTGCGTAAATTAGCACTTCGGAGTTTTTCATCTCTGCTTAGTTTTATTTCTTTCTAAATATATCGCGTCCGCATTGTTTCTATTCCAAAGTGTTTATTCCCATTTTGCCAAAAGTTTTGACTAATGATGTCTCGATGCAACAATGAGATCCTGAATGAGAGGAGCGCCGATCCGAAAATAGTTACTTCCCATGCATAATTTAGCTCAGTCGTAAAAAAAACTCATCTTCGTTATCTTCTCAAGAACATAAAATGCAAATACAAAGGATAAAGACTAACTGCAGTCTGGAAATCTAACAAGGTTGGTCTCCTTTATCACCTTTAAACAATCCCCCAATTCACATCCAGTTTTTTTTTTTTCTTAACTACCCACTCCTGTAGTCATGTACAATTAACAACTTTCTCAGACAATCTGTTCCACTTATCAATCATTCTATTTATAAAAAACAGAGTTTTTGACACTTTCTGATTTAAGCTGTATAATTCGAAATCATGAACACTAGTTATATTATCAATCAGCATGATTCTTGTTAAAATAAAAAAAATATATTGTTCTATCCTTACCGCACATTTAATAATTATAAAATATTAATTTCGATTTCGGAAAAAGAACAATTACCATTTCTCAGCCAACGTTCGGGTTACTATTCGTTCCAAGTTAGCTTTTGTTCCAGTTAATCTAAAAGTTACATTATCAATTAATATAAAACATGCCCAATTAAAAAAATATATTGTTTTAACCTTCCTACGCATTTTAGAACTATGTCATTGCTCACTCAACATTAGAAAAATAACAATTCCCATTTCCGAATCCAAGATCCTGTTTACTATTCCTTCTACTTTGATTTTTGTTCATGTCAACCTGAAAGTTACATTATCAATTAGTATAAAACATGTTCAATCCGAACAAAATATTACCCATTCTCACCTATTTTTTTATATGCCACTATTAATTTCGGAATTGTAATATAATAGGAAAACAAAACATTTCCCTTTTTCGAAATCAACATTCTAATAACTATTTCTTTTGGGTTTCTTTTTGTATCAGGTGCTGTAATTATATTATCAATTGGCATGGAACTTGTGAAATGCAAACCTTCCACACACTTCAGAGCTATCCCAGCAAAAAAAGTCAGCATGAAACCTTCATCAAAATTGTCAAATTGAAAGTTTTTGGAAGGTTTTATAAAGGATATTGAAACAAAAAACTGCAGTTTTTTTTAAGTTTTTAATTTTCCGGCATAAAACCTTTAAAATATCTGCATTTTCCCTTCATGATTAAAAAATGAATGTTTTTTGCAGGTTTTTATGAAGATTTTTTACAGTTTTTATGAAGGATATTGAAACAAAAACCTTTAATTTTATAGATTTTTAAAAAAACTGCAGTTTTCCTGCATAAAACCTTCAATTTCAAAAATTTTATGAAGGTATTATGCTGACTTTTTTTGCTGGGATGTCACTGCCCGATTTTTATATATAAAAAACAACAATTCCCATCTCCGATTCTAATGTCCGAGTAACCATTCCTTACATCAAGTTGATTTTTGTTCCATTTCCTCTAATAAATATATTATAAGTCGACATGAAAAAAAAGTGTTCTTACTCTAGTCTTTCCACACAAGAACAATTCACATTACCGAATCTAACTTTCGGGAAACGATTCCTTTTGTATTGTTTAGAATTCCTCAACGTTTATTCCAATTTCGCGATGACAGAAGATAAAAAATCAAAAAAGAAAAAGCGCGAAAAGAGAAAGCGTTCCAGAGATGGTAACATCTTATGAATGGTTCCTCGTCCCGGAGTATCTTCGCGCTTGGGTGGCATCCAAGATCGCAATTGGAAAATATACCTCACACGAAAACAATGCGGGAGTCGGAAGAATTTTCGAAGGAGAGGGCGAATCTCCTATTTATAGAAGAGATCGTAGATAAAATTACATGTGCGAGTCCGCCCGAGACACGGCGGTATGCGGTAACAAGCGAGGCTCTTGTGACATCTGGCGATTCACACTCCCGCCTCGGATGAGACACTGGATTTACGGACAGGGGGGCCGCAATGCAGGGAGGCCCGGAGAAGGGGGCTTGTGGACGCGATGAACAAAATATTTACTTAATTGTCATTTGAATGACTCAGAACCTAAAGGTCCTATGCCGTTTCGCAACAAAAAACATCTGTCGGGAATCCCATTTTACCGTAAGGTTTGGTTCATGAATGCTTTGTACTCTAGCCCGCTCGGCCTGCTGCTACTTTGCCCCAAATTTGATTCTTTCCCCACACACGATAAAAAGGTGAGAGGGTGGAGTGGATTAAATGTCAACCTGATCGACGTGTCGCTTTTCTTCTATACGATGATAGGACATTTATCACCATAGGATAATTTCCCGTTGAGTTATAGAAAGAAGCGTATACTGCAGCCACTGACGAAACTCCCCTCCACGCGGTACAAATATCAGAGGGGGAATGGGTTAACAACCGGTCGAAACATCTCACTTTCCTCTACACAATGGTAGGTCTTTATCCCCCTCCCCCAGGTAGATTCCTCCTGAAGTTATTAGGAAGTAAAAATCTCTTTTCAAAAAAGTTGAATAAAACATATTTTAAAAGTTTTCTATTCATTCATAGAACTTATATAACTGTTACTCAAAAGTTGTGTTTAAATTTTAATCATAATTTGATCTAAAACCTTATTTCGCTACTCCAAATAATAATTTAAATGCATATTCATTTGTACTATAAACTGAATTCGTATAACATTTAGTCGTGATGGGTGACTATTTTTTAAATATCAGACTTTTTGTAAAGTTGCCAAACAGTTTTAATGCTTCAAAGGTTCTAACAGCTTTATTGAAAATGGAGAACGTAATTAGGATTTAACTGGTGTCTGTAAATGTATGCGCGTGATTTTTTTTTTAAATAAGCAAAAGCCGATCTATCCATATTTCAACCAATCAGAAATCGCTTTCATTGGTTCACGTTTGCTAGATATAACTGTTTTTGTATCTGTATAAAGTATCAACAGCGTGGATAGCTAATTTTGCTTTTGAGTGATTTATTTTATATATTATTATTATTTTACACTATATTAGCGGAATTTGCTTCTTTGTTATATTTTAAAATTGGAGCCAAAGTTATAATGCACTATTGACACCAAAATCTCATTTTTCACATTTTTGTATATAATTGCTTTTGCATTTGGGCTACTCGTATAATTTTTACTATTTCACAAACAACAAATGTTTCCCTATTAAATTCTCCCTCATAATTCCGACTAAAAATACGACACGGTGACACAGAGACTTGCGTTGCCTGAGTACCCACCCCCCTGACCTCAATCCCAGTATCTGAGGTTGTTTTGTGGGATAACTAGGTGGGGGAAAATTGTCGAAAGAAGAAAAAATTGACGAAAATTGAGAATACCCCCACTGGCAGAGAAAAGAGGCGTGGGACTCGCAGACAAATGAAAAGGAACCGTGCCAAAAGACGAGTCAACTCCGTTTGGACGGGATCCACTTTCGTGTTTCTTATTATATTACCCTTTCGGAGATAGAAAATTGTACTTTGAAAACACACCTTCATTTTGATTGTAATCAGTTCCTGGTTTTAACCCCTTTTCTTAAAACGTCGAGTACACTCGTGGACTCTTTATCACGCATCTTATGTTCTCGTTTCATTTATTCAAATGGCAAACGTCTACATTTTGAATGATATTTATATAATAGACTATATTATATAACAACCTTCCTCTTCAATTTAAACCGTCTCCAAGCGTCCATGTCCCGTAACAAATTGATGCCCTACGTTTTTCGTAGAAAGGTGGTTACGTTGCACAAGGGATTTGAATTTTGGGGTAGAGCGTGCTTTGAGCGCACAGTCGAATAAAGATGCGAAATAATTGTAAAGAGCACGAAATATTGCATGTGTAACACTAACTATATATTTAGTACAAAAATATTAACTAAAACTGAAAACCATTTAATCGCAGCAAAATCATTTTAGAATGAATGTGAAACTTTTCAAATTTATTTCATATGAATTCTTAATTAATTATCAAAAATATATAGATAAAATCATGGTACAAAAACGCCCGACAAGAAAATATTTATGTAAAACCAACAGAAGAGTTGGTTGATTGAATCAATGTCACATTACAGCTACACCAGTGGCGGCTCGCCCACTACAGCAAGTACAGCCGGGCTGCACCTAATTTTATTATATTTTAAAACTAAAATTATATATTTTACTAATTTTCTTAAATGAAGATTAGAATTGGAAATGGAGATTAAATTTCAACTATAAGTAAAAAAAATCTCCGATAAATAGCAAGCGTGTTTCCGTAATGCACAAATTCAGGAGAAGAAAAAACAAAAACTCCATTCAATAAAAATTGCAGCTAAAAAGCGAAGTCCGAAATCGGCTGCATCATTGCCATGGCAACCTTACGTAGTATGACTTCCCCAGCACGCTAAAATGGAGGATGTGACGACACAAACGTAGCGCAAAAGGATTTTTTCAAATTAGCTGTACTTGGGATTTCGAATAAATTATTGGTTTATTGCTGAATCGGCGAGGCGGGGTGGAGGAAAACAATAATTTCGAAGAATCTCTCCAAACGGAAATAGTTTTCGATAAGTTTGAACGTGTGTTGTTGTTTCTTTACTTAAATTAATATTAAAATTGACCGATTCGCAAGTTTGATAGGAGGATTGATTTTATTTTCAAAAAATAAGTAAGTGTTTTCTATTATTTTTACATGTTATCTTTCATAAAAGTTGAAAGGAAACTTTGGTTTGAGTAATAAATTTTAAAGAATGTCCGTTCGTGTGTGGTTGTGAAAAAGGTGAGGGGGGGGGGGGGGAGTTACATGTTTTCGGCTGCACTAACATTTTTGACCACGGGCCGCCACTGAGCTACACATTAGACTATCCCAATCCCGCCGGAAAATCACGTAATATTTTACCACAGTATGATGACGAGTATAAACAGAACAACACACTTCAATGAAATAACCATATATTGAAAATATTTTTAGCATAAACAATATTATTTTAGCATATTTTAACATGAACAATATATAAAAAAGAGGTAGAAACGGAAGTGGGGAACAGTTTTTTAACCTTATATTCGCCTCAAGTTAATAAACTGCCTTGCCCAATCCAGAAGTTACAGTTAGAGATCAGTGCATCAGGCTCGTGTACAAAGTATTCACGAACTAATAATTAAGGTACAGTGGGGGGAATACCCGATTTGAATTTGTTTTTTCTACAATAAGGTGTTATGAAAATAATACATACAAATAAAAGTTAGTCTCTCCTTTTGTTAGAAATCATAAACAACCCCCCTTATTCTACGAGCCTGCGGTGGCCTGGTTGGAAATGTACTGAAATCAATAGTTAGTACCGTTAGGTAGGTAGGTAGGTAGGTAAGTTAGGTAAGTAGGTAAGTTAGGTACCGTTAGTAGTCGGTTGAATTGTGGGATCGAATCTCGTTTTATGAGTGAAGCTAACTCATAATCGAAGCGTTGCGAGTCTATTTCCCATTATCTGCCAAACCATTTCGCCATGCGGAAGGAAATGGTTCATGTTAAATCTGTCATGATCCAAATTTCCCCAAGAGGTGAGAGTTTCCGTTAGGGTTGGACAGGTGTTTGGCCAATTTAAAAACAACTATCGCCAATAGTCCACTGTGAAGCTCTAGTGCGACGTTTTTTTAACCAACCAATATCCTCACACATATAAGGCTATTTGGTGATGAAAAGTTCAAACAAGATTCCGTTGGGCACGTGTCCGATCCCCAACAACGATTTGGTAACCAAACAGTTGTCAAATTCGTTCCTTACACGACAAAATAAATATATAATAATAATAACCACCGTGTATGAAGGCCTGGTGCATGTTAAACCTGACGCCTATTGAGATTGCATAAGACCCTCAGGCAAATCACCCTAAGAGAGCCAAAATACGAAGCATTATTCACGGGTCTTTCCTTCGAGATAGACCGCGAAACGTCGCCAATATCGCACTCTTGTGCGAAGTTAACCAAACACCAATGCAATGAGTTTAATTAATTAAAAATAATAATGGGGACTTGAATGCCACCCTTGGAAGACTTTTACCTTCCTGAGCTCCCGCTCTATCTGCTCCGCTCTGGCCACCACCGACGAGATGTCCCCGTTGCGCATGTCCCTCGCCAGGGGATTAACTGTGTCGGCCGTGAGGAGCTTTTTCGACATGCTGCTCGATGTGCACTCCGCCGACTTCTGTTCCTCCTTTTGACAGAAGGAACACCGCCAAGACATAACTTGGGGGTGGAGAAAGTTTCGCCAGAAACACTGCCAAACGGTATTGCTTTGGCGCAGAGGGTGGCTCAAATCTCAAGCGGACGTTTGGGGCTTCAGGATACAGAAGACGCCAGTTTTTTTAAATTGAATATTCACAATACTTTTTAAATTGTTAAAATAAAAATTAAAAAAATTGCAAACATAATGCATTTATGAAGAAATAATGTTAGCAGTAACCACTTTGACAACCAATTTGTCAACAACTTTTGACAACCAATTTGACAACCAATATGACAACCCCTTTTGACAACCCCTTTTGACAACCACTTTGACAACCACTTTTGACAACCAATTTGACAACCACTTTTAACAACCGATTTAACAACCACTTTTGACAACAATTATGACAACCAATTTGACAACAACTTTTGACAACCACTTTGACAACCAATTTGACAACCACTTTTGACAACCAATTTAACAACCACTTTTGACAACCACTTTTGACATCCAATTTGACAACCAATTTGACAACTACTTTTGACAACCACTTTAAGACAACCAATTTGACAACCACTTTTGACAACCAATTTGACAACCACTTTTGACAACCAACTTGACAACCGATTTGACAACCACTTTTGACAACCACTTTTTGACAACCAATTTGACAACCAATTTGACAACCACTTTTGACAACCACTATAAAAAACATTTTGACAACCACTTTTGACAACCAATTTAACAACCACTTTTGACAACCACTATGAAAAACATTTTGACAACCAATTTGACAACCACTTTTGACAACCAATTTAACAACCACTTTTGACAACCACTTTTGACAACCAAATTGACAATCACTTTTGACAACCACTTTTTGACAACCAATTTGACAACCACTTCTGACAACCAATTTGACAACCACTTTTGACAACCGCTTTTTGACAACCAATTTGACAACCACGTTTGACAATCAATTTGACAACCACATTAGACAACCACTATGAAAAACATTTTGATAACCAATTTGACAACCACTTTTTGACAACCACTTTGACAACCACTTTGACAACCAATTTGGCAACCACTTTTAACAACCGATTTGACAACCACTTTTGACAACCAATTTGACAACAACTTTTGACAACCATTTTGACAACCAATTTGACAACCACTTTTGACAACCAATTTGACAACCACTTTTTGACAACCACTTTTGACAATCAATTTGACAACCACTTTTGACAACCACTACGAAAAACATTTTGACAACCAATTTGACAACCACTTTTTACAACCACTTTTTAACAACCAATTTGACAACCACTTTTGACAATCAATTTGACAACCGATTTGACAACCACTTTTAACAACCAATTTTGACAACCACTATAGACAACCACTTTTTGAATACCACTTTGACAACCACTTTTGACAACCGATTTGACAACTTCTTTTGACAACCACATTGACAGCCACTTTTGACAACCACTTTTTGACAACCAATTAAACAACCACTTTTGACAACCAATTTGACAACCACTTTTGACAACCAATTTGACAACAACTTTTGACAACCAATTTGACAACCACTTTTGACAGCCTATTTAACAACCATTATTGACAGCCACTTTGACAACCACTTTTGACAAGCACTTTTTGACAACATTTGACAAGCACTTTTGAAAACCAATTTGACAACCACTTTTGACAACCACTTTTTGACAACATTTGACAAGCACTTTTGAAAACCAATTTGACAACCACTTTTGACAACCAATTTGACAACCACTTTTTGACAACCAATTTGACAACCACTTTTGACAACCAATTTGACAACCACTTTTACAACCACTTTCGACAACCTCTTTTTGTCAACCAATTTGACAACCACTTTTGAAAACCAATTTGACAAAACCACTTTTGACAACCAATTTGACAACCACTTTTTGACAACCAATTTGACAACCACTTTTGATAACCAATTTGACAACCCCTTTTGACAACCAATTTGACAACCACTTTTAGACAACCACTTTTTGACAGCCACTTTGACAACCACTTTTGACAACCACTTTTTGTCAACATATTGGACAACCTCTTTTGAAAACCAATTTGACAACCAATTTGAAAACCACTTTTTGACAACCAATTTGACAACCACTTTTGACAACCCATTTGACTACCCATTTTGACAACCACTTTTACAACCACTTTGTCAACCAATTTGACAACCACTTTTAACAACCGATTTGACAACCATTTTTGACAACAATTTTGACAACCAATTTGACAACTTTTGACAACCATTTTGACAACTAATTTGACAACCACTTTTGACAACCAATTTGACAACCACTTTTTGACAACCAATTTGACAACCACTTTTGACAATCAATTTGACAATTTGATTGTCAATTTGAAAACCACTTTTGACAACCACTATGAAACACATTTTGACAACCAGTTTGACAACCACTTTTTGACAACCAGTTTGACAACCACTTTTTACAACCACTTTTTGACAACCAATTTGACAACCACTTTTGACAATCAATTTGACAACCACTATTGACAACCACTTTTGACAACCACTTTTGACAACCACTATGAAAAACATTTTGACAACCAATTTGACAACCACTTTTAACAACCACTTTTTGACAACCAATTTGACAACCACTTTTGACAACGAATTTTGACAACTACTTTTTAAAACCAATTTGACAACCACGTTTGACAACCACTTTGACAACCACTTTTAACAACCACTTTTTGACAACCAGTTTGACAACCATTTTTGACAACCGATTTGACAACCAATTTGACAACCACTTTGAAAACCACTTTTTGACAACCAATTTGGCAACCACTTTTGACAACCAATTGACAACCACTTTTGACAACCAATTTGACAACCACTTTTGACAACCAACTTGACAACCGATTTGACATCCACTTTTGACAACCACTTTTTGACAACCAATTTGACAACTACTTTTGACAACCAATTTAACAACCACTTTTGACAACCAATTTAACAACCACTTTTGACAACCACTTTTGACAACCACTATGAAAAACATTTTGACAACCAATTTGACAACCACTTTTGACAACCAATTTAACAACCACTTTTGACAACCACTTTTGACAACCAATTTGAAATCACTTTTGACAACCACTTTTTGACAACCAATTTGACAACCACTTTTGACAATCAATTTGACAACCACTGTAGACAACCACTATGAAAAACATTTTGACAACCAATTTGACAACAACTTTTTGACAACCACTTTGACAACCAATTTGGCAACCACTTTTAACAACCGATTTGACAACCACTTTTGACGACCAATTTGTCAACAACTTTTGACAACCATTTTGACAACCAATTTGACAACCACTTTTTGACAACCAATTTGACAACCACTTTTGACAATCAATTTGACAACCGATTTGACAACCACATTTGACAACCACTATGAAAAACATTTTGACAATCAATTTGACAACCACTTTTCACAATCAATTTGACAACCGATTTGACAACCACTTTTGACAACCAATTTTGACAACCAATTTGACAACCACTTTTTGACAACCATTTTGACAACCAATTTGGCAACCACTTTTAACAACCGATTTGACAACCACTTTTGACAACCAATTTGTCAACAACTTTTGACAACCATTTTGACAACCAATTTGACAACCACTTTTGACAACCAATTTGACAACAACTTTTTGACAACCAATTTGACAACCACTTTTGACAATCAATTTGACACCTGATTTGACAACCACTTTTGACAACCACTACGAAAAACATATTGACAATCAATTTGACAACCACTTTTTACAACCACTTTTTGACAACCAATTTGACAACCACTTTTGACAATCAATTTGACAACCGATTTGACAACCACTTTTGACAACCAATTTTGACAACCACTTTTTAAAACCAATTTGACAACCACTTTGACAACCACTTTTAACAACCACTTTTTGACAACCACTTTTGACAACCAATTTGACAACCACTTTTGACAAGCACTTTGACAACTACTTTTGACAACCAATTTGACAACCGATTTGACAACCTTTTTTTGACAACCACTTTTGACAACCACTTTGACAACCACGTTTGACAACCACTTTTGAAAAACGATTTGACAACCCCTTTTGACAACCACTTTGACAACCACTTTTGACAATCACTTTTTGACAACCACTTGGAGAACCAATTTGACAACCACTTTTTGACAACCAATTTGACAACCACTTTTGTCCACCAATTTGACAACTAATTTGACAACTAATTTGACAACAACTTTTGACAACCAATTTGACAACCACTTTTGACAACCTATTTGACAACCATTATTGACAGCCACTTTGACAACCACTTTTGACAACCACTTTTGACAACCACTTTTGACAACCACTTTTTGACAACATTTGACAAGCACTTTTGACAACCAATTTGACAACCCCTTTTGACAACCACTTTGACAACCACTTTTGACAACCACTTTTTGACAACATTTGACAAGCACTTTTGAAAACTAATTTGACAACCACTTTTGACAACCAATTTGACAACCACTTTTTGACAACCAATTTGACAACCACTTTTGACAACCAATTTGACAACCCATTTTGACAACCACTTTTACAACCACTTTCGACAACCACTTTTTGTCAACCAATTTGACAACCACTTTTGATAACCAATTTGACAACCCCTTTTGACAACCAATTTGACAACCACTTTTTGACAGCCACTTTGACAACCACTTTTGACAACCACTTTTGTCACAACCTCTACCTCTCAACAACAACCTTCTACAACAACCACAACCTCTTTTGAAAACCAATTTGAACAACCAATTTGAAAACCACTTTTTGACAACCAATTTGACAACCACTTTTGACAACCAATTTGACTACCCATTTTGACAACCACTTTTACAACCACTTTGTCAACTAATTTGACAACCACTTTTGACAACCAATTTGACAACCACTATTGACAACCACTTTTGACAACCACTTTTGACAACCACTTTTGACAACCACTATGAAAAACATTTTGACAACCAATTTGACAACCACTTTTAACAACCACTTTTTGACAACCAATTTGACAACCACTTTTGACAACCAATTTTGACAACTACTTTTTAAAACCAATTTGACAACCACTTTTGACAATCAATTTGACAACCACTATTGACAACCACTTTTGACAACCACTTTTGACAACCACTTTTGACAACCACTATGAAAAACATTTTGACAACCAATTTGACAACCACTTTTGACAACCAATTTTGACAACTACTTTTTAAAACCAATTTGACAACCACGTTTGACAACCACTTTGACAACCACTTTTAACAACCACTTTTTGACAACCAGTTTGACAACCATTTTTGACAACCGATTTGACAACCAATTTGACAACCACTTTGAAAACCACTTTTTGACAACCAATTTGGCAACCACTTTTGACAACCAATTGACAACCACTTTTGACAACCAATTTGACAACCACTTTTGACAACCAACTTGACAACCGATTTGACAACCACTTTTGACAACCACTTTTTGACAACCAATTTGACAACTACTTTTGACAACCAATTTAACAACCACTTTTGACAACCAATTTAACAACCACTTTTGACAACCACTTTTGACAACCACTATGAAAAACATTTTGACAACCAATTTGACAACCACTTTTGACAACCAATTTAACAACCACTTTTGACAACCACTTTTGACAACCACTTTTGACAACCAATTTGAAATCACTTTTGACAACCACTTTTTGACAACCAATTTGACAACCACTTTTGACAATCAATTTGACAACCACTGTAGACAACCACTATGAAAAACATTTTGACAACCAATTTGACAACAACTTTTTGACAACCACTTTGACAACCAATTTGGCAACCACTTTTAACAACCGATTTGACAACCACTTTTGACAACCAATTTGTCAACAACTTTTGACAACCATTTTGACAACCAATTTGACAACCACTTTTTGACAACCAATTTGACAACCACTTTTGACAATCAATTTGACAACCGATTTGACAACCACATTTGACAACCACTATGAAAAACATTTTGACAATCAATTTGACAACCACTTTTTACAACCACTTTTTGACAACCAATTTGACAACCACTTTTCACAATCAATTTGACAACCGATTTGACAACCACTTTTGACAACCAATTTTGACAACCAATTTGACAACCACTTTTTGACAACCACTTTGACAACCAATTTGGCAACCACTTTTAACAACCGATTTGACAACCACTTTTGACAACCAATTTGTCAACAACTTTTGACAACCATTTTGACAACCAATTTGACAACCACTTTTGACAACCAATTTGACAACCACTTTTTGACAACCAATTTGACAACCACTTTTGACAATCAATTTGACAACCGATTTGACAACCACTTTTGACAACCACTACGAAAAACATATTGACAATCAATTTGACAACCACTTTTTACAACCACTTTTTGACAACCAATTTGACAACCACTTTTGACAATCAATTTGACAACCGATTTGACAACCACTTTTGACAACCAATTTTGACAACCACTTTTTAAAACCAATTTGACAACCACTTTGACAACCACTTTTAACAACCACTTTTTGACAACCACTTTTGACAACCAATTTGACAACCACTTTTGACAAGCACTTTGACAACTACTTTTGACAACCAATTTGACAACCGATTTGACAACTTTTTTTTGACAACCACTTTTGACAACCAATTTGACAACCACTTTTGACAGCCAATTGGACAACAACTTTTGACAACCAATTTGACAACCACTATTGACAACCACTTTGACAACCACGTTTGACAACCACTTTTGAAAAACGATTCGACAACCCCTTTTGACAACCACTTTGACAACCACTTTTGACAATCACTTTTTGACAACCACTTGGAGAACCAATTTGACAACCACTTTTTGACAACTAATTTGACAACCACTTCAGACAACCACTTTTTGACTACCACTTTGACAACCACTTTTGACAACCAATTTGACAACTAATTTGACAACAACTTTTGACAACCAATTTGACAACCACTTTTGACAACCTATTTGACAACCATTATTGACAGCCACTTTGACAACCACTTTTGACAACCACTTTTGACAACCAATTTGACAACCCCTTTTGACAACCACTTTGACAACCACTTTTGACAACCACTTTTTGACAACATTTGACAAGCACTTTTGACAACCAATTTGACAACCCCTTTTGACAACCACTTTGACAACCACTTTTGACAACCACTTTTTGACAACATTTGACAAGCACTTTTGAAAACTAATTTGACAACCACTTTTGACAACCAATTTGACAACCACTTTTTGACAACCAATTTGACAACCACTTTTGACAACCAATTTGACAACCCATTTTGACAACCACTTTTACAACCACTTTCGACAACCACTTTTTGTCAACCAATTTGACAACCACTTTTGATAACCAATTTGACAACCCCTTTTGACAACCAATTTGACAACCACTTTTTGACAGCCACTTTGACAACCACTTTTGACAACCACTTTTGTCAACATATTGGACAACCTCTTTTGAAAACCAATTTGAACAACCAATTTGAAAACCACTTTTTGACAACCAATTTGACAACCACTTTTGACAACCAATTTGACTACCCATTTTGACAACCACTTTTACAACCACTTTGTCAACCAATTTGACAACCACTTTTGACAACCAATTTGACAACCACTTTTGACAACCACTTTTAGACAACCACTTTTTGACAACCACTTTTTGACAACCACTTTTTGACAACCACTTTTTGACAACCACTTTTGACAACCGATTTGACAACCCCTTTTGACAACCACTTTGACAACCAATTTTGACAACCAGTTTTGACAATCATTTTGTGACAACCCGCCAGTCATTCAGATTTGCTCCACCGGAATTTTTTTTTGTTTAATTCATTTTCCATAGCAAAAACATAAACTTGAATCTGTGGCATAGCAAAGAATGACGTTAGACCATTCCTGTGAAAAGGCAAAATTTCGACACTCAACTTCCTCAGACCCCTATTCCTACAGATGTCCCTACGACTATTGTATTGTAAGGAAAAAAACTTTCACGCTCCTCCCCCATCTAGCTGTTTCCCATCCACAAAATTCCTTTTGTTCCTTAGAATTGGGGAGAGGAACTGTCAAGTCTAACTGGCTGATAATGAATTACATTGGCTCTTCAATTTTTCGACGCAATTTCCTTTTCGAACCTTTATGTGGTACAGCAGTTGACAATATATTTCGGAATGCCTACTATTAAACATCGTTTTATTGCAACCCTCCTTTATCTGCATGATCTTTTAAGTGGACACCAGTTGGTTTTTTTCTATTCGGGAAAACCCCTGGCATGTATTTGAAGGGATTAGGGCAGAAATATATGGCCTGGAGGTGTGAAGGGGTGGAAAGTGTTTCAATCGATCCTTTTGGAATGGTTTTCTTGAAATGTTGCCAGTACAAAAAAAAACCTGTTCACAAATAAGACGTACCAGTATTATTCCTTATGCCGATTTTTTACTTCAATTTTAATAGACATTTTTACAAGGCATTTAACAGTTACAAAAAGTAAGTAAATTATATTTATTTTTATGTAGATTTCTTTAACGGTGTGTATTTTAACTTAATTTTATTTGTGTAGTTAAAAGATATTTCTAATTTTTACTTTTGGGGGAAAATTTATTTCCCGATGTTAATAACATCTCAAAGGGATCATTATTTACGAATTTTAATAAAAATAAACAGAAGCTTAAAGTTTTCAAAATTATTAGGGGGAGAAGCTCAAAGTTCTAATTTTTAATAAAATGCATAAACTATTTGGACGTTAAGCCAGTTTTTCAAAAGATTATACAAGATTATGCTTATAAATATAAATGTTTTAGTTTCTTTTTTAAATTTTGATTGGTTTCTGTAGATGAGCAAAATAAATTATGGATATATAATTCAAAGGTAACCAAAATTAGCATATATAAGTTATTTGTTCTGGTAAATGTGTAGAGTGAAACGACAGTAACAATAAGGTTAAAATAATTTATTTGAAAAAAACTATTATTTTTTTCGTTACTTACGTATAATCTTAAAGGATCAAATATTTTTTATTAAAATTGTTATGAAAATGTTTTATTTTTAGATATTCTCAATACATTGATACCAATATAAATTAATCAAAGAGTAAAAAAAAGGATACTTTACTTAAAAACGGATAACAATGTAATATACCAGGTTAATGGAATTTTTAACAAAATCGCCAACACGTCCTACATACCCATTCAGTAACACAATCAAGTTCTGGGACAGTAAGTTTTAGTCTCGCCGTCAAATCTTTATTTCGTAGGTTCAGAGGCGTAAAGTTTTCAGTTTCTTTTTTCTTTTTCGAGGGAGTGGGGGGGGGGGGGGGGGGGAGGGGTTCGGGCCCGTGGACCCATACAAGTTTACGCTTATGCGTAGGTTACATGACTTATATTAGTAAATTTAATAAAGTTTGGTAGAAATGAAAAGGTGTCTGAAAGTTTGGTTTAAAAAATTAATTACTTAAAAGCAATATAGAAAAATAGTCAAAACTTTTGTGAATGCCATTTAATACTATTTTTTTATTCAATTACTTATCTTAGATTTTTATTTTAGATGTGCATGTTTCGTTGAAAAAGGCAATGCTTTCAATATTTTTCTTTTTTATTATAAATATCAAATAACTCGGATTCACAATAAACTTCTATTTCCCCACCAGAATAATTTATTTGTTTTAATCCCGAAAAAGAATTGAGGACTAGAAATGGAAAACGACCCAAGTCCAAAAAAGAAAATTTTTCAGGAGAGCCGAAAATTGAAAAATATCGCATTTGGTATTTAGGGGGTTTCCATTTCACTAAAATGTTTGAACTATTACTACTGGAGTTCAAACTTTGGGCGTTCTCCACTTTGTTTAGCTTGGTCTTTAGGGCATTTTTCCGTAAAAAAAGATTTGTGATTTTTTTTTGGTACTTAAGTCGTTTTCTATTTCTAGTCCTCAATTATTTAATATTTAAAAAAAATGTGAACTTTAAGGAAAGTGGAGTTCCATTCATATAATTTTAACTCGTGGATCCCATTCCATGCAAGTGGAAAGGGTAATTTCCTGCTACAACATGTTGATGTCAGATCATAGGCAGTCAGGTAATCTCGAAACAATTAATAAGAGACTCATCATAGTCTTAAATGGAAAAGGAACAGCATTATTCAATCACCGCCCTTAAGTGTTAAAATATCTCGCAGCTGTAGTAACGGCGGCAAAAGTTGTCAGAAGTAGCAATTTACAAAAGCAGAGATTATATAAAAACATTTTTCAGAAATCTCTCTATTTTAAAAAAAAGTAAGCCCTAGGGAGAAAAAGTAAGTCCTAGGGGGAATTTTCAGTTCTTTCAATGTTATTAAGATCGTATCTCAAAATGTAAAAGTCCTAAAATTACGAAATTAAGTGAATTTATTAAGAAATGTTTGATAAATAAAAAGAATATATTTTTATTTCAATACTGTTATTAGTTTATAAGTTATTTAATATTAAAGTCGTCGTTGATAAAATTTCGCTTACAAGTAATTTTGTCCGTCGAGTTTCTGAAACACTATTAAGAGGAGAGATCCAATTTTTTTAGGGAGTGTACAAATAGGTTTGAACTGGAAATCCAAGTAAGCATTTTTTTAAATTCGAATTAGTTTTGGATTTATAAATTTTTTAAACATTTTAACACGCTCCACTTTTTGAAAATTTTTCACCCTCATTTTTGAAACGTGATTTCTAAATTGCTATAAGTCATTTAAAATTACGTATTTTATTATTCAAAAAAATATATTAATGTTCGTTAAAACTTCCTCTTTCCGATGTTATAAAAATTATATTTCTATCTTTACAATTAAATTAGATATGGTCAATTAAGATAAGTATAAAAAATAGTGAAGAAGGATAAAAATGTCGGATATTTCGAGAAAATTTTAATTTGCGACTTTTTGTCTCATTGTTCCGCTTGCATATCAAAAAGTAAATGTCCTAAAATTATGAAATGATGCCAGTTTATTAAGAAATGTTTGGGTAATAAGATGAATATATTTGTTTTTCAATACGATCAGTGTATTAGATGTTATTTTATGTTAAAGTCATGATTTTAGAAATTTTTTAAAACAATTCATACATTTTTGTATACTTGTCTTCCAATTTTCAACAAAAAAATAAATAAAAAATTAGGGGTATAGATTAAACTATTGGCTACAAACGATCTAGAGCGTTTGTGAAATTTCGATTTAGTTTTGTATTTATAAATTTTTAAATAATTGACGAAATGTCTGAAATAATCGTCAATTTTACGCGTAATATAACGACGGATAAATTAAAACTGCTCTAAGTAGTTCAAAAGTATACTTTTTTCCGGTTAAAAAAATATAGTTATGTCCGTAAAATCTTCCTTTCTTGAATGGTATCAATACTGAAATTCTATCTTAAAAATTAAATTATTATGGAATTAAATTATTATTAAAGCCAACATTTTATGTAAATCCAGTTTCCTATAGCTTAATATATATTTTAACGGAGAATTATTATTAGTGCCAATTCTTAATAATCTTACTTTGTATAAATAAAAGTTGGCGAATTAGGCTTATTTTTGCTTGGCGCGTTTTATGCTGTTGTTTGTTTACACATGTTTCGTTTTCAATGAGTAGAAACAATTGCGTTGAAACAGTTCTGCAGTTGAGCTTTTCCAGTTATCAGGCCCACCACAACGGCGGCAACGTGTGGGGGGGGGGGAGAGAGTGCATGCCCCCCCCCCCCCCTGTAAACTTTAAACCTTAAAAGTTGGGGATTTCGAATTTTAAAAATCCCTGAGTTGGGAAAATTTATGCCTCAGGAAAATTAATATTATTAGCAAATGAAAGCGACGGAAGACTAGAAATTGCCCAGCTTGTATTAAGATGAAACTTAAATTAGATCTCAAAGCGGAACACTGCATTGGAACATGCGTGCAACAAATCAATACTTTCGAGAGAACTGTTTAATATTACCTATAAAAAAGCTGACAAATGTCTATAAGTTGGAACTGGAATTTTTTTTAGCACTGTTGCGTTGTGAATTTCGAATCGTTAAGTGTGGTCTGGTTAATAAACGTCGCACTAGAGCTGCACATTGAACTACTGGCGTTGGTTCGAGCAAAGCGCCCTTGATTGGTTATTGGTACGTATTTAGTTACTACATCAAGGACGCTTTGGTTCGAGGCCTTTCTTGAAGAAAAGACCCGGGAACGATGTCTCATATTTTTAACAATGGTCAGATAACGAGAATAACACTAGAGCTGGTACCCCACGTCCTTAAGTTGGGAATTTTGAATCGTTCAAGTTCGGAATTTCGGATCGTTAAGTTGGGAAATTTCTTGTCTCAACATCCCAAAATTATTAAATTTGTGTGACGGCACTGCCAGTAATAATTTATATAACTAAAAAAAGTATTATTGTTAGGACACATTGTCATTGTCTATGAAGTGTACGGTATTGTTTGCGAAGCGAACTAAAGAGGATTGCGTAGCAATCCTCCGGGGGTTGGCGAAGCGTTAGCGGAGCAGGGGGCGGAGCCCCCTAGTTATATAAAAAGTTTTAAAAAGTATAATGTCTAACTTTAGCTAACGTATTTTACAACACACTCATATAATAAAGTTTTTTAAAAACTTAAAACTATTTATTTTTCTACATTTTTGTGCTGTAAAATAAAATATTTTCCGAATACAAATAAATAGAATATTATTGTTTATCTTATAAAGTAAATGCTATTTATTAATATAATGTTATTAGTGCACATTTTGTTTATAACGTGCTCGGGTACTTGTCTAAAATTTACCTAAAGTATACGTATTTAGATAGATAGGTGTATATACTATATATTTAAAACTTTACATTTTGTGTAAAGTAAAATGGCAGTAATGTAGGAAATAAATATTTTAAAATACAAAACATTATAGTTTTAAAAAAATATATTAAAAATAATTAATAACATTTTGCATTATGAAAACAACTAAAAGATACTTTTATGAATCGTTAGAAAATTTCATGAATTCAATCATTTCTTTTAAATAAACTTTTTATAGAACATATAATTGTAAACTAAGTTTATTAAACTAGTTTAATTTTTTTTATTTTAAGTACAAAATTTTCATTAACGTCTGGGGATTTGCTTTCTGCAGAAATTAATTTTGCCGCACCAGTTAAAATTGCTTAAAATATGCTCTGCTGTTTGTAACCGTAACTTCCTAACTGACAACACGGATCCATTTGTAAACAAAGTTACGTTTTAGTTTCTGCACAGTGAAACACAATATCTTTCTATAGTTTTCTAATAGTAGTTCTTTAAATCGGAACTCTCATATGTATGTTGCACGTTTAATTTTAAATTATTAAAAGGAAAGTACAATGCTTAGGTCTTCGGTTCCAGGAAAAACTAGCAAAGTGTTAATTTGCGGATACCGTAGTAGTGGTAAAACATCCATTTTGGAGCAAGTTATTCACGGAACGTTTCCATGTTATGCAGTAAGTAAAAATTCATATTGTCTTAGACTATCTTCCGCGATTTTAGAGTGTTTTTTTATGCGTAAGTAGTATATATTTTTATTTAAAACAAAGCCCTAAGCTTTGATTTCAATATTTCATTATTTTTTATATTGATTCAGCAATAATCAAATGGAAACCAAGGGTAGCTCGTTTAGTTATGGGTTTACATTCAATATTTATTTATACAATGTTTATCAATATCATCTGGTCTCCAGAAATGCAGAGCCACACAACTTGCTTTCTACAGTATCAAACGAAGGATAGAGAGTAAAAACGGATAAAACTTAAGAATATGGAGCCACTCCACCAAAACAACTTTTGATGGCCAACTTTGTTGACAAAATGTCTTGCTTAAGTCTTTGGTTCCAATTGGGTTAACAAAATAGCATAGCAAAACGGGCTTTAAAAATACTTAAAATTATGCCCGTTCATCTGAACTAAAAATATTTATTGTAAAAATAACATTGGGTTACCAAGTAGAAGTTCAAATTGATGTTGGCGACGATGATTAGTGCGTCTTTGTGGACTGTCTCACTTATACTTAAGTTTAACCGAAATTAGATGAGATGCTTAATGCCTATGACGAATGCTTGGTTAATATTAGAATGTGTAATATAATGTTAGTATTATAATAATGTAATGCAAATAGAAGGTAAAGCTATCTTTATTTTTTTAAGATGAACGTTATGAGGAATGTAAACAACAATTATTAGAAGTCTCTGCCAATAAAAATAATTTTTCAACTACCATACTAGTATCAATGTTGGGCTCCAAATGAGCTGTTAACCTGAAAACAAAAAATGCACTATGGAATTCGTATAGGGTAATTTTTTTTCCTTATTTAAATTATCATCAGAATTACTGTGAAAGCATTCTTTATATACTTTATTTTCAACAGTATCCAACTATAGAAGATATTTATTGTGCACTTGTAAATACAGACAGAGGACTGAAGGAAAAACTTAGATTCTATGATACAGCTGGAACTGTAAGTACAATTTTTGTTTATTGCAATTTCTGTAAAATAGTGTTTATTAATCTGTGGCAAGCATACTACAGTGATATAACAAGCAATATTTTTTATATATTTTTTGAAAAACGGAGTAAATAATAATTCAGCATGAAAACTTTTACATAGCAGACTTCTTTAAAGTTGGCAAGGCGACATGCTATGTTCAAGGTATTGCTACTTTAACTAAAAAAAATCAAGTTTTCTCATAGAAATACCTTTAAATTAATATTATAGTGATCTTTCTAAACCTCCTCTTTTTTATAATAGTTTTATTCAAACATTCAAATTTATGGCAAAGAAATAAGTTGTGATATTAAATCACCAAACCTAGTTGCCAAGCTCAGCATGCATATGAATCAGTGTGGTTTCTTGGTAGTATTTATCACAACATTTTTAGCCAAATTTTTCAAAAGGGGCAGATTTGCAACTATAAATTTTTTTATTTAAGCTTTTGGGAGAGGAGATATATTTTTTACTCAATGCTCTGTTTGATTCCATTGTATGAGGAAAGGAATCAAACTTGTCATAAGACCATACTAAATATTACATTTAATTTTTTTCACTAAATGAAAATTATTTTTTAATATTTGATTGTATATCAATTATTATCTTTTACTTAGGTACCCGGTCAATCTACAGATTTTCTGAAGACGTATATGACTTATGCAGAGGTGAGCAGAAATTATGTTGTATGCATGATATATAGAACTAGCACAAAGAACTCAAAACAATGCAAAAAACAAAAATCATGATTTAAAAAAAAAAAAAAAAACTTGTTTATTTGGTTAAATATAGATTTTTTTTTTCAGAATTTGTAAAATTTTAAATCAGATTTTTTTTTAAATGTTTAACAACTCAATTAAGGTCTGGTAAATACTTAGTGGGTAGGGTAAATAAAAATGGGTATTTACTCACCCTTACCTCATAAACACCCATCCCAAATTACATGTTTTGTGCATTCGTTACATGTTGTGTTTTACTTTTTATGTAATCAAGAATATTTTTAGGGTTTACTTTTTTTCTCTGCTACTTTCATACCTACAAAGGTGTAAAAAAAAAATCGCAAGTATGAAGTATTTATGTAATGTATTTTATAGCATATTTTATAAATAGCCAGATTTTTACATATTTCGTACATTTATGAAAGAAAATATTACCTAGGTATTCAAAATATATATTACATACTTCTCAGTGGCAGCAAGTACAGCCGGGCTGTACCTAAATTTATTAGGGTATTTTAAAACTAAAACAAGATATTTTACTAATTTTCTTAAATGAAGATTAGAATTTAAGATGAAATTTCTACGGTAAGTAAAAAAATTCTCCGATTAATAGTAAATCTGTTGCTGCAATGCACAATTCAGGAGGGGGAAAAACTCCATTCAATCAAAACTGCAACCACAACAAACAAAGTTAGAAAACGGCTGCATCGTGGCCATGGCAACCTCTACATAGAATGGAGACTAATGCATTGTCTTTTTGGCGAGAGCAGCCCGAAATTAATTTTCTGACTATGGCTGTACTTGTGAATTTGATAAACTGATTGGCTCGTTTGTGAATCACAGGGGTTGGCGGGAACCAAGATCTTCCAAGAATCGCTTTCCAAACAAAAATAGTTTCTGTGATAAGTTTACACGCGTATTGTCTTGTTACTTAAGTTTCCAGCCCGCTAGTGATGACATCATAAATCAGAGGCACAGCCTTCTCTTTGATGTGTTGGAATTGTCCACTCTAGCAATAACTAGAAACTTGGGAAAAAAATGTTTTTTTAGACAAAGAATGGTAAATTGCCATTATGTTAAAGGGGTGTAGGGTGAGAATTAAAGGACTGGGAAGGACTTGGAATAGAAAAGAATGGCAAGTGAAAAATAAACCTTAGTGAAAAGACCAGAATAAGAAAGAAAAGTTGAAGTGATCATGAAAAAGGTACCATCAGTGAGATTTTTTTCCCAACAGGGTTTCTTAATAATATTTTTTTTAATAATCGATTTAAATAAATATTAATTTTTTAAATCATTGACACCCTGCTCAAAACTTTAATCCTTAACTATTTTCTTCATAAATAAATTTGCAAATAAGTTCCTAAGCATATGAAAACTTGGGTAATTTTTCACTTAAATATGCTTAATCTCTTTTTTAATCTTCTGATGCTCATGGATGTGATATCACATCCAGGAATCTGAAGTTTTACTATCAATGCATCCAATTTTTAAATTCATAAAGATGTTTCATTTTACAATATTTTTTTTTATTTCAAGGATTGAGGTACAACTTACGAGAGAGTCGGTTACATCAGTGATCTATCCCTTTACAATATATATATATATATATCATGCAGAAGAAGAACTATTTAAATTTTCAGACAAATTTACATGAGCATCAGTGAGTTAAAATCTGATAAATATCAACTTGGAGCCGTATTAAAAATGTGTACATCACTTCCACCCAAATTGGCAACTTAGCCACCAGATACAAATGTGTATATCCATTCCAGTATCTCCAGTAGTACATATAACATAAAAGTTGATGAAAAAATCACTTTTTTTAAATAATTTTCAAATTTTAAGCATTAAGAGGACCTTTGAGAACCTTCTCTACTGATATAATTAAAAAAGAATTATAGGAAAAAGATTGTGTTAACATTTAAATTCAACTCTCCTTCAGTGAAAACAAACCTACATATTCTAAATTTTGCTTATCTGCCCTCTAATAGATGTGACTCGCCATTTTTTCTATCAAATCAAACCAATATCAGCATGTTTATAAATCACTGTGGTTGTCTTGATAACTACAACATTTTTACCGAAATTTTTCAAAAGAGGCAAGAGGCAAATTTTTTACTTAATGAGGAATAATGTTTGGCCCATACATTTTAAATTCTTACAAATCCTCAGTTGGTATTATTTCGTTTTAAAATTGAAAGCAACGCGGTATATTTCGTTTTGCGAAAGCTATATCTATTAAACTAAATAATAAAAATTCTGAAGTACATGTAATAATTGTACATAAATGAATTATAAACTTTACAATTTTTATATTTTCTTCCTGCTCATAAGGTTAAATTGAAAGGAGAACCATTAAATGTGTGAAAATGTTTCAATGAGTTTGTCCATCACCATTGCATTTAGTATCCATTACCACGACAGCCAATTTTTTATTACCAAGTTTTAGAGTTGTAGATGCATGACTATATGTTTTATGAATGACAAATTATCCAATGGTGAAAATTATATAAACATGCCACTTTTCTTTATGTAACTTCATGAACATAACATTTCTTTGTAAAAATTGTCCATGCCTTTTCTCCTACTATAAATGCTAACATTTTACTATTTGCAGGGTGTCATCCTTGTGTATGCTATCAACAGCAGAGAGTCCTTCCAATTGTTGGATCAAGTCAAGAAAGACTATGACAAAACAAAGGAAAAGAAAGAAGTATGCAACATATCATTATTTGGGGTTTTATACTTTTCTCAACGAAATTCACAGGATACCATGCGTAATTAAAGAAAAGAATAGGTTTTAATCATCTATGACTGCTTAATCTGTTCCAGAGAGAAATTCCTTTGAATGTACCACAATGGCTTATTTGGAAGAGCAGGGAACTTGTAATTAGGGAATTGTAAATTCGATCCTTGCCGCCCAAACATAAAAATCATTGTTTAGAAGGGGCTGGTGCATGTTAAATCTGCCATGGACCTAACGTTTTCTCCTTAATTATAAGTGTGAAAGTTCGGATATTAAAGTGACAGTTGTCATTTACCAATGATCAAAATGGCAGTGTTCTTTCAGGATAAATCCCAAACTGATGCTTATTACACATTTTATAGCTCTAGCATGGTTCGCACAGTCCTTAAGAACTACTTAATTTAAGTAGGTCCTTAATTAAGGGCCCTTAAAGTCCTTAATTTCGACTAAGGTCCTTAATTTTTATCAAACATGTTTTTTTTTACTAATTCACATGGGTGGTATTTTTCAGTGTCTAACCCGAAATGTTGAGTTTTTTTTAATTTTCGAACTCAGAATTCAGGGTGCATTAAAATTATTGAAATGTAGAATTCCGGATTTTACGTTGATCGTGTCCACACTTTTGACCGTTTTGCATAAGTAAATGGCAAGGAGAGAAAGGCATGAATGGACGTATTTAGTGTCAGAAAAAGTTAACTTTTGATCTCTTTTGTTCGATTTTTTTAGTCAGTGGTATTTCATTATAGTACACTACACTTCCTCATAGGAAAATCTTAGTTCGTTTGTTGTTTTGTGAAGAATCGATACTCATTCTAGAAAAAAGAGGAAATTCAGAAGAATGTGTTATGGTTAAAACCATAATTGGTTAATTTTTAATTCCTCTTTTATTTAATTTAATTTCAGACTCCCCTAATTGTATTAATTAATTTATGTAATATTGATGTATCCTATTTAATTGTCAAACTTGTACTTGGGAACCTGCACTTTTGATTCCATTTAAGCCCAAACGTAAATTTCCCCCTTTTTCATAACCCCCTAAGAGCTTTTTAGTTGTAAATGGGGTGATAACCCCTGTCTGGAGTCTTTTCCACCCTTTTGGGTCCCCACATCGGCCTCTCCTCCTGTATCATGTTACACATCTGGGGTCTGGTATGTGAGTTGAGTTCGTGTTTTTGAGACCGTTTTACGTACTGGTCTGGAATTATGTTTAACTGTAACCGAAGTTGTAATTGTAAATTCTCTGATTGGCTGAGAGGAAAATTGATGTGCTAGTTTTGAGGGATCTGGCAAGGAGGTTTTGGCGATTTATTGGAAAGCGCACCTTTTGACGCGACTTTTTAACGCATCTTTCGAAGCCTCAAGACGTACAGGAGTGTAGCTCCCGTCTTATAAACGCGGACCGTGTGTCCTTTTTCAAAACCCGATGGGTTAATATCGTGCAATAGCCGCCGATGCTGATGCGGGGTTAGAAGAATTATTTAACCGCCGCCACCAACCTCAATGATGCTCGAGAGTCGCCCATTCCAGTAGATGTTGCCGGGTTAACTGCAATAACCCCAGCCACCCATCGACGTAGCACCCAGAGGGATGTTCCCGTCCTCTGCCGTTGCCTCTGATGTCAGCCCTGGACGCCTCCCCCATCACCCGTCAAGCCCGTGATCCTCGCCCAGAGAAGGTCCCATCCACCAACCACCTCTGAACTGGATTTCTCTGCTAGACGACCACCACTGGCTGACGCCCTTTGACCGACCACCTCTGAAGCTGACATCGGAGTTGACACTCCGTCGAAGGATGTGCCAAGTTCCACCCCACTTTTCGTCCACCTCCCAATCTTGGACACTTTTAGTATGGCCGTAGCGGCTTGGCCATGTTTTCTTTTTTTTGGGGCACTCGTATTGTATTCGCCTTGATCTCCTGCCACATCTCTCTCGACGAAATCAGCTGAAGGTAGTAATTTTTAATTTTAGTTTACCCTCTCCCTTTTAATTTATTTAGTTTTAACTTGTTTGGCTTGTTGTAAGGTTCTTAAGTGTTCCGTTCCCTTTTTAATTTTAGTGTTTTAATAAATTTGTTTTCTTTTGGTCACAATTTTTAGTCTTGTGTTTTTTGTCTGTTCTAAACTATACGATCACGCCAGGTAAATTCTTAAAATAAACAACGATTAATATTATCGTTCTTCTTTTCTTTCTTTTGTTAGTAGGTTTTATTTAACCCGTAATAGTAATTACAACAAATGTAGCATCTTTAAGGGATGGGAATTCTGCGTCAGAGTTTTCCGGAAGTGATATCCTGTGCCAACTTGCTACAAAACCCCAGTGACATGTGATTATGTGCCAATTTTGCACCAAACAATGTGCGATTCTCCGCTAACGGCGCCAAAAAATTTAAGAGGTCCTTAAGAACTACTTAATTTTTACTTTTGAAAATCTGTATGAACCATGTCTAGTGCAACATGAATTCAACCTATTAATTTGCAAAGTTATTTGTAATGTTTGGGAATAAATTGTAACTTCACTGTTGAAAGTGATGTGAAAAGCAGATTGTATATTTGTTTCCCAATTTTCTCCAAATGTTTTTCTAATCTAAATAACGTTAAGTTATTTTCTTAAACAGGTCCCCATCATAGTACTAGGAAATAAAATGGATCTGCAGAATGAAAGACAAGTGGACACAGGGTTGGCTCAAGCATGGGCTCAGAAAGAAAAAGGTTAGCATGCATTTGTGGGCACAAGGAAATTAATAGACTGAACTAAGTCAATTTTATTCAGATTTTCACTTTCCTAAACATCAAATTATAAGAATGAGTTAATGGAACTATTGGGTTGGAGGGAAAGTTCTGTCGTATTTTAAAGAAAATATTTGAATTCATTTATAAAAATATGTGTTTAATATTAATCAATTATATATGCTCCATTATTTGTTACAACCTGTTGCCATCTTTCAGGTAACCTGTGAATTCCTGTTTTTTCTCATCCTTGGAGTTAAAATAGTCAACAACTGCCTTAGAAACACTTTCAAAAGACGTGAATTTTTTTTCCTGTTAGATAATTTTGCAGTAAGATTTTTTTCTCTTAATATTCTTGTAAAGAATCCACTTTTTATCTCCAGTAACCAGCCTGTCCAAAAACGGCTCCACGTTGTGTCTAATCAGATGTGATGAACACATTCTTACACGATCAGACAAATTCTTTTCCGTTAATTCATGTGGAACCCAAACACTTTGCTTTAACATAAACCCAACAGATTTAATGTGATCTCCAACAGATGTATGATGAATGCCAAACTCTTCTGCAATTTCTCGACTTGTTAAATGTGGATTATTTTTCAACATGGATCACAAAACATCATTATCGATCTTGGATGGTCGTCCAGATCGATCACTTTCTTTGAGGCTCTAGATCCCCGGAACGAAATTGGCTAAACCATCTTTGACAAGTACGAACATTTACAATATCTTTTCCAAATACTGCACATAAATTTTTACATGCAACCGATGCATTACTTCCTTTTTGGAATTCATATAAAATGCAGTGTCGTAAATGCACTTTATCTACTGACATGTTTTTCACTTTAAATATCACAAGTAAATGATGAACGGTAAAAAAGGGCACCTTTTATATTATACAGCAGCTAAAAAAACAAAACAAAATCTTATTGACTCACTAGCCAGATGTTCTTTTTATTTACAAGAAAAATCACCTGCCTATTTAAAATACGACAGAACTTTCCCTTTAACCCAATACTTGACTGAGGAACATATATGCAAAACTAAACAAGTGGTCTTATTGCGAAAACTGTATAAAGGGTTTCAGAGCTTTGCCTAAATGGATATTTAATGTTTATCAAAGCCTTTACCCCCAATGTCCCCTCCCAGGTGAAAAAATATAACACCCTTTTCTTTTGTTTCCCTATTCTTGCACAAAATTGAGAATAGCATTTCTTGAGATTAAAAAACTTAATTCTTTTGTATTTTTTTTATCCACTGTTTTTTTCACAAACACTGTATTTTATCATTTTTTATGCTTGATAAAATACAGTGTTTGTGAAATATCTTTACAACTTTGACACACAATAAAACCTTAAAAAATAATATTTCAAAGTTATGTTGCTTGCTAATGTAACAACAATACATGCAGTTTTATTTGTACACATTTATTTTACAAAATCATTAACAAGCCTTTCAATGCACCATTACAAAACCATTGTTTGAAAATTATCTTTGCAACTTTGGTACAAAACGAAACTTAAAACGAAATAAAGTAGATAAGTTAGGCTTTTCTTGTAACTGTAATACCACATAAAGTATTATTTATTAACTTTTTTCATATAGTTTTTTTTAACTTCAGACAAATAAAATTTCATGTATTGCTATTACATATCTTTCAACATAACTCAGCTATCTTATTTCTTTTAGGATTTATTTTGTGTCAAAGTTGTAAAGATAATTTTTGAATACCCTGCATATTAAAAAAAAATTGGTACAAGGTTAATCGAACCTGCATTTGTAAAAAGGTTCAAGTTCCATAGACTTAACATAAAACATTTCACAAATGCCAATTTACTTTTATTGAGATAATTTACTTTGCGACTATTCTTGTTAAATTACATTTTTTAATTAACTGTACTTGGTTCAGATAGTATATCTCTTTATTTCATTAACCATATGAGTGTTTTGAAAAGTTGTTTTCTCTGCAAAATAGTTTATTTTATATTTTCAATGCATGTAGATTGTATATATATATAAATTAGTATTTTAATAAATATAACTTCCAAGAAACACCTCAAGGCTTTAGATTTGAAAAATATTTCAACATAAAATATATTTTATGAATTTAAAGTTTATGTGCATTCCTAGAAAAACTGGATATCTACGGAGTTAAATAACTTGCTGTAAAGTATGTTGCATTTAGTCTAAAACTGGAAGTAATGGACTAAAATAAGCTGTTCCCATGTGCAGACTATTAAAAATGGTAAAATTATGTGACTAAAGTACACTTCTTTTGGGTTAAAATCAAATACTTGTTACATGTTGTGTGTCAAATTAAATGAATTGCTTCCAAGTTTAAATATTTAAAATGAGATAAAACTATGATCCTAAAATAATATATGCATAACAATTTATGTTTACAGTGAAACTATATGAAGTATCTGCTTTGGACCGAAGGACATTGGTTGAACCATTTGTGTACTTGGCTTCTAAAATGAATCCACCTCCAAGTAAGATAATTATAGTCAAGCTCTTTTTTTTTAACAAATGATTTGCTTTTGCATACATATATTGTGTGTGTTCTTATAAACCTTTTATAGATTGTAATTCGAAACAAAAATGCTAAAAGTTAAATTTTATTTTTAGGTAAATCAACATTTCCACAATTGGGGAAAAAAGGAAAACCAGGAAGTATTACAATGGAACTGTGATTATAAAAAGTGAATGAATTATTCATGAGTGCAGACATTCCAAATCGGTTTGAATATAGATTTTGTATTATATATGCTGTTTAAATGTAATGTAATTTTTCAACATTTAGTTTAAATGTAAATAACCCATTTTCTATGGGTAACTTGGTAAAAACTAAGAAAAATTTACTTAATTTAAGAACCACCTAACAATTCAGCATATTTTCATTAAGTCCTATTATTTCATTGAGTTTGCCCGCCCCACGCATATAAATCAATTTTATGCAAATGTCCTGTGCAACAAAAAAAGTATTGTGATTAATAATTATAGCCTTCATATTGCTTGACAGTTTTCAGTTGTCAACCTGTGAATCCTTTTCTTCCTCTTCTTTTATTTTATATTTCTTCTTTTCTCTCATTTCTGTTATAAAAAATACTTGTAAACTTTTAAATATTGATCAAAGAAGTAAATAAAAGTTTCATGTCTGAGGAAATTGGACATATAGTATTTAAATTTTAATTTTTTTTAAAGTTATTGCTTGAAATTATCTAAAGCTGTCACCTTTTATTTAATTGATTTGAAATAAGGAAATAAAATAATTTAGATGTTTTAGGTTGGTACCTATTTTTATAAAAGTCAACAGGTGATTGCCATTATTATTTTGGAGTGAAAGATTCATTTTCATGATGGAATCTTTAAGAGGTGAGGTTTTTATTTATTAAGGTTTAGATTGTATACAGTTAATGCGTTATAGTAACGATTTATATAATTTATTTTTGTAGTGAAAAATAACTTGTGGTATTGATATTCAAGAACATTGTGAAATAGAAAACTCCTTGACCTGACACCCTTGTGTCAGCTTAAGGAGCACTATATATTTTCAGCCTCTTTTACCTGACACATTTTCTAAATGATCAGTTTAAGGATGTATTTGAGTTAAGCGAGCAAGCACATCATTGTAGGGTTATAGATTCGAATGTTGACTTTGACAGTGACATTGTCATTTCAACTTTGAAACCCCCCAAAAACACGATTTTTTCATTTTTTTTTTATTATTATATTCGTTAGTTTTGTCAGATTCTTTCGATTTGTTTGATTACCGTTACACTAGAGCTGAAAAGTGGGCTATTTCGTTCAATTCTTCAAACAATTCGAGTATCACTCGAAATGTTCGAACAATTGAACGAAATAGCCCACTGTTCAGCTCTAGTGCGACATTAATTAACCAAACTAATCGAAGGAATTTGACAAAACTAACACATATAATGAAAAAGGTCGGGTTATTTTCAAAGTCGAAATTCGAATCCATAACCCTCCGAACGTGAGCTGGCTTCACTGTCAAAGTCAATATTTGAATCCATAACTCCTTCAATCATGTGTTCGCTTAAATCAAATACATTTAGAACATGTGTCAGGTAAAAGAGTCTGAAAATATATAGTGCTCCTAACACTTACGGGTGTCAAGTCAAGGAGTTTTCTATTTGTATAAATAACAATACCACAAGTTATTTCACTACAAAAATAAATAATATGAGTGATTGTTGTTTCTATAACACATTAACTGTATACCATCAGAAACCTTAATAAAAACACTCACCTCTTAATGATTCCATCAATAAAGGCACAATAGCTCAGTGAAACTTTCCTTCCAAAATTATAATAATTATGGCAATCATCTGTTGACTTGAAAACAGCTCAGTATAAAAATAGGTAGAACTTAAAACATCTAAATTATTTTATTTCCTTATTTCAAATCAATTTTAAAAGGTGTCAGGATTAGGCATACTTATTATTTCATTTATAATTGTAAAAGCATTTTCAATTTAAAAAAAAAAAAAATCACAAAAAGTACACATCACCAAAACAGCACTTTGAAATGTTTTTAAAAAAACACTCACACAAAAATATTCAAATAAAATAAATACATTTTAAGGCTTTTAAAATAACTTCAATGCCTTTACAAACTAATGGGTAACTTTTTATTTTCACTAGCTAAAATTTAGTACAAACCCTGTCAATGATTAAGGACAAATGCAAAGTTTGGTTAAATTAATATAACTGAAGAAGGCTATTAATGTTGGTTCAGGGACTATCCTGTGACATAATTTTTAACCATGGTCCGATGACAAGGACAACCCCTGAGTTGGCAGACTACACCCACGATGAATGTGAGGACATTTGAAGAGTTTATTTGCAAAAGGGAACATGTTTACAGGGTTCCTTTTTGAAAATAAGCTCTTCATTTAGTTTAGCAAATACGAGCTAATCACTCTTCCAACTAAGCTATTCAGTAACAAAAATAAGGCGTTTATAAGGACTTCACAAACAGCCTTTAAATGGATTAAGGAGACAGTAAGAATGAACAATGTGGTTAACATATATCACTTACCATACTGAGATACGTCCACCCCACATATCCTGAGGTAGTGAGCTCGACCTACTTTCGGAACGTAGCAGCGAAGGGTTGTGTTCCCCTTCCAGCCACACAGCTCAATTGTGAACTCATCGGTCGTCCTAGAAAATAAGACAGGAATCAACAACACTTAGTTGGTTGAATTAACATCACACTTGAGGTGCACAATGGACTATTGCTGACAGTTCAGGATCCATCCTCAAGGAAAGACCTGGGAACACTGTCTTGTAATTTTGAATCGTGATCAGACAGACCAGAACAACACCTGAGCTGGCACTCCATTTACATGATGTAGATGTGAAAAAAGTAATGAACATTAATAACTATTGTGCAAAAAAATATATTTATAAAATACCTTTTTAATTGTTAATTTACAAACTAATTACGACAATAGTAGATAGCACATAGATAATAAAAATAAACTCTTACCCTTCATTTCCGGTGTAACATATTACAACACAACCAGATTCTACAAAAATAAAAGGAATAATAATGGGTTAAACTAGAATCTCAGATAAATTAATTGATTTATTACAATTAATCCATTACAGTTTTAAAACATTTTCAATGTACACATTAACCATAGCCAAAAAATGGTAATAGGGGTTTTACTTTTAAAATTTAAACCAGAACATCAAAAAGACAGAAAATAACTTAATAAGTCACACTCAAAGATAATTAGACTGAATAAGTGGGTTATGAAATTCTTTATAACATAAACATTTTAGTATTTAATTTTCATTGTATTCAACTTTTAATATTTACTTGTTTTTGGTGTCAGGCTTGCTAATGAAAACATGAAATTTCTGCCATAGGACCTACATAAAATTTATTAGATCCTGGTACTTACCGACTCCAATCATTTTATCCTGTGTTTCTTTGCTAAATAATGTGTGCTCTGGATACTCATTAGTCAACAACGTGATGAGGTCTTTTAAATTCATGTCCATTTTCCTGCTTCCCATAAAAGGCAAAACAGTAGATATACCCTGAAAGATACATTAATATCATGCATTACCTACTCACATAAAAATTTCAATGAGTTCGCATCAAAAATGTTGAAAGTAAACAATAATTTAAATTATAAATGAAAATTTGACCAACTTTCAGCACCAAAGAGCACTAGGTTATCAATTTGACAAGTTTATATTGCATTTCACACATAACTAGTGTTATAATTCAGATGATTTTTTTCTGTTAGCTATACAGCTTACCTTAAATACATTTAAAACAAAATGTGGTATGTTTTTCAGTTATCTGGCATTAAATTAATTATAATCACAGTTAACTGAACTTTGTGATTAATTTTTTTCACCCAGAAGATTTAGAGTTAACTTCATACAGTTCTAGTAAAATGTTGATGTTTTGAAAAAATATATATATATTTTTGAAAGAATTCTGATGAAAACATAAAGTGATGTTTTGTGTCACATTTTAAAATTAATTTACCAAAAAGACATTAATTTCACATTCTGTAATTCAAAATTACCTCTTGTGTCAGCCGATATTTGCACTCGGTCTTCTTATTTTCACTTCTGCACAAAACACGGACCCCAGTGTTTATTATCTGAAATACACATTCGTTCGATTACTTTCTCAAACTTCTATAGTGAAGTATTCATAAAATTTTGCACAATGCTGCTTCATAATTACCTTTACTTTATCCTTGTTTTCTTCGATAATAGATTTGACCAGTTCCGATGCAAAATAGATGTTCCTCATCTTGCCCTCCTTACATCGACTCAGCAGCTGAGGCACAGGAAAATCTTTAAATTTGTAGAAGTCACTAAAAGAAAAGTTACCGAGTTTATACAGGATAACCATTCAATATTAAAACTGAAAAACCAAACAAGGATTTAACCCTTTGCAATCCGCTGTCTCCTACCAGGCAACAAAATAACGACATGTTCTTTAAACTAAAAGAGAACACAGCATGAACTTGCGTTTACAAAGCATTGACTATTTTTCAACTTGTTCTCTTACAGATCCAAAACATATACATTTTTTTATGACCTCTGTATGAGCATAACGAGTTCTGAAAAAAAGAACAGAAAGAGAAATAACTGTTCTGTTGACAGAACGCAAATGCCAAAGATATTCTTGGGGTGCAAAGAGTTAAAAAGGATTGACAATAAAATCTTAGCAATATCTCAACCATTTCAAATCAGTGGCATCATCTAAACATAATCACTTACAGAAAATTGTAAATTACAATGAGCTTGCTGACCAGTCATTCAGACGCCTGAAAATTATCCACCGTATATCAAAATGGTAACTATTTTTACTACTCAAAACTGTCGAACAACTCTCTGCATTCAATTAGCCCTTTGGAGGAAGATTCCTGGTTAACAAGAGGGAGACATTGGGCCGTTTGCATGGTGTGCCAGCAATGGCAGTTTCCAAGTTGTCCCTCCTTTTTAACATATATGTTTTACAGGGTTCTACCCAGATTTTTCAGACCAGGTCTATTTTGTGAATTAAAAATCAAAAATACTAAATTCAGGTACATCCAAACTTTCAGACAGAGTCCTGTTTTGTAAAGTTGTGGAAATCATAATTTTGCAAAACTAAAATTAGTATTAAATTAAAGTTACTTTATACAAATTGTAAGATGAATGTCCTAGTTTAATGAACTACATACATCATATACAAAATAAATACTAAAATTCATTTGAATTCGGATGGGTACGCTTCATTGTAGCTCAATGCACGGTGGGATTAACAAGACTAAAAAGTAAATGCATGTGCGATCACGATTAGCTCTCCGAAATAAATGACAAGCCAAACTAGAAATGAAGAGTTTTTACTCCAGAAAACAGCTGAATCCTTTTCCGTGCCGTATTCATAAATTCTAGATTCCACCTTGGTGCTCGCTCAATACGTCAGCGAAAGGTATGTTCGACGCATGTGTCAACCGTGTGTACTTAGTCTTTGCGAGAGAGAAAGTTGACGAGTTGGAATCTATGTTAAGGAGGATTAAATTCGTACATTTAATTTGCAAAGGGTTCGTTTGGGAGCCAAAAAAGATTTGTGAAGCTCCGTTTTTTAAAAGGAATACTTTTGAAAATGGTCATTCTCAAAAGTATTGAATATTCTCATAAGTAAAAAGTACTAACTATTATGTTTGGAAATGCATTCTTTATATCCGATAATGCTGATAGAATGAATAACATTAGAATTCAATGGTCCAGGGGGACCTTATCTTCTGAAATAGAGCCACAGAAAATTCAACTTTCCTCCTATGAGAGTATTTCTTCCCGTTCCCCTTTAACTTGGTGTACTTACTATGCAAGCTGTCAAAAAAATTCTAGTCTGGGAAAAGCAAAAAAGATTTTTTTTTTAAAACTTAATATTGAATCCCATTAAAATGGAGTGGCTGCGAATAAGAACCCATCAAAATATTGAAAATATATAGAAGTTAGCATTTATACGAATTTAGATTTTCGTAACAAAAAAAATATGTCAATATCGACGAAAAGAATATGACAGGCTGTATTTTATAAATTTTTAGCAATTTTACTAAAATGCAAAAATAAATGTTAGCTTTTTCAAAATAATTTTAGCAATGAAAATAGTTGATTTAAAAAAAAAACTTAAGTTACTTATAGCTAAAAAATTCCATTACACTGCATATATTTTTTATGGCAAAAAAAATATTTTTTATGAAAAAAAAAAATTGCTTCCTATCAACAAACCCTCATGAAAAAAAAATACCCACTGTTTCTGAAAATGACATTCTACATTCTGTTCCTTTTTAGAGTTTTATTAAAAGTATATTAAATCATAAATACATTATATAAAATACTTATTTACCTGAATTGGGGCCATAGCTGATCTTCATTTTCCAAAAACACAAAAGGATCTTCTCTGTACCCCCACATTTTCCTTTTCTTAAGTGGAGGGCTGCAACATCAAACAAAACAATTTATTTTACATAATTTTCAAGCATAAATGGTTAATTTTAATTTACAATAAAACAGTTCAGACTCAGAATTAACACATAATATATTATCTGACTGTGTCAAGAGGAATTATAAAAATTTCCAGAATAGTTATACGTAAAAAAAATATAATGCAAGCTTTAAACCGAAGTACTTGTACATATCAACAAAGAAAATGAAGAAGAATGTCAAAAATTATAATTTGGCAAGATAATGTTAAAACTTTAATTATACATACCTGTTTGATGCATCCTGCACATCTGGAAAAAAAATATATTTAATATGTTAAAATGTTTGTTTTAATGGTAATTGCATATCTGTCAAGTGTTTTTAAAAAAATGTCACCTGTAAAAAAAAAAAAAAACGCAACAACATTTTATAAATTATATTGTAAAAATTTTTTATATTACAAAATTTTGTATTCAATTTGTCAGAAATTAAAAATGATTTATTTTTAATATTAATTTTTGCATTTGAGGAACATGTTTAATATGTACATTAATTTAATGGAACATTTACATTATGTTCCCTAAAGTGAACTAATTTTTTAAAAAAATCTCTATTTTAAAATTTTCTTTTAAAAAATTTTATGTCACAAAATAAAACAATTTAATAATAAAACTTTTGGTCAGAATACCAAATTTTATCAGCTATATTACAATTGTATTACTTATATGAAATCCTAACATTGTACCGTACCAGACAATTTATACAAGTTGGTATGTATATCAATAATTTGGCAGGTAAGTTGAAAAACTAACTAACCATTCTTCTTTTCCCAAGGGAGCTTTTTATTTTTCTGTATTACAGCAACAAAGAAACAACCAGTGTCTTGATGATGAGGCAAGATGCGGATGCTAAACAAATAATTAGTATACAAGAATTTATTCATTAGAATATAAAGTCAGAGCTATTTATAGTCTAAATGAGTATTTAAAAAATACACGATTATTAAAGAGTGTGATTTATAGAGAACAATTTTAAATAATTTTTAAAAAGAAATTTATATCTAAATAATAGTAACTTAGAAACTATTTAATTACTACTTTGTAAATTTTTAAACTAGAAGTAGGAAACATCAGTTTGGATTTCCAACTGAATATTAAAAAAAGCATTAATATCAATGACCATAATTTAACATATATTAATTTAATAATAATTTTTAATTTAATAACCTATTCCAATATTTATAGCAACTTCTCTTCACCAGGGAGAAATGCTGCAGTAGCCCCAATGGATTAACATTAGGATAGGATGGAACATGCCCTCAAAAGGTCGTGCATACACATATTGTCTGCCTTGAAGCCGTTAGCATAAGTGCCGTCCCCTTAAGGGCATAGGATATGTTGCCCATTGCATTATCGGCAGGTTTCATTGAAAATGTTATACGTGGAATGAACTTTTAAAAATAGATGGGCCCTATACTAACACCAATTACAATATAGTAATAGCAAGACAGGGTGGCAACAAAATTCTGGAAAAAAAGTTCCCTGATATTTCCCTGACTTCCATGATGGTGTCACAAAATTTCCCTGACTTTAAAATTACATTAAGAAACGTTGAAATATATGCTTTGTATAAAAACAAAGTCTCCACGCTACAATACAATAAATTTACTGCATTATAAATAAAAATTTATAAGCAATACTTATTGTCAGTTAAAATAATTATTTACGGATACACAAATTATACAATTATGGCAGGCATAATAGTAATTAATCATGTTGTCTGTAAAGCAGAGAATGCAAATTTTTCCAACTATTTCTTTTGGAGATATTTTTAAATGTTTTATATGCTTAATATTTCCTATTCCAATCTGCAATAAATCACATTTATTAACCCCTCACAAGTTGCTCACAATTTCAAGGTCCAATGCACTTTGCTTTTGCTGCTCCCTCAGCAGTGGTTCAAGTTTTTACAAAAATAAAACTGAAAATGTGCATAACCATACTTTTAAAAAAAAATTCTAACTAAACAGAAATATTGACAACTAAATTACCCAGAATAGAGTGCATAATGGAGGACAATTGGCATTTTAATGATCCAAATTTGAAAATTTCCCTGATTTTTTGTGAAATTTCGAAAATTTCCCCGATATTTCCAGAATAAAAATTTTTTATGACAATTCCCTGATTTCCCGGTTTTCCAGGTTATGTTACCACCCTGCAAGAGTATGCCTATTAGAATTTGTAGATGATTTGGGTTTTCCGATGGGGCAAAATTGTTTAATATTGTTAATAAGCTTTCCTAAATCACCAAATGCTAGAGAGAAATTTTGACTGAATAAAGGTGTGATGGAAGGTAGAGAAGCTTTGATCAAGGCAATGAAAGGCAATTACCTTGATTATAATAAACTATTAAGGCTACAGTTCATAAAGCAATAACACAGCAATGAGAGGATAGTCTCATAAGTTATGTCTTAATGCTGCCATACCACATTACATAAAGATGTGTTTACATTAAGAACCCAATAAAACTAAATGGATATTTATAAGAAAGGACCTAATCAAAGCTGATAACAGAATATCTAAATTATTTAATTTTATGGACAATGAGCATCGACTTGAAGTCCTTTTGTTACATAATAAATAATACTTCTAAGTTCACCTGAGCTGTCTTGTGTAAATAAGATACAACACACCTTTACATGAATTTTAATCGAATAAACTACAATCATAAACTATTATTGCTGTCAGTTAAGACAAAATTTATAAATATAAACAAGCGCATTCACTTCTCTTACCATCTCTCTAGATGCAAATCCCTAACTATTTCAGGAGAAGGTGGGAACATGTTGGGTCGGCAATGAGTCAGATTCTTTTCAGGGACCTCGTCAAACTTCTCGAACACATCTAGCTCTTTGTTTGCAACCTTCCACTTGGTGAGCCCAGGTAGGGACTTTAAACCAGGCAGCTGTGACCTCACATCCAGCAACTCAAGTGCACCTGCAAGGAAGTCAGTATTTCAATGCCGAAATTTCACATTCAACTATGAGCCAAATACTGTTATTTTTGTAAACCTAAATATCTTTAATAAATCGTAAGGTCTTAGTGGATCGGTAAGGAAGATAATTAAATGCTTTTGGTTGGTTGAATTGACATCACTCTAAAAGTTACTCATTAGGATTAGTTTAAAATCAATCCTTAAGAAAAGGCAGATGATCACTGCCTCATAATCTTAAACCTAAATCACGAGGACACATTTCAGCTGGCACCCCATTTTTTAAAACTTCTACATCCTAGAAAACATGAGGAAATTTGGTATGGACACCTAATAGCTTTAACCCTCTAAGAGATTTAGATGTCTATAGTCAACCATGGATCTCCAAACTTTCCATAAATGCACATAAATTTTAAATTCATAAAAATACTCCCAAGTTAAAATTATATTTCAAATTTAAAGAGTTAGGGTATTTTATGAGTTGTACCTATTAAAACATTTTAAAAAAATTAATAGAAAATACATGAATTGGAAATATAAAATAAACTACAATGCAAGAAAATCAACTTTACGATTTGGATATATACACCAAAAAAATTAACGTTTTTGGATTGTTCAAAAGATACTGATTGTATTATAGGTAATTTAATAAAACTAATTAACTAAATCAAACAATATTAATTTTCACCAACAAGCTTTACTTTTACATTTAGGATAAATGAATACAGACATCTAATTCAAGATTTGAGTAGGAGAATCGCAAGACTCGGGCCAAAACATCAAATTGTGCCTCTTTATTGATGAATAAAACAAACCCTGGGGCATCTTAAACAGACCAGTGGCCTTGCAAAAAACCAAACAGTCAGATGGTGAACTCGAAGCTCACAGTCCAGCAGATCTTAAGCTCACATAAGCTCAATTTCACATTTACATTACACAGTACCATACCACATTTACCAAAGACATGTTCAACTGTTTTAGTTGAACTTTTGCAGCCCCTGCTTCTATCATCAACATCTCCATATTTTTCAGTTGTTAGAGTGTGGCCTGTGAGAGTAGCCCAATTATAATCATACAGAATTTCTCATCTACCCAAAGTATACATTTTTGTAATTTGCTATAGCCCTTAATAAAGTACCTGGCTTGCCTCATACCTTCAGAACTAGTCAATTCTTTATCTATATCCTAAAATAGGCTTGTACAGAGTGAGCACCAATTCCAGCCATGATATGGGAATAAGACCGAGGTTCCACTGGTCTGTTTGAGGAAGTCTTCTGACCCTAAATTAACATTTCAAGTGCACTTTCTTAATTTATAGGGATACTAACTCACCTTCTGCTTCCTGTAAGGTAGTTGCAATGACTGCTTCATTCTCCACTGGGTTTAGGGAACATGTGGAATATACAATGCGCCCGCCGACCGCAAGAAGTTCGAGTCCTCGCTTCAGAATACGCAGTTGCAAACTACAACAAAAAGACATTACATTCAGATTAGAAACAATCCAACACATAAATCCTCACAAAAATTCAAACTATGGCAACCACTGTTCTTTTGTACTTGGAGCCCCACCACTGGGCCAAAAAATAGATATAGCTGATTAGTAATAGAAAATAGTGTTAGTTAATTTTTGAATTTATTTGAATCACTTGAGAGTCTTGATTACCCAAATAATAATCAGTTAAAACATGACTTTAAAAAAATTATGTAACTTTAAAACTCAATAACCTATTTTTCATTGTTTTAATAATTATTAAAAAGGTTTTTTTTTTAAAAATGAGCTCAAATCAAAAAATAAGTTGAGTAAATCTATTAAAAATTTAAAACTAAATGTGTAAAGTTTTATTTTTATGTTTGATAATATAAGTTAGTTTACAGGAACTTTTTCAATTTTGAATAATGAATGTTTTTTTTTAGTAACTATCATGAAAAGCTATACAAGTGCCAATATTAAAGACAATTTGTATAATCATAACAATCAGGCAATTTTGTAAATCAGTCAAAAATTATACATTTTAAATATAATTTGTACAAATTGTTACACATGTTATTTTATAAATTGGTTACTTTTGAAATTAGTTTTTTATGCTACTAACCCATGTAAGTTGTTGCCAATAGCTGTGTTCCACTTCTTCCAAATTTCTTGAGTTTTCCTCAGAGTTCCATCACCACTAAGGATAAAAATTTAGAAGAAAACATAAAAGGTTTATCAAGTATTATAAACCTACAACAGAAATTTTAAAAATTAAATACACTTAAAATTACGTATTGAAAAAAAATCTGGGGTTTACAATATCAAAATTTAATATTAATTTGTACAAAAATCAACCACTTTACGGAAATCAGTTAACTATTTAAAAAAAAGTTTTTAAAATCAAAAGCATCAAAATATAATATTTAACTTTGCTTAGTGTTTGCTATAAGACATGATTTTATCTGCCCCCAGGCAGTTTTTGAATCATTTTATGATCTTTATTGCAATTTCAAAAATACACTTAATCAATGTGTTAATATAAATAAAAATGTTAATTAAAAATAAATTTTTAAAAAAATTCAGAAAAAATTGAAGAATTTCATAAAATTTCCTGTTTATAAATAGATTTAAATAATAACATATGTGTTCTAATATGATATAACTTAAAATAACCTTTCCTTCAATTTTTCAAATATATGTATTTACACTACTTTGTGTAACTATTAAGTTTTTTCAGCAAATGATAATTTAGAAATCTTTAACAAACATTTTGACTTGGTGTTTAAAACATCTATTGTAATCACGAATTTAAAATTTAAGTACTCTATTTTTTTAAATTTACAAAAAATTATGTTGATATTGTGAATTTAAATTAACTGTTCCATGTATATCAACGTAACTCCTTGTATTTAGTCTTTTTGCTTCTGTATTAGTTTTTCTCTTAATGTAAGTGTCAACACTAAATCAGTTTGTACTATTTGTTTTTATTTTCATTGTTGCATGTTGTGAAGTTAGTGAGTTTTTCTTTTATATTGCCATTAAATAATATGTTCGTAGTTCTTCATTTTTATCTTAATTATGTATAATCTTGTTTAACAAACTCTGATATTCAATTCTGCTATTAAAGGTTAAAGTATTGACAAATTATCTTTCATATATATGCATCGCAATATAAAAAGAAACTCTCAAACCTGCAAGGGACATCACATAAAATCCTATCAAACTTCAAGTTCACTTTTTTTGAACCCTAAAAGAAAGTTTCCAATAACTAAATGACATATTTAATTATATGCAGCACAGAAAACACAAATGAGAAACATATATTAAAATAACCAAATTTCATTTCAATCACCAAACTAAAATTGTCTTGGTGTCTACGTTCTTTAAAATTTCAATTAAATAAAATTATAAAAAAAAAATATCATCTACATTTTTATATTCACATAACTTGTTTTGCAACTGGTTTAGTAAATGTGTTTAACTAGTGATACCAAAATCTATTCTGCATTTGGAATTATATTATCATACCTGCAATTTAAAAAAAACACAATGAATTTTGATAAGAAAAATAATTTATGCCCATGCAATGCCATAATATATGAATGACACTTTGCATATTTGACAAAATAGAAAATTAATAAATAATACTGAATTATTAGATGAAATAAATTTTATATTTCTGAATTGAATAATTGCTTACAAAATAAGTGCTCAAACTAAATAAATATATGACTTCTAAAATTAAGGTATAAGGATATATTTATTATTATATTGGGAACAGAAAATCCTAGAAAAATACAACAATTGTCCAAAAATTCATGCAATGTTGCAAGCATTAAAATAAAACAGTGAAATACAATATATTGCACTTTCAGTTTCTGAAGTATTGTGTAACCATACATAAAAAAAAAATTATAACTACATTTACCTCTTGTACTGTAATGTTGGGGAAGTTAGCGGCATCGTTATTTGTGATAAGAAGACAAGGACTATTCAAACGCTTGGCTTGATGCACAAGCATGTAGCATCTTTTATTATCCAGATCGTTTGCTACAATCAAGCCACCTATGAGGGTAAAAAGTCAAATATGTAGACAATTATGTGAAAAGTGTATTCCAAAAACTTTTTTTTTTAAAGATAAAAAAAAATTATCATAATCTTATAAAAAATATTGATATTGTGGATACAATGTTTTGTTATACTCATTTGTTGCCATGTATCATACAAAAGAAAGCATATACACATGTGAATATTACTTAAGATGATTTAGTAAAAAAGATCCCGATATAGATGTAGCACCAAAAGTCATTTAAATTAAATTTGAACTTAGCTGCTTGCCCTCTCCCCTCCTATAATGGAACTGTTGAAACATATAAATATCTGAATGTGAAAACTTTTTACCGCTTATTCATTCTATTTTTTCTTGAAGGTAAGGCTCTATTGTTCAGTATCGACTCAAAATAATTTACTGATCTCAACGAAGTATTTTCAATAACCTTTGAAAAAGATGCATTTATAAACAAAAAATTAAGTAATTAAAATATCTTTAATATTATGCTCTTTCATGTTGTTCCTTAAGTTATTTGAAGTTCAAAGCGCTTCTTTTATCTAATTGAAACAAACAAAAACAAACCCTTCCAGACAATAGTTTCAAAGTAGGTTGCTTAAACAAATAAAAAAAATTATTATGTAAGGAATATATTTTCCCATTAGAATCTCTGTTGTAGCATATACATACCATCTTTGCATATAGCATCTTTGAATATTGCTTTTCTGATAGTTTAATCAATGACAAATATAAATCTGAATGTATAATACTTAGTTAAAGGTGTTGAATTTTTAGTGAATTTTCTGCAATACTTGAACATTGTCAAAATAAGAAAAAAATGTGCTGATAAAAATATTATTTGTTGGATTGTATCGGGTATGATTCACTTTTGCAACAAGGTTCTAAATTTATGTAACTTGTAGGTTATAAAAAGTGTCTGCTGAATTCTATCTAATTCTAATATGATCCAACGAATGACATTTTTAGCAATAGCCCATAAAAATAAAAAGATACAAGCTATACAGACAAAAACAGATGTAGAACCCACTAACACTCAAGAAAAATAGTAAAGTACATTTAAATACAGAAGTTTAATTATTTTTGCAATGCATGCTTTTGTAAGAAGGTTTATATTAATGATTTTAAATTACCCTGAAAAGCAACATATATTTAAAAAAGATCATTAATTGAAAAAAATGGGTGTATTGTTGGGAAAATTAGAAAACCCTGGATATTATTATGTGAGTGGAGTATATTTATGCTTAATTTATCAAGAAATTAGTGTATTGTTTTTAATAACCTTTTGATACTATAATTTTTAACAGTGCAAAATATTTTTTTTAAATTATTGTTAGGCAATGGAAATAAGTACTGACAAAAACATTCTGATGATGTCATCAATTCTATAAATAAATAACTTATTATTTAGGGGAAATGCTTATATTCATGGCTTATATTCATAAAAACACATTTAATGTCTCAATAATTATATTTTAATGCTGTTTTAAGCACAAATCTTGAAGTATCTAAATAAAATTAACCTAAACAATGAGTCGTTACACATTTTAAATAAAAAACCATTAAAAGTGTGTGCTTACCTGGTACCCTGCCCTCATCTCTGTGTAAAAATTCGATCAGCTGTGCAGTCTTGGATCCTGGGGCTGCACACATGTCAAACACCTGTGAAATTAAAAATATATATCGTTTATTGAACTACTGAAAGCAAAGTTTTTGATGCTCTCATTACAGCATATTAAATTATCATAAGTAATTTAAAAGAATATTAATAAACATCGGTTTTAATTATGAACAAAGAAAAATACAAAATTAACTGCTTATTGCAAGAGGGAACACAGTACAAGTTTCAATAATTTCTTATGTCCCATTTTTAAGAAACTGCAATCTCGAATTTTGTCTGTAAAAACTATGTTTTCATCTAACTTCGAAAAATCCTGATAAATCATGTAATTATCATTGCAAGCCTGAAATATTTTATTAAACTAATTTGTCTGAAATACTGTGGATGTTTTGTTAACATTCAATTTTTTTTATAGGATCCTATTTTTAAGCATTTAATTTTGTAAAAAAAATAATAAAAAGATCCAAACATATTGTAACTAAACCACTAATAAATACTAATTAACTGTGCTGACAAGTATTGCTGGATAGTACCTAACAGTATTCGCTCAGCCGGAACTGTTAAAAAAAAAATTTAATAAAATTCCGATTATAAAAAAAAATTTATTCCAAAAATCTATTAAGCAACATAAAGTAAAACCCTCAGCTAAAATATTCATTTATCCTTAAAATATGAGTATTGCATTTTAATTATTTCATACAGATATATTAATAAATAATTACCTTGTGATGAGGTTCAACACCAAGTATTAAAGGTGGGAGCATACTAACAGTTTCTTGTCTGCTGATATTACCCTAAAAAGCCAATGTATCCACCAGATTAAGAATTAATCAACATATGAATCCATCAATATAGAATATAGGAATGTTACATAGAGGACGACTATAATCAAAGACTCACTGTATCAGTTTCAGACACTAGGAAATTATGCAACTGCCGTAGATTTTCAGATTGTCTGATGGTCACACGGGAAAGCTTCATTTGCCATGCTAAATGTCCAGGATACCTAGAAATAAAAGAAAACTAACAATAAGTGTACCTGAAAGTGGGTTATATAAACAAAAAAATATTGCTTTATGAGTGATCAAAACATACAAAAATCTTTTAAGAAAAACTTTTAACTCTGTGGCATTTAAGCAAATTATAAATTTGTTTTTACTCCATGAGAGTTTTAACCCTTTGCAATTTAGAGAATGTCTTATGACATTTTACAGAACAATTATCGCTGTTTCTAATTTCCTCTCAAAACCTTTGATGCTTCTTGGGGACAAACGAACATGCTGTTCTGGTTCTTTTGAAAAAACGGGGATATAAAGTGACATGTTGTTATTTTGATGCCAGAAGTTATAAAATAATCATATTATTTTGGGTTTTAGGAACTTCAAACTAGCACAAATTACTAAGAATATCAAATTAAAAAAAAATTGAGAAATTTAATATTTAAACCCTAATTGATACTAACTAACATTGTAAATAATTTTAATTCAAAGATGTAGGCTTTTAAAAATCAAAATAAAAAAAAATCTAAAAACTGCAAATTATAAAAAAAAATTAAGTACGGAAAAAATAATTATTTCACAAAATATTGTAATTTATATTATTTTAAAAATATCAAGTGAACATTTTATATTACAAGCTTTCTATGCAACTTTTTATGTTCAAATAAAAATTCTTAATAATAGCTCAATAAGAGTTAGTTGCACTTCTCTATGAACATTTCATCAATAATCTTTCAAAATTAATTTCATAACTCTGGGGCCAACTTAAAAATTCAAATATGCCAAAATCATAATTATTTATTAAAAAAGTATTCTAAAGTCTTAAAAAAAAAAGGGGGGGGGGGGTCATGAGGAAAACTACTTGCATTACTTTGTCAATAATAAAAACAATCTTCTTTTCAATTATAGATTTTAAAAACTTTTTTTAAAGTTACACAATCAATATAAATTTATAATACTCTTAGGTACATGAAGAGAAGACATTAATTTCATCAGAACAATTTTATTTCTAAAACAAGTTCAAAATCTTACCATGGTAAACTGAACGGTTTATAAGAATCTTCCCCCTCATCCTTCATTTTCGTAAGGTCTTGAAAGTAGTTTCCTTTTATTATATTCAACAAGGCATTGGCTTGTCTGAAAAAGAAATTACAGGAACTCATTCAAAAAGTTTAAATCACTGAAAATGTTACAGTTTTGATTACTAAAAGTAAACTAAAATATTAAAATTATATTAAAGAAAGATCTGTTGCCCAACAATTTGGAAACAAAAAATTTCACTGTGCCATATTTTTTCAGCACACATCTAATCAGGCTTATTAAAATAGACTCGATTTTTCTTTGCTTTTTCAAATTAGTTAACTACATATAAAACTTGCATTTAAGTGGTTATATAAATATAAAAAATATTTTTCCTACAAGTTTTCCTAACAACATATATAATATTCCCAGATTTTTAGTTACTTGACGAAATTTCTGCTGCTCATGCAATTTAAGCACAATTACGAACAAGGCTAAAATGACTGACTACTTTTTAATTAAACTAACTGTTATAGTCTGGCTTCTGGTAGTTAACTGTTGAAACAGTTCTAAAGTGGGGTAATTGGTAGCTAATTTATCGGAATTGAACCATAACAATGATTTTAGGTCATCTATATTTGTACTTATAAACTGATTTGATATTGCTCACTTCTGATCAAGATTCTATCTCTAACATTGCCCTAGAGCAGTGGTTCCTAACCATTTGTACCCCACTTACCCCTTGATAAAACTTTTTCATTTATGAGCACCCACTTCTCTCGTAACTTCTTCCCTCTTTTCTCAACCATCCCTCTATGCAAAAAAACTTGTTTTTGTTAGGCAGTAAAATTCTTAGGTTAGCTGGTAGTATATTAATCAAAACAACTCAAATTAATCACTTTTAGTAAAATCCTAGGATTTTAGTTTTGAATTTAATTATTACATTCAATATATTTATTTTAGGTGTTTTTCGTCATTATTAATATTATTTTCGTATACCCCCAACCAGACAGTCACGTATCCCCAGGGGTACACATACCACTGGTTGAGAAACATTGCACTAGAGTCTATAGACTATGGTTCAGATTCCACTACAAACAGCAAGTGCTTAATTGCAATTACAGTTTGATTTCTATTGTGTATATATAGTGTTCACATAGTTTTAAAAAAGGGCAAGGGGGATTTATCAAAAAGGGCACTTTTTGTTAAGTAAAAGGGCACTTTTTGTTATGTAAAAGGGCACTTTTTGTTAAGTAAAAGGGCACTTTTTGTTATGTAAAAGGGCACTTTTTGTTATATAAAAGGGCACTTTTTGTTTTGTAAAAGGGCACTTTTTGTTATGTAAAAGGGCACTTTTTGTTTTGTAAAAGGGCAATTTTTGTTATGTAAAAGGGCAAAGGGTACGATTGGGATACCAAGGCAATCCTACAGACCTACGTTTTTGCAGAAAAATATTTTTTTTAATTACAGGGTGCAAAGAAGATATTGAAAAAAAGGCAGGGCACATTTTTTACTTCAAAAAGGGCAGGGCGCATCGACACTTACAAAAAAGGGCAGGGCGCATCGGCACTTACAAAAAAAAAGGGCAGGGCGCGGTGCCCTTTGAAAAACGCATAACAGGAACACTATGTATATATATGTGAATCTTTTTCAGCAATTCCCATTGGGACATATTTAAAAAAAAAAACTTATTTGCCTTCAAATAGGCCCTAGTACATGGGACTATGCTGATAATTATAAAAATCTAAATATCATAATTCATAAATAAGCTATCCATACATTGTTTCTATAATTTCTTTCAGTGACAACTTATCATAATTATATGATGTAATAAAATCAATATTTTATGGGCATTTATGATTTTGATTATGTATTAGTTTAGATTACAAACCATCAGATATACTTCTTGAGATTATAATTAGTCACAAAAACTATAAAAATAGTTTTCTGTAACAATTCATTATAATAACATATCATTTACATCAAATATATTAGGCATAAACACATTGTCAAAAGTACAAACATAAGATTATGACCGAGACCCTAAATATAACATAACTGTCATTGCATACCCTCTGCAACCTGTTATACGAAATGTGGCTGGTAGGCACTCTCTCAAGGATTTCATGAAACTTTCCCATTCTCCTACAGGTACAAGACCTTGAACCTGAAATTTAAAGAATTTAGTAAATCAGTAAAAAAAGTGGGGTGGATTAGCTTTTTCTTACCTACCATCCTGTTTCATGTGCTAGCGTAAAAACACTAATATATTCAGATAATATTTTAAAATAAAAAAACATAAAAAAATTTATATGAATACTTCTATAAAATCGGTATGGGTACCTCGTTGCAAGAAATCGTAACATTAAAAATTAACACCTGTCGAATCCTTATAACCGTTGAATCCTTATGTGGAATCAGCCTATATAGATGAATGACATACCATTGTGTAGAGCAGCGGTTCCCAATTAGCATTAAGCCAACCAAGAACCCTTTTTTTCTTATATGCTCATGGAAGTCCCCCACTTTCTTGGTATGTGTAGTTTCAATTTTGCTTTAACATGTAAACGAAGGGGGACATTTCCTTTAATTTTACACAGCTTGTAAATGCATATATTGTTTTAAGAGCCACATATTAAAAAAATCAGTACATAAAAATGTACAGGACAATTCAACAATTAAATGCTGCATTTCTCAAAAGGGTTTGCTGCGCATTTTTGTAGAAGGAAAGAAATCCTTTGAAATAACTTTTTTTCCATACGATTTTATAAGCTACCCTACAAGCTGCCAACTATGTGGATTGAAAAAAAAAGCATAGGTGATAATTCATCAATTCTACCTTAATTAAGTTAAATAGCATTTAATTATTTTTATAAACAATATTATTTTTTCAAAATTAAGAAAGCCATTGTTAAGTTTATTTAAAAATTTAAATTAATTCATTTCAATAAAAAGTTAATTTTATTTTCCAAAAGCATGTTTTATAAAGCATAAAAAAAATCAATAATTACAATCTTTAGAATTTATAGAAACTTTGGAAAAAACATATCATACAAATGAAGCTGATACTTTGAACTAACCTTATAATACTTTTCAAAGTTTTCATTTTCTTTGACTATGTCTTTGTAAGCAGTTCTTTCTCTGGGAGCCCCATCCTATAATAAAAATATTTCAATATAATATTTTTTATATACATAATAATTTAAAAGCAAAATAGCATCTTACATGAAATGCTTTTAAACCATGTGTCTTAAAGGTGTTTGTAAGAGGCCAATCTCTCATTCATTAAGTATTATGTTTGGAACAATGCAATTGCTTTATGCAAAGAAGTTCATATCTGTGCAACTCAGCATGGCATTAGAGGGTGGAGAGATACATGATATAAAAATACTTCGTTATAAAATAGTACAATAGCATCCCCATTTGTTCAACCTATAAACAAATTAAAAATTGAGGACTTATAATTAATGTGGTCATGGCCTTACAAAAACCTTCAGGTCTATTTGAAAACCATGTGATGCCATTTGAATCCTCTCCACTTGCTACTTTCAATACCCCTTTCCTTACAGTTAAATATATGTATGACAAATTTAATATTTTTATTAATCATTATTTAGAATAGCATTTAGGACAGGTTCTTCAAGCTTACTTGTTGTGAAATTAAGGATTATTTGAACTTTTTTCAGAAATTCATTTTGAAATTTTTTTTTAAATGAAATGTTATGTGCTTTCTAATATGATGCTATGCGATGCCATCTTAGACCACCTTAAACAAGGCAATTTTTGGTATTACTATTAACCTTTAGGCAGCAGGTATTTGGATTTAACAAGAAATTTGTTTTAAATATCAAACAGCCATCCTGTAAAGATTATTCCTCAGACTTTGCATTAATATAAATAAAATAGTTATTTTATCGCTAATATTTTTAAATCATCTTTTTTTTTAATTAGCCCTCATTGAATAAAAGCACAAATGGACATTAAAGTTTTTTACTTGCAGCCTTATATGCATAAAAGAAACTTTACATTATTTCAGATCTTTGATTCAAATTAAAACTAGGTCATGTTTACCTCGAGAGGAGAGGTACTTGCTTTACACATTCCAAAATGCCATAACCCTCTGCAAAATTTTAAAAGAATGTTAAATTAAAATTTCAGTGTAGTTATGAAATAAAGTTTTCAAAATAAACTTATTTAGGAAATAAGTTTTAAAAGTATGCGAATGCTAAAAAAAAATATTTTAACCCTTTTAGTTTTCTTAATAAAAGGTTCTTTAGCAATGTAACACATATTAGAAAACATAAAAGTATACGCTTACGTTTTTTTTATAATCACAAAAATAAAAGGTATTAAAGATTGCATTAAAAAAGTCTTATGGGCGAAAATACATATTCTTTTATTATTCATCAAAAACCCTGCAACAGATTGTATCTTTATTAGTGATGCAACGGGTATCAATTTGGCCGAATAACGGATATCCCACAGGAATATCAGCCAAACATTCGCTGACAGTATGTTTTCTACTTTTTTTTGTTTTTAGATTAATGAGTTTTTCTATTTAATTTTTAAATTATCCAAATAACATTAATTTTTCTTTATAATTTTCAATACCAATATTTTAATTTGATAATTAATTCCATTTAAGTTATGTCATGTTAGCATTCCAATTAGGGTTCAATTCCTAGGTTCAAAATACTTTTTTAGACAAAGAACTTACTAAAGTTAAAACTTCCATATTAGCATTGATGAAAGGAGAAAGCAACATTCTTCTGAATTCCTCAAAAAGAATTGCGTACAATAAAATAGAAGGTTTTAACATATAGGGCTAGCAAAAAATAAATCGTAAATCTTTTTGGTTTGTTTTCAAGAAGTTAGAGCCCATTTCACTTGAATTAAAGTTGGATGTAGATAGCAATGACAATGTTGATGAAAGTTCTCCTTTAAGAGTTAAACAATTATCTTACGAAACTAGTAAATGAAATGAAAAATCTACATTTAACTGGTGAAAAATCAATGCAAATAACTTCCTACTCTATCAAAAATAGTGGAAAAATACTGTTCTTCACCTCTCAGCAGAATATAGAGTGATAGACTGTTCTCAGTGGCAGGGTTAATTTACGAAAAGAAACGCAACGAAATTCTACTAAAAAAGAGCAGAAATACTTTTTTTTGCACAATTAGTCACCAATCTTAAAAAATGAGAATGTGCTTAATTTTTTTTTAAATTCTGAAAAATATTAACCATAAACCAAATTAAAACAAGTTTTTTTTCACTTTTTAAATATTGTAATTTTCTTTTTAATTATTATACATATTTATACTTTATGTCTCAGTATATAACTTCAGACCGGATGTACTGCCAGATAATTGTAATATCCAGCTACGACCAATTATCCGGATATCCGTTGCATCCTTACTTTGAACCATTGTCAAATGGCAAAGCTGGCATCACCAAACCTACACACTACGACTAATGTGAAACATAGGCCTTAGTGAGACAACATGCTCCTTGACCATGATAAATTTTAGTAACAGTTATCCTAGTACTAGATACTATAGTCCCATGAAATAATATTTATAGGTCATATACAATTATTATTGTTAATATCAGTTTCATTGATATGTATAAATGAACGCCCACTAATGATACCAACAAACTTCATTCTATTAGTCTGATGTTATTAACATCTAACTTTTGAAAAACTTTAAGGAAACTTCAGCATACTTTCCTCACATCAAAACAATTTTAATATTTTTATTCATTTTTTTAAGTATTAAAGTAGATAAAAATTTAAATACTTTCCTAATTGGTTTTCCTATGAACTTTTTTTAAAGTTATAAAACAATAAACAAATTACTTAAATATAAAAATGAATGTTGGATAGCAGTGTAAGAAAGCTTATTGTTGTTGACAGACAAGGCAAAAAAAGATCAAAAATAGTAAGCTTAAAAGAATCAAGTTTCCTTTATTTTAACTATGACAAATTTTAATTACAAAAGGAATTTCAATTAAGAGAAAATATTCAGCAGAAATTACAATTATACAAAATGTTTTACAAATAAGTATTTTTATGACACATTCTTGTACTATAAAAAAAATATCATAAAAAGACTATATATACTCACATAGTTTAAGATTTAAATAAAAATAATTAATACATACATGTGGTTGGTCAAACAAATATAAGTTTAAATTAATTTTAATGATAACATAACTTAAATTGATTTCTACTACTTCATGGAAAAATCACCGCCTGAAAAATATATCTATAATAATAAAAAGCAGGGTTCCTACTCATTTTTAAAAATAAAAAATAAGGAGTTTTTAAGGACTTTCTAAGGACAAAAACAAGTATTTAAGGACCCTTTTTTATCGCGTTACTTCTGAAGTAAGAAAAATTAAACAAATTATGACAACAATAAACTTTTATATTAACTTAAAAATTACTTTTTAAATGCAATGCTATGTTTAAAAGGTATCTATCTTAACAGAACCTCATTCTTTGACTTCCAGTTATTACTTTTTTAATTCGTTCATAATCTGGTTTGATTTCTTCACCAACTGTTAAATATGCATTTGCAAAGAATAATAAATGCAATGCACTAACTTATTATTAAAGCAAGAAAATAAATAGCATTCGAGCATTTCATGTAAAAAACAGCCACAAGTAATATATTGCCAATGTAAGTAATAAACTGTGAGCAAGAAATTTTAAAGGAACTACTAAAAAAAAATTCAAGTTTCTTTGGCAGGAGAAAAAATAAAGAGTTTCTAAGGACTCGTGGTCAAAATTAAGGACTTTTAAATATGCAAACCAAAAATAAGGAGTTCTTAAGGACTTTTAAGGACCAGTGGGAACCCTGAAAGGAAGAGTCTGCTTGTAGATTGCAAAACATCTACTTTCTACTTAGTTCCACTACTTAATATTTAATCCTTTTCGAGATGTGCACCCGAGGCTCAGATTTGTAAAATTCTATTTAGTTTTGTAAATGATTTTAACAATTTTAGAAATATTGCGTGACGAAACATCTTTAAAACAAATATTTCCAAGGTCCAAAATGTGCCTTTGCAGCTAGCTTAGTAACAGTGGGATGTGGATTCGAATTTCAATGAGGGTAGCTCATTTTATAAGAAATTGTTTACCTTTATGGTTCCCAAGCAACGCGGGACGCCAAACAGCTAGTTTGCAATATTACTTTTCTTTTTTAAAAGAAATAGCAGAAAAACATTTCTAGAAGAAAATTTGCTGTTCAAAATCTGTCTGTTACCAAACGAATGAAATTCTGTATATTTTAAAAAAAAATTATAAATTCTTTATACTCAAATCAATAAAATGTACACTAAAATACTAACAACACAGAGGTAAATGTCTAAAGATATACAAGTCATTTATGTTGAAAAAGCATAGTATAGAAATAACGTCTTGCGTACATAAAAATGTAATGGTACAATATATTGCGAAAATAGTTTAGCTTAGTGTTCACATAGTTTTAAAAAAGGGCTGGGCGGATTTGTCAAAAAGGGCACTTTTTGTTAAGCAAAAGGGCACTTTTTGTTATGCAAAAGGGCACTTTTTGTTATGTAAAAGGGCAAAGGGTATGATTGGGATACCAAGGCAATCCTACAGATCTACATTTTTTGCGGAAAAATATATTTTTTTAATTACAGGGTGCAAAGAAGATATTGAAAAAAGGCAGGGCACATTTTTCACTTCTACAAAGGGCAGGGCGCATCGGCACTTACAAAAAAAGGCAGGGCGCGGCGCCCTTTGAAAAACGCATAACAGGAACACTAGTTTAGTTAAACATAATAACAGCGAGTAAACAAGAAGAGGGGGTAACGATCTCTCCCATTGGTTTATAGATGTCAAAATTTTAATATATATATAAATAATAATAAAAAGAGTTTGTGAACTTCCCACCTTTTTCGTGTATGCTACTGAATGTCACTCATATGCACATCCATGTACAGTGCAGCAAAGGATGCTGGCTGGGGTTTGATCATGGAACTTTTTTTACTTGTAGCAAGACTCATAATCCTGCAAGGCTAAAACGTAACCATAACTGGGAGTATGGACTTGCTACTTAAGGCGTACCACCCCTCATGCTGATCAGCAAGTCAAAGGACAAGTTATTCTTATGACCTTTTTTATGCCATATGTGATTTAGAAAGTTAAATTGCCATTTTTTTTATCAAAATCATTACATTTTTAAAGTTTAGTAAGCTTTTAATCTATGGTATAACAGTGGTTCTCTACCTGTGGTATGTGTACCCCTCAGGGTCCATGGGGTCTGATCAGGGGTATGCAAAAATATTAGTAATGGCATAAAACATCTAAAATAAAAATAATAAAAGTAAAATAAAAAAATAAAGGCCAGTAAGTGTTATGAATTTGTCATTTGATTAATCTGCCAGCTGACCAAAATACTGCCGAAACAATTTTTTTTTGCATAGATGGACGAGTGGAAAGGGGGTGCTTCTTAAATGAAAAGTTTCATCAAGGGGTATGTGAAAGAAAAAAGGTGTTGAGATCCACTGGCTTGGAACAAGGGCTTAATGTTAAGTCAGTGAGACACTGGTCCTTCTTGCTCCAAGAAACAGGTATTACAGCCCAATTTTCATTCTTTAAATTTCTTCCAAAATGACATTTATATACTAAACATGCAAAAAATCCAATTTTGATAACAATTTAATACACAACACAAGAACATTTTCCGTTACTTTGGTTAGCAAGCAGATACAGAAACAAAAAGATAGTAACATTTAAGTAAAGGGAAACATTCTGCTGAAATAATGGTTCATCACCAACTTTGTGGACAAGGTGTATTGGAATAACAAAATAGCATAGGGAAACAGTCTTAAAAATATGCTCATCTGCCTGAATATTTCCATTTACAGGTATTGCTTGGGTTACCAAATAAAAGCAAATTCAAACTTGTCAACAATGATTTACATGGCTTGCGCTACAGTGTCAACTTACATTTAAGTTTAACTGTAAAAAGAGCCATTATTTAAAATGTTGTCACTCTAAGATACTTATATTTTACTAAAATAAATCATAAAAATTTAATTTAACAAAAAAGTCGGGGAAATATTTAAAATCTGACATTGAAAAGAGTTCTGAAGTCTTCCATGGACAGACCTTGAGTCACCTTTCCACCGCCATGCAATGCATCACTCGCAATACTACTCTTTCTCTCTTGGAGAGCCAAAATCTTTTCCTCGATCGTACTTTTGCAAACAAATTTATGAATAGAGACCCCTTTGGTCTGCCCCACACGGTGTATTCTGTCACAGGCCTGTCTTTCTAGGGCAGGATTCCAATGCAAGTCTAATAAGAACAGATGGTTGCCCCCAATAAGATTTAACCCAACACCCCCGGCCTTGAGGGAAAGCAACATGACCTTGTGTCCCTTGGGGTTGGTGTTGAAATCCTCACTGGCTTTCTGCCGATCTTCCGGTTTGGTGCTACCTGCAATCATGTGGTAGCCTATGTCGTCCTGTTGGAGATGGTACGCCACAATGTCCAGCATGGAGACCCACTGTGAGACGATCACACTTTTGTCCATGTTGCCAGACATCTCGGAGATCTCCTGTAGCATGTCAAACAGCTTCCGTATCTTTGTGCTGTTGGAACAGCGGTCACTAAGGTCATTTGCGTGAAACTCACTTAAACTCAAGTCTAGGCTAGATTCAGAACCACTCTCCGAAGCAGACGACCGATCTTTGATGTTCAGTGAGGACAGACACAAGGAGAGATCGTTCAGCGAGTCGTTGACCACGTCGTCTTCCTCGTCTTTTCCCAGCAGACTCAAATGTCCACAGCACTGTTGTAGTCGAAGCAGCAGAACCAGCAATGTGTTGCTTTTTATCTTGGCAAGAGGCTTGTTCAAGTACCGATTCAACACCTTCTTGACTTTCGAATCAAGTTCATCATACATCCTCATCTCTTCCTCAGATAACTCAAGGTAGCAGACTTTCACTGACTTCCCTGCCATTTCAATTAAGGGCTTCCCTGATTGGTCGGTCTCTTCTTTAGTGCGCCTCAGGAGAATGCTTTTCACCAGGAGGTTGCGGCGATCCTCACTAGCAGCGGTTTCATCGCTTGTCAGCTTCTTCCACTTTTTGTAGTCGTCGAATGGCGAAAACTGCAGGAACTTGACGAGTGAGTACATGTCTTTGAACTCGTTGTGGATAGGCGTTCCCGTTACGCACCACTTTCTGTAGCTTCTAAGGCTGAACACTGCTTCGGCCGTTTGGGTAGAATAATTCTTGATGGTGTGTGCCTCGTCCAAGACTACTCTTTCCCACTTAAGGAAGAGAAGACCAGTTTCTGTGCCTTTCGTCATCAATGCCTTTTTCTCCGAGAGAAGTATTTGGTATGTCGTCAGAACAACATCATACCCCCTCATTTCCTTTATGTCCCTGTCTCGTTTCGGACCATGATATAGCAGTACTCGCGGTGAAACATCTTTACAGTGCTTCAAAATCTCTTCTTTCCATTGGTGCACAATCGAAGCGAGACAGACAATCAAAGTCCCTTGAGTAGATAATAAGTTCTTCTCAGCAAGGAAATTCTTGTCTTGTTTCTGCTTCAACAACAAACTAATCACGGTGAGGGTCTTTCCAAGACCCATGTCATCAGCAAGAATCCCGCCGCTCGGCTGTTGTCCCTCGCGCCACACCATCCAAGTGAGAGCCTTAATTTGGTGTCTCATTAAACTCGTCTTCAGAGACGTTGGTTCGGACTCTTCCACAACGTCATCTGGAAATGTGCTGAGTGAATGGTGTAACTTTTTCACTGTCTCTTCACTGGCTAGAGATTCTGGGTAGACAGATGTATAGATTGTCCTCTGTTGTCTGCCGGTTACGAAGCCATCAAACAGTGGTTTCGCTTCAGTGAGTTTCATCAAAGGCACTTTTTCGGGCTGCCTGTAAGATTTAAAGGACGGCGAATTTACCAAATCATCAAATGCAGCATCCGTTTTGGATGGACTTTTGTTGAGCTCTGCAAACGAGGTCACATCGGTGTTCGATACTTTAAAAAATGGTTTGTGTAACACTTTTGCTTGATCAGAACTTTTGTCATTGAAACGAGTTCCCTTCGATTTGTTAGTGTTTGCCGAGCATTTTTCTTGAGGATTATCAAGGGATTTTTTTGCTTGATCAGAACTTTTGTCATTGAGGTGGATTGCTTTGCTTTTGTTAGTGTGCACTGAGGATTTTTCCTCGACAACATCAATGGATCTTTGATCAGAACCGTTTTTTTCCATGGTATAAGCAACACTATTTTTAATTTTATCAGACACTTGGTCTTTGACAGGCTTCTCACAGTCATCTTTGGAATTGCGCTTCTTACCTTCTTCCAATGCATGTTTTCCTTCGAGCTTCAGAGTTTCAAGAAGACTTTCTAAATCTTCAACTTGTTTTTTCAATTTCGCTCCTCTGTCAGGAAGCACATTTAAATTTACGGTATTCATTGTTCTCTTCTTCTTTTCTAAATCAGCTTCTGTCTCATAAATTTGAGACGTAATAACACGTGGATCGTGTCGTTTTGAGGATTCCTCCATGACTTTAAAAAATTAAAATAAATTAACAATCAGAGCATCAAGAAATAACTTTTCACCTACTTCTATGAACTGATTATCTGATACTACAATCGAAACCTAAACTCTGCGAGTTTGGCGCTCAAATGATGTAAATTGCCGAACACATGTACCTCGTGATAGTGTGAATTTGAGATAAAAAGAATTTCGACAACTGCTTACCTTACTCTCCTCAGATTCGGGAGCATTGTTAACATCTTTTCTTCGTCGAAAATGTTTTTTACGTCCTCTTCCCATTAAATAAAATAATTCTTAAATCAAATTTAAAAGAACAACAATTCGAAATTTAAAAACAAAAGCTTCCGATGACGATGACGACATAAGAGAGTAGTAATTTTTGTGACGACTAAAACTTGATGAAATTTAGTAACTAAATATTATTTAAAATACATTTTTAAGAGATTCAGAAGGTAATTTATAAAGAAATGTTAAAAAATACAAAATTTTGTAACGCAAATAAGTATCATTATCTACTAGGTGACGTCACAAGTACGTCGCCGGCCGAAACAGAAACTAGTATAGGGAGGGATTGTGGCTTGGTTTTGTTAATTAACGTCGCACTAGCTGAATAGTGGTCTATTGGCAACGGTTCGGGGCCTATCTCAAAGGAAAGACCCGCGAACGATGCCTCGTATTTTTGAACCACGGTCAGATGATGAGGACAACACCTGAGCTGGCACCCAACGCCTTCAATAGACGTCGGGACTTTGGACCCCGATCAGATTTCGCATATGATACACATTTACACACACATTCATACAGAAAGTCAAGAAGGAAAAACAATAAAAATCAAATTACTATAAAAATAAAAAATACTTTAAAAATTAGACAAAAAATTTCATCTCTCGTATTATACTTCTTGTTTAGTTGCATAAGAGAAAGCCAGATATTATACAATTACAAATATTGACGACCAACAACAGGCTCAATGGCCTAACAATGTTGGTCCATCCTTCGAGCATGAATGGACTGTAGTAAATAGAATATTATGTCTAATCGTGAAGCCAACATCTCAGACTGAATGGCCATTGGCGTACGCAGGGGGGGGTTGAGGGGGGTCACAACCCCCCCCCCCCCCATCGGTCTGTAGTTTTAAAAAAAACATTCAACATATGCTTTTTTTTTATTTTGAAAAAAAAAAAAACGAAATATTTAAAAAAAATACAAATGTATTTTTTTCTATTTAAGAATCTACCTTTGTTTGCAGAAAATAATATATATATATTTTTTTTGAATTTTGTCACTGAAAACTTTCAACAAACCCAATTGGAATGTGGTCGCGGGGGTTTTCGAGCTTGAGATGGTTTTCTATAATCAGCTGCTTATAGGCATGGCCAGAACGGCGTTTAACGAGTCGGCAAAAGTAAAACATTCTCCATTTTCACCCAGACCAGTGGCGTACGCAGGGGGTGGTTGAGGGGGGTTTAACCCCCCCCCCCAATCGGTATGAAATTTAAAAAAAAATTAGTACAAAAATAATGCTTTTTTTCCCGATTAATAAAAAATTCCAAAACAAAACAAAAAGTTTAAAAAAATATACAACGTTTTTTTTTTTTTTTACATTTAAAATCCTACATTTGTTTGCAAGAAAAATGACACAATTTCGGCGCGGGGTTAACAGTTTATGCATTTTATTACTGGGTAGTCCGACCCGATGTCCGCCGACAAGCACCATCATTTTCCCTTAGACGTAATATTTTATTGTTCAAAGAGATCTCCTCGTAAATAGGAAGAGTTATGCATCCATTCTGTAAAGAAGAACCTTTTTAAAATCATTGACTGTTTTGCTAGAGGGGGATTGGATGTTGCCCCCTCACTTTTTCAATATTGTACTTTTAAAAATGAAACGTAACCGCAACTCTTTCCTACTACTACAGGCGATTAGAGGGGTGGGGAGTCACCACCCAACTTTTTTTGGATGTTGCACTCTTTTATTTTAAATTTGCACTTTAAAAAAAACATAATAAATTTTGGTACTGAATTGACGAACCAAAGAAAAATTTCGTATACCAACCCTAATTCTTTTTGTTACTTATATTACATTTACTATCAATTTTATTTTCTCGTATTATTTTTTCCCAATAGGCAGACAGCTAACAGACATTTAGGCGCCTTACTTCCCATTTCCGTCATTACAAAATATTCATCGTTTGACTGAAAATAAAAAGAACATAAAATAAACATAGGCTTTCGATTTCATAGAGCGGGAAAAATGTTGGCGCCGATATATATCTAGGTTGAAAATTTAATAAGACAATATGAAATATTTATTTTCAATGGTAAATAAAATATCGCTTTTTTTTTTTTAGTTTAGAATATTTTGTTTCATAAAATTTGTCGACGGTATCATTTAGAATATATAGACATCTTGTAAGTCTTACAGTATAGAAGTAAATGATGACTAAAATAGTCAGGTGATATAAAGGTCAAATGAAAAGATGTTTTGAACAGTTTCTACTTATTGTACTCCTGAAAATTGGACTTTAGTTTTTGAGGCTTTATTTGTTTAGTATTTCGGAAAGTTATGGTGCTTTGTTTTGCCTTTTATAGCCAAAATGAAACATGTATCAGATGATTGTGTTAAATTATTTTCTAGAAGGTAAGTCTAAGGTAATAACAATCCAGTTTAGTTGCTTTTTTTCTTTAAAAAAAAAAAAAAAAAAGCGAAGAAAAAGACAACCCAACGAATCAATCAGGAAAGGTGAGATGATTCCATATGTGTTTTTAAAAGACTTCATTCCTATTGTCAGTTCCCATGCATACTAATTTAAAAGAATTATAACAATTGTACTACTTTTACTTTAAAATTCAATTGCTAAAATACAAATGACTTATATTTTGTACAAACATATGCAATTTTTTTTAAGCGTATGTGAAAAACAGTGGCAGATTCGTAAGTATAAAAATTAATTTTGACCGAATTACAAGTAAATTCAAGCATAATAATCAATCAATACTTATATATAAGAATGGAGTGTCTGTCTGTGGAATCGAACAAAACACCTCATTTTGAGTTTTCTTCACGATTAATATTTTTTTGTCTGTCTGTTTGTCCGGATTTAACTAAAAAACGACTGAACGGATTTTTATTAAACTTGCGCCATTTTAACAATATTTTTTAAACTTAAAATCTGCACTTTGTTTCATGGGATATCTCGAACCGTTCAAAAGTTTTAGAACTTTTTTTGTTTTACCATACGTTATTCCTATTGGATATTAACATGTAGATCTTCTCTTCATAAAATGATTGTTAAAAATCACCTTGGCTACCAAAAATATTTTTTGATGATAGGGATAAACGATGCATTTTGATTGGGTGATAAGTAAATTTCGACAAATGTTGCCAAATGAATTTAAAAAAGCGCCAAATGAATGAAAATGTCGCCATATAAATAAATAATTTCGCCAAAAAAATTAAAATGTCGCAAAAAAAATATGTAATGTCGCAATTTTTTTTAATTTTGTTAAATGAATGAAAATGTCGCCAAATGAATAAAAATGTTGCCAAATGAGCGAAAATATGGTCCTATATTGAAAAATACCAGCAAAATGGCTAAATTATTGTCCAAATAATAAAATTAATGTCAATTGGGGAACATAATCGCACAGCTCTTACTTCGCAAATTGACCACGAGCAAACGCCGGGCCATATTGCTAGTAGTTAATATGAATAAAATATAGTATAAAATAATCTTTTTTTCAAAATAAAAACTGGCTTTAAAAAAAAGCTCTAAAACGTTTTTTAAAAAATCGTTAATAATTTAAGGAACAAAAGTGGAATTTTTTTAAATAATTAAGTATTAATTTTATGCACATTATCAATTTTTGAAATTGGCTCTAAAATTTAGGTGTGGTTTTTTTGTGAATTGGCACGAACTTTAAAGAGTGGTAAAAAGTGCAAAATCCCTAAATTAAAATTTTCGTAATCTTTAGTATTTTATTTCTTAAAGTTTTTTTTTGTTTTTTTTTATATTTTTCATTTTAGTTGGAAATAATTGTAAATGTGTAAACGTAGTACGCTCAGTCAACACCAAACTAGACTGAATCATGTTTAGTAGATGTGTAATTCTAAAGTTGAATATTGATCATAGAATCTTAAAACATTGACATACAAACGACATCAGATTCTTACTGGGGAAAGAAATATTCTATATTATGTTCTGGGTTCATTTCGTCCAATTTGTTCGAATTCCGATTTGATCAAGTTGTTCGTTTTAATCAATTCGTTTGATTTATCAAATTTTTTTTAGTTCATTTAATTAGATTGATTGAATGAATTCATTCGATTTCATCGATGTCATCAAAATCGATGTAAAAGTACAGGATATTTTCATGAATGAACTCGAAAAAATTTATGAATGGAATGCCGTAGTAAACCACGTGTTTGGAGCCATACATGTTGGCCTCATTTAGATGTCAGCGTGAATATAACGTTATGATTCCTCTACTATGAAGGATCCATGCTCGAAGGGTATATCTAGTACCTCCTAACTAAATCCCTCAATGCCTAACTTTTTCTTAAAATCCGTTACTCCTTTACAATTAACAATATTCACTGGCAGGTTGTTCCATTTGTCTATTACCCTATTATATAAATAGTGTTTCCGATTAAAATGGGATCCCACCCCAGAAAATAGTTTTCAAAGTCTTAAAAAACATGTTTTGATGTCATTTTTATTTTAAACACATGACTGAATTTATTTCATAATTAGAAAGTGATTTTTACTAATTTTAAAAATAGATTTAATGACTGATATTGGACGATTTCATGAAAATAAATGATAACTGTTGCTGTTTCGATATTTATCAGCCAACATATTCCTGTTTTACTTGAATGAAAATTAATATTTTTTTTAAATAAAACAATGGGGAGAGGGGGGAGTTAATAATAGCCAGTAATTTTAGCCAACTGAAAAGTGCTCCAACAAAAACCGACAAAAGGAGAAAGGTATTCAATTCGACTGTTATGTATTTTTTTAATGTATGTTTGCGCAAGATTTCTGTTCTATACTCGGGGACAGCTTAAGTTGAGCATAAAGCAATTGAATATTTATAAATATCATAGCTTCCGCTTCAGGTTCAACTTAGGTTGTCCCCGAGTATAATTCAGATATTTGGAAAATTCTTTTTTGTTGGATAGAGGATGCCTCACTTGGTCACTTTTTGAAAAATATATCCTGTTATCCGGCATTTAACTATCCGAAATTTTCAATTAACGGGATCGGTTGAAAAAAAATACTGCCCGATTTCGGAAATTCTTTTTTTATTAAATAGAGAAAAAGTAAATTTTGTAAAATTTAAAAAAAAAATCGGTTATCCGGCTGTTATGCGAGTATACGGAAATATAAATAAACCGGACTTTTTTTTAGAGATCTCTCCGATTTTAAAATATTTTTATTGTTGAATAAATATTGCACAATGACATTTTGTTCACCCAGTATTTATTAGCATGGGTAAGGATTGTTTTACAATATACATGGTGAGACAATATAGTTTTGTTTATCCGGCATTTACAAAGAACCGGATTTAGGACGTGGAAAATGTAAGCAACAACTTGAATTTCATGCTGTATAATGTATAATAGAAGGGAGCCCCCTTCTAAATTAAAAGCTAAAACGGAAAATATTTAAAAAAAGACAAACTCGACTTTTTTAAAAAATGCACTAGAAAGTAAAAAATATATTTTAATTTTACGAACAAGTTGAAAAAATTGTATTTTTTTATTATTTAATTATTAATTAATATTTTAATTATTTAATGTCAATTTTATACTTACTAGGAGGCTTCGCCCCCAGCTCCGCTAACGCTCCGCCAACCCCCGGAGAATTGTTACGCAATCCTCATAGGTTTGCTCAGCAAACCACTTTTCGCTTCGCTCGCTAAAAGGTAGGACACAAAATTACAATGTGTCCTAGTAACAATACTTTTTTTAATTATATTACCAAAAACTTTAAACGTTGAAACTGTAAATTTAAATTATAATTCATCTTGGCATCAATACATTTTTTCGCCATATAAATCAATATAAAATCATTTAATTTCTTTTAAACTACAAATGAAAACAATGGAACCACTGGCAAGCCATTATTTATTTTTTCTACCATTATTTATTATTTTCCACGTTATTTTCACACCTTTTCTGCGTTTTAGTTTAATTTATAACATTATTGTTAGTTTGTTTTGGCATAATTGACGTTAAGCTTACCATACTCTTGCCTACCAGAAGTGTGTATGTTACTAAGTTAATGCGTCATAAAAATGAAGTTTATAGAAATCTAGTTTTCAAAATTACCAACAGATGGCGCCACCTCAATGTTCGCTCATGTAAAGTTTAGTAAAGCGTTTTTCAAAACTTCTATTTTTAATGTAATAGGGTTTATATTCTTCCTAATTTAAGCTGACATCAACAAAATAATTATTTACTAATGAATTGAAGGGGCTAATCGTCAAATAGGCTTACATAATGGCAAAATAAAAATTTGGGCGCAACAGAATTTCGTAAACAAACTAACTGTTGCCATTCCGGTTACAGAAAAACAGCGTTTTTCAATCACCGCGTAAGATAAATATATATAAAGATTACATTTTTTTTTTTTTTTTTTTTTTTTTTAAAGCTGAGTTGGACATGTCTTGGGTATTAATAATAATATAAAGATTACAACTTTGTTGAAGTTGGTGCCAATTTACAAAACACGTACCTAAATTTTGGCGCAGATTTCAAAACGTTAAAATTAGTATAAAATTGATATTAAATAATGAAAATTTTTTTAATTTGAAGGTAAAATAATTTTTTTAACGCATTTTTTTAAAAGTCAGTTTTCCTATTTTTATAAAAGGTTATTTTATTTTACACTTTCTATTTATGGATATTACCCGAGGAAAGGCAACACAATATAAATGCGTCGCCCGTTTCCGAAACGTATCTTGTCACTTTTTAAAATTTACGGTAAACCACTTTTTTTTTTCGTTTTAAATTTTTTTTCTACACCTGGAATTATATAAACCATGTTGTTTAATATGCAAAATAACGTTGTTTTCTTACTTCCATGTGTAGAAATAAAATTTAAAACGAAAATATAAATATGATTACCACAAGAGGGCGTGTTTGAATTGGGCGACACGAACGGTGAGTGGTAGAGAGCCTCGTTGATACTCATTTACAAGATATTATCGAAGCTTGAAGGAACACTTATTATTGAGATGCTGGATCACGATTCTCGTCGGAAAACGAGGCGGCCTCATGCAATCAACTCAGGAGTGTTGACAAACGTTAGTGAGTATAGGGGTTAAACTTCAAAATTTATAAAATAAGCTATAAAAAAAATTATAAAAACTTACATAGCAGAATTCATCGCCTCCATTAAACAAACACATACTTCTCCTAACATGATTTGGATATTTTAATATCCTCGTTTTAAAATATTTAGCATTTTATTCAACACTAGATGAAATGCCCGCTCTACGCACGGGGAAGGAAATAAATTACAAAATTGGCGAAATAATTTTTATAAATTTGGCGACATTTTTTTTATTCATTTGGCGATATTTTGGTGATATTTAGTTATCAGCCAATCAGAATGGGTTATATAATATTAAAATATTTCATTGTTTCAATCTTGAAATATTACATTGTTCTCCACGTTAATCCTAAAGTGTTTTTAAAAAATGGTTATTTTGGCAGTTCGAATTTTTAAAAATTCTTTTTTAGTGCACCCCTAGGGCCCAATGTGTTCCAATATTCAGCACTCTAGGTCTTTTGGATCTGTAGATGCCTGAACTAACGTCGCTACTAACATCGAAAAGGGGGGTTTTACACCCCCTTAAATACGGTCGATCGGAACAAAAATAGCTTACTTTTCCTATTTAAGGTATAAGGAACAACTTTGCCAAATTTCTTCTCCGTGGGTATACGGGAATTTGGAGAATTAGTGATGAGTGAGGTTTTTCGCATTTATATATATATATATAGATTATCAACCCCTCCTCCCCCCAAAAAAAAATTCAAATAGAAAAATTGTCCCGAAAGATATTTTTTCATATTAGTATTTTTTGCGGGTGCATATAGGCTGGGAAACACGTCCTTGCGCTTTTCTTCTGTAGTCACCGCGCTTGACGTCCGACACACTTAAACCAACCAGTCCAGCGTCCCGGGCGTCAATACAGTCGAAAAATATAAAATGTCAATTATTCCAGGTGCAGTTCAAACATTCAAGTAGGATTTTTCCGTTTCAAACGTCTTGAGGTTCTCCGAGTTAAAAAGTTTGGTTTTGAAAAAATTGGTATAAGCGTATTTTTGTTTTTATTATAGAGTACTATTAATTTCATTTTACTTTGTACTTAAATTCGATATTTATTAAAAAAAATGTAAAAAATAAACTTACCAGTTTAAAAGAATTCGAAGAAAATATTGAACTTCAGAGTTATGAATAATACACATACAATATAGAATTCTTGTCAGAATATTTTTTTATTTTATTGAGAAAAAAATATTACAATCTTCTAAATATATACACAACAACTCGTAATATTTGATCATAAGACAATATTTAATACCTTATTTTATTTGGTATCAACATCTTTTAACGTCCATTTTAAGTAGAAAACTTTTAGTCACTTCACATATCAACACTATATAATCATTAATCAGTCTGTAGCTCAAATTTCACAAAGTCAAGTACATCGCCTAATATTAAAATTCAATAAGCAATCACTCGATTGTCTTAATCAATTACATTAAATTAGATCGACTGCAATAGAGGAATAAACTATTTAAGTTAATCGCAAGGTTCTTTTTTTTTACACATCGGCAAAGCCGGAGCCGGTGACGGCGCCTAATGTAATGTCATCTTATTTACGGACAGAGGTCTAAAGTTTTCAAAATTATTAAGGAAGGGGGTCATGATTTTTAATTTTTAATAAAAGGCATAAACTTTATGGAAATTGAGGAAGTTTTTAAGAATATTAGGGGGAGGTGTGGGGATTGGCCCATGGATCCAATACAAGTTTTTGCCTGTGTGTACTAATGCAATGCCAACGTGACCGACCACGTGCTAAAATTCTTATTGGATAAATGTGCGTCCCGCAGCAAGTGCCTTCGCCGGTTCCGATTTTGCCGGTGTGTAAAAAAATACCGACTTAACATTATTGATTATTATACACTAAGAACAGCCCTATTCTTTTGTCCATGATAAGCTCTTATCTCTAATTATATCCATTGAATCTTTTAGAGGTTTTTTTATAATTTGCCATAGTTGGTTTTTACATTTTTCTTTTCCTCCGGAAATACATATTTTATGTCTATTAATGTTTTTTGTAATAAAATAGTAAGTTCTTTATATTCTGCCAAACGACAAGGGGCGTTTGCATTTGGAAAGCACTGTCATATAATCAACAACTAATCTGACACATTTTGGTGAAAGGCATTACATGGTCTCCAACTGAGTACAAGTTATTCTCTTATAGCTGTGTTTATGTCACTACCTACTATTATTTAGGTTTATGCTTTTCATCATCTGAAGTAGCGTTTCTGCAATATGAAGCTGAGATTCGTAGGGCCGGTTAATCCATTATAGCAGAACTGTCTTATAACACAAGATTTCTAGTTTATGTACAAAAAGTTCCTTAAGACAAAACAATCCCATTGATTCCACGTCCCATTGGGATTTCAGTCTACAATATCAAAATTGTAACAGTTACTTTTCTGTTCTTGTCGCCATCTCATTTTATTTGATTGATAAACGTCGCACTACAGCTACATAAGGAATTTATCCAAAAGGAAAGACCCGGAAACAGTAACTCGAAACGCTTACCTTCTGAAGAGGACAACAATGCAGCAACCCCATATAGTATACTTTTACTTTCCACACCGCGACTATGTCTTGCTTTAGGTCTGATGCAATGTTATTTAATACATATTGGCACCCATGTTAACAATCTTTCATACACTTTTTACAACTTGAATTGATTTTTTTTTGTATATAAGTTTTTACTCGAAAATCATAATATCAGAATATAACAGAGAATCCTACGCGTTACCTTACCCTTTTTTAGTTTAGAACTTGTAAGCAGGGTCACGACGAGTTATCCGCTTTGAGGCAAAGTTTAGAACATCATTGTTGAACGTTTTATACTACTAGAACTAAAGCAATTTTGCCCACAATCTGTTCACGTCTCAGTTTTGTTTCCGTAACAGTAATATCGTCCCCTGTGCGACGGCAGCGGACACTTGTACTTGGACAGAGCCGACGTGTACCACGACGTCGGATCCCCGTCCGCGACCGCAGTGGGCGGGGCCGCCGTGTACCATTCGACGTTCGTCACGGATACGTTCGCCGGGGCCGTCTGCAGTTCCCCTGTGTGCAGGATGGTCTTGTGAATCGTCTCCAGCTCCTTGGTGAAGAGCAGCTTGTGGTTCTGCTCCAGCATGAACTCCCAGCACCTGTACTTCTCGACTTCTTCTTCCGGTTCGCGGGTCTCGCCCCTGAGTGTGATGACGGCCACGCACTCTCGTCTGCCGCCCGCCAGCGCGGAGGACATCTCAGAGAGGGCCTTGCTGGCAGCCACGGGGGAGGTCTTGCCCTGTACCTGTAAACGATATTGGAATAGTAATCAATATATGGATGTGGACGGGTGTGTCCTTCGAGATAGGCCCCGAACCATCGCCAATGTGTGGAGCTCTGGTGCGACGTTAGTCAAGCGCGGATCCAGGTGGGGGGTAAAGGGGAAATTACCCCCCCCCCTAACATCTAAGATTATATTTTCAAAAGTCACCTTAGGCAATGAAAAATTTCAAACTAAAAGGGTTCAAATTTGGTGTTCATGACAACAATATACTGTATTACCCCCCCTAACAATAATCTCTGGATCCGCCCTTGACGTTAGTTAACCTATACAAGAATGTGGCTGAGGCAACGTTAATGTTTGGTAGTTGGTAAGTAGGTTGAATCAACGTCGCACGAGAGCTGAACAGTGGGCTGTTTGAGGTCTATCTCAAAGAAAAGACATAGGAACACAGCCGCGTATTTTCGAACCGCGGTTTAGATGACGAAGACGACACCTATTCTGGTACCCGAACCCGACGCACGTAACCCCAATAATCAATAGGCGTCAGGACATTAACAGGTATCAGGATTAAAATTAATGTGCACCAGTGGACCCATAACCGGAAAGTTATTGTTCGAATATCGACTTCGAGAGTATAGTGAGCTCGTAATCAGATCAGAGGGTTATAAATGTTGTTCCTCATCTTCCGTAAAAAATATCCAATATATAGAAGATCTGGTGCAAGTTAAATCTATCGTGATCCAAACATTATTACGACCCTTCATCTAGTGCTTAGGGTGCAGCCTAGGTGTTATTCTCGTCATACAATTCTGGGTCAAAACTGTGAGGGAGTGTTTCCCGTTTTTTCATTCGGAATGGATCTTGAACAGTCGTCAATAGCCCATTGTACAGCTCTATTGCGACGTTGATTCAACCAACCATCCAACCTTTTTTAATTAGTTGATTAAATAAATATCGCACTAGAGATATACAATGGGTAATTGGAGACGGTTCGAAGTTAACTGTTATGAAGAAAAGACAAGGAAACACTGTATCATAATTTTGGACCATGACCTGACATAGGCGTGTAGATGTGTCGACCACGGCAGATTTAATAAAAACTAAGGCCCTTCTACACTGCGGAATAGTTTTGGCGCACGACCGGAATTAATCTGGCAACCCTCCGACTACGAGCTCTCTACATTCACATATTGAGATTCAAACCACAAACCCCCGGTTATCAGTCCGGTACTGAACCGTCTAGTCCACGCTGGCCCTAATAAGTTTTAAAAAGTAATTAAATCGGCGTGGGGGAGATGGTTAAGATATATTACATCTAACTGGGCTTAAAGACCTGTAGTTAGTCGTCATTATTTCTATTTGACACTTTCATGTATTCTCGGGCTTTGCAAATACGGTCATTTACACACCTGTCCGTGTATCTCTTCCGCAGGGACGCAGGTGGAGAAGGAGCTGTCGCCGAACACCAGGAATCTGTCCTGGGGGCTGAGCACCAGCTCCCGCACTTCCGGCTCCGGCAGGGAGGTCCACGCGCCCTCGGGTGCCGGCAGAGGGCTCTGGTGGTTGCTCAGGTGGTTGTTGCAGCACACCTCCGTCGCCTAGAAGAGATATCGAAAAATTCGATTAGGGAGCGTTCATTTATTAAGTCACGCTTCTTTTGGGTCCTTTTGTACTCCTCCTTCCCCCATGTCCCGAACTGTCCCTTTAGCCTTACCTTATCCTCATGTCCCAGTCACGATATAGTTTTGCGGTTAAAAAAGCAGGCATTGCAACCAGAACTCTGTGTATTTTAGGAAAAGTTATAAAGATTGCGAATTCTATAAAAACATGACTTCAAAGTTTGTGAAACGAATTTCTACAATGTTTTGCTATGTCACGCTACCACAGAGACCTCTCTCCTGATATCACGTCACATGAAAGACCTCTCCACTCCCAAGGACGTGTAAACGTAACATATGAACAGCCTCTGTGATGCTTACTTGTTTACCGAGAGGAGAACAACGGCCAATATAATTATCTACTTTAATCAATGCTAAAGGTGGAAAGTAGAATAATTTTGTTTTACTTAACCTTTTTTATTTATTTTAGTAGAGATGCCTTTCAAACGTTCTCCGATGTTTTAAGTTAGATATTTTTTAAAAACAAATAGAGTATTTTGTATTATAAATTTTGTAGACTGCTTGGAAAAATTGAGTTACACTAACGTATACACTGAGTGGCCAAAATATTCTGACCGTCTGACGCTTGAAGGTACACGTGAGCTGCGACGTCACTTAAAAAAAGGAAAGACTTTCACTCACAACTTTAGTAGAAGTATTTTGTTTGAAGAATGGGTAAAAAAACTCGATTTGGCGGGCTTTTAGCGTGGGATGATTATGAGTCCTGGGAGTCATGGAGTGAACATCAGCAAAACCGCTACATTTGTGAAATGTTCAAAAGCAGAACTTCTGTAGTGAAAGTATTTAAAGGTTGGAGAGTTAAACCAAAACACCTGGGTCCCAACGTGCCTCATGTGGTCGTCAATGGCCGTTGAATGCTCGAGAGGAAAGAAGGGTATCTAGATTTGTAAGGGACAACCGAAGGTCAGCAGTGCAGCATATTATTGCAGATTTCAAACAAGGATCACTAAGCAGATTTCATGCAAGGAATACACCCTCCCCCCCCCCAGCAGATTTTATACAAGGATTTTATACAATTATCCCTAAACGCATTATTCGCCGTAAACTTCAGCGTATGGGATATAGGTATAGTAATATTTTATCCACCAATATAACAAGGTTAAAAAGAATAAAATATGAAAAATGCTAACTCAGGATTTTTTTTTTAATATACCTATAAAAATATATATAGTTCTATATATTATAGTCCTTCTTGCAATTACGAAATTAAAGTTAGCTATTGCATAATTTTTTTTTGTTGTATAATTAAGCTATCTTTGGAAAGTATTTTGAGGCACGTGTACTAATTTAAGCTTTTTTCTATAAATTAAAAAAAAACTCTCAATACACACGTTCAACTATTTAATCATAAACTATTCATACAAACTATTTTATACTATGTACTCACAAACTTTTACATTTTTAGTTGTACATACCTGCATAGCGGATGTCCATTCCTCAATCGCAAAAGGGGGCGTTTCCTGCCTCTGTGCCAGCACGATGACGTTTCCAGCCCTGCCCAGCACGCAGGACGCTGGTCGGCCGACGGTGCCCAGCCTCAGTGTCACTGGGCTCCCTGTACAGGATGACAGCTGGCATAGCGTCACGCCCAGCTCTTTGGTGTACCCGCGACTTCTGAGATATCTGAAATGATCGTTGTTCAACTATTAAGGTAACGCAAAATTATAAATTATGGAGGAGAAAAAAAAGTGGATTTTTATTGTTTTAAATGTATATTTTCTTGTTGCTCCCATAAAGTTATATTTTAAAGTTCAAAGTGCAAAGTAGAACAATAAGTTTAATATAGCCAAATTGTTTTTTTATTCATAGAGAAAGGATCTGTAACATTTCAGAGCTTTAAATAAAAGAGAATCATCCGAAAAATGCCTACTAAAATAATATTCTCCATAAATCTTTAAAATTACAAATACTTTAAGTTTAAAATCTAAAGTTTAATAATGAGTAACAAAGGATTGTAAAGGTGAGTTCTACTTCAAATTAGAGAAATGAAATAAACTCGTTTTAGGCCCATTCTACAAGGGAGAGATAAACGCCCGCGAGCTTTTGCAGACGGCTCTGCGATTGATGGGTTCAAACCACATAATTTGTATGCTCGAATCACAGAGCCATCTGCTAAAGCTCACGCGTTTTTACATTGTTCGTGTAGAAGGGGCTTTAATCAATACGCATCAAAAGTTAAATTTACTTTACAATAAAATAATCAGCAAAAATATTTTTTTTCTGAAAACTGTTGCTATTTTTTTAGAACAAATTTGTTTTTGAATAAATTTATTTCTTTATACTTTTTTACATTATACCTTGTTATTATTATAAATTGTAGGTTTTCAGCAATTTTTACTTAGCCTGCATAAAACCTTGAACGTGCTTAAAAAAAAATCTACATTATCATAAATTCGCAGAAGGTTCTTTTTTTTTTACTTTTTTTAATTGGGTTGACAGAGGAAAACTTTGGCGAAGTCTCGCCTAACTAAATTCTCGTGGAATGTCTAAAGTTTCAGGTACCTTTTTTTGTAATTTCCCCTAAGTAAAGGTTCTGTTCGATAGTGAGCAATAGACGTTTGAAATAAGCTCTACAATTCAAAATAATAATATTTCGTCTAGAAGTAACAGAAAGAAGCTCTCACCTGACGCTCGCCAGCAGAGCGTTCCTCAGGAAGTCGGGAGGCGATCGTTCCCTCTCCTCCCGCAGAAGGTGGGGAAGGACGCCGCGCAAATGCGCCACCTCCTCAGCGTCATCCACCTCCACAAGGGCTATCAACGCCTCCTGTCGTCCGCTCGCGGTGTCCTTTTGGAATTCGATGTAGATCCTGTCGGAAACACGGTTATAGACAAGAAATCCACAAATGCACTCTATTCAAAATTTCGTTTTATTACAAAAATATTTTCGAAGAGAACTCTGTTTTTTTCTTCTGAAATCGGATTTGTTAAGTGTTTTTAAAACCTTTCCCGATAAAATTTTTTTTTGGCAAAAACAGCACTGTAAAAAAAAAGTATTTAAAAATGAGTACATGGACCTCCTCGTTTTTCTTTGAGTACAATCGCATCGAAAATGAGCGATGGCGTACTCAAATTTAAGTAACCGTACTTTCTCAAAATTGAGCAGTGTGATTTAATATTGCCAATCTTAGCTTCTTTTCAAGCCATCTTAATAAAGCGACTTGACAAACTTAAAATAGTTGCTCAGAAGATGGTTTTCCACATTATTTGATGTCGATTGCTTAAATGGTATGAGTTATTACAACTCAATTATCTTACTTGCCATTCTATTGCGCACCGTTTAAACATTTCTTATGTTTAGAACTTCTTCAAGTCGTCCTGGTAGTTTAAAGGATAAGGCTCTGGACTGCGGTACCTGAAGATTTGGGTTCGATTTCCGATAAATCTTGGTTGTCATTGTCGATATTTATTGAAAGGGATTTATGAAATCAGCCTATGTGGGCTACCATCTGTTCTTTTTATTCATTGTACTGATTTTTGAGTACACGTCTTTTTCAAAAATGAAGATTATGTGTTCGGAGCCATGTTAAGCATGGAATGTACTCAAATATGATTAAATTTTACTTATTTTTGAGTACCTACCTGAGCGCAAACTCGAATGTTGATTGGCTGAAACCAATTTAGTGGGGCGTTACCCAACCGCCAATTAATCAGAGACACGCTTTATAAAAGCATGTAATACTAAAAGTTATAGGTTTTGTTTAAAATAATGGGCACTGCCTTTGTTTAGATATACACAAGGTGTCCCGTCAAGACCGCATAACGCGGTTTCAACGGAACACCTTACAGCAGTGGTTCCCAAAGTGGGTTCCGTGGAACCCTGGGGTTCCACGAAAAAATTTAGGGGTTCCGCGTGACAAATTTTATTTGATTAAAAAAATAAGAATGGTGTTTAATATATTCACATTTTCCTTGGAAAGTTTACCATTCCATGGATTATGAAAATTTGATTGAATTGAGTTCGGATACACAATTAGAAGCCAAATTTAGATCAGTTTCATTAACAATATTCTGGTCAGATGTATTCGATGAATATCCGAATTTAGCAAAACAGGCTATTCGAATTCTATTGCCGTTTGCAACCACTGATTTGTGTGAAGCTGGGTTTTCAAAATATGTTGCGACAAAAATCAAATATCGTAACAGACTTGATGCTGCACCAGATATGCGAGTTCAGTTATCAAACCTAACGCCCAATTTTAAGAGAATTATGAAATCAAAGAAACAGGTGCATTCTTCACATTAAAGATTTTCCATTTATTTTAGTTTATGTTTTGTATTTTAATTAATTATTTCTATGATAAATTGTTTTTTTTTTAGTTTTGCTTAATTCAATAAAATCTGAAATACCAAAATAATACTTGTTTCATATAATATCAGATATTAAATTTTGAAAAGTCGTTGATTAAAAAATATTCAGGGTTCCGCGATCATTGGAAACAAATTTTGGGGTTCCACGACCAAAATAGTTTGGGAACCACTGCCTTACAGATTAATTCTTGGGCAAATGCTAGCGGGGGTTTTGCTGGTTGGTTCTATTTACCTGGTGTTCCCGTCTTGCGATTCTGTGAATCCGAGGATCCATGGGCATGCGATTTCCGTCTCTTTCTTCGCGTTCTCTCCCAGCGGGGCCTCCCGACCGGCACAGTTGACGTCCACCACAGCAACCGACCTCTGGCAACTGTCAAGAAACACACACACCGTTACGAATTTCTTCGGGCATTTCCTTGCTTTTTTAACCGCTGTAACTTCAGTTCTAATCAGGGAGGAGAGAGGGGGAAAGGAGAGGCCTTTCTCACAACCAAAAAACGAAGTATAGCCGACCGGTTTTCAAAGTTCTGCGCATAACAGAGCGCTATGCATTCTCCCTAGGCATTCTGGGAATGAGATAACAGCAATAACACCACAGAGAACGACGTCCAATGAGAATGAGCCATCTGAACGCGTCAAGCTTTCGCCTTCCTACCTTCTCCGTGTATCGGAGTCGCTTGCTAGCTGTCTGCAAACCGGTTATCAGTGAAAACGAAACATTTATCTGCTTCCCGACAGGCATTGCGCCAGTACCTTATTTGTGCGCTACTGCGCATGTACATTGCCCTATCTTCTCTCCTCCATTATCTTTGGTTCTAATAGACGGATTGTGGAGAGAGTGTGTTTAAATTGCAGAAATCGTATGTATTTTTTTTCTCCACTATTTCTAATGCAATTACATTTTTATAACTTTTAAAAAATTCAAATGTGGTACGTATGGAAAGAAAATGAAAAGATCTATGCTTCGGGTTATTTTATTTTTTCATTGTAATAATTTAAAAGGTATTTATTAGCGTCTAAATGTAAACATCCGAGGAAAAGGAATTTTGTAAAATAAATTAAAAATACTTCCAATCAAATTATCAAAAATCTAAAAACGCCTAAGCACAGAAAGCATTTCAAACTTTTATACGTTAAAAAAATAATTTGAATATTTTCGAAACTCTTTGAGAAAATAGAAAAATAGGAATGTCCTATACTTTAACATTGAGAATTGAAAATGTAGGTGGCGTGTAGCGAACAGCCTTAATAAGTCTTTCAAATCTGTCGGCTTTGGCAGAAACTTGCGCGGCACTCTAAGTATTGATATTTCAAAGCCCCATTACTCAAATGAAAAATCAATCCACATGGATAAATGACCTTGACAGTTTAAACCTTATGTGCGAAAATTGTGTGGAGACACAATTTTCGCACATAAGGTTTAAACTGTCAAAGTTATTTATCCATGTGGATTGAGGGTCGATTTGTCGAAGATTTCACTGTGAAGCCAAAATATCCCACTAAAGTTTAATTTCAGCATAAGAAATTCGAACAGGTTGAAAGAGCAATTCAAGACAAAAATATACCCTAATAATTTTTAACTTATAACACACACACACGTGCGAAGAGATTTGAAAAAAAAAAAAAAAAAAAACGGTCGTGCGTATAAAGTGTTTACGAACTAAACCTTACGGTACAAAGGGGACTGCGGCTATCCGGTATTTTATTCATATATTCTTTAAATATTATAAATAATTTTTAAAAGAAAAGTTTTATTCAATTGGAAACGTTCGAAAATTTACTTTTGGATATTTTTTTTTAATGTATTGCACGCAAATCGAACAAAAATTTCATTTTTCAATTATTGAAATTTAAATAAGTATGGACTATTTCTATTAACAATTTTTAGCTCTATTATAAGCACCTAGAAGCTTTGATCTAGTTGAACTTTCCCATTTAAGCATATTAATTGGTAAAATTTTAAATACTGTATCACAATTCTTGTTAGTGTCCACAAAACGATAATTTTCTCAAAATTGTGTGTTTTTGTTTTAAAAGACATTTTCTTACTACTTATTTTAATATTTCAATACTTTTTTAACTGAAATATTACTTATTGAGCATTTTAAGCCACGCATTTTACCTGATAATTGTTATTATTATTTTTAAACGCAATCATTCTTTTTGAAATTGATAAAAATTATTTCAGGTAAACATCTGAAGGTTGAAATCTGTAATTGAATGTTACTAAATTTGTATGTTAACTTTTATGACAATCGATAGGCCAATAAAGGCTAATAAAGTCATTTATGGCAAAAACGCATAGTTTTAAGAAAATAAAAAAATTAGTGGACCTTAAAACATTTGTTGAAAGCATAATTACAATGGTTTAAAAATTTAAATTACTTATAATAAAATTATATTTTTTTTTTATTAGAAGCAGAAAAGTTCTTCAAATTTAATAATTAAATATTCTATGTGATATTCGTTCATCTACCTGTTAATTCTACCTGTCATACATATTTTAATAAAAATGCATTCAGAAAAGATGGTATGCAGATCCTATTCAAAAACATTTGAATAGTTTCCTCAAAAACGTTAATCCTTTCACAGAATATTGTGAAGCGTTAACCACATTGTAGAACTAGTTTTTTTATTCGAATTTCTAGTAAGAATGTTTTTTGATATGCTCTGGTTAACACCTAATTTGTCCCGCCAAAGAAATTATTAATATTCTTCATGCACTGTGAAACACGCCGTAATAAATATTCACCTAAGAATAATACACCACTCGGTCAATGGAAAAGAGTTTCAATTCTCCAACATTTCACTCTACTGAATGAATTATCTATCAAAGGCGTGGACAACACCTTCACCTTGGAATGTAAAGCAAACATGTTAGAATTCTTCGCCTTAAATACTTCACAAGTTTGGAAAATTTTCATCGAATATAAAACCCGCAGCATCCTCAAAGCATCATCAGAACGATCCTGTTCAAGTGACGGTTTACTACCAATTCACCTTCATTTTCCAATTTGTAAAAGTACCTTCTATCATTCTACAAAAGATCCTTTTCCGGTGATTATTCTACAACCAAACTGTGCCAGTGACGGCTTAATCCAAAGTTTCGGGCTTCCAAAGATAAAGATTCTGCCATTTGCCATACAAGATTCATTTGGCGCAAAAGATATCCTGTCATTTTCCAAAAAGAGAATTCCCTGTCGCTTGCTGTTGAATAAGGTTGTGACGACCAACTTGCACCTAAAGATTTTGTCCGACGTTCGCCCGAAAACATCTGCCAGTCAACTACAGCTAAACAATCTGCCACTTTCAACCAAAACAATACGGTCTATCGCGAACAACAAAGTATATTCTACAAGCATGTCTTCCCTCACATCTGCCTTCCTCCTACTCTCACTCGCTGCCATGGCACTCGGCGGACCGGTCATTCTCCTGGACAGACCTCCCGTCCAGCAATACTTCCAGCCCTATGAGTTCGGATACGAGTTCGGGGACGGTCTCGGAATGGCCCAGCACCGAAGAGAGGCTGCGGACGGCACGGGGGCCGTGACTGGAAGGTACGGATACCTCGATCTCTTAGGGACCTACAGGAACGTGGAATACACGGCCGACAAGGACGGTTTCCGTGCCGTGGTTAGCAGCAACGAGCCCGGGTCCGTGAGCCAGAGCTCTGCCGATGCCGTGTTTGTGGTGGGACCGCCGTCGTCCGGCGCCGTCGCTCAAGGACTGAGGAAGACCCCGACTTTTGTAGCCTTGTGATTTGTTTATGCATTGGGGATCTGTAAGATATCTTTGTAAATAAAAGGTGTATTTGGATTTTAATGGTGTTTTGTATTTGCATCGCATAAAGTTGAGTTCACAATGAGGATATATGAATTGTCTAGTTTCAAAATCAAATGGATCAATTTTTATAAATTTTACTGGTGACGCCAAAAACGATTGACAGCCACGTACTTTTGGATCTAACACTGTGACTTTCAATGCGTGTTTACACAAAATTCAGACACGTTCAGTAAATATCGCTTTGCAAGGTGTTTCAGATGCATTGAAGAATACTCAACTTAAAATTGTGTTTTGTAAATCTATTAATAGTTTAAAATATCCTGAGATAACACTTTTGGCCTCCGAGGAATTCTCAAAGTGCCAGTTGTGAACACGAAGTCCATCTGTTAGGATAAACGTCCATATGTTAAATTGTGTGTATAAAAGTGTTTAAATTTGTTTTTTAAAAAAATTGTTGCTGTAAAGGTCAACAATATATATTTTTTAATTTTACAAAGATATTATTAGGCGATTATTATTATCAAGAAAAATTTAGTTATTTTATCTATAAAGTTTTGTTATTTTCTAATAATAATCAAACTTTTCACTTCATTTTCAATGTTATTTTTTATTCAGCTTAAAAAATGCTTATTATCGCCAATGTATATCAATAAGCAATTTATTTTACAACTTAAAACTATGGTAAAGGTATTGGTGTAAGTATACACCAAAATAACGTGTATTATAATGGTGTGAAATGATGTGTATATCAATGGGACATGAATGTTTTATAAATGCGTCCATCTGTTCGGAAAAACGTCCATATGTTTAATTTTGTGTATAAACGTTATGCGTGTATATGCGTTTCGTTTTCTAAGGGACACACATCGTTATTCCCCAGAAAAATCAATTTTCTCTTTAAATAATATTCAGAGCATCCGTATGGAAACAATACAGTTCTTAAATGATGTCAAATTATCACAGCTAAATCAGCGATTCTCAACCTGTGGGGCGCGCCCCCCTAGGGGGGCGCCAGCACACTAGAGGGGAAAATATTATTTAAGAGAAAATATTATTTAAAAAAATTGATTAACTGACTGAAAGGAAAAGCACATTCACGATAGATTCGATAGCGATAGAAGGATCGACTTGAATGAGGACTGGCTGGAATTGAAACTTGTGTTATCGAACATTTTCCTTCTTCCTATGAGAAAACATTTGCTCTGAGCATGCTCGGGACGGGATCAGTCGTGTGGATTCCCTTCCACAAACATTTCTTATTTTTTATTTTTTTTAGTCATGCTTCTGTTTTATTCCTTTTATTATTCGAAAAAATTTATTCCCAGTATCTGAATTTAGCTCACTCCGTCTAGGTTAACTTTCATTAACGAATTTTTCTACTTTCATATTCTTTTAACGTTATCTCCCTGTTTGGCTTTCATATAATATTTAAATTTTCCCCGGTATCATTCACTTCATCTGTTCCCCGCCCGCTTGGCAAAATGCCAGATGTGGTTTCTCGCCAACGTTGGCTCGCTTTTACTCTTGTTTTAGCAGTTAGTTAAAAAAAAAAATTAAAAACAGAATCCAAAATACACAATATTGTTGTGTACATTTTATTGTAAGTGGGGGGCGCGATGAAAATTATGATTGAAAACTGGGCCGCGAATACTGAAAGGTTGAGAAACGCTGCCATAATGGATTTATGAAAGTTATAGCAGCAATAGACGCACTTACCACAGATGATGGAAATCCTTGGGGTCGATCTGCAGACTGCAGTTTGCCGACAGGTCCAGATAGGTGAGATCTTTGGGAACGATGGAAGCCAGCTCCAGTTGGTGTATTCTGTTGCAAGCCAGATCAAGAACCTGAAAAGTAACGCAGCGCTTTTAATCTCTTATACCCAACAATTTGTATGTATCGAATATATCAATATATCAACAATTTGTATGTATCGAAAGTATCAATATATTCGAAACATTGATATATTCGAAATATCGATGGATCGGAAATGTCTATTAACCGGAAATATGGATTAATCGAAAATATCGATTATTGGCTGACAATGAATCGCGATTGCAAAATGTCTTTGCCCAAGTCTAATTTTGGGTTCGAGAATTTATGAGAACTTTCATTGTTTACTTTGCTAAATTTAAATACATTTAAAATATATAATTAATACTGAAATTGTCATTTTTATCCTACCTGAAGATTATTGGTTTCGCTGAATTTTGGAATGGTGACTAATTGATTGGAGTGGAGATACAGCTTCTCGAGACTGAGAGCTTTGGATATTTGACTAGAAACGTTCTCCAGTTCGTTGCCACACAGAGAAAGCGTTCGCAGGAAACTCAGGCTTTCGAAGAAACTGAAAAAGAATATAATTATTGGAATTACAGAAGTATAAACTGTATACGAAAGTTATGCTAATGATAAGTGAATGTATAATGATAAGTGAAGGTTTTTAACTTTTAACAAATATAAGATTTATTAACAAGAAAAGCTAATCGACCACTTTTAACATTCGTTCGAGAATGAAAATGGTGTTTGTTTACCTTTTTTTTTTCAAATATCGTCACTCAAAGTACAAAAGTCGTATGTATCAAAAATTCAAATTCTTAAAATTATTATTATGCCATAAGTTGCATTTTGTGATTTCCAGCGGGTGGCAAAATCTCATGTTGCCTTCAGCTAATCAGTGGCGGCTCGTGTACTACAGCAAGTACAGCCGGGCTTCACCTAATTTTATTAGTTTTTTACTAATTTTCTTAAATGAAGATTGGAATTGGAAATGAAGATGACATTTCAACTCTAAGTTAAAAAAAAATCTCCGATAAATAGCAAACCTGTTTCCGTAATGCACAAATTCAGGAGAGGAAAATACTCCATTCAATCAAAACTGCAGCCAAAAAGCGAAGTTCGAAATCGGCTACATCGTTGCCATTGCAACACCTTACGTAGTATGACATCCCCAACACGCTAAAATGGAGGATGTGACGACACAAACGCAGCGCAAAAGAATTTTTTCAAATCTGCTGTACTTGGGATTTCGATTAAATGATTGGTTCGTTGCTGAATCGGCAGGGCGGAGTGAAAGAAAACGATAATTTCGAAGAATCTCTCCAAACGGAAATAGTTTTCGATAAGTTTACACGTGTGTTGTTGTTTCTTTGCTTAAATTAATATTAAAATTGACCGATTCGCAAGTTTGAAAGGAGGATTGATTTAATTTTCAAAAAATAAGTAAGTGTTTTCTAATTTTTTTACGTTCTATCTTTCATAAAAGTTGAAAGGAAACTTTGATTTTTGAGTTTGAGTAATAAAATTTAAAGAATGTCCTATCATGTATGGTTGTGGTGGACGGGGGAGTTACATGATTTCGGCTGCACTAACATTTTTGACCAAGGGTCGCCACTGCAGCTAATCCAGTAAAGGATACATCATCATGAGGTAAAAAGTATTTTGTCTCTCCTGAAATATGCAGTTCTTAGACGCTTGACCTTTTGCACTTTAAATGACGATATCCATTTCTTCATTGTGTGAATACAGTGAAGAGAGGTTTGTGTTTTGGTGCTGCCACCTGGTGATATATTTAAGAAACAATAACTCTCCCTATGGAGGACGGAAGCGCCAACAACCTTTTCGAATTCCAGTCATGTAAAAACAAACAAAAAAACGTCTATATACATAAAAGCTCAAAGTAATCAACCTATACTTTTGAAATAACTACACTAATTGTAATGGAAAGTTTTTGTTCTGTGAAAGATGAGAAAAACACACAACCGATCAGAAAACATTCAGTCAATCAATCAGTCATATAGTCAGTCAGTCAGTTAACACTCTGCGGTCGCGGAACATGTTTGATATTCACGTTCTTTTTATGGAACAGTTACATGACGTTCCTGTTCTTTTTAAAGATGTCTTCTTTAGCGAGTTCTTTTTACGTTTAGGTTGGATAATTATAAAAATAAAAAGGTTAAGTGTGAAGCTGAATCTCAGCATACCAAACATATATTTAGTGGTTTATGATATTTGTCAAATATTTAAAGAAAAATAGGGATTGTAAGGAATTTCAATCTGAAGAAAATTTTAGGTCACCACACATATACTTGGCGCATCTGGAAGAGAAGAATAACTTCTATCGAAGTTTGTGAGAGAATAACTTTTTTAACTCAAGAATACAGGGTGCGTTCCATAAGTAATGAGACCAAATTCATAAAAAATCATATATTGGACATATTCGTACAATTAGTTAAAAATCTTCAAAATAGCACCCTCCTGCGTCGATACATTTATGGAGGAGGTTTTTCCAGGCCAGGAAGGCATCCTGGAAAGCCTTCTCCGTGAGGTCCTTTAGAGCCGATGTAACATGAGCCTGGATGTTTTCAATTGTGTCCCAATGCTTACCTTTCAGGGCTCCTTTTAAGCGGGGAAACAAAAACAACGTCTGGGGGAGCCAGGTCAGGCTTGTAGCAGGCTGACGAACCAGTGGGGTATGCGTCCTGGCCAGAAAATCGTTGACAACGAAGGAGCTGTGGCTTGGCGCGTTATCGTGAGGAAGTTTCCACGCGTCCTTGATGTCACTTCGGCAGCGCGCGACCCTCCTTTCTAGCCAGGACCCATACCCCACTGGTTTCCCAGCGTCCCTACAGTCCTGACCTGGCTCCCCCAGACTTTTTTTTTGTTTCCTCGCTTAAAAGGAGCCCTGAAAGGGAAACATTGGGACACGATTGAAAACATCCAGGCTCATGTTACATCGGCTCTAAAGGACCTCACGGAGAAGGCCTTCCTGGATGCCTTCCAGGCCTGGAAAAACCTCCTCCATAAATGTATCGACGCAGGAGGGTGCTATTTTGAGGATTTTTAACTAATTGTACGAATAGTCCAATATATGATTTTTTATGAATTTGGTCGCATTACTTATGGAACGCACCATGTATGTTGTTCCCTTTCATTTTGGAGAGCAGTAGAGAAAAAAAAAATAACAGGTTCATAAAATATATTGATACCCGAGTGATGTCTTCATTTAAATGAAGTTAGATAAAGAACAAGCTAACAAAAGAAAAACGTTTTTATAGTCAAGAACATGCAGTTCCCGTTCAATTGGAAGAACAGGTAGTGAAAAGAAGAGGTCGTTATTTTGGTGGCTGTGAGTCACCTATCGAATTCAAAGGGTTAAAAAATATCTAGAAGGATCTGGGAAAAGATAACGTAATGTTTCTAGAATCTCACCCTTCCGGCAGCTCCCTGATCCCGTTGTAGGAGAGGTGCAGGGACTCCAACCTGGAGACCGAGAGGAGGCGGACGAGGTTCTTCAACTGATCCCTCAACTGGTTGCCCGACAGCAGCAGAGACTTGAGGTTCACGGAGGAGTCGTGCGTAGGGAGTGACGTCAGGCTGTTGTACGACAGGTTGAGCGACTCCAGGCTGAAAGGAGAGAAAAGCCGAGCCTGTGAGTCTACAATATACTTGTAATAGTCTTTGCAAGTTTACCCTTTTAAATTTATATTTTGACCCTTTTGAGTTTACCCTTTTGAATATATATTTTGACTCTTTTGAATTTATATTTTGACCCTTTTGAGTTTACCCTTTTGAATATATATTTTGACTCTTTTGAGTTTACCCTTTTGAATTTATATTTTGACCCTTTTGAATATATTTTTTGACTCTTTTGAGTTTAGCCTTTTGAATTTATATTTTGACCCTTTTGAGTTTACCCTTTTGAATATATATTTTGAACCTTTTGAATATATATTTTGAACCTTTTGAATTTATATTTTGACCCTTTTGAGTTTACACTTTTGAATTTATATATTGACCCTTTTGAGTTTACCCTTTTGAATATATGTTTTGACTCTTTTCAGTTTACCCTTTTGAATTTATATTTTGACCCTTTTAAGTTTACTCTTTTGAATTTATATTTTGCCCTTTTAAGTTTACTCTTTTAAATTTATATTTTGACCCTTTTAAGTTTACCCTTTTGAATTTATATTTTGACTCTTTTGAGTTTACCCTTTTGAATATATGTTTTGACTCTTTTGAGTTTACCCTTTTGAATATATATTTTGACTCTTTTAAGTTTACCCTTTTGAATTTATATTTTGACTCTTTTGAGTTTACCCTTTTGAATATATGTTTTGACTCTTTTGAGTTTACCCTTTTGAATTTATATTTTGACCCTTTTGAGTTTACCCTTTTGAATATATATTTTGACACTTTTGAATTTATATTTTGACCCTTTTGAGTTTACCCTTTTGAATATATGTTTTGACTCTTTTGAGTTTACACTTTTGAATTTATATTTTGACCCTTTTGAGTTTACCCTTTTCAATTTCTATTTTGATCCTTTTGAGCTTACCCTTTTGAATATATGTTTTGACTCTTTTGAGTTTACCCTTTTGAATTTATATTTTGACCCTTTTAAGTTTACTCTTTTGAATTTATATTTTGACCCTTTTGAGTTTACCCTTTTAAGTTTACTCTTTTGAATTTATATTTTGACCCTTTTGAGTTTACCCTTTTGAATTTATATTTTGACTCTTTTGAGTTTACCCTTTTGAATTTCTATTTTGACTCTTTTGAGTTTACCCTTTTGAATATATGTTTTGACTCTTTTGAGTTTACCCTTTTGAATATATATTTTGACTCTTTTAAGTTTACCCTTTTGAATTTATATTTTGACTCTTTTGAGTTTACCCTTTTGAATATATGTTTTGACTCTTTTGAGTTTACCCTTTTGAATTTATATTTTGACCCTTTTGAGTTTACCCTTTTGAATATATATTTTGACCCTTTTGAATTTATATTTTGACCCTTTTGAGTTTACCCTTTTGAATATATGTTTTGACTCTTTTTTTAGTTTACACTTTTGAATTTATATTTTGACCCTTTTGAGTTTACCCTTTTCAATTTCTATTTTGATCCTTTTGAGCTTACCCTTTTGAATATATGTTTTGACTCTTTTGAGTTTACCCTTTTGAATTTATATTTTGACCCTTTTAAGTTTACTCTTTTGAATTTATATTTTGACCCTTTTGAGTTTACCCTTTTGAATTTATATTTTGACCCTTTTGAGTTTACCCTTTTGAATATATGTTTTGACTCTTTTGAGTTTACCCTTTTGAATTTATATTTTGACCCTTTTAAGTTTACTCTTTTGAATTTATATTTTGACCCTTTTGAGTTTACCCTTTTGAATTTATATTTTGACCCTTTTGAGTTTACCCTTTTGAATATATGTTTTGACTCTTTTGAGTTTACACTTTTGAATTTATATTTTGACCCTTTTGAATTTACCCTTTTCAATTTCTATTTTGATCCTTTTGAGCTTACCCTTTTGAATATATGTTTTGACTCTTTTGAGTTTACCCTTTTGAATTTATATTTTGACTCTTTTAAGTTTACTCTTTTGAATTTATATTTTGACTCTTTTGAGTTTACCCTTTTGAATTTATATTTTGATCCTTTTGAGCTTACCCTTTTGAATATATGTTTTGACTCTTTTGAGTTTACCCTTTTGAATTTATATTTTGACCCTTTTGAGTTTACCCTTTTGAATTTATATTTTGACCCTTTTGAGTTTACCCTTTTGAATATATATTTTGACTCTTTTGAGTTTACCCTTTTGAATTTATATTTTGACCCTTTTGAATATATGTTTTGACTCTTTTGAGTTTACCCTTTTGAATTTATATTTTGACCCTTTTGAATTTACCCTTTTGAATATATATTTTTACTCTTTTAAGTTTACCTTTTTGAATATATATTTTGACTCTTTTAAGTTTACTCTTTTGAATTTATATTTTGACCCTTTTGAGTTTACCCTTTTGAATTTATATTTTGACCCTTTTGAGTTTACCCTTTTGAATATATATTTTGAACCTTTTGAATTTATATTTTGACCCTTTTGAGTTTGCTCTTTTGAATTTATATTTTGACCCTTTTGAGTTTACACTTTTGAATTTATATTTTGATCTTTTTGAACTTACCCTTTTGAATTTATATGTTGACCCTTTTGAGTTTACCCTTTACGTTATAAACGCATTTCTAACAGTAACTGATAGTACATAACGCCGAAGAGGGACTGGGGCCCCGTCACTTTACACCCTGACCAAACAAATTTTGAAATATTTTTATACATAATTTAAAGGGGGAAATGGCGAATTTTATTCAAATAAATTTTTCACTAGTTAAATGATTTTTTTCCAAATATTTTCCCCTGATTTTTATACGTTCGTCATCCATTATTGTGCATTAAATATTCGGGTCATTCTTCCTTTTAATTCTGAGTCTAATACTTATTCTTTTTATTTTCAATTGCTTGTTTAATTTCTTATTATATTCACAGTTTTATTTATGTTTGCATGTTTACAAAAAAGTCTGCAACGTTTACTATAGTTTATTCATATTAACTATTGAATGACACCACTATGCTTGAATTATCTCGTAATTAGGGCCCCCATCACTTTTTATTCTCAGCAGCCATCACTGACTTTGAATGTACAATATGGGGTGTATAATGGGTTTTAATTGAGAAAAATTATCGGAGACCACGATATCTTGTCGGAAGAGTGCCCAGCTCGTAATATAAAAGTTTGCGAGTTCGATACTAGTATCTAAGATCGGGCAAAGATTTTTTATTGTTATTAGAACATGCTCTTCCGCATATTGGCTTACTTTTACTTGGAGGTCCGCGACCACCTAAAGCTTCGAAACCAACTAAATTGTTATTAGCAAATAAAACATTTCTTAACTTCGTCTTATATAACATTGGAAGCAGTTTTCTAAGTACAAAAAAAAAACTTACCAAGGGAATGACCAAAAGAAATTTTCCGGCAATTTTTCGAATTTGTTGTATTGTAGGGATAAACATCTCATTGAACATTGGATTGTGACGTCAGGAAATTCAACCAATTGGTTGTGGTTCAGCTTTAGGTTCATCAAATGACAACAACAGAACAACCTATAGTTAAGAAAAGATTAAATATTTAATCATTTTTATTTAAATCGAATAATCACATGTAATGTAAACCGGTGTTTAAGCTATGGTAATTTTTAAATTCAAAAATATAATCAAAAATCGCTGATACGATACCTTTTCTGTTTAATAAATTGCAAGAATCGAATAAACAAAATCTAGGAAACGGTAAATTTTCATTTTTCTACTTCCCTTAACAGTAACATGCTTTTTTTGAAAATTTATAAACACTTTTTATACACATGCTCGTTTATCAGAGAAGAGAGACGTTATGTTTATGACTGGCCCTTAGGTGAATAACAGAGCAGTTACATTTTAAAAGGGACGATTTTGGGGTAATGGAAACAACTCGCAGGCCTCGGGGGCCTAGGGTGTTACTCTCAGGGTTAAAAATAATTACTAATAATAATTGATAAACTCATATTTAATTTAAACTATAAAGAAAAACCGATATTTTGGTTTAAAATACAAAGAGACCAGAATGTCGGTCAGGTGTCTGATTAATGACAAATCAACCTGCTAACTACGAATGTTTCATCTTTTTATCTCAATTTTTTTTTATTTAAAATGAAACTCATTACTCTTTAGTAATTAATACCCATTATGACATAAAATTGTACTATCAACGGTATTACGCTGATCTTCAAGTTTATAGACAGAGAAATATGGTTAAAATAAAGAGAATATTATACAATACGATAACAATAAACAATTGTGTCAAAATATGAAAATTGTTTAATTCACATCATTAAATTCAGTCGTAAGATAACTATTATTTATTCCACTAAAAAATCCCATTAAGTAATTCTTATTGGGAAATTCATTGAGTAATTCTTATTAAGTAATTCATTTAGTAATACTTATTAAATAATTCTTATTGGGAAATTCATTGAGTAATTCTTATTAAGTAATTCATTTAGTAATACTTATTAAATAATTCTTATTGGGAAATTCATTGAGTAATTCTTATTAAGTAATTCATTTAGTAATACTTATTAAATAATTCTTATTGGGAAATTCATTGAGTAATTCTTATTAAGTAATTCATTTAGTAATACTTATTAAGTAATTAATTTAGTAATGTTTATTAAGTAATTCATTAAGTAAATCTTATTAAAAAATTTATTAAGTAATTTCATTAAGTACTTTATTAAGTAATTAATTTAATAATTCTTATTAAGTAATTAATTTAATAATTCTTATTAAGTAATTAATTTAATAATTCTTATTAAGTAATTAATTTAATAATTCTTATTAAGTAATTAATTTAATAATTCTTATTAAGTAATTAATTTAATAATTCTTATTAAGTAATTAATTTAATAATTCTTATTAAGTAATTAATTTAATAATTCTTATTAAGTAATTAATTTAATAATTCTTATTAAGAAATTAATTTAATAATTCTTATTAAGTAATGTAATAAGTAATTCATTAAGTAGTTCATTAAATAATTTATTAAGTTATTCTTATTTTACTTACTCTTTAGGAACATGTGACAATTTGTTGTGATTTGCTGAGAGAGATTGCAAAGACTTCGATTCCGCAATCCAGGCTGGCAGACATTGAAAATTATTACTAAAGAGAGAAGCACAATGTCAATAAAAACCAATTCACAATATTTTAATTATAAATATAAGTTTTTTAACCGACTTTATACCCCAACGCGACATAGAAGGGAAGTTATCAATTCAATGTGAATGTATTTAAAAAATATATATATTTATGTTCGAATAAATAGTTACGAGGGTTTCGAACATAATCTTTAAACATTTTTGTTCGAATATGTTCGAATAAATAGTTACGAGGGTTTCGAACATAATCTTTAAACATTTTTGTTCGAATTCAGGTATTTGAATATTATTTTGGTGGATAGGGAATAGCTTTTTTTAGGAACCTTTTGTAATTATACTTAAACACTTTTGTATAACTTTTTGAAATCAATAATGTGGCACCAATTTCAAGAAGTTGTAATAAGTATAAATTAAAATTATATAAATATGTACATTGATTTACTTGTTCAAAAAGTTAAAATTTATATTTTACTTTTTATCGCATTTTTTCTTAAAATCAGTTTTTTGTGAAAAAGAAAAAAAAGATTATTTTATTTTAAAAAAATAACGAAACCTTACTCATTTAACTAAAAATTTGTTAATTTGTAGTGGTATGACGAAGCTACAAATTCGTAATTATTTCCTACAGAAAAAACTATTTATACATCACAACAGAATGTTTGAAAATAATCTTTTTCTAAAATGAAAATTTCCATTTTGTTACTCCTATTTGTTGCCGAGTTATCGTTCAACAAACCTCATTATTTTGGTAATAAAGGGAGTTTATTACTGTTCAGATATTTTTTGCAATCATTATTTATAATCGACTGAAAAAAAGAACAAAAGCAAAAAACAGAAATTTGGGGCAATTGGATCTTTAAGCAGTATAGTAACTGGTTTTTACACTATGAAATAGAAGTTCGCATAATAACTTAAATGTTTCAAATAATTCTTAGAATAAGTTGAACAACACAGAGATACTTTAAATAATATTACTACAAAGTTCTTAACGAATAAAAATAGCTTATTTTGCAATGTAAACGATAAAAACAGTAACACTTACTGTGCAATGTCTAAAAACTGCAAATGTAGAGGAACTATCTTGCAAGTAATAGATTCAATTTCTAGAAGAGTGACAAAATAGGATTTTATTTTATATAACAAACTATTTGAAAAATATTGCAACATAGAGTATCAAGAAAATCTAATCTAGAACCTATGTTACCGTCAATGTATGAAAACATACAACCGAAAATGCCTAGGCAATTTATAAACTGTTGAAAATAGGACGTCGAAGTATTAAAAATTAATATTTCACACACTTTCTAGGCATTTTATGCGATGCTAAAAGACAAACCGGCGAAGTATAAATTACTCACGTTCAAGGCCTAATTTACCTCGACGGCTGCTCTTTCGCTAGTAGTCAGGTCACACTTACGTCCATACTGTTGGGTATATAATAAAAATAAAAACCATTTAAAAATATACGTTGTCCATTTATTGTTTATTTCATAAAATGTCTTTACTAACCACGTTATTCTATTTCAGGATATCTTAACAAGCTTATTACTTAGCCTCAGAGCACCCTCCCCCCCCCCCCCCCCCCATTTCTTAAATTAGTAACTCAATAATTATTGTCTAAACCCACTAAAGTTCTATATTTACTAGGCTGAATTCGATGGAGGTGTAAGGACCAAAAGGTCGACACACCATAAGGTTAATTTTAATTCCTGATTTACCATTGGCTCAGGACTACGGGCTTCCGTCTTTAAGAACCCCACCTAAATGGCACACAAATTTTGCAAAGGTTTCCTATACTTTGAAAATTTTGTTATTATTATTAGAATTTTTCATAACTTTTAAGCAGTTTTTTCGAAAACTTTATAATTTCATTGTTTTTTAGATTGTTAATAAACTTAATTTGTAAATTAAAAAAAATATGACTATTTTTAACCAGAGAGGCCCCTTATAAATATTGTTGTGCCATCCTTTCTAAATAGCAACTTTCTAAACCCGGCCCTACTCCAGCTATTGATGTTTATAATATCACGTGGTTTTTTAATAAAGGCCTTTTCAAGTTTGACTTTTTTTGTGAGAAAGACAATTCAGTGCAAATTTAAAATAAAATTATTTTCTTCTTTATTGGAATACCCTTTTTATTTTTATATACGTCTTTTCAATAAAAGTAACTTCAACTTTCCAAATATAGTCTTACCTGAATAAGACTGGATATAGAACGACGATTAATATTTTTAATTAAGTTTGAATACGACACAATTTGCAAATCAAGGAACTAGAATATTTTTGTACTCGATTCCATTTCGATTGGGATAGTAAAAATATGTTGTTGATTTTTCAGATTGTCATAATTGAGGAGCGCCAAAGCAAAAACAAACATGTCAGTTTTCAGTCAGATCGCAAATCACAGAAAACAATAAAAACATTTGACCATCTGTATGCATTTGTATAAACCTGTGGTGTTTTTTTTTAGTTTTAAAATGAAAGTGATATTTTTGGAAATATTAAGATTTTTTACCAAAACGGATAGAGACCATCCTTTTTTTTTATATAAAATTTTATGCTCATCTCATTTTATATATATATATTTTTTTGACATGATTGTTTTTTTTAGAAGCACTCCTCAACTGTGGATAAGACAAGTTTTCGAATTGCATTCCTCATATCGTCGGGTCATAATACAATTACAAATCAGCTGTCTGTACCTTCGAGCATGAATGGACTGTAGTAGAGCGAATATGACGTCATAATCGTGATTTAGATCTCAGACCGAATGGCCTCAGACACGTGTCTTCTTTTCAAAATTATGAATGAAAAAATACTTGCGATTGGCTGATGAATTGGGAAATGTGTAACAGTGAAGAGCTCCATAGGCCTCCGTGGCCGAGTGGATTGGGGCGTCAGTGTCCCCGGTTCGAGCCTTTGCGCGGACTATACCAAAGAATAGTAAAAAAGTAGTGATATTTCGATTGGAGTGTTGCCAGCTTCGCTACCAAAATACTAGAATGTCGTCCAGAACATCCACAAAAATTAACGGCGTGTATACGGGACTGGTGCACGATAAATCTGATCGGGTCCAAAGTCCAGACGTCTATTGAAGGCGTTGGGTGCCAGCTCAGGTGCTGTCCTCGTCATCTGACCATGGTTCAAAAATACGAGACATCGTTCCCGGGTATTTCCTTCGAGATAAGCCCCGAACCGTCGCCAATAGCCCACTGTGCAGCTCTAGTGCGACGTTTTTTAACCAAACCAAGTCTAGTCCGCGCAAAGGCTCGAACCGGGGACCCTTTGGATTCCCAGCTGACGCCTTTGTCCACTCAGCCACGGAGGCCTCAAAACGACAAAATGAATTTTCTTCAAGTTTGACGAAATATTTCATCGGTGCACTTAGCAGGCGTCTGTTTCGTCAAAAAATGACGAAAATTTCTTCAAAAAATGAACATGAATATTTAACGCCGTACTGATCCGATGATGTTACACAAGAAACTGCAGACGGGACCCTCACCGTTTCTGTCGGCCTTCAGCGTCCTCAGCCTGGAGCCGTCCAGTCCCAGAGTTTTGAGAGAGTTGTGGCTCACGGACAGAGACTCGAGTTTCTGGAGCTCGGAGATCTCCAGCTCTTCCAGGTCGTTGTGAGACACGTCCAGGAGACACACATTCTGAAAGAAACACGTGATGCGTTAATGTCGGTAGGGCCCGATTAAGACATTGAAACAAGGGAATCCCACCTTTAAATGGGGGCCCCATTGCTCTCAAATAGATTCTAGAACGTCAAATTGAACTATTATATGCACTAGAATTTTTGCTCCTGGACATTAAATCGAAACATTATAATATAAAAAATATATTAATAAGTAATGAGTATTCTGTACGTTTTTTTTTCTAATATTCGAAGAAATTGAACAGAAGCAGCAATTTCTTTACTAAAGTTTGTAATGCAGTTTTTTAAGGTAAATTTAGTAGCACACTATATTAAGAGTGTTAAACATTTATATAAAATGTGTGAATTGGGGGCCCCTCAAAAATGTAACGTGTAAGCCTGGGCTTCATGGGCCTATTCGGTAATCAGGTCCTGAATGTCAGTTACACAAGCAAAGTTTGGTTTGGTTTTGTTAATTAACGTCGCACTAGAGCTGCACAGTGGGCTATTGGCGACGGTTCGGGGTCAATCTCGAAGGAAAGACCCGGGAACACATACACATTCACACACACATTCATACACACATTCTTACATGCACCTCGTTATTTTAGAACCATGGTCAGATGACGAGGAAACACCTGAACTGGCACCCAACGCCTTCAATAGACGTCGGGACTTTGGACCCCGATCAGATTTATCATGCACCAGTCCCGTATACACGCCAGTATAATTTTTTAGATATTCTGGACGACTTTCTAGTATTTTTGTAGCGAAGCTGGCAACCCTCCGATCGCAAGATCACTACTTTTTTACTTTTCTATGTCACAGATTCGAACCACCAATCCTCTGATTAGTAGCTGAACGCCTTACCAACTGAGCAACTGGGGCTCTACACAATCAAAGAGGAGGCCCTGTCACTTTTTTGAACTCACTGATTATTATTATATTTTAACCCACTATTTATGAAATGTTTTATATAAATTTAAGGGGGAACATTAACGAATTTTATACTAGTTAAATTAACTTTTCGCAAAGTACTCCACCGTGCAGCTCAAATTTCGATGTTAATTTAACTAACCAAATAATTAATCAGTTGGCCAATCTCACTCCCACATTTCCAACTAGAGCCCCAGTAGTTCAGTGGATAAGGCGTTCAGCTACTAATCAGAGAATTGGTGGTTCGAATCCGTGCGATGGACTTGACAAAGAAAAGTAAAAAAGTAGTGATCTTGCGATCGGAGTGTTGCCAGCTTCGCTACAAAAATACTAGAAAGTCGTCCAGAACATCGAACAAATTATACTGGCGTGTATACGGGACTGGTGAACGATAAATCTGATCATAGTTCAATGTCCTGACGCCTATTGAGGTTGCGTCGGGTGCCAGCTCTGGTGTTGTCCTCGTCATCTGACCATGGTTCAAAAATACGAGGCATCGTTCCCGGGTCTTTCCTTCGAGATAGGCCCCGAACCGTCGCCAATAGCCCACTGTGCAGCTCTAGTGTGACGTTAATTAAACAAACCAAACCATTTCCAGCTAAAGACTTCCACACCGGGAGAACGTTCGAGCCAGAACAGTTTTCACATGTCGCCAGTCATCGAATCTTTAGTTGAGTTTTGATCTCAGATTTTCCTCCATAGCACGGAAGACAAAGAGCAGGAGTGGATTAGTATGCGAGTCGCGTCATCGTTTAGGGGCGCCCTTTGTTGTACCCGTTGAGCGCATCAAAATCGCTCCTTTAAAGACAACGGCGACGGCAATTGTTTTTTTGTCCTACACGAGCAGATAAGGCGAATAATGTGAAGTCAATTACTCGAGTAAGGGGGCAAACCCAAATTGAATTTAAAGTGGAGATATTTAACCCTACAAAGCATAATATTAAATATCTGCATCATGAATCCTCAAAATATATGAGGCGATCAGAGCTAAAGTGGATCAAGTCCATTAGTTTTAGTTTTGAGATAATCAATGTATAAGTTTATTAACACTTAATGAATCCTAAAGTGATTTAGAGGATACTAATGTCATCTGTTAGAAAATAGCAATAGCAGAGACTATGGCTCTGACAATATACACCATTAATAAATATTAATCCGCAACAATTTTTTTTATACTTTTGGACTAGACAAATTTAGCTCTGAACGCTTCCTATGAATCATGAGAAAAACGATAATGGTCCTTCCAATGTGATTGTGCATGGAAATGAAAAGGAAAGCTGACCCAGGATTCTAAAATCAATAGAATGTTGTTGATAAACTATCATCATTCTTGCCGTTTCACAACTTGGTACCATGAAAGTACAGTCCTGCACACAAAGAGTTGAGATATCAATTTCAACTAAAATAGAAACCATTATAGTTTTTCTCCTGTATTTTTCAAGTGTAAGTATATGATAAGGCTTCTCTGTTTTTCAGTTATTTAGAAACACTACTATAATCGGGACCAGTTTTGTATTCCCCGTTGGAAATAATAGACTAGGGACAACATAAAACCTGAAGTGAGAGGGTTTTGCGATTAGGTTCGCACTCGACCCCAAGGGGGCGGCCATGACCACACCATGCCTCTTTCCGCTTCACACAGCTGGCATTTGTGTCTTGGAAGTGGTGACACACAGTTTGCGTGCAAGTCTCAAGGTTAAGTGTAAATCCGAGATGGAGCATTCGTGTTCAACTTCATCATGTAGAGATTAGATGTACTCAACTAACGTTGCTATTCTGACCTCTGTAATGTGTGTGCCCTTGACGGCATGAGCATTGGTCTTTATTGCATTAACAATACCATTCTTTTTCCGGTATGATTTCAAATGCCGTGCCTTTAATTCTATAGGTCGAGGATTGCTTTCTAATACTTTATCCACGATAGGCTTATTAGAAGATAGTCACGTTAAGATTAATTTATAGCATCTCCTCATGGTGAACATGAATTCTTGCGATATTAAATTTTATTGATTTGTAAAGATATTAAATACATGTAATAATGTCTTATATGCATCATCATTAAGAGCTGAATATCATGGAAAAGGAGCAATTGTGAAATTGTTCCAAAGGAATTAAGTGTTCACTACTCCATCAATAAAGTACACCAAACTGTCGTACACAACAAATATTATTCAAATGTATAGCCAGACTACTTTTCTAACTATGATTTGACACAAAAAAGGACTGTACACCATTTTGAAAATATTACTGCTCAATTTTAATTTACGTCTATCTATTTTCAATTTGCGATTGTCCAATTACGGAATGACAGCCAGTTAAAATATGACCTTTCACCTGATGATCCTTTTTGTGTCTTTAGATCCAAACGTCATAAGTTTATACTACTTGGTTTCATTTTGTTCGTCTTAAACTAGTTTTTCAAACCGTTTCTATTTTTTTTAATCCGCAAACGAACTTTTATGTGATATTTTGCCACCGTGGCAAAATCTGAAAATCGTCACTTTTCACTCTATACAATTTGTACACACGTGGTTTAAACTGTCAACTAGTCAAATTGAATTGTGCAACTCGTCGCTCTCAACAAATTAAACACGCAGTTGTCACGACCCATCGATTAAAATTAAAGCTACAGAGGTTAAACAGGCCAGTATATGCCCAATAAGTGACTTATTTCCGCCTCAAGTGGTACAAAGCCGTGGCGTAGAAATTCTAAAATTATGGGGCAGGAAAAATTATGGGGGGCTAAAATTATGGGGGGGGGGGGGCTCAACTAGTTCCATTCTCAAAATATTTACCAATGTAAAAAATAAACGCAAATTAGCAGTTGTGATAATTGGTAATTAATCATTTATTAGAAATTAGTTGTTAATTAGTCATTGTTAATTATCAATAATTGGTTAATTATCAATAATTGGTTAATTATCAATAATTGGTTAATTATCAATAATTGGTTAATTATCAATAATTGGTTAATTATCAATAATTCGTTAATTATCAATAATTCGTTAATTATCAATAATTTGTTAATTATCAATAATTTGTTAATTATCAATAATTGGTTAATTATCAATAATTCGTTAATTATCAATAATTCGTTAATTATCAATAATTCGCTAATTATCAATAATTTGTTAATTACATAATCACATTACCAAGTTCAGTGGATCTCAACTTTTTTCTCTCATAACCCTTGTTACCCATCACTTTAAAGCAATTTTTGTGTTTTGTTAGGCAGTAATGTTCTTAGGTTAGCTGGCAAATTAATCAAACGACTCATGTTGATGACACTTACCGAATTATATTTTTGATTTTACTTATTACATTTATTTTATTTTAGGTGTATTCCGCTATTACTAATATAATTTTCGCGTACCCCCACGTATACCCCCAGTGGAACGCGTATCACAAGTTGGGAACCGCTGGCCTACTTTATAACAATTGTGTTAATATTTAAAATTGGAATTAACACAATTTTCATAAATTGTTTGTGAAAAAAGTTTGTGTCCAAGATCTAATTTGGGATATTGTTGAACATTCTGACTAGAAATCCTATTAGGGGGGAGGGCATGCGCCCCCTCAGCCTCTCCCTTTTCCGACGCCTATGGTACAAAGGTCAAGTGAAGGGATTAGATTACTGGTTGATCTGGTGCCGACGCGACACATCTTTTTCTACACGATAGTAGGTCATTTATCTCCATTGTGTGTGGAGGCCTCCGTGGCCGAGTGGATTAAGGCGTCAGCTGGGAATCCAAAGGGTCCCCGGTTCGAGCCTTTGCGCGGACTAGACTAAAGAATAGTAAAAAAGTAATGATATTGCGATCGAAGGGTTGCCAACTTCGCTACCAAAATACTAGAATGTCGTCCAGAACATCCAACAAATTATACTGGCGTGTATACGGGACTGGTGCACGATAAATCTGATCGGGGTCCAATGTCCTGACGCCTTTTGAGGTTGCGTCGGGTGCCAGCTCAGGTATTGTCTTCGTCATCTGACCATGGTTCAAAAATACGAGGCATCGTTCCCGGGTCTTTCCTTCGAGATAGGCCCTGAACCGTCGCCAATAGCCCACTGTGCAGCTCTAGTGCGACGTTAATTAACCAAACCAAACCATTGTGTGTGTGTGGTTGATCTTCCTCCTCGTGTTATGGTATTTGAAATACCTACACTTTTTGAGTGACAAAAGTTTTCGCCAATGGTCGCTGTAGCCGGACCAATTTTAAAGATGTATTCACAAAAAAAAAAGGTATTCAAAAGGTGTCACCCCTTTTACACAAGGAGGTTAAATTTCTGCGTGTTTCGTCTGCTTGACATGTAACTAGTTACGGTTGTGATGACACGAAATAAAAACGATAAAATTCAGTTCCCAGGTGTCCATTTGTGCGGGACGAATGCAAAAGAGAAAAAAAAAAAGAAACATCTATTTGAAGAGAAACATTACACAGACAGAATAATGTGTTCCGGTAAATTAGACGTTTTCGCCGACCGTAGAGACAGCCATATTCGAAATCATCTTTACCTGTCGTGATTCCGTATTCGTTTTGTTCCGTGAGAACGTTCGATATTTAACCTTGCGGGACTCAAAGAAGATTTTTAAAATATTCCACGCGGAAGTAGTTTGAAAATGGCCGCACGAACGAATTCTTTTCTAAACAATTTCACCCAAGCCACTCAGATGCGTCAGAACCATTTTTTTCCAAGCATTAAAACTGTTTAGAATATCCTAAGGGAGAACGTTCTCCAATTTAATATGCATTTCAACTATTTCGAACAATGCACGAATGGAAGTTAATTCCTAAGATTTAGGCTTAGCAGAAAACTTCTAAATTTCAAATCGATTGATCGGAATCGCTACAAACAGCCGGTTTACTCTCCCAAATTATAGCTTGTCTGCCAAGAGGCAGGTGTTTTCGATTTGGTCGGAAGTCACGTTTCGAGCAGTTAATCTTCCAAAAGAGAAAAGAAGAAAATCCATTTCATAATAAACTTAGTTTTATAATCCCTTTGTGTTATGATTTGAGGGTTTATCTCTTATTTTTTTATGTAATGCATTGTTTTTATTTAAACAGTTACTCTGCAGGTATTTAATGCACTAACAAAAAATTTGTTTACAGTCAGGGGACGATTTAATGATTTTTTTAAAGAATAATTTTAGCGCCCCTGTTCCTATTAAACTAAGTAACATTTTGCAGGGAATCAATTAATTGGAAAATGAATTTTCAATTTTAACTACTTTAAATTGCCGAGTAAAAAAATATCTTACACTTACTAAATTTCTTGAAAACTAAGTTTGATAACCTCAGTCTAACTAAAGCCTTATTCACGTAAAAAAATATGTATATTACATTTTCTATGAAATGTACACATAGTTATTAAATAAATGAATGTATGTATTTGAAATGTACATATAGTTTGTAAGTGAAATAAACGATTGTAGAGCCAAAATGTCCTATAGCAATTCAAAGTTAATCTTTTTGAACTCAAATTTGGCGCCCATCTTACATGCAGACAATTAGTATTTGTTAATCCTTAACGTTCGAGACTTATTATTATAATATCGAACATCAGATCGAGGGTGCATGACTAACTCTTTAAGTCCCACGCATATTTTTGTGTCGATTCTTTTCACTGCCGGTGTTTGGCGACGACAATCATTGGCATTTTATCGCGGGAAGCGGGGGCCGTAAACTTATGCACGTAAAATTTTTACGTTATATTAGTGATTTATTTATCTAAAAATGCAGTGTATGTATCAAATATGTAATTATCCTTATGCTGTTTAGGCAAACTATGAAATGAGATTATTGAAACTCGTACTTATGACATAAAACTCAATTTATGTTTTTATAATGTTAAATACCGACAATATAAGTCCATATCAAATAGCGCGATTAAAATGAACTTTTTTTGTTAATTTTGTTTAATGTATGGCAAATATTTTGTTAGCTGTTCGATAGAAAATTAAGCACCGATGCGTGCAAAATCTTGAAATTTCCCCCTTCCAGCAGTCGGTATTGGAACCGAGAAATGGTAAATTACTTTTTAAAAAAAGCTGGTACCCCTCCAAGCAGTCCTTTGTGGCAACTCATATCTTAATCCGACCGACCAATCATATGGAAACAACACAATATAATAAATTTTAAATTTAATTATGTATCATTTACCGAAGTATAAGAAAATAAACTCGGAAGTAACAGTAGTCATTATGCCAATGAAGTATGGAACAATCTCTAAACACATTCTCTTTTTAAATAGAATATAACAATCCAAGTGTGTCGCAAATGTATTCAATTATGCGGCCGACTGCAGCACTTGCAATTTGAAAGTTCACGACGAAGTCAGAGAGAGAAAGAAAACTATCTACCTATTCAATTTAGAAACCGATCTCCGTACAAAAAAAAAATCCCTGGCTGCATGTTTACCTTTCGCTTTATTTTTTTACCTTTAATTGGCAACAGGAAATTGAAAACGATCCGCTTTGTCATAAGACTTCCAGCGATCGTTGGATCATGAATCCGGTGCGTGATGAAGCATTGTTTCTACTCAACTCAACTCTAATAACATTCGAAGATAAATGGCGGAATTCCAGTGTGGAATTCGAATTTCTTTTTCATCAGACGCCATTGACACTACAAAAATATTCATATAGAATATTTCTTAAATACAGAGAATGAAAAAAATATTCAAATTATGGCCCAAATGGGCACATTTCGAAACAATAAAAATGTTCCATTATCCATCCTTCAAACTGAACTTAATTGTACGATTGTTCTCGTGTCAATTCCAAATCTGTGAATGTTAAGAATCGTAGGAACAACCTAGCCTATCAGAAATGCATTAAAGAACATTAACCTATTTTTTTTAATGTTTTATTCAGCATTGAATCTATTACACGAACATTATGCCACAGTTACAAAACAAATCGGAACTTCAGATGAATTACTTAATGAAGTAAAGCACTGAAAAAATAAAATTAACATCGCAATTTTCTTTTTAAAGCTAGTTCCAAAACATAAAAAATTTTCAAATATTATATACTTTTTAAATTCGTTTTTATTACTGTTATCATTTAAAATACTTTGTAACAAATTTTAAATTTTGGCAAAGAAATTTTTTATAAATAAAATTAAATAATTCAAACAAACAATTTTTTTTTTTTTTTTTTTTAGTAGTTGTTTCTTTATCAGCGCTGGACAATTAGCAGGGGGGGGGGGGGGGGGGCAGTTACAGACTCAGCGGACGAGAGTGCGGGTAAAAAATGGTTCTGTGATTCGAGGAAAAAATCCACGTGATTTGTATTCTCAAATCACAGATCAACCGCACCCGAGTCCGCATCCGTTCCGTCTGTAATAGCCCTAACAGACAGCCCTAACAGACAGCCCTGCCTATAGGAGACCGTTAACAATGCAAGATCATGGTTTGTGCATGATTCCGGGTGGGGGTGTTTCCGGAGATCGACACTCCTGATCGCTATCTCTTTCACGACAAAGCTATTGTGTATCTGTCTCGAACTTTTGCGTCTGACGCTGCAGTGAAATCCGTGCAGGAATTGTCCGTCCACAGGGGTATGAAGAAGTCAGGCACGTAGGTATAGATTTTTCATGGGGGTGGTTTAGTAACTGAGCAACGGAATTCTTTATGTAGCTTACCCCCCCCCCCCCCCCCAATTAACAAACTCTTTCTACCCAATTTTTTTAAACTTATGAATTTCTATTCAAGTAAACAGAAATACGTTGGCACATAAATATCGAAACAGCAAAAGTTATCATTTTTCATGAAATCGTTACCAATATCAGTCATTAAATATTTTTAAAATTAGTAAATATCATTCCCTGTTTATGAAATTTAGAGAACAAATTTAAATTTTAAGATTCCTTGTTTAGAATACTATATTACTTTGGTTACTATGGGAGGGGTTTGAACACCCTGAACCACCCCCTTACCTACGTTCCTGGAAGAAGTTCGTTTTCTGCCCGAAGACCTATTTTCGCATTTCTAGAACTATCTGTTTGACCCTGCGTTGCTAGAGAATCCGTGGCGAGAAATTTTGAATGGCCCTTGTCGGGACTCGAACCCGCGACTATAGTTCTAAAGTCTTGCGTGATACTGACTCATTTACAAAGGCACGCTCAAGCTAGATATTGGAATTTTTTAAGGAAGTTTTTTATGCAATATTTTTTTAAAACCATTTTTAAACTTTCATTTTTATATTTATAATATGAACATACGATTCGTCACTACTCTGGAAAATTATCTTTCTTTAGATACCTCACTTGTTAAAATTCGTCGCGTGTCAGAGGCGTAAAAGAGAGCTATACTAAAGAAATAACATATATGATTGTTTTTCAGTAAACTCCCGCACAGTTGAAATGAGACGTCGCCATAAAAAGGTTAATAAAAAGTGACTTTACCCACACTTTTTCCTTAAAGAGCAAACTATAAAAATTTCCTAAACTCAAAAAGTGCGAAATACTTTGTTTTCATATTTCCAATATATTTGATCTTTATGCCTGATAAAGCAAGAGCAACGTACTTTGGATCACACCGATTATAATGCAGTCACACAAAGCGATTTCAATTCGTTTCGTTGCAAATGCGATTAGTCGCCCGCTTCAAGTTCTGCACTCAGAGGATTAAATGTTCCCAGGGGGCAAAATGTGTCATGAAAGAAAGTTGCCGAAAACGTCGTGAGAGTCAGATGCTTTGAGATACTCACAAACTAGTGGAGTTAAGAAGATGAACAACCTTTCTTTCTTCGAAGCAATGTTTGTAAAAGATTCCCATTAATTCACAATCTGTGAATCCATACGTCGAAATACAGATTTGGATAGCGCACTTTGTTGGTGAACTGTGCTGATAACGCACATTCAAACAGCCATAAGTGGCTCTTTAAATTTATAATACAAAATTAAACGTATTAATATTATACTATTAATTCGTAAAGTCCTCTATGAAACTGCCGTCCATTCGTCCTCATTCTCATAGTCTCTTCTTACCAGTAGTAATGGGAACATTAATCGATAACGATAACATAATATAACAAGATCGATAACATCGATACCGTTCCCCCCTTCCCCCAGGGTCGGCTTATGGTCCAAGCGACACTTGCGTCATTTTGGGACTAAAAGGGCGCAAAATTTTAAAGAAAAAGAAAAAATATAAATAATTGCAGTTGAATTTTTTTTTTTGTCATCATTAAACATTTTCCTACTTTTATGTTTTTAGTCAAATTATATTTTACAATTAACTGCATCTATTTGTACTTTGAAATTAAGTTTTTACTATCTTTTTCTACCTGTATATTATTTTGATATTATATAGTTGGGTTTCATTTTATTATCTAAAAACTCATTCTTGAGTTTTCAGTCCGGCAAACTAGTGTTCTCCTCCAAATTTGGAATTTTTGTATCTTAGTATATATTTTTAAACATTATATTTTTTTAGTTTTGACAACGTTTAAACAAAAAACAATTCTAAGTATAAAAAATATGACCCAAGTTGAAAAATAGCTTTAAAAATTATTTGTACAAGTTAAGGCTCTAAAAGGACAAAATCATGTTCGCTTGCGTCATAAAAATTACTCAAACTGTCCCTGCTGTCTTTTCTCTCTCTCATCCCTTTCGTTTTTTATACCATTAAGGAACATTCTTGAAGAATTTGAAGAAAAACGAACAACCCGTATGATCGTGTCAGCGTAACAAACAAACACAGACGACATGCTGATAGCTCGAGTTGAAAAGCGTCAAAAATGTCGACTGGGTGTAAAATTATGATCGTTAAACTGAAAGTTTTAGCCCGCAAAATTCTATTAATGAACGCTAATTTCGAACCCTGGAAATAGGCATAAACGCAAACTTTAATTGCTTTTTCTGAGAAATAGATATTTTGCCATATGTTGTGCTAAGACCGTGATATCTCAAAAAGTTATCATTTGTTTTTAATTGCATAGGATTGTTTACTAAACTGTTTCGAAGACAGTGAACTAAAGATTTTGTTGTACACCGATTACTTTTTAAGTTTGGGCAGTTTATGTAAACTATTGGTAGTCAGTTTTATCAAAATGTATCTTCGAAGATTAATAACTTATTTTTTATTAATGTTATAATTTAGATTTTTGTTCATTGCCTATGTCATAAAAACACTCAGTAATTAGAAAATTTTAATATTTTCAATTGAATTTATATATATATATATATATATATATATATATATATATATATATATATATATATATATATATATATATAGTGCTTTGCGTTTTATTACAGATTTTACTACATTTTGCAAAACATTTACTAATTTCCTAAAAAAAAATCAGTGTCTTAAATTGATTATGATTTTCTTTAAATATTTTCAATGGTTTTATATCACAATGGTTTTAAATAAGAGGTTAAACTGTAATTAAATAGCTAGTTTCAAAAAAACTTTTCCGCACATTGTCGAATATCTTAATTTTGTAATAAAATAAATATTTATAGAAAATATTCTTCAGTAGATGATAGAGAAAATTAAACAATAAACTCTGAAGTATTTTCTATTTGAGGATTACCAAAAGCTATTTATTTAGACTAAAGAAATGAGAAAGGAAAAGATTGAAAGACTTTCATCCTGCTTGAAATGTATTACCAACTCTATCCACCCCTTAATAACACACCTAAGGTTTTCGCAAAAGCTTCCTGGTGGAAAACTAATGCATTTTCAAGTAGGTTATAAATAGAATAAAGTGCGTTTTAATCAACTTAAATATTGACTCTTCTCTTTCGCTATTCCTGGCAGATTAGTTTGTATAAATAACCTTTAATAGAAATAAGTCATTTATTTTGTTTTAATGCAACTAAAGTATTAATGGTGTGTGTAAGGAAAGGTATCCCAATCATCTTAAATGAGAGCACTCTTTATATAAATAACATCTGTGGGGCCGTTTCTTTACTATATTTCATACCTTCCACAAAAGAATAGGAAAGGGAGGAGCTTAGGAAAATCGTGCCCGCCCTCCCCCCCCCCCCCCCCCTAATATTAACAAAAGTATTCTGTTTATAAAAACTAGTTGAGCGCCCCCCCCCCCCCCCTATTAATTTTGAATTTGTACGCCACTGAATAGGTGGTAGGGGGGTTATCAGCTCGACTGTCTCATGGTATAGAGTAGAAATAAAATATTTTTTGTGTAACTGCACTGCTGACTGGCCTTTGATCCAGAAGATAAATCCAATGGACTTATCATTAGGTTTGGGAGATAAATCGCAAATACCGTTCTGTATAACATCTGTCTTGTCTAGAGATCGGTTTTATGGGTTTTATCAATATATCTATATTATCAATATATCTATATTATCAATATATCTATATTATCAATATATCTATATTATCAATATATCTATATTATCAATATATCTATATTATCAATATATCTATATTATCAATATATCTATATTATCAATATACAAGTCATCGATATATCAGTCTTATCGATACATCGAAAAATATTAATATATCAGAAGATATCGAATTGCAGCTGGTATTGCATCATATGTCAAACAAGTCTGCTTACTGACAAAGGAGATAGGTCCAGGGACCCCGACAGCCTGTTCCACCCCAGCCTGAGCTCCCTCAGCCTGCAGGCTGCGCCTTCAGGCAGGGGTCCGATGGCGGCCAGCCTGTTCCTGCCAAGATCCAGGACCTGCAGGTTTTGAAGGGTCCATACGGTGGCCGGCAGTTCCTGCAGACGATTGCTGGAGAGGGTGAGGGAGGTCAGGGAAGACAAGGAGGACCAGTCGTGAGGGAGGGAGGACAGGCGATTGAAGTCGCAGTGGAGGCGCCTCAGCCTGAAAAAGAGATAGAGGGAGATTGGTGTCAAATATTGTTTACACTCGCTAGAGGGCTAGCAAAACAGTTTTAGAAGACATTAAGAGATATAGCAGAGAACAAGAAACATTTCTGGGTTAATATGACGAAACTATATGTTAAATATAAAACATTAAAATTAAATTTATAATAAAGAGGTAATAGAATATATATAAAATGTAAGTGGTTTGGAAATTTTAATGGGTTGCTCGATGTCTCTAGTTGTCTAGGATAGTCATTGTGTAGTTCTAGGATAGTCTCGCACTGGCAACTATCGGACATGCAGCTAAACTATTAAATTGCCTCACTGAGTAACTTTTTAATAGCACAAAATATATTTTCGTGTTAACAACTCTGGCAAATAATCGACAATTTGGACAATTTTGTTTTGATTGTGCCATTCCCAGTTTACCTATTTTTCACCTTTACATCGACGATTACAAAATTTGAGACTTGGCAGCCCTGAGTTGGATGCAATTAAATGATCGCTCGCAGTTGGCGTTCCTTTTCAGTTACTTAGTTGATTAAAAGTTGCGATGCAATTGTTGCTAGTGACGCCAGATAGCTCAAAATGCCGTTATATATTCTGCGAGAGCAAGTGATTTTAAGATTAAGTTTAATTTATATTGGGAATAATCAGAAGGAAATAGGCTTGAGCCTATCTTGTTGGACTTTAAGCCTGTCGTCAAAATTTGTATTTGTAAATTCAGCTAAGGGTTTAATGCGGCTAAGTTCATTTAGAATATAGTAGTTAATTTGACCTGTTATACGATGTATTTCGAATATCAAGCTTTCCGTTAGAATCTTATATTAAGTTTGGCTAATTACTGACTAAGGAAGTCTTTTTTGTCTGCGTAAAACTAGAGATTCTATGACAGCTGAGTTAACCTGTCAGAAACCCATCTTAGTTGTTCTCTCATCAAGAGTAACGATTAAGAAAAACGGGTTTTGTTTAATCGTTAATATTTTTATCTCCACGATCCCATTTAAATTTGAATTTTATTCCGTCGTGCGAACTAAAGAATAAAGGAACTTCAAAAGTATCTGCTTTTAAAATATGTTTAAGTTCTTAAGCCTGTCTCTATAGTTCAATTTCTCTGTGTCACTATAGTTTAAGTATCAATTTCCTAGCCATGTGCTGAACTCCTTCTAACATATAAATATATTTTAAAGACAAGGTAACCAAAACTATACTGCTTACTCAAGATGAGGCCTCTAACTAACTCCTTATTAATGCAAAATTACATTATTTGATTTTGATGATATATTCCTTTTAAGGTATTCCAAAATCTTATTATCTTTTTTACTACATTGATGTCCCATTCTAAAAAACTTCATTCATTAACACGCCAAGATCGCTAACGATGTCACTGACATTAATTTCTGACATTAATGGACTGACATTAATGGATAGATATACAAGACTCAGAAGTTTAATAAAACAACTCAAAACACGTTTACGTTATTTTAAAAATCCGCATCAATATGTAAAAGGTCTACCAGCGACATCGACCATTTTCGTCAAACTCTGCAGAAAACTGAACCAGTCCAAACATCACGCCCGTGGCATTTGTGGACAGATGCAATATACATCCCTTCCACAGCTTGATACCATCTATCTCACAATTCCATGTGATTAGAAGACAAGTTGCATGGCACACCGGCTTTCATGCCCAAACCAAGAGAACATCCACCCCCTACTCCTTCACAAAAGCACAATGACGACAACCACAAGTGAGAGGACGGTTTTTACATGGACGTATCATTATCTCCCTTCTTAAATGGCCAAGGGATTAGTCCTTATAAGAAAGAATAGGGCTTCGCGTGACGGCCCATTGTTCTGTTATCACGGTAATGCCCCGCAGACGACGCATCTCTGGAGGATATTAAGGTCAATAGCACGTAATGCAGAGGGATCTCTGTCCAGTGGTTCTGCCTTGTTGGTTGTTGTTGTTTTTTTATTATTTCGTTCGAGAAATAGAAAAGGAAATCTTTGAGCGCAGAGTCGAATTTCACCTAAAACAAGGGATTATAAATGCTAGAGATGGAATTAGCGTCGAAACAAATGTCGAAGATCGAGATTCGAAAGTGATGGAATGAATGGTTGAAATAACGTCGCACGTAGTGGGTTCAGTCTGGGATCAATCTCGAGGGAAAGACCCGGTGGAAATGCCTCATAATTCGGTATCATGATCAGATGACGAAGCCAACACTTGAGATGGCACAACACGCAACCTGAAAAATATTGGACACGATGGATTTAACGTGCACCATTATCCTTACACGGCGGATGTTTTTTTGCGGGAAATAAGGATAACCCTCCGATCACGAGATCTCCGCACTGTCCAAAACGATATTTGAACTCACAACCCATCTGTCAAGAGCCGAATACTTTACGTTGGCCCGGAAAGTGATGGAAAATTCTATGGAGTCGAAGAGGCCGGGTTTTCCTGAAGAGGCCGGGTTTTCTATCATTTTTATTTGATGCAAAGACCTCCCATGTACAAAAGGGGTCTTCTAAATACATAATTTGAAATAAATAATAGTTTATAATATGATGTAAAACCAGGATCTTTTCTAAGGGGCAATCGTGGCTTTATTGGACATTAGCAAAATGATATAGACACATACAGTTTATAGGCTTGCATAATAAAGCCTTACACAATCCAAAAATATAATAAGTTATTTTATTTTCAGATATAGTTTGAAAATTTTCCACACGAATTTAAAACAGTATTACACTTTTGAAATTTACTTTTATTTGACTTTATTTCAGTTACTAGTTAAATTAATCATTTGTTATTTTAAAAGAAGTTAAAAGCTATTAATAACGGTTTTTTCTGTATCAACCATATGTAACTAACAATTTAAAATGGTTTTTGTTTAATCATCAATATCCCTTATACCTCCACGATCCAATTTAAAGTTGAATGTGTTTCAGTCGTTCGAATTTGAATCCAGAAGGGAGGCGCGAATATTTTTTAAAAACAATATATTATTGCAAACTTCCTGGAACCTATATGACTAAAACAATTAAAGAATAATCTAAAGAAACTTTTAAAAGTAATGTAATATAAGAATTTTAATATATACTATAAACAAAAAAATGGGTAATATTAGTTTCATACGGTGCTCGGGCTCCAACCCACCCCACTCCGTCTACAAGAAACTCGTAAGTTTAAATTGGGCTGCAAATATATTCAAATTAGTCGTGAAATTCTAGGCGTTGGAGGTATGCTTGAATAGTGGCAAAAACTATCACTATACTGTCGATCTAAGATCAATATAGCCTCGAAATGCCTGCCTTTAAGACTGCCTTCAAGTGGACTGGAAGATAGAAAGCAATTGGGCAGTCGTAGATTTTGCTTAGAATTGATCAAAACATGAAACTTTCTCATACCTCCATTAATGAAGCATGGCATTGGGATGATTTTTCAATAGGGTCACAACTTTCCGTTTCAATTTTGGGCAGTTTTCTTTGAAATATCTGAATCAATTCAGCAGGAATTTAAATGTTTATTGGGATAGCATTAAATGTCGAATGTGTCTAGACTATTTGCAGGGCCTCCGTGGCCGGGCGGTTAAAGGCGTCAGTTAGGAATACGAAGGTTCCCGGTTTGATGCCAGGACATGGACTTGACAAAGAAAAGTAAAAAGTAGTGATCTTGTGAACGGAGGGTTGCCAGCTTCGCTGCAAAATACTATAAAAGTCGTCTAGAACATACGCAAAAAATTAACGGCGTGTATACGGGACTGGTGCACGATAAATCTGATCGTCCCGACGTCTATTGAAGGCGTTGGGTGCCAGTTCAGATGTTTCTTCGTCATCTGACCATGGTTCTAAAATAACGAGGTGCAGGTATGAATGTGTGTGTGTGTGAATGTGTAAGTGTTCTAGGGTCTTTCCTTCGAGATAGACCCCTAACCGTCGCCAATAGCCCACTGTGCAGCTCTAGTGCGACGTTAATTAACCAAACCAACTAGACTATTTGCAATTATTTAGTATACTTTTTAACTAAATTTTTGTTTTTGTTTATAAACTTTTACTTTTTTATACAGTTGAAATCTACATTTGACTACCTTTATTTTACCAAACAAGTGGAAATTCGTGCACACATCAACTTTAGACAAGGTTGTTAAAGCTGTTTCCAATCAGTATAGTATAAAAACGGAAATTGAGCAATGGCAGACCGCTTGTTGAATATTGCATTTTCTTTACCTTTTTTGAAAACAGAATTTGTCCCTCAACTACCTTATCATAAAAAAAAACTTTTATTTTTAAATATTCTTTTTTAATTTAGAGATTTAAATTTACTGAAAATGTGTCTCTTTAAAAACAAATAACGTATGTAAAAATCTTGTAAAATTATTTATTTAAAAAAAATTACTTAACAATCGATTTCGATTGAGCATTGGAAAGTTAGAAAGAATTCTTATGACTTTCATACTTTTTTTGTATATCCCTAACTAAAATCCTAAATATGTAAATAATAATCCTAACGGTTTTGAAACCAGTAATTGCCAATTTCAAACCGGAAAGCTATTAATTTGCAAGTCCACTTTCACATATTATTTATATAACTTTTAAATAATTTACGTAAAGCAAAATAATGTTTAAATAACAAAGTAAATTCCAAATGAGAAAACAATCATTAATAAATTAAACAAAAAAAAATCTTTTAATATATTTTCGAGTGCCGTCAAATTAGTTCATTCAAATTCTTCTTGATTTATGCATTTTTTGAGGTTATCATTGGCAACTACATTTGAAAAAAATGAAGAAAATATGTATGTGTATAATTAAAGCAAAATTTAAAACACTAAAAAATTATCTATACATAATTATGCTGTTATTTGATTAAAAGCTTTGGCCCCATTTGCCTTGAATTCGTAAAGAAAGGTAATAGCCGCGTCTTTGTGTTATTCCAAGTGCGAACAAGCAACAATGTCTACATCTGCCCGTGTGATTTATTTATTTATTTCTCGAGAGAGAAAAAAACACAAAAGATTGTATCTCGGTCGCTGCCCTTTTTCATTAGAGAAATGGGAGCGCGAGAATTGAACCCGCAGCCCATTCGTGTATTGCGTAGGCGTGGTTTTGAGTACACAAGACCTCCAGAAAGTCAGTCAGTATTCCGCGCCATTTCCAGCAATTGTTCGAAAGATCGTGACGCAACGTTCGAAATCGTCCGCCATTTCTGATTATCCAAGTTGTTGCCATTAAACTGACTGGTATAAGAAATGGATATTGGGTCTTGTTCATTGCCACTTTGAAAAAAAAAACTTATTTTAATGGACACTATACTCGATCTGGTGAAATAGGATAAACAATCAATTGTGCTTTGGCATAAAAAAAGCTCTATCTAATCAGAAGATGTTAATTCTTATATGTGAGGACATACAAAGTTAAAACCCTGAGCTTTTGTTCATCCCGCTGATGACGTCATATGCATAGCCATAGAGTCCATTCTAAATATTGCTTGAAAAAAACAAGCAGATTAAGTTTAACAATGAACGTTTTAGAAAGCTTTAATCGAAAGATTTGAGGTCAAATCACCCGTAACGCTTTGAATTATTCCCCTCGTCAGTCTTTGTTCATGTTCTTAGAAAGAAAGATGTTCTAACAAGTTCAGTTCGTTGCCATTCTTCGAATGGAAACTTCTAAAGGCTTACTGATGTTTAAGATATCAAAACCGTTAGTTAATTCCCATTCTACTCCTTGACAGGCGTGAATGATAATTGAATCAGTGTAGGAAAATCTCTTGCACGATTGCTGTGCTTTTAATTGTTACTAATTGAAAAGGATACTTAGTAACGCTTCTTTGCACTTAAAACCTTAAAGATCAATTAGTTATAACGTTGATCTAAAAACAGTTCTAAAGAAGAAAGACTCGGTTACTTAAAAACAATTAAGAAATCGCTTGAACGCATACGTCCATTAAGAACTAGGTCATTCATTGAACTTCTTTAAGATCAGAGAAGTGAGCTGTGTTTTAAAGCAGAATAACGCTCTAAAATCTATCTATGAAAAAAATAATCTTGATCAGATTTTTTTCTAAAAATGCATTGAAGTCGAAACTATGCATTCTTCAGTTTCAATACAATTGTATATTCCATTTTAAATTTTAAGAACGGTACCTTGTACTTATGGGTATTGTATTATTATTCATCGCTGTATGTCTTTAAGAAATTCTTAATACAGTGAGAATTCATGTGGCGATTTAAAATTACCTTTAAATAATAGAACATGAAGAACAAACTCCTATAAATAATTTTACAAAAATTTCTTTGTGCTTGATTTGAAATTTATAGAGTTTGTTTCATGAATGATAATTTGAGAGTTTGTTTCGTGATTGATGATTTGTAGAGTTAGAGTAAAAATGTCTAACGTGGAGGTTTACACAAAGGCAAAATAAACAACTTTGTTATCCCTTTATAGGAATTAAATTGTTAAACTTATAAAGAACTCTGTCATACTTCATTATTCTTTCTTTTGGTAAAAATTCATTTTTAATTTCTCTAAATTAAAATATCTTTATAGATATTTGAGTAACATCTGTTTTTGTTTTAATGTTGCCAGCGGCATGTTTACAAGCGGCCTTAACACTCCGATCGTTTGTCCTGGAATTTCCCACTATCTAATCACCAGTTTTTCCAACAATACATATAATTTTTAAATTCATATAAATAGCTTATTTTTCCCATATCTATGATTTGGTTATAAATTAAATTCGATCTCTTTAAAAATAAACAAGATTGTTTTAATATATATATATATATATACTAGGGGGCTCTGCCCCCTGCTCCGCTAACGCTCCGCCAACCCCCGAGGATTGCTACGCAATCCTATTTTGTTTGCTTCGCAAACCAAAACTGCCTTAGTTCTCAAATAGAGGAGAAAAGCAAAAATAAAACAAAAGTTTGATGCATTTCAATTTTACTTGTTGTGCAAGCAAACTTTAATTACGCAAAAGATGTTATTTGGTTTCTATTAAAGGGTGAAATGCATTGAACGGTAACCCTTGTCGGCTTTGCCAAAAACGCAATACTCGCAACACTAACAGATTCTTGGAGTAACCCTTGTCGAGTTTTCTGAAAAAGCAATACTCGCAACGCTAACAGATTTTTGTATTAACCCTTGTTGTTTTTTTCTGAAAAACCAATATTCGCAACGATTACAGATTCTTGGAGTAACCCTTGACGACTTTTCTGAAAAAGCAATACTCGCAACGCTAAAAGATTTTTGTATTAACCCTTGTTGTTTTTACTGAAAACGCAATATTCGCAACGATAACAGATTCTTGGAGTAACCGTTGTCGACTTTTCTGAAGCTTTTTTTTAGATTTTTATAGTCAAGGAAGGTTTTAGGGTAGCGAATATTAGTAAATTTCCCAAGGGTTACCGTTCACTGTATTTTGATAAAAATTATTAATCTTTTTATAAAAAAATTTGTAAATAAAAGGGAGGGGTAGATGGGTATGAGGCAATCAGCATCCAGTAATCTAACAGATAAATTTTTATGACTATTGTTGATTTAGGCGGTCAAATGCATTGAACGGTCACCCTGATTTTTTGCATGTTACCCTTTCGGCGGCCCTTTGTAGAAGTTCTTTTATTGGTAATGAAACCATCTTTTGTCACCACACATTAGCCTTGCGAATATTGTATTTTCAGAAAACTCGCCAAGGGTGACCGTTTAATGCAATTTAACCCACAATTCACCTTGCTTGCTATAACTATAAACATTTGATAGGGTTGGCCTGTACCTGGATAAAAATTCTTCCATATTTGTCATTGCAAATTATATGAAGTTTTATTATGACACGAAATACATAATTACAAATCTTCTTTACAAACATTATTATGTCATAAAATATTTTTAAAACACAGGAAAACCGACTTAAAGAAAATGCGCTAAAAAGTAAAAAATAATTTTTAATTTTATGACCAAGTTAAAAAAATGGAATTATTTAATATCAATTTCATACTTATTAAAACTTTTTGAAATTGACGCCAAAATATTAGTATGAATTTTGTAAATTGGCACCAACTTCAAAAAGTTATAATAAGTATAAAATTGATATTAAATAATTAAATTTTTTTAACTTGGTCGTAAAAATAAAAAAAAATTACTTTTAGCGCATTTAAGTTGGTTTTCCTTTTTTTTAAAAAAAGATTATTTTATTTTCCCCCTTTTAGTTTTTAATTTAGCAGGGGGCTACGTCCCCTATTATTATTCACCAAGAAATTCAAGTAGCAACTTGCGCTTAACAATTTACATTGTAAAACAATCCCTATCAATGCCAATAAATGCTGGTTAAACAAAATGTCATTATTGTACAACTTCTGTTAAATAATGAAAATATTTGTAAATCGGATAATTTACAACGGTGAATTGACATTTCTGGATATATACCAGCCGGATAACCAATTTTTTTTTTTGCAGATTTTTCTCTAACCAACAAAAAAAAATTGAAATCGGACAATATATTTTTTTTAAACAGTTCGGTTAATTCGGAGAATTCCGGATATTTTTTTTCAAATTGCTTCCAAATAAAACATCACCTATCCAACAAATTTTTCTGTGCAAATATCTGAATTAGAACCGAAGTCCTGCGTGAACATACATAAGAAAAATACGTAACAGTCGAATTGATAACCTCTTGACTTGGCGGTTATGTTTTGGAGTTTTGGTTGGCGCGTTGTTCATTCGGTTAAAAATACATTTACCGGTCACACAGCTTTCAACAAATCTGGTAACCTTTTCAGGCAACCGCAAGGGAAGTTTTTGTCATCAAGTACGGTTAGCATATATACGGTTAGCAATTGGCAAATTTTCCAATATTCGATATATCGAATATTGGAAAATTTGCCAATTGGTACCGTTCACTACATTTTAACCTAAAATTGTATATTTCAGCTTTTAAAAAAATAATTTGTAAATATATTAATGTATGTAAACAGGAAGGAGTGGATATGCAGCACTCGGTGTTTATTAACCTAACAGATGAATTTTTATGACTACTGTTGATTCACACATGTTGTTGACATGTATTGAACGGACACTGATTTTTAGCGTGTTACCTTTTCGGCAACCCTGCAGGAGGAAGTTCTTTTATTGGCAATGAAACCGGCCTTTGTCGCCACACGTGTTAGTCTTGTTAATATCGCTACAGGTAGTCGGTCAATGCATTTAGACGGAATTTTGCTCGATGGAGAACAAAGCGCAATTCTCTGTTGTCATTGGTATTCAATACTATTCTGGAAATACATGCGGAATTTGCTACTACCAGTCATGTGCAAAATAAAGCATTTTTAGTAATCTTGCGAATAATCAGCCGTGTACCATTACTACTGCGATCTTCCCGACGCCGAGCGCTATTTGATCGCTCTGACGAAGACGATAATATTCAGACCAATTGTTCATGATCGGAAGTTTTGGAACTGAGCATGTACTCAATCCCCCAATCAGAATAACAATTAATGAGATTTAAAACTAGCGCTTCGAAGTTACGATGGCTTCCTATGAGGCGGGCGAATCCATTTAAACCATGGGTGTTTGCGCAGTTGAGCTCAACTGGTAGAGTAGCCGCGATGCTTGAAAGACAAAATGTAAACAAACAAATGTACACTCGTTTTAGATGTATCGGTTTTCAATTGATTTCAGCGATATTTTATTGATGGCATTTCATGTTTTATTCTGTTTCGCCTAATTCACACGCGTTTTAGACTTATGGGCTTTCAAATTAAATGTAAATTAGATTTCTACGCCATATTTTGTTATTTCTCAGGCTTTTTTTAATGTCGGAAAATTATACTCCTTCTAACTTAAGACTTGTTCTAGAAATTATTCTAATGTAAAGTTTGTCTTTAACATTATGCAAATTATACTTATTCAAAAACAATTTTTAGCATTGAAATTTTTTTTAAAGAAATACATGTATTTTAAGTTTTATGTCAAGGCCAAATTGGTAAATTACTGAAATAATATTATAAGGTTGAATTAATCTATTAGAAAAGATCTCTTAATATTGTGAGATAAATTGATTGCTTGTGTAAAAGTGTTTATGCAAAGTGTTAAAAACACAAAATATGAAATTTTATTTATAAATATAAATTTATTTTATCAGTGAAACATGAAAAAAAAATACAAGTTTAATTTCCCTTTGTTAAATCTTTATTAAAAACATCCATTAACAACGCATTTAAAATATTTGTCATTTCCTTTGTTAATTTGGACAAAATTACCCTGATTACCTTTTAATGGGCATATATAAGTAAAAGTTTCAAAATTCTTGCATTCGGCATTAAATCAAAATAACATTGTAACATAAATCGATAATTTTATATACAAATATTACATATATGAATATTAACTTCCAAGACCACCTTCTGATACATCTAAAACGAGTGCACATTTGTTTGTTTACATTTTGTCTTTCAAACATCGCGGACTCCGTGGTTGAGCCTCAACTGCGCAATCACCCATGATTTAAATGGATTCGCCCGCCTCATAGGAATCCATCGCAACTTCGAAGCGCTAGTAGATTTAAAAATGCTGAAACTTCACAAAAAAAAAAAAAAGCCATCGTATCGAAACCCATGCCGTTTAAACCATGAATCAAATCAAAACAAACCGAGAGTTGAGAAGTTTGCTCCTTCTCCCAGTAGGAAGAAACGTTCCCATTGGCTATGTGTTGTGCCATTCTATTTTTATGTTATAGTAAGATATATATATATATATATATATATATATATATATATAATATATAAGGCCCGCGCACTAGCAACAATCGCACTGCAACTTTTAATGAACTGAGCAACTAAAAAACCACACACCTACTTATTATAATTATTTAATTGCGTCTAACTCAGGATTGCCAGATTTCAGATTTCACAATCGTCTATGTGAAAGTCCACTTCTGAACGGCTAAATACTGATTACACATACTTTTCTAAACTAAAATTGACAGTAAATGCAACATAAATAAACCTTTTCGTGTATGGTAATCACCACAAAATTATTGTGTACGTATATTATTTTAAGATTCATTTAGAAGCACATAAAATCGTCATTGTTTAAAAAAATCAATTTAAAAGCATTTTAGAATTTAATTTAAAATCTAAAAAATGTATTCTGTTTCTGAAAACTAATTAAATGTATTACCACAATCGATAAAAAAATCGACATATTGTCGATTATTTGTCAGAGCTGCTATCGAGGTACGAAGAGATATTTTGTGCGATTAAAAGTTGCTCAGTAAGCGGATACAGTTTGAGTTTTCCAGTTGCATGCAACTAAGTGGTTCAGTCAAGTCCAGAGACGTGTGTCCGAAGTTTTGTCGTCATCGCAAATAACCGGAAGTGTGGGAATGTTGTCAACTTTTGGCAATGAAAACATCGGTCGTCCGTCTGGTGGTGTGGACACGCACTACAAAATCTACCACTGTTGGGTGGTCACCTCGAACAAGGTCGGCGTGCCGGTGACTTATTATTTCTTCTTCAAGAATATTATTCATTGGTGTCCCAAAGAGAGCAAATACAGCAGTGACACTCTAAGCGTAGGGCTTGCTTTTTCATAAGGCGCATTGGGGCCGGGCCTAGGGGCTCCCTCTTATAATTTGTTGTGCCTCAACTGTTTTTCAAATATAATCCCTCTTTAAAATAATTATCAGATATACTGTAATTTTTTTAAATATTTATATTGATAAATATAACTTTTTTTAACGTTGCTTTTGACATATATAGCAAACTTAAAAAACGATGTGTTTATCCCAACATCTTGCAGTTTATCAAGTGGAGAGGTTTTCATATATGTTTGTGTATAAAATAAAAAACAAAAATTATAAAATTTTGAAAAAACATACAATTATGTTTGTCCTTTAAATAATTTTACTATTATTAAATGTATGTACTAATCATGCTTTTTAAGGAATTATTAATGCGAGGTTAGTGATCAGCCCCGGGAAATCCCTTTGTAAACATGTACATTTCACATGTTCTTTCTAGGTTAGAGATAATAACGCAAATGGAGGAGTAGCTGTATTAGTAAATATGACACACAAAAGTGTTCCTTGAATTAAATTAATCTAATTTAAAAAGTATAACAGAGACTCCAAACTTAAAAAAATTATGATATATCCGTCATTTCAAGCAAACCGTAAAATTACTCTAAAAGACAGCGCGACCTCTATGCCTTTCCTCTGCATCCGCCCTCAAAATGATCCCTTTTCTCCCCGAATACATGAAGATATTTGGTTTCGTTAGATTGGGTTTAAAATAACTAATTTGTGGGCTTGAATGTCCTAGCATTGACGCCCCTAATGGACTATCCTTTACATCCCTGTGTACCAAAGAAGTACCAAGGAGTTTATTTCCGAGGAGGTCCAGACGAGAATAACTTCATAAAATTATTAATTATTGAAAATTAAAGCTAAAGATTTTAAGAATTTTACGAAATTAATGCCAATAACGTAATTAATTGTACAGTAGAGCTCCAATTATCCAGTTGATTGGATCAAACAAAGCGGATCGGCATTTATCCGGATCCAGATCGATTTGAGAAAGAAAGGGGAAAAAATCAGCAAAATCCGCATTTTAAAAGCTTCTTATCGGTGAATGATATTGTTTTTAATAATTACATTACATACTGAAGCAAAAATCGTTATTTTTACTAAGAAATGACCTTTTTCTTGAATTATCCATATATTCGATTATCCAGATGAGATCTGGGGCCCAATTGATCCCGATAATTGGAGTTCTACTATACATGTTATTGACTTAATTAAATTATTTATGACCTGATATTTATGAAAACACTTATACTTTATGAAAAGTATTTATATTAAATACATTTCGGGAGGCGTCCGGTCTCCCTATGTCTGCATTGAGTACGTCCTTGCTGTGTATAACCCTAAATCTACTCATAATGATAATGCAATGAAATGTGCGCACCTGTGCAAAGAGACAATTCCTTTCGACAGGCACTCCAGTTCATTTCCAGCCACGCACAAAACCTCCAGAAACGGCAATAACCCGAAATCCACGGGCAGATCCCTCAATTCGTTCACCGACAAGTTCAGTCTCTCCAAGCTCCTCAGTCCGGACAGTCCGACAGAGACGTCATCTGGTGATCGACCCAGGTGATTGCCGGACAAGTCCAGTATCCTTAGGACGTGTCCGCTCTTCCGGACTTCGTCTGGGAACGAGATCAAATCCCGGCCGGACAGCTTTATCTCGTCTTGCCGGACTCCATTCTGGATGATGATATCGGTGGACAGTATCCGGCCGTCATTGCCGGACGTCCGGGAGTTGTTGCTGCCGCTGAAGACGATCGTCATTGTATTGGTTTCATTTGATGAAGACAGCCATGAGAGATTTGTTGGGTGTCAGGGCCAAAGAAAACACATATCCTAAAACCTGAAATAAAAATTGTTAAATTGAGTGGGTAAAAATATGGTGTACACGATATAATTTTCTTACGGAGAATGATTTTTTCGCTAGTAAGCCAAGTTAACGCTTTAAATTAGTTAAACAGGGAGATGTTGAGGGTTTGAATTTTAATATGAGTGATAGAAAGAGAGGTCATAAGTTTAAATTGAACAAATCAAATGTTAATCTTGAAGGGGGTAAATGCTACAGTAGATCATCTTTATAAGGGACTAATAGAGGCTAAAGGTTGTCCATTTTAATGAAAGTCCAGTTTATAAAATAAATCTAAACTATAGATGATGAATGATGAACTATACAGACATACTCTCTTATATCTTTAAACTTGTATACACTCGATTAAAGGAAGACTACAGGGAATCTTATTCAACTATTTAAATTTATCAAATTGGGTGATCCTGAAGGCATGAAATTTAATACAGCCAATGGGACTAAAGGTCATGCGCAAAAGTTGTACAAGTCACAATTTAATGAGGAAGGTAGAAAGTATTATTTTTATTTAAAAAAAAGTAATAGACAAATGGAATAGTTTGCCTGAAGATGTGATTAATTCGTCAGGAGTAGGTAGTTTTAAAAGACAACTGGTCGACATAGGGCGATTGTTAGGATGCTATGAAAGGGACAAAACTTGCTGGAGTTAGATCTTGTAGTTGGTCGCCATTATCTGTATTCTCTTTTAAAGTATACATATTTGAATGTACTAATTTTTTTTATAATCTATGCTTGAAATACCTTGAACCAATTTTTTAATAGCCCTTCATTGAACTGTCTCTTGCCCAAAATGCTCAAAATAAGGCATTATTTGACCTTTATACAATTGCAAGTTTATAATTTGATGACATATTTTTAAGCATTTTTTTTATTCCTCATGTGTCTCATATAGTTAAGCTTGCGGTGGTACGCCGCCTTAAGTAGCAAGTCCCGGTCATGGCTGGTTGGTTGGTTAATTAACGTCGCACTAGAGCCGCACAGTGGGCTATTGGCGACGGCCCCGGTCATGGCGAACGTTTTGACCGTGTGGGATTAGGCGTCTTGCTACGATCAAACCCCAGTCAATGTTCTCTGCTGCAAGCTTTTAGTGTATTAAAATTACAGAAACATATTTAAACTACTCTTTTAGTCTTTTTTTTTTAAACTCAAGTTTAAAAAAGATATTCTATGTAACATTCTAAAAACTTTTAATGGTGAGCTACTTTTACTAACGTAAAAAAATTTAACGTTTGAGGAAATAAAACGTCTTTTTCACTAGTACCGTGCAAGGGATCGCCATTTTGATTTTCAATGTAAACAATAAGTTCGATGAGGTAATGTTGAAGTGAAAATTCAAACTATATCACTAAAACATGTACAATTAATTACGGCAAACATTAAAGGAAAATAAACACATTAGCTTCATTCATTGACGTTTATTTTACTTTAATTACTAAAAAGGAGAAATCTGATCTAGCAACTTAACTTCTCGGAATTCTATTTTAGGACCAGATGTATGAATTTCGAATATATGCATTTGTTTTTAAATACTTCTGTTACATCTGACGTATACGAACGAGTATATCCGGCAGTTTTGTCAGCAATACACACAATTTAAAAATCATCACTTCATAAAATCTATATTTTGAAATATATTCTTCTACAAAACATAACTACAAACTGTTTGAAATCTTTCTTAACTAAAATAACATTTAAATCTATTTTGTTAAACAAGGAATGTTTGGAAATATAAAATAAACCCTCATGCTGGGAAATTTAAGTATAAATGAGGGTTACAAAGTTACAGACTCGACAATTTGCTCATCCCTTAGAATAATTTAGATATTTGGATAATTCTTTTATTTTTTTTTAGTTAAATATGGAACGTCACCCTTAGGTACCAAAGGTAATTACAGACTGGTATCCGGTATTCGATTATTAAGATATCTTAATTAACCGAACTTTTAAATAATATTATTCGATTTGGATAATATTTGTTGGGAAAATCGTACATAAAAAAGTTGCTTATCCGGAATTCCATTATCCGGAAATATCTATAAACCAGTATTTAAACTTTTTGTTAATTTCATTGTTTTTTGTTCTAAATAGAATGCTTTCATGTAGAATAAATAATGTAAATTTTTAATTATATAGCATTCAAATCAACCGAAAATATCAATTAAACCGTACTTTGATAAAAATTTTCTCAGATTTTAAAAAACCATTTTTTTTATCTATTTGGAATAAAATGCTACAGATTTTCGGTTATCCGTTATTCAATTAACTAGACAATTTGATGATTTACACCGATCTAAAAATATATTTGTTGTCAGTAAGGAAATGTTCCCAAAGAAAAAAAAAGTTCGATTGTTCGGCATTCAATCAACCGGAATCGTGGTTAACTATCACGATAACATATTTTGGCTTTGATGTAAGAATAGGAGGTGTCCTTCATTAAAAATGGAGGAAAATGAAATAACTTTTTCTATAAAATATATTCCAACTTTAAGACAAAACATGCGCTAGGTTTAACGAAATGTAATTTCTAATTTTCTAAACAAGCGCTAAAATTATAAATATTAATTTTTAAATTAATTTTAAACTCGATACCATTTTTTGAAATTAGTGCTAATTTACTAAAGGAACTATATATTTTGATAATTTTTTAAAATTTTGCTATAATTATAAAATTAGAATTAGAACTCAGATTTTTTCGGAAAAAAATACTTTTTATCAAATGTGGTCTTTTTAACTTTTTCTATCCTGTTTATTTTTTATTCTAAAATGTAAATCGCGTTTCGTGATGTTCGAAAGAAAAATAGATAAATAAAATAAAGATCAACTTAATTTTTTTTTAAATGAATAAATAATAAAAAAATTTCAAACATAAAACTCACCATCACTTCCACATTTCAAACAACACAAGATATTTCGAAAAATCGAATCAAGCAGCGCACATAAATCCGAATTTGGGCGTCGCACACACTGTCCCCCCCCCCCCTCGTCAATTAATCCACAATACGAGAGACACAACACAACACGGGGAAAGGGCAGAAGAAAAAAACAATAACAATCCACGAGCGAACAATGGAACAAATCACAAAAGAGAAGATCTCTTTGAAAAAGGAACCGGAGAGAAATTCGAACGTCGTCCTCTCCACCCTGCTTACGTCCGAGTGGAAGGATCAGACGATTTTCTTCTTCTCGTTCCCTTTCTCCGCGGTTGAGCTGCCACCGAGATCATGATTGTGTGGAAAAAGGGAGGGGAGAGGGAGAGAGAGAATCCTAACAAAAGACCCAGATTACGTAAGGCTGAAGCGGGCAGGTCGCTGGTAAAAGAGGTTCCGACGAAGGTTTGAGTTTGTTCGGATGGATGCTCTAGTTGAAACGAGAAGAGATATGGTTCTGGCAATGGTGGTGCCTTCAGGAAACATAGAAGTACAGCACACGTGGGCCGAAAATTTACAAAATATGTTTTTTAAAATCAATTTTTCAAGTCAGAAAAGTTGTGTAATGGGTGGAAAGAATACGCACATAATTTCATGAATTTTAAATAATTTCCAAACGCAGCCATCTGATCTTGACCTTCTTAAATTGAAAAAATTATTTTTCGTTTGCCGCTTTTTAAAACGCATTCCACTCTAAAAATGTTTAAAATGCAATTTGTGTATCATAACTATATGCACAAAAAATCTATCCTCCTTATTTCTTATGTCTTACCTATAAGAAGTCATTTGGCCTGCAAACAGCTAAGTGACACTGCAACTTATTTCCAAGAGTCAGCCCGAGTTGATCTTTCGAACAGATGAGGCCATGGCAGAAAAAAAAATACTAAATTTTTTACTCTTCTACATTAAGTATGTTTGCGGAAACTTTTATTATAACATATTATTTGGATGACAGCTGGTGTGGCATCTGCCATATCTACCACATCGGTTTCGCGCCAATGAAACAGCTCATCTGGACAGAATCCCCACGTGATTCCATAAATCTTGCTACGTCGGGAAGTTCGCCAGGTAAACTTGTCATGTCACTGTAGTAAACTGGCATGCATTTAGCATAGTTCAACGCATCAATGCTGTATTGATGCAGTATGTAGTCTACAATGTAGATATTAAAGTTACTAAGCAATTAAAATCTATATTGAAACTTATAAATAACTGTTTACAACTATAAGTATTTAGTATACTTTATCAATTCCAAAATTAAACTTTGCTGTCACTAAGAAAATATTTGTGTGTTTTGTACATTAAAGCAGCACTCGAGTTGATCTTTCGAACAGAGAAGGTCTGATCATGTTGGTAAAGCGCTCCCTCGCCGGCACACTTCCGACACGCAGTGAACAAGAAATATAGAAGATAATTTTTTTTGTGCATATTGATATTGTAAACAAATTTCACTTGTAACAGTTTTTTTTATTGGCATCCGTTTTAAAAGTAACAGAGAAGATATTTTTTTCAATTCAAAAAAAATTATAATTTCCTATCTAAATTCCACATAAAGTTACATTGTAGATGTAGATTATGCTATCATATATATTCGTGATCTAAACACAAAACAAAAAATAAATGGCAGCATGTGTCACTTTGGAAAAAATATTCTTGATCCGTTGCTACCCCAGGTAGTAGCAAAGAAGTAGTTTACACTACGAGTAATACGAATTGAAACAGCACTCTAAAAGAGAACTACGGGCAAATCAGGGAATAGAATAAAATGTTGCCCACTCGCCCTAAATATTCATTAACATTTATCTATAGCAAAATGAAAGAAATAACATATATGTATACATTAATAAATATATATAGCTAAATGAAAAACATATATTCATTAAAATAAAAATATATTCATACCTTATACGTCATTAAAATTAAATCTATATATATTAGAGGCTTACGTGGCCCTTTTTGAAGGGTCAATTTCTATCACCAAAATGGCAACACCTTCGTTTAAGCAACCATGTTAGTCTTAATGAATTGGCCAAAATAGGAAACAATCGCCAACTCAAAAAAGCTTTTATTGATTGCCGAATACCGGGGATTGATGAGCGTTATCGAGTAGGGGGTGGAGCCTCCTATTATCTATAGGAAAACACATATTCGTTAAAAATTATTCATAGCAAAAATAAAAATTATTCTTTAAGAAATATTTGTAGCAAAACTATAAAAAAAAAATTAACTGTGGTATAAGATACGGACCTCAGACTTTATTTCTGTGACATTCCTCGTATAATAGACTACGTACCATCAAAGTGATGACTGAACTTTTCTTAAAGACAACTTTACACCAGCCATACATTGCATACCACTTTGCCGTTAACATACACAATGCTAATTGAGACATTAGTAGATAAATGAACAATTGAATTAAGGAAGATTCGTAATGTAAATCAAACAAATAATGTAATCCAAAAACAATTACTATGATAAGATCTATTGTGTTTCGCTCGTTGTAAATGGCATGTGGATTTGGAAGAACAACTGAACTATGTTATATGATTGTTCAATTAATAGGTTATTAATAGTTCTCTATAGGAGCCTGTTCATTGTTTTGAAGACTCAAATTTAATTAAAGTTTCGTTAGCTGTTTTCTGATTGAACTCTTAGTCGTATATAACAATATATTTAATAGTCCGGTTTTAAATTTTTTTTAATGGTCAATTATGTGTTATTTTTTAAATATATTTTGAAGTTCCTAGTTAAACGAAAATTTGGTTAAATTTGATAAGCCATTTTTAAGCCTATTAGCGCGAATATAATCCGCACATGCTTTCCATTCTCGAATCACAGAGCCGTCTGAAAAAGCTTGCGCGCGTTTATCTCGTCATGTAGAAGGAGCATAAAATTGTTTTGAAATCTAGGTTGGTGGTTGATGGTTTCGCCGTTTGAAGATTTCAAGTCATTCAATAATTCATATACAGGTTTCACAAGAAAGCCACAAAAAGGGTTTTGATGACGGTTGATCTCCAAGGAAAGACCCGGGAACACTGCCCCTTCATTTTGGACCATAGTCAGATGACCAGAACAACACACGAGGTGAAGCCCCACGCACCAGATGATGGAATGCGGAAGTTTGAATTACGACAGATTTAACGTGACCAGTTCCCTCCACACGGCGAAATGTTTTCTTCAGGGGATGATATCAACAAAACTGACCATCTTCCAATTACGAATTCGCTTCATTCAGAAGACGATATTATACCCACGACCCTTTGGTACTCAATCCGATACACTGTTAAAAATGCACTCCGTGGCCGAGCGGTTAAAGGCGGTCAGCTAGGAATACGAAGGTTCCCGGTTCGATGCCAGGTGATGGACTTGACAAAGAAAACTAAAAAGTAGTGATGTTGTGATCGGAGGGTTGCCAGCTTCACTACAAAATACTAAAAAAGTCGCCCAGAAGATCCGCAAAAATTAACGGCGTGTATACGGGACTGGTGCACGATAAATCTGATCGGGGTCCAAAGTCCCGACGTCTATTGAAGGCGTTGGGTGCCAGTTCAGGTGTTTCCTCGTCATCTGACCATGATTCTAAAATAACGAGGTGCAGGTATGAATGTGTGTGTGAATGTGTACCCGGGTCTTTCCTTCGACATAGACCCCGAACCGTCGCCAATAGCCCCCTGTGTAGCTCCAGTGCGACGTTAATTAACCAAAGCAAACCAAACCAATCGATTTGACGAAACTTTTGCCATTTTTGACAAAACAGACGCCTGCCATGTGCTCCGATTAAATATTTTGTCAAACTGAGGAAATTCATTTTGTCGTTTTTTTTAACGAAATTTATTTCGTCAAAAATGACGTGAAATACATATAAGTACCAATTACGACTTAATGCCCCAGAAAAGAGCCGTAAAAGAAGCTGAGTAAATTACTTTCATCAGATTTGTTGGTTTGTTGGTTAATTAACGTCGCACTAGAGCTGCACAGTGGGCTATTGACGACGGTTCGTGGTCTATCTCGAAAAATAAAGACCCGGGAACACATTCACACACACATTCCTACATGCACCTCGTTATTTTAGAACCATGGTCAGATAACGAGGACACACCTGAACTGGCACCCAACGCCTTCAATAGACGTCGGGACTTTGGACCCCGATCAGATGTATCGTGCACCAGTCCCGTATACACGCCGTTAATTTTTGCGGATGTTCTCGACGACTTTTCTAGTATTTTGTAGCGAAGCTGGCAACCCTCCGATCACAAGATCACTACTTTTTTTACTTTTCTTTGTCAAGTCCATCGCCTATGCCCGAACCGGGAATCCTCAGATTCCCAGTTGACGTCTTTTACCGCTCGGCCACGGAGGCCTCTACTTTCATTAGAAATTGGAGGGTTCTTGTTTTGTCAAAAGTTACGTTATTAAATGAGCAAACTATTGTCAAATATATCAAAAGCAGTCTTGCCGATTGCAGTAATCTCAAAAATGAAAGTGTTATTCCTGAGTGTACTTAGCCGAAACGGCCATCCACTGCCCAGACCTCTAATGCGACAATGATCATTGAAACTGGACTCGAGCTCGTGATCGGATGATTGCTAGCTTCGTTCTTCGATGTCGAAAACACACCCGATGTGGATAGGGGACTGGTGCACGTAAAATCTGTTGAGTTCCAAAGTTTACATGCCTATGTCAGGTTGCGCAGGGTGCCAGCTCAGGTGTTGTCCTCGTCATCTGACCGTGGAGCGAAATTACGAGGTAATGTTCTCAAATCTTTTCTTCGAAATGGATCCGGAACCGTCGCCAATAGGCCATTGTACACTGTAGTGCGACGTTCAGTCAACCAACCAATTGATTTCACGTTTGCTTTTTCAGATGAGCCCGCATCAGAAATCTTCAATTGCCTGATTTTTTTTTTTTTGAAGGGGGCAGGAGGGGAGAGGGGTTTAACAGAAGAGCCCCTTTCAACTGAACACCTGTTGCAGTACACAAGAAAGGAACACCTTGCAAAGGCCCCTTCAACTGAAGTGAAGCGATGCAGAGCGCAGTGTGAAAAAGGGCGATTTCTGGTTGATGAGCGTTGATGAACGATTTCTCACATTTTTAACTTCACGTTAAAAGAATTTAATAAAGTATGATAAATATATTATTTATGTAAACGCTTCCCTCTCAATCATGAACCGATTAAGCACTTAAAACAAATATTGATTAAGAAAAACATATATTTATAGGGTTGAGGAGACGAAAAATTATTTTCTTTGTGTTCCATGTTATGGTTTCATTCTCGGAAAAAAAAGCAGCAGAAATGTGAAAATTTGCAGATGTATACATAGTAAATGTTAATAATATTAAAATACAAATGCAACGTTAAAACTACGCAATAAAAATCCTTAAACTCTAGACATGATGCATGAGATACATCTCCGTTCATCAGCAGAAATGAAAAGTCTGTGTGCACAATAAAAGGAAAATAAACGAATTGAAAGTGTTACCAAAGAACAAAAACTATCTCAATCGGTTGGAGTTAACTATTGTGTGCCAACAAGCGGGACCCATAGAGTAATGATACAAATAGAGGAATAAAAATGCTGATTTCCGTGTGTCCATCATTGAAACCACGTGATATGTGGAAATGCCAATTCATTCATACGCCAATATTACTTGGCAGGCCTTGGCGACTTTAAGAACTAAACGAGATCAAAGTATTGTAATATGGTTTTGTGTTTAATTTTGTATTTAAATATCGTTTTTTTGAACGAGTGGCACAATTTAAGGGAGTTTAACATATATATTAAGGGGATTTTTCTTACTTTGTAGTTTTGAAATAATTGCATTACGTTTTTATGTAAAAAATTAACCATAAGCGAAGTTCTTTCAATTGTTATTTTGTATACTTCAATAAGAAAATAGGAACAATAAAACCTGATAAATATAAAGAGTTTCGCTTCTTCGAGTATTGAACACAAATAAAATATTTTCGTTTCGTGAATGAAGAGGAAATATTTAGCGCATATTGTTTGAAAATAAGTAAATACGTACATATATGTTAAGAAGTTGAATACGGACGGAACTCCTTATCACCAAAAAAGAAAAAAGTGCGCCAAATTTGAAACTCCTGCAGATGTCTGAACGCCAAATGTGGCAGCGCTATAACCACGTGATGTTGGTTTTTCTTTTCAATGTTGACACCGCGGCCTTACGAGAGTCTGGCATTGAAAACGCTCTCTATTTAATATTACAACTCTCTGGCGGGACCGCCAATGTTTCATTGACAATCGAATTAACATTGCTCAAAAAATTAAATGCCTCCAGGAAGTCAAGTTCGACTGGAGATTTAGGTTTGCAAATTAAATGTGGGTTAGAAAAATTAAATGTATGACAATGTTCCCAAGAGTGCCTGGCAATGGAGACTTCTTTCTTTATATATTTTATGTATTTTTATTGCGTAGTTTTAATGTTGCATTTGTATTTCAATATTCTTAACACAATTTTCTATTATCGCGCCACCTATATCACGAAATTTGAACAGCAGCAAAATGACTGTCAAAAAGGCTGAATTCAACTAAAACGCTGAAAAGGCAGTGAATTAATATGAGCGAAGCGAGAATTGCGTAGCAATCCTCTGGGGGTTGACCAGTGTTAGCAAGTAGGTGGCGGAGACCCTTACTATACATAAATGAAAGGATAATTTTAAATATATATAAACATTGACATACATGAACATATATATCTAGGTAGATACATGATGTATGCATAAACTGATATTAGTGATAAGTGCAGTGGCGGCCCGTGGACTAAAATGTTAGTGCAGCTGAAATCATGTGAATCCCCCCCCCCCCCCTATTTTCCTAAAACCTTACATGAACGGAAATTCTTTATTATTTACTCAAATCAAGTTTCCTTTCAATTTTTAAGAAATGATAACATGCGAAAAAAAATAGAAAACACTTACTTATTTTTTGAAAATTAAAGCAATCCTGCTTTCTTTTAAACATGCGAATCGGTCAATTTAAATATTAACTTACATAACGAAACAACAGCAGGACCATGTCCTGAAACAACAGCACACAGTAAATGTATCACGAAAACCATTTCCGTTTGGATATAATCTCGTAAGTTCTCGTTTCACCCATTAGCCAATCAGCATATCGAACCTCAAGTGCAGCTAAAACAAGAAAACTCATTTCGGCTGTACCTTTTCACAAATGCAGTGCATTAGCATGGGGGGAATCTCCATACTACGTAGCGATTGCCATGGCAACGATGCAGCCTATTTCGAATTTCGCTTTTTGGCTGCAGTTTGATTGAATGGAGTTTTTTCCTCTCCTGAATTGTGCATTACGGTAACATGCTTGCTATTTATCGGAGATTTTGTTTACTACCGTAGAAATTTCATTTTCAATTCTAATCTTCATTTAAGAAAATTAGTAAAATATCTTATTTTAGTTTTAAAATACACTAATGAATTTAGGTGCAGCCCGGCTGTACTTGCTGTAGTGGGCAAGCCGCCACTGGATAAGTGGATTGGGGCGTCAGCTGGAAATACAAGGGGTCCCCGGTTCGAGCCTTTGCGCGGACTAGACTAAAGAATAGAAAAAAAGTAGTGATATTGCGATCAAAGGGTTGCCAACTTCGCTACCAAAATACTAGAATGTCGTCCAGAACATCCGCAAAAATTAACGGCGTGTATACGGGACTGGTGCACGATAAATCTGATCGGGGTCCAAAGTCCCGACGTCTATTGAAGGCGTTGGGTGCCAGCTCAGGTGATGTCCTCGTCATCTGACCATGGTTCAAAAATACGAGGCATCATTCCCGGGCCTTTCCTTCGAGATAGACCCCGAACCGTCGCCAATAGCCCACTGTGCAGCTCTAGTTCGACGTTAATTAACCAAACCAAACTTTACACACCATATTCGTAACACGTGATTTTGTTTATCCTATTGATGACGTCATATGCATAAAGTCCATATATTTAAAGAATACAAATTTTCACAAGTTTGTTTCCTTTTGTTCCTACCGGAAGCTATCGTTTGTCAGCCTTCCATTCGCCGAGCGCGACGTAATCGCAGGTTCCTACTATTATTACAAGGTCGGATTCATCCGAACGTTCGAACGGAGCAGAACACTGAAGCAGAACATCGCTTCTTCATCCGCGTCACGCGCTCATGAGCAGCAGACGATACCTTAGAAATTGCCAATTAAGTGAAGAGAATCTCAATTTTCGTAACGAAAGTCGCGTATCTTTGTCGCGTGACAGTTAAAAGAGGTCAGCCGTGCGATCAATCCTACTATAAATAAGGAAATCGACATGTAAAAAAACATCGATAATGCCAGGCATTTATTTCGTATGACCCAAAAGAAGTAAATAAGAACTCAATTTTGTTTCAACCCTCTAGTGCATAGTGTAGCATATATGCTACACAACTTTAAAATGACCTCTAGTTGCATCTATTGAGTTTTATGTTAACTAATATAGTATTGTCACGTAGGGAACTATGTGCCTGGTTCTTATAACCACATTTAGGTCCCTTATCTTTATAAAAATGATTGTAATAAAGGCAATTAGTTGCTTCAAGGTCTGTTATTCTAAAACTGGTTCTTGAAGGTAAAGTTTTCGAAGATTGTTTTATTAGTTATAAGTATAATCTGGCTCTTCAAAAAGTCATAGCTAATACCAGAGGTATGTTGATTGTATTTAACTATATTTTAATACATTTTGAAAATTATTTTAGTAATTTCACATGAATTTGAATATACGCTACACAAAGGTTATATTTAATTATTTAAGTAAATAGGCACTAAGGATTTTATTGTATATTTTTTTCATCGGTCCAGGGGCAAAAAGAAAAAAAAACATTTCATTAAAAAAGAAAAAATTATGCACTAGAGGGTTAAATATCTAAAAAGTTTAGAGTAGTGATATTGTATGGTTAAAAAATGTTTGCAGTTATGTTAATAAGCATTTTTAGACAAAAAAAAAATTTCTATAATAATACCATACGCGTAAATTTGTATCCGCCTTCTCCCTTTAATAATTTGAATGCCTATACAGGGACGTGGGGTCCGGTATGAAATTACTAACGGGGACTAATTTTCTCCCTCCCCGTAAACTTCTGATTAAGTTTGAATGAAACTCGTGAGTAAGTTTGTCAGATATTTGAAACCATTCAAGAGTTATTTTTATCAACTACAAATATATTTCGCACTCAACTACAAACGTTTGATCGGACAGCATTTTATTAACCTAAAATATTTATTAAGGTATTTCGTTATGTAAAATGTCTGCATTATTTTGTGCTTTTTATACAATTTATAAATTATTAGCCTAGTTTTCTATGAAACGAGACCAATTTTATGTCAGGAGTGCTATTTATCACGGAGTTATTGCGTCGGTAAGGATGCCCTTTAAAGCGTAACGTGGCGTTTCTATTCTTATAGCACATGCATCTGATTTTAACAACGTTTCATCCCAAAAGTAAAATCATAAGAACTCGGTGCCCCTCTAGACAGGGGCCGACTTACAAGCTTAGGGGCCCAGGGCAAAAGAACGTTAGGGGGCCCCTCGACGTAACTCAAAATAAAACTTATAAATTTAAGTATGAGCACACAATGCGAAATGGCGTAATCCATCAGCTTTAATGCAAATTTAAATACTCAGAATTGAATTTTTTTTAAACTGCTAAATTTTTTCTTTTGAGAATATGACTTAACGTTAATGGTCGGTACTTCAACAGAGTTTCTTCGTTTGTCTCTGTTCATTTTAGCTTTTTTTTTAGTTGAGCCAGATTCGTACGTTCTACCCATTTTATTGTTAGAAAATCCCTCATGATTACAATATCAGAAAATTAGGGAAAAGTTACCGTAAACGACTATGGATACTTTTTTCCTGTACCAAATGTGCAATTAGTAAACCCAGTTTGTTTATGGTTTGAATTTTGCAATTGATCCAAAGGGCATTTCTTTGACAAGCGCAATGGAAAAGGCGACATCCATCATGAATGTGCTGAAAAAGTTCAATTGATTTAATTGGATGAAATAGTAGAAGTTTTGCAAAATAATTTACAATTGATTTAAAAAAATTGACAAAAACAATTTTATAAGCTGAATTTAATTGATTTTTAAAAAAAACGTTAATAAATTTATTTTTAACTTTTGCACATATATTGAGCATTAAATCATTTTTGGGGGCCCCCTTAAAATGGGGACCCTGGGCAAGTGCCCCGAATGCCCTGCCGTAAATCAGTCTCTGCCTCTAGAAGCGCTAGGTGGTGTGCCTTAGCACACGTCGCACACTCTGAAGGACGTCCCTAGAATACTACTACAGTGGTGTTGCGAACAGACTCGTAGAAAGAGTGGGTATATTTAGAAAATATTGAAAAGGAAGCGGAAAAATTATTAAACCCAAAAATTTGTCGTACATTTTTTTAGGGTTAATCTTTTGTAGAGTTTTCTGCACTAGTATGTTTGAAAATAAAAACTACATAAACTTACTTTTAAAATCTCATCAACGGTTATTTATTAGACATATTTATATTTTAGTATTTGAGGAGTGAAATTATCCTAAAAATGCATTATAAGTGTTAATGTGCCCCCCCCCCCTCAGCAATGAAAGTCATCATAATACCTTCATCAAAATTGATAAATTGAAGATTTTTATAATTATGCACCGCAAACGTAAAAAGAACACGCTAATGAAAGCTTTTTAAAAAAAAAAACCATGAACGGAGGGATGTAACATAAAAAGAACGTAAATATCAGGCAATAGCCCAATTGCGGCCGAAGGGAGCCGGGTTTACCATATTATCAAAGAAGAAAACATTTGATTATCGCCCAGACAAAAGGTTGCCATGTTCCGCAATTGGAACTTTCCGAAACATCAAACATGCTCCTCGACCGACAAATAAAAAAACACAATTGAATTGATAGGGGAAATCTGGATCTTTGTTACACCATTATTTGATTTTATAATTTCTTTAACAGAGACAACTATTGCTCACATGTCGCTTCCCGATAAGTTTTCGATTGCTCACATTGAAATTTGTTATCACAAATTAGCCGTCAACAATCGTATGAAAGTGGTTTTAAATCTCCTCAACCGCACATTGCTTTCCCCTACTGCTCAATACACAACCAGGGGAAAAGGTGACAAATAAGTGGACTAAGCCGGGCTACGCCACTTATGCATCTCCGAGATTTAACGAAATTGGGCGGACTGGCCATAGAGTTGATCTGGAATGTTCCCACGTGGCTGGTTAATATTTTTTAAATGTGGCCGGAGATTTCTTGAAAAGTAAAAAAATATTTAAAAGATAATTTATTAAAAGCCAACTCAGTTTTTTTCAATAATGCTTCAAATTTGGAAACAGGAAGCTATGGTATCTCTAAAAAGCCGAAAATATTTCTTTATTTGAAACTTCGTTCCAGCTGTGGCCTATGGAACACTGCGGCCGACATGAAGTCAAAGGCGTCGAAACGTGAGAATGTAAAAAAGAGGCCGCAAGGGTCGGCTCTCACTTTCTTCTTTTGACCAGTGCTTCTCGTGGCTTCCTCTTAAAAATCTTCCAAGCGTATTAAAAATTAAAAAATATTAATTAATAACTAAATTATTAATAAATTAAAAATATCAATCAATTTAAAAAACTTTTAATAAATTTTAAAATCTTTTAATAAATTTTAAAATCTGTTAATAAATTTTAAAATCTTTTAATAAATTTTAAAATCTTTAAAATTTAAAATTTGTTAATAAATTTTAAAATCTTTAAAATTTGTTAATAAATTTTAAAATCTTTTAATAAATTTTAAAATTTTTTAATAAATTTTAAAATCTTTTAATAAATTTTAAAATCTTTTAATAAATTTTAAAATCTTTTAATAAATTTTAAAATCTTTTAATAAATTTTAAAATCTTTTAATAAATTTTAAAATCTTTTAATAAATTTTAAAATCTTTTAATAAATTTTAAAAAATTTTAATAAATTTTAAAATCTTTTAATAAATTTTAAAAAATATTAATAAACCGTATATAAAGAGTTAAATATTGATATTAATTATTATTTTGTTTTCAAATTATGGGCTCGTTATTTTAATAACAAACATCAGTCAAAAAATTTTTAGTGGCCGAAATTCAAAATTTTCCCGGGCCGTCTTTGAGTGCCAGTCCGCCCCTAGAAATTAACCAAACAAAACCCTTAAAACAAAGAAATAAACCTGTATTTTTTTTTATACCCCACTTCAGAGAACAAAATACCAAAAAGTCAAACGAATAAATTTGCGCGGGGTCCCCGGCGAAAGCCCTCGTCCGTGACAAAGGCTAACAGCAGTGGGCTGACAACTTCGGAGAAGTTGTAACAGAATTTAGATTTCCAAAAGCCCAGCGGCTCGAAACGGTCTTCTCTCTAGTTAAAAGGTTGCGGGCAGACGTCCCGGGTTACACTGTTTCACCTGGACGCAAAAAAAAGAACGGACTGTTCTTTTATTTGAAGACATATCTGTTCTTTCTCTCGATTTGTTCTCTCGCTCATTCATCAGAAAAGATGTGTTAGCTAAGAAATAAGTATATAATTTGGGATGTTGATACTTTTGCTATTCTAACGGGTAGTTGTAAATTTGAAATGGTAATTCGAGAAATTAAACAAGTTGCTATTTCTAAATAAATTAAAAAGAAATAATTAAAAAAAATCTTAATCTTCGTGATTGAGATTTTCAATCATTGTACATAGACAATGTATTATGCATAGGACAATACATTTTGAATTTTAGAAATAATTTTGTTTTTAAAAATTATATTCGAATGATTTTTTTTTATTAGCGAATAATAAAAATTTATCAAGATCGGGCAGTCACAAATTTGTGAAGTAAATGGGCAGTCGTAAATTTTGCTTAAAATAGGCTCCGTTTGATACCAAATTTACTATCGATTCCGATATTTAAATGAAGTATCAATATCATGATAGACCGGCATTGCATCCAGAATATAAGCATCCATACTAGAGTATCAAAGCTAAAAAAAAATCATAAAATTCAGTTTTGAAATTTTTGAAGGATTTGTTTGGATTTTTCTACAGGTTTTATGCAGACAAATTAAAAAGTTCTAAAACAATGCAGGTTTTTTAAAGGTATATGAAACACTAAAAGGTTCTATGAAGATTTTTAATGAAAGTTTTGTGATATTTTTTTGCTGGAGTTATACTGCATCAGATATAGTGGCACAGTCAAAATTTAATTTCGGATGTAAGGTAAATTTTTGTCGTGAGAAAAATAATTTTTAATTTTTCTCAATAATTCATAATATAGTTGATAATTAAATGCTTATTGAGTAAAAATATTTGTTATTTATTTATCTAAATTCTATGAAAATATTAATTAGTAAATACGCTTCAATATTATTTCAGGAGAATTACCTCAAATTAACAAGCATTTTGTTTCGGATGAGGAATGAACAAGAATAAAAATTATATAAGTAAATTTTCATTCTTGTTCATTTGAGATCTGAAATTTTTTTGCCATTTGTATATTTAATTTACTCATCGAAAAATGGGTTAAATAAGGTCAATAAAATTAGAAATTAAATACTATCCCTAAAAATTGAATAAATATTATTTAAAATTAGAATTTAAATATGCGAGGAAATTCTAACTTTCGAAAGGCTCATTGATATAAATTTCATTCTGGCTACATCATTTAAATGAAATATTTACAATTTTCTTAAAACTAAAAGAAGCGTGAGTTTTAAATTCTTAAGCAAGTTTTTATATTCTTAACCCTTTGCACTCCGTTGGCGCCGCTCAGGCGACAACATAACGTCTCGTTCTTTTGGTTCCCTATTCTTTAAAATAAACGAAAACAGCATGATCTTGTGTTTAAAAAACATCGATATTTTTTCAACTCGTTCTTTTGCAGATCCAAAACAGATTAGGTTTATTTTTTCTATAAACATAACAAATTCTAGGGAAAAGAACACAAGGAGAAATAACTGTTCCGTAGAAAGAACGGAAAAAGCAAAGAGTTCTTGGAGTGCAAAGGGTTAAAAATAATCAAAATACCATTTTTATTACATAGAGGTATATTTTAAATTTAACTTCGTATATAATAAACACTTTTACTGTTTCATTTGAAATCATACATTAAAAACACAATTTGTACAGCCTTAAAGTAAAAACAACTTTACACTTTTACTGTAGATAAAAAATTGAATATAATTGACTCCGTTCAGTTGTTTGCTTAAAGTGAAATCTTTTCCTGCATGAAAAACATTTTTCATAAGAACAGATTCAAAACCAGTTCTTTAAGGTAACAGGTGAAACAACTGTTACCTTAAAAGAACGCAAACACCACATCTCTACCTGGACTTTTTTCCCTTACCTTTCCTTTCATCCCCCCAGGCGACAACATAACGTCTCGTTCTTTTGGTTCCCTATTCTTTAAAATAAACGAAAACAGCATGATCTTGTGTTTAAAAAACATCGATATTTTTTCAACTCGTTCTTTTGCAGATCCAAAACAGATTAGGTTTATTTTTTCTATAAACATAACAAATTCTAGGGAAAAGAACACAAGGAGAAATAACTGTTCCGTAGAAAGAACGGAAAAAGCAAAGAGTTCTTGGAGTGCAAAGGGTTAAAAATAATCAAAATACCATTTTTATTACATAGAGGTATATTTTAAATTTAACTTCGTATATAATAAACACTTTTACTGTTTCATTTGAAATCATACATTAAAAACACAATTTGTACAGCCTTAAAGTAAAAACAACTTTACACTTTTACTGTAGATAAAAAATTGAATATAATTGACTCCGTTCAGTTGTTTGCTTAAAGTGAAATCTTTTCCTGCATGAAAAACATTTTTCATAAGAACAGATTCAAAACCAGTTCTTTAAGGTAACAGGTGAAACAACTGTTACCTTAAAAGAACGCAAACACCACATCTCTACCTGGACTTTTTTCCCTTACCTTTCCTTTCATCCCCCCCCCCCCCCCCCCCCCCGCTACTTTGTTGTGAATCCGGTGCGGAGTTGATTCCCAGGTCTTCTTCTAATGGCAATCTGATGGCCCCGGCAGAAAGAGGTCATGGCCACTTCTTGGGGCGCCTCACCTTTCTGCTGTTTACCTATTGAAGAGGGGTGAAAGGGGGAAGATTTTGACCTGGGGGATGTTTTGAAGTTCAGATCAGTAACCGAGGAGAGAGGGAAGGCCAGTGGCGTAAAATTTTTGAGGTGGTGGGGTGCAAATTTAGTAACCTGTAAAGTGAGATCCCTAAAATGTATCAGATTTCGTATGTCTCATTCAGAGGTTTTGGTTTCGTCAGAGACACACATTTGTATTTATTTGTACAAAAGTTGTCTATACTTTGACAAATTTGTTATTATCATTGGAATTTTTTTTATAACTTATAGACAATTCTTCTAAAAACTGTTATATAATTTCATTGATGAATAATACAATGAATATGCGATGGTTTTAATTCTTTGTGGGGATGAGCTAGCAGTTACTGTAAAAGAAAGGTAGTTATTACGATATTGACAAATAACAGTTACTTTTAACTGTTACTTAGGTATTTTTTCAGGCAGTAGGGGGGAGCAGGGAATAAAATATAAGTGTTCGACCGAAATCCCTCAAAAAAGGCTAATCTGTAAAAAGTTTCCGTATTTTAAACTAGCATGTTCTTTTATAGTACAACACGTGACAATTTAGAACATTATTTCATGCTTATAAGAATAATGGTTCAATATTAGAGAAAAAAAAAAGCATGGAAAATGGAATACATATATTATTACAAAAATAACATTTTAATTTTTATATTGCGTTGTGCCATTTTTTTAAAAACTACTTTAAATTCTCTTAATCAAATATTTTCAGACAATTTATATAATTTCAGTTAAATCGGCCATTCAATTTGTTCCTTAACATTTTTTAAACTTATTTACTTTCTGTAAAAAATATGTACTATATAAAATTTCTGAAGACGATACGAATATATCTGCTAAAGGCCAAAAAATACTCAACTAGCAACAACGAAATTCGGTTAAACGCGCTCGAACTAGCTCTAAATAAGCACAGAGTTAAAACACACACACATCCGCACTACAAAACATTTTTCCCCACTATCACACGAATCGATTCAAATTATCACCAAAAACATTATATATGAAATCCCCTTTCTAAAAAAAACACGGATATTTCTCACCTGTAAAAGCGAAGAGGCATTGAACATCCAAGAACCGACGCATCGTGTTAAAACCTCTATGGTTAAAACCACACAATTAAGTTAATCGCAATTGATGTATTTCCCGTACACGCACTTTACCGAAGAACAACAAAAAGAAATACCGTAGTAGTGCAAAAATGTTTTATCATTAAATCATGTTATATGTTTCAATACAAAAGAGAATGCGACACAGCCAAATAATGACCACTGCCCAACAATTTGTGATTACACTGTATATATATATATATATAACGATGATCTGCACTAATATCGCATCACGAATGGAAGTTGTTTCAAAAGCACCTGTATTCTATCTCTGGCTACTACACTTTTAGGCACACAGTACAGTGAAGACCTGCCATGGTTACCAAACATATAACATGATTTGATGAGTTTGTATGGGGATACAATTGTCGGAAGTATTTTCTAACTTTGAAAACTTGGGTTTGCAAGGAAAATTTTCATAGTTTTTTTGCAAGCTTCCGAACAAACTTGGGTATCCAGGTTATGCCAGAAATCCCAATCTTGTATCGCACGATAACTATTCTATTTATTGGCAATTGTTCAAGTTGGTTGAATTAACGTCGCACAGTGGGCCATTGGCGACGGTTAGTGATCTATCTCGAAGAATAGCAAAAATAATAACAAAAACACCCGGCAACAGTTATGGATCCATCCCGTAAAAACAACCTCGTCATTTTGAACCACGGTCAGATGACGAAGACAACACGTGAGCTGTCACCAAGCCATTCACCATTCAAGTTCTTTTTATGGAAAAGTTAAATCTTTCTCGTTCATGTTCTATTCCCCAATCAATGCTCCGATACAAAAGTGATATTTTTTTTTAATGGAGTAGATGCTACCACGAGTACGTCGCGCTCTTTCAACCAGACCATCGCAGGTTTTGGAAGAAAGAACAAGCTGATAAAATACTAAAAATCAGAAAACCTCACACCTTTACAAAATCATTCATCTAGCATAAAAAGAGATGAAATAAGTTATATATGTAAAAAATTGTCTTTTTCTTCCCCCCCCCCCATTTTTTTTTATAATCCCTGATTTTTCTTTGTTGCCATTTCATACAAGAATTACAGATCAATGCCAATCCTGAGTGGACCAACCATCCATTTTTTAAATAACTTTTTACTTAAAGGGGTCCAAAGGAAAATTGACGAGGATTCATTTTTTATCAATATCTCAACGCCATATGTTGCTACAAGGCTGCACTTTCTTTGTTATTAGGCAAGAACAATAAATTAACACTGTAAAAACTGTAACTAACACCGTAAAAAAAATTGCCTATGACGTATGAACCTTTTTTCCTGTTCCAATCGCTCCTGAAGGACCGCCATTGTTTTTCACCTGGACCCTTCATTCGTTTCAGGTACACAAGAAATTCACTAACAATGAGAGCAAACAGACATACACTTCTTTCAGGCATTTTAATGAATTTAAAAATTCAATGTACATGTGAAAATGATACATACTCAAAACAGTGAATACAAAATGCACAGGATGATATTTACATACATTCCTCGCAGATCTTAGAATCTGGCAATGAAAGATCACAATCAAAGTACTGCACAGCACTAGTTTCTAAAATACGCCAACTTTAGCAACAAGTCGTTTATATTAAATTAAACCCTACTAACACAAATCCTACTAAATATTGAAAAAAGTCATCCGTTATGATTAAAGAATGTATCTACAAACAGAAAATATAATTTAAGGATATGTTAATAAAAACGTAGACAAACATTATAAATAAAATGAACTTAATGAATACGCGACTTGGATATTTTTCTTGAACAATAGGGTACACAGTCATAGACGACAAGTCGGAAATATCAAAATATAGGATCACTTATAATAATTCATAAATTTTTAAATGCTGGTTTTAAAAGTTTGCAGTCTTATTTGGGAAAACAACTGACATTTTCATTTATGATTCTTAGTGTCTGTTCAAATGAAGGAGTACTTATAAATATTAACATAATAAAATAATCTGCATCAAGAATCTTTCGGATTTGTTTTTAAATATATAAATATTTCTTAGTTGGGCCTTTTTTACGAAAAAACATACTAAAATAACGCTTGTGGATATGGGTCATACATTACAAAGTAATATAAATCTTTCCTATAACAAAATTATTATGTATATTGTACTGCAATTCAACACTTTTGGATGAAGGCTAATTATTTTATAAAGAACTTTTTTTATATCATAAGGAATCAACAAATAACAATGATAAGTCATATTTTTTAATGGATTCCATGTTACTAAAAGCATTCATTGCAGTTATTTATATGAGAAAACAAAACATGGCAGGTACAAAATTCATGGATACTACATTGCATGTTTCATTATTTGAAAATTAAATTATAAATAAATAATAAAAACAGGAGCAATAACATTAGAAAAGTGACACCAAAATGGATTGCTATTAGTAGATTCATTCAATTATCTATAAATCCCATGCTGCCATTGAGTACTTGAGTTTTTACTACACACTTCAGCCATGTATGAGACAGTACAAATATAGAAGATTTATTACAATTATATAAACTAGAATGCAAATAAATAATAGATAAGTATTATATCAGATATATAATTTATAATCAATTAAAATGAAAAATAGCATGCAAGTAATATTATAAGCATATCTTCACCAAAAACTCCTGTTGCACAATAAATAAGTACAAGACATTCATTTTAATCCATTGATTTCAGTACTAATATAAGTTGTCTTAGGAAGGAACATAAGTCAATATTGCAGCGGATTACATGTGCAGATACCAGACCCGTGGTCTTTCACTAGATTCTAAGTCGAGGATAAAAAAAAAAACTACTTTCATCATCCAGGAGAAAAAAAACCTACTCATCTCTCAAAATTTTACAAAAATACTCTGTTGTTGAGCACCACCCCGTATTATCTCAACAATACAAAAGCCAACATTTACACAGTGTCCTCTCATTTGGTACAAAAAATGCATCAGTCACCCAATAACTGAGTATCTCATACAACCACGGACATCACATTTCTTTGACAGGTCTGAATGTCCCTCCCGCGCTCAGGACCTCTTCTTGACGCCAGAGGACGCTGAACTGGAGCGGTGGTGCTTCTTTTCCTCCCGCTCGACCCTCCTCTCGTTATTCACCACGTAGACCACGGGAGACTTGTCCTCCCTCCTTGACTTGACCTCCCTGTCGGCGCTCCGTTTGCCCGAGTCCTCATCCTCCTTGTCTGCCTTCTGTCTCCTGCGCCTCGGCTCGGAGGGGTTGTCGTCTGGGTACTCGCGTTTTCGACTCGCCTTCTTTTCCTTCGCCTATAACGATGGTGAAAAAATAATCAAATTAACGTTTGTATACCAAAATTGCCTTTTGCACAATAAATACAGGGTGATCACGGGTGAAAGTTGGTAAAAACCGCAAGAAGGGAATTGAAAAATTTATTTATACCGTAGAACCTCGATTAATCGGAACTCACTGTTAACCCGACCTTCCTTAAGTCAACATAAAAAAAATTCCCCAACGAGTAAATCATTTGCCCCTTTCAAAATCAGAATATATTTCATTTACTCTAACTAGCCTCGTAAGTTGTGGAGTTCAGGAAGAAGCTAACTATAAAGGACTGTGTTTACATGATATTGTATTCTTGCACCCCACTTAACTAAAAGGAGGAAATGACAATAGCTTTATGCACAGAGGACGACGACGTAAGTTCCGATGACACAACTTTTGCTACATCGTTTTCAGAAATTTCGGAATGTGAATATTAAGGACTGGTTAAACAGCGATCAAAACGATCTGGTATTTCAAATTTTAACCGAGGATGAAATTTTTTCTAAAATTCGGAGGAAATGTGTAGAAGCTGTAAAGGACAGCAATAGCGAGGAGGAAGTAAAGGGCCAATGCTGCATAAGTACTGGTGAGGCTTGTGACTGTTTCGTAAAAGGACTGAAGTGGTTGGAACAGCAATCAGGACTCAAACCACAATAAACTGTTCTGTTTCTTTTAAAAAGACTTCGGGGGTAGAGCCGCGAAACAACTGTCATTTCTAACAATTCTAACATCTTAAAATTCCTGTATTTAATTAAATAAAACTTCAATTACTAGTACAGTAGTTTTAATAATTATTGGCAATTCTGTATTACATGAATTTTTGATTATCCGACCTACATCCGGTCAGATAATTGAGGCTCTATTGTATTCACAAATGCACAATATTTGTTAAATCGAAAAAGGTTTAAATAGCACCCAAAGCTTTTTGTGTCTCAATGTTCTAAACCTGAAAATAATTGAGGTTTGATTAATACATATAATAACAGGGAAAAAATTTTAATTCTTGAAATCTTATGCCAAAAGTTTTTCGGAAGGTGAAGGTCATCGGATAATGGTGCAAAATATAAATTCTTAATTGTATGACATCACTGTCGACCATTTGGAAAAAATATTTAAAACTAAGGGCACATAATTAACTTTTTAAAAGCCCCTTTATTAATGTTACTAGAAGGCTTTTAAACTTTAGATAAATTTTATTTCACAGTCTGATGCGAGTTCAGTAGTCATGTTTGGCACTGATCGGAACTCCGTACATTCACCCAAAACCAGTGGCAGGTTTGTTTAGTAATTTTACCTTTTATTGACTTTGACAAATTTTTAGCCCCATAGGTGGCTTGGTTAATTGTATTTCGATTACGGGAATTTTTTCAGTCTCATTCGTTCTTGACAAAATGAAAGAAACACACATTACAACATTATGTAAATAAACTATAAGCAGTGGCTATTTTGTTGTTGTCATAGATTACTAACATTGTATTCAAACTTTTATTTCAAGAATACAAAGGGTGGTGATAAATAGTGCCCGATGACAAATTTGCAATGCATAGTCATTGTTACATATCAGAAGGCGTTTTATTATGGCTTACAGACCATGCTAGTTTCTTTAAACAGTTTCTTCCGCCATTTAAATTGGTAGAGGAATATAACCATATTCTAAACCAGAGGTTCCTAACCCATGGGTCTTAAGTGGTCCGTAAAACATAAAAATTATTTGCATTCGAACCTTACTTTTAGAAGCACATGCATTTCTTTTGAAAATTGCATCAAATTAATGTTTTATATTTTATTGAAGGAAGAATTTTTTCTTTATGTCAGTCTCGTGGATTTTATGAAAATGCAGGGATTTTTCAGAAAATTTGTTCTAATGTTTCTCCTTTTTTGATGGGTACCTACATTCAATATTTGAAAATTTGTTCTAATATTTCTCCTTTTTTGATGGGTACCTACATTCAATATTTTAGTTAACGAAACAAAAGTTAACTTCAATAAAACATTGATTATAAGAAGCAACATTATTTCATTACTTAACTAGCTATGTTAAGAAATTAAATATTTTTCAATTAAATATGGCTGAATGTTTTTCAGGGTGGCAACAAAATTCTGGAAAAAAAGTTCCCTGATATTTCCCAAACTTCCATGATGATGTCACAAAATTTCCCTGACTTTTACATTAGGAAACGTTGAAATATATGCTTTGTATAAAAACAAAGTATCTACGATACAGTAAATTTACTGCATTATAAATAAAAATTTATAAGCAAGACTTATTGTCAATTAAAATAATAATTTATGGATACACAAATTATACAATTGTGGCAGGCATAATAGTAATTAATCATATTCTCTGTAAGCAGAGAATGCAAATTTTTCCAACTATTTCTTTTGGAGATAATTTTAAATGTTTTATATGCTTAATATTTCCTATTCCAATCTTCAATAAATCACATTCATTAGCCCCTCACATATTGCTCACATTTTCAAGCTCCATTGCACTTTGCTTTTGCTGCTCCCTCAGCAGTGGTTCAGGTTTTTACAAAATAAAAACTGAAAATATGAAAATGTGCATAACCATACTTTTTTTTAAAAAAAATCTTTTTCAGAACAAAAGGGAAATATTGACAACTAAATTACCCAGAATAGAGTGCATAATGGAGGATAATTGCCGTTGTTTTAATGATCCAAATTTGAAAATTTCCCTGATTTTTTGTGAAATTTCGAAAATTTCCCTGATATTTCCAGAATAAAAAATTTCCATGACAATTCCCCGATTTCCCAGGTTATGTTACCACCCTGTTTTTGTTACAACAATTTCAATCAAAACATATCATTTGATACCTGAATTATATATAGAATTTATCTAACATATATTCGGAGAAAAAAAAATTGTGTTGTTGAAGGGAGGTGGTTTAAGATTTGTTTAATTTTCAACTAAGTGGTCATCTCAAGGTTGGGATTAGTTGGCATTTAGTTGTAGTAACTGATTTTAATTCTGCCATTAATGACACACACACACATCGCCTGCTGCTGTACAAACTACAATGTCATTGCTATGCACAGTGAAAGCTTATTGGATTCTGGGAATAATAATTGTGCAAAACAAAAAATCGTGTTAGTAATAAGCGACATTCCACTGTCCAAAGTTTTCAATTATCTAATTTCTTAATGTGTCCAAGACTTCTTGGCCACACTGTAAAATATATAATTCTTTCCCCTTACCTTCGGCTTGTCCATCGAGGACTCTGCGTGGCATTTCTCTGTAGAGGATCTGTCACGGCCGCCATTCCTTTCATCATTCATCTTCTCAGAGACCGTGCGATCATTGGACTTCTCCGAGACAGTACGAGACTCACGTTCGGTGGGGTCACGGGGGCTCCTGGACGATGCTCCGTCCGTGCGGCGACGCTTATGCTCGCGGTCGGTCTCCAACGTGTCGCCGGAACGGCGATAGGAATGAGATTCCCGCAAAGACTCCAGCTCTCGTTCCGCAGAACCACTGCTCAGCTTTTCGTAGCGATCCTCTCTTCGGTCCCGCTTTTCTTCCTTGACCTTTTCCAGGTCATTTTTGAGGGTGACTTCTCGCCTTGGAGGGCTCGTACTCTCGACCCTCTCTTCTTTCACCCGGACCACTTTGGTGCGGCTGGTCTCGAGGCCATTCTGTTCACTCTCCGTGCGACCGGAAGAGCGCTTGCTTGATGATTGAGAGTTGCCCTGGGAGGCAATGGGTCGTTCAGACGAGCCCGCCTTCGCTCGATTGGACTCCATTTTTATGCTCCTGTCCTTGGGGACATCGCTTGAAGTTTCGACATCTCGCCGGTCTGTCTTAGCAGAAGGCTCCACTTTGATGGCAGTGGAAAGGTGTCGATTTGTTTCTTTGAGATGGAACTCACTCTCAGGGATGAGTGAAGATTTTTTGGCCTTAAGCACGCCAGAGTATCCGGTGGCTAGCACAAATATATCAGGCCTTTTCTCCTTTTCCTCAATTTTTATTTTCTCCATGCGTCTTTCCAAAGCGCCACCCAGGCTCTGTATAACAGGAAAGTGTGGGGCAATTTTTCGAAGCACCAACAAACTGTTCCTAATCTGTACATAGTCACCCGAATCCAAGCACTTCAGTAGAGATTTAGTTATCTTGAAATGCCACTTGTGGCAAACATGTCGATAATTTTCATAGTCAACGTGGTCCACTGACGAATCTCCTGTTTTGTCTGCAACCTTGAACTTCGTCATGAACCCTGGGAAATTAGCACACTCCTTGTCAAAGATTGCCTTGTCGCTGTGCCAGCGCATGACAGTTTCCAGCATAGAGCACAGAAGGAGTCCGTACCTGTTTGCTTCATTCTCCGTGCAAGAGGCCACAGTGTTGGTAATGTCGCAGAACACCCTGTCGTAGCACAGAAGTGTGGAGAAATTGGGAGTCTTCAAGCAGTGGATCAGGAGAACAAACTTGGCGCAGTACAAAGCATCCACAGGAGTGAATATGCACCTGGGGAACAGGCACAGCTGCAAGAACTGGGTGATGGTCTCGTTCTTGGCTGCCCGTGACTGGAACCAGTCGTCCTTTTCGCCTTTCAAGCGCCCTAGCACCCTGAGGCAGTGTTCCTGCTGAAGCTTCTCCTCCTCAGTGAGCTTGGAGATTAGCGCATCGCACCTCTCTCGCTCTTTCTTTTTCTTTCCAGCATCCTTACTATCCTCGCCCTGGAGCATGACCTTTAGCTTGGTCACTTCTCTTTCGTAGCTGGTCGTGGGTACCACCAAGTCGCACATGCTCAGTGACCAGAAGGTCACATAGAACTGGGGATTGAGGTCCTCCCAGGCCTTCCTGTGCAGCTGATTGGACCTCACCGACTGGACAATGGGAGCAATGACCGAGTCAACAACCTCGAGGTACTTCTTGAGGCTATGGGGCGTGCTCAGGGTCTTCATGGCCTTGTCCAACTTACGCTGCTCCTCAAACTTGGAGTTGATGGCATGGCTCAGGGAAGGTCGTGACAGATAAAAGGCGACATCAGCCTGGATGGAGTACTCACTCAGGAGGACAGACACCGGAGGTAGCCTGTTAGCATAGTCTTCCGTATTGAGGCTGTTGGCCAGGAAACTCCCATACTGGACAAGAGTGTCCTGACACTGGTCGTATAACTTTCCTACCAACTTGATGTGACTGTTCTCTGCCTCCTGGAAGAGAATGCAATTCCGTTGCTGGGCCATCAGTAGGCAAAGTGGAATGGCAAGGTCTTGTTCCAGGAGCGAATCCTTCAAGCGCTGAGAAGATTTCTTGACGTTCCTAAGCTGGTTGAAGTAGCCCCCCTCCGAGCGTAGCAGCTCACCTCCGGTCATGGCCTCCAGTTGCTCGGAAGTCATCTCCTCAGTTGCCTCTATTCCAGCCATCTTCTGCACAACCTCCTTCAGGATCAGCAGGTCCAAACTCTTGCCCGCGATCAGCTGGTTGGCGACATGCTGCAACAGGCCGGATATGTCTATCGGGTATTTCTTGAATACAGCGCCACCAAAATTGGCTAAACTCTGCAGCCAGACTGATATGCTGGTTCCATCGTGCTTCATCCTATCCTTCTCAGAATTTCCCAGAGCCTCGATGACACAGTAGGCTAGCACGTCGTAAGACAAAGAGGTCAAATATTTCAGTGAATCAATGACGGGCATGATGAAGTTATCCCAAGTTTGTATCTGAGACAAAATGTAATCAAAGATGTAGCCAGGGTTGCTGTGGCTCAACTTGCCAATCTGCCTGCCTGTGGGCTTCACATTCTCCTTGCTGAGTCGTTTCATGATGTACTTCAATCTCTTCAGGATATCCGCCTTGACTCTCATCAGCAAGGGATGGGTCGTATTCGCAGTGGTTTTCCAGTTGAAGTAAAATGCGTACCTGCTCTGATATGGGAAGAGCTTTAGCAAGCTCCACAGCTCTTCTGCCATGCAACAGTTGCACTCCAGAAGCGACAGGGACGGCAAAAGTGATTGATCAATTATGTTTGAAATGGCAGCCACTCCATGCTCAGGAATGCCCGACTTTGCGCTCATCCAGTACCTAGACAAACGAATCACCTTTGCCATGAGCACTGGATCAATGTGAAAGTGGGGACCTAGGGCGAGGACCATTTCAAAGACGTTACCAAACAGCTCGGTGAAGCTCTCTACGCTTTTGACCTCTACACCAGATTCCAAAGTCCGGGTCTCTCCTTTCTTGATGTCGGGAGTGAAGTTGTGCTTCCTGTACAAGTCATCGATGAGGACGTGCATCAAGTGGCACAGCTTCTTAGCAATGAACGTGTGGGACGTGGCATAATAATCAGGAAAGTAGCCTATCAACTGCTGAGCGTGCTCCCAATCTCCCACGTCAATCAGAGCGGCACACAGACCCAATTTCTGATTGTCTTCCTTTTCTGGTTTGGTCACTTCGGGCTTGGCAGCGTCCTTGTTTCCTTCTGTGGGATTGGTGGACAAGCTATTCAGCTGCTTGATGTACGCCTGGGCAGTGGTGAACTCCACTTTCTGTTCCTCGGATATCTTGCCATCTTCAGGCCTCAGCAGAGAGTACAGCTGGCTCAGCTGCATCACCTTGGCCTTCAGCAGGAAGGCGGTCACACGATACAGGGACTGGGGTGTCTCTTTTGAGTCGTCCTGCTGGTAAAAGCCGAACTTGAACCCCATCACTTGACTTATCGTCTCAGACGACCCGAAATAGGAGTGCAGGAGCTGCGTGAAAAACCCAGAGAGATCAGGCTTGCACTCAAAGGACTCCAAAATTACGTCCAGAACCCGGTTTGGATCCAGGTTGAAGCATCCGATCAGCGACTGCATGACTTCCAGGGCATACTTGACATCGGGTTCTTCTCCAGGTTTCGGATCAAGCTCCACGATTAGCTTTGCATACCCCTCGATCTCTTCCCGGTACAAATTATACTTCTGCTGCTTGTAGAACAGCCTAGTCTTTGTCTTAATGAACTTGGTCTGGACATTTCGGAGCATCTTCATTATCCCGGCATCTCCGAGCGTTTCAAAGTCCAGGCGCTCCTTGAGCACAAACTCGGGGACGATCTTGTTGTTGCAACATCGCAACAGGTTAAAAAAGCGCTCTCTGTTTGCATGAGGCTCACAGTACTGGGACTCGCAGTCCAGGATGACTAATATGTCGGCGACTAGGGACGGGAGCTCGCTGTGGAAGTGGAGTATTTCGCTGAGGGCAGCCACAACGACCTCTGGTGATATTTCGCCGTGGAGACAGAAGCTGCAAAGTTCGTAAAGGATGAAGTTGATTTGCTTGGGCTCCGTACCGAAGCACAGCCCTGTTCCTTGGAGTTTTTCGAGAGTGCTCTGGCAAAAGGTGACAAACTCTGTGCGTTGCTGCTCACCCCACAGTTTGAAGAGTTCTACGTTTAAAAGCGGAGCCATTGTTGATGGAAATGGTGTAGACTGTTTATTGAAGAGTGCAAAGCTTTAATAGAATGTCTTGATGTACCTCTTCATACAAAATCATTTTTCCAACAGGGATTTCAACATGTCCTAATAAAAAAATATATTATAAGAACATGAGAAAAAATACATTTTTATACAGTTGCAAAATATTCTACAAAGAACAAATTCATAAAAGTATTGAAATTTGTGAAATCTTCAAGTAATGTTAACTTTCATTAAGTTTTTTTTTTTTTGGAAGAATTAAACATCTTATAACATTCAAAAGCTATGTTTTTAATTTTCCAAATATATATATATTTAAAATAAGGTTTTGGAAACCAAATCTTTATGTCAAAACACAAACTTTAGAGGCGGTCCTTCATTTTAGAGGTCATGCATCCTTCTGTACATTTGATTTAGTATTACCTTTTGAACAATTTATTTATAAATGCCTGTACTCGTTGCATGAATAAAAAAGACCAATTTTACCTTTAACATTCACCGGTTAAAATTTATATATATATTTTTTATTATTAGAGTATTTCCTTCATTTAGTTAACATTGCATTACTAACTTTCACTGATTCTTTAATAGCAAGACTTCTGAATTCTAAATTCTTTATCCCGTTTGGAGCATACCATTAAAAGGGACGCATCATGAGTGACTGTGGCATACATGGGAAGGAGAGTTGGGTATCAATGGTTATATGACTTATCACAACTTTCTAGAAAATATTCTGACATTTCAAGACTGTGTGTGGCATAAAAGTCTTGATATGGAAAGGGAAAAAATTATGGGATATAATAGTGTTGCCATGAAACTATATTAACAAAGTAATGATAAATACACATAAACAATACTTTATTATAATAGCATGTGCAAATTCCAAAACAGATATCACAATGTATTTTTTAGTTAATGTGTTATTGACACTTTAAGTACCTAAACACGACACCCATATAATATTTTTTAAAAACAAGTTGAATATATATTTATTACTAAAAACTGTTTGTAGAAGAAATATAAATGGAACTTCAATGTTATGAACTCTAAAAATATGTGAATAAAACAAACAGGAATGAATATTTTGGAAGTTTAAAAACACTTGACATCCACAAAATTATTGTAAATAAAAATATATTACTGGTTTATGTTGACATTATAGAGGAGATAATTATCAAAATACTTTTTAAAATTCAAACTAAGACTTGTAGATTATTTATGCCATAATTATTATTAATTTGAAGGGAAAGTTTTATTGTAGATCTGAGCTGTTGTGTCTTTCTTGGTGGATTAAAAGGCGAGTGTGTTTGTATCAAGGTTCAGTTTGTACAGTTAATGTGTTATAGAAACTACATTGATTTTAACTTATGGTAGATATTTAGACACATAATCCCAAAAATAGGCCTTAGAAGGGGTGTCACACATACACAGGTGTGATATAATCCCCTACCTTTGACCCTAATCCCGACACCTTTCTGTTAACTATGGAGCGTGTTTTTCAGCTTTCTAAACCTCACACTTTTTAGAAATGTTCAATTAAAAAATATTATGGAAGTTATTTTTTTTTTTTTAAATTTTAGACTTACTCGTTTACAATCTCACCAGGAAAAGCACTGGTTTAGGCGGAAGCCAACATTCTTCTTACATAGTCAAACTACTTTAGTCTTAAAATTATTACAAATTAGCTTCCATAATTTACCAATATACCTTTAAATTGAATGTTTTAAAATGTGTCAGGCTTAGAAGGCTGAAAAACATAGTGTTCCATAACCTAACCCAAGAGAGTCAAAATATGGGACAAAGATAAGGGATTGTATCTCAAACCTGATACATCTTCTAGAGCCTAGATTTTGAAACTATGTGTCTAAATAATCATACCACAAGTTATTCCACTAGAAAAATAAATAATATGTTTAATTAACTTTACAACCTAAACCTGAATAAAAATGCATGCCTTCTATCCGAGAATAAATAAACTTACTTGCATGTTTCTTGTGGCACAGCCTGGTTAAAAGGAGATATAAGACAAAAGTTGGGTAATTGTATTTTTTTTAATAATAATCATTAGATACCTTTTTTATTATAAGGATTAACTCTCTTGTTTTTTAGTTTAATTACAGTGTTTCTGAACACAAACCATTTGCAAGTATTGGAACACCCAACCATGTCTCAGTTTTATAACAGTGTCTCCTACTTCATTATTGACTTTATTGTACACATGCAATACGCATTCAAAAGTCAATGATCAATCTTGCATAGTAGAAAGCATATGTACGACTAATATGATGTTAATTTGTTATGCATAGGTTACAATACAAAAAATCGCACTCTATAAAGCAAATCGCACTCTATAAATTTTGGGGCCGATTAGCAATAGCATCACCACACCACTCACTGGGTGGGAAGGGTCAATGGTGCGACATGAGAAGAGGGTGTTTCAGTAGTATATGATGTAGCAGATTTTTGTAGGAAAAAATGCTAATATTTATTCCAGAGTTTGATATAAGTAACATTGTATAATATATATTCTAAATGGGACGTTTGGTAAAATACACAAGTGTCAAAGTTTTAGTGGCTGTTTTTTAAATACAAGAAAATATTATGACCTGACATGTGGGGGAAGAGACAAAAAAATATATACTGCCATGTAATTTGTTATAAATGAACACTCATCACCACAATAGGTATTTTTTTTTGCAGGCACACGGAAACACATTCCAGATTTCGAAAATGTAAAAATATTTTGTATTTGGTCATCAACAGATAATAAATTTGGCAATTTGACACTCCTCGATTACCCTGCTGTTGATGATTGCGAATGATTTTTTTGCAGATTTATTGATGTGTTTTAGCACAATGTTTTTTTTTCATCCAAGATGGAACGTTTAAGATTTCAGTTTTAATCCAGTTCTACATTTGACTACATATTAAGAGCAAATCAGTTATGCTAAGAAAAATAGCAATGTAAAAAAAAACATGCAATTTGATTTTTGTTCCTTTTCATTTTTAGAGTGGACACTAGTAAAACTATACCCGAATCACCTGTGCAAGGCTAGTAGGTATATAATAAATAAATTTAAGTTGTTATTCCCTATACAAGGTGAAGGACAAACAAACAAAAACAAGAGACAACTTTTTTTATTTTTAGTGTACTGAAAATCAATATATCAAACAAAATTTAATATGATGAGTTATTTCTGATGAAATAGATAGCAATGATGTGGAAAGTCTCATTCACATCTTAAAGCCAAATAAAGTTGAGAAAAGCAAACAGGAGAGAAAAAAAACAGGACATTGAATGTCAAAACAAGAAATTCAAAGTAAGAGCACTATAAATGTTTGTTCAGTAGAATTTGTTTTAAGTAAGGTGTGTTTTATTTCTTATTTATCTCAATGAAAGAGTATAATGAGATAGTTTTTACTGCCAAAACTGTGATGTGTCCATTTTTTATGGTTTCTACATTTTTAACATTGAGTTATAAAATTGTTTGTTTTTCCAATTGGTCTCACTCCATATAAGCTTACACCATTACTGCTCTCTTTCAAAAATCAAAAGTTAATAATTTTTTTCACCACAAATATGCATAAATTGTCCTATATGACATTACAAAAGTTTGTAGTTTAGTCAGCAACAAATATAAAAAATAAATGTTCATTGTTTATTAATTCGAAGGGTCAAAACAGCGATTTGTAAAAGGGGAAATAATTCCTTGCATTATTATATGCTAAAAAAAGGCCAAGCAGATTAAAACCAATATAGCCAAAGGAATGACAAAATTCCTATTATTAATGGAAATGAAATAGAGGAAACAAATATCTTTTTTATGATCACAGTGTGGGTGGGGTTGATTGACACTGTGAAGCATTTTAAGATTGTTACTGCACTGGATTAATTGATCTCTCACACTTGTAGATAGTTACTGCACAGAGTTAATTAATTCCTTATTGCATGTTAATAAATACTGATTTGACCTTCCACAATGACCTACTTGGAGCAATAGTCACCATAGCGAATGGAACAAATGAAGATATTGTGTTGCAAGAAATCAAAGAAACACAATATGCTTTTAAAAAATTACAGAAGCATTTTAGGATAGTTACTGCACTGGATAAATTGATTTCTCACACTTGCAGATAGTTACTGCACAGAGTTAATTAATTCCTTATCACATATGTGGATAAATACTGATTTGACCTTCTACAATGACCTTCTTGGAGCAATAGTCACCATAGAGAATGGAACAAATGAAGATACTTTGTTGCAAGAAATCAAAGAAACACAATATGCTTTTAGAAAATTACAGAAAGTATGGAAATAACCCAAGGTGAAATGAGAAGGCAATTTGATAACACAACAGTAAAGTCAAATAGTACTATTATATGGAAGTGAAATATAGAAACAAGAACTTAAAATTAACACCGTCCAAACAAAATGTGTTAAACAAATGTCAATATTATGAACTATTCCAAGATTGTACAAAACAGTTAAACCCATACCAGACAGAACAGAAAAACAATTATAATGTGCTGGTTTTGCAGAAAGGTAAAACAAAACTGTAATACCGTTGTAAATTATTTTTTATAAAAGTTTATATGAGGTTAATTTGTGTTTCCTCTAGTATTTAGGAGTTGTATGATATTGTAATAGTGATAAATTGAAAAGTTGTTATTCTAATGGTTTAAAATCTTATGGCAATTTCAGGGCTCGCAACACTTTTTACATATGTCCCTAGGGAAAAAGGGACCAAACATTTCAAATTGTATCTGCTCATTTAGTCATTATCGGACATGCAGCTATTGGAGAAAATATCCTTTCGCTGTATACTGCGCTACCAACTTCGTCAAAAGTCACTCAGCTGATTAAAAGCTGCAGTGCAATTATTGCTTATGCCAGGCAAATAATTTATAATCAGAGATTTGATTACATCAGTCACAAGTCCATGATTTTTCCTTTACCAAATTCAAGAGTTTAATAATTATTGGTTAAATAATTTCAAATTATGCTTTAAACATCCCTATTCCTAAATCATAGTAACATAAACAACAGCTAAGTGCAAAAATGTATTATTTAATTTCCAGTTTTATAACATCAATTCCATTTGAAGTTCTTCAAAGGCTGCAAACATTGAGATGGTCTTGTATTGAGTATAACTCTTCACAAGTCGTTTTAAATAAATGCATGCACATTTTTTTTCGTGATTGAATGTATTATAAGCAGTTTGTTATTTTTGGCAGAAATAGACACAGTGAATAAACGTATAACAGGAAGCACATGCGTTTTGTAGCAGAATTAAAACTATATTTAGAACACACACTGAATCGTTTCGACTCCTTTCCCAGTACCCATAGTAAAAATTTGAAGAAAAAACACATTTAATTTTAGTTTTTTTTAACTATAGCATTCTACTATTTCAAGCATTATTCCAATCAAATTTTTGAAGAAAATCATTACGGGGCATTAATAAAAAAGTTAGTAAATTTGTGCTAAAATACTTTATTATTTTTGTAATAATCTCATGTTTTTTGTAACTTTTAAATTATGGTTCGAATTAAAATTTAGCAGGGATGACACTTAATGAAGAAGATGTCTATTTTACAAATAAAATGTAAATCGAAAAGTATTTTTCTAATTACAATATGAGATACTGGAAATATATATAATTACAATTTACACTTGCTATTTATCATTCTTCCCCTGAACAAGGTCTTCATTTACATTTTGTTTTTGATACAATGCATAAATGAGATCCTGGAAGGACAGAAATTGTTTACACATAGGCCAACATTCTACACCAATGTGAATATTTACATTTGTAAAGACAAAAACAGCAAGCCTGCTCCTAGTTTAATGATATTTTGAGAGTTGAAACAACCTATTAGCAGACTCAACATAAATAAGATGGTGATTTTTGTAATGGCCATTACAAAAAAAAAAATCTTTGGTTAAATAGGGCCTAGAAATGTGTTATCATAGACATAAAGGGAAAAATATTTTTGCTAAAATAAGGGTTAAAGGGACCATATTCTTAAAAAAAAAAGACTTTTAAGTACGTCGAGTAACAAGAAGGACTTTTAGGGGAAGGACTTTTACAGAAATGCCATCCGAAGGACCCAAAGATGATGCAATGAAATTTTGAAAGAAAGCGCAAGTGCCATGTTCAGGCAAATTGTAAAACAATAAATCAAACAATGGTTGACTCACATTTTAGAATGTCTTAAATCTTACTGACATGCTCATTTTAGATTATTACAAAAGGTTACATGAACTTGACATAAAATTTAGAAATACAACTTGTGTAAAAAAAATCTGCATTTTTTCCATTACCTAATTTTTAAGCAGCCTACACTTTTATTTCACAGTAAATTTATTACAGCAATAATTCAACAACTTAGAACACTTTTATTAGTACAGTAAACATGGATGAAACAGAAATATTTCACAATGTTCATATTTTTTTGTAATATTAATTAAAATGAATTCAGTATTGTTAATAATTATCACCTGTTCGCTCTCATTAAACAAAGTCAATACAAGAACAGAAATGGTACTTTTAAATGACTTTATTAAAAATGTGACAAACCTGAATTTAATATAAATCATCTTTTAAAATAATTTGACAATAAATTACTTTAATTGTAGATGAAATTGTATTGATATTTGTTTACATTCTTATTTAAAAGCAGTACATTTTAAAAGAAGTAAATATCAGTGCATAAATTACAAATAGTGCATGTTTGATCAAACAATTTTAAATTATAATAATTACAAATCTAACACAATATTAAAAATAAAATGTTTAACTATACCGTATTATCTTCATAAAAACTGTAATATTTTCAAGACTTCGGTAAATCATAAACCTTCACACATTTGACATATCTAAACAAGAATTAAGAGATAAAAACGGGATTAAACACATAATATAAAAGAATTTAAGTACTTAAAATAAATCCAACATGGATTTGGAATGCGTGTAATGAAATTACAGATCATTTCTAATCTATTTTCCACAACAGTGATTTTAATATAAAAATACTAACAATTTAAAAAATGTATATTTGAAATGTCTATTGGATACCACACCCAAAAGATGAAATTGATCTGTATATAGCAATGTATTACGAATTTTTTTAGATATTGCTTCTCAATATAGGCCTCCTACATCAACAATACGTGTAATTTGAGCTATAATGAATGAACTGTACACAACTGATTGAAATTAACTATTTTAGAATACAAGTTTTGGGTCTTAGGTACACTAAAAATGTTATAAAAAAAATATGCTCACCAAAGAATAAACTTACACAAATAAAAAATAAATTTAGCTATTTTTAGATTAAAAAAATATATGCTAATTTTTATTTACACAATGGTATGTCTGAACTTTAATAATGAATGCCCATCACACCTTTTGTCGCAGCCTACAAACAATTTAAGGATTTGCATTTAATATAGATCAAATAAGACAAAAAGATTACATTCTAGCAGTTTTATATATTAGTTCTATTTAGAATAAACATTTTAAAATGAGATTGGAATTTCTTTTATTAACCAAACGGCATTCAATTAACTTAATTTTTCTCAATGCTCGAGAGATTAAATAGACTTTCCTACAAGAACCCTGTCAATATCATGTTTTATCTTGTTGCTACTTTTTTTAAATTATTTACGTTAAGGTTTTCAATTTTAAAACTCTGCTGTAATAGGCCTCTCAAGAAGTGAAGCACAGAACTTTCACATCAATTGATGAAGCTATGGCTCATATTAAATGCAGACACCTAAATCTTATTAATATGCATTGCAATATTGTAATAAGCAACACTAGTATAAAAAAGTTATAAATTTTTTATATACTAGTGTTCTTTTGTAGTCCTCTGCCCAGTGGTACTGGACATCACATTTCATTTAAAAGCTCGACATGCTCATAGAGGCACTTCATTTTGTGTACTAGCATTCAAATTGGGTACAAGAATGCAATTTTTTTTTTTTTGAAAAGAGGAAAATCAAAATATGTCTATGTTTGAACAGTAATGTATAATGTGCTCCTATATTTTTGTTTTTTAACATTGTCCTTTACTGTAATGCAGAGGTGTAAAGATTTTAAAATTATTAAGGGGGTTCATGTCCCTAACATTTACATAAACATATTAAACTTAGGAAATTGGGTTTTTCAAAATATTGAGGGGGGGGGGGGGCTAGTACAAGTTTAAGCTTATGCTGTAATATATACTGTAAATACTCTCCTTATTGGACCCTTAATTTAAAAAGGTTTTGTTAAAATTTGAAAACTTCTGTAAAAATCAATTTATAATTTTTGTACCCAGCAATTCCGATTAAACTTGTTTTAAAAGTTTTAGTCATTTATTCTTAAATTAACTGTCAAAAAGGATATACCCGGAAAAAAAAACATAAAAAGTCCTTCTGCAAAATTGAAATGTGTGTAAAAGCATGCCCCTTCTGTACTAGTCTCTAATTGAATCATAAATTAGAAGGGACATTCCTGAAAGAAAATTTTCATAAAATAGAGCATTATATAAAAAAATATTATACTTTGAAAATTGCCTTACTTAAACTTTACGAAGTTCTGAGGCATTTCAAATAAAACAATGTAAAGTAAATCTGCTTTGAAACCCATTATTTTTGTAAGAAATTTCCCTGCTGACTCCTGTCATTAATTCCTAGCATTATTTTGTCTACAATTTTTCATCGAACATAGATTTTGCTTACTAAAAGAGAGATTTCTGCCTATAAATAATTCTAAAATGTTTACATTTTGGCGGAGCCACAAGGCAAAATAGAATGCATCATACATGTTTTGTCTTGCACATAACAGTGGTTCATTCTAGATGATTTTTGATGGGTGGCCAATTGCAATAATTTTTTTATGTATACCATTTAAAATCTAAAAAATTTCTATGAACAAAGATTTTTTTTTTTAAATACAAAGTTGAGAAATATAAGCAATTGTAAACATATTGCTAATTTCAACAGTTTTAAACCTTAACATATATTTTGCACTGTTACCGAACAATTATCGTTTAGGGAAGCACCAAATATTTAGTTCAGTCGAACAACAACAAAACATTTTTTAAAAATTCCAAAATTTTTGTCTTACAATAAATGAAAGTAAAAATTGATATATATATATAAAAAAAATACATTGAACGACATAAGAAAAGTGAATATCAAAACATTTAATTTTTAAATGCTATTTCTTTATAATTTCATAAATTTGATACACACAAAATGAAATGTGACCATGCAGTCATAGCTATTAATTGTAATAAATTTGAAGCAGAAAGATTACGCAATCTACATTTTCGGGGGTTGTATTGTATCATGTTACATTCTCTCGCATATTTTTCTCACTTCTGGAAAGGTTAGCTATCAATATGTTAGCGATTAAAGTCGCATACTTTCTAGTTATTTTTGCAATTTCTATTCCAGCAGCTCTAAAGTTAAAAGATATTTGCAAGTTATTAGAAATATATCAATTTTAATGAGAATATTCTCAGAGTACACAAATTAAATTTGTAGAATGGTTTATAATAAGAAATTATAATTTATTGTGAATTCAGCTTTTAAGAAGCCATCAAAATTGACCAAAAACGAATTAGTGTTAAGATTTTTATTTTTACGATTTTAATTTCAATATAATATTCAGCCGAATACTGAATATTTGGTTACAATTTTAATCGAATATCCATCCTTTGGTGCACCTCTATTTATATTAAACAAAACATTTCAATTCTAGTGATAATACATAAATGGAAAACATATTAAAGAATTAAAGTAGCCGTTGCTAAGCATGTATGTCTGGACCTCAAGATACAGTAAAGGTCAATGTCAGATAAATTTTAGTTCAAGAGATATTCCAGAAAATACAAGTATTAATCATTCAAACAGATATTCCCAGTGCTGGCAACAGCTAAAAAACAAGGGCAAAGAACACATAAAACCATTACCAAAAGAATTTCACAAATTTAAAAGGGTATGTCTCTGTAATAAAACAACTGAAGAGTGTCATTCCATGTATCATTGTCAAGAGGACAGTTTGTAGTTTTATTTAGTTGGTGAGATATGTCACTAGATGCTTTTTTTAAAAAAAAACACTCTTGCCCTTGCAAATGCGCCCTTTTCACAAACGAATGCACTTAGAGAAGTGCACTGAAAAAGCTCTTAGGGTGAATTCTCTTGACAACCAAAATAAACTTCAGAATGTCCTCTTTACAATATGTGGAATAGCTGTCAGAAGTTCAGATATATAGCCTTTTAAAGTTGTGATATTCTTTTGTAATCACGCTGCAAGTTATCTCGACAGAAATTTTCAATCTAGTCTTTCCACGTTCACTAACATAAAATTAGAAGACAAGAGGTTAGTAATTTGCCAATTATTAATTATGATTTACTGATAACACAAACCACACCACTGAAGATCTTGGCTGAAAATCTAAGTGAAGAATAATATTTTTTGACATCTTCTATACTGAAAATCAATGACTTGAGTGATTGGATAGAATACAACACATAATTGAAATCTATAAATCAATATCCTCTCATTGTATTGCCTGGATTTCAATTTAGCTTTATTGCATATATATTATCAAAATTTAGTGTAGTCATTCAATATTAATGCATGAACTCCAACTTTTCCAGAAGGCTTTTGAAAATTTAGATTGAGAGCTACATGTAAAAATAACCAAAATTTAAAAAATTAATATATAATTGATGCAAGTCTGTTTGACATTGAGTAAATAAAGTTATTAAAAATAAGAGGTTAATGTTTTCCGGTTCAAGACAAACCCTGAACCGTCGCCAATAGCCACTGTGGTTGGTTGGTTTGTTAGGTTTTAGTGGCGCAAGGGCCAGTTTTGGCCATGCTGCGCCAAACACACGACTTATTAGTTCTTTGTTGCGAAGCTTCTAATTTGACCATTTTAAAAAGTAAAAACGTTGTAAAGGGTAAAAATATATTTAGTACAACTGTAAAACTTGACGATTTTAATAGTTTTAGTGCTAGGTTAATTAAACCAACAATCTTTTCCTGACAATTTCTGGTGCATAGCAACCTTTCTAAATAATAATGGGGTCAATTAAACTTAATGAATGAACAATGAACTCTTTAAGGAAATGAAACTACATGTATAATTTTGATAGTTTGACAGATCTAAGAGTAAATGCATAACAAAACAAACGTTTTGTACTTCAGTGTACCTATTTGTGCACCTTTAAGCAATGATTTTTGCATTTTGTTTTATTTATTGGTTATAAAAAGTTGTAGAACTATCATCATAATGAATGTTCAAAAAAGGTTTTCATTAGATCAAGATTGATAAACTACTTTTATAAAAAAAAATTACTATACATGTGGGTTTCTCCTATTACCCTCTAAGAATGTGAATCTACATTAGATAAAAATACACTTTTAAAGTATAAATATATTGAAAAACTGTAAATATTGTTATTCTAAAGATCTATAATGATAAAAAAAGTAATAAAGTTTGCAAGAAATGCCACATTACACTTCCATTTTGAAAAAAAAAGTTAATAGTCATTTGTTGACATTAACTTTTTTATTTTCTGATTTCTTTAGTTTGTTAAAGCAGTGTTCACTCTAGAAATAAAAAGGGGCAGGGCGATGTTGGCATTAAAAGGGCACCATGTTTTTAAAAAAGGCACATCTTGTTTTTAAAAAGGCACTTTTAAAAAAAAAGTTTGGAGTAGGCATGGCCACCCGTTGACACATCGGACCCGTGCTCAAATAAAAAAAAGTTCTGATTTGTTGGTTGACATTGCGATAGAGCTGCATATTGGGCTATTGTTGATGGATCGGGGCCTCGAAGGAAAGAGCCGTTCAAAATTGATGTCTTTTTATGAAGGTATTACTTAAAATCCAAACTTTGACATTTAATAATTAATGTTTTCCCTAAAAACCAAATCTGTAAGTATCCCTAATCAGACCCCTTACAAAACTGATAAAAAGACTACTTAAATCCAAATTTTGGTAATACAATGCCTAATCTTGCAACTTCGCCCCAAACTATTTTCTCTTTAAAAAACACAGAAAAAAAACTTAGCATTTCATATGCGGGCACAGGCAACCAATAGGATTCGTGGAATCATCGTGATTGCGTAAGTCGCATAGTTAAAAAGGAGTTTGCTTTTCCACGGTCATAATTCACATAATTCCAATTTACACAATTTTTTTTAATTGATTCCTTTTTTAAAGGCAGCTAAAGAAGCAAGGATACTTGTGCTTGACTGAAAAGAGCAAGAGGGGCGGAATTTTTTCTAAAGGGGGCGGCAGTTTTGGGCATAAGGGCGCTATTGAGATGAAAAAAGGTCGGGCAGGGCGGACCGCCCTTCAAAAAACGCCTAGAGTGAACACTGGTTAAAGTAAGATCACACTATAACTACAATGGACTACTGACAATGTTTTAGGATTATCTCAAAGGAACATAGCCTTGTAATCTTTAACACGTTTCGATGACAAGGACAACACGCGAGCAGGGACCCAATGACATGACTATTGATTTATTAAAGATTTAATACATATCAGCCCTTTAGAGTCAATTTTTACAAAGGCTTGGGATTGAACTCAAGACCCTACGATCACAAGCCGAGTGCCAGCCCAACTATTGTGAAATAGTTTTCAAGTATTGTTTTAGCACAAACAATCAACCAAACATCTTGCTTTAGATCAGTGGTTCCCAAAGTGGGTTCCGTGAAACCCTGGGGTTCCACAAAAAAATTTAGGGGTTCCGCATGACAAATTTTATTTGATTACAAAAAATAAGAATGTTGTTTTATTCACATTTTCCTCGGAAAATTTAAAATCGACCCCCAATTTTTTTTTTTTTTTTTTGTGATGTCTTATTTTATTGGTCATAAATTTGAATAATCAGACATATTAAATAATATAGCTGGGTCATTCCATGTCAAATCAACACACCCATTTGACCTCACCATCTCGGATTTTGTTCAAATTTGGCAAATGGGTAGCCCCCATATAGACTAAGAAAAATACCAAATTTTATTCAAATATATCAACCCGTTTGGAAAATACGGCTATGCAAATTTTAAAAAAAACACCAAAAATCGCAAGACTTGCATATGTTTAACTTGCCATAGCAGTTTCCCTAATTATGCTAGAAAAGTGGGTTACGTGTCATTTTTCAAAATTTTTTATGGCCTTTCTTATGATATGCAACACTATAGTGGTTTAAAAAGAAAAAATATTAAAATTTTTAAATGAAAATTTAAATTTTAAATTTCGAAAAAAGCGTATTTTTAAAAAAATTCAAATTTTTTTAGAAAATAGTTTATACTAATGTTAAATGATATGCAAAGTTTCAGAGTGGGCAGATAAAGGGTTCATAGTTAAAATAATTGAAAACCAAAGCAGTTTTTCATCAAAATTCTGACCATATGATAAAGAAATAGCAACAGAAAGCATAATACATGATTTTTTTTTTTTTTTAATTTGAAATAAGGAAAATAGATCAAACATACTTGATATTGTATTGTTCAATTGTAGTTGATTAATGGTTCATTTGTTTCCAAGGTGTCATTTTCAGATAATACTTAAATTCTTCCATTGTACAGGATTTACTATACATAATATGTCAGAGGCATCCCAAACACATTTGGCTTCCGTGGATATGAAAGTGATTGGAATGGTCCAGCTGGATTAAGAAATGTTACTTTTAGTTCATCAAGTTCTTCATTTATCTCAAGAACATAAGCTAGCCACCAGTTCTTGTGTTATATAGTACAACAGTGATATAACTATTAACGTCTATTAATTTAAGTTTCTATGGTGATCTTACAATTACTTGTGATGATTGTGTAGCTTCAGAAAATGTTTTCACAATTAATTTTGATGGGTTTAAGTCAATAGGTATAAAGTCATGATATCGTTAAGTCCCTTGGATGGTAATTGCCTGGTTGAAACGATCGTTTAAGAATGTTTCCGACTGTACTTAATCCTCCTGTGTTGTAAAAGTGAAGTTAATAGCTGAAATATTTTCTACTGCTCATTCATAAAGCTGGAGAGTGCATAAGATTAGTTTTCGTTTTGTCGCTGCAATCTAGTTCCAGCTGCTGATTTCTTAAACACCAACTCCATCACAAGGCCTTTTTCCATGTGATGTTGCTGAAAAATACCATTTGCCCTCAATATTGAAGTCTTGCTTGTGAAAACACAAGTTGGTGAAATTTTTCTTATTTTTACATTGTGAAGCATGCCCATAAGAAAAGTGAAAGATCTCATGGTGAATGTTTTGAAACTTTGCATTCAAAAAGGAAATAAGTTTTCTTTGAAAGGTGTAAACTACAACTGTGTTGAGTTCTAGGCAATCAGAAATTGCAATATAATATATCACAAAAGGGTAAATTGTGACTTGTCCACTATCCCAGTAGTAACACTGGGACTCATCTTGAACAACCATACTATAGTTTTCTGAAAAGTCGAGGTTAACTGCAAATTTAGATTCTTTTAAATTTTCCTTTATGAGGTTCATGAAAGATGTCTGTTGTTTAATCTATAAATCTTCTGATGATTTCTGAAGAGTCCCTAAATTACAACAGTCGACGGAAATCCACTGCCGAAATGTGATTTTTTGTATTATGTTTTCTTCAAATGACGTTTCAAGGATGGTCCATATTGCAGTATCACCTGGACAAGATGTGCTATTACCCATAGCACAATCTATTGTTGACAGATTGCATATCATTTTTGATAGGTAATGTTTGTAGGTTTTTAATGCACCATTTGTCAGTACTTCCATTTTCAATCATCAGTTTTACATTTAGATGTAGTATACATACGTACACACAGTGTGTATACCACTTGATCTTGCTAAAATACAATGCTAGAGTCTTATATTTGGAAAAGCCAATTTTAAAATCCAAATTTGGAAATTTGTCTTTGAATAATAAGTATGCTGCTTTCAGGTTGCACAAAATAAGTTTTTTTGAAATTTTTATATTGTTTCCATTGGTTCAATAACTGTTAAGCTATCTTTAGAGCCTGGCATCGCTCTGCTAATTTTGTCATTTTTGTAAAACAAATTAACAGCTTCAACTACTTTTTCCGAGAGGCTTTTCCCCAGTTTTGGATTGGGACTTTCTGAAATTTCTCTTCCTCTAAGTTACCATGTAGTTTGTAGCTTTAAACTTGCACAGGATTTTTATTATTCCCTAGTTTTCTTGTATGCAGGATAAAGTCATTCATGAAGTAAAAGTCACATTTATTCACAAGTAATTGTAAGATCACCATAGAAACTTAAATTAATAGAAGTCATTAGCTATTTCACTGTTGTACTATATAACAAGAACTGGTGGCTAGCTCATGTTCTTGAGAGAACTGAAGAACTAAAAGTAACATTTCTTCATCCAGCTGGACCATTCCAATCACTTTCATATCCACGGAAGCCAAATGTGTTTTGAATGCCTCTGACATATTATGTATAGTACAATGGAAGAATTTATGTGTTATCTGAAAATGACACGTTGGAAACAAATGAACCATTAATCAACTACAATTAAACAATACAATATCAAGTATGTTTGATTTATTTTCCTTATTTCAAATTTTTTTTAAAAAAAATTCATGTATTATGCTTTCTGTTGCTATTTCTTTATCATATGGTCAGAATTTTGATGAAAAACTGCTTTGGTTTTCAATTATTTTAACTATGAACCCTTTATCTGCCCACTCTGAAACTTGCATATCATTTAACATTAGTATAAACTATTTTCTAAAAAATTTTGAAATTTTTTAAAAATACGCTTTTTTCGAAATTTAAAATTTAAATTTTCATTTAAAATTTTTCCTTTTCAAACCATTATTGTGTTGCATATCATAAGAAAGACCATAAAAAATGTTGAAAAATGACACCTCACCCACCTTTCTAGCATAATTAGAAAAGCTGCTATGGCAAGTTAAACATATGCAAGTCTTACGATTTTTGGTGTTTTTTTTAAACTTTGCATAGCCGTATTTTCCAAACGGGTTGATATATTTGAATAAAATTTGGTATTTTTCTTAATCTATATGGGGGCTATCCATGTGCCAAATTTGATCAAAATCCGAGATGGTGAGGTCAAATTTTTATTAAAAGTGTGTTGATTTGACATGGAATGACCCAGCTTGGCTATCTACACCTGCATACCTTGCTGATATATTTGGAAAATTGAACGAATTATGTTTGGCTCTGCAAGGAAAACAAGTCAACATATTGCAAACAAAAGATAAATTGGTTGCCTTTTCAAGGAAAATACAATATTGGATTTCAGCTGTGGAGCAAAATAACTTCGAGTGTTTCCAGACGCTTAGTGTTCGTTCATTTTCTCGAAGAATATAAAATGGATTCAGATATGGAAATCCGTGATGGTATAAAAACACATCTGTCCAGTTTACAGCAATCACTCGGTGATTATTTTCCAAACCTAGATAATCAAGATAAGTACTGGGTACAAAATCCTTTTAAAATAAAAGAAAAACCAAAAGGATTTCATTCCATGGATTATGAAAATTTGATTGAATTGAGTTCGGATACAAAATTAGAAGCCAAATTTAGAACAGTTTCATTAACAATATTCTGGTCAGATGTATTCAATAATAATCCAAATTTAGCAAAACAGGCTATTCGAATTCTATTGTCGTTTGCAACCACTTATTTGTGTGAAGCTGGGTTTTCAAAATATGTTGCGACAAAAACCAAATATCGCAACAGACTTGGTGCTGCACCAGATATGCGAGTTCAGTTATTAAACGCCCAATTTTAAGAGAATCGTGGAATCAAAGAAGCAGATGCATTCTTCACATGAAAGATTTTCCATTTATTTTAGTTTGTTTTGTAGTTTTATTAATTATTTCTATGATGAATTTTTTTTTTTTAGTTTTGCTTAATTAAATAAAATCTAAAAATACCAAAACAATACTTGTTTTATTTAATATCAGATATTAAATTTTGAAAAGTCGTTGATTAAAAAATATTTAGGGTTCCGCGATCATTGGCAACAATATTTGGGGTTCCACGAACAGAATAGTTTGGGAACCACTGCTTTAGATAATTTGTATAAAACTCATAATATATTTTTGAGTATTAAGTGACTCAATCGACTACCCAAAGGGGGTTGGGGGGGACGAGATGTGCCCAAACCAGTACTTCATATGTTGGTGAGGCACATTTAAAAAGTCTGTAAGCCAATTAATAGCTCATTGTGACCCGATATATTCCTACAGTTTCCATATATTAAGTGCAAATAGGATGCACAATGTTCTTCCTAGGTTATTGAAATCATGAAAATGTACGGAGTAGCGAGTTTAAATATATAATAATTTGATAGACTTTTAACCCTACCTTGTAACATTGAATGACAATCAAATTACTGGTGTAGAAAAAAAACTATAAAAATTTGTATTATTTAGGTCTAAGTGTTTCTTTTGAAATAAATTTTAAAACTTTGCTAATGTATAATATTTGAGTTATTCTGACAAATCAACTTTATTCGGATTAATTTATTTTGTTTCCAAATTCTCTGCAGTGATATTTTATATTTTTAATCATTTTTGCCAATTACAATACTTTCTGATCTCCAACAAAAAGCAAGTCATATTTTGTGACATCCTGCCTAGACACACACCACTTACTTAATGAATACCAAAATTGTTATTCATTTACAAAAGATTGCAAGTCTGCTTGCTTGTAAGATAACAAAGTTTCTTTGTAACTTTATTTGATGATGAAAGATCATTTGGTGCAAACTGAATTATCATAAATAAAAACTATTTTGTACCCCACCCCCCAAGATTGATAGGAGTACAGAATAGTTTCAAATTGAACACAATCTTTTTTTTAATATTTTAAATATAATTTCAAATAAAATTTTGTTGAAATTTTAAAAGCTATCTTTGGATATTTTTTTTTGTAATAACTGTTTTATTCAATTAACAATAAAGCTAAACAATTTAACCGAAAACTATAACACGGTCTCTTTAATGATAGACTAAATTTCTGTGTTCTTACATATTTCAAAATTTTCAAGTTTGTAATGTAAAATATCAAGGGGTATTTACAATCAAGGTATTTTTAAAATAACTAGAGTATTTATCGGTTAGGTATTTAAAATATATAAGTACTATCTGAATATTTATGAATTTTGTTTGAAAAATGAAATCGTATTATTTGTTTAAATTCTATAAATGACTATATTACAATCCCGCTAAAATTCTTAAAAAGACAACTTTAAATTTAAGCATTGATTCTTTAAACCCACTGACGGAGCTGAACGAGTTATGTTGTCCACAGATTTCAAGCTTTTATAGCAATACACATAAAGGTAAATTCCTAGTGTACGGTGCCCCGTTGTCGCTAAGGCTAAAAATTGGCGCCAAGGCAAAAATGATGTTTGTTTTTTTGTCGCCAAATCAAAATGGCGGTTTTGTTATGGTTTGGTCAATTAACGTCGCACTAGAGCTGCACAGTGGGCTATTGGCGACGGTTCGGGGCCTATCTCAAAGGAAAGATCCGGGAACGATGCCTTGTATTTTTGAACCATGGTCAGATGACGCAAAATGGCGGACATTGCGTTGGTCCGGGCAGTCGATCATGGTACTTACAGGCGATCCTTCGGGTATAGTGGCTTCGGGCAGTCGTTTGGGGCATTTCGACGGCGCTCTTAAGTGCACACGCGTAACGTGCGCTTAAAGTCACAGACTCCTGCCATCGATTTTGTGGTCTCTGGCCTTCGGCCTCCGACTACTCATGATCACATCCATGACCCACTCCAGGCAGTTGATCATGGTGCTTAGAGGCAATCTTTCGGGCAGTCGTTTGGGGCATTTCGACAGCACTCGTAAGCGCACACGCATAACGCGCACTAAAATCAGACTCCTGACGTCGATTTTGTAGATTCCGGCCTTCGGTCTCCGACTACTCAGGATCACATCCATGACACCCTCCGGACAGTCGATCATTTGCTGCATAATGTATCCATGGTTCGACCCATCAACCCATTCCACAGTGTTGCAACGTGGCCAGCTCTATGCACCTTCCGCATACCTTGCACGTTCGCTTGTTAAGACAACAATCCGGCATTTATGCACCAATCAAGCACGGCACGTTCGCTCGTTAAGACAACAATCCGGCATTTATGCACCAATCAAGCACGGCATGTTTACCTTTCATTTCCAACTCCCACAAATACCTACTATTTAAATAAACATCGTCCGCGTACATCGTTAGCTCAGAAAAATCAACTTTCAACAACGCGAGCCGCCGAACAAACGATTCAAATATGGCAGAATGGGCAGAACTACGTAAAACCAAAGCTAAATTAGATGCGCGCGTTGATGCACAATGCGCACGCGTAACGTCAATGCGGGCGCATCTAGTTCAGCGCCATCTACATCTCGCGGGATCAAGTACGATTGCCAAAATATAAACTTTATCGCCCAATCATTTGTCGCCAAATCCCATTTGGCGAGGGCACCGGACACTAGGAATTAACTAGGGATGAAACGGATATCCGGTATCCGGCTGATTTTTAACTATCCGATATCCGGAAGTAAAGTGCCGGATATCCGGATGCATAATACATCGAAGATTTTTTTTGTGGCGGTCAATTATCTTTGCTAAGAATATGGTATTTAAGTATTTTCCTGAAAATTCTACCAATGTATTAACAGTGTGCAGATTCTCCCTTGAATTTTTCTTGTTTTTAACTTTAAAATTCTATTAATTTTTTTTTTAACGAATCATTATGGTGGAGGGTCATAACATCCCACAACTAATATAAAGTGAAAATAAAAATAAATTTCTTAAAAGTTTAAGCAAACTTGAGTTTTTATGTTTGGAATGAAAGGGCATATGGTAAAAATACAATTATTCAGAAATTGAGTTTAAAGTGTACAAAACATACGCCCATTGCTAGCAGCACCCTAGACTAACACTTTGTAAATAAAAAAGTTTTTTGAATGTTTATTCAATCTTGGTATCACCTTAAGGGTAAGTAATTGGGGAATATTATAGAATAAAAAAATATTTCGTAATATTTGACCGATTTCTGTATTTTCTAGTGTGTATCAGAAGATATTTTCATAAAAAAGAAACTGCCGGATATCCGGGAAATTCCAGTTCGGATATCCGATTTGTAATGTGCGCCGGATATCGGATATCCGGCAAAACCACTATCCGGTTCATCCCTAGAATTAACCCACATAAACTTTAAATTCCTAAATATATATTATGTTGAAACATTTTTCAAATCGAAAGCATTGGAGTGTTTCTTGGAAGATATATCTATCAAATGATCAAAACCTAGTAATTAATAACTTGGTAACCTAACAACCTCATGAAATAATTTCATAAATAAACCATTAGTTATTTATCAAAAAATCAAATAAAATATTTATTAAAATTGTTAATATTCATTAATTAAATACAATTTTATACAAGGTTAGCTGATGAAAAGTATATCATATCTGCACTAACCTGGAAATAACAAAATTATGTGCTATGACCTTTGCAAGCTATGTGTGCAATTAACATATAGATAATACCTTTATACACTAATTAAAAATTCAGATTTCTTTTCAATTTTATAACTAAATATGCATTTTATATTTATTGGATGTCAATAAAACTTGTAACATTTATAATCAAATAAACAATATGCTAATATATGTCAATATTTGTACAATTATCTATAATACTTTTATGCCAATTTTGCTACTCAACAATTCAAATATATTTAATCATAACAGTATAAAAATTATAAAGCAATTATATGAACTAATACAAGGAATATCTGTACCTATAGTATTTTCTAATAAATTAACCAGGGAAATTTAAATACAAAGGAACTATTGGCTTAGTAGAAAGCCAATCAAGTTAGTTGAGTTTATTAAAAATTGGCATATTGCCGAGACAGTTCCAATAATTTTTCGATCACTTGATTAAAAAGATGTATTTTAAAACATCACTTTATTTGCAATTTCTTCAACTTCATAAATTAATATAAAATATATTAACTGCATTCTTACTATAAGCACTTTTAAAAAAAGCACCCTGCTCCATTTTATTTCTAGAATGCATTACTGCGTTACTTATGAAAATTTCAGTTCAGGTTTTTAATTTGCCTTTTGGAATTCCCATGCTGAGAATATAATCTGAAAACAGTAAACTCTTAATTATCCGGATCAATTCGGACCAGATCCCATCTGGATAATCAATTATCCAGATAATTTCCAAGAAAATATTAGTATGTAAAAAAAATTAATATATATTAAAAACATCATTCATCCAAGTAACTTTTAAAATGTGGATTTTTCCCGTTTTCTTTTTATGCTCTCGAAGAGATTCAGACCCAGATAAATTAACATTGTACTATTGCCATAACGAAAACTATTAGTGTTACAGAATGAGACATTAAAGTAGGTACACAGGTAAAAGTTTGAGAATCACTGCTTTATGTAATATCACCCGAAATGGAAGAAGGGACATTAAAAAGTTTTTCGAAGCAATAACATTTTTTGCAAAGTAAAAATCTTGTAGTTTGGCCAATCCATACATCTATAGTAAACGTATGAAAACTGCAGAGCTCTCTTTTATTAAACCATAAATAAAAATTTCAAGCAATATTAGCGTTTGTGTGGTACTTGCATATTATCACAAACACCCTGGTGACGATTGGCTACTTAGAGGGAAAATACTCAGAGGCGAAATGAATTTCATGGTTGCAGGGACACTGATATCAAGTTATCAGAATACGACGCATTTTTTAACTTTAGCAATTTCTACAAAGATGATTGAAATAATATACAAGACCTTTTTTGTCATTTTTTTTAAATGTGCAAATTATACCTAACTTATCTTTTAAAGAGCTCATCTTTATCACTTAAATGCAAGTTATAAATTTAAAATTGCATTTGAATTTCTGACTTACTCCCTACACAATCTTCATAAATTCTAGCAAGTAAAACCGAAGCCCTGACCACAGCGGATAGAATAGAAAAGAGATTCATACTGTGACAGCATGACGCACGAAATCCACTTGTTTGGCACCAGAGCACACTCGCGCACCACTCACGAACGAAGACGGAACACGCGAAAAGTCACGATCGGGTTGCACTGAAGACACAAGCTAGGAGCTCCAAAGGCCTTCTCGAATGCACCACTCGATGGGAAGGAAAGTTCACTAAGAAATCGCAGCAAAGTTCCTCTCTTGGGCACTTGAACGCAAAAACTTCAGCTTTGGACGCAACTACTTTGTAGGAACAGACTGGTAAAGCTCATGGAATATGCATAAAAATATCACAGATTGACTCAATATATAAAGTTCTGCAAGCTCTGATTTGACTAGGTATTCTATTAGGCGAAATGTTTATGGCTTTAAAAACATTTCAATGAATAATTTCTACACCCGACCGGATTTTTCATAGCTTCTTGGATTAGTCTTCGTAAATTCTACTTCTGATGAACTTGAACCACATCTATGATTGAAAGGACTACTGGAACAATGAGGCAGCAAGGGTTTTCTTATATTCATGGATATCTGCTTTTGGACCGGTATCCCTAGACTGACTTGGGAGATTCTGGAAACTTGAGACGACTAGACAGATTTCTCTCTTTTCAAGGTGCAGACTTTCCAACTGGCATTACAATGGGAGCTTGAGACAGCAAAGATCTTTAGCCAGGGTATTCATTTTCGTTTAATGGAACTTGAAGCAGCAAAGACCAGATTTGACATCTTCAGGTTGAGGGACTGGATTCATTGCAGAAGGAATAGTGAGATCTTGAGACCGCAGCCAAGACCGGATATTCATTTTCAATGGATAGACATTATAATTGGCTTTAAAGGACTAGGCATTTCAACAAGAACTCGAGGCAGCAAAGACCGGATTTTCGTTTCCATGGTCTTGATATTACAACTGGCTTTAAAGGACGAGGCAATAGAAAGGAAACTTGAGGCCGCAGAGACTGGATATTCATTTTGAGGGTGCAGACATTATGGCTGGCTTTAATGGACTAAGGATTACAGTGTGAACTTGAAATCTTTAACCTGATTTTTGAAGACTCGAGATTCTGGCAAAAAGACAGCGGTTTCACAGCGAGAAAGATGTGCTCAGGCGCGTAACTAAAGGCAATTTGCGATTCGTATCTTACTCAATTGAAAAAGGACATCTGTCGAAACTACGCTTGCTTGGGGACTTGACGGCAAAGAACGACAGACTGCATCAAAGGCGCAGCACCGAACCCTACGGCAGCTCCCAAACCAGCCCATTTCTTTCAGAGACATGATTTCAGAAGATTTTCCACTATTCTAGCAGGCCAATGGGATCAACGGAACGGCAGTGGTGAAGAATCGAACACTCAAAACGAACTCCAAGAAGAAATGATTTATGGTATTTCTTCTAAAAATATATAAACTCCCAACTTTTCTTAAAACAATATAAAAGACTTTGGGTACAGAAATAAAAGAAATCTTTTCGATTTCGAGTAGATACCTTTGTTGATATGAACGTTGACAAAAAATGTTCGATTGCTCTTCAATCTTCGAACGGCTGCACAGGAAAAGTTCTTCTTGATTCCAGGAGTATTTGGAGTGAAAATAAGTGCCGTGTAGTAAATAATTTGTGATCTTTCTTAAAAAGAATTTCAATCAATAGATCACAGAAAATTATTGCACGCTACGCGCTCTGATTTTTTTTCACAAATGACGATTTCAATCAAGTGAAGTTGTTTTGTTCCTGCTTCTGCATTGAATGCAGTACACCTGTACACGACGACATACTGGATGTATTTTTGTTTCTTGTTTATACATGAATAAATTTTTACTTTCAAATTTATTATTAAACTAAGTTGTTTTAAAAATATGTATGGTTGTTTACTTTTATACGCTGCAACTTATATTCTTCTGTGCTTCTGGTCGGTTAAGTAAGGTGGATTAACGAGGTCCAATGTGAAGGGTTTATAATGACACTTTTAAGGCAATAGGACCAATTAAAGTTGCACTAAACTTAAAAGTGGGCTATTAGAAGTGCTTCAGAATCTATCTGGAAAAGAAATCATGAAAATATGCTTTTAATTTTTTTTTTTTTTTTTTTTTTTTTTTTTTTAAGAATGAAGGCAATACTCAAACTAGCGCCCCACTTTGCAAACTTATACACCACCCGCAAGTCAAAGTCACCAATAGATTTAAGACCACTGTTAAAATTAGACAAACCACATACCACTACCCTAAAAAAATACTTAGGCCTTGCTAATACCTCTTCAAAACTACAAAACCGCATTCTTTCTTTTCTTAAACACATATTTATGTATAAAAAATAATACAGGGTGTTTGAGAATTTCCTTTTCAACTTTCACACGTAACAAAGGTGGGTCCCAATCGGCTAGCTAGTTGTAAAGAATAATTGAATCGTTAATTTCAGAAACCAGCTAAGTGTACTATTTCAACTTTTCGAGAAACAAAGAAAAACATTCTATATTTGATATTAATGTCGATTTCGGCTTAAAAAAATGTTTGAAGCGAATTTTGCTGTAATTATTTTATAATACTTATTCCTTTTCAAATTTTTTTTTTTTAATTATATTAGCAGATTTCTGTACTAAAATAAGTTTTTACTGCAGTTTTAAAATAAATTTGGCCGTGACGGAATGGCAGTTGCTGGTAATGTGCACAAAAAAATTTGTTTACCATATAAAAAAAACATTTTATTTCAAAAACTCGTCAACTATAGGCGATTTAATTTTGTATTTACATAATACTTTTGTATTTACGTAATACACAAAATACCACGTGATGTCTCTTAGTCATGTTTAATATGTACTAAACGCAATATTCACTGTAAAAAATAGATAGCCCATAATATCCATTGGCAGTTGACAGGGTTGCGCCCATAAATATTTATTTACCATATGTACGATGCTGATTCCGTAAAAAAAATATTTGTTTTTATGGGTTTCTGAAATAAACGATTGAATTCTTATACACCTTGTATATCATCAGTAGACTGGCAATAATGACATAAGAAAGAAAAAACGATGCTTCTTCCAAACAAAAAAAATATATAGCACAGTTAGGATTAATTTATGTGATAAATATTTAAAGATACTGCATTGATAAAGTTTAAATGGTAATTTAAATCAATATATTATATATATAGTTTTTTTTAATATATATATATATATATATATATATATATATATATATATATATATATATATATATATATATATATATATATATATATATATATATATAAGTGTTCATTTAATTGGAATAATATAAGTCTCAATACTAATTTTTTTCAAAAAATAACTTTATTTTTTACAAATGTGTTATTACAATGTTAATGGCACACAAATACATTGGTATTATGTAAATTTGTTCATAAATATCGAATCCAAACCCTCAAATATATTAAATGGATCTATTATAGAAAGTAGTGGAATTTTCTTTTGAAGGCGATCGAGTAAAATATTACAATAAATTTCGAAGGAAATGCATTTACATTAGCACAGACAATGGCTAATTTACTAGGGGTTTTAGGGAGCTATAAGCCAGTAGCGGCAAACTAGAAGGGCGTAAAAGTTAATTTGAATACTAGTATTAAAAAGAATAGTATAAATTAATTGCGAAAATGTTTTTTAAAAAAATTATTATAAAAATGTATTTTAAATTAAGTTTTTTTTCCCTTGTTTTAATTAGTTTTATTTTTTTGATAAAAATAATACTAAAAAAAGGATAGAATTTATGTATTTTTCAAATAACTTTAACCATTTAAAAGTTTGCAAATTTTATTTTTGTAGATTAAAAAGGACTATGAAAATTATTAAACCTACACAGATAAAAATAAATAATAATTAAAAAATAAGTAAAATTTACTAAATTTTGAATACATTCGATGCTTATCATCGCTCCAAATAAATAAGTTTAAATTTTGAAAAAGACACGAACTTAAAAATGAGTAAAAATTAATAAGAAAGAGCATACTCTAGCCCACAAAGGCTGCCTTCATCATTCACTTTCAATAAATATCGACAATTACAACCAAGACTTACTGGGAATAGAACGCAGATCCTCACGTACAGCAGTCCAGAGCATTATCCGTTAAGCAACCAGGGTGACGCGAAGAAGTTATAAATAGAAGAAATGTTAAAAAGCTGTGCCAAAAGAATGGAAAGTCCGATAATTGAGGTGTAAGAACTCGGTTTCCATTTAAGCAATCGACATCAAATAATAATGTGGAAAACCATCTGCTGAACAACTTTTTTTAGTTTGTCAGGTTGCTTTGTTAAGATGGCTTGAACAGAAGCTAAAATTAGCAATATTAAATCACACTGCTCAGTTTTGGGGAAAAATGGTTACTTAAATTTGAGTGTGGCATCACTCATTTACAATACATATACAAACAACTGTACTCGAAGAAAAACGAGTATGTTCAGCAGGGACCGACTTACAAGTGTAGGGGCCCAGGGCAAAAGAACATTCGGGAGGCCCCCGACGTACATTAAAATATAACTTTCTAGAATGCGATTCGAAACATGACATACGTCAAAAACGTGCAGGAAATATGAAAGCAATTTAATTGAATAAAATATGTATTAGAAGTTTTGAAAAAAAATCGAAGTATTTATTAAAAAAATTCATTAGTTTAGTAAATTTATTTTTAACATCTTCAAACTTTTTTAGCCTTATAAGCATTTTTAGGGGCCCCATAAAAATGGGGATCCTGGGCAATTACCCCGAATGCCCTCACGTAAATGTTCAAGTACCCCGAATGCCCTCACGTAAATCAGTCTCTGATGTTCAGGCACTTACTTTTAAGTACCTATTTTTTTCAGTGTAATAAAATATATGAAAATTATCTTTCTGCCCGATAAGCTGTAATCAGAAAATCGGTTTTTGATTAAGGAAGAACTAAACAAGAGGTCCAGGTCACGAGAACTGTGTCGTCCAATCAAATGCTTTCTCCCCTTGTTTTTTCGGATAGCACAGGTATATATATACTTTGCAAGTATATAATTCGTTAACTAATTGTAGAAATAAAATAAAACTTGTATGAGATTAAAGCTGCCGTGGTCTTTAGGATGGTATAGGTTATATTGCTTACTGATGAAAATTTACCGAGCATACTAACATTTCATGTTTGATTTCCGTTTCAAGGTCATTAAAATTCACTAGCCTCGTTAAAAAAAATCTCACTTTAAAAATTAATAGCCACATTTTGGCACTTCTTCTATTTTTCTGAAGGAGAAAAAACCGAGAACCAAAATTTATATGTACGCCGAAGTTCACAGAGGACATAGTAAGAAAATTCTTGAAATTAGAATAAAAGTAATCGGGTGCAGTGCAACATCACAGAGGATTGTACGACATTTTAAAATTCTTTTAAAATATTATAAAATCCCACTGATCTCTAACTGTAACTTCTGGATTGGGCAAGACATTTTGTTGACTTGAAGCCGATGTAGAGGCAGGCTATGATGTGCCCCACTTTCTTTGCTACCGCAATATTTCGTATATTTTTCATGTTAAAATAAGACGACGTGTACTGCTTTTGGCTGAATTTTTTTTTATTTTCTTTTTATACCCATTTTAAATGCAATCTGCTATTAAAATAGAAAGCCATTTTCAAGTCAAAGTCGAAGTAGATAAAAAGCAAGAGCAAAAACTATTAGTTTGGCAATATAAAAATTAATTCTATAAGATGAAAATATAATATTTATATACATTTAATATTTCTACAATGCTATGGTAATAAGAAACACCACTAAATCACTTTGAAAAAAATGTTGGGACACATCATGGCTGCTTTCAATTGGCTTCAACGCGCCCATAGAGGAAACAAGGTTTGAGCCTTCCAGGATTACATTGAGAGTTCAGTGTAAAATCCTCGTGAATCTCGAGTGAGGGGAGGGTAGAGCACGATGATCCTCCCTTCGACTACGCCACTGGATGACACTGTACACTTTATTTGAAGTGATCCGCCACTGTTGACGTCGCTATCTGATGGAATCTGGGCATTCGCAGGTGGCTCGACAACCGTGCTTCTCGTTGCCAGTGTCTCTGCACAGCCACGTGTGCCACGTCCTGTTGAGGTCCCCGCAATTCACCCACTGGTCAGAGTACGGACAGGTGTTTGCTGAAAGAATATATTAGAATAATATTAGAAGAATTATTATGCAAAAACAAAATCGGGTTGGTACAGGCCACACTGTATCGTAAGGTTTGGTTCGTAAATACTTTTGGTCCCACGCGGTATAAAGGTCAGAGAGGAGAGTGCAAGGGAATTTTTTTTAACAGACTTAAAAGCGTGCCAAATAATTTCAGGCAGCGCGCCAAAGAACAGAGATTGTCAATTCGAATGTTATGTTGTTCTTTTTTATGTATGTTTGTGCAAAATAATACAGATATTTGGACAATTCGCTTTAGTTGGATAGAGAATGTTTCACTTGGGCACCTTTTGAAAACAATACCGGCTATCCAGCATTTAACTATCCGGAATTTTCAATTAACCGAAACGTTTCAAAACAAACATTGTCCGATTTCGAAAATTATTTTTTTGTTGAGTAGAAAAAAATCCACTTTGGTAAAAACTGCAAAAAATAATTGGTTTTCCGTCTTTTATTTATCCGAAAATATCGATTAACCGGACATTTTTAAAAAACATTTTCTCCGATTTAAAAATATTTTCATTGTTGAATAGAGGTTGTACAACAATGACATTTCGTTTACTCAGATTTATTAAACCGTATATTCTCAAAATATACTACCCGTGGCGTTGATAAAAGTGAGTAACAACTGAACTTTCCTGATGCTGTAACAAGGAAAACTCTTTGCTAAATTAGAAACTAAAAAGAAAAAATCTTTAAACAATAATAATAATAAAAAAAACGACTTTAAGAAAAATGCGCTAATAAGTAAAATATAATGTTTAATTTTACAAACAAGTTGAGACAATTGAATTACTTAATAATTTTTTTTCAATAGGTCAATTAAGATTTTCCGATAATCGAATGCCAAATATCTGATTTTTTATTCCAAAAGAGGCATTCCTTATCGAACAAAAATTAGCCAAATATTGTAATCAGTACCAAAGATTTAGAGTTAATGGGCCCCTAGGCTGAATATGTGGTGCGGGGCCCCATTTAGCTGCAACCAACATTTGGTGCTTAGTTTCACCATTTTACGGTGCTACCACGAATGGTTTAGTGGTGAAACGTTGCACCAAAACTCATAACGTTGCATAAAACTGAAAATTTGAGTTTTCTTAGCATTGTAGTAGTAGTATTTTTGTAGCGAAGCTTGCAACCCTCCAATCGCAAAAGACAACTTGTCACCGATCGGGCTGGAACTAGGAATCCTCTGATTCATAGTTGAACGCCTTTATCCACTGGGCCACGGAGACCCATGTTCGTCGCTGTCTCTCTTCGACGTATTTTTTGATTTAGCGACAGCCGAAAACTTCGGATGCAGTTAAAGAGGTTGAACCAATTATCGGTGAAACCTCCGCTTTTTTTTATAAAGGATTTTTGGTTCAACCTAGAATCCACTATAATATGGTGTAGACCTCTGTTTTTCAAAAAGATATGATAGATAGTTTAACTGACATTTTTAACAGTGTAGGGTATGACTGATTCCGGCCCTGATCAGAACAGAAATGACGCTAGAACATAGATAAAAAAAATACCTACATATCGAATAGGTAACCTTTCTTCGTTTGGGTACCAAGTAGACGTCATATGTTAGTTAACAATAAAATTAATGAAAATGATATATACTTACTACACAGTTTTTTATACTTGCAGTGACCGCTACACCTTTCGCATGGTTTTCCAGTTGCATAAGGTCTGCCTAGTCTTTTAGGGTTATTTCCACTATATTAAAAAAAAAAAAGAAGATTATGCAATATACAGACGTTAGAAAATAAGTTACTTTTTATGTTACTTATTTTATTTACATATATTACATTATGATCCAGCATGTCACGTCATGTCATGTCGATGTCACGTTCTGTCCTATCCTATCATAAAATTTATAAATTTATATACGTTCTGCAGTTTTTAATTTTTTTTTTAACGAGAACTATGGCTACATGGATGAATAGAAAAGTAGGGATTTAATATTCCGTATAATTAGAAGTGAGTTTTAAAGCATATTTATAAGCTAATCTTATGAAATTTCTTTATCAAGATTGTTATATTTTTATTGTTGTTGTTATTTACAAATGATATAGAACCTTACAAAATATTTAGTTCCTTTTTAACTAGTTTTTGAATTTAAGATCTTTCAACTTGGCTAAGAATAAATACATAAGAAAAAAAATATAAGCTAATTATTTTTAAAAAAAAAACACTATACGTGTGTTTTTGGTGAAATAGTGATTATATAATATATATATAAAAGAAAATTCTCGTAACCACCCTCTTTTCAAATCCCGAACCCCTTTGTCAATCCCCTCTTAATATTCCGTAACATCTATCCCTTAAAATAACTAAGTACAATTTGCGGCTTTTCCCTCTTGTTCCTAAAACTCTCTTTTTCCCAAAACAAATCTCTTCGTTCTCATCAATTCTGCTGAATCTGCAAAGCTTTCTACCCAAGCACATATTTTCTCATTCCCCATTACTCCGGGACTTCTAAGTTCAACTGCACCCTTTTTCCCTAAAAGGATGGCCCCACCCAACCAACGACTGTGTTTCCGACACGATGATAATTCCCTTTTTCCCTCTTCTTATCATGTAATCATCCCTATGTGATGTCTCTTCATGTTTGTTTTTCGTCCTGTAAAGACGTGTCCTGGTTCTTAGCTCTGAATAAACTTGTTTTTATGTGAAGTACTACTCGACCTGACCATGAATTAACATTCACGACTGCAAACTAACCTAATGGTATGACCACCCTGTGGTTCATTTCATATAGTATTATATAGTGCAAAATAAATATTTTAAAAAAATAATTGCAATCACTTACATTGGACAATAATTGCACACGTAGTTGAAGAAAGGCCTGCTTACAACGTTAGCTCCACAAAACTTGAAACCGCATCCTATTTTATGACTGTTGTACCACACCATCTACAGATATAGAAATGCAAATATCATAAATTTAAATAGGTGATAAGAATGGAAGACGAGTCATATGTACATTGAAAATATCAGTAATAACATTATATTTTTTTTTCTTCAAATTGCACAGTTAAAAAAATTCTGAAAAGGAAAATAAACAAGAAAACTTTATTGACAAAATAGAGTTTTCAAAGAACTTCACTCTTTCGTTAATTTGTCCTCAGCCCAATTCCAAAACAAGCTTGTATTTTTATGATTTAGAAGAAGTGCTGCCGAAACTTATTTTAAAGAAGTGTGGCAGGGAAAAAAACGACGTTTTTACTATTTCACATTAGAGCATTTTTTGTGTAATCATTTTTACCATAAATTACTTGGATGAAAGAAGGTATATGGCAGAATAAATACCGATTCTATTTCCACTGTTAAAAGAAGCTCTAAAGAATTTAGGAAAAAGAACAGAACTTGAGTAACTATTATGTAAGAAGAACTTAAATATCAAAGACGTATATGGAGATTAACTGTTCATTTTCTTTATGAACCGCAAGTTTTTAAGTCTTTTGTTTTGTTCTATGACATGTCTAAAGGCTAGTATACACGGGAGAGCTATTTACTGTCTGAAAGCTGATAAATTATCCAAATAAACATGTCTTCTAGAGCATAAACACTAGAGACGATTTTGTTAACGAGAAGCATTCTATGACTTTTGTCCTTCCAAGGACTCAACAATTGGATCGTTGGTTTCACGATAAGAATAACTTCCCTTCCAACTGGCTGATAGTGAAAAATTCGTCCGAACGAAAGTACGTAATTCAATTTCTTCAAAATTAAAGCAAACGTTCTATCCGATTGCTGTGACTTTGAAAGGTCAAAATCATATTCTTCTTCTCGATAACAAAATCGTCTCCGGTGTAAACATTAGGGGCGTGTTTTTTTTAAAAATAATTTTTCAGCTTTCGCACATTGAATGATTCTCACGTCTGAACTGCTCTTAAGTTTGAATTTTTACTTTATGATGATAATCAAGACGTCCATTTTGATTTACACATTTGTGTTTGCTGCTCTTCTTTCGAGCAACAGTGCAGTTTGGCAAACGGATAACTAAGCGTTCTGCAATAGTTATACCTGCGTGTAGTGCCCGACATCCGTGAGGTTGTTAGTTGCACTTCCATAAGTAAAATTCTGGTGTTCCAGGTACCAGGCTTTTGCCACGAACATCCAGTCCACTTCGACGCTGGAGACGAAGATGTTTTGCCCACAGGATCCAAAATCTACAGGTGCAAAAACAAAATCATAACACATTCTAATATTAACCCTTTACACTCGAGGAACGTGTCAGGCTTTGTTTAATGTTTACGCTCTTTTACGTTCTTTTTATGGAACAGTTACATCTCTCTCGTTCCTGTTCTTTTGAAAGAGATGGTATTTTTTTTTCGTGTTCTTTTAAAGTTAGGGTGGATAATTGTAAAAATAAAATATTTACGCGTGAAGCTAAATATATCCGGTAAAAATTTACTGTACGGTCACCCTTGGCGACTTTTTCGAAATATCGCCAAAAGTCGCCAGTTTGGCGACTTTTTGCACGCGCGAGATCTAAAGAAAACAAATATTGTCCAATAGGGTTGCTGCAATTCCTTCGGAGGGGGTTGCCATTAAAAAAAATGATCACCAAATGTGGAAAAAATCGCGCCAAGGGTGACTGTACAGTAAATCTAATCTGACCCATACATCCATCTCGGTACACCAAATATATATTTAGTAGTTTATAACATTTGTCAAATTTTTTTTAAAGAAAAACAAGGGTTGTGAGGCATTCTAAGAAAGTTTTAGATCACCAACATACTTGGTACTCCTAGATGACAAACATTATTTCTATAAAAGTTTGTGATAGAATAACTTTTTTAATAAATGGAGTTAGATAAAAAAAAAAACAAGCTAAAGAAAGAAAAGCGATGTTTATATTCAAGAACATACCGTTCTCGTTCAAATCGAAAAACAGAGAACAAAATAAAAAGTCGTTATTTTATTTATTGAGAGTTGCCACTCGAATTCTTAGTTTAATCATTAATCATTTAAGTGCAAGATCACAATGACTCTCTAAAATTTTCACTAATCCTAACGCTTTTTTAACTTGAACTGTCATATTTTCAACAAAATTCATTTAAATATATTAAGTAATAATTTTTTCAGTCAAAAATTATTAGACTTTAGAAATATTATAGACGTTTATTAAACTTTTATTAACTGAGTTTGATTATTATTTTACTAGATGGTATAAATATTAAAATGTACATAAATTATATAAAAAAAAGTTACAATGTAATATTTCTTATATTTTTATTTGCATATATAAAAATCTTAATTAACCAGGATTCTGTGTCCCTACAACTTTAACACAGCGGTCAACTTGACAGCCAAAGTTATAATTTTCTTTTTAATGAGGAAGGCCGTGCCTAGGAGACAACCTCAAGGTTTAAGGAGCCTTTAACAACAAACTCAAGTAAGTTGTATCTTTTGGAATTCCGGGAAAACCTGTGTCTCGTACCTAGAACGACGTATAGAGAGTCAGTCAGCCAAGCGGAAAAGAGATGCAAACCCACCAACTCTGTTTTCGTTATACACGTTTTTGTTGCATGCACGTCTTTTTTTATATTCATCTTTGTCAACCGCTAACTCGAGATAACTCGTGTTGGTGTCTGTGGCAAATACATGTTATCCCAAGTTAATTGTTATGGGAAGCGGTTAAATCCAATTCAACTTTTGCTGTAGGTTGGGAACCCAGGTCTACAGCGGTTCTCAATATGTGGTACGCGTACCACTGGTAGTACGTAGCGATCCGGTTGGGGGTACGCGAAAACATTATTAGCAATAGCGAAAAACGCCAAAAATAAAAGTTATAAATAAAATCAAAAATATAAAAACCTGTAAATGTTATCAATTTCAATCAAGTAATTTGCCAGCTAACTTAAGATTCTTACTGCCTGACAAAAACTATTTTTATATGTGGATGATTAAGAAGGGCGTCCTAGCGTTTTTCTTCTGGAGCGGTTCCGTTTTCCCTCCTAGATGCTGGATTAGGGATTTATTGTGTATAACGTTGAAAACCTTAACTAATTTTTTATGAACTTACCATCCACCCATCTCCGATTGGGCTTATCATGGACCAGCATTTGGCAGGCACCGGCCCACTTCTGGGCCGTCTCTTGGGCTCCTTTGTGCCAAGTCTGCAACAGCCAGAAATACAAATTAAGAGAAACCCGTAAGCACAAAATAAAATTATATTACGCTTACAACTTTTAATTACAAACCTGTATCCAAACTGGACCTGGCATAAGCAATTTTCCGATACTATTCCTTGTGCAAACTGAAATCCGGCTCCAGTAAACCCAATAATTATAATTTTTTGATGTGATGTGTCACCATTTTGCCGTTATAAATATTATAATTACGCAGTAAAAGCTCTTAAGTGTGTTGAACAAAAGTTCCTAAAGATCATAAAAGTTGTTTAATCTTATCACAAAATCAGATATATTCTAATTTTATAATATAAATAAAGATTCTAATTTATAATCCGATCTGATCGATTTTTTGATAACATTAAACAACTTTTATTATGTTAAGAAGGTTTAAAATCAACCAAGCAACACTCTTCCACTATTATTCCAAATCCACTTAGGGTCCTTATCACTTGGCACCGCTCAAATTCGTTAACTGGGAGAGACAAGTTACACAAAGAATAGTTTGTGCGTGAGCCAGTCTTTATAAAGCTTTATTTAAACACAAAATTTCAAAGAAAATATAAATAAAAATATTTTTTTTTCTTCCGAGGCGCTGGATTGGTTTGTTAACAAGCCAACCAACCAATCCTCTGATTAAAAACGCATCCGTTGCAGAAAAAAACGTTAGGACATGTTCCCTACCTTTAAACTACTGAAACCTATTCTTCTAAAATAAGCAACTATTCTAAAGGGCATTCGTGGCTTAATTGGGCAGTAGTAAATTTGGAATGGGCATTCGTGAAATTTAACAAATTATAATTAAAACAAATGAAAAAATACATACACAATTGAATTGATTAATGAAATCTGAATCTTTCTTATACTATTATTTTTCTAATTTCCTGTACAGAGACGAGTGAAACAAAAGTCAACGTTGGTCAATGGCCATCCGTTAGGTTCTCTGATGCTCACAGTTGAAGTGGATTGTTGCTAATTTAGAATTCTATAGAGGAGTGTAAGGTTTGTAAAAATGTAAAAAGAATGCATCTAACGATTTCCGTTTTGTTTTCAATTGCTAAACAATTAGCCAGTTACACAATTTACTGAGATATTGGCAGTCATTATTTTTTTAAAAATTGAACAGTTGTCAATTTTAGAAGAATTAGGCAGTTGTAAATTCGTTAAAGTATCGGGTTGTCGTAAATTTAGCTTACAATAGGCCCTGCAGAAACAAATTCATTAAATTCTGAATTTAATTTTTTTTATTTTGCTGAATATCTGACATTAGGTCACCATAGCAATTTTAACAAAAACCTCGAAAGTAGGGCCCATGCCCTCACGTTTTTCTTCTGTGGCGCACTCAGCATTTTCCCACCGAGACGATGGTTTGGTTGGTTATTTGTATTCGGATACTTTTTGACTGTGTGGTTGGGAACAAGTAGTTACCATTTCCAGCATGTCCTTGGCGGGCGGACTCACCCTGGCCCTGTAGAAGTTGTGGATGAGGACGATCTTCTTCTTGGTGTTGGCGTAGCGCGTGTCGAGGTCCCGGTGGGCGATCGCTTTTCCGTACAGCTTCGGTCCTGGCGAAGATGGAAGAGAAAAATACAGCTCAACAAAGAAAGGCTGTACAGTAGGGTGGAGCGAAAAAATTAAAATTCGATTAATGTAAAGTAATAGTGCGGAAAAGTTGCCTTTTGTATACATTATTTGTCATGTAAAAGGATTTTGATAGCAAATAATATCTAGAGGTTCCCCTCGGGCCTTGAAGTTTACCAATAATAGTGAAAATTTGAATAATGTTGTAACGTAATATAGGATAAGAAAAATATATTAGAATTTAATACTGTGGCCATTTTAGCTTTAATAAAGGGTAATTGTTTTACACATAAGCAAGTTAACAAGTTCTTACAATGTTAAAGATAATCTGAGGCTCCGTCCAGAGTACGAACTTTACAACAAATGTTGAGTTTCCATACACTACAGAACAAAGGTGAAGTAAGTATTAAATTGTGAATCCAGCTTAACATTGTTCACACAAGTATCACTTAAATCTAAAGATGTTAGTAAAACATTCCTCTGTTATTCAGAACTAAAACTGTAACCACAATACAAACAACTGAACATAGTTTAATGAGTTGACTTGGTTATTGACGATATTCTGCTTTGGTGTTAAATTGTGGCATAAGTTGTCTAGACTGCAATCTGACTCTAATAAATCCATCTCTCTTGCTTGCACCACAAACCGCAATTGATGCTTCTGTAACTAATTTAACGCATCGTTCCACCAATTGAGTATGACATGGGTAGTTTGCAAAATCAAACACTTCAGGTACGCCAGAAAGCACCATTTCTTTCAAAGCTTCATCTGAAATTCCCATGGTAAACGGAGGTTCAGTTGTTACCAAACTCTGCCAATATATGAGTTCATGGTAGTCCTCAGCTTCGAAGTTAAAATCTGGAATTGTAAATTTACGGAGTCCAATGGATTTCCTTGCTCTTGCAGCCAAGATCCTATGCAAAGCAAGCTCCCTGATGAATTTTCGATCATCTGTCATCATCGCTAATAGCATATGTTCTGTACTCCCAAAGAAACCATTGCGCTGAATCACAGGATCTATCACAGTTTTCATTTCAGAAGAGAGATAACGAGATTTCTTTATTGTTTCGAAGACTTGTTTGGCACCATCTTTACAGGAGTGGTGAATCTTAATACTAAACCACATTGGTGCATAAACTTTTATAACGTATTCTGCTAATGTGTATAAATTCTGTGATGGATTAACGGTTGCGATATACAAACGCAAAATTCTATTTGCAGTCGTTAACCACCTTGAGTGGTTTAATGCACCAGGTTGTCGTCTTGACAAACTTGTTGAACACTGGCCGCTAGCCACTGATTGGCAAATATCAAATAAGTATTGTTGTTCAGTACTTAAAATTGTTCTACTTATTTCTGGAAGGTTAACTTGAATTGTTTCAAATAATACAACTGGCAATTGTTCACAATTAGCCAATGCTTTTCCAATAATACCAGAGAATGCACGAGGACCTGTAGTTTTACCGTCTAAGTGTTCTAGTAGATGTCGTAATGGAAGCTCGTTTGAATGAAGCTGACATATCAACCACTGTAAGGGTTTTTTAAAATAAACTTCGAGAAGCCTTATTACTCCTCCATTTCTTCCAGTATTTACGTTGGTTCCGTCACATCCGACGGCTACAATATTATCAGCAGAAATTTCGTTTTCTGTTAGATAGTCGGTTATGCTCTTGGTGATGTGTTTCGCTGAGCCACTGGATGGAGTCACATGACCAAGATACTTAGATTCAGGTTCTTGAATCAGAGTAACGTGCTCTTCAACTAATCTTTTGCAGTACTTTTTTTCATCTAAACTTGCAAGTTTTAATGTCTTGTCCTTTCTGCCATCGAAGTACAATCCACGTAGTATTGTCGGTCTTTCTGTCTCCTGTATGTTCTTCCTTTTCTTCTTTTTCTCTCGCATGATTTTGCTGCGGTCAATCACGTTTGAAGAATCTTGTTCCGTAACTAAACCCACATCTTGAAGCACAGCACTTGATATTGCTGCTGCTGCTCTGTCGGACACACCGTATCTGTCGCATTCCCTTGCCAATGTTGGTAAATAAAGTCGCATTTGTTGTGAACTATGTCGTGGCTTTGCTAGTGAATATGATGATTCATTAACTGTTGCTCTAAAAGGTGATGTGTTTGAAGTAGAAGCCATAAAAATGTCATCGTTTGTCTCCATTTCTGATGAACTCGAACTTGAGATCACTAGTGTTGTACTATCATTGCTTTTAGCATTTTTTAAAAATCGAGCATTTTCTTGTGCTTTTCGTTCGGCCTTACGTTGGAGGACTTGTGTTGCGGTTAGGTCAACAGTACTCATGACCATTCTTCTGACAGTTCTTTGCTCATGAAGAAATGCCTGTTCTTCAACAGGAACCTTACGATACTTTTCACAACAGCAAGAGAAAATTTCACATTTACAAGCCGAAATATCGAACAATTTTTGTTTAGCTTTCTCTCTGAATGCTTTGAACTTTGCCTGGTAATGATCACTGATTTGTTTCCCTTTACATGATTTTTTTAACAGAACTTTGTATTTAGTATGATATGAACGAATCAGTTGAAGAACTCGCATGTGGGTTACTATAGGTATTGAAGCTTTGATCCACAGTTCTTCTACCTCTAATGCTACTACCTCTGAGACTTCAGTTACGGTCGGTTCTTTCGTCGTTTCATCTGGCTTTAAAACGTGCCTCACGTATAAATAATACTTTATCATGTCTTCATAGGTGGGCAAAACAATCTTACTAAACTCCTTCGGTGACCCAAACACAGGGCACTTTAATCCAGTTCTTGTTTTTCCTTTGCAAGTGGAAGTCATTTTCACAATTTAATCATGGACTCGACAATACACAATTCCGAAGTTAAAATACACGAACGTAGGCACACACTCGAGTAATGTATGTTTCTTTGTCTACCATCGCTAAAATGATACATGATATGACAATGAATAACCGTCTTGTACATTTTGGACGAATTCATTTATCAAATTCGGCGTGAGGTAGAGACGAAATGCCCACGCACGCGCTGTATGAGTGAAAAGTGAATTTTTCCAAGGTCAAAGTGAACCCTCGAAGTGAATGAATATGTAAAATAAAGCTATTTTAACTTTGTTTTATTGACACCAAATGGAAACTTTCCCGATATATTATAAATTGAATTAAGGTAGAATGAAAACGTATCAACGTCACATTGTTGTAAAAAAACAACAATTTTGTATAATTCAAGGCCAGAGGGGAACCTCAAGATGAAAAGCTAGAATAAAACTATTTTAGGTCTGTCATTATGATACCAAATGACAACTTTTCCGCACTATTAATAGTTGAAATTCGAAAAAAAATATTTTTGCCTATACTTTCACTCCACCCTACTGTACAGGGGACACAGCCGCAATGGGGTACGTGAAACGTCTTGTGCGTGCTGCAGAGGGTGTATCGCCACTAGGGTAAAACTTTGACAAATTAAACACATAAAGCCTGGCAGCTCCTTTTAAGCACCGGTGTTAGTTAGATGGATTATACTTTCGTAAAACGCGACCACTCCTACTCGAATCGCGTAATGCCAAGCAACGTTTCTGTGAACACAAGTGCAAGGCTGAATTTAGCTCCGCGTGCATCATGCGGGAAGCGACAACAGTGCCAAACTGCGCAAGCGCACTTTATACTTTCACTGCATGTGCTTTATCAAGCGACACCCTATTAACCAAACTGTAAGACGTTTCACGTAAAAAAAAAACCTCGATGAAATAGCAATTTTACTTATTTATATATAAAGAAATATATATATACTAGGAGGCTCCGCCCCCTGCTCCGCTAACGCTCCGCCAATCCCCGGAGGATTGCTACGCAATCCTCATAGGTTTGCACCGCAAACCACTTCTCGCTTCGCTCGCTAAAAGGTAGGACACAATAACAATGTGTCCTAGTAACAATACTTTTTTTAATTATATTACCAAAAACTTTAAACGTTTAAATTGTAAATTTAAATTATTATTCATCTTGGCATCAATACATTTTTTCGCCATGTAAATCAATATAAAATCATTTAATTTCTTTTAAACTACAAATGAAAACAATAGAACCACTGGCAAGCCATTATTTAATATTTTATTTCTACCATTATTTATTATTTTCCACGTTATTTTCACACCTTTCCTGCGTTTTAGTTTAATTTATAAAACTAGGGGGCTCCGCCAACCCCCGGAGGATTGCTACGCAATCCTCTTTAGTTTGCTTCGCAAACCAATACCGGCTTCATACACTGTAGACAATGACAATGTGTCCTAACAACAATACTTTTTTTAGTTATATAAATTATTACTGGCAGTGCCGTCACACAAATTTATTTTTCGTATGTTGAGACAAGAAATTTCCCAACTTAACGATTCGAAATTCCGAACTTGAACGATTCAAAATTCCCAACTTAAGGACATCGGGTACCAGCTGAAGTGTTGTCCTCGTTATCTGACCACTGTTAAAAATATGAGGCATCGTTCCCGTTTTTTTCTTCGAGAAATGCCTCGAACCAAAGCGTCCTTGATATAGTAAGTAAATACGTCCCAATAACCAATCAAGGGCGCTTTGTTCGAACCAACGCCAGTAGTTCGTTCAATGTGCAGCTCTAGTGCGAAGTTATTTAACCAGACCACACTTACCGATTCGAAATTCACTACGCAACAGTGCTAAAAAAATTCCCAGTTCCAACTTATAAGACATTTTCAGCTTTTTTATAGGTAAGATTAAACAGTTCTTTCGAAAGTATTGATTTGTCACACGCACGTTCCAATGCAGTGGTCCGTTTTGAGGTCTAAGTTAAGTTTCATCTTAATACAAGTTGGGCAATTTCTAGTCTTCCGTCGCTTTCATTTGCTAATAATATTAATTTGCCTGAGGCATAAATTTTCCCAACTCAGGGATTTTTAAAACTCGAAATTCCCAACTTTTAAGGTTTCAAGTTTACAGAGGGGAGGGGTGGGGGCATGCTCCCCCCACTTTTTCCCCCTCCCCCCACCCGCCGTTGTGGTGGACCTGGTAACTGGAAAAACCCAACTGTAGAACTGCTTCAACGCAATTGTGCTCATTGAAAAGCGAAACATGTGTAAAAAAAACAACAGCATAAACGCGCCAACCATAAATAGGACTAATCGCCAACTTATATTTATGTAAAGTAAGATAATTGGGAATTGGCGCTAATAATAATTCGCCGTTGGCAGCCAAATACATGTTGGCATTTTGCCAACCTTGGGATTTCATCTTTTAATAATATTTATGGTACTTCACATAAATAGTTACATCTAATTTATTTTTTAAGATAGAATTTCAGTATTGATACCATTCAAGAAAGAAAGATTTTACGAACATAACTATATTTTTTTAACGGGAAAAAAGTATACTTTTGAACTACTTAGAGCAGTTTTAATTTATCACTTAAAATTTTACGCGTAAAATTGATGATTATTTCAGACATTTCGTCAATTAATTAAAAATTTATAACTACAAAACTAAATCGAATTTTCACAAACGCTTTGGATCATTTGTAGCCAATAGTTTAATCTGTATACCTAATTTTTTTTTATTTTTTTTTGTTGAAAATTGGAAGACAAGTATCTAAAAATGTGTGAATTGTGTTCGAAATTTTCTAAACTTATGACTTTAACATAAAATAACGTCTAATATACTAATCGTAATAAAAAACAAATATATTCACCTTATTTCCCAAACATTTTTTAATAAACTGGTATAATTTCATAATTTTAGGACATTTAACTTTTGAGATGCAAGCGGAACAATGACACAAAAAGTCGCAAATTAATATTTGCTCGAAATATCCGACATTTTTATCCTTCTTCGCTATTTTTTATACTTATCTTAAGTGACCATATCTAATTTAATTGTAAAGATAGAAATATAATTTTTATAACATCGGAAAGAGGAAGTTTTAACGAACATTAATATATTTTTTTGAATAATAAAATACGTAATTTTAAATGACTTATAGCAATTTAGAAATCACGTTTCAAAAATGAGGGTGAAAAATTTTCAAAAAGTGGAGCGTGTTAAAATGTTTAAAAAATTTATAAATCCAAAACTAATTCGAATTTAAAAAAATGCTTACTTGGATTTCCAGTTCAAACCTATTTGTACACTCCCTAAAAAAATTGGATCTCTCCTCTTAATAGTGTTTCAGAAACTCGACGGACAAAATTACTTGTAAGCGAAATTTTATCAACGACGACTTTAATATTAAATAACTTATAAACTAATAACAGTATTGAAACAAAAATATATTCTTCTTATATATCAAACATTTTTTAACAAATTCACTTAATTTCGTAATTTTAGGACTGTTACATTTGAGATACGATCTGAATAACATTGAAAGAACTGAAAATTCCCCCTAGTGCTTACTTTTTCCCCCTAGGGCTTACTTTTTTTTTAAAATAGAGAGATTATTGGTAGCTTGTTTTGGCATAATTGACGTTAAGCTTACCATACATTTGCCTACTAAAAGTGTATACGTTACTAAGTTAATACGTCATAAAAATGAAGTTCATAGAAATCTAATTTTCAAAATTGCCAACAGATGGCACCACCTTAATGTTCCGCTCATGTAAAATTAAGAAAAGCGGTTTACAAAACTTATATTTTTAATGTAATAGGGTTTATATTCTTCCTAATTTAAGCTGACATCAACAAAATAATTATTTACTAATGAATTGAAGGGGCTAATCGTGAAAATGGCTTACATAATGGCAAAATAAAAATGCGGGCGTAACAGAATTTCGTAAACAAAGTAACTTTTGCCACTCCGCGTAGAGAAAAACAACGTTTTTCAATCACCGCGTAAGAGAAATATATATAAAGATAATAGGGTTTCGTAAAAATACACACCAGCACATCCAAGGACTAACCGTTAGCCTTCAGCTATGTTTGGGTACAGAGGATTGTTATAGAATTTGGGTGTGTAAACACGATTATTTCCGCGATCGTTTTAAAAAAACTAATTTTTTTGTTGCCAAAATGGCATCATTAATGGAGATTTAGTTATATATGAAGATGGAATAGTCTTTATTATAATAAAAAATGAAGATTATTAATCAATATTTATATTACATGAAATATTTTTTCATAGCGTTGATTATATTATTTACATAAAATTAAGAATATTGATATATTTATGTTTAAAATTTTTATTTTTTTGTTATATTTGCATATTATTATTTATATATTTTATGGAATGTTATGGAAAGAATTTGACAATGTCTTTGGATTATGTAAGGTTATTTTATTATTATTTAAAAAATTATTATATATATATAACAATATCACAAAAGAATATATTCTTAAAATAACAAAGAAAAATATTTTTGTTGTTTAATAATATATTATTTTAGAACATTTTTGTATATGGTTATTTAAATTTTATTTTGGAAAATTATGAGAACTTCCCACCGTCCAAATACGAAAAGGGTACCTTTCGATTGACAGCTACTGACAGACATTGACAACCATTTTGTATTTGTGCATGGTTATTTAAAATTTAATTTGGAATATCGTGAGGAAAACCTGACACAGTCCAGATACGAAACCGGAGCATTTTATTCGACAACCACATGTGCTAACCGTTAGGCTACGGAGGATATTGGTTCGGGAGGTACATCACCCTTCATCAGCGGAAAATGTAAAGTCTGTGTGTAATAAAATATAAATAAACCCAGAGATTTAAAGTGTTGCCAAAGAACAAAATAATAATTCCAAATTGGTTAATACCAAACGCTGAGAAAACGATTTAAAGTTTTCGTTCCTTGAATAACATGTATTTTTTCGTGTGAGATTTAGTGCTTCGTGGGAAAACGCAAATGACTCTTCCTAAATGCATTTGACTCATACATGGGACTTCGGAAGTCCTGTGTTGGACTCACTTTGGAAGTTAAACTCCGCGGAACAAGACATATTTTTGAAGAATAAATTAGTTTAGTTTGATAGAAAATTCGTAGGTGGATTTTTTAATGTAATATTCTAATTTTTTTAAAAAGCTGGACAAAATACGTTTTAAATGCATGCTCCTCAATTCAGGTGTTTGCAATTATTCCACAAATCAGACCCCAGTTAAAAAAATAAACATAAAACCTTCATGTTAGTTGTGAAATTGAAGGTTTTATTCAGTTTTATTCCTGACAAATTCATCATTGAAATAAGTAATGGGAAAATGCCGGATTTTGGAAAGTTTTATGCAGGCAAATTAAAAACTCCAAAAAACTCGTAGGTTTTATAAAGGTATTTGGAAAAACATGAAGGTTTTATGCAGGTTTTGAATGAAGGTTTCGCTCTTCTGAATTTTTCGCAGGGACTTCTGCTTCACAGATCATATAATTATAAATCATGGTAAAAAATTAGTAACTTTAATTAAATCAGCGTGTTTTCATTTAAAAAATATTCTGATCAGCAATATGTTTTTCTATTATAAAGCTCCAACTCACTTGGTAGTTTTGCATCTGTTAAAAGCATCCACAAGAAAAGGACAAAAGCTGTTTTGGTGAAAAACAAGGATGACAGGCAATCTGGTGATATCCACATTGGAAATCTGTTCAAACATAAGGAAAATATTTACCAACTTCAATAGTTTTTAAAAGAGAAAGAACACTTATTGTTTGTTTATATATAACGGCGACTGAAATGTCAGTTCAAACATAAAGCAGCCATTGTCAATATAATTAACGTTAATGGAACCCCTTATTGGCCCCGCACCTGTAGAGCCGGCCATTTAATTAAGCAGATAATCGAGTTGCGCAAGAATCGATCTGCAACAGTTGGAAGGACTCGTTGATTGATCGCACGGAATTAATCGAATCGGGAAAAAAATCAATGGTAAAGTAACAACTGCAGGGACAATTTGTTTGTTGTTGAGAGAGTTTACGTTATTTTTAGAGAACAGTTAACCCCTGAACATGTTCTTTGTTCTTTTCAGGGGCGGTTCAATGAATTGTTTTTTCACACATAAATATGATTTTGGCGTTAAAATTTGCACACTGGGACAATTTTTTTTTTTTTTTTGCCAACTAGGGCAATTTTTTTTAATATTTGTACTTTGTTAACTAAAAAAAACTGTATTGGTTTTAATAAGGTTGTTAGGAAAATCGCAGACTTAATTGAACTGTTTTAGAAAGAAAAGTAAATCCAAATTAAGCATTTCAGTTTTCTATATTTAAGTCCCGACGTCTATTGAAGGCGTTGGGCGCCAGTTCAGGTGTTTCCTCGTCATCTGACCATGGTTCTAAAATAACGAGGTGCATGTATGAATGTGTGTATGAATGTGCGTGTGAATGTGTATGTGTTCCCGGGTCTTTCGTTCGAGATTGACCACGAACCGTCGCCAATAGCCCACTGTGCAGCTCTAGTGCGACGTAAAAAATTAACAAAACAAAACCAAAACCAACCAGTTTTCAATTGATATGCAGACAAAGAAATTGTAATAATACGACTCATAAAAAATAATTTATTTAAATGTAATGTATAATTTAAAATCAAATATTTTAAATCTAGAAAAATATTAGTAGTTCTGGAAACAATAGTCTCAGTGACCAAAAAAAATGAACTTTACATGAAAAGGACGGCAACCATCTTAAAACGGAATAATAACAATAAAAAAAAACGAGCGGTTAAATTAAAACAGGAAAGCGCTTAAGCTCGGGCAATCAAGTTTAGACTACATTTCCATGTGCATTTTTCCAAGTTAAACGAAAATCTGGAAGCCTCTTAGTCCGACAACTCAAGGGTGGTTTATTGGGCCTTGAACTCACAACACACCTATTATGATTTGTTGGTTGAATTCACATCGCACTAGAGCTGCACAGTGGGCAATTGGCAACGGTTCGGGGTATATCTCGAAGGAAAAACCCGGGAACCCGATCTCGTATTTTTGTCAGCTTTCACTGCTGGCCCTCAGAGCAGATTAAAAAAAGAACAAATTAGCTTGTTCTTGTTACGCAGTGATGATTATTGTAGTGTTATATTTACAAAAGAATATCAATTGCAAATGATAGAAAGTAATGTGTAACTGTAAGTTATGTGACACCAAATTAAATGTTGTTAATTCGTACCAAAAATGGGTTCTGTACTCGTCATCTGACTATTGTTAAATATTACAAACCAATATTCCCGGGTTTTCTCTTCGAGATCGCCAGTAGCTTGTTATGTAGCTCTAGGGTATAGTTATTTCAACTAACCAACGTAGCAAAAATATCTATCTAACGTTTAAGGTTTTCGAATGATCAAATAATAGGTAACAAAGTATATATAAAAATACATAGTTTCCTTTAAACTTAAGAACAGGTGAAAAGGAACAGAGCGTTATCTTTTTACATCCCTGTTTGTTGATTGATGGCACGAGTCGGAGCGTTGACAAAACTGTTCCTTCTTCGTCCATCGTGTTTTCTGCCGCAGTTACTTGTCATTCGGAAAGATTCATAGCTTCGTTAAGAAGGCGAACAAGGTCGTTACTTTTCTAGAAAGATGACATTAATAAAAATGAACGTGCGTAGATTGTACAAAGATAAAATAATTGCGATTTTCTCTTTTAAATCAGTAAACGGATTCGGATAGGTCTTAAACAAAAACATTCTAAAATTGCGTTTCTTTATCCTATTAAACATGGAATTAATTTCAAAATTATTTCAAAATTTTACTTTATTATGGAGAAAAAAAATGGGAAGTGATAGTTACAAAAAAACTTCTAGACTTGCAGGGACTATTCTAACAGGCAGACGTGGCTTTATTAGAATTTTCTTAAAATTTCTTTAAAAAATAAAATTATGACATTCGAATCTCGAGTTCGACCAAGAAATATTTTAAGCTAAAATTTACGAATATCCAATTGAGAATGTAAATTAAAAGTCAGCAATATAAAAGGAAATTATAAGACACGATATTCAAAAACGAAGAAGGTTAGAAAGGTTAAAGACTTTTCTTTACAATCCTGTTGATCAGTGCTTCTCAGCTTTTGTTCTCTTAAGTACTCCTGTGTTAAAAAAGTTCATTTGTGAGTACCCACTTCTTTCATAACCATAGTTGCCCTTAGCATGATGATGCGGTGCCCTGTGCAAAGAAAGCCACGGTGCCCCTTAAACCAAATTTTAAGGTTCTTTATAGCCTAGACTAGTTGTGCACCATTCTTAGACGGGGAAAAAGCGCATTGTATAAATTATCTGTAGCAATGGAATAACTTTTTTGTATTTAAAACATTCATTTTTAATTATTATTTAAAATACTAGGGGGCTCCGCCCCCTGCTCCGCTAACGCTCCACCAACCCCCGGAGGATTGCTACGCAATCCTCTTTAGTTTGCTTCGCAAACCAATACCGGCTTCATACACTGTAGGCAATGACAATGTGTCCTAACAACAATACTTTTTTTAGTTATATAAATTATTACTGGCAGTGCCGTCACACAAATTTATTTTTAGTATGTTGAGACAAGAAATTTCCCAACTTAACGATCCGAAATTCCGAACTTGAACGATTCAAAATTCCCAACCTAAGGACATCGGGTACCAGCTGAAGTGTTATCCTCGTTATCTGACCGCTGTTAACAATATGAGGCATCGTTCCCGGGTCTTTTCTTTGAGAAAGGCCTCGAACCAAAGCGTCTTTGATGTAGTAAGTAAATACGTACCAATAACAAATCAAGGGCACTTTGCTCGAACCAACGCCAGTAGTTCAATGTGCAGCTCTAGTGTGACGTTACTTAACCAGACCACACCTACCTATTCGAAATTGCACAACACAACAGTGCTAAAAAAATTCCCAGTTCCAACTTATAAGACATTTTCAGCTTTTTTATAGGTAATATTAAACAGTTCTTTCGAAAGTATTGATTTGTCGCACGCATGTTCCAATGCAGTGGTCCGTTTTGAGGTCTAATTTAAGTTTCATCTTAATAAAAGTTGGGCAATTTCTAGTAGTCCGTCGCTTTCCTTTGCTAATAATATTAATTTGCCTGAGGCATAAATTTTCCCAACTCAGAGATTTTTAAAACTCGAAATTCCCAACTTTTAAGGTTTCAAGTTTACAGGGGGGAGGGGCATGCTTCCCCCCAATCCCCCCCCCCCATAACTGGAAAAACTCAACTGTAGAACTGCTTCAACGCAATTGTGCTCATTGAAAAGCGAAACATGTGTAAACAAACAACAGCATAAACGCGCCAAGAATAAATAGGCTTAATCGCCAACTTATATTTATATAAAGTAAGATAATTGAGAATTGGCGCTAATAATAATTCGCCGTTGGCAGCCAAATACACGTTGGCATTTTGCCAATGTTGGCATTTCCTTCCGGAGTATCTTTTAATAATATTTATAGTACTTCACATAAATAGTTACATCTAATTTATTTTTTAAGATAGAATTTCAGTATTGATACCATTCAAGAAAGAAAGATTTTACAAACATAACTATATTTTTTTAACGGGAAAAAAGTATACTTTTGAACTATTTAGAGCAGTTTTAATTTATCGCTTAAAATTTTACCCGTATAATTGACGATTATTTCAGACATTTCGTCAATTATTTAAAAACGTATAACTACAAAACTAAATCGAAATTTCACAAACGCTCTGGATCATTTGTAGCCAATAGTTTAATCTATATCCCTAATTTTTTATTTATTTTTTTGTTGAAAATCGGAAGACAAGTATCCAAAAATGTATGAATTGTTTTCAAAATTTTCTAATATCATGACTTTAACATAAAATAACGTCTAATATACTGATCGTATTGAAAAAAGAAAATATTCATCTTATTACCCAAACATTTCTTAATAAACTGGCATAATTTCATAATTTTAGGACATTTACTTTTTGAGATGCAAGCGGAACAATGAGACAAAAAGTCGCAAATTAAAATTTTCTCGAAATATCCGAAATTTTTATCCTTCTTCGCTATTTTTTATACCTATCTTAATTGACCATATCTAATTTAATTGTAAAGATAGAAATATAATCTTTATAACATCAGAAAGAAGAAGTTTTAACGAACATTAATATATTTTTTTGAATAAGCGAATATGTAATTTTAAATGACTTATAGCAATTTAGAAATCACGTTTCAAAAATGAGGGTGAAAAAACTTCAAAAAGTGGAGCGTGTTTAAATGTCTCAAAAATTTATAAATCCAAAACAAATTCGAATTTAAAAAAATGCTTACTTGGATTTCCAGTTCAAACCTATTTCTACACTCCCTAAAAAAATTGGATCTCTCCTCTTAATAGTGTTTCAGAAACTCGACGGACAAAATTAGTTGTAAGCGAAATTTTATCAACGACGACTTTAATATTAAATAACTTATAAACTAATAACAGTATTGAAACAAAAATATATTCTTCTTATTTATCAAACATTTCTTAACAAATTCACTTAATTTCGTAATTTTAGGACTTTTACATTTTGAGATACGATCTGAATAACATTGAAAGAACGGAAAATTCCTCCTAGTACTTACTTTTTCCCCCTAGGGCTTACTTTTTTTTAAAATAGAGAGATATTTTTAATTAAAAATCCGTAGCAAAACTGTCATCAGCAGCAATCTTAAATAAAATTAAATTATTTACGATAAAACGTAGGGGAAGAGGTCGGGTCACGAATGTCATTTCACCATATTGTATTGATAGGGATTGGTCACCAACAGAAATAACGCAAATATGCTATTTGTCTGATGTCGTGGTCCCCTATCCACTTACTTTATGTGCTTTGTACCACCGTATGTGCTATGCGTTATATAAGGATTTTATACGCATGAGCGCCAAGTTTCTTATTGAGCGAAGCCAAATCTATGTTAATTGTGCTATCTGTCACGCGCTTGTGTCGGAATGGACGTCTTGACGGCATTGCTAATAATATTTTCACGTACCCCCAACCAGACCGTCATTACCTACAGGGGATACGAGTAACACAGGTTGAGAACCGCTGCTGTAGATTGTATCACACTTTTTAAGTGAATACGTTTATAAAATCGGTACGGGCACGGCCCGATTCAGACGATGAAGCAAGGGAAGCCGACCTTTTAATGGGGGCCCCATTACTCTCAAATAGACCCTGGAACATCAAATCGAACTTTCACACGCTCTAAAATCCTTGCCCTTAATGGCGTTAAAATGAAACACATCATAAAAGTTTGCAACGCAATTTTATCATCTTATTGAGATAAATGACATTTGATCGTGTACAGGAAAATTGGGATGCGTCGACCAGTTAACACATCACTCCCTCCCTCTGACCTTTGTACCGCGTGAAGCGGAATATCTCCCTTGGTTTCTGAATGCATTTCCACCCTATAACTCCATGGGGAATCAGCCTTTGGTAATAAATGACCTACCACCCTGTAGAGGAAGGTAGGCCGCGTTAACTGGTTGGACATTTATCCTCTCCCTCATCAGTGCACAGTGCGTCCTGTACCTATTCGATTTGTTTTTAACTTGCATCTGTAAGCATATAAACTAATCGGAAAATATCAATATTTGACATCACGATGTGTAAATGTCATCATTGCTCAACCTTAAGCCCTTAGTGTGCGACTTTAATTCTCCTAATCTTTTCAATTAAGCGGTTCTCAGAAGACACCTCCTTTAGAAGAAAAAAAACATCGATTAATTACTCCCCCCCCCCTTCCTCCCCCCTTCTTCCACTTCTCCACTTTCTGTTTCACTCAACAAACGAGAAACAGCTTAACCTTCAAATGTTTCATCCAGATCCATCTCTATGAACCCGCCGGAAATTACTCCCAGTTTTTTTATTATTTTTTTTGTTGTTAATGTGTTGACGTCAAAAGAGTAGATTATGATTCTTTGTTTGCGAGTCTTCCATGCTCGGGAGTAGGGTTGGACGACCTTGCCTTCGCCCGAGAATCACCTTGCTCAGTTCGTGGAAGCGCTCGGGCTGTGCGTCTGTTTTTTTTTCTTTAAAAAAAAAAATTGAAATTGTGGACTTTATTTTTTACAATCTGTGGGCGATGGAAGGGTGTGGTTGCATTCCAGTTTTCTCAGAAAAAAAAAGGCCTCCAATGTCAACCACTTGACTTCGGTTGCACCCAGATGAGAAAGTGGCTTCGATCATTTCTTTGTTTACATATCTTGGGAAGGAAAAGGCATTTTTGTGTGAATACGTCTTTAAAATCGGTTCGTCTACGGCGGTCATTGGCAGTAACTTGAGCGATTTAAATGGTAGTGACTTTTCAAAGCCCCAATAACAAAAAGGGGAATCAGCCCTTGGGGGGTAAATGATCACACCATAGAAGAGGGACCACGTCGACCAGATCGGCCAAGATTCCATTCTTTCTTTTGACGATTGTACCATGTGTGGGAATGACGCAAATTTCAGGCATACCCTGGCCAGTTTAACCGCTGTTACTTCAGTTCTAATTGACCGATAGTTGTTGTATGCTTAAATATGAAGAAATCAAGGGTTCTACAATACCATTTGACTAGTAGATAGTTTAAATCACTTGTGTGGAGTGGAAACGGAAGGTGATGATTTGTCGTTAGCGTTATTTGAAGCCAAAATAACACTCTAAAGTTCAATGGCGGCATAAGAAAGTAAAACAGGTTGATAGAGCAGTTCAGGATTACTAAAATGGAAGAAGTCTAAACCTTTGACAAGTACAGAGAGAGATCTAAGAGCTTACTGGAGAAGCGTGGAGGAGCAAGCGCACGTACAATCATTCACGAACCAAATCTTACAGTACCAATGGAGACGGTACCTCTACCCTATTTTTTACGTTTCCATTGTTTGTACTTTTTAAATGAGGGATATGCGTCTTGGCAAACAAATTAACCAATTAAAATTGATATATTTATCGTTTTATTGACCAATTAGAAACACACTAGATGAAGTTTTTTTTAAAGAGTAATATGGACTTTCTTTTGCTATCATCAGTTACGCAACAGAGGACATATTCTGACGAAAATTTACGACTGCCATAGCTGCAAAAATTTATAATTTCCAATTGCAATGGCAAATTTTAATTCAGCAATCAAAAAGGAAATCAACTCTCTACACTACTCAAATTAAGGAATATTAAATAGACGCCGTGTTTCAATAGACAAAGTGTATATAACCGATGGCATAATTAACTGTTGTTTAACCCATCTTTGTTAAAAAAAAATTAGAAAAATAAAATAATTAAAATTTAAGATTTTTGTAATGATGTTAATTTCAGTAGTCCAATTTGTTTTTCTTTCTAACACCTACTTATTAACTTTCGCGACTGCCCATTTAACATTTAACGACTGCCCGTTTTCAAAATAGACTGCCCAATTAATCCATGTTAGAATAAACTTCCGGTTAGAATAGAGGCCCTGGGGCAACATTAAACATAATATAGCATAGAATCAAACATAACATAGAATATTTTAGTAAAAGTTTTTAATAAGTAAAAAGGTTTTTGGAAATGCATCAGAACAAATTCACATATCTAGTAAATGAGAACCATATAATATTTTAAACCTCCCAAACATAAACTCATCACTTAATGTAAAACTTGTGTTGAATAAACTATATCATAGGAGCCTTTATAACAAGCATTTTTTTTATAAGTAGTAACTTTAACATTGCATTAAAACTATTTTGACCATTTCTTCTTATATGACGTAGACAATTTCCAGATTTCACTTACCGAACTCGGTTTGGTTTGAGTGATTTGAAATTGATTATGTAGTTTTTAGAAGTAGACTTTGGTATTTATTCTAAATTGTTTCTATCTTTCATCGAATTGACTATCTTTAATCTACATGAATTCCAGTTTTATTCGAACGTGATTTTTATTTTGTTCGGAGTGACTGGCTGTAATCAGAATTTATTGATTTTTACTTTGTTCAAAATGACTGACTTTTATCGGAATTTATTCTAGCTGTTATTGAATTTGCATATAACTTTATTAGAAATTGTCTCTGAATTTATTCGAAATAGATTATCTTAAATTGACATTAATTCTAGTTTTACACGAAATTGATTCCAGTTTAATTCGAAATTGATTCTTTGTTCAAAATTGACTCTAGATTTTAATCAGAATGAATTATGCTTTTTTCGATATTGTCACTGACGTGGGAAAATTATTCGAATTTATCTCTAAATTTTACTCAAAATTGTCTACCTATTTTTTTTAAAAACTATATCTTACTTTTTTTCAAAAGATAGGATCTATTCCTAAGACCTCTTTTAAGGCCAATTCGTTGCAACCCCCAAATTGGTCTCCATAGTTAAGGAGACACTTTTAAAGAGCACATGAAATGTTTGCATTGGCATCAATCTTCTTAAATCATTTCTCAGTAATGCCTTGCTTGCCACTTATAGGAAGAGTTAATTATGCGTGATATTAATTGAGAGAACCGAATAATTAATTATTCCATTGATCCAAAACTGCCATTAATTCAATTGAGGTAAAAAAAATATTAAGAATCAAGCTATTTTCTGAGCCGGAAACTGCCAAAAATTACTTTAAAGGGAAACAGCGTAATCCACGTTCAGTTTTCCTTTTTTAGTACTTGCCCCTGAAACATGCTGACGTCTTTCTATCTCACAAAGAACAATGTGCCCAACGAGAAACAGGAAAATCGGTAAAGGTTTTCCTTTACAGAAAAAAACCAAGCAAAACTCGTAAGGTTATGGACCTTGGGTTGGATCCAGTGCTTTTGCTAGCTGAAATGTAATGGGTAATTTTCCTCTTATGTTAGAACATATTGGTCGGATTTGCGTTATAAAAATTAAAGAATGGAACAGTGACCTTTGTATTATTATACAAATATGGAGGGGAGAATGAGTTAAGTTGATGCGGAAGTTAAACAGCACCTTCGAATGCTTTATCGAGTATGAGATCAGATTCATCTGTCGATCGTTTCATTGAAGTTCGACGCTAGAAGGACACGTGAAATGAATGAGGTAAGATTAGAGGACTCGTGATCAGGATATGATCAAGACTTCGAATCAAAGAAAGTCCACATTTTTCGAGGGCTCCATTGTAATGTCCTTAAAAGCAATTTAACTATAAATGTCCAATGATTTTTCCTTTAATAATTTTTTTAATTTTTTATTGCCATTAAAAGCAAAAATAAATTTTTAAAAATTACAAAGCTGTAGTTAGAAAATGTTGACTCTGAAACACAAACTGGAATGTCGAAAGAGGGCGTGCTATGCCTCCGTGACATACGAGAGATAGATTATTATACAAATATAAAGGGATTGGTTTTGTTTGGTTTTGTTAATTAACGTCGCACTAGAGCTGCACAGTGGCTGCAGTAGAGCTGCACAGTGGGCTATTGGCGACGGTTCGGGGTCAATCTCGAAGGAAAGACCCGGGAACACATACACATTCATACATGCACCTCGTTGTTTTAGAACCATGGTCAGATGACGAGGAAACACCTGAACTGGCACCCAACGCCTTCAATAGACGTCGGGACTTTGGACCCCGATCAGATTTATCGTGCACCAATCCCGTATACACGCCAGTATAATTTGTTGGATATTCTGGACGACTTTCTAGTACTTTTGTAGTGAAGCTGGCAACCCTCCGATCGCAAGATCACTACTTTTTTACTTTTCTATGTCAAGTTCATTTCCCGGATTCGAACCACCAATCCTCTGATTAGTAGCTGAACACCTTACCAACTGGATGGATGGAATATGGTTATATTATATATATAACCATATTCCATATTCCATTTTGTACAAATATGGAAGGAAGAATCTGTTACGTTGATATGGAAGTAATACAGCACTTTCGAATGGTTTATCGAATATGAGATCAGATACAACAGGCAAACGTTCAATTAAAATTTGACGATAGGAGGACATGTAAAACGAATAAAGTAAGATTAGATAACCCGTTATCAGTGTTTGATGAAGACTGAAAATCAAAGAAAGTTCGTTTTCAATTGGGGGATCCATTGTAATATATTTATTAAGTAACCTGTCCACTCCTGAAGGATATACAGGTGTCTTAATGTGACACAGTTTCAACAACGGCAACCCCCCTCAATCGAACGATTATTTCAAACCTTTGCAAACTTTGTAAGAGTGAGAGGTTTTGCCGTGACATGCAGACTGCAAATTACAAATCGTTTACAATGTTTTTTAAACACCATAATATGGTGGAGCTACACGCTCTTGTAAATATTACATATCATACATTTAGTTCAAGGGGTTACAAAATTTTCACCAAAATTTTTCAAATAATCACTCTCAGGGGGGGACAATGCAAACATGAAACATAGAAAATACACACATAATATAGAACAAAATACAAAATAACATTCCAGTAAGGGTAGTGACATTTCCACTGTATAAGTTTTACAACTGTGCAATTAAAGATCCATTGTAATAAATCTCTAAAGCAAGCTAGCTATAAATTTACATTTTTCTTGCAAAAAATATTCGAATTTTTTTCTTGCGTCTAAAGTAAATAGTTATTAAACTTAATATGCCATGTTATTCAGTCTTCTAATCTATTTTTCTTGATAAACATGTCCCATGAATGATGTTGTTTTCGTAGTACTGAATTTTCTAAATCAGCTCGTAAATTTCAAATTTATCTGAGGAATTTGTATTATTTAAAAAAAAAATATCTAAACTGTACTACTTTGTTAGGCACATTCTACACGGACGTGATAAACGCGCGCGAGTTTTTGCAGATGGCTCTACGATTGGTGGATACAAACCATGTGGTTTGTATGCGCCAATCACCGAGATATCCGAAAAAGTTCACGCGTGCGTATCTCATCCGTGTAAAATGAGCTTTAAATATAGAAAAAAAACATAATAAAAACAAAATTTGAGAAACTATTTACAATATAAATATCGTTTGATCAAGTCAGATTTCCAACAAAAATAGTTTTTTGTAATATAGAGTATCAAATATTATGTTTTCATTTGTGAAGGCAAATGCACATCAAAATACAATACAGAAACTGAACAGTAATACGTGGAATCGTCGTAAATTCATTAAAACTTCTGCAGTCGTACTAATCAAACAAAGAGTGTTGCAACAACAGGCTAACTTTGTTTGCACATATTTCTCTTAACTGCTGATCAAATTTAATGGCGGTGGATTTCAAGAAAGATAAAAGAATTTGTACAGCTGCTATGCATTGTGAACTGGTACTTCGTCGTAATAGATAGGATTCGGTTCGAGGATGCCGATTAGGTATCATTATTTAAAGATTATTCTCAAAATTCAAGTGAAATATTTATTTATTTCAGAGAATAGTCAGTTTGAGTATTGTTAGTTCTAATTACTAATGACAAGATTACCATTTATGTTATTTGAAATTCCAGGGAATAAATGTAATTTAAAAAAATAAAAAAAATAAAAAAAACACGGTTTTTATAAAATGCTCTTAACAGCCAAAGATATACTATTATTATTAACTAAATAAAAAATATATAATTATTTTATTAAAAAATAGACAAATAAAAACGTTAAAAAGTAAAACATATTTTTAAATTTTTTGAACAAATTTAAAATTTTAAATATTTAATATTAGTTTTATACTTATTATAACTTCTTACAACCCAATACTTACAACCCAAATTTAGAAATGATTTTTGTAAATTGGTACAAACTTCAAACGCTGCAATAAGTATAAAATTAATAGTTAACTTTTTTCTACTTGTTCGTAAAATTAAAAATTATTTTTTACTTTTAAGCCCTTTTTTCTTAAAATTGTTTTTTTTTTTTTAATTATTTTATTGTTAATTTTTTAGTTTTTAATTTAGCAGAGGGCTTTGCGCTGGCTTCGCCCCTCGTTAAATTAAAAACTAAACTCATTATGCAAAATAGCAGGGGGCTTCTTCCCCTGCTATTATTCACCAGATATAAATCAGAAAACTCAAGCAGTTGCTCTCAGTTTTCTTCCTGCAATTTGTGATAATTATTTTAATCCTGATTTTAAATAATAACAAAATTGTTCATTTCTTATGAAAGTTATGCAATCAACTACGTAATTAACAAATTATTTATTAGTAGTAATTAACAAATTATTTATTAGTAGTAATTAACAAATTATTTATTAGTAGTAATTAACAAATTATTTATTAATAGTAATTAACAAATTATTTATTAGTAGTAATTAACAACTAATTTCTAATTAATAGTTCATTACTAATTTGAATAACTGCTAAGTAGCATTGATTTTTAATATTGGTAAATATTTTAGGAATGAAACTACACTGTTAAAAATTTCCGCTCAACGATGTAAAATATTTTGGTGCAAAACAGAGGTCTACACCATATTATGGTGAAATCTAGGTTAAACCAAAAATTCTTTATAGGTAGAAAAAAGCTGAGGTTTCACTGTTAATTGATTCAACCTCTTTAAAAGCAACCAAAATTTTTGCTGTCGTTACATCAACAAGTACCTCCAAGAAAGACAACGACGAACATGGGCCTCCGTGGCCCAGTGGATAAAGGCGTTCAGCTATGAATAGGAGGATTCCTAGTTCGAGACGTTCGGTGAAAAGTAGTCATCTCGCGATTGGAGGGTTGCCGGCGTCACTTCAAAAATACTACTACTGCAATACTAAGAAAACTCGAATTTTGAGTTCCATTGAGGGTACCAAACCATTAATGGGTACCAATGTTTGGTGCAAGGTCGTAATAATTTGTAACGTGTAGTTCAGGCCCTCCCACCCCCTAATTTTTGAGTTGCTACGCCACTGAATACTGCATGAAGAAAAATACAGCTGTTTTTTGTAAATTCAGCTGGTGTAATTGTCACTAAACATCGATAGTAAACATTACTTAGGAATAAGGGATTTATTGAACTAGAAAGGTCCTGCTTTAATTCAAGCGCGGATCCAGGTGGGTGGTAAAGGGGAAATTACCCCCCTTAACATCTAAGATTATATTTTCAAAAGTCACCTAGGCAATGAAAAATTTCAAACTAAGAATTTTTTTTACGAATCATGATATATATGCATTGCTTAACGCTCTTTAAAACTTCCCAATACTCCCCCCCCCCCCCCTCCCGTAGACAGAGTTACTCAAAGTATGCTTGTTTTAATTTTTATATAGAAAATTTAATGAAAAGGGAATAAAAAAAAGTTAAAGTAACCATTTCAAAAATGTTAAATTTCAATGTAGTTTTTCCAGCAACCGAAAACCTTTCGATTATCAAGTAGCTTGGATGGCGTTGGGGGAGGGCGTCAAATTTCGTATTCATGATAACAAAAAACTGTACAATTGGTATTCATGATAACAATATACTGTATTACCCCCCCCCCCCCCCCCTAACAATAATCTCTGGATCCGCCCTTGCTTTAACTCGACCTTTTTTGCAAGAGTCGCTGTTCCCAGAAGTACTCACTAGTTTCAGTAATTTCACTAAATGAAGTTTTTGTAAATGAAAACTTATCTAAACTCATCTCGGAGTGGCCGATCACTTTCATCATCTTTTTGAGCCAAGGTAGAAAAACTAGTTATTTTGCATAGATTTCTGTAGATTTAAAAACATATAGCTGGCTTTCAAAAATACTTTAATTGTTACACATTTAATGTTTTTCCATGCTTACTTACAAGAAAAAGAAGGCAAAATATTAATTAATAAAATACACAAGACCGACGCAACCCGACTGACTGTGCAATAGCCAAGATAGAATATTTTCTCAACCTTCTCTTCTGAATAGTATGCATCCGCAGTATATTGTCGCTCAATGGAATGTTAATCCGCACTCCAACGTTTATATTATTTCAGCTCAGTGATATTAACAAACATAAAGCGACTAATCAATGCCAATGAGAAGTTATAAATTCGGCTTTCATTTATTTTTATCGTGTACCATTTAGAAAAAAAATTATAGAAACTTTTAACAAGGAACTTTCCGATCGAATGTCAAACCTTGGAATGAAAAAACTTAACCATTTGCATTTAGATTATTTGTTGTTAATTTCTGGGCAGTGTTAAAGGATTCTGTCGTAGGGAAAAAACGCACAAAGTTCATAATAAGTGTATAGAAGTAAAATACTGCTGAATAATTTGTCTAACAGTTTTCAATACTGGCATTAAAAAAACTATCTCAAAACAGTTGTCAATTACTTAGTGAGAATTTCCACCAAGCTAGATAAAAAAAGTATTCGAAAGTTTCAGAATTTACGTTTTCATAAAACGGCCTTGATTTCACCTAAGCCTGATATCAAAGAATTTCTTAATGCTAGGAAATTAATAAGTCTTACATAAAACCTTAAGCTTCTAATAAAAGTAATTCAAATAGACACTAAACACAACTTGGTGTCGAGATTAAAATGCGTGGATAAACAGTTGATTTTCAATTAGCGAAGAAAAAAGGACGTCTTTAACTCTTTCAGCAAACGATGATTTTTAAATGTGAAAAAGTACGGAATAAAAACGACATGCTTTTGTTTATCCACAAGATTTAATCTAGAGGCCAGGTCATGCATAGTGTCCTGTCTTAATATTCGATAAAAAAAAATATATTCTTACCTGAGCAGACGATAATTTAGACGAAAAGGAATCAACTCAACTCTCCCACTCGGATCGAAGCGATGTTTCGAGGGGATTTATCCAAAACGGTCCCTTCATTCCGGACTCATCGTTCTTTATTTTAAAACTCTTTTGACCCACTTGAAACCCTTTCTTTAACATGCTAATTAACAGACCTAACCTTCTTTCGTCGACTCAAAATCGTCTGCTAAGTCACGTGAGTCCATGCACAATGAGAAGAGGGATTCTTACAAGAATAAAAAAAAAAGAATATTCCAGGCGAAGCTCCGCCCACTTTTTGCAAAAGAAGGAATCATAAATGAAGATTGACGGTCCCAAAACACCATCTTCACTTAATTCTTTATTTTTATTTTCTTCTGGATGTGGAATATTCTAATAGAACATGGGTGGCAGGTCAAGGGACAAAGTCATGATTGCAGACGGATGATGGTTTGCTTTTGTTGTTTAGAATCACTAAATATATCTTTGATGCAATGGAAGTGAGATGTTGGCTTTTCGTTACTTTTCGTAAATATATTGAAGTATTTATACTACTTACCCCTTTACCAACTAATATTTAAAATTAAATTACAGAAAAACAGCCTATACTTAAAAAATATTATTGCAAGTTAAGTGTGAGTTCATGGTAGCTCCAAGAAGGGAACCTATTCTAACGGGTAGTCGTGAATTAATTGGGCACTCGTAAATTAAACATGGGCCGTCGAATTAATTGGGCACTCGTAAATTAAAAATGGGCCGTCGAATTAATTGGGAAATCGTAAATTAAAAATGGACCGTCGAATTAATTGGAAAATCGCAAAGTAAAAATGGGCAGTTGTGAATTAATTGGGAACTCGTAAATTAAAAATGGGTAATCGTAAATTTGAGATGAGCAGTAATAAAATTTAAAAAAATGAAATTAAAAAATGAATTTTTTTTTTAATTAGGTAGAAAAACTGAACATTTGTTATAATTATTATTAAATTTTCTAATTTCTTTAAAAGAGATTAGTTAAATAAAATTCAAAACTTATTTACCATTATGTTCTTTGTTGCCCAAAACTAAGCAGCATTTTTTTTCTTGATAAATAAGACAGTCGTATTTTTTTTTGAGGAATTGGGCAGTAATAATTTTTTTGAGGAATTATGTATTTCTACATTTTTTGAAGAATTGGGCAGTTATAAACGTTTGAAGAATTGAACTGTCGTAATTTTTTTTTGAGGAATTAGGCAGTCTTACTTACAAATGTAAGAATTGGGCAGTCATACTTTTTTTTAAGAATTAGGCAGTTGTAAATGTTTGAAGAATTGGGCACTAATCATTTTTTTTGAGAAATAAATCGGTCGTACATTTTTCGAAGAATTAGGCAGTCGTACATGTTTAAAGAATTGGACAGTCGTCATTTTCTTGAGGAATTAGGCAGTCGTTAATGTTTTGAGAATTGGACATTCGTACTGTTCTTAAAGAATTAGGTAGCCGTACATTTTTGAAGAATTTGGACAGTCGTACATTATTTGAAGAATTTAACTGTCATAAATGTTTAAAGGATTGTGTAGAAGTAATTTTTTTGAGAAATTGGACAGCTGTAAAATTTGGCTGTAAAAATAGGCCCTGCTAGCCTCGTTAGTGATTGGCGCTTTTTACAAGAGGCTAAAATCCTTGATAGGAATACTGTTGACGAGTGTTAGCAAACGATTATTTTAAAATTTGTCAATAAAGTGCACTCACTTAAAAGAAGTAGCAGTATGTTCGAGAAAATAATGCATTAAAATTTAAGATTTTTTTAAATGTAAGAAAATAAAATTTGCAGGGAGATGTTTGAAGAATTGGGCAGTCGTAATTGAAAGGGATTTTGAGTATAAACTATGAAAATAATTTAAAAAAAAATTTTTAATATGTATACTTGGAAGAGGAACTGGTTAGAAATAATTAAATTAAATTGTTAAAATGTATAACTTAATATATTTTAACAATTGAATTTAATTATTAACGAAAATTGAATTAAACGAGAGGTTTAAGTAAAACAAATCTCATTTCAATAAGGAATGGAGATATCACTATTAGTGTAATCTGCAAAAGGAACAACTTGTAAATAATTATAATATGAATACTGTTAAATATGTAATAGTGAGGAACTCTAAGAAATAATTGTATATGCGTTGGGGAATATTTAACAGCTACTAGATTGTGTCAACCTTGCTGTGCTTTGCGTCTATAGCTGCTCGTCAAAACTTCCAATATTTTTTCATGAGAATTTGTATTATAAAACATTTTGAACAATATGAAAATCTGCCTACATTTTTTTGCTTTTTAACCCAACAAACAATTGTGCATCATAGGCGTATGAAATGGAGTGGCTTAGGGGCTCTAACCCCCCTCCCTCCCCCAACCCCAATTTTTTTACATAATTTTTGAAAATTGTTGATTCTACCCTTAAAAAACATTATTTTAATTACTTAAAAAACGGTGATTAGTGAGTAATTAGCAAATTATTGAAAATTAGCAATGTTGCTACTCCCCTGTCCTACATAACCTTGAGCATCAACAATTTTAAAATTCAGACGACGTCATTGATTACATCTACATTTGCCTCATGACACCCACACCATTTATCAAAATTGAATTGAAACGATCTAAAGTTAGTCTTTATTGAATAAATTTCTGTTGCCTATTTAAAATTGAATAATAATACATAAGTTAAATAGGAGTTGGAGGCGCGTCGACTTCCGTAAAGCGACGAACAAATGGTCGTAGCAATTAGACGCTGTGTGTGTAGCCTAGACCTCCTTTTGCTGCGATTATGCATCGCACGTTCGTTCGCACCTCGTTATGAAAGAGGACGCGGGATTCGTGAAATTATATAAAAAAGGAAGAAAGTCGGGGATGATGGAAGCATCTGGAAAGTGTCTCACGCGTTTGGACATTAAAAGCGAATGTGACATCGGATTTCAGCACGTCGCGTACGGTCAGTAACGAATAAAAAAAAACGATTTGGTCATCCCATTGCTCTCATTTACAAAATTCATGTACAAATAGAAATTAAGAGGCTGTAGTCCTTGTGTTTTTCCTTCGGGGAAGCAGTGGCGGCCCGCGGTCAAAAATGTTAGTGCAGCCGAAATTATGTGACTCCTCCCTACTTTCCACAACCATACATGAACGGAAATTCTTTAATATTTATTACTCAAACTCAAATCAAAGTTTCCTTGCAATTTTTATGAAATGATAACATGATTTTTGTTAAATTCAACAATATAAAGTCGAGAGTTTTCTCTTAATGTGTTAGCTATTTGTGTTCCACTTCTTATCAATTCTTTCAAGTTTATAGAATTTTTTTTTAATGTTCGATTGAGCCCTCGTGTGTTTTACATGTTCGTGTGATAGTGGTTAATTCATCATATCCTGCACCATTCCAAACGCAATTTTTTATTCCGACGATAACACGGCCAACGAAACATTTTTTTTTTTATAAATAAACACTACCACATATCCTCAAGAAAAACACATATCGATGACTGAAACTTACGACCATGCTGAGATGTATCCTTTTTTTTTTTATGAACGGACAATTTTCTAAAAGGAGTTTCAAAATGGTTAAATTATAAATTTTAAAATTAACTTAAATAACGAAACAACACACGTGTAAACTCACGAAAATTATTTCCGTTTGGAGAGATTCTTGGAAATTCTCGGTCGCCCCCAGCCCGCCACGCCGAATCGCGCATGAACCAATCAATTAATCGAATTCCCAAATGCTGCTCGACTCGAAAAAATGCTTTTGGGCTGCATTTGTGTCGTCACAACCCCCACTTTAGCGTGTAGGGGAAGTCATACTACGCAAGGTTGTCATGACAACGATACAGCCGATTTCTAACTTGGCTTTCTGTCTGCAGTTCTGACTGAATTGAGTTTTTTCCCCTCCTGAATTGTCCATTACGCAACAGGTTTGCTATTTATCGGAGATTTTTTTTTTAAATTACCGTAGAAATTTTATCTTCATTTCCAATTCTAATCTTCAGTTAAGAAAATTGAAATATATTATTTTATTGTTAAAATACACTAATAAAATTAGGTGCAGCCTGGCTGTACCCAACGAGCCGCCACTGCATTTGGGATAGAGCGTTTCACACTTTCACGATTCAGAATATGTGAATTTTCAGATTCCTTAGTGCAATCGAGGAAAACTTATTTATTTTAGATGATCCCGCAGCTGCACTGAACAAGTCAGTGTCTGCAGAGTCACTAGTGACTCTGCAGATACACGGCTTTCAGTGGCGGCCCGTGGTCAAAAATGTTAGTGCAGCCGAAAACATGTAACTCCCCCCCCCTCACCTTTTTCACAACCACACACGAACGGACATTCTTTAAAATGTATTACTCAAACCAAAGTTTCCTTTCAACTTTTATGAAAGCTAACATGTAAAAATAATAGAAAACACTTACTTATTTTTTGAAAATAAAATCAATCCTCCTATCAAACTTGCGAATCGGTCAATTTTAATATTAATTTAAGTAAAGAAACAACAACACACGTTCAAACTTATCGAAAACTATTTCCGTTTGGAGAGATTCTTCGAAATTATTGTTTTCCTCCACCCCGCCTCGCCGATTCAGCAATAAACCAATAATTTATTCGAAATCCCTAGTACAGCTAATTTGAAAAAATCCTTTTGCGCTACGTTTGTGTCGTCACATCCTCCATTTTAGCGTGCTGGGGAAGTCATACTACGTAAGGTTGCCATGGCAACGATGCAGCCGATTTCGAACTTCGCTTTTTAGCTGCAATTTTTATTGAATGGAGTTTTTGTTTTTTCTTCTCCTGAATTTGTACATTACGGAAACACGCTTGCTATTTATCGGAGATTTTTTTTACTTATAGTTGAAATTTAATCTCCATTTCCAATTCTAATCTTCATTTAAGAAAATTAGTAAAATATATAATTTTAGTTTTAAAATATAATAAAATTAGGTGCAGCCCGGCTGTACTTGCTGTAGTGGGCGAGCCGCCACTGAGCCACAAAAAGCACTGCCATGTTTTCAATATATCTCATGCATTTTCTCAGTGAACATGAATTTAAAGGGAGCCAGGCGGGGTCCGTTCCTCCCTTCCTTTTCTAGGACCTATACTTCAATTGCAAACCAAATTTGTCTAAATATCATTCAGATGGCAACATTCATTTAAAACAGATACCAAGATAAACGTACTGCGCGAAAAAGAAAAAGTTGAAAAGCGCTTCTACTGTTCCAGGAATTATTTTCAAAAGTTGACTATATTTAAAACATTTAACTATCTTGAAAGCCAAAAGTAAAGATCTTCTATGTTCTTATAACAAGAATTATTGGAACCACTAATAAAAATGAGTAGTTTCTAATATTTTAAACGGTCAGACGGACAGAACACTATTTTGATTAAGGCCCGGTTTCAGTATTGACGAGCTGCCACTGAAGAAACATTTGGATGTATTTTAATTATATCTATTTTTTTACTTCACACGTTTTGGGATGGGTTTTTTTTTTGCTGAATTTTTTTTAACTGACTTTGCAGTGCTAAGTTTCATGCTAAACTATAATTTTAAGTTTGATAAGAATAACTTTTTTCAAATAAAGTGCAACTTAATACATTTGAATTTGTCCCAAAATGCGGTCAAGGGACTCCTCAAATAGATTAAAAAAAATTACAGCTTCTTATGCCTGGCCTGGTAAGCCAAAACTTCTTGGAATCTTTACCCCCTCTCCTTTACAAAAAGTTGTCCAGCTTACGGGCCTGCTTTCCCCTCCGCTATTCAGGGAATAAATTTCTCTTGTCTCAGATCGTGTTTGGAAGTTCAAGGGCACAAATGTAATACAACTTTCTCCATTTTTTTTTATTGCACAAAACAAGTCTGATCCATTATTAATTTTCGTCATCTTAATCATCTAGCAATTTGGAAATTACACGTCTGGCTGTAGGGATTTTTGCACTTTCGATCTTAAGCACCTCTCGGCCCGAGAGGCTGAAAACGTTGACGTGGGTTGAATTAGGGTTAGAAGCATGTTGTTATTTTATTACTACAAGCTTTTATTTAATTGAATCTATTTTATTTTATACTCGTCTTTTTATAACAAATAAAACCTTACTAATCAATACTCATCAACCTAATTTTATATTGGAAAATTAGGCAAGTATCGAACATGGGCGATAACCAAAATGCCGTTTTCACGTGTATTATGGAGATAAGATGTATTGTGCGTTCCAGGACCTGATTTACCATTAGACTTTAAGGACCCGGCTTTAAAGGTCACCAATTTTATTTAATCACCATACATTCTAACAAAGTTGCCTATACTTTAACAAATATGTTATTACAATTGAAATTTGTTTTATAACGTTTAGTCAATTTTTCCAAAACCTTTGGATAATTTAAATGTTTTTTTTTTAAATGAATGATACACTTAATATGCCATATTTTTAATTCTTAGAGACCATTTTCACGAGAGGGGCCCTCATCAATGACATTGTGCCTGTAGTACTGAACTTTCTAAATCATGCCCTAGGTGTTTCAATATTGTTTCTGTGTGAAATAGTGTAAAATGCTTGGTGTCATTTGCACTGTTTGACACCAAAATAACACGCTTGATGTTTATATTTAAGTTTCGTCGTGAAGCGTCTTTAAAATTATCAAGGTCGGGTTAATAATTTAGAATCGCTATTTTACGCTTTTAGAGGGATCCATTACGAAACTATAACCGACAAATTACACAATTGACATAAATTTGGTCTCCTTCGATTGGAATAAAATTTGTGAAATATTGAAATAAAGTAGAGTACGCACGGGAGGTGAATAGGGGCTCGCAAAGTCATACGAAATAACTAATTTATATATCTTTTATTAGAGCAGTTTTGTTGACGACTAATTCTTATTTTTATAATATTTTATAAAAAATACCACGTCGCCACCAGCCACGTCAGATATTTTAAGTTGAAATTTGTTTTTAATTTCCATTATTAAAAACTAGAAAAGTGCGAAAAATTATGAAAATTAAATATAGATTTTCCTTTTAGAAACACGATCTATCTGATTCGACAATTAATTAAGAGAATATATAAATTACCTCTACTCCTGCAATATTCCGTCACTTCAAAATCATGGCTAAGATGTGCAAAAGAGAATTGGCCTGGTTTTTCCAGGACAATGAAAACGTTTCCAAGCGACATGTCACCCAGTAGACAATGAGCAGTTGATAAACGTATATGTTGACTAACATACAATCAAGATTAGGTGAACCCAGAAATAGTTAAGAGAAACTTGAATGCAAGCCAAACAAGGAACACTTTAAGCCATTCTCTTTCTTTTAAAAATTCTAAATTGAAGATTCGCTACTCTCGTTTTGTAGAGCAAAATCGCTTTCCGTTTATATAGTTTATCTTCTTTCATGCAAGGATTATTTCTTTAAAGTAGGGATTTATAAAATTATTTTTCATCCAAGCCTCTCGGACATCGTGTTAAAACTGTCCTGGACGTTAAGTAAAAAATTATGTCGTCCAATACAATCCTACGTTATTTCACTCGAGGCAGAAGATTTTGAAATGAGACAACTTTAGAAATATTTTGATAAACATGGGAATCTTTTGACTACTTCAGTAAAAGAACTTGATATTTTCCATTGTCAGATTATAAGAGTGATTGGAGATAATAATTAAAAAAAAACGGATTCAGGTTTTCTCTCAACTTTAAAAAGTAAAATAATATCGACTAGCACCCCTCTCCGCCCCCCCTCTCCGCCCCCCCCCCTCCCTCCTTCCTTATTGCATGAAAATTAATTTATGTTAAGTAAGTAAACACATGGCGTATCTGTTATTTCGCAGAAAATAACTAAATGCTATTACAAAATATAACTCACTATGTTATCCTCAAAATTGATTCTAATTAACAAAGAGTTTCATTTGACTTGGGGGATGCGTCGCAATACCATGCTTTGCGTTGTCAGCTAAATGCTTTGACCTCTTACCTTTATGATCTTCTGCGAGCAGAGCTTTACAAAAAGTATTGCGAATCAATAGTATAATCATTTATATCCTGCCATAAATTTTCTAATATCATAAGTAAGAATCAATTTAAAAGCAAAAACAAATACTAGACAAAAGTATAATGCAAAGATAAAACTGATCATTTTAATTTTTAGAAACCGATAATTACATAATTTACAAATCAGAAATCGAAATTAACTTTATGGTGTGCTGACCCATTGGACCTCCATCGAATTAAGCCTAGTAAATTGGCGAACTTTTGTGAGTTAAAATTATAATTATTTAGCTACTTTTAAATAATAGGGCGCTGCCGGGGCAGGGCCGGAATTAGGCATAGCCTACAATCAAGGGGCCTGCACCACAAAAGGGCCCACACCACATATTTTTTTTAAAAAACCAGTCAAATTGCGGAAAAAAGTTATTTGGAAAGATGATAATCCAAATCCTAAGGAAAAATGTATACTACAATCTTTTTATAATTGAGAAAAATTATAGTTTTCTTAACAGATTTATACAAAGTAAATACACCCTAATACTTTTATATTCTTTAAAAAAATATGTTTAATTTGTGATGATTAAAATGGCATTTGTTTTTACGAAAATCAGTTGCTTTTTTTTAATTATATTTTTATTTTGCTTAAATCCATTTGGGAGTAATGCAAAGATGAGTATAATATTTTATTATCATTTTCATAAATTCCAGAATGCCATTAAACTTTGAGATGCCTTGACACCGATGAAATGTTGTAGCATAGTATTGGAAATTTACAAAAGACACTGTATCCCAATTTCATTTGTACACTCAAAAATTATTTCATTTTCTGTTTTGGAATATATATTTTTCAAAACAATTCCTGCCTTGTTTTACTGGGATTATTTTATACTCCTCCCCCCTCTTTTAGTGAGGGGTGGGGGGGGGCACCACATATTCAGCTTAGGAGCCCACTAACTCTAAATCCGGCTCTGAACGCAGCTGTGCAATTATATTGTATTAAAAAGTCCGTAAATTGTATTAAAAGTCCGTATCTGAAGCACAGCTTTTGTTGGGGCTACAAGCACCAAATGTTACTTTTTTGTGTTGTTAACTTGTGTTCTTATCAATATAGAAGGGATTCAAACCCCCGTCCCCCATACAATTCTATATTATCAACAAACCACTTCAATTGTGGACGATTTTTACAATCTTTCGCGGCAATTTAATTTAATTTTGAATTTTTTTTCCTTACCTTAGAAAACTTCATAGTCTGCCTTTTATGCACAGAGAACCTAATGGATGGCAAGCACTGACTCGTGTTTGACCAGGGGTTTGTTTATCGAATAGGCACGTGAAGTTCAAGTTTCCACTTTACAATTTTGAGGGGCCTTAAATCGTACATAATATATAAATATTTAACACCCCTAACATATTTTTATATATTTACCTTAAAAAAATTGAATACAAATTCTAGCAAAACAAACATACAGAATATTAGGAATACCCATTACTTATTAATATATTTTGCTATATTCTTTATTTTTATATTATTTATTCTTTGTTATATTATTTATTTTTTGTTAAATTATTTATTCTTTGTTATATTATTTATTTTTTGTTAAATTATTTATTCTTTGTTATATTATTTATTCTTTGTTATATTATTTATTCTTTGTTATATTATTTATTATTTGTTATATTATTTATTCTTTGTTATATTATTTATTCTTTGTTATATTATTTATTCTTTGTTATATTATTTATTCTTTGTTATATTATTTATTCTTTGTTATATTATTTATTCTTTGTTATATTATTTATTCTTTGTTCATTTCAATGCCATTCACGGGAAAGGGTTTTAGTGCATGTGAAAGCTTGATTTGATGTTCCAGGGTCTATTTAAAGACAATGGGGTAATCATTTAAAGGCGGTTTTCGCTTGTTTCAATGTCTTAATTGGACCCTGTGTTTGACATACCTTTTAAGGAATTTAGACAATTTAAAATAACAAGGATTGACATTTCAATTCAATTGTGAATTTTGTTTCCGATTTTTTATTATTTTTTTTTTTCACTACTGCCCTTTTCAAATACACGACTGCCCAATTAAGCCACGACCCATTAGAATAGATCCTGGATCTTAGGACCACAGTCACAAGTCAAATAAGAATATACTGGAAATATATTTTTCTTGGAATGGTGAATGAAATTCAGAAATGGATTCTGCGAAATGAGGATGAATTAATATATTTAACAATTCTGGTTCTAACCATTAAGTGGCACGCCCTCCGATTGATATGGAAAACTTCTTGCGTTACATTTCCGAATGAAAGATAACATGTTGATGGAATTCATTTGTAATTCATACTTTATAAGTTGTTTCAATATGGGGAATAAAGAATGTCCTCGCTGCATTCAGGTATACTTCCACTCAACAGAAGACAACACCCTGAACAAGAGGAGAATTAAACCCCAATTTCCGCCATAAACAAAGAACTGTCACCTCAAATTGAACTTTAATGACAACACTTTCTCAGCATGCAATAATAAGACCGAACTCGTGAAAGCGAGTTTAAAATTGTTCGAGGTCGCTTTACCCACAAGACGACCAAAAAAACTTTCCATCAGCAGCGAATCATGTTCTCGCAAACGATCGCAAACATTCCATTCCTGTCACACCTCCATGAAATTTCATATTTTTCCCCCTTTCAGAACACACGCCATTTTGTGGTGGAGTCTTTACTTTTCAAGGTTACAGCTTCTCAATTATAGATTTCTTTTAGTTTAACTTCGTTCACAAGGAGGAACTCGACAACTCAGCTTTGGCAAGGTCAGTCATTGGTCGAAGATAGTTATTTTTTTTATAGAATTTTTTTTCGAACCTCTGTCATTAGGAAGGAAGCGTACGTAAAATTCTTGTTTTCTTTTGTTTTATTCATTTCGGACTTATACACGAAGGGAATACCGAATGGCTCTCGGGAGTCCGGTCTTATGAGTTAATTATTATACAATGTTCGTCCCGTAGCGAGATTCGAACACCGGGACTGGATTGCATTGACCCAAATCGAATAGTATAAAGACTTTGATCTTCGCGGTTCTGGCATCATACTTTCGGTTTTTAATCCTTTGACGCAAGCACCCTCAAATAGCTAAGATGAAATCTTTCGCTGTAAGTAGCCTACATTGATATATTTTGAACAGTCGATTAGAATATCTGATAAATACTCTATTTTTGTTTTTCTTACTTTTAAGTTAAATTTTTTCCGAGTTTTAATTTTTTTAAATTTAACTTTAATTTGTTCCCCTTTAAAATAAAACCCTTACTTTAAGAGCTCCATATTTTATTTAAATAGCTTATTACCTAAAATTAAAATTATAGTACTCTAAATTTTATAAATTTAATTAATTATTTTAACAATTGTTTACTTACGAGTTTTTCATTCAGAATTTATTTTCTAGTTTATATGATAGCTCTAAACTTATTTACTTGATAATTTATTTGTACATTGGCGCCACATCGATTGTTTTCCTCAAAAGTTTTTAAATCAGAGCATATCATATATGTTTTGAGATAATTGGATATTTACTGATTTAAAAAAAAATATTGTATGATCCATTAATTTTTTAAGTAAGAAAAATCTTTTAAGATGTGATTAAAATTTTAAAATGTGTTTCAAATATTATTTGACCGTGTATTTTTTAAACATTTTACTCTAGTTATATAAAATGTCTTACAAATTATTTCTCTAATGTTAAAGGCAATGAAATAATTAGTTATATATATATATATTAAAAATGAGTCACAAAATTGCAGAGTTTTTGAACAAAGGTATTTAAAATCTTTGAACTTGAATTTTTTGAATTCTTAATAACTATTTTATGTAAACAAGAGTAATTTCTCTAATTATTATTCAAATTTTCTTTTAATGTAAACAAATTATCAAAAAGTCTATGTGGGGTTATTTTTTTTTATATAGTTTTAAACAACTGTTAAGAAATACATAACTTTGGAAAAAGTGTTCGAAGCATTCAAATTCTCAGTTGAAGTAAGCAAATTATATAAAATTTGCAACTGTGCAACAACTTTCAAAAGTTTCTGTGTTTTAAAAAGAGGTTAATAATATATAAAAGTGCGCAACTGTGGAAAAAATTTCGTCATCATTAAAATTTACAGCAACACTATAAACAGATGTTAAAATTGCACTGCTTTAGAATAAATTTCGTCCTTATTAGAATTTTCAGCAAAAAAAAATATATAAACAAGTGTTAAAAATTGCACTTCTGTAGAATAAATATGTTCATTATGTGAATTTTTAGCAAATATAAATACTTGTTAAAAATCGCGTTGACGTCGAAGAGGTTTTTAAATATTAACAATTTTAATGTCAAAGAGTTGTAAAATCATAAATTATTTGATTCCTTAATGAAATGATTTCCCTAGTGATGATTTCTAAATGCAAAGAAATCATAATAACTGAAAAATTATTGAAAATTGTTTTATACTTATTGGTAATAGAAGAGAACATAAATATCGTAAAATGTATTCAACTTGTCAAAGATGTTTAAACGACTATTTTTAGGAATTGTAGTCAATAATTGAAGTTAGAGATTGCGTCCTGTAACGAAACTTGGAAAGTTTTAAGGCGAACCGGTGTCACAGGGAAAGTACAGCATTATTCATCTGAAATGATAAACATCTGTAAAACTAAAAGTCATCACGCTATAAAGTTACAATACAATCGCATAAAAGGAAAATTGACTCCATTGTTCTTTACTGAGTAAAGTTACCAAAACAATTTCACATTTGGAAAGACGCTCAATTAGTGCTTGGCGTAATATCAAATGTTGGTTTCATTTAAGTAAACGACATTTGACGTCAGGACATTTATGAATGATGCAATCCCTATCAATCGAGATAACTTTAAAAATCCGAAGTTAGGATTTAGATTTACAGAAAGTTCAAGTACTTCTCGAATAAGAGAACACCAAAATTGAATTTTTAAGAAATGCATTGAGTGTTTGTTGCATTTCATTTTAATTTTTCAATTGCTTTTCCCCTTAAATAAAGTTGAAAAATCATTTGGGAAATAATTATAATTTCGAAAAAAGACATCATGAAACAATACCTTTTTTCTTGTGTTAGGAACATAGCTCACCTTATTGATATAGGTAACTATTTTACAACATATATAATCAAACAAATTAAGATGGTTCTATCTTTGAAATTCAAAACAACTTTTTAACAGTTCTACAAAGAACCTGGAGATGTGTATTCGTTCTTCTGATATTAATAGTTTTCAAAATGTATAAGATATGAACAGCAACGCACATTTAGGTACAAGTAAATTAAAAAAAAAGCCAACTGTAGTTTCAATAGGTTAACTTATTTTCGTTAGGGAACCTTTTTCGGATCTTAAAGCGCGCAAAGTTGTATCACCCTTACGTAGTTATCAAAATGCCCAGTGAATAAGCTTCAAAAATAAATCAATTATTGTTTATTACTATTATACTTACGACTGATTACATCGTTAACATACATTTTAATTAGTTTATAACTTTTACTAACGTGATGCTCTTCTTCCTTTGCAGATCGTCCTTTTGGGCCTGATCTGCCTCACAGCAGTCATGGCCGGATACCCGAGAGGATATTACGGGGGCGGATACAAGTCCCACTTAGGAGGAGCCCACTACGGACACGGATATCGCCCCGTCAGGTACTCCGGCCACGGAGGACACTACGGAAGCCACGGATACTACGCCAAGCCCGTTGTGCACCACGCCGCCCCAGTAGTCTACGCCAAGTCCTACGCCAAGCCCCACGTCACCCACTACGTCAAGCCATCTTACCATCACTCGGTGAGTTAGAGGCATTTTTGACACAGTGTTTGCAGTGAGTGGCATTCGCCGAAATCCATTTTTATGAAAGCCCTCAAAACAAAATTCAGGTGGGCACAGTCTCAACTGTATCGAAAGGTTTGATTCGTGAATACTTTGTAGGCGCGCCTGCTCCTTTTTGCGTCCTCGGTAAGCTCGATATCTCCGCACTTGTAAGAAATTTAGACTTCTTAGTATCATTTTGGATCGTCTTTAACTTCTCTTTCGACCAGTTAAAGATTTCTATGCCCAATGATCTCTGTTTGATTTCTGAATTTCAAAGTTATTACTTTAATGCATTCCTCAATAGTATTATAACTGTGTGTGTTATTAATTAGGCCCCAGTGTACAGCAAGCCTTCCTACCACCTCGGCGGATACCACGGAGTGGTCTACAGCAAGCCCATCAGTCACGGTTACGTCCACAAGCCGATCAGTCACGGTTACGTCCACAGACCCGTCGTCTACGCCAAGAGCTATCATCACTAAATAATCATCAGCTTCATCCACTACTACGGTAAGTTAGGGAACTTTGTAAAATCACCATATCATTCGCAATGTAGTATATTTACTTATGGATCAATGGGCCAGAATTCTTAATCCGCCGACAGTACATTTGTTGGCACTTGCATAGTCTGGCTCTGATTAATTGGCGGATGGGAAACACCCCTTTAAGACGGTCCCAAAGAATCAACACAAGAGTTCGGACGAATTGACCAACGGGCTTATCTAAAACCTTGTAAATAATGTAACACCACAGTGGCCATTTAGACGGAGCCGAACTATAACACTATAATGCTTTTTCAAAAGCTCGTGGATCATAATTATTTTTAAGATGTACTAGTAGTAATTGTAGTTAGGGCCGACCTTAGGGGTGTGCGAAGCATGCCATCGCGCTGAGACCTCCGCTCTTCTGGAGAGGACCCACAACTACTTAAAATAAGTATAAAAGTATTTTAAAGGGGGAAAAAATCATATTTTTAAAATATTCCAACAAAATATGTACTTTTTTAATTTGTGGTTAATTGTATATCTAGGACATACATGTTTACTGATCATTTGTGTTGTGGAGCTTTTCTCTGCATAACTCTATAAAATAGAAATCAACTAGGAAATAATTTGATTTTTTTAAGGGGGGGGGGGGGGAGGGTTATTTTAACACTCCAATCTAAAGTGCTTCGTATTTAGTTTCGCACAGAGTAACGCATTAGCTAAGGACGGCTCTGATTTTTGTATTAGAATGTATTTAAAGTTTCGGTTTTAAAGAAACAAATTATTCATTCTAATTCAATATACAAAAAAAAAGAATTGCCGAATCACGGATTTATAGGCTGATATCTCTACCATTCGACCCCCACCATTTGAAAAATAAATTACATATTAAAACACAGGAATTATACCCCTATTGTTTGTTTAATCAATAAATATTTCGTTGAAATGATCCTTCACAATACTATAAACGACCAAAAGAGAAACATAAAATTAAAGTTCTCTACACAAAGAGGTTCAAATTTAATTTTTAATACACGCCTATAAAACTTTAAACCATTCAATGCAAAAGATTCGCAAATTATTGTATAAGATTAACTTTATGAGTTTAAATTTTTTGATTGATAATTCTAAATCAGCCGATAAGAGAGTTAATAGAACTACAGGAATTTTACAAATTTGAAAACGGCGAATGTTTCTTCACGTTCGGTTTTAGAGGCTGGGCCTGATTTAGAAAATTGAGTACTTATAAGGACAACATCACTTAATGGGGGCCCCTCTCATAGTAAAAACTGTCTTGAAATTTTAAAAACATAGCAAATTATTCTTTATCAAAGAACTAATGAAATTCTAACATTTTTGAAACATTGCAATAACATTATTAGTTTTTCATAGTATATGGAACTTTTACACAATTTAGGTGCTAATAAATAAAATTTGGGTTCCCTAAATTCGAGGGCCCTTAGGCCCGAGGCTAAATGTGTTTAATGGTAAATCAAGTCCAGTAGAGGGAAACAATTTTTTTGGTCTATAATCTCCTACACAATTATCTGTTTTAATGAGAGTTATCTGCTGCAAATTTTTTATATGCAAGAACAAAGGAAATAGTTCTTAAAATATTCTCAATTTTAGAATAATGTTTATTTAAATTCATAGAAAGTATCATGTTTATTAAGTACTTTTACCGTGTATTTTAGCTTTAAGACCTCTTCTATAAGGACGAAAAAAACGCGCTCAATTTTTTGCAGATGGTGACGGGAATTCTTTTGTATCCTCGAATCACCGAGTCATCTGCAAAAGCACGCGCACGTTTTTGCCGTCCTTGTAGAAGGAGCCTAACCTATAAAAACTTTCTGAAAACGTATCAAATAAACATAACTAAATGTGTTCTATAATTCATTTGTATGTTGCGATTAATTGGTGGTTCCGTAACGTCCCTCAAAATTATTTCACCCAATCAGCAAACGAGGTGCATGGGCTAACCAATTGGATTATCCAAAGCATGTAAACAATTCGACGTCATCGCAGCCATTTAGTCAGAGCCGCAATGTACCACATTGCCTTTGTGGGCCCTCTCTTCTTACGCCTTTTCTTTTGTTTCTTTTGCAGATCTTCGTGAATGTCCGCAGCAAGGGGGATGCAGAGTGACGGAGAACGAGACGCGAGAAACTAGTCCCCACTCACCCCTCTCAACAACACATCCTCCACGTCATTCCACTCTGTAAAGACTTCTCTAATAAAATCGATTGAAGTTTGTCTCGTAAGAATGCGTGTTCCTCTGTTTACTCAACACTAAGCTGTTACGGGCGCACACTAAAATAAACGAGCTTGTTCGCTACATAAAAGCTACAATACACAAATACGAATAGTGACTACTAACTACTGAAACATTCCATCCGAATACTGGTCCTTATTCCCAAACTATTGTAAGTTGGTATATCAACAAGCATCCTTTTTGTAATACCTTTTCCATCCATTCACTCCAAAATTAAAATAACGGCCAAGACGCGAGATTGGTGTCTGAGTAAATGAAAGTTTTAGGTTTAATTACTACATTAAAAATTAAGGATATTTACAAAGTTAAAAAGAAAGAAAGAAGCGCCTAACTAGTCTGACTCCTAAAAAAAAAAAAAAATTGTTCTCATTTCAATGTCCAGAAGGTCTCTGCTTCGTCTTTCTGATGTCAGAGCAAGTTCAGTCCGTTGGCGACCCTAGTTTGGGGCTTCACCTAATGGAACCAGTGGTACTGATATTGCTCTGGTGATGGCACACTACAGATTCTTAGACTCATTATATGTGGACGTGATAAACTCGTGCGAGCTTTTGCAGATAGCTCTGCGATTGATGAAAACAAAACATTTGGCTTGCATGTTCCAATTACATAGTTATCTGCAAGAGCTTGCGAAGATAGAAAGATAATTTTAATAGTTTCTTTAAAGAGTAATTTTAATTAAACTAACATAAAGAACGAGTACTTTTCCTGGTTCGTGTTAAAATAAAACCATGAAAAATAAGTCAATGAATTTGTTACAATAAATACAAATAATGACGACCCACTACAGGAATGCATCCTAACAATCCTCCAATCTTCTCACCCTTACAATAATTCCTAGAAAATTGCCTGCTGCATTTCTATATTTGTGGTACAACTTTTGGGACCCTGAGAAAAATACTTACAGTTTCAAACTGCATAATAGTGCAGGCACGTAGGTATAGATTTTATGGGGGTTCAGTGACTGATTATTTCATGGGGGGTTCAGTGACTAATCATTTCATGGGGGTTCAGTGACTGAGCAACGAATTTCTATAGGCATCAATCCCCCCTCACGTAGAGGATGGAATCCTTAACCACCACAATATCCTCACCCAACCCCCACCAATTTTTTTTCTTAAAAAATTATTAATTTCCTTTCAAGTAAACTAAACTGGAATACGTTGGCAGATAAATAACAGCAACAGTTATCAACTCGTCATTAACTATATTTAACAGTTGTTAATAACTATTTTTAAAATTTATAAATCTCTCCCTAACTCTGAAATAAATTTAGAGAACAAATTTAAAGTTTGAGAATCCTTATAATATATGTGGGGGAACGATTAGTTAGATAATTTATAGTTATGGTAATTGAAAGATCTAATAAGCGTTTTAGTTGACCAAAAAAGTGAAGATTAATATAAAGGTTACATGACCCAAGGCTGAACTAGATGCGCGCGTGTTGACGCTACGTAGCCAAAAGTTTCTGAATCTAATAAAAATAAAATGCATTTAAAGTTATGGGTTTAGATCCAGAAACTCGTGGCTGTCAACCGTGTTTGATGTCTGCTGTAAAATTTATGAAAATGGTTCCATCTAGTTTTGAAACTGAAATGCTGAACGGCCATGTGCAGTTGTTTTTCTTAAAATAACCAGAATTTTAATTACAATAAAATACTTATAATAAAACTTACTTATTCTTACTCAATTTTACTTAAAATAAAATAAAATTAAAATACCAAAATTATGTTAATTTTAAAATTTCATTCTGATTGGGCTATTCAAATAAGGTTCCCATGACATAAAAATTAAAGCTCCTAAAATTAAGACTATAATTTTTGGTTAAGAAATTACTTTACAGATTTATGTGGGCAATTAATACTTAATATTTTATTTTCCCAAAATATCACCGATTGTCACAACATATTTTTAAAAAAAGGTTGCAATTTTTACTACAACTTTGTACTTTTGTTTTGCTGTACAAAAGTATAATGTTGTTTCAAAATTAGGGTCGAGCTCGTTAACTGGTCATTTAACCATGTCAAAGGCGTAAACTGAAATCGGGTCCACCAAATAGACCCGAGCTCCCCCAATATTTAAAAAACCCTGCTCAGCATGTTAATATCCATACATTGGCTTAAAACCAAAAGCAAAATAATAATAATAATAATAAATTAATACATTTCACCAGAAGAAATTTTAAAGGGGTGAAGAAATAATTTAATTGGGGGTTGCCTTAACAAATTGAATGTATTTTCTAACACTTGAAATCAATTTAGCTTCTCTGACAAAAATTGTGTTTTTGTCCTTACCGCCAAATTACTCATGACGCCAACCAGCCCCAGTTTCCCCTACAGATAGAAATAGTGTAATGTTGCAAAGCCTTAATGAAATCAATTTACTTGCATACTACATTTAAATGAAAATATATAAATATTAAAAAATAGACTAAATATGGATTGCAATTTTCAAACGAAAGTCATTTACATTTTTCCTTTTTTTTCTTTTCTCAAAGAAATTTGGCGTCCTGCTTAGTTCTGCGCCCCAAGCGGCCGTTTGGGTTACTTGGGACTTAAGTGGCCTCTGTTGCCAAGACGATATAATTTTTTCAAGAGAAATTCATGTAAACGTATTTAATTTTATTGTATAATGTTTTAAACAATGCTTATCAGTTTTTTTATTGTGTTTACCAATAATATGAAAACGTCAATTATTACAACAATGCCTTTAATTTTCGTTTGAAAGACTGTTTAAATTTTGCTTGTTTAACCAATTCTCAGACACAACAATAGCTCTTTGCCTTTTTTTTGTTATAGCAGTGTATTGAAATATTACTTTTAATAATAGAAACACATATGCACTAGTTTCATTGTTGCTTTACATTTCCTTTCTATGCAATCTTACAAAAATATCGGACGACTTTCACTAAAGCTTACTTTTTTTCGTTTACCTAACATAGATATGTGTTTAGAAGCATTAAATGCGTGTTAATAACTGAAGTATATTTTAAGTTGATTTACTGGTAACGTTATAAATTGAATATTAAATAAGATTGGTCAAAACATGAAAAAAATCAAATTGATATGCAGCGACATCCAAATGTTTCTTTATTTAGACTTGAATCTTATGTACAGGATTTTTTTTTAATTTCTTACTTCCAACTAACTTAAAAGTTTTAATCACAGTATTATAATTACAATCGTAAATGCATATCCTTTCGGTACGACTTTTATATGTTAACAAGATTTGAAAGGAATTTGGGAAAAACGACCATATAGGACATAGGATCGATTGGAGGAATTGTGGAGATCTCCCTTCCGAAATGAAGTAGATGAACTTTCAATTGCTGCTTTACAGGAGAATAGTTCAAGATCCGTTAACTACGTAATGAAATTATAGGTGAGTAATAGATTTATAAGTGTCAAGTTTTTAAGTAGCCTAGATCTCGGGATAGAGCCATAACCAACCATGTTTCAAAATGTTCGAATTTAGTCTTTAATTAATAGCGTTTTTAATTTGAACTAAATTAAAATTTAAAATACACAATCATACTTTACCCAACGAAATGAAAATACAATAACCTAAGGAACGAGCATTTGCTTTACCTCTACGTTTCTATTGCATACACTAAAAATTATTGGGGGACGGAGAGGGGTGGGGGGATATATTTCGAAGATATATTTCTGCATTCCTTGAGCTCCAAAACAAGTTTTTAAAACTTGGTTTGAGAGCGTGTCTGTGTCAAATGTAAAACATAATTGAAATGAACAATGGCACTAATTAATGTTACACATTTATTTGTTTTTACGTTTTTTTTAAATTATGTTTTAAAAAGAGACTTATTACTAGATATTTAAATGACAGGAACGTCCCAAGAAATTTTTGTAATACAAGCGAATATGATAGAGGCGCCTTATTTCTACAAATAATTATTTAAGCCAACTTTGCTACTTGGGTAAATTATTTTAACTGTCTGCGATCAAGACCTTTTTCGATTAGGCCAATCAGGGCAGGTCTGAACAAGGCACAAAGTATCACTCTGCAAAGACACCGAACTTGACGACTTTCAAGCACTCTCAAAGTCTGAGTTTTAGGTATTCAGGAATGAAAAAAAAATACCATAATGTGCCCAAAGATTATTGTTGGGGAGGGGGGTAATAAGGCAGTTTAGTGCCATTCAATTATTAACCCCAAACTTGAAACCCCTTCCCCTCACCAAATGTTAAGGTATAATGCAAGTAAATTTAAGCTACTTGATATTTGAAAGTTTTTCAGTTGTTTGAAAAACTACATTAAAATTTAACATTTTTATTAATGATCATTTTGTTATTATTTATTTAAATTTTAAAAATATTAAGTTACTTATTTCTGTATAGAAGTTAATCTATTTTACAGAAATTTTAAAAAACTAAAAGATTTGCGTACTGTCTAAGGAATTTCGAATTTGAACTCAAATTTTGAGTATTACTGGCAATTGGAAACTTGTAACTCCCTAAATTCAATATTCTGACCCAAAATGCTGTTTATTGAAAAAAAAAATACGAAATAATTTATCTTTTCTTTCAAAATTAATTTATTGCAATTCTCACGTTTCATTGAAATGTCTGAATAATAGGGACACAGCTGTAAGGTGAAAGAGGAGCTAAGATATCTTATAACCTAAGCTATATTCACTCCTTTTTTTCCTATTCAAAAATTACTTTAAATTTACTGAAAATCCAGAAACATTAATACACTTTAACATTGAAATACAACCTATTCTTGTATTAGAAACAAATTAAATCATTGATGAAATAAAGTTTTCTCAGAATAGTAATTAAAAATAATTGTAAATATAAGAACATATTACTAAAAAAAAAAATTATACATAAGCAAAATTTTATAAATGATAAGCACAATAAGTAAGAAATAATTAGATGAATAAAATTATCATATGGTAAACTATAAACAATTAAATTAGCTAAGTATTTTTTTAATAGATGCAGATTTACATCGAATTGAATCAGATTCAGTATTAGCTACTGCTTTACAGTTTGGTGTACCAGTAGTTCTAGGAACAGTAGACCTCGCAAACAAAAAAAAATCTAAAAAAGACATATGTCATTTTTAATGACTTCAAGGTACATTCGTCCCAAATTTGAAGAAAATTGAACAACGCGCTTGGTCGTAACTGCGTAACAAACAAATTATATATATATATATATATATATATATATATATATATATATATATATATATATATATATATATATATATATATATATATATATATATATATATATATATATATATATATATATATATATATATATATATATATTCATTTAAAACTCTTTCAAGAAGCACTTAGATTGGGACAGTAAATGGGAAGTTTCTTGGAAAATATCTGACTGAATAGCAGACAATTTCTGGAATGGGACATTGGGAATTCTTGTTTAACTTCTTCCTCATTTCAAGTATCATTAAAAGCGACCCTTTACCAATTTAAACCAGGCAACTTGCAATTATCTTTTGTGTCGCCAATTAACTGTATTCCTATAGTCCTCACGATCTACAAAAGTTTTTTCCGCCCCTTCCTTGTGTCATATTTGTCATAAGACCTAAACTATATATGTATGTGAAAAACGTTTTCACAGCCCCTAAAAAGAATACCCCTCTCACCCCCTATTCTTTTGTTATTGCCGTCTTCCGGTTCTTTTACCATCCCGATTGATATTGCAATTGCGGGAAGGGGTACGGGTGTCTTGGGAACAAAGTTAGGCAATGTATGAACTTACATGATAATTAAATTTAAACAGAATTTTCGTATAAAAAATCCCGATTCGCAAAATTTCTCAGTTTGAATTTTTTCATTGCCCATGATTTTTAAAATATAACCTTAGATGTTAGGGGTTCAATGTTCCAATGAAAATCCTTTCATTTTCCTTTTTTCACGGAAATTTAGAGACTTCCTTAGTCCTGCGCCCCAAGCGGCCGTTTGTTATCCTTGAACTTTAAGTCAACTTTGTTGCTATGACGATACAATTTTTCGAGAATTATATTTCTGTAAATGAATATTAACGTTGTATAATATGTTTAAATAATGCCTGTCAGTCATTTTATTGTGTTTACCAATAATATGAAAACATTCATTATTACAACAACACATTTAACTCTTCTTTTGTAATAATGAAGATGTAAATGCGATTCAATAAACAAGAATGTTTAGATGTCGTTTGTGTTTAGCATTTCTTAGACACAACAATCGCTTTTTGACTTTATTTGTTATAACAGTGTATTGAAATATTAATTTTAATAATAGAAACGCATAAGAACTAGTTTCATTGTTGCCTTATATTTCATTTCGACGCCATCTTCCAAAACTATCGGACGGCTTCCACTAAAGTTTACTTTTTTTAATTTTCTAAACATCGAAGCCTGTTTAGAAGCATTAAATTACAGTATTGTAAATACAATCGTAAAGGCAATTAATTTTTGTACGACTTTTATATGTCAAAGGGATCTGAGAGGAATTTGGAAAAAACGACCATATATGACATAGGATCGATTGGAGGAATTGTGGAGATCACCTTTCCGAAATGATGTAGATGAACTTCAATCACTGCATTAAAGGAGAATAGTTCAAAATTCGTTAACTACATAATTAAATGATAGGTAAGTAATAGATTTATAAGTGTCAAGTTTTTAAGTAGCCTAGATTTCGAGATAGAGCCATAACCGACCTTGTTTCAAAATGTTCGAGTTCAGTCTTTAATTAATAGTGTCTTTAATTTGAACTAAATTAAAATTTAAAATACACAGTCATACTCTACCCAATGAAATGAAAATACTGATAACCTATAAAACGAGCATTTGCTTTACAACTTCGGTTCTATTATTCAGTACAATAACAATTATTAGTGGTGGGGGTTATATTGTGAATATATATTATTGCATTCCTTGAGTTCTAAAACAATTTTTTAAAACGTAGCTTGAGTGCGCGCCTGTGTAAAAAAATTTTAATGGATAAAGGCTATAATTAATGTTACAATGTTAATTAACGTTAAAGTTTTTAAGATGTTTTTGGATTCTTTGAAACCCAATTTTTTTTAAAAAAACTCGGTTTGAGTGTGTGCCTGAGTAAAAGTGTATTAAATGGATAATGTCACTAGTTAATGTGACAAATTTATTGATGTTTTTATTTATATTTTAAAAAGAGACGTAATACTATAAATATTAATTACAAGGGTGGTTCAAGAAATTTTCGTATTACAAGCGAATATGATTTAGGCGCCTTTATTTCTACAAATAATTTTTAAGCCAATTTTGCTATATGGGTAAAATATTGTTAACCTTTTGCAGTCAATGCCTTTTTTGCTTAGGCAAATAAGTTGTGTAGGGTTGCAGCTCTGCACGAGACGCAAAGTATTATGTTGCAGATACGAGCTTTTCCTGTGTATGAATTACATTATTTATTCAACTGTAAGAGTAACATCCTAGTCCTCTGAGGCTGTAACCCCTACCCTTCCCTTCTACTCGCCCATTCAAGCACAGCTACTCTGGTATTTCTCGAAGGGACAGCCGTGAACACAAAGTCGCTATGTTCAAGTCAACGCGAATAACATAGATTTTATGTCTAAAATACGTTTAAAAAACTGTCAAATAACATAGGGTAACATAAATTTTAAATTGTCCTGAAACGATTTTACGCATGTTTGATGAATTTTTTACGGATGATCAGCGCCATCAAACAGTCACCCCCTCGAGTTGACTCACCAAAGCAAGTGGTACCCGAGAATCAAATCTTGATCGCAACGGATTCATATTCGAATTTCACAACTCTGTCACATGATAGCTATATTTGTATGGAAGTTCTCGAAATACATATTTAAATTAAACAAGATTTACTCAAACTACACCCACGAAATTATTTAATGCAAATATATTTTTTATTGAAAATTAAGACAAAAATAATAATAAAAAAACCTCTCGAATGACAGAAAACTTCGAATGTTATATCCATAGCCTATGGTGTGTGTGGAAGGCAACAAACTTTTATAATTCGTAGAATAATAAGTATTTAGTAGGTAGTTTTAGAATAGGTGGTCGTCCCTCTATTATCCAGAAAATATGTTTTTATACAAAGACAGGCGTTGAAGCATTTTAATTTTTAACATATATCTTTGATGATTATCATTTTCCGCTTTCAACATTTGTCTTCTCCCGTTAGCTTTTCATAACACTTTGTGATTTTCACTTATTGCGACTGAAAACACTAGATAAACGAAAAGGGTGTACGGTGGGTTGCAGGGTCGTTCAAAAACAATATTTACATAAAAAAATAGAAGTAAATTTTAAAGACTCTATCTTCTATTGAAATTTACACGACATAAATATACACGACATAATAAGGTTCTCAGTACTCTGCCTTATTAAAAAAATATACATTGTTAATTTAGATAATAGATTTTTATTTCAATTCTAAGAGAATTAGATGTGTATGGAGCGAATGTCTTTATGAAAGATTTGCATCAAAGTTTTCAACTGTCTATAGGTGTCTAGGTAATTTAAATACCATGCGAATAATTTGTTTAGATCTCGATTATTTTAGAAAAAGTTTTTTTTTACGTAAAGTTTTATATTTGATTTTATTTATTAAATTTAATATTTTCATATTATGCAATTTGGGATTTTACCGTACTATAGGTTGAGAACCGCTGCCATAAATGGAACGCATCCAGCGCTGCTCTCGTTCCGCTGGAGGGTTGCTCCTCCAGTGGCCGGGAGACTCTAGTTGACAGGCATCGGTAGCTGCTCTCGTTCCGCTGGAGGGTTGCTCCTCCAGTGGCCGGGAGACTCTAGTTGACAGGCATCGGTTGCTGCTCTCGTTCCGCTGGAGGGTTGCTCCTCCAGTGGCCGGGAGACTCTAGTTGACAGGCATCGGTTGCTGCTCTCGTTCCGCTGGAGGGTTGCTCCTCCAGTGGCCGGGAGACTCTAGTTGACAGGCATCGGTAGCTGCTCTCGTTCCGCTGGAGGGTTGCTCCTCCAGTGGCCGGGAGACTCTAGTTGACAGGCATCGGTAGCTGCTCTCGTTCCGCTGGAGGGTTGCTCCTCCAGTGGCCGGGAGACTCTAGTTGACAGGCATCGGTTGCTGCTCTCGTTCCGCTGGAGGGTTGCTCCTCCAGTGGCCGGGAGACTCTAGTTGACAGGCATCGGTAGCTGCTCTCGTTCCGCTGGAGGGTTGCTCCTCCAGTGGCCGGGAGACTCTAGTTGACAGGCATCGGTAGCTGCTCTCGTTCCGCTGGAGGGTTGCCCCTCCAGTGGCCGGGAGACTCTAGTTGACAGGCATCGGTAGCTGCTCTCGTTCCGCTGGAGGGTTGCTCCTCCAGTAGCCGGGAGACTCTAGTTGACAGGCATCGGTAGCTGCTCTCGTTCCGCTGGAGGGTTGCTCCTCCAGTGGCCGGGAGACTCTAGTTGACAGGCATCGGTAGCTGCTCTCGTTCCGCTGGAGGGTTGCTCCTCCAGTGGCCGGGAGACTCTAGTTGACAGGCATCGGTAGCTGCTCTCGTTCCGCTGGAGGGTTGCTCCTCCAGTGGCCGGGAGACTCTAGTTGACAGGCATCGGTTGCTGCTCTCGTTCCGCTGGAGGGTTGCTCCTCCAGTGGCCGGGAGACTCTAGTTGACAGGCATCGGTTGCTGCACTCGTTCCGCTGGAGGGTTGCTCCTCCAGTGGCCGGGAGACTCTAGTTGACAGGCATCGGTTGCTGCACTCGTTCCGCTGGAGGGTTGCTCCTCCAGTGGCCGGGAGACTCTAGTTGACAGGCATCGGTAGCTGCTCTCGTTCCGCTGGAGGGTTGCTCCTCCAGTGGCCGGGAGACTCTAGTTGACAGGCATCGGTAGCTGCTCTCGTTCCGCTGGAGGGTTGCTCCTCCAGTGGCCGGGAGACTCTAGTTGACAGGCATCGGTAGCTGCTCTCGTTCCGCTGGAGGGTTGCTCCTCCAGCGCCCGGGAGACCGCTCAGTGGTCATCACACCTTCAACACCACTCAATTTGCTAAATTAAATAGTTGAATAAAGTAACCTATAGTCCTCCTCTCTTCGAGGGTGTATATGTTTAAATTTCCAAGTATCATATATATTATTTCAGTGGTAACAAGTAAATGATCCCTTTTACAGGTCTCACACGCAACGAATCTTAACATATGAGGTATAAAAAGGGAATTTCCCGGAGCAGTGGCAATCCTTACTTTTATCTCACAAATATTAAAACAATTTTTTTTTTAAATCCGTTTAAAAATAATTAGTTGTCAAGTAGTGTTTAAACGTAGTGATGCCACCTATGAGTAGAACCATAAAACTTTTTTTTTAATATTTTGGCTGTCAAAAATTTGATAATATAAAAACGAATGCGTGCATGTGTGTGTGGGGGGGGGGGGGGGGGGGGGGGTCATGCGTTAGTTATCGCTCGGGCATGCTAATATCTCATTGTTTAATTCCCGAAGTACCCTGAACCATTTTCGTAGAAATGTGTCGAACCCCTTCTAATGTATTAATAAATTTTATAAGTTAGGGAGTTTGGATAATTGGAGATCGACTATATTTGTCTGTCAATATGTAAAATATGAATATTTCGATAATGAGGTGAAAGTTAAATATTTATGGATACACATTAGCGAAACAAAATTGCTCGTAACGATATTCAACTTAAGTATCCCAATAATGAGAAAATTAATGTGCTTCAGACTTCTTTAATGAAAGCGATAGTATTTCAGTTATATATTCCTCAACTTAAATTTTTTTAATATATATTTACAGAAGTTTGATATTTTTAAAATAACCCAAATTTACTTAATTATTTCGCATGGCTCATATTTTGAAAATGTTTGCTGATTGATATCAAGCATTTTTCGTGTTCCCTATACGTGTTTTAAATCTGATGGTACTAATCTGACATGAAGTGACTTTTGAAGTACATATATTATTTCAAAATCACAGACGGGAGAGGGCTGCTCGGAAAATGTAATTAAATTCTTAATTAAAATTTTTTATTATACAGTAAATCTCTTAATTAAAATTTTAAACCCTGCGCTTTATCTTGGGAACGCTATCTTTGTAGAACGTTGTGTGAGGTCTCGTTTAAAAGAATTTGACGAGTCAGTAAAATGCAATTACTTTGTAGTGGAAATAGTAAAAGAACTCGAATATAAAGGGTCATTGTGGTGAATTTAAAAAAAAAATCTATACCATTTCAAAACTGTCGAATTCGAACTGTCGAAATAATATTTTTAAAAAATGGTAAATGCTTCGTAAACCTTTATAAAATGAAAAGAAGACGAAAATTTAAACCGAGAAGACGAAATTTTAAACCCGCCGCTTTATCTAGGGAACGCTATCTTTGTAGAACGTTGTGTGAGGTGTCGTTTAAAAGAATTTGACGAGTCAGTAAAATGCAATTACTTGTAGTGGAAATAGTAAAAGAACTCGAATATAAAGTGTCATTGTGTTGAATTTAAAAAAAAAAAACATCTATACCATTTCAAAACTGTCCAATTCGAACTGTCGAAATAATATTTAAAAAAAATGGTAAATGCTTCGTAAACCTTTATAAAATGAAAAGAAGACGAAAATGACAAATTAATACTCTCAACCTTCTCATTTTATCTATTTTTCTCCAATTCTTTTACAAATGGTGCCGCCATCTAGTGTTTTTCAATATAAACTTTCATTATTTAAAATCTAATTTTCTTCATTGTTATGACAAAATATCTCAAACTTAGATATAACTACATTAAAAAATTTACAGTACTTGAAGAAAATTAAGTATTTACATTTTAAACATGGAGTTTAAATTTGTAAAGATATAATAATTTAAGAAATGCTACATCATTTATATCCATATTTGGTGACAACATAATGTTCAATGGTTTATTAGTTTAGTGGCGCCATCTATGGAATAATTCTATGTTTACAATCATACAGATTTCAAATTTAAAACGGTTATAGTATTTTAAATGTTAAAACAAAACATTGAAATAATTTTAAAATCTGCATTATTATAAAAACTGTAATACCATATCCATTAAAAAGAAATATCAAAATTAAAAAAATAACATACTTTTTAATGTAAAATTGACTTTGAAAAAATGCACCATAAAATAAAAATAATTACAATAGCACAAGGCAGGTTTTAAATTTTAATTGCATGTTACTATTCTTAAAGAATTCAAGCGTTCTCAAACATGCTGCATTATTAAAGATTTTTAAAAGGTATTTTTTTTATAAATATAAAATTAATAATAATTCTAATTTAAATGATTATATAAAAAGCTGAAATTTATTATATTTTTATGGTATAGTTTTTAATAAAAGTAATTCAACTAATAAAAGTTTCATGCGAAATTTTAAAAAATTCTCAAGTTTTGTATAAATTATATTAATATTTTTTAATGGCATTTTTCTCGAGAAAGGTATTTGAATAAATTTACGTAATATTCTAAAGAAAGAAAAAATCAAAGTAATTACAGAATAAAATGAGAAACCTTTTTACATTAAAACATTCCTGTTTTAGCTTTGTAGTGTAAAATAAAAAAGATATAAAACCATAAAATATTATTTTTTTAAAAATAACCAACTTCCGTCGAGCCGGAGTCGAACCAGCGACCTATGGATTACCGTTATTATCCAACTACAGTCCACCGCTCTGCCAACTGAGCTATCGACGGCTGGCAGAATCAGTAAAAATAAGAATTAGGAATATAGCAAATATAAAAATCAATGACTTAATTTTTACCAATTTTTATGTGTTAATTACTTAAACAGTCGAAGCTACCAACTTTTTTAAAATTCTATAATTGCAATTATTAACAAATTAATAATTTTCCTTCAAATTCTGGAGTATGGGTCAAATACGCCCAAGTATACTAGTACGGTGTCTTAAAGAATTGACAGGTAGATTGTGGTATTGACATTAAATTAAATTAAGACGTTATTTGTTTACATATTCCGTATTCGGACTTAATTTTTACCAATTTTTATGTGTTAATTACTTAAACAGTCGAAGCTACCAACTTTTTTAAAATTCTATAATTGCAATTATTAACAAATTAATAATTTTCCTTCAAATTCTGGAGTATGGGTCAAATACGCCCAAGTATACTAGTACGGTGTCTTAAAGACAGTGGCGTAGCCAGCATTGGGTTACTTTGGGTTAGAACCCCCCCCATAGCCAAGTTTTTTTTTTTGATAAATAACAAATACAAAAAAAAAAAAAAAAAAAAAAATTCTCTGATTTCTATAGAGAAAACACACGTCGCATTTCCTGGTCTACCCCACATGTATCTCCTGCTCCTTTCCCTTCTGTCCCCTGAAGGGATGATTTTAAGGAGAACAATGGTGAAACAACCTTGAAGACAGAAAACTCGACTTTTTGAGGGGGGGGGGGGTAGTAGGTCTGTATGATTGTCTTGCTTGTTTGTACATGTAAAAGGATACTTTTCTTAACACTTGAAATGGGGCGGCAGTTGAGCCGGAATTCACAGTGCATCAATCCAGAAATTGCTTGCTTTGAAGTAAGGTATTTTCCCTGACTCATTCATCCCCTACGTGCAGGCACGTCGCGCCGTGGAAGTTTGGGGGGGGGGGGGGGGGGAGAGTCCGACCCCCCCCCCCCCCCCCCAATAATTTGGAAACCCTAAAAGTTTGGAATTTCAAGGTTTATAAATACCCGAGTTGGGAAAATTTATGTCTGAAGAAAATTAATATTTTTAACAAATGAAAGCAAAAACAACAAGGTTATTAAGGGAAAATTAGAAATTGTCCAACTTGTAAAATTAAACTTAAATCGTGTGTTTGTTTCAGAGTTCACTGCACACTTTCGACCGATAT